>JAQPPZ010001683.1:1694290-3016081 GCA_028583015.1 Wollemia nobilis
TCATAGTGTAGCAAAATAAAACAAGTCATAATCTTCTCAAAGGTGAAAAATCAAGATACCAAGAAAAATTGTATATTCAACCACATAAAACTTTAGCATAGAGCCAAGTTCAACTATCATATACAAATAAAATAGGGTTAAGTTTATTCATCTAATTATTCCTTTGAGTGAGGTTAATTTTTAACTTAAATGTGGTTTATTTAGAAAGGATAATGGGGTATTCAAATATTAAAATAGATATGGATTTTGATAACACTCATATTTAAATGAATAAGGATTTAAAACAGGCTTACTAATATTTTCAACTAAATATGCGATAAATATTAATCCTCTTTCAACCACCCAATTGCATGGAGTGTATAGGTTTTGTCACTTAACCTAAACAAAGTATGCATGATTTAACCATTAATTAAACTTAATAGAGGAAGTATGTTTTACAAGTTTTACCTATTTAATTAGGTTAAATAAGGAAAGCAGGATTTGCTATTTTAACAAGTTGAAATAAGTTGAATTTTGGTATGAAAATTTTCAATACATAAACTAAAGTACCACCCCGTTTATAAAGAATATTTTTTTGGGTAAATAAAGTCATTATTAATTATTGGGTTTTGCAGGTTAACCCAAAACCTAATACAAAATCTAGCCTTATGTTGAGATTGTGGATCCTAACACCTTACACTTACTGTAGAAAGACAATTCAACATGACAATTAACATTACTTACAACGATAGCCATTTGAGTTGACTTAGAGAAAAAACTCTATGCTTATCATGAAAAACTTGGAGAAAAAGCACCCTTCCACCTTTCTCCTTAATCAGTAGTGTGATTTTCATGTCTAAGAATATCTTCCACTTCACGTGGTACCCCTTGTGTCCACATCATCAAACTTCACACTTCAATACCCACATTGGCTAATTTATCAGCCACTTTGTTGGCCTCATGAAACACATGGCAAATCCTATTGCCGTGTCTTGCCGCAATAGGGATCCTTGCCTCACGGATGATGACCTCAATCCTCCATGGAGATTTTCTACCATTGGTTAACAGGTTGATGATATTCATGGAATCACCTTCAATCATCAAATTTCCATGAGTCTCCTAGGAAAATTTTAACCCTCTCAAAAGGGCTCTAGCTTTCACCTCATTATTAGTTCTAATTCCCAATGGTTCAGTGAAGGCCTTAACTAGGTTTCCTTGATGATCTCTGATTACTCCTTCAGCTCCTGCTCTTCCTGGGTTCTCCTTAGCTGCACCATTAAAGTTCAATTTGAACCAACCCCTAGGGGGTGGCTCCCGAGAGACCCCATTTCTGGGATTGGGTAGAGGGATGAAAGAATTTTCCTCAATGCCTAAGGCTAAATCAATTTGTCTTTCCTAGGGAGGGATTATACGGTTCTCCTCAGCAAAGATACTAAAGTTTTCTTTCACAAAGGTAAGGATTCTATTGAGGATTGTTTTAAGGCTATGACTGGTGTCCTTAAAAGCTCTGTGATTCCTTTATAACCATATCTGCCACAGGAAATGGTGCCAACAGATTTTCCAAAGGTACTTAATTTTTAGACTAACAAAGGGTTGAGGCCATTGTTGGAACACTTCAGAAACTGAAGTTGGCTTGACCCATGAGATCCTAAAATCTTGGAAAAGTTCATCAAGGATGGACGCTGCCACTGGACACTCTAGGAACAAATGTTGGGTTGACTCCCATCCAGCCCTGCACATATGACAACGGTTAGCAATAACCATACCTTTGGTCAACATATTATCCATGGTAAGAATTTTTCCTTGGATCACCAGCCATGAGAAAAAAAGATATTTTAGGGATTAAACCCTTGATCCAGACGAAATTCGATTGAAATTGTTGGTCTTCATTGTTGAGGAGCAAGTTATAGGTGAATTTGACCATAAAATATCCACTTTCAGTCTCGGACCAAGCAATGTGATCCTCATATTCTCCAGAGGGAATAATTTGCTATGTTAAAATATTATGAAGTTCTTTGGACTCGGATTCAAAACCATGTACTCTGATGTATTTCCACCTAAGGGTGTTCATATCCTACCAGATGTAATCAACCACCCTTTGCCCAATCTACTGCTCCATGTGTTCTTGGATCCTAGCCAATTGGGGATTCTGGAATAATTCCTTAACTCTCGCCCATCGGTACTTCCAAAAGTTTATTATTTGCCCATTCCCAAGGGTCCATCTAATCCCTCTCTTGACTAGATCTCTTCTTGTTAGGATTACCTTCCAGAAAGCTGACCCCCTACTCACCAGATTATCATTGAGGAAATTCGATCCTTAGAGGTATTTCCTCCTGACTATGGCCATCCATTCATTTTTTACCTTGGTTAATAGCCACCATGCTTATTTGGCTACCATAGTTGTGTTGATATTAGCAACTCTCCTCAGCCATAGCCCCCCATATACCTTAGGTTTGCAAACCTTATTTCACCCTACCAAATGGATCCTTTTTTTATCCTCGGTCCCTGACCAGAGAAATTTCTTTTGAAATTGTTCAATTTTATGATACACCTTGCTTGGAGCTCTGAAAACCGATAAGAAATATACAGGTATACTTTGTAGGGAGGCCATTGTTAAGACTGCTTTTCTCGCTTGAGATAATAAATGTCCTTTCCAGTCTGCTAGCTTTTTTTGGATCCTCTCCAACACAATATTCCACATTGACCCTTTCGGTTTCCCATAGAAAAGAGGAAGGCCTAAGTACGAGGTAGGAGGAGACGCAATATAGCATTCCAAAATTCTAGCAATACTATTTTTCCTGGGAATGGGGGTATTTATAAAATACAACTTTTACCTAGATGCCTTAAAATAACAATTTGAAATGTCTATCCATCAACATTGATACCATGTAACTTAAGGGAAAAAATAAAACATAACAATCAACAAAATATAACTCAAAAGAGGAGATTCAAGCATGCATTTTATATAAAATGAAGCCTAAGTTAAAACACAACACCATTGTGTGTGTGTTTTTCTCTTTCTTTTTAAGATAAGAGAACACCTATTTTTATTCTATAGAAAAATCATATTTGTGTTTTACAACTTAACTAGAGCAATCAAACATTAAAAACATGCATTCACACCAAAAAGAAAGACTTGACCTGGAGAAAACATTACTCTCCTTTTGGCTTGCTTCTAGTCCCTCTTCCTTAGCTCCAATTGATCCATGTTTGTTCTCTACCTACAGTTTTTTTTAAGTAAACTTATTTTCCATAAGAATGGTTATAGAGGCTCAATTAAATTAAAAAGAGAAATCCGTTCCTTAGCTCCAATTGATCCATGTTTGTTCTCTACCTACAATTTTTTTTTAAGTAAACTTATTTTCCATAAGAATGGTTATAGAGGCTCAATTGAATTAAAAAAGAGAAATCCGTTCCATGCAAGAAAAACAAAAAAGGGTAAATAAGGAATGCAAATATTTGATTTTTCATAAATCCATTAAATCCTTTCTACTCTCCATTTTCCTTCTAAAATTCCCACATTTGCAAGCCCATGTCATGTCCTAACTAAAAACATGAAGGAAAAAGTCATCTCTTTTGCACCCAAAGACAATAATAATTTCACCCTCAAATTTCACCTACCTTATACTACAAAAACATATTACTGGTTAGGTTGCCATGATATGAAAAATATTTTTCTAAGGCACATAATATCCTTTCCTCCTATTTTATCTAATTGTGAATAAAATTCCACTTATAACTCAATTTGGACTATTTACTTTATGCAAAGAGACCAACGTTGCTTTATGAAAACAAAACTATTTTTGTTTCAAAAATAAAACTATTTTATTTATAAAACAAACAAAGTTACAAACAACGTCATCCATTGCATTAAAATGGTGTTCCTATTCAAACTCGATAGCAATGCAATTATGCATTACTTTAATGCAACAAACATCATTCAAATGCACTACCAAGTCATTTTATGTTTCCATAAAATTTTATTATTTTCCATGCATGTATAAGTGGTGTGTGAGATCTCTCTTTGTTGATTATTTTTTCTAAATTTGTCACCTTCTATTAGACTATAGCTTCCATGTTCTGCATCTTGGAGGGACAAAAATTTCAATAAACTTGCAATTTAGTCAATTTCACATATAAAAAGAAGATTATCTAATCATTAATTGTCAATTAATTAATTTAATTAAAATTAATATTTTGATAAAACATAACAATTTAGCTATATAGAGAGAAGGTCTAATATGATGAGATATGTACCATGGACTAGGGATAATATGTTAATTTTTACATTCATAGGAAACTGCATTCATCACAAGGAAGTATAAAATTCAAGTTAAGGTGTAAAATTTTAGATAGAAATTATACATACATAACACTTGTATTACCTAAGTGTAAGTTAATCATCGCAGTAAAATATAGATTTGGTTTTGAGCTTGTACTCATAAGTTCAATAGAAATGACTCCATCTGTAAATGGTGTATGATCAATTTTACATTGATTATTATTTTTCTAACTACATCAATTTCATGTATCTCTTCATTTGTAAAGGGTCAAAACCTTGTGTATGAAGTTGAGACAAGGGTGTTTAATATAATACAATTGATTGGGTGGTAAAGTGCTCAAATGATGCCTTCCACCCAAAAGTAAAAAATAAACACTAGGAAAACTAAATTGAGAAAAAATTAAAAAGTTATCTTCAAAATTATTGTACATGTACCATGAATGGAATTGTTTTATTATGCTTGAGTTAAATAAAGCCTCAATTTAATGTAATGATTTTAGAAGCAATGATAAATGTCAACAAATATTTTAGCTTCCATGAATTGCTATATTCATAGTTTTAGCATAACATATTACGAAAGTAGGCCCAAAGTTCAAAAAGTAAGTTGATATGAAAAATATATACTAGGAATTTCCACTAGAATAAATGAAAAATGTTTGATTGTTGCTTATAGATAATGATTGAAATAAATATCTTGGATTAGTCTCTCTCTTATGTTGTTTTGATAAAAATGACGAGCATTAAAATATCTGTTGTATTTAAGTTTAACTTCCATGAATTATTACACATAATTTAACCCTAACATATTACAAAATGAGGCCCAAAGTTCAAAGAGTAGGTTGATATGAAAAATATATACAGGGACATTCCACTATACTAAAATCCTTCAAATTTATACAGTAAAAATGATAAATACCCTCTATTGCATAGTGTTAATTTTGTAGCATTTCAAATGTTTACTTTATCTTTGATATGTTGAAACCAATGGTCACTCTTTTTGTTTTTTCAATATTATTTTTGTTCAAATTTGTTTCACTTTTGATCTATCTTTCATACATTGCAAATTGATGGTTCTAAATTTCTTTGTGTGTGTATCATTTGATTGGGATCAACAAGACCCATCCTTGTTTGTTTTTATGTTCAATTTGCAATGGGCCACATTATCACACAAGTCATATCCTAACTACTATTTGATACTTTTTGGTTTATTAATATTACTTGATAATTCTCAATACAATCAAAATATAAAGATTGATATTTTATGGTGTTTGTTATTTTTTAATTATTCATAAACCTAAATAGTGTTGAGAGAACACTACTAATATTCCCCAATCTTCAACATTGCCTTAACATATTGAGACTTGATTGATACCATCTATTTGAATCATTTATTATAATTATTGTGCTTTCTAATAATTGAACTATCGATCATTTGCTTAAAAGTTGTAAACATAAATTTAAAAATCAACAATATTTCAATTTTTATCAAATGACATGAGCTCAACCAAATAAATTCACCAACTTTTATGAAGAGGACCTAGGTTCAAATCTTGGCACAAGGTCAGGATGTAATACAAATGAGTCCAATTTCAATCCTAATAAAAATGACTATTCATATAGTACTAGTTCTATTTTATAAACTTTGCATACATACTCTCTAGTTAGCCCACTTGGATGACATTCAGGTTTACTCCAAAGCCATAACTTATTTCTGTATCTCCTAAGATAATGAACCTTGGAAGGAAATAACTCATTATAAGCTCTCTCATGGTGTGCAAAGGTCCACAAAGATACCAAACTCACACATGTTCTTCATTCTAACATTGCACCTTACAAGGATTAGAAATGTGCTCAAGTTCTATAGAAGTAAATCTTTTTTTTTCTCTTCTGTTTCAATTGAATTTCATCATATTTCGAGTTTTTTTTCTCATTTTTCCATAGTTAATGTATCTAATATGTCATACGAGACCTATAATACCTCTAAAAAAAGGATAAACAATTTTTAATTTTTTTGTGTTAAATGAAAATAAGTTACATCTTAATTATCTGCAATGTAATTTATTCATTACTATAATACACCTTCATTATCTTCACATAGCAAGGGTTCAATTCTGGGTCTCCACATAAAATAATGAGAAGGGGTTATGATGGCAATTTTCTAAAATTGAACCCTTGCTATGTAAAGATAATGATGGTATATTCTAGATCGAACCCATGGCCCAATGGATATAATGGAGTAGTTATAGATCAAAAAATTAAATTGATCCTTCATCTAACAATATCACCAAGAGGTCCAAGGTGTAGACCAGTTGGTTCATCCAAACCCCATAAAGGGGGGTGGAGGTCCAAGGTTCAAAACTCAAGCCTCGTCGGACTGAACACTTATCCCTTTCCTAGTGCTTTTAGTGGCGTAAAATGTTTAAAATTATTATGGCATGGTATTTTTAGGGGTGGACTATGCAAAGAATTGTGTAGTAGGTTTCGGGGTAGATAATGCAGAATACCGTGGCGGCCATAAAAACTAGGCAGCCTACTCGGATTCGTGGTGGCTACCGATTCCATCATGTAAATTAAAAAAAACAATGATCACCAAGTGGCTAGGGGTATGCCTCCCTATTTATCAATTATAATTAGAACTTTTTCTTGGCCTATAGACAAATGTCATATGTGATTTCTATTGATGGATTTACCTTTAAATAAATACCTAGTGTAATTCTACTTGGTTTGTAGATAAATGTCATACAAGACTTGATTAGTTGAATTACCTTTAAACTAATGTCTAAAGGACTTCTACTTTACCTATAGACAAATGTCATATAGGACTTCTAATTGTAGATTTACCTTTAAACAAATGTCTAAAGAACTTTTGCTTGGCTTGTAGACAAATGTCATACATGAATTTTTATTGTAGACTTACCCTTAAAATAGTTATTAAAGGGGACTTGTAAGATGTGCTAAAAAATGATGGTTTACCTCTAGATAAATGTTATAGAGGGCTTTTATTGATATGATTGATGTGAAAATAGATTTTTCCTCCAATTAGAGGAAGAATCCATTATAGACATATTGTTCCCATGCCTAGTAATACATATAGGATGAGAGATGATGGGATTGATCTTGCCATCACCAATTGTAATCTATTATGCACCTCCCTTCTCATTATAATAAATCATTCATCAATATATAAATATATTCAACATGCATTCATAAATAAATTGCATAATAAATTCCACAATAAAATAGAGATTAATAATACCCTTGAGGTAGGAAAACACTGTACAATGCTCCTTTGGGAAGGAAGTCACTCCACAAGATCTCTAGCTCCATGAGCCAAGACTTCTACAAGAATACTTCATACATATATTTTACAATGGGGGTACATATCTCTTTATACAAGAATGTGATGGTTCACTTTCCATGATTTACAAGATCACCTATGTGGTGGTTCACCTTCTATGAGTTACAAATAGCATAATAATATGAAAATATTCCTTCTGGTTACATATGATAATATTCCCCAATGGTTACATATATGATTCTATGACATACCTATTTATAATTTGACATGTGGTATTATGTCTTATACCATTATACAATACAATATTAAATTATTAAGTACCTATCTTGGTTACCTAGCATTCCTTCGCCCTTACAAAATGTTTCATCCTCAAAACATTAGAAGAGGCTAAATAATCTGATTTTCTAAGCCATATTGAGTATTGGTACTAATCTCGATCATCCATGCCAATGAAACTATGATTGGTGGTGGTCTTCATTTATGTTAATGCCATGTGTTGGAAGCAAAAAATTTATCTTTTTTATCCATACCTACTTATATTTATGACTTGTAGCATATCCAAAGTTTTAGCTCCTTTGGTTCCTTATATGCCCCTCATTGTTCTTTTTCTACCTCAAGTCATATCTCCATGATTGTTGCATCTTATGGTGGTGTAGATGCAAATATACTCCAACCTTAACCTGATGTTCAACTTGTTTTTGCTCTTCTCTCTTACTCCCTTCCATTGATTCTTCCCTTACTTTTGCTTCCTTGATTTCTGCTACTACCTCCTCTTGAGATTCTATTTTAGGTTCTTTTGTTTGCTCTTCACTTTGTTCCCCTATAATAGCTACCTGTTTGTCCTTACACTAAGAAGTGTCTTGTAATGTTATCTTCTTCTTCTTGTACCATAACTTCATGAATTGCTTTTGCACATTAATGTTAATAGTACCCAAAGAATGCAACCAAAGATAACCAAGGACAATATCTACATCATTCATCTTAGTAGCATGAAAATTTGAATATAAAACATATTTATCCATGGTGAGCTTCAAATATTCAAAAAATTGAACATTTTTACCCTCAAGTTGTATATCTTTGATTTTCTTTGCTTGAACTTGCAACCTCTTAGTCAAAGACATATTGATAAAATTATATTTGTTGCTAGGGTTAATGGAAACAATAATTTTTTGATTTTGAATGCAACCATAAAATTTTAAAATAAAATTTTTACATTCAAACAATTGTTTTTAACCATTGTTTGGCCCTAACACAAAAGATATAGTTTCCTTAGCCTGCGCATTATTATATTTTTCTTTTGATCCTCATTTTATTAAAAATACAACTTCAAATTCTTCCCTTGTATATGTATGATTATGGGCACTAGCAAAATTCTTAAACCAAGATAAATCTTCCCATTCTAAATAATCATAAAGTCCACCACACCAAAAAAAATAGAAGAATTTGAAGACTTATAAAGTTTCCACCATTCCCAAGCATCCTTATCATCCTCTCTAGTGAATATTGGCAACTCCATGATTTTTTTAAACAGCTAGGGTTTTAAATAACCCTAAATTCTCAAAAATAATTTTTTTTGAGATATCATCTATTTATCTATTCAAACAATTAAATCTATAGATTTTATTCAAAATAAAATGAATGACAACTAATCTACTTACTTGGATCGAGAGTTATGAATTTTTTCCCTTTGCATAAATTTTCCATGCAGTCCCAAAAACAACACCAAAAGCCCAAATTGCAATAACTCTAACTCCCTCAGTACTTAACAAAATTTAACAGGTAAATAGTCATTTTCGTAGTACTCAAAATAACCTACATGTTGGTGCACAAATCTTCTAAAAATAACTACTAAAAATTTAATACAATTTTTTTCTTATTGAAAAACAAAAAATAGCCACAACAACCCAAATTCAAACAGTTGTAAATCTCTCAATATGTATTAGAATTTCATAAGTGAGCAGATGTTTTTATAGTACTCAAAATAATCTACATGCTCATACAAAAATATTCTAAAAATTATTGCTAAAAAAAATAAAATGAATATTATTGTTGAAAAAAATTCGTGCAGCCAAAAAATAGCTTCAACAACCCAACTTCAAACAGTTGTAACTCTCTCAATACTTATCAAAATTTCACAAGTGAGCGGTTTTTTTTATAGTACTCAAAATAATCTACATGTTGGTGCAAAATATTCTAAAAATGAATGCTAAAAAAATTAATACCCATAAATAACCCAATTTTTTTTGAATTTAGTGAAAAATCCCTTGCAGGACTACCTTGGTATGAGAAACCATGACCAGGGGGTTCTACACCATCAAAATCACCCGAGAGTCATGCTCGGCCCTGACCGCACCAACATAATCAAATGGATTTTGGGTACCCAATGTGCTTTTGGTAGGGTGGAGATTCGAACCAGGGATAAATAACTCAACTTCAAAGTTCAAACAACCATAAATTTCTAAATATTGATATGAATTTAACAAATGAGTAGTCATTTTTGTAGTACTAAAAAAAATCTACACAATGGTGCAAAAACAACCCCTAAAAAAGATATATATATATATAAGTAAAGTTTTTAAGAATATTATTAAACTTAATTTTATGAATATATGTGTAAATGTATTTTTAGAATGTGATTGGGTTTATGTTTAATATTATGATTTTGATGAATAAATTATTTTATTGGTATCAAAGAGCTCTTAAAGAGGAAGATAAAATATGGAAACTATTAGATGGGATCCATCATGTACTCTAGTTAGTGGTGAAGGAAAGAGGATATTTAGAAAGTCAAGTCAGTTGGTGAAAGTTTCAATTTTTAGAGTGTTGAAGATTTAGGGAGATCTTCAGTTGTAAGAAATTGAGAGATCTATTAGTTTGAGTCTTCGATGGATTTGCATACTAAGGATTCTATATTCTAAATTTTTTTGGATTTATTTTATAAGGAATCTATTTTCTAGAGATGTGTGGATTTGTCTTCTAAGGATTCCTTTTTTGAAGATTTGTGGCCATGTTTAATGAGGGTTTCATGTTTTGGAGATCTAGGGACTTGTCTGCTAAGGGATCAATTTTCTGGAAATTTGTGAACCTATATTCTAAGGGTCTCATTTTTTGGTGATGTATGGATTTATGACTTTTTAAAAGTGTTGTGAGGTTCAAAGTGATAAATTGGGCCAGTTTGTATTTTTGTGGGATTTACCTACTAAGGGTTCCATTATTAGAGACATATGGATTTGTCTACTTAGGGTTGCATTTTCTAAATATTTATGGATTTGTATGATGAGGGTTCTATTATCTAGAGATATATGGACTTGTCTATTTAAGATTCAATTTTCTAGAGACTCTTCAAAGATATGAAGCTAAAGAGACTTATAATAAATGTAAATGTGTAGAGTTATGAAACAAGGTAGTTCAATGTTGTGAACGTCTCGTAGCCTTTAGAGATGATGTCTATTTAGTAAGACTAGACAAACTAGTGCAACCTTTAGAGATGAGGTATGTTTGGTAAGACTAGAAAAACTAGTCTAAGATTGTAAAAGGGTTTAGACACTTTCAAAAACTCATATTTTACCCTAATAAAAAGATAACAATAAAATATTTTTATGGAAAAATAAAATTAGTAGGATATGTATTTATTGTTTAATAATATAATCATAACATAAATAATATGAAAATTATTTTATTATTCAAATCTAAATATTGAGATTGTCGAAAATATGAGGTTTTTTTCCATTGAATAGAAGAACCGGAGGCTAAAAAGAGCACCTCTAAGCAACTAATAGCCGAGGATAAAAAATAATCATTAACAAAATGACCATTGACCAACTAACGATCAAAATTGGGGAGAGCAATACCCTTGATTAATCCTTGATCCATATTATGGGTCAACAAATAGCTAAAAGCCTCTGCAGTAAGAAAGAAAAGAGATGAGGGAGAGGGCAAAAAGTAGAGAGGGGAGGGTCCCGATACCTTCCCTGCTCCCCCTCCCCTGGTTCCTGCCCAGTCCCTGGCTCTTCCTAGGTCATCCCTCCCTAGGATTGTTTGTTGTAGATGATATCCTTGAGGGAGATCCTTCTCCTCTTTTTGCACCTCTCCCAATCATTCAGGGTTCCCTTGTTTGAGTTTTTGGCTTGGTGCTTCCCAGGGTTCCTTGCTATTTTTGGGATCCCTTCCATTTTTTTCCCTCAGGCTTCCCCCTGGGGTTTTCTGCAGGTTTTTGGCATGGATCTGGTTCCCTATGGTTCTTTGGGTGGTGGGGGTGATTGGTTGGGTTTTTGATGGCTTCTTGGGGTTCCTTTGAGGTCCTTACTACTTTGGGGGTGGTTTCGGGGGTCTCTTTCCCATTTTTACTAGTGAATCCTCTTTGGGATCTTGTGGTTGTTTTTGGTCCCGTCCCTGTGGGGAGGGCCCTCTTTGATTTATCGCTTGGAGGCTTCTTCGTGCTGGTTCTGCTCTTTGGTGGATGCCCTGGGCATTTGTTTGGCCTTAGGGGGGCTTTTTCTCTGCCTGGGCTGTTCCCAGCCTCAGTCCTAGTTCCCTAAAGTTTCTCCTGTGCAAGGATGGGATTCTTGGCCCCTACTATTGGGGTTCTTTGGGTTCTGCTACATTTTTCAAATCTTGGGGGGATCTGATCTATGCATGCAGACCCTAGATCCCCTAGGCTAGGCTCTCAGGGATCCCATCTTTGTGGCTGTTACCTCTTCTCGCCTGGGATACCCAGTCCTTGTATCCATGGTCCCTTAACCTGTTGTCTTTTCTTGTTGGTTGTCCTGGGGATAGGATTCTCTTGGTGGTGCTTTCTAGCTGCTTCCTGATGGGCGAGATCTCCTCTTTGCTGGTTTTCAACTGCTTCCTACTGGGCGGGATTCCCCATTTTTTTTGGGCAGGATGGTTTCCCGCTGGGCGGGATGGTTTCCCACGGGGCGAGATTCTCCAAAACCGTTGGGTTTCCCACTGGGCAGGTTTTTCTCATTTCCTACTAGTTTTCTCGGGAGGCGGGATTCACTTGGTAGAGGTTTTTGCTGCTTTTTGTTGGGTGGGATCTACACTGGGATGGATTTCTGCTACTTCCCGCTGGGCGGGATTCACTCTTTGGTGGTTTTTCAACTACTTCCCGCTAGGCGAGATTTATATTATAATGGTTTTTTGCTGCTTCCTGTTGGGCGGGATTTACACAATGGTGGTTTTCAGTTGCTCCCTTCTGGGAGGGATCTTCAAAATTACCTTCCTTCAAAATTGGTGGTTTCCCACTGGGCGGGATTGTTCAAATTTACCTGTTCCCGCTGGGCGGGATTTCTGTTTGTTTTTCATTTTTAGGGTATTGGTGCCTTGGGCCCAGAATTTTGTTGTAATGGCTTATTCTCGGCATGTTATTACCAACTCTTATGTAATCAGGTTTTGGGATCCTAGTTAAAACCCGCTATAAATACAAACGCTACTTAACAAAAAAAGAATGAAAATAGATGGAACAAGAGGGCACCCCTGTCTTAGAGAATGACCAAGAGAAATTGACTGATATTGACTATTTTCAAAGTAATAACAACTGAAGCATTTTGAAATAACATAATAATGGTACTCACAAACACTGGCCCAAAGCCCAAATCCTGAAGCATAACAGTGATGAAGTACCACTCCATATTATCATAGGCTTTCTCAAAGTCAATATTAATGAATAAAGCATATTGTTTAGAATTTCTTGCCCACTCCATACCTTCCCAAACAACAAGAACATTATCAAGAATGTATCTTCCCTGAACAAAACCAATTTGTTTAGGTCTGACAATCAAAGGTAGGAGAGATTTAAGCTTAAGCACAAGGGCTTTGCCAATAATATTATAGCTCATATTAAGCAGGGTGATCGACCTACAATTAGTGATGAGCTCAGGGTCTCCAAACTTAGGAATAAATTTAACATTACCTTTGTTAATAATGGAACCCAGTGAACCACATTACAGGGCTTCAAGATACACTTTATGGAGATCAAAACTAAGCATATCCTAGAATTCTTTGTAGAATTCACATGGGAAGCCATCATTACCAGGTGCCTTATCATTGGCCATGAGTGACAAGGCATTTTTTAGATCTTTCAAATAAAGAGGAGTGTCACAGAATATCATTTTCTTAGGAGAAATCTTGTTGGAGACAACAACTGTACAATCAACAAGAGCTTGCCTTCTAGCATCATCAAGAGGTTGAGAAGCAAAAAAACCTTGATAATGTGAAAAAAAGGCTTTGAAAATGTCTAGAAGGTCTGAGAATCTCTGCCCATCAACTTGAATGGCTTGAAACTGGGAATACTAGGTAGGAGGTCTCAGGCGTTGAAAAAATATTTGATCACTTTGTCCCCCATTTTGAGCCAATGCATTCGAGCATCCTTGGCTTCATACAAATAATTTTTTTTAGCTCATGCTGAATGGAAGAAAATTGGTACTGATTAAGAGAGCTAAAAGGAGAGGCTTCAAGCTTGAGATAGGCTTTGGATAGCTCACTTTGCAAGGGAGACTTAGCTTATTTTCACCACTTTGCAACTTCAACACCCAGAGTCCACAAAAATTTAGTGGTTTATTGAATGGTAACATTCCATCACCCAATCCTTCCATAAAGACCATCAGTTCTATAAATAAAATTCCAAATATGACATATATGAGCTTTCATGCTAAAGCTATGCAAAAAAGAAACATTCAGGTAAAACTGTGAAAAATGCACTCTAGGTTGAAAGTTTTAGTTTACCATAAAGAATAAAATAGGTGAATGATAATATAGTGTAGTACTAGGGAAAGTTAGCACATACGACAAAGAAGGCAAAATATGGGAGAACTAAAAGTTGTCACACTCAGAAATCATGGCTCTGTCCAATATTTCCAAAACCCTGGCAGAAGTAGTCTGGAAATTGGACCAGGTATACCAAAGATCCTGAGGGAAGTCATAAGGTGAGAAGCAAAAATTAGGGTCATAAAGGTGAAGCTTATTTTTCATAAAAAACCAAGCTTCCCTTTCACCTAAGCACCACCGCATCGGGGCATGACTGAAATTGTCAAAAGCTTTCTCCACCATATTAAAATCTCCACAGTGCACCCAAGTGACAAATGGCAGATTCATGGCAAGCCATATCCATAGCTCACATTGATTAGAAGCAATGTTCAAGGTATACACATTAACCACTCCAAACGATTTTCCACATATCTCGAGAAAAATCCAGACAACTTGATTGGATGGGTCAACACCCCAGGTCACAACATTCTTGTATAATAAAGATGCAAGGATAGTGACAACTCATCCTTTTCTCAGAGAATTATTCATGGAAAAAAGACACTTTGTGGTCACAAAAAGTCACATGCACATGGCAGATTAAAATCATAAATCTTAACTTCTTGTAGACATAAAAAATTGAGGCTTCGATGCACTCAAGAAATATTTGACATCTCATTTTAGATCAAATATTTTCTAACCATATCCCTCCGTCCTCGTATATTCCATGAGAAGAAAATCATTGGGATTTGTCAGGATGCATGATCTCCATGACATCCTCTGCATCACCCAAGCCTTCAAGCGATCCATAAGAGTTAGAGACCGCATGGAAATCATCACTATTTAGCTACCAATGTTTGTCATTCTGAACAAGTCTATGAGAGTGGTGGACCTTAAAGGCGTGACCCTCCTCCACCAAATAATTATCTAGAGCTGTCACAACTGAGTCAAAAGAAGGTCTTGACCAAAGAGATTAAGAAAATCTGTAGAACTGGGGTTTGCATACCAATAATTGGAAGGTCCATATCAATAATCTTCAGTAGAAGCTTGCATTTCCTGAGAAGGAGTAGGGGTAGGTTGTGCAATAGAAACCAAAGCTTCCTACTACTTAGCTCCACGAGTTTCCTGCTAGAAATAGTAGTCTATTCTTCAGTGTTTCCCTGCATGCCATTAGTGGTAGCCACGAGAGTGGGTGAGGGATTTACCTTATATTTCCACTCCATCAGAGGGCACTTCCAAATTTTGTGAGCTACAAATTGACACCGGTAACATGTATTGGGTAAATTGATATATGCAACTCTTTGCCTAAAGGATTGGTCCTCGATCTTGATATCAATAAACTCTTGCAAATCCTTGGTAAGGTCAAATTTGATACATATCCTTCTAGTGGGTCGAGTGGAGAAGAAATTTTTTGGCTCAAGACAAACAAACTTACCTAAGGAGGCAGCTAAATTATGTAGAAAACCCAAAGGAGAACAGGAAGACCGAGGAATTCAACCCACACCGGGACTTCCAGTGTAGCTTGGTCACTAACTTGGAAATCCCTAGAGTAGGGTTGCAAAATCAATAGAGAAATACAGTCAGACCATGATACCCTAGATAGAACCTTCTATTCTTGGGCTAGATCTGAAAAGAGAAAAAGGAAATGCCCTTTGGTAAGATTTTGTACATTCTTCACTTTGACTCCATACGGGCCCCAAACTTGCTGGATCCAAGAGTGAATAAAGGTATCATATGGAATACAACCCAGAAAGTAACCCACCAAGGTATGAATTTCAAACCATTGCAAAGGAATTACAACTTTAGGGACAGGGTCTTTACCTCATGATACACTTTTGGAATAAACTTGTGCGGATGCTTCCCTGGTACCATTGAGATCTCCAATAAACTTAAAATAAACTAAACTGACTGCATGAGTGATAGCCATTAAAAAGGGTGAATTAACACTGCCTCAGGGTGGCGTTATCGCAGCAGACAAGATTTTCCCACCCCTAAACCTACCAAGCTAGCATCTTTTTTTTGCTCTTCTATCGCCAATCCTTCTTTGCGCTAAAATTATCTAATATCATACTATCAAATTCATTAAATTTTTAGGCAATCCAACAAATCCATATATGTAAAAGAAAAATAATTTGCACTCTCTTACAACTAATTAAAGTAGTTGTTCATAGTTTATTAAAAACCTTATATTGTATTCTTAACAATTAAGTATCTATCTATTTATTTTTTCATTTATGAGAATATTTTTTAAGTCATATTTTTTAATTTACCTTAGAAATATAGTTTTCTTCTTGTTAAAAAGGGGAAAACTTTCCAATTTCAAGTATAGATTCTTACCTTAATTTTAAATTTTTGAGTTTTACCTTATTATTTTACCTTTAAAATATAGATGTATGAAAATTATTAAAAATATGAATTTGTGAAAGTATTACATGCATTACATATCACTTCACCATGTTTTTTTTCCACTACCTATGTCAGTGAGTATTTACTCTAGTGAGGGGACCTGGAGGGGCTCAATATTGGAACCGTTGATCTCAAGCTGACAAGTCACTAAGGCAGCTGACAAGTCACTAGGGAAAAACCATTCTATCTACTACCTCTGCCCTTATCACTTCACCATGTTACTTTTTAGTATTAAATAATTTAGTGTGACACATAAATATTATTAGTACTTATCAGAGATTTAAATATTTTATGAATACATAGATTCATTAATCTATGAAGATAATTAAATACATAGGTCTATGGATACATAAAATACTATGTAACTCACATATTATTAATAATTTTAAGTTTCAAGTTACTTATAAATTTGTATTAGTTTTGGTTATCCAATTTTATATAGTCAAATATAATATTTTTAAATATATATCGTTCATATTTCATACATTTTACAATGAGAATATAAATATTATTTTAAATTGCATTAAATATTATAATCAACAAACATAAAAGTATTATAAGCCTTTGTTTGTTCTAGTATAATAAGATGCAAGATATTGTTAGGTAATAAATTGTCAAACCTTACAAAATTTGAAAACATACTTTTGCTATAAAGAAGCCTTCAAATAGCATATATACATCAATAGAGCAAGAAGTGAGCCTCACCTTTAGAGTTCTTGTTTTAAATATTTGGAGAAAATTTTAATAAAGAAGGATTATCATGAGGAAAATCTAGGTAACCAGGAAGGGATGTCATTTATAGGATTCCTAAGAAAAATTAAAATTATTCTAATAGGAAGTATGTATGCCCTAATTGGAGATAAAAAGAAGATCAAATCTATTGTAACCCCTATCTAGGTAGTAGATATTTCACCAAATGTAATTATCAAGGACGAGATGAACGAGCATATTATATGCTGAATCTTAAAATAGAGAGTTAATATTTTATAATTTTACTTTGAATGGGGTATTTTCTCATCATCTTCTCTAATTATTGAGTTAGGGGTAAACTAATGGATTACAACCCATTTTTTGGGCTGATAAATGGCTTATAATTAATACCATGGAGTGAGGATCTTTCCATGAGACTAATATAGGTTAGATTGTTATATTTCCATATCAACTTATCAATAAAGAAATTTGAATAATATTGGTAATACTCCAAGGGATTTCATCTAAGAGAACCTAATTAATGAGCAACAAAAGCATGTTGTGTATACCAAATATATTTTGTCAAGAGTATTTCTAAAAATTTCTCAAAATCCATTAATATTAAATTTAAACCAAGATAATATGATCAATAAGTGAATTATGAAAATTTTGCATTTTGATGTTATAAATGCTATGAGATTAAACACATGGAAAGAGATTATGAAGTGAAAATTAAAGAGAAATAGATGAAAAGTTTTGGTTATGAGATAAAATTTGAGATGAAGCAAGGACATCATATTATAGTAGAATTTAACTTGGATTAAGAACTTTCCAATCCCAAAAGGTGGTTTAAAAAAATCCCTGTACCTCATCAAATGGTAAAGACCTTAACGGTTCATTCAAAGCAAACATTAGAAAAAGGTGAGGATGCAAGGGATGAACAATCAATGTACAAATTCAAATTATGAAGGAAATAAATGTGTAAAGGAAGATGTGGAGGTAAACTCTAAAAAAAATAATGTGGAAGAGGTCAATTTTAATCTAGATAAAACATATCTATTCTTCTCACAATCAACTCCTCATAATAAATATGAAAGTAATATATCATTTTTCCCTAGCACTTTAAGGTTCAAAAAACAACACAACAAAAATATATAGAGGATATCCATTGTAATTTAAGAATTTTAGGTCAGCATAAGTATTTGCAGAATGGTCCTTGCACTTTAGGATTTTTAGAACAACATAAATAAAAAAGTATTTTTAATAATATTCCTTGCACTTCATGTTCTCCATGGCAACATAAACCTATAGATGATCTTATTTAACTTGTGAACAGTCTATAAAAATGGAAGAGATTGATAAGAATACAAGCATTGGTGGAAAATTGAAAAAGAGAGAAATATCCTTAAAGATAGAACAAAGGGAAAAGGAAACTTAAAGAGATTGATTTGGTAAACCAAAAAATAAATATAAAATATGTTAACAAGAAGTGGACTATGTCTACAAATAAGAATAAAAAGTGACAATGAAGATAGTGTCTTGGAATACTTGGGGCATGAATAAGGTCCCTATAAAAATATATCAAAGAATTAAGAGGTTGTAATAGTCTTGGTTTTATTCTAATATGGAAAAAAAAAAAATAGGTAGTGAGGAATGTAAGGATGATATGGAAAATGGGGATTATCTAGTCATTTTTTCTGTGGAATGCAATAATATGGGATAATTACAAATGAGATGGACAATTGCTAGAAGTAAGAAGTAATTGCGTTGTTGGACTTTTTTGTATGAAGAAAAAATATCAAAGTTGAATTCATAAAAATGTATTCTCCAACCATTGCTACTCTTCATGATAGACATTGGAATAAGCTTGGTTTATTTATGTCAAATTCAATAATGATTCATGCTTGCAATTTATGGATTCTTTGGGGGGATGTAGACAAAAATTCTATCTTCTTCTAAAAAGAAGGGTGGTACTCTTGAACTATCTAAATCAGTGGAGGAGTTTGCTTCCTTTATAAATTCAAATGGACTTTAGGGTGATATTCCTTCATCATTTAGATTAGATAGGATAATAGACTTATTGAGAAAACTAATATAGTAAAAGAATTAAATAGTTTTTTGTTAGTTAACATATGTTTGTAAAAAAAGTATGTAGTCTCTTTAGACATATTATTATGAGTAGGATTAGATCACAAACCCAATATATGGATATGTGATCTAATCAATAATAGTCATTCAAATCAATTTCCTTTTTAATCTATTTGGTTCCAACACCATGATTCATTCTAAACGATTATGTTATATTTGGGATAAAGCAAGGTTTGAATATGCATATATAGGTTTGTTCAAAAGATAAAATATCCAAAGGGTAAATGAATATTTGAAATGTAAAATAATTGGTAATATATTTTAAGAAAAGGAGAAAAATTAAACCCTAAATAAGTTACAAGAGATAGTAGAAATCAAAGGAATGGACCAAGACACTTATATGCAAGAAAAATAATTATTTTTTAATTATCATAATGTATGATAAAAGGAAGAGTTGTATTGAGCCTAAAAATCCAAAAAGAGATGGATCCACCAAGGGGATAGATATACCAATTTTTTATGCTACTAATATATATATTTTTGTTGAATAAAAAATATATATATTAGTAGCATAAAAAATTGGTATATTAGGATTTTTAGGCTCAATACAACTCTTCCTTTTATCATACATTATGATTATTAAAAAATAATTATTTAGGCTACTAATATATATATTTTTTGTTGAATAAAACATTGTTTCAACTACAAACAAAAGAAGCATTAAGAAAAAAAAGATTAGGAAGGGAAAAATAAATTATTTAAAATATATTCTATCATAATTTGCATAAGATAAGGAGGTTCAAGAAAATTTTCTATAAATATTTTATCAATTATAACCTATGTTCTACAAGAACTCATCCAAGGATTTTGATGTCATATTGAGGACTCATTTAATATCCCAAAAATACATTTTGCTATCCCAAAAATACATCCTACTTCCTTGAAGACATCCCAATATCCCCATACCAAAAATTTGTGGAACATAGATTATTACACAAATATAAAATCAATGATTCATGAGAAAAATCTCTATAAAGGAGCTATAATATGTGTTTTTATCTTTCCACACTGATAACACACTTGACCAGAATGATTTTATTATAATTGTTCTTATCACCTATGGTCCACAAGGAATCATCCAAGTATTTTGATGTCATATTGAAGACTCATATAATATCTCAAAAATGCATTTTGTTGTTCCAAAAATACATCCTACTTTCTTGAAGGCATCCCAATATCCCCATCCCAGAAAAATATGAAACATGGATTATTACACAAATATAAAACCAATGATTGATGAGGAAGACCTCTATAAAGGAGCTATAAGATGTATTTTTCTATTTCCACATTGATAACACACTTAGCCCCAATGATTTTATTTCAAATAATTTTGGATTTGTTAGAGTGATATGTTAGTTGTGATAGAGGAGACTAAGAAAAAAGTCTATAGTAAGTGGAAAAGTTTTCATTTTATTATAATGGTTCCTAAGAAAAGTGAGACAAAATTATTTTGATGGTTCACATCCAATAAGCATTTGTAGCATAATTTATAAGGTAATTTTAAAAATTATGATAAATAGATTGAAAAACATTCTACACTATGTTATCTTAGAGTAATAAGCTGGTTTTATTCATGAAAAGAAAATCCATGATGGTATAATAATTGTATAGGAGGCTATACATTCTCTTAAATCCATGAAAAACTAAGTATGCTTATAAAATTATATACAAATAAGGATATGATATGGTTAATTGAAGTTTTCTATATTATATTTTGAAATTTGATTTTGATCAATGTTGGTATGAATGAGTTAGATGTTATTATAACACTCCAAAAAAATCCATTTTGATTAAGGTATCCCATGTTAGATACTTTAAATCATCCTATGGAATTTGTGAGGGTGACCCACTATCTACTTGTCTCTTCATTATTCTTGTTCAGACATTAGGAAGAACTTCCTCGAATGTAAAAGTGGAAAGCAAAAATCAAAGGTACTCCGGTTGTTATAAAATTTTCCTTTGAATATCATCTCCAATTTGTTGATGATACCTTTATTTTGGGCCATCCCTCAAATAGTTCAAGTCTATGGAATTTAAATCAAAACTATCATGCTATGAGAAGGTTTTTGAATAGTTAGTTAGTGTGACAAAATCTAGGATCTCTTTCTTTAACATTACCCTTGATATACAATAAATTATTATGAATATTTTAGGGTTTAAAGTTGAAAATTTTTCATTAAAATGTATAGGTATTTATTTATCTAATAAATCAAAGAAGAAATATATTTGAGACCGAATTTTTTATAGAACAAAATCATGTTTGATAGGTTGAAAAGAAAAGTTCTTAACCATGGATGAAATACAACAAAAAAATATTAAATTGAAATCCATATTTACATATATGATGTCACTTTCAATATTGTTAGTAGGTATAACATCCAAATTTGAAAAAAATAAAGATATTTTCATTAGAAAGGATGTGAGTAAAAATTCAGGTTTTTTCTTTGTCAGTCGGATAGGATTTATAGAGGAAGAATCTAAGAGGGGCAGACTTGCAAAACTAGAATCTTATGAGTTTGACATGAGGGACAAAATATGGTTAGGTATTATTTTAAGATGAAGGAAAGAGTTGGGAAAGTATGTTACTTTAAAGATATATAATATATAGGGATGTAATAAATTTATTAAGGAAACAAACCCTAAAAAATATTTCTAATGGTTTGGAAACATGGAGCTTTGTATTAGATAATTTAAAATTGATTAAAATATTATGTTGACCTCGAGAATTGTCCTTTCTAACCATGATTTTTGCCCCAAAATTTTTTTTAACAAGATTGGAAGGGATTATAACTAGCTTCTCCTAGCCTCTAGATTTAGACTGGCTCCCCACTATCTCATAGAATACTCCTACACTAACTTGGATTAAAACAAAGTACAAAAAGAAAATATGTAAAAAGTAAAGTGCAAAAATAAAATGAATAAAATTTTAAGGGTGTGAGATATTTAAGTTTAAGACAAAATCAGGTTTAAGTTTCCAATTTTTGTTTTCATTTTCTTAGATTAGAGAATATGTATTTTATCTATTTTATTCTTGCATCTATTGTTTTTTTTTCATTAAAGGACAAAAGGATAAAAAGAAACAAGCTAACATTAATAACACTAGAGAACCAACTATACTCTTGCATCTCATCAAAACAAAATTGTATAGTCACATTGGGCTTGCTTGATTGCATTATCTTCTTGAACCCTTGTCTTAAATGAAAATTATATTTATGCTTATAATAGAAAATAAAAAAAACATATAGTTTATATGGCCTATATACTACATTAATTGATGCATCTATAGTTAGAATAGGACTAGACTAAGGTTTAAGTCATTTAAAAAAATCTTAGGAGAAATGTAGGTGTTCTCTAATTTATATCTATTAAACCTTAGACCTAGGCTCATAACTTTCCCTAGCCTCAAAGTGAGAAAGGTTAAAAATTGTGGATCTGATAAGTTAGAGGTCCCTCACAATATTCCTCCCATACATTTTGGTGAACCCAAAGTGAACACCATAGCAAGTCCCACGATTTTCCTTGACCAAGCTAAACCTTAATAAAAACTAAAATTTAATAAAAACTAAAATTTATCAAACTTTAATCAATATTAGTAAATTTGTTTGTTTAGTTAAGACAATAAATATA
The DNA here is from genome assembly GCA_028583015.1 of Wollemia nobilis. Classification (NCBI taxonomy): domain Eukaryota; kingdom Viridiplantae; phylum Streptophyta; class Pinopsida; order Araucariales; family Araucariaceae; genus Wollemia; species Wollemia nobilis. The sequence goes on from JAQPPZ010001683.1 coordinate 1,717,465, forward strand.
GATAACAAGAACATAACCAAGTGTCAGTCCTACTTAGGACATTTATAGTCCTCTTAGTAAGCATCATATAAGTTACTAGGCTATAATGGATATATAGAGTTGTGACCACCAATTGCTCACATAGGATCTCACACATACTTACACCTAGTAAGGAGTATATTGTAGTGGGCTAGTGGGATTCATAAGAAGTCATACTATTATCCCTATCATACCATCTTGGTCACATACCCAAGAGGTCACTTCCATGTATCATTCCAATCCCATGTATCAAATTTCTCAAATACCTACATGTATACAAAGAGGGATCAACATATTGGGACCTTGAGTATATAGAAATGCCCCTAAGGTATATATGTTAGATTGGGTATATCAAGGGAAGAAGATATAAGGTTGCTAAAACATATTCCCTTTATTATTTAAACAATTCTATAAATAATTAAATCATAAATAATATTACATCTTATCCTAAACATATGGATAAGAAACACTACCTGACCCAGAACATCACTCACTTGTTGACCACTAATTCTAGTCCTCATATAGAGGGTCATGATGAGAAACATACCCTCAAAAACCCTACATTTGATAAAGAATATAAGGTTTCCACACCTCAAGGTTTAATCCCCATCCATAATGAAGATGAGAGACTAGTTTTCCAATATATGGTCCATATGGTCTATTTTCTACATAAGCATAGGGAAACTATAGAGGTATTAATTAGGGAAGGTCATGAAACCCTAGGCACCTCTATGAGATACAATTTACTCTTGGATTATCTCCAATAGCCTAACTAAAATCCTTTGCCAATAAGTCAATTAGACACATCCTTTCAGTCAAAACATGTGAACTTTAAAATGCATCAACATCTCACTTCATTGATTAAAATTCTCTTGTTATTACTACATAAATGGATGTTGGGAAAAACCCTTTTTCCTTCATTGAAGCATCACTCATACTTGCCTACTCTTGAGAAATTATTGCAAGGAAATGTTAGTTATCCCATATGTCAACATGCATGCACAAGTTACACTTTGATCAAAGTGTATCACCAAGTTCCCCAATCTCTAATATTTATCTTAGTTTACCCTATGGTACTTATTCTAATCCCATAAGCATATAGATATTTCATACAAAACTCTATTCCTCCATATTTAAACCCTTTCATATCAAGTACCTTGAGGTTAAACTATACAATATCAGCTTTGACATTGTATACCTATGTATAACAACCCCTTTTTTATATCAATCATCAAAAAATCCCCTCTATCTCTTTGCATATGCATTTTGTTGCATCAAATCCTTTTTCTTCCAAAATTCAAGTCTTAACCACTTAGTTGGAATAATTGAAGCAAAAAATAGTCATTATCTAAGGGTATTAATCTAGTCATAGGTACTTCTATGATGACTTCTACAACCAACCTGTAGATCCCTTTATAGCTAGTTCTTTTACTCCTTAATTTAAAACACCTAAGTTTCATATGTACAAAGTGTTAGAGAATATTGCATTATTTGATATATTAGGATGTGTATGATATGTACATGTATCATGTACATAGGTATGCTAGAATACTAAGATTCCTAGATGTAAGTGGCAATATAAGAATCCAAAGATCATGTGGAAAGCAATAGTCAAGAATATGAAGAGTTATCTTGTAAAGCTATATTATGGAGACAACACTTCATGAAATAGATATTTTAATATAGAGCAAAAATCAAGATTGTATATTTGATTCATGAATAATATTGTGAGTATATTTTCAATAATACTATTATGTTGATTCATGAGATTTATTTATATTGATATTTTGACCTTTAATATTATGGCTTACATACTTTTAGACTTATAATATTTTTTAGATATTAAGACTTAAAAGCCAATGGTGGTATCAGAGCCACCACCACTTAAATTTTTCCATTCTTGATAGAGTTGTATTAGAGCTTTCCACTTTGAAAGCAGTGCAAACTTCAACTCTATTTTTAAAAGTCTAATTGAGTAGAGATTAAGGAGATAAATATTTAGCTACCCATATTTAAATGTTAGGATATTTCCACTTGGTTGAAGTAAAACCAATGAAAACTATGACTCAACCAAGAGTGATTGAGAGTCAACTCAGAAGATAGTTGGACATTGATATAGAGCCAACTTATAAGAAAGTTAGACATTGATAGATAAATCCAACTCAAAAGATAGTTGGTCATTAAGGGATATTCATAGTCACCCTAATATTGATATTGGGTTCTATAGAAAAGAGGAGAATTATATTTTGTTCTTAGGTGTAACCTAAGATATTGGAGATAGATTCCAAATATTGATGATAGATTTTAGATATAGGAGTTGGATTCTAGTAGATTGAGAAGCATAAAATATTCCTACAAATATTGAAAACCATCATAACTTCTAGGGATAAAGAAGTATTCTAGCTTCCTAAGGACAAATATTGAAACAATAATATATAAAGATAAAGTTTACACAGAGAATTTTAGAGAAGAAGCCTCTAGAGATAAGGATAGATAGAGGTATATAGAAGTTTTGGTTATTAAAAAAACTAGAAACATCAGTCTAACTGAAGCAGTATCAGTCCTGGACTTGACATATTTAAATATTTTTTTGAAATTATTATTCTATTACAAGCAAGGAGTATTAAAGCACATTAATTATCTATTTTGTGGAGCTATCATCCACATTGAGGAAGAGGCCCAAGCAACCTACATTGAAGAAGAAGCCTAAGTGGAAACATTGGAGAAGAGTACCAAGAGACCTAAATTGAAGAAGAAGCTTGAGTGGCAACAAAGAGTAAAAACCCAAGCTACCAGTATTGAGAAAGATGCCTAAGCAACCAGTATAGAGAAAGAGGCTAGCATTTATGTGGCCTACGCAAGAAATCAAAGTGAACAAAAACAAAAGGAAAAAAAATCAAAGTGAACACAAAAAAAGCTAGTGCTAAGGAAGTAGTGCATATAACAATGATCTAAAAGTGTTGTAACGTTGTTAAAGCTAGCGTTAGATAAGGACAATTAATGCATGCTATCCAAAAACAAACATAAGAACACTATCCAATGGTAAGGAAAATTATCCAATACTAAGGAATTTTATCTAGTAGCAATAGTATTAGCATTAAAGCCAATGTTATCAAGTGTTTAAGCCATATCAACCTATCATTCATCAACAAAGATATATGGGTGAGCAAATTTTCTAAGTAAAAACAAAGAAAGAAAACTAAGAAAACACAAGTGTGCTTCATAGCTTATGGTATCCAAGTAAGCAGAAGAGAGAGTACTTTGAAGAATATGCATCTAATGAAAAAGAGGTATCCAAACATAGAAGAGTCTAAGGGAATACCAAACACACTTCACAACAAATGTATCTAGCAAACATAAGCTTAGACATCAATTTAGACAAGTGTCAAACCAAAACCCAAGGAAGAGAGTGCCAAGCATTAGCAAATTGAAAAAAAATATATTTCAATCATTGCACTAAGGTTGGAGTGTAGAAGGAGGAGCGAAGTGAGGTAACGTCCATATGTTCATATATTACTCATAAGTTGTTAAAGAACAAAAGGTTTATTTAGGGATAATTCTAATTTTTTTAAAAGAAGACTCATCAAGTGAAGACTCATAATCAAACATATATGATGAACAAATTGAGAACTTAAATACTGCTACAACACTTCAAAGGAAAGAACCAATATGGCTTAGAGATACACTTAAGGACTCAAAACTAGATCAAATGCCAAACCTCACTACTACAAGACCTCAAACTCCTAGTTTGATGAGAATGAATAGGGGATTGATAAGTTATATAGTAGAACCTATAGCTACTCTAAATGCTTTAAGTCACCTAGAATGGAAGACAACCATGGAATCAAAATATGTAACATTAATGAAAAATTACACATGAAATCTAGTTGATTTACCTCAAGGAAAGACAATAGTAGGATGTAAATGGATCTACAAGATAAAATATAAAGCAAATGGTTCACTTGAAAAATACAAAGCTTTATTAGTTGCAAAAGGATATACTCAAATAAAAGGAATTTATTATGAAGAAAATTTTGCACCAACAACAAGAATGACTACTATTTGAACAATTTGTGCTTTAGCATCACATATTGGATGGAAACTTAATCAAATGGATGTAAAAAGTGCATTTATTAACAGTGATATTGAAGAAGAAGTATATTTGTGATCAAAGGACATGAACAAAAGTTGTACAAGTTGAATAATTCCTTATATGGTCTAAAGCAAGCACCAAGAGCATGGTATGTAAAGATTAATAATCATCTATTATATCATAATTTTAAAATAATTTTATTAGGTCCACATATCTATATGAAAAAAGGTTGGACTTGATAGAATCACACTTATAGTATATGTTGATGATATAGTAATCATAAGAAGTTAAAAAAATTTGATAGATGAAGTTAAAAGGAATCTAGAAAATATTTTGAAATGACATTTTTGGGGTTTCTTAATGATTGTCTTGGTTTAGAAATTTGTCAAAATAAAAACAATATCACCATAACACAAACAAAGTATGCAAAAATATTACTTGAAAAATATAGGATAAAAAATTGTAAACCCAAATATACTCCTATGGAGTAAGTATTGCAATTATTTAGATATGATAAGACACCTCTAGTCTCAACCACTATCTATTGTCAATTAGTTTGAAGTCTTCTATATTTAATAAATACCAGACCAAATATACTTTTTGCTATAAATTATCTCTCATGATTTATGAAAGAACCTAGAGAAAGTCATTGAAAATCCACAAAAAGAATAATACAATATATTAGCAAGATTATAGCATATGGAGTAACATATAAAAAGGATAATAACAAATTATGTCTATAAGGATATTCAAAATTCAATTATGCTAGATCTATATATGGTAGAAAATCTACATTAGGTTGTATTTTCTATCTTGGTTCTAGACCTATTTTTTGGTATAGTAAAAAACATGCAGTAGCACTTTCATCTACAAAAGAAAAATATTGTGCAACAAAAGATGCAATATGTGAAGCACTTTGGTTACAATACATATTGTCAAATATGGGAATCAAAATAACTCCTACAATAATAAATTGTGATAATCAAGTACTAATTTAATAAAAAATCCAATTATTCATGAAAGAAAAAACACTTTGAATATTAATGCCATTTTATCAAGGATCATATCCAAAATCATCATATCTATTTGAAACATGTTTCTACTAAAAATTAGATTACAAATATTTTTACAAAAGCACTTGGTCAAAACAAATTTCATATATTCTAGAATCGTCTATGTACATCAAAAGAAGTTCACATCATATAATGTAATACAAGGGGATGTTAGAAAATTTTAAATTATTTGATATATTAAAATGTGTGGGATATGTGCATGTGTCATGTACATAGGTATGCTAGAAGACTAAGAGTCCTTGATGCAAGTGGTAAGATAAGAATCCAAAGGTCATGTGGAAAACAATAGTCAAGAATATGAAGAGTTATCTTGTAAAGCTATATTACAAAGACAAAGCACCATGGAATAGATATCTGAATGTAGAGTAAAAATCAAGATTGTATATTTGATTCATGAGTAATATTGTGAGTATTTTTCAATAATATTGTTATGTTGATTCATAAGATTTTTTTATATTGATATTTTGACATTTAATATTGTGGCTTATTTACTTTTAGACCTATGATATTTTTGAGATATTAAGGCTTAAAATCCAACACAAAGGAAAAAATGACCTTGTTAACCACCTTAGGTTATTCAAAACTACTTGTAGTGATATTTCTTATGATGAAACGTTACCACTAAAAATTTCCCTAAGAGCCTTAGTGGCCTTGCCTTGAAATAGTACTATCAAATATCAATGCATTCCTTTAAAAGCTTTAGCAACATCTTCAAAGATGTTTGTTAAACAATTCTCCATCTACATTCAAGAAAAAATCACCATTGGTGACTTACACCAACTCAAAATTCCAAAGATAAGAATTTTGATAACTTCTTAGCAAGATGGTGAGCCCTAGTGGAGATACTACAATATGTCCCTCTACCTAGAGGTCTATTAAATATTTCATAGGAAACCTCAATGATCAATTGACCTTCTACTTAGAGATGACTAATGTGTCTTATTTTGAGAATGTAAATGACATGGCCAATATAGTAGAGATTGACCTTGTGAAAAGAGGGCAACTAAAGCCTAAGTCCCATAAATAGGAAGACAAGCCTCCCTCTAACCCAAGGGGTTAGTATAAGAACAAACACATTATAGGTGATGGATTCATGAATTCATGCCATGCTAACAATGTAAGTATTGTGGCAAACCTTCAAAATATTATATTATAAAATCCTCAACAATAAAAATCTAAAAGGAGGTACTTCTAACTAGACAAATATCTTTTAGTCGTCCTAGAGTAGCTCCTAAAAGCTAGAATATTAGAGCTTTCACCTATTAAACATATTAGACATATAAGGGAAAATACTTCATTGTTTTATGATAATGAGCAATGTGTCTTCCATAACATCACTGGTCATGTGATCAACATATGTATGGTCCTCAAGAATGTGATCCAAGACCTAATCGATAATGATAAAGTTGTTCTTGTTAGAGTAGGTTGTTTACCTTAGCTCATGTTCACCTAGGTTATTTATTTCATTTTTATTTAGTTATTCCATGTATTTTCCCCACCACTTATGTGTGGATATTTCATTTATCTTATTTAGATATTATGAGATGTTAAATATTTATTTCTTAGATATTATAGGGATATTTTTAGGTTTGACTATTCCTAGGGGTGACATTTGGAGGGTTGATATTCTTTCTCCCATAGCGGTTACATATCTATGGACCATATCACATATTACTTTTGTACGGTGGATATTTATACTTAGGTTGATCATACTTGCCTATATAATCAAGGCACCTTCATTGTACTCAATGCTCCATTTTCATATCTAATATATGATATTGTTGCTCTCTTGTTTGCATATCTATTTGTAAGCTTATGCTATCAATTTGCTTTTAGATTCTTGTTTTGGTTGAATGTGGTGTTTCTGTTAACACTTGAGATCCTTGTAGCTTGGAATGATCTAATTATCATTCCTTTCATGGTATTAGAGTGATAGGTATTGCAGTCATCCATTTGTGAGTGTTGTACAGTTGTTTCTCTTGCAGGTTTAAAGAATGGTGTGGAAGCTTTAGTTTTTGTGATTGGGTCCTTGGTGGAGTCTTTTGGCTAGTTTATGTCACTCCTTCCATTGTAATATCATTACAAACCTCATAAAATCTCTTCTGCCCATATTGTAATAGCCTCATTCCCTTGGATATGTCCTAAGCATTTTTTTCTTGAGCATTTCCCTTTTTTGGCAAGGTCACCAACCTAGCCCATTTTTATATTTTGCATGTATATCCTGATAGAAATGCAATTTTTTCACAAAATTGTTTGGAGGTTTGTAGATGCATTAATTTGAGTTGTGCCCAAAATTTCAGCTCATTTGTATCAGTATTCTTCAAGATATCTTGATTTTATGAAAACCTGCAATTTTTTAGTAATCTGTGTATATCTTCATAAAAACTTTTGATTTTTTGTAGATTTTTTTACAGAATGTGTAAAATCATATTATAGACCATCCCATAAAATTTTAGAGAATTTGGAGCTGTATTTTGACAGTTACAGTGATTTTACTATTTTTAGTAAAATCGTCCTTGCAGGAGAAATATTGGGAGTTGCTCAGTGAAATTTTTACCAAGCCTGTAAAATCATTTTCTGATATGCCTATAAAATTTTAGATTTTTTGGATCTGTATTTAGATAGTTATAATGATTTTATGACTGCACTCTCAATATTGTATTTTGAAAGGTTTTTGCACTTGAACCTTGTATATGGACTATTATTATAAATTCCCATATTCTGCATTCCTGTGAAGCTAATAAAATAATATTTTGAGGGGGTTTTCTTGGTGCTGATTTGTGCATCCCATCTACATTATTTTGCTCTTTGGTGATTTTTGTAGAATTGCTTCTTCATATTATTTTGCATTAGATCAATGTGAGCCATTAACAACACATAATTACCACACACGGAGACCAAGAATATAAAAAAATCATTAAAGGAAAAGGATTATGGGATTTAATGCTTTAAGAACAACCAGAGTTCACTAGAGAATATGAAAAATTTCAACACCAATGCAAATTACATGAATGTATGGGTTTTATTGGAACTTATGTAAGTGATAGTCTTTTATTTCATTTGGAAGGATGTTACTCTCATTTCAAAATTTGGAAAAAATTAAAAGGATTATTTGGTAAGGTGGATCACATAAGAGCCATGCAGCTTGAAGTTGAGATCACTTCTCTAAATCCTGAAGACTTTCCATCTATTGTAGATTATCTTACTAAGTTCAAGCACTTGTTGACACAGTTAAAGGGGAGTGGGGGAGACAAGAAAGATGAAGAGTGTGTTTACCTGATTCTATCCAAGTTGAAACGTCCATTCCAAATATTTGCTTCTACTTTTTTCTCTATAATGGATGCCTTAGATGACACATTCATAATGCCTAATTTGGAGCTGTTTTGTGAAAGACTTACTAGGAAAGAATCCAAATTGTCTAACCTTGAGTCTTCTACATCTCAAAAGGCATTAGTAGCATCTAGTCCTAAGGGTAAGGGAAAATTCAAAGGTAAACCTAAGTTTTCTCCTTCTCCATCTCAAAGTGCCCCTAAAACCAAAGAATATAAATATAAATCTAAAGAGTCTCCTAAATCCAAGAATAAGTCTATTCTTTCATGCTCCTTTTGTGGGGGGAACAATCATGTAGAAAACAGGTGTTGGAAGAGAATGCAAGCCTTAGAGGATGCAGTCAGAAAATAGAAGATCTCTATCTCCACTCCACCTCCTTCTAGTGAGCATGGCAAAGCACTTAATGTTGTTGGGAGATCTCATTCAGTTGCTACAGATAGTTGGGTTATAGATTATGGTGCTTCTCACCATATGACTTCTTCTAAGGAGTCGTTTGTATCTCTTGGTTTGAGTTCTACTTCCAACATTGAGGTTGGAGATTCTTCCTTTATTTCTATTAAGGGAAAATGTGACATACAAATTTATGGTGGATGCATCAATGAGGCACTATATGTTCCTGACATTACTATAAATTTACTTTCTGTTTATCAAATTTGTTATTATGGTCAGGGAAAAATAGTGACTTTCACACCACAAGGAGCTGAAGTTAGAACCTTGTTGGAGCATCATTCACTTGTTGCACAAGGTGTTGTTGATCATAGTTCTAGACTATATCACTTTGAGGGTTTTTATGACACTTCTTCTATAGGGACATGCTTGGTTGCTCATGCAGATTATGAGAGTAAGCTTTGGCATGAGAGATTTGGACATATTAATTATAGATATTTGAAGGAGTTGAGCACTCATGGTATGGTTGATGGTTTACCTAGAGTTTCTTGTCTTGATGGAGTTTTCCTTGGATGTGCATTAGGGAAACAACACCAAGATCCATTTCCTAAGGTAAGTTAAAATGAGCTTCTTCACCACTTGAGCTTGTGCATAGTGACTTGATGGTTTTTTCTACTCCTTTCAAAGGAGCTAAGTATGCACTTACATTTATTGATGATTTATCAAGGTGTACTTGGGTTTATTTTCTCAAGTACAAGAGTGATGTCTTTTCACACTTCAAGGTGTTTAAGGATTTTTTTGAGAATCAATATTCTAGTTGCATAAAGAAGCTTCACACTGATAATGGGGGGAGTACTTCAACAAAGAGTTTCTGATTATTTGGTAGCACATGGCATTGTTTTCCAACATTCTATTCCTCATACTCCACAACAAAATGTCTTAGCATAAAAGAAAAATCAAACTTTGAAGTATATGGCTAACTGCATGATGCATTCCAGGGATTTACCTCGTATATATTGGGCAGAAGTAGTTAATTGTGCGAAATACATTTAGAATCACACACCACATAGAGCACTTGAGAATTTGACTCCAGAGGAGGCCTGGTCAGGGACTAAAACTGATGTCTCATTTTTCAAAGTTTTTGCAAGCCATGCTTGGGCCTTTGTGCCAAAGAAGCAAAGGAATTCCTTGGATAAGAAGAGCAAACCCTTGATATTTGTTGGGTATTGTGAGGACATGAGAGCTTATCGACTTTTGGATCCTGATACTCATGAAGTTCTTTTCAGAACTCATGTTCAGTTTGATGAGTGCTTCTCTTATCATGATTCTTCTTCTTTACTTCCATCCATTGATGATTATTCACTTCATCTTCAGGATCCCTTCTTTTAGGAGCAAGTTCAACAGGTAGTTTAGGAGGTCATAGATATAGATTCATATGATAATCTTGTTCCTCATAATGTTGTCACTATGCCTAGGTGGGCTCGTATCACAATTTATGAGGCAACACCTTGAATACAAGATATTCCACCCACTAGACATCATAATACACATTCTACAGGTTCTGGACTTTTATTTCAGGAACTTTTTGGGGATCCACAATCTTTCTCACAGGCTCATGGGATATAGGAGTGGGATGATGCAATGACAGATTATTATTATTTGATGAATAATCATGCTTGGGAATAAAGTTGGTTAGATGTAAGTGGGTATACTGAACCAAATATGCAACTGATGGGTCCATTGATAAGTATAAGGCTTGTCTTGTAGCGAAGGGTTTCTCACAAGTCGAAGATATTGATTACTCTAAGACTTTTGCACCCGTTGCCAATATGGATTATGTGTGCCTTGTACTTTCTATTGTTGCATCATAGGGTTGGCCAGTGTACCATATGGATGTGAAGAGTGCCTTCTTGCATGGAGATTTATAGGAGGAAATCTACATGGAGCAACATGTTGGGTTTGTTCATGACTCTTCTCTTATTTGTAGACTACGATGGTCTCTCTATGGTCTCAAAAAAGCCTCTTGAGCTTGGTATGAGAAGATGGACTCTTTTCTTCTATCTACTGGTTTTGTTCATTGCCACTCATACAGTGTATATACAACATGTTGGAGAGGATATAGTTATAATTTTCTTATATGTTGATGATTTTCTTCTCATTGGTAGCTCTTATTCCCACATTCATACTGTTTAAATGACTCTTTCAATTCATTTTGATATGATAGATCTTGGTCTTTTGTACTTTTTCCTTGGTTTACAAATTTCTCAGTCATATTCAGGGATTCATTTGAGTTAGCAAAAGTACACCCATGATCTTCCTCAGAATTTTGGTATGGCTGATTGCAAGCCATGTCCCTCTCCTTTCCAATATGGGGTCTCTCTTACTTCCAAATGCACCACTCCTCTTTGTAATCCTACCTTGTATATGAAATTAGTTGGAATTGTTATGTACTTGATCCATACTCGCCCCAATATTTCTTTTGCAGTTGGACTTGTCTCTCGATTTGCACATGCCCCTCATAACAGTCACTAGCAGGCTACCAAGAGGATTTTAAGATATCTACAGGGCACTTCACACTTTAGATTGCACTACACCTGAGGTTCTATTCAGTTGGTTGGATATACTGATTCAGATTGGGCAGGTTCTATTGATAACAAGAGTTCCACTTCTGGCTATATTTTTTGTCTCGACTCTTCTCCGATTGCTTGGGCATGCAAGAAGTAATAGGTTGTTGCACTTTCATCTATAGAGGTAGTGTATAGGGTAGAAATCACAGTGAGTTAGGAGGTTATTTTGCTATGACAGTTATTGATAGAGTTTGGCTTCCCACAGGATTCAACAACAGTACTTTGGTGTGAAAACCAAAGTGCAATTCACATTTATCGCAATCCTATTGAGCACCAATGGACCAATCGTATTGAGATTCACATGCACTTCATTTGTCAGCACATTTAGGATGGATTTCTTTTCTTGGAGTACATTCCAACTCAGTAGCAGGTTGTCGATATCTTCACAAAGCCTTTTGCATCACCTTGCTACCTTGAGTTGCATGGCATGCTTGGGGTTTCAGAAGTTGTCCTTGGAGGGTGTTCTTAAGGAAATATTCCTTCTTCTTTCTCTCTCTTTCTAGCAGGATGATATTTTCCCATATGGTTTTTACTTCTTCTAGTTCAAGATTTCTTCATGGATATATTGTACATGAGTACCTAATCAGGCCTTGTTGTCGGGACTCATACTGTGGATATGCCACTTTTATTTTTGGCCCCTAGCTTCACTTGAGGGGGGGTGTTAGAGTAGGTTGTTTACCTTAGCTCATGTTCACTTAGGTTATTTATTTTCTTTTTATTTAGTTATTCCATGTATTTTCCCCACCCACTTATGTGTGGATATTTCATTTATCTTATTTAGATATTATGAGATGTTACATATTTATTTCTTAGATATTATGGGGATATTTTTAGGTTTGACTATTCCTAGGGGTGACATTTAGAGGGTTGATTCTTTCTCCCATAGCGGTTACATATCTATGTACCATATCACATATTCCTTTTGTATGGTGAATTTTTGTCCTTAGGTTGATCATCCTTGCCTATATAAGCAAGGCATCTTCATTGTACTCAGTGCTCCATTTTCATATCTAATATATGATATTGTTGCTCTCTTTTTTGCATATTTATTTGTAAGCTTATGCTGTCAATTTGCTTTTAGATTCTTGTTTTGGTTGAATGTGGTGTTTCTTTTAACACTTGAGATCCTTGCATCTTGGAATGATTTGATTATCATTCCTTTTAGTTCTTAATGGCTCTGACTCTCAACCTTCTTCCAATCAAGATATAAAAATATTCTAGAATATATGACCTAATACAATCACAAACAAAATGAATCAATTAACATTCACTATAGGAACATGCCACCTCAAACGAAGGGATGGTTGAGATGCTCTATTCTTCTAACCATATCTCTCACATTTGTGTTGTAACCAAACAACACAAAATTCAATTGTTTGATCAACCCTCAAGACCTCCTCAAGTCCTTCATACAAAAATATCTTTATGCAAAGGATCTCTTCTAATCATCCAATCAAGGACCAAGGCTAAGGGTGCTTTTGAATTTCTTCGATAACTTGAAAGCACCTTGGCCAAAATATCCTTTCATAAAGTTCTCATAAAGTTCTTAGGACTTCTTTGGCTTATCAAGATATCTTACTTAAAATTTTGAGTGAATATATCTTTCTCAAGATCATAATCCAAATGACCTTACTTGCATGGTATGGTCCATTAGGCTTAATCATGCCACTATATCATTCCATGAGAATGATATTCCTTAATACTCATTATTCAAATTTTTGATATTATACATCATAGGCCATTACCAAACAAATTTTAGTCAATAATAGTTTTGGTCTTAATATATATAGCTTGAAGTTCACAAGTAATTATGGGTAAACCAAATTTATTTGGAGAAATATGATCTTGTTATTAGGGATTTTGACATTGGGGAACGAGTCTAGTGGTACTATAGCCTTACCTCGTCAAGTAACACCTTGCACTCTCAACACCCTCTTCTATGTCATGCAATGTTATTTAACATATAAATTTCTTCTTGAGGGGCCATGGACCCATGAGATGTAGATAGTACCTTCAAATATTCTTCAATACCTTAAATATGAATACAACGACAAGACTTATCACATTCTAATTGACCCCAAACCTTTTGCATAATTTCAAGTATGAAATATGGATAAATCTAAAGTTCATATTTGTCCATCTATTAATTTATCCCTCACATCATTATATTCTTCTTCTAAGTCTCCTATCACTAATGCATTCAGGCCTCTCACTTTAAATAATTCATCTAATAATAAAATTAAAAGTTAAAGTATTAATCCAATCATCATTAATAATATTAGACTAGATAATAGTGTCCATGAGGTTTAGAATAATTTTTTTGGAGTGAAGAGTTTCATATATCAAACCAAGGTTAAAATATCATGCATAACCTTAAAATTTTGAATCAAATGACATTAGATTAATCAATTTTATCCCTTGACTTTCAAGGAGGAAACCCAGGTTTAAATATTATAAAACAATAAATGCATAATTGCCAAGTTGTAATAACACTATGTGGTCATGATGCAATATGGATAGGATCCATTTCAATCCCATACAACCCATTGATAGGGCATCCCATGATGACTCTATTTCTTTGAATAAAATGTTTTGGGATTGTAATGACCAAAAAACTACCAACACACTTTTTTTCTATAAGGACCACAAGAAACCCATATTTTAACTTTTTAGCAAGCAACGCTTCACTAGGTTTGAGTTTTTCAAGTCAATGTAGATGACACTTAGTGGAGATGAGTGGCCAACTCCCATATTTTCTAGGATTTACCTTAAAAAATCTACATGTTTAGGACACCAAAAGTGGTCACCCACCTTTCCCATATCCTCACTGGTATAGGAACATGTGGTCACAACGTAGGGATTATCCATTAAGGCCCATATCGCTTAAAGGAGAATGCATATTATCTAACCTTACTCTAAGTCCATCTAGGTAGGTTAATCTGATGTAAAGCCTTGAGGCTTAGTTACCACACCACCATGGGCTGACTAAGGTTATTACCACTCCACTGGAAATGAACATGATCACCCAATCCTACACAATCAAAGGATCACCATTGTTTTCTTGGGAAGGATTCCCATAGTCTTCTAGATATGGAAACACCCAATCCTCTACATTCAAGGTGTATCATTTCACAAGTGTTTGGCTATTTTATTCTCACAACTTCTTACACATCTAAGAGAACCTAGCTATTGTATTTTACAACCCCTTCTAGGACTTTCTTTCACCTAGTTATTGCATTCTCACAACTCCTCCTAGGGTTGGGCTTAACATTTTAATTTAAGAACCTACAAGAATATGTAAGTTCACCATTTCCCACCTTACAAGAAGTAAAACAAACGTAAAGCATTTACAATTTAAATACTTAATCTATAGCATCCATATAAAAGAAACATAAAAACACATGCTTTTCAAATAGATGTAAGCATCATCTAACAACACCATTAGTATTCCACACTAAAATTGACAAGATCGTAAGAAGCATTTCATTTGAACCACCAAGGACTTTTCAATAATGATAATTAACATCCACTTTATAAATTGCTTAACATTCATTATGCAATCATATGTTTGTAGCTACAAATAAACCATTGAACAAGAGGCTAATACAATGTTAGTATTTATTTTCTTTCCCCTTCTACATTGCTTAATAGAAACTACTAGTAAACATTATAATATGCTAAAGTTCCTTTTTATCATATTACAAAAACAAGTTCTCATTGCAACAACTGTGCCTTGGTCCAAGATACAATAATTTTATTCCACCTAAATGGAATTTATGCCATCTTCCCCTGATGATCCTCTTCATGCAAGGTATGACCCGCAAACTTGAGGAATATTAAGGGACCAAGACAACTCATTTATGCGATGCATTCTAACATGCTAGATGTATTTGCAAATAACCATGCACAATACTTTCAAAAGAGAAAAAACTAGAGAAGATCCAAAATCTATTATTTATTATCACTCACCATGCAATTGCAACCCAAATATACACATTATATTTTAAATCAATTATTTAGCAACTAAGAAGAGAAGCCCATACTTCCCTCTGTAATGCTTTCCTATCTACTCTAGCCTCGAAAACCATAATAATACTATCTCTAACCAAAATTTCTTCCTCATTTTAAAAACAAAAATAAAAGAGCATAGCATTCCTTCTATCTTGATAACCATAGTACATTTAAAAAAGAAGTTTCCCCTCCTATTTTCTTTTCAATACCCCTTTAAACAAATGAAAACACTATCTAGTTCTATTTGTTTTTACATTTTTTTCCATAAATTATTGAAAGGGCTATTATTCCTTTTTAAAATGATAAACCTTAAACAAACATACCTCAACATAATGATTCGATATAATAAAGCTTAATTTAGCCACTCATTAGTCATTTTCTAGGTAAAGTTTTAATTCCCAAAGCTTAAAGAAGGTGAGACCAACTCCAAGCAAAAATGGCTTATGAATAAAACAAGGCTTAAGGAGCATACATAGCATTTGGCTATAGGGTGAAACAGGGTTTACACGATTCCTACACATGTAGAAGATAACAATATCAACCTTCGTATAACACACGTCTAAGGCACACAAGACAAAATGAAGACACAACTCGGGTCAACAAGATTTTAAGAGCATGAACATAAAAAAACAAGGGAATCAAGCTCACAAATAATGTTGTCAAAAAACTCCATTAGAAGCAAGCTTAAATAGGGAAGATGCTACACAAAGAACACTAGGAATTGGTAAATGCAACTAAGTTGCCACTCAAGTTGTCACCCACTAGTGATAGAAGGAAACACTCCTAACCAGACATCTTACATCTAATCACAACAAGCCCTAGAGTTAGGAAGAATTAAAATGAAGTAGAGCTAGCATGGAATAATTAAATCTAAAGAAAAT
This sequence comes from Wollemia nobilis, assembly GCA_028583015.1. Lineage (NCBI taxonomy): Eukaryota > Viridiplantae > Streptophyta > Pinopsida > Araucariales > Araucariaceae > Wollemia > Wollemia nobilis. The sequence goes on from JAQPPZ010001683.1 coordinate 1,733,885, forward strand.
AATTTCCAACAAAAGGTAAAAGAGAAAAGTACTCCTTGCCTTCAACAAACAAAAGGACAACCACAAGGTCTATAGAAAAAATAAGCAAGATGACCAACAGGTACACAACTAGAGGCTAAAACCAAAAAGGACATAGAGCAATCCAAAAATTAACCTAGAGAGATTATTATTTGTCCTTACCTTCTCTAGTTCATGCTAAAATCCTCTTAGGGTGCGCTTCCTTCTCCCTACTCCCACCACTTCCTCTCTTCCTTACAATGCTCCCCAAAACTCACCCCATCCTCTACTCAAATACATAGGATGGGTTTTCCTCCCAACTAGACCTTCACATCCCCACTATTTACCCATTCGAGCTAGCCACTTATAGTTCATAACATTTAGCAAAGAACATTCGTGAGTCAAGAATGTAACTCCTATAATACCGAGCAAAAGAATGCTAAAAAAATTATCTAAATTCTAATGATGTTTTTAAAAGTAAGACTTACATTATTATTATTATTATTTAAAGATATTAATCAAACGTTCACAAGGAGACTAAATAATTTCTTACTTTTTCTATACTTCAATAATAAAGCCCTTAAACCATTTATTTGCTAATTGGTGACAATAATCAACATTAGATATTAATATTGACACCAATATTTCCAAGTATTCTCTAAATAAATACTTGGCTAGTCTTAATTAGCAATTTATAAGGAACATCAATATTTAAGGCAATAGAAATGATTAAACCATCATCTCATCTATTCCATACTATTTTCAATAATAAGGTGCTAATTAATAATATTAACAAGTATTAAAACCACCTCTATTAATAATTTATTGTTTAGCAGTTCACACCATTGTTTTATCCTTAAGTGGTTGGCTTTATTTTTTAATATAGCCACCTGATATCACCAAACCATTAAGGAGATTCATTGAACAAGAAAATTCCTAGCCCAATAGTGTGACCATTCAACAAATATAATGCAATGTATCTACATGAAGGGTATTTAGTTACCCTTGGAGTTGTCGATGAACAAGTCATCACCATCATTTCCCAAAACTTCCTCTCACTTGGGTGGTTATCCCTATTGATCCACTAGTGAGAGCATTTGATCCTACAATTCACAAACACATCAACAATACCATATTCCATCGGTAGAACCAAAATATATAGTGCAACTACTTATTGATAGAAATGAAACAAAATTCATGCAGTAAATATCCATACATAAATACATAGTTTATTGTCAAAGATATGTCCTACCAAGGAGGGTTGTTACATACTCCCCCCTTGGACTAAATACAGTCCCCTGTGTTTTCCTACAAGAGAGCAAATATTTCATTCAAATAAGTATGAAAAATACTATCTCATTTCATTACCATTTTTCCATGTGGCATAATTCTTAGAATACTATCCCTATTAGACCTTACATTGATCTAGGATTTGTTTCTTTAGAACCTTGGAATGAAACCCTAGGATCTTTATCGGTCTCACCTCAATGGCTAAGGGATCTACCATCTGCAATTTAGAAATATTCCACATGTGAGTAGGATTAGCAACATATTTCCTAAGTAGGGATATGTGGAAAGTATCATGGATATTTGATAGGTTGGGTGGCAAAGCGAGCCTATACTAGACTAATCTTATCAATGATCTCAAAGGGCCCAACAAAGTGAGGATCCAATTTGGTTGACTTGATGACACTTTTCAAGGGTCTAACTCTCAAGAAGACTTTATACCCCATAGAGAATTATATTGGTGATATTTTCAAATAGGCATAGCTCTTTTGGCGATTGGTTGCTTCCTTGAGCTTAAGCCAAATTGCTCTAAGTTGTTCCTCCATCTCTTAGATAGTGTTTGGTCTAATCATAACTCAATCCTCTAAATTATCCTGCAATAGAGGTGTTCTACATCATTTTACATATAAGGCTTCAAATGGGGCCATCCCCAACGATGCATGGTAACCATTATTATATGCAAATTCCACAAGATGCAAAAAGTCCTCCCATTTAGACTTTTGGTCCATGCAATACATGCTTAGCATATCCTATAAAATCTATTTTACTCTCTCAATATAACCATATAGTTTTAGGATGATATGCAGAATTGATATTCAACTTAGTGCCTACCGCATAGTGTAGAGCCTACCAAAATATTAATGTGAACTTAGAATTCCTGTCTGATATGATCACCTCAGGAAACCCATGTAGCCTAAATATTTATTTGGAAAAATTGTTTGCCACCATTGGTGCATCATCCTCGATGTTTCCCAGTATGAAGTGTGCAACCTTGGTTAACTTATCAACCACTACCAAGATCATGTCATGCTAGTACCTAGTCTTATGTAAAACCACAATAAAATCCATAGAAATTACCTACCACTTTTGCATAGGTATTTCATGTGGGTATAGTTTCCCTAATAGGTGTTGATGTTCTACCTTCACCTTCTAGCATTCTAGATATCTTGCAATAACTAGTGATATCTTGCTTAATTTTGGCCCAATAGAAGATATTTTTCATGTTTTTCCATATTTTTGACCTCCCAAATGAGAAAAATAAGGAGAAATATGTGCCTATTACATAATAATTCTCCTAATATCTTCAATTTTGGGTATAACTACCCTATCCTTAAAGCATAAAAGTCCATATTTTATTAAAAAACCCTTGTTATCATCAGGATTCCTCTTAGTTTTATCATCGATTTCTATGCAATATGGGTCCTATAGTTTCATTTCCTTGACCTTATCCATCAAATCAATATAAATCTAGGCCAATGCTGCTATGTACCTTCTACTCAAGGCATATGCAACATTATTCTCTTTTTATTTGAAATACTCAATACCAAAGTCGTATTTTTCTAAGAACTCTATCCATCTTCTTTGTCTTACATTCAACATAGGTTGGGTAAATATATACCTTAGACTTTTATGGTATGTTATTAGTTCAAAAGGTGTGCCCAAAAAATAATGTCTTTAGACCTTTAAAGGGTAAACCACTATAGCCAATTCTAATTCATGTGTAGCGTAATTAACCTCATGTTTCTTAAGCTTTCTAGATTCATATTCTATAATAGCCTCTTCTTGAGACAATACCCCACCCAAACATTCTAGGGAAGCATTTGTAAACATGGTAAAATTCCCAAGAGGATGTGGTATTTTGAGAATCCATATCATTGTTATCTTATTTTTCAAAATTTCAAATGCAGCATTACACTTATCCATCCATTTGAAATCTTTTCCCTTTTCCTGATCATTGGTGATAGAATAGGTAACCTTAGAGTAATCTCTCACAAAATTCCTATAATAACCAATGAGTCCAATGAAAATTCTTAATTTTTTCACATTAGTTGGTGGAGGCCAACTTAGTATGGCCTCGATTTTCTTTGGGTCTACAACAATCCCTTTTGTTGAGATGATGTGCCCTAGATATTGTACTTGTGAAGTATAGAATTCATACTTGGACAATTTACTATATAGTTGGTTCTTCCTTAGTACTTCTAACACTAAATAGAGATGGTGGTTGTATTCCTCTTTAGTACAAAAATAGATAAAAATATCATCCAATAATACCAAGATAAATCAGTATAGACATTTTTTGAACACATTGTTCATCAGATTCATAAAATTTGTTGGTGAATTCGTCACCCCAAATGGCAACAATGTGAATGTTGGAAATTTGAATTATTTTATGTTATTGGTTTCACATAGATCATTAATGTCACATTGAGTTTTGGTGGCAAAAGCACTTCATAGATAATCATCTATGATATTTTGGAGAGCATGGACATATATAGGGTTTTTATGAAAACCAAGGTAAGAAAAATAAAAAGTTTTATTTAAAACCATGGTAGGCTTGTGTGGAAAGGGATTTTCTTAAAAGCCAAGGTGGAATTTTGTTTCATCAAAAAAGGACCTCCGGTGATGAAGATATTAAATTTTAAAGTTTAAGTTTAAAAAAATGGAGGGCCGACCTATGTGCAATTAATGGAGGTTGGCATATATATGTAAAGGTTTCAATTTATTTCGAAAAGGTGGCATATTATATATCGTCAAAAAGATTATTTTGAGGGCTATTTGAATAAATTATTTAGAAGGAGAAATAAGGTGCATGTAAAGATCTATTTCTGATTTTGCAAAGGGGTTCCAAAAGTGAAGTTTTCCTTGTTCTTTTTTTTTCAGGAGGATTAATTCTTTCATGAGGTGACAAGGTATGCAATATTGTGATTTATTTTATTTTACGGTGTAAGTGGTTTTGGGAGTGAAAAGGTTATGCAATGTTTTCATTTATTTTATTTTATGGTACAAGTGGTTTTAGGAGAGATAAGGAAGTTGTGCAATTAAAGGCCTTGGTGATGATTATTGAAAAGTGGAGTAATGTTGATTAAATTGTGATCTACTAACCCTTGTGAAGATTGCCAAAAGAATTTTGTGATTGTGGCAGATTTACAAAGAGGTTTTTTCATCTTCATAAAAGGTATGGGCACATTCTCCTATTTATTGTTTATGGTGGTTGATTTTTGAAATATCATTGGAGGGAAAAGGATTGTTTATGGTTTCCTTTTCGAAAGTGGTTGGTTGAATGCTTCAAGGTTTTTTGAATTGAGATTTGTGTCTAAACTTTGTTTGATAAACATAGTTGTTGAAGCCCATTGGTTGTAAAATAACTTGAGTTATTTGAACCACCAATCCCTTTTCAATAATGATAATTAACATCCACTTCATTTTAACCAACAATCCATTTTCAATAATGATAATTAACATCCACTTCATTTGAACCTTGAAGAACACAAGCTTATACTGAGAGGGGGGGGTGAACAGTATAAGACCTCTTTTTACTTTTTCCTTTATACTTCAAAATAGTAAAGCAATATACCCAAAGCAATATCAAAGCAATGCACAATATCATCCACAAAGTGACACCAATTTTAACGTGGTTCACCCGAATGGCTGGGCTACGTCCACAAAACTTTTCTCTAAAAGTTATCTCAAAGTTCTTTGGGAAACCTTCCCAATTACAATGTTTATGAGCCTCGGCCCAAAGGAGATACCTTCCCCCAATATGAATTTATGAGCCTCTGCTCAAAGGAGATACCCTCCCCCAATCTGAATTTATGAGCCTCTGCTCAAAGGAGATACCTTCCCCTCTGCTCTGGAAATGATCCCTCAGAAGATCAACTGCCTCTACCTCTTGCCAGCATGTGGAACTCCTTTCCACCGAAGACCTCCTATCCTCAATGCTTAGCCTAAGAGACCTTTGCCTTCTATGATCACGTCCATAGCAGCTCAGCAACCTGTACCAAACACAGTCAGTCGGTCTAGTACAAGTCTTCCTTTGTTTGTCAGATCTGTCCAACTCTTGAACAAATCAATCCTCTGCACACAAGCCTTCTCAAAGACTTGCCAAATCTGTCCTCAGGTTCTTCTCAAAGAACCAATGCTCCTCTGTCCTCAAGTTCTCTGATAGAACTCTCAAAAACTAGCTCACAAGTCCTCTGCTAGGACCTGTCCAAATCTGCTCACAAGTCCCCATCGGAACCTTGTCCAAAACTGCTCACAAGTCCCCATCGAAACCTGTCCAAATCAGCTCACAAGCTCACCAAGAAAAACTTGCTTAGCATGAACCCACAAAGAGAATTGTTAGAGACCCAATGTGATTCATCAACCTCATAGAAGCATAAAGAGAATTGTTAGAGACTCAATATGTTCTATACTTAACTCCCAATCTCAATCTCAACTCAATCTCAATCTCAAAAGAATAAGATAGATGTAGTATGCTTTTCTCAAGAACATGAAACACAACCCAACAATTGCCAACCATGCAATATCTCATATAACAATGATACTCATGTTCTTTCCACAACCAATATCTTTTCTCAACCAATTAGGGCTTTAACAACAATGCTTATAGACAAGGTTTAACCAACATCATTCAACTCAACATTAACCTTGAAGCATTCAACCAATCATCACAAGAAAAGGAAACAAGTAGAAATCCTTTTCCCTCCAAAGATATTTGAACAAAACAGACCACCAACACAATATCACCAAATGCAAAGAATAACTTGCTCAAATCAACTCAATGGAGTAAGCCCAATATCATGAATCAAGTAAAGCAATAACTTGATCAAACAACCTCTATGGAAGCAACTCAACCATCAAACTCAAAACAGCCAACCAAGGGTTCCACCAACTCAATGCAAGTAGCTAGACTCACAAATATAAACCCTAGTGCACAAAGCTTCCACTATCTCAAACCAGAAATTATGCATTCACCAAAAACTCTCCTTAAGGATAACAATGCATAAGTAGTCTTCAACAAACCAGAAAATAGGATTTACACCTAGCCAAAGGATACCTAGTAGAATACCTTTTCACTCCAACCTTATTTCAGAAAACATACACCAATCATACTCATAAGAAGAATGTGCCCATACCTTATTGGAGTAGAAGATAATTGAACCTTCAAGTTGTCACCACACACAACTCTCAAACTTCCAACCAAGTTAGGGTTAGAATAAAAAGAAATGAGCAATAATATAAACTTCCTTTATTACACCTTTTAGCTCCACTTCTTTAAACATCAATAAAATAATGTCAAAGCAAAATATGACAACTTAACCTTATACCTCCATCAATTATATTTGCCAAGTCAACTCAAAATACTCCAAGAAAATAATAAAAGATATACCTTGGCCAACCTTAGTTCTCCAACCTTTGGAGAAAATGAATAACACCACCACAAATGCTAAAGCGCTTTCATTGCTGCTATCCTCGTGCATCACGACCAAGACGAAATTGCCCACAACATGGGTCAAACTTGGCACCTTTGCCCAACGCTTCTTCACTCAACACACCACCACCATTGGAGCACAAGTGCCCAATGAAAAATATAATGTAATCCTATGTGTTGTCTTCCTTCAATCGCCAAGGATTTGAAAACGTAAACGTTTTCCTCAAGCCACCACCATCATCATCAGCGCTGTCCAAAAACGTAACTCCCAGAAAACATAGTTTGCAGTCTTATCAAATGTCATAGAAATGCAATCTGTCGGACGTCAAGCGCAAGAAAATCTTGGGCAATTCAATATGGATGGACAATAAAATACAACAAAAAACATCGCTTTTTTGGAGGACACAAAGCTACGAAATTGCATCGATCGATGGTACCATTACTTTAGAAAATCATCCCCACTTATATAGCCATTTCTCCTTAATTGTTTGACGTTGGCGCTCCTCCAATGATGGCAACACGTCGGCGAATGAATTCTTTATGTGCGTCGCTTAAGGGTTAAAAGACCCTTTAATAATAATTAAAATAATAATAATTATTATTTTATTAATAATAAATTAAACTTAGACCTTTGTCAAAGGTTTGAGTTAATTTAATTATTAATAATAAACATGGACCTTCAAGGTTTTTCAAGAAGTAAAAACCTTTGCATTAAGTTAAGCTTGGTTTTAATAAAAACCCTTAATGAGTCCAAATGGTTTTAAGAAAAACCTTTAACCTTGTCACCATGGTTTTAATAAAAACCCTTTAACATTATGAAGCTTCTCAAGATATTTTTGACATCACACTCTTTTTGATATCAACACAAAAATGCCTTTTGACATCAATGACAACTTATACACTTGAGCAAAGGCAATGTACCCAAAGTACCCAAAATTGCCAACAATCTCCCCCTTTGTCATTGATGGCAAACCTTTACTGAAAACACTTCTCAAGAGCCAAAACTGAAACCAATTGTGCTAACAACTAACCAACTGTGCCCACAACTGAGAATCTTCCTTTGAAGTTTTGCTCCCCCCGACTTGAAGCTTTCCTCTTCACTTTGAAGCTCTCCCCCTTACTCATATCTCTCCCCCTTTGTCATCAATGGCAAAGGGCCACCTTTGGGGCTCGGGACTAAGAATGAGCCTCTTAGCTTAGTCCCTCCCCCACCTCCTGATGAGGTGATTAATTCTGGGGTGGGAGTAAAACTCCCATTAGGCATTGATCATCATCAGCGTCTATAACTTCCTTGTCGGGCCTTCTCTTGAACTCTTTGTCCATATTCCTATTCTTGTCACTGTTCTTGTTCTTGTTCTCATCCCTGTTCTTGTCCATGCCTTGATCCTTGGACCTGATCATGCCACTGTTCCTGTTCCTGTATTTTGGAATTTCAGCTCTACACTGTCTGATTATGTGACCTTCATTGTTGCACTTGAAACACCTGACGATGTTGTTTCTCTGAGGTAAACCTGATCTTTGAATCCACCTATTCTGACCAAACCTGTTCTAACCAAACTTGTTCTGGCAAAACTTCCCAACCTTTCGACCAAAACTATTCTGACCAAACCTGTTCCTATTATTTGCCTTGCAATAAACTGCCTTGTGCCCAAACTGTTGACAAGAGTAGCAATACCCTTGAAAGAAACTAGCACTTCTAAAATTGTCATTTACCTCCTTCACTTGAGCCATGCAATGTGAAGCCATGTGACCAAACCTGTGACAAGCAAAACATCTACCTTGAAACTTTCCTTTATTTGACCTCTTGGGTCCTGAAAAATTCTTCTTCTCATTCTGAATTTTATTTTTCGTGCATCTATCATTCAAGGACTCCTTTTCTGAAATACTTTCCTCATCGGAACTCTCTTCCTTTTGGAGTCTCTTACTAGACTCTCCAACTTGTTCCTTGTGTGGCTTAACAAAACCAAGGCCTGTTTTATCTGTTGTCTTTCTTTGACCTTTGATGAGTGACTTAACCTTTTTGGAGCTATCTTGAAACCCGTAAAGCTTATCCTTGTACTCTTTAGTTTCCTCTTTCAAAGAAGCCATTTTCTGTTCTAACTCACTATACTCAAGAACCTTAGACTCTAACTCATCCTTGAGTTCTTGTGTCTTAGCTATAGAGAAGTCAAGAATTTCTATAAGATCATCTCTCTCCATACAACATTCATCTAACTTATCCTTGAGTCTAGCATTCTTCTTTCTTTCCTTTTTCAAAGCACTAAGAGCATTAATAAGTTCACTTTCAAGATCCTTTATTTGATTGCTTTTTGAATCATCAAAGCCTTTTTCAGATTTCTTATCACTAGAGGTGCTACCCTTTTCAAAAACCATACATGCATCTTCCTTATAGTTTTCTGAAGCATCCTCATACATACTAGAAACCAAATCATTATTTGTGCAATCATCCTCAAGGTGACCAAAATTTCCACATCTAAGACATTTCATGATAATGAATCTATGTTTCGGTTCTTCCTCTTTTTTTGATATGAACAACATCTCATTTTCATTATCACTTGAAGAACTTTCACTATCACTACTAGAACACTTACTTGCTTTGTCTAGGTAGAAACTCTTCTTGTGCTTGTGAGAATACCTCTTTCCTTGATTATTGTGCTCATCTTTGATCTTCCTGTGATGCTTGTGCTTTTCAGAATCCTTGCTCTTAGAATCCTGTTTATCTTCATCACTTTCATTCTTGGGAACAGTACAGTTAGTAGCATAATGACCAAAATCTGACCCATCAAGAATAGGTGCTGCATTGCCACTTGAATGATCCATTGTGTTCTTTACTAGCTTTTCCTTCAAGCTGTTAAACTTTTCGAAGGCACCGACTCTGATACCAATTGAAGAACACAAGCTTATACTGAGAGGGGGGGTGAATAGTATAAGACCTCTTTTTAATTTTTCCTTTATACTTCAAAATAGTAAAGCAATATACCCAAAGCAATATCAAAGCAATGCACAATATCATCCACAAAGTGACACCAATTTTAACGTGGTTCACCCAGAATGGTTGGGCTACGTCCACAAAACTTTTCTCTAAAAGTTATCTCAAAGTTCTTTGGGAAACCTTCCCAATTACAATGTTTATGAGCCTCGGCCCAAAGGAGATACCTTCCCCCAATATGAATTTATGAGCCTCTGCTCAAAGGAGATACCTTCCCCCAATCTAAATTTATGAGCCTCTGCTCAAAGGAGATACCTTCCCCTCTGCTCTGGAAATGATCCCTCAGAAGATCAACTGCCTCTACCTCTTTCCAGCACGTGGAACTCCTTTCCATCGAAGACCTCCTGTCCTCAATGCTTAGCCTAAGAGACCTCTGCCTTCTATGATCACGTCCACAGTAGCTCAAGCAACCTGTACCAAACACAATCAGTCGGTCTAGTACAAGTCTTCCTCTGTCTGTCAGATCTGTCCAACTCTTGAACAAATCAATCCTCTGCACACAAGCCTTCTCAAATACTTGCCAAATATGTCCTCGAGTTCTTCTCAAAGAACCAATGCTCCTCTGTCCTCAAGTTCTCTGATAGAACTCTCAAAAACTAGCTCACAAGTCCTCTGCTAGGACCTGTCCAAAATCTGCTCACAAGTCCCCACCGAAACCTGTCCAAAACTGCTCACAAGTCCCCATCGAAACCTGTCCAAATCAGCTCAGCAAGCTCACCAAGAAAAACTTGCTTAGCATGAACCCACAAAGAGAATTGTTAGAGACCCAATGTGATTCATCAACCTCATAGAAGCATAAAGAGAATTGTTAGAGACTCAATATGTTCTATACTTAACTCCCAATATCAATCTCAACTCAATCTCAATCTCAAAAGAATAAGATAGATGTAGTATGCTTTTCTCAAGAACATGAAACACAACCCAACAATTGCCAACCATGCAATATCTCATATAACAATGATACTCATGTTCTTTCCACAACCAATATCTTTTCTCAACCAATTAGGGCTTTAACAACAATGCTTATAGACAAGGTTTAACCAACATCATTCAACTCAACATTAACCTTGAAGCATTCAACCAATCATCACAAGAAAAGGAAACAAGTAGAAATCCTTTTCCCTCCAAAGATATTTGAACAAAACAACCACCAACACAATATCACCAAATGCAAAGAATAACTTGCTCAAATCAACTCAATGGAGTAAGCCCAATATCATGAATCAAGTAAAGCAATAACTTGATCAAACAACCTCTATGGAAGCAACTCAACCATCAAACTCAAAACAGCCAACCAAGGGTTCCACCAACTCAATGCAAGTAGCTAGACTCACAAATATAAACCCTAGTGCACAAAGCTTCCACTATCTCAAACCAAAAATTATGCATTCACCAAAAACTCTCCTTAAGGATAACAATGCATAAGTAGTCTTCAACAAACCAGAAAATAGGATTTACACCTAGCCAAAGGATACCTAGTAGAATACCTTTTCACTCCAACCTTATTTCAGAAAACATACACCAATCATACTCATAAGAAGAATGTGCCCATACCTTATTGGAGTAGAAGATAATTGAACCTTCAAGCTATCACCACACACAACTCTCAAACTTCCAACCAAGTTAGGGTTAGAATAAAAAGAAATGAGCAATAATATAAACTTCCTTTATTACACCTTTTAGCTCCACTTCTTTAAACATCAATAAAATAATGTCAAAGCAAAATATGACAACTTAACCTTATACCTCCATCAATTATATTTGCCAAGTCAACTCAAAATACTCCAAGCAAATAATAAAAGATATACCTTGGCCAACCTTAGTTCTCCAACCTTTGGAGAAAATGAATAACACCACCACAAATGCTAAAGCGCTTTCATTGTTGCTATCCTCGTGCATCACGACCAAGATGAAATTGCCCACAACATGGGTCAAACTTGGCACCTCTGCCCAATGCTTCTTCACTCAACACACCACCACCATTGGAGCACAAGTGCCCAATGAAAAATATAATGTAATCCTATGTGTTGTCTTCCTTCAATCGCCAAGGATTTGAAAACGTAAACGTTTTCCTCAAGCCACCACCATCATCATGAGCGCTGTCCAAAAACGTAACTCCCTAGAAAACATAGTTCGCAGTCTTATCAAATGTCGGAGAAACGCAACTCGTCGGACGTCAAGCGCAAGAAAATCTTGGGCAATTCAATATGGATGGACAATGAAATACAACGAAAAACATCGCCTTTTTGGAGGACACAAAGCTACGAAATTGCATCGATCGATGGTACCATTACTTTAGAAAATCATCCCCACTTATATAGCCATTTCTCCTTAATTGTTTGACGTCGGCGCTCCTCCAACGATGGCAACACGTCGGCGAATGAATTCTTTATGTGCGTCGCTTAAGGGTTAAAAGACCCTTTAATAATAATTAAAATAATAATAATTATTATTTTATTAATAATAAATTAAACTTAGACCTTTGTCAAAGGTTTGAGTTAATTTAATTATTAATAATAAACATGGACCTTCAAGGTTTTTCAAGAAGTAAAAACCTTTGCATTAAGTTAAGCTTGGTTTTAATAAAAACCCTTAATGAGTCCAAATGGTTTTAAGAAAAACCTTTAACCTTGTCACCATGGTTTTAATAAAAAACCCTTTAACATTATGAAGCTTCTCAAGATATTTTTGACATCACACTCTTTTTGATATCAACACAAAAATGCCTTTTGACATCAATGACAACTTATACACTTGAGCAAAGGCAATGTACCCAAAGTACCCAAAATTGCCAACAGAACCACCAATCCCTTTTCAATAATGATAATTAACATCCACTTCAACAATTGCTTAACATTCATCATGAAATCATATGTTTGTAGCTACAAATAAACCTCTAAACAAGAGGATAATAGAATATCAATATTTATTTACTTGCCCCTTCTACATTGTCTAATACAAACTACTAAATATTAAAATATGCTAAAGTTTATTTTTCTCATATTACAAAAACAAGTTCTTATGGCAACAATCGTACCTCGATACAAGATGCAATAACGATATTCCACCTAAATGGCCTTTATGCCATCTTCCCTTGATGATCCTATTTATGCAAGGTATGACCCACCAACTTGAGGAATATTAAGGGATTATGACAACTCATTTATACAATGCATTCTAACATGCTAGATGTATTTACAAACAACCATGCACAATACTTTCAGAAGAAAAATAAACTAGAGAAGATCCAAAATCTCTAATTTATTATCATCCACCATGCAATTGCAACTCAAATATGCATGTTACATTTTAATTTAATTATTTAGCAACAAAGGATAGAAGCCCATACTTTCCTCTATAATGCTTTCCTATCTACTCTAGCCTCAAAAATTATTATAATGCTATATCTAACCAAAAATTCTTCGTCATTCTAAAAACACAAGCAAAAGAGCATAACATTACTTCTAGCTTTATAACCATAATACATTTAACAAATAAGTTCCCCCCCCTTATTTTCTTTTCAAGTACCCCTTTAAAGTTGTTGATCTTGTTCTCAAAGAGAATAAAAAAACATCAACACCAAAATTGAGCTCAAAGGCAAATTTAAGCCTAATTGGCTAGGTCCATACATCATAATTGTCAAGTATGGTTTGGGTGCTTATCACCATACCATACTTGATGGAAAATAACTCAAAGAACCAATGAAAATAATGCATATTAAATGATATTATGTCTAAATTGACATTAGTTGCCTATTATTGTTTACTTTTGTCTAACTATATGCATGTGTTTATCTCTACTTTGCTAACCTATAGCATAGAGAGTCAAGGATCTGCAATGGCATGCAAATTATGATCCTAGTGAAGCGATATTCTTTTCCTCTTCACTAGGTGATTGATGCAAGTGGATCCTACATAGTCCCATATACAAACTTTATGTGGATTTTACAACACTATTATCTATCTCAAAATTGCATCTTCATATCATAATATATGCTGATTAGATCAAAATTTTTTATCTTTTATCTCTTAGCTCTTAATATTCTATCTCATTTTCTTGTTGCATGATAAATACTATAATTTTTACAAGTGTTGATGGTAATATCAATCCCATTATCACTCATCTTCTATGTATCACCATGCATGGGGAAAATATGTCTATAATGGATTATTCCTCCAATTAGGGGTAAACCCTATTGTCACATCAATAATATCAATAAACATCCTCTATGATATTTATCTAGACGAGAATAATTGTCATTTGGCACATCTTACAAGTCCCATCTAACGGTTATTTAAGGGGTAATTCTACAATCAAAATTTATGTATGCCATTTCTCTATGGGCCAAGAAAATTTCCTTTAGACATTTGTTTAAAAGAAAATCTACAATCATAAGTCATGTATGATATTTATCTATAGGCAAAGAAAAGTCCTTTAGACAGTCATGTAAAAGTAATTCAACCAATCAAAATTCTTGTATGACATGTATCTAAAAGCCAAGCAAAAGTGCTTAAGAAAATTGTTAAAAGGAAAATCTATCAATAGAAGTATTCTATGATATTTGTCTACCAAGCATAAACCCTTTAGACAAATTTTTAAAGGTAAATCCATCAACAAAAGTCTTGTATGACATTTACCTATAGGCAAAGCATAAGTTCTTTAGATATCTATTTAAAGGTAAATCCATTAGCAAAAGTCTTATTTGAAATTTGTCTACAACCAAAGCAGAATGCATTTAGGTATATCTATTAGTAGAAGTCGTCTATGATAGTTATCTAATGGCAAGGCTCTTGACATTTGGAACCTTTATAAAGTCCTTATAAATATTTATTTTGAGGTAAATCTATTTTACAACTTTCAAATAAATAACAAAAAGCTCTTTTGGCATTTGCTTGGGGATATATATATATATATATATATATATATATATATATATATATATATATATATATATATATATATATATATATATATATATATATATATATATATCCTTGTAATCCTTGCGACATTATCTTAAGTCCCCTAGACAAAGCTTTTATTTACATCATATCTTAAATGATAGCAATACCTCATGGCTTTATCTAAATTCCCCTTGAGCAAAGCTTTTATTGGTACCATAGCAATGCCTAACAACATTATCTAAAGTCCCCTTGGGCAAAGCTTTTATCTATATCATATCTTGTATCATAGCAATGCCTCACAATATTATCTAAAGCCTCCCTAGGAAATGCTTTTATCTATATCATATATTGTATTATAGTAATGCCTCATGATATAATCTAAAGTAACTTGGACTCTTTATATGTATATAGCTTGTATTATAGGAATGCCTCACAATATTATTGAAAGCCCCATTGGACACATCATTTTATAATTTCAATCACACATCTATCTACATTATAGTATTCAAAATTGATATCTAATTATCCAAGCATATCAACAACACATATTAAGCCACTAAAAGCTATAAAACCATTATAATCATTAAGCATCACTTAGAAATGCATTATCAGTCATCACATCAAATATAAACTCAATCAACTTATTATCATTCACATAAATCAACTAACTATAACAAATAATACTCATCCATCACATAAGTTTGACACGTCACAATAAATATTGGTATATACATGTATATCTTAAAATATGTATGTACACAATCATATATACAAAACATGTGTTTAAAAAAATAAACTATAAAATTAGCCCTTAAAAGGCTGGATAATGATGGTAGTCAATGATCTATTGGCATTGTTGCAAGGTAGGTGATCCTATAGTGGGTGGAAAACTTAACCTCATCCCTTAGCTCTACCTATACTCACACCAACTCTGCTATGTATCCTTGTTGTATGGTAACCATCTAGTCTAGGAGTGTCTAAACTAGTTGACTCTAGCCAACTTCAATTGTCATTGTGGCATTTATCATAGTTGTGTTCCTCTCTATTGTCAGACTCAAGATAGCCTACTACATCACAAAGGTCTACTAAATGAGGTTGTCATGCTCTATAATTTGAGTTGTTGCCTTAGACCATACTACAACAAAATCTAAAAAAGCAGTAATTGTAGAATCAAAGGGAAAATAAAGAAGAAAAAATTACACAAGAATTTATCTTGGGAAACCCTTTCTGGAAAAAAACCAGCAATAATATCTCCTTATTGTATAAAATTGACCATATCCAATACAATAATATCCTTTAGTTTCTTTCTTGCTTGCTCTACCACTTGCAATTACATTTCTTGCATATTGTGTTTCCCCCCTTAAGGGGTGTTTGGAAATTACCACTCACAAACCCTCATGCAAGTGTTGTTTTATATACCAACAACATAATAAGGGGTTTTACAATACCATGGGTGCAAAAAATGGGTTCAAATATATTAACCCAAATATATTAAAATATGGGTTTAATATATTAAAACATGGGTTCAAATATATTAACCCAAAACAACCCATATAGGTCTAAAAATATGGGTCTAAACATATGTTAACTTGCCAAAATAACATAGAAGATTTTCAACACATTTCTAACATTCTCCCACTTTTTGGTTCGAGGATAAATGGTTTCAACCCTAGGATAAATTCATTCTTGAATGGGAGTAGTATATTGAAGAATTTTGGTGAAGGAAAGATAATGGGAAGCACATGGGTAAAGATATGGTGAGCTTTGGAAAAAAATAGATCTAGTGAGATTCGATAGTGGTAGATCTGATGAGCTTTTACAGTGATAGATCTAGTGAGCTTTAGTAATGATAGATCTAGTGAGCTTTAGTAGTGTAATATATGGTTACCTTTAGCAATGATAGATCTGGTGATATTTGATAGCGATAGATCTAGTGAGCTTCAATAACGTAGACTTAGTGAACTTTGATAGCGATAGATATGGTGAGCTTCAATAAAAATAGATCTGGTGAGCTTCGATAGTGGTAGATCTGGTGAGCTTTAGTAGTAGTAGATATGGTGAGCTTCAATAATGGTATATTTGGTGAGCTTCGATAGTGATAGATCCGGTGAGCTTCGATAGTGGTAAATCGGATGAGCTTCGATAGTGGTAGATCTGGTGAGCTTCGATAGCGATAGATCTGGTGAGCTTCGATAGTGATAGATCTAGTGAGCTTCGATAGTGGTAGATCTAGTGAGCTTTAGTAGTGATAGATCTAGTGAGCTTTGGTAGCGATAGATCTAGAGTTTAATATTGAAAATGCTTATTCTATTTTTTTATTTTAAAGTTGCTAAAACATATCTGAGATGGTTTATTGGTTTTACCACAAGTTTTTGGGCAAGTATTAACTACTATAACTAGTGTAGCTAATACCTGAAGAAGTTGTTATAACTATTGTATCTTGTACCTAAAGAAGCTATTGTAACTGGTGTAGTTATGCCCAAAATATATTAGTGTGGATGCTAGTGGTGGTTGCCTAGTGTAATTTTCTCATACTTAGCTACAGTAATATTTGTAATATTTTTAAAGTGTTTTTTTGGACTATTTTGTTACCTTGTCGGTATATGGCTAAGGGTAACAAGTGAAGCTAATGTGTTTAGAAGGTTGGAGGTATCTTGTAGGGTGGCTAGGTCTTGGAATTATTGAATATATCTAGTGGAAGTTATAGGTCTAGAGGCTAGTAATAAATGGTTCAAGGCTACTTGTCTTTGGAAGGACTAGTTTTAACTTGTGTCCATGAAGGGTTGTGTCAAAAATCATTGTTTATACTACAAAATTATAAATATGTCATTAAAGAGAGAATGCTGGTATTAATAACACATTTGTAATATGGGTCAAAGTCTAAGGATGAATAAATTAAGAAATGCATCATGTTCCTTATGCTAGCCCTGTTGGCAGTCTGATGTACATAATGGTTTGTACTAGACCTGATATTGTACATGTAGTGGGAGTAGTTAGTAGATATATTTCCAATATAAGGAAGGAACATTGGACTGATATGAAGAGGATATTCAGATACTTGTGTGGAACTACAAGTTATGCTATGGGTATGGTTTCCCTTAACAATTGACAATGGCAGTTTTTGGACCCAATGGAAAGTATTCAACAAGTGGGAGAATGTTGGAAATGTGTTCAATATTTTTCTTGTTATTATGGAAAGTTGACATGTTTAGACCCATATTTTGAGACCTATATGGGTTGTTTTGGTTTAATATATTTGAATCCATATTTTAATATATGTGGGTTAATATATTTGAACCCATGTTTTAATATATTTGAACCCATATTTTAATACCAAATAAAGAGAATTAATACCCTGATAAACGAAATCTAGAAAAATTAGTAATTGCATAATCAAAGAAAAAACAAAGAAGAAGAACACATTACACAAGAATTTATCTTGGGAAACCCTTTTGGGAAAAAACCCAGCAAGAATATCTCTTTATTGTATAAATTTGACCATCTCCAATACAATAATATCCTTTAGTTTCTTTCTAGTTTTCTCTACCGCTTGCGATTACATTTCTTACATATTGAATTCCACCCTTGAGGGGTGCCTGGACATTCCTCTTTCTAAACCCTCATGCAAGTGTTGTTTTATATACCAAAAATACAAGGAGTTTTACAATACCATGGGTGTAAAACATGGGTTCAAATAAATTAAAACATGGGTTCCAATATATTAACCCAAAATATATTAAAATATGGGTTCAAATATATTAACCTAATATATTAAAATATGGGTTCAAATATGTTAATACAAAAATGGCCCATATAGGTCTAAACATATGTTAACTTGCTAGAATAACATAGAAAATATTCAACATATTTTTAACATTCTTCTACTTGTTGAATACGTTTTATAGGATCTGAAAACTACCATTGTCAACTATCAAGGGCAACCATGCCCATAGCATAATTTGTAGTTCCATGCAAGTATCTGAAGATCCTCTTCACAACAGTCCAATGTTCCTTCCCTAGATTGTACATATATATGCTAACTACTCCCACTACATGTGCAATATCTAAACATATTAGCTTCACTTGTTACCCTCAACCATATACTGGCAAGGTAACAAAATAGTCCAAAAAACCACTTTAAAAAATATTACAAATATTACTAGAGCTAACTCTAAGAACATTACACTAGGTAACCACCACTAGCATCCACACCAATCTCTTTTGGGCATAACTACACTAGTTACAGTAGCTTCTTCAGGTACAAGCTACACTAGTTACAGTAATTAATACTTGCCCAAAAAATTGTGGTACAACCAATAAATTATCTTAGATTTTTTTTAGAAACTTTGCAATAAAACCACTATAACAAGCATTTACAACCTTAAACTCTAGATCTACCACTATCGAAGCTCACCAGATCTACCACTATCAAAACTCACTAGATATGCTACTAATAAAGTTCATAAGATCTACCAATATCAAATCTCATCAGATCTACCATTATCGGAGCTAATCAGATCTGCCACTATCAAAGCTCACTAAATCTATTGCTATAAAAGCTCACCAACTCTATCATTGTTGAATCTCACCAACTCTACAGCTATTGAAGCTCACTAACTCTACCACTACTGAAGCTCACCAACTCTACCACTACTAAATCTCACCAGCTCTACCTCTCTCAAAGCTCACTAGCTCTACCACTACCAAAGATCACAAGATCTACCACTACCAAAGCTCACTAGATCTACCACTATAGAAGCTCACCAAATCTATTACTAATGAAGCTCATCCACTAGCTCTACACTTACCAAAGCTCACTAGCTCTACCACTGTCAAAGATCACTAGATCTATCACTATTGAAGCTCACCATCTCTACCACTATCAAAGCTCACCACCTCTATCACTGCTATAGCTCACCTGCTCTACCACTATCGAAGCTCACCACCTCTACCGCTATCGAAGCTCACTAGTTCTACTACTACCAAAGCTTAGAAGATTTACTATTATAGATTCTCACTAGATCTACCACTACAGAAACTCACCAAATATATTGTTGCCTTCTCTACCACTATCGAAGCTCGCCACCTCTACCGCTATCGAAGCTCACTAGTTCTACTACTACCAAAGCTTAGAAGATTTACTATTATAGATTCTCACTAGATCTACCACTACAGAAACTCACCAAATATATTGTTGCTAAAGCTCACCAGATCTTTTATTATCGAAGCTCACCATATATTTTACTATCGAAGCTCATGTTTCATTGTCGAAGCTTACTAGATCTCTACCTGTGTGCTTCCTATTATTTTTTCTTTGCCCAAATCTCCACCACTATCAAAGCTCACTAGCTCTACCACTATCGAAGCTCACTAGTTCTACTACTACCAAAGCTTAGAATATTTACTGTTGTAGATTCTCACTAGATCTATCGCTAAGAAAAATCACCAGATCTATTGTTGTTGAAGCTGCCCAAATATTTTATTATCGAAGCTCACCAGATCTTTTACTATCGAAGCTCACAAGATCTTTCATTGTCAAAGCTCACTATATCTCTACCTATGTGCTTCCTATTATTTTTTCTTTGACCAAATTATTTCAAGCATTACTCTCACTCAAGAATCAATTTATCCTAGGGTTGAAACCATTTCTTCTCAAACCAAGCTACAACCTAGCTTTGATACCAAATGAAGAGAAATAATACCCTGATAAATAAAATCTAGAAAAGCAATAATTATAGAATCAAAGGAAAAATAGAGAAGAACGTATTACACAAGAATTTATCTTGGGAAACCCTTTCTAAAAAGGACCCAACAAGAATATCTCCTTATTGTATAAACTTGAACATCTCCAATACAATAATATCCTTTAGTTTCTTTCTCACTTGTTTTACCACTTGTGATTACATTTCTTGCATATTGTGTTTCCCCCTTAGGGGGCGTCTGGACATTATCACTCACAAACCATCATGCAAGTGCTATTTTATATATCAAAATATAATAAGGCGTTTGACAATAACATGGGTGCAAAATATGGGTTCAAATATATGAACCCAAATACATTAAAATATGGGTTCAGATATATTAACCCAAATATAATAAATACGGGTTCAAATATATTAACCTAAAACAACTCATATAGGTCTAACCATATAGGTCTAAACATATGGATTTAAACATATGTTAACTTGCTAGAATAACATGGAAAATATTACACATTTCCAAAATATTACAAGGTAGGTGATCCTATAGTGGGTGGATAACTCAACTTCATCCCTTAGCTCTACCTATAATCACACCAACTCTACTATGTGTTCTTATTGCATGGTAACCATCTAGTCTAGGAGTATCTAAACCAGTTGACTATGGCCAACTTCACTTGTCGTTGTGACCTTTATCATAGTTGTGTCCCTCTCTATAGTTAGAATCAAGATAGCCTACTACATTACAAAGGTCTACTAAATGAGTTTGTCATGCTCTATAATTCGAGTTGTTGCCTTGGCCCATATTGAGTATCTTTTTCTATGATATTGCTAACATATTCTAAAGGCTAGCCATCTATGGGGCTAGTGCATCCCTCTCTACATCTATGGTATACTAAGATGACTTGCTCAAACCCACCTCATTTACCGTAATCATCAATATAATTATCGCTCCTATTGATATTTTTATTCTCATCTTTTGTCTCCTCTAGCAGTACTCTCAAAATCATCTCAACAATGGTGGTACTACCCATTGTGCTCCTTTAGGCCACCTCCTCAATCACATATGCTCACTTACCCTCAATATGGCTACTATGATCTTCAAGGGGTGTATGATCTAGTACCACTCCTAGTAGCAAGTATTGACCCTAAGGATATTGTTCACCAAATCTAGGATCACCAAATCATCAATGTCTACATTTGGATAGGAGTCTAGGTTTAATTTTCTTGAACACTTGCTCCTACATAGAATATTGGTACCATGTTGGCCCAATCAAAATCCCTTGTTATAAGTTAAATTTATGAACCACCTTATCAAAATCGAAGAGTTCACACTCTTAATGTGGTTTGACTAGCCACCCAACTTACCTGATTCAAACCAACTAATAGGCATCCTCCACCCACCATGGATGTTTCTTGTATTGATACCAAGTCATCAATCACTCATTGGGCACTCTCCAAAATACCTCTATGAGGTCTCCCCTATCCTTCCTTAAAGTTTTGAGTAATAAGTTATTAGTGTCTTTAAATCCTCCACTTTCCCTAGTAACCCTAATAAACATAACATAACCATGTGCTCCAATACCTAGATCTATAGTATTGTGCAACATGTCAATCCTCTACCTCCTTTACACACCACCTAGTGCAATGAGTGATATAGTCTAGTCAAAATTATGAGTTTGTATGTGAACATTATCTACTACTATAGCATATTTGCAACCACCTTACCCCATCCCTAGTGTACCACTCATCAATTAGTGTTCTCATTAAATACTTTATATCCTAGTGCATATAGCAATGATGTTTGCATAGCCAAAGGACCTCCAACATAACCAACATTGATATCAATATCGAACCTCAATACTAGAAAATGTGTATCTCTAATAAGTTACTCCAAGATCTACTTCTAGTATTAAATCATGTACATGGGTGCTCCTCTAATTGGCACCTATATTATCAAACACATGTTTTCCAATATTATGGTCACCTTTATGCAATGCAGCTAGAAGATGTTCATTTTTAATACCATTTTCTCTCCTAGGGTAGTCAACAATTCTATATCAAACTCCATATTTAACATAAACACTACAAGGAGGTCCGAGGTGTAGACCAATTGGTTCATCCAAACCCCATAAGGGGGGCGAAGGTCCAAGGTTCAAATCTCAGGCCTCATCGAACTGAATGCTTGTTCCTTTCCTGGTGCTTTCAATGGCGTAAAAGGTTTAAAATGATTGTGACATGGTGGTTATAGGGGCCGATTGCATGAAGATCTGTGTGGCAGATTCTGGGGCGGACATCACAGAATACTATGGCGGCCATAAAAAGCTGGACAGCCTGCTCGAATTTGTGGCGGCTACCGATTCCACCATGTAAATTAAAAAAAAATAAAAATATAAAAAACATAAGCATTACAAGGCTTATCCCTATTACCATCAACAAAGCATGATCCATAAAATCTAGTAGCCTTTAGATTATATTTAGAACATGGGGTTATCTCTCTTGACATTCAAGCATCTATAGTCTTCCTTGCAAATACCCCAAGTTATCACTTGTCAATATCATAAAAATGTGCAAAGTCAATAAAACTAAAATATAAAAAAAGTTTCACTCTTTGGCAGAAGTGCCATCAAGTTGCTAAAGCATTGTGAGGGTGGCATCAATGTTGTCAAATGAAAAAAGCACCATTAATACATAAAAGTACCATCAATGCACAAAAGTGCCATCAATTGGTATTGGTGCAAAAACACTATGCCTTCCTTCAAGCATGCTTTTTGAGACTAAAATTTTAAAACAAATAAGTTTTCAAAGTTCCTACTTGAACCTACCATCCTCCTGTCGATGGTGGTATCACTCTATCAACACAATGTGTTATTTTATCTTGTTGTACCATCAATGGTAGTAAAAAATATTTGGTTTTTATGCCCTAAAAATTTTACCTCCCCATATAAATTAGTTTTTATTGTATATCCTCAATCTTTCATTGTTGGATCAATCTCTAATACTAGATGTAATAATTCTACTTGCATAAACTAACTAGACTAAAAATTAAGTCACATGAAATAGATAATAACAATTATTTTTTTATTACACTTAGAGTTACAAGTATGATAGACCAATTCAAGGGGGAAACCTACCTTATGATCAATGCTCATTTATAATATAATTCTTCATGATACCTTTTCCTTTATTACAATGCAATATATAAAGATAACTTTACACAAAATAGCTACTTGAGCTATCAAACCCTAGTCCTAATGAATGAGGGTCATTCTTACATTCAAAAGGGTGTAACCACTCATTACTAACTAAACTATTACAATAAAATAAAAAGAGATAAGACATGATGTCCTAACATACAACCCAAAATAAATTGAACCTGTCTAATCCAGATGTTGGTTCTATTCCAAGATAGTCAATCCCATCTAACTTTGATGGGAATGAGAATAAGACTACTTTGGAATACCTTAATGCATTTTACACACTAAAATTAGTGCATTAAATCCAATAAGAATATATTATGATATGTATACTTATATGTTTGTTAAGGGATAAGGCATCTTTGTGGTATAGGAGCCTATCAGATAATTTAATTGTAAAATAGGATTCCATAGTTGAACTCTACACAAAGAGCTTTGGTAGTTTTAGAAATATTTATTTAGTTCTTTTCCTTGTCAAAGTGCTCTAGTATCTGTTACTTTCTAGCCCTACTAGCCCCATTGTAACATAATAATGTATCTATTGCCTTTTGCATCTCAAACTCAAAATGATAGAATACATACAAGTCCAGGTGAATGAATTAAGAAAAATGATACAAAAATATTGGTGAATAATACTAGTATGGAAAAGAGATAAAACAATGGGTGGTAACAACCAAAAAATTGGCAACAATGAAATACCTCGTATTTCATAGAAATTAAGTTCCTTGCTAGACTAAAAATAAAGTGGACAACCAAGTACAAGCTAATACGGTTAACATAAATTTATAAAATCAATACTTTATGTTGCTTTGCTTATAAATTTAGAGGTGATCCAATTGAATACATAATGGCTATAACAAATTCTTAACTAGAGAAATTCAATCAACAATGCTAAGTGCAACAAGCTGTAGTAATAGGCCAAGTAGTAGTCATTGCAAACCAACTGCCTATTATGAATCAACTAGTATATCATCCACCCATTATGGTCGATACAACAAGGGTTATTCAATAACTAGTCATGCCCTTACCTAATCTAAACAATGTAGTATTTCTTAATTTTTGCAATTTTTAAGAGGATGTTGAGTTTTCTTTTCTAGACAATATAGTATTCATCAATCAACAAAAATGGGTTGAAACCATAAGTAAAATAAAGCCAAGTTTTGAACAACTAATAGCCCCACAAGAAGCATCACAAAAACAACCTGAGTTACAAACAAATATGATGGTGTTGATAAGAGGGAGGAAACCCTTACATTAAAAATACAAAGGTCCAAAAATATCTAATTAGTCTTCAACATAAAATGAGAGCAAAGAAACTATACCACTCATAACTCCACCCACTAATACTTCCCAAGCATAGGAGCCCAAAAATCAAGAAAATGTGATTACCACTAACAAGCATAATAAAAAATAAGCTACAAAATAAAGTTGAAAATTTTTTAATATATCCTCCATTAATCAATAAAAGGTGTATATTTACAACATGAAGATCCATAGTTGATTAAATCATTAATAATGGCTTATAAAAGAACTTGATTATAAGATCTATAGTCAAAAGAAGCTGCACTTGCCAATGGACCCACATCTTCATCCATATGCTCTTAAATGGAAGGACCCTGGTCCATCCACATATATCACACATACATTCATCATGTCTTTGCTTTTGGTCCTACGTACATGGATAAGATCTCATGTTGTGATTCATATCAATTTTTGTGGCTTGTTACTTTGCAATCCCTTTTAGTATGATAAGAAAATCCATTATGATGTATATAACAACAAGAAGCATTACAAGAATAACAGATTTAGTCCTCATTTGTAAGTAAATATGTAACATAGTTAAATAAGCCATAGCACCAACATTGATTTTTATCAACCCACAAGATAATTCAAAGCATGTAAGAATTACATTTTCCATACAACATGTAGATATTTGTCAACATCTAGAATCATATTTTGATGTATTTTAGGAGCCCATGATACTTCCATAAAATTAAGCAATCAAACACTCAATTGATCTAGTTTGTTGATGTTTTTCTTCTCAAAGTACAATTTTATTGAACATCAATGTACATAGTGAAGAAATCAAATGATAGATTCAAGACTTGTTAAACAAAGACTTCATCAAGCTGAGTACATTCCATTATACTTCTTCAATTTTTCTTGTGTCAAATAAATATAGGACTTTACACCTTTGTATGGATTTTAGATATTAAATAAAATCACCATCAAAAATTGATATCCTCATATTGATTACTTGTTAGGTCAACTTGAAGGCACATAATTCTTTCAAAATTGATATTTAAAGTGGATAACACCAACTTAGAATTCAGGCAGAAGACACATGGAATATAACTTTTAAAACTAGAATAGGTGTCTTTGAATGCATTACAATACCATTTTGTATCCCTAATGCACTTTCCACATACATGATATTCACGAATGATATTTTCAAGGAATGCCTTGACAAGTTTATTATCATCTATTTGGATGATATTCTTGTTTTATCTAAAATATAGACGGTGCATCTTCAACACTTGGAATGATTTATTCATATACTTCAGCAAAAAAAATTGTATGCCAACCTTCCCTAGTGTCCATTTGTACAACAATCATTCTCGTACCTTGGATTTATCACTTATACATATCATATTTAGTTGGATCCTACCAAAATGGAAGTTATTCATAAATAGCCAACTCCTTGATCTATCATAGCATTTTGAGATCAAGATATATGTTTGTTAATTTACAATTGGAGCAAATTTAAAGCAAAATGGTCATCCAATGGTCTATCATATAGAAATATTTTTTATAGCAAAATAAAACTACTCCACATATCATTAAATATTATATGCATTAATTCAAACCATCGGGTACTAGAGATATTACCTCTTAGGTAAGCAAAACAATTGTGCTATGAAGTGGTCATCGTACTTTTAATGGTTTAATTTTATCATCAAGTATAATGAGCGAACACAAACATTGTTGTAGATTATGTGAGTTGATATCCTTTGCTCATGACTTGAAAATTATTACTACTTCATAATTTGGATTTAAGACCTAGGATTCTCTATATGTAGATAATCCAGATTTTGTGTAGGTCTATAAAGATATTCAATATTTAACATCTTTGAACCTAACATGTTTTCAAGATTTTCATTTCAAGGAAGGGCTACTATATAAATTTGGTAAGTTATGTGTGCCCCTCACTCACCACACTTCTCTTATAAAGGAGGCACATTTCTTCTATTGGCCTCACATATAACATTATATCCTACATTTATTTTGAAACCATGTAGTTTGTTGCTACTTAAAACCCACCAACCAAACATTAGGTTTGAGTTGTCCTTTGTCCATTCCCACTCATCATTAGAAACGTATTCCCATGGTCTTGGTTATGGTTTTTCAATTATAGTTCAACATCATACTTTTATTTTAATGGTTGTCAATCATTTTAGAAATATGGTTAAGTTCTTTCCTTGTTTCAAGACTAGTTTTACAAGAAACTTGGCCTAGTTCTTCTTTGATTCAGTTTGGAGAGTATTTGGTTTCCCTTCTAGGTTTGTATTTGACCATGAATTATTTTTGTGCATTACTGTTAGTACTCCTAATGGAAAATTTTAGGAGTTTCTTTAAAATTTTCCATTTCTTTTGCTTGATAGTCAAATGGTCAAGTTGAGGTGGTGAATTACACCCTTATGTAGAGTCTACAAATATAACATCACACTTCTCTTGCAAAGTGTAATTTCAGCCTAACATATATTAAGTATACTTACAACTAAGTAGTCCACACTTCCACAAGTCACTCACCTTTTGAGGTTTGTCTTGGTTTCCATCCCTTGGCTCATTATGAGTTACATTTATATTTTCCCTGTCCTACAATAGCACATCTTCAAAAATAATAAATATGATTCCATAATTTATCTAATATTTATAATATATTCATAGGTTATTCAAATTATTTGGAATATTCAAGATAAGTAGGAATACTTTATGAATCGTCATCGAGTCCCTCATCATTTTCAAGTTGGATGTAAAGTTTATTGTACTTGAAAAACATTTCCTCCAACACAATGCATGTA
Organism: Wollemia nobilis; assembly: GCA_028583015.1. Lineage (NCBI taxonomy): Eukaryota > Viridiplantae > Streptophyta > Pinopsida > Araucariales > Araucariaceae > Wollemia > Wollemia nobilis. The sequence continues at coordinate 1,761,471 of JAQPPZ010001683.1, forward strand.
GTAAGGTCAAGCCTCTTCATTATGTACCTTACATTATCCTTCAAAAAGTGTCAAAAAATACTTTTTAACTTGATATTTCAGATCATTTAGTATTCATGATATTGTTAATGTCAATCTCCTCAAACCATATTATGAGTCGATAGTAGAGTCCAAGCTTTCCATAAATCATCCTATAGATATTTTTTTATTTCTAGATTAAGCTTGATGTAGATAAAATTTTTGACACTTGCATTCATCAAACTCAACATGGTTCCATTACCTCTTACCTTATAGAAAAATAAAGATAGCTCCCTCATCAGTCTTGATGGATTTCTTAGCATAAGATGCCTCAACTATTTCCCTCTCTTTTGCAAGCATTAGAGTTTAGCGATTCTATTGTTGGAAGGGATGATGAGGAATAATATGAGTTTTATTTTCTCTCATGATTTGTGTTTGCTTTTGGCTAGTTATCATGTTTTTTGCTTCACTCTTTATTTTTAGGTAGTTTGTTATCACAAACCAAAATATTTTTCTCAACTTATTTTATATAATTTGTTACTCCTACTTTTATATCTATAAGTCTATTAAAGACCTTTTATTATCCATGTAAAGAAATTTGAATATTTTCAAATCACTTTCACTTATAAAAAAGAGGGAAAACAAGCCTTCTAGGGTATTAAGAATGCAATCACAAAATATCTAGTACTAATCAATCTAGATTTCATCAAGGATTTTAGGCTATATATATTTGGCACTAATAAAAGTATTGTTGTTGTGGTGATCCAAAAGGATGAAAATAAAGAGGAGCACCCAATCTTCTTCATGAGTTAAATGCTTCATAATTATGAGGAATGGTACACCTTGATAGAAAAACAATTATTTACCAAGATGAAGGCCCTTATAAAATTCAAATATTATTTATCTCAGAGCAAGACCACCATTTTTATAGGCCATCTTGATGTAGGATTGGTAGTGTTATATGGGGAGTTAGAAGAAAACATAATTGTTTGGATAAATAAAATTTAGAAGTTTGATATACAGATCAAGCCAACTAAATTTTTAAGAGGATGAGAACTCTACGAGAACCTTGTTATATCTATCCCAAAAGAATAGGTAGCACTTATGGAAGAAGTTGAATTAGATAAGCAAAAAGGATAGATGGGTGATATAAAGAGATACACGTTGATAGGGCAAGGTTCAGGAGGTTTGACACCAAAAGAAAGGGTTAGGTTTTTGATAAAAATCAACTCACTTCACTTAGCTAGATAATATATTTTTTGCAAAGGATACAATGGAATAATATTGAGATACATAGAAGAACAAAGAATAAAATACTTGATTAATGAATATCATGATGAAGGTGGCCACTATTCAATACAAACCATGGCTCATAGATCTTAAGAGTAGGATATTGTTGGCCTATTATTTTATTATATTATTTTTGATAGGTGAAAGATTTCAAATTCTATTGCATGTTTTTAGGCAAAATAAGGAAAGCCCCACTGCCTTTGAGGCCTATAATTATCATTAAACCTTACCAGTAATAGGTTTTAGACTTTATTATAAAAACTAGCCCCTTGTGAAGTGTGGGACACAAATGGATTTTAACTGTCAATAGAATACTTCACTAGATGGACTAAAGAAATTATAGTTAAATAAACAAACCAAGTTGTCATCTAACTCTTGGAGGATATTATCACCATATACAAGACTCGTTTTTTAATAGTAATATATAATATTATAGTTTTTATAATGCAAAATTAATGCACTATGATTAAACATGGATTTATTGTAAAAAGCTCTTCCAATTACTATCCTTAATGTAATGGCTTAGCAAAATCCACCAACAATAATATTATCGAGATTTTGAAGAGGACAATTTCCAAATCATAGAAATATTGGTATACTAAGTTGAAAAGAGCATTATGGATGGGCAAGGTAATCCCTAAAGCCTCCACTAGTTCATCCCCTTACAAACTCATTTTTTTTATAAGTAGCATTTTATATACAAGGAGGGTTTTTAATAGGATCCCAAAACCTTATGACAATAGGGGTCGAAGCACCGATACATTAGGCATAGATTTGAAACCAAAAAGAGCAAAAATATACAGACTACACATTAAACAGAAAAGTGAACGGACCCTTGGACTGCCCAAGAAACTAGATAAAGGCAATTGGAAGAGGATCCAGCAAAACTATACAAAAAACTGCATCATGACTAGAAGCCAAAATAGAGAGACACTCGAAGCTAAGAAACCGTCATCGCAGACACACACCCAAAACCATCATGTTGGGGATCACCCAGGAAAAAAATTTAGACTCATCAAATGTTACTAGGATCCTCCTGGTCATACCCCACTCCCTGCTTCTGGGTCAACTGCTTGAGGATACGAACAATGGAGTTAGCTGAATTCGCCACTGTGGTCATTGTATTGATGGCCATTTCCAGGAGGAGTTTGGTTGGGAAGGCCTCGAGGTCACTGTCTGTGTCTGAGATGATCTCAGGGGAGGCCTTCCTCTCTTTTTTTGGCTTTTTGAGACGAGTTGAGGATCTGGGCCCATCGAGGGTGCCTTCAGTAACTCACTACTTCCTTGTGGGATTGCGCTTGTCGCCTTTGGGAAGGGACAATTTTCCTACCACCTCAGGGCTTCCATCCCCGTCTTTGGAGTTAAGGTTTGCAGAGGAGGTCAGGGATTGAGGGGGGGATTAGACGACAGGGGGACCTCCTGGGCAGGGGGACGGTTGGCCACAATGTGGTGGTAGATAATAGCCAGAAGCCCTTGATGCATGGGTTTGGCCTAGGATTTCTGGGCTTTCTCAATGGATATCATGATGGAGTACAAAAGGTATTCAAGGATGCAAAGTTGCCTAGAATCCCGCAAGTGGTTAACGAAACTCAGGTGAAAACTATGGAGGGTTTTTTTGGATCATCGTAGGTAATGAACTGCATGACAGGGACAATGGCTTCGTTCCAGGGGGAGGCAGGGCAGACCGGTACAAGGCCGACTTATCCCAGATAAATCCTTTTTCTTTGTCTAGGAATTGGTCGAGCTCTTCCTCCCAATTATGTTTGTCCCACCTGATGAAGCGCCCATCAGAGTAGAGCCCCTAAATATTGCATAGAAGCTCTCTAGTGAGCTTAAAGTGGACTCCTCAGACCACCACTTTGCCATTCTACTAGGATTCAACAAAGTGTTTGGTAATCTCATCGTCTGGGCCAACAAATTTGCGCAGGAAAGGGGTGAGGCCCTTTGCATTCATGAAGACTAGGATAGAGTCACTGATGGATAGGGTAGTTGGTTCGACATAGACAATGACCATTAGATAGGGACAGGAGAACAGGGGCCACTGAGAGTTGATGAGGCTAGGGCAAAGGCAGAGCCAAAGGCTATGAAGCAGGGAGGCATCCAGGCAGAGAGAAGGGTGGGTGAAAAATGAACTAGATGTACATCGAGAGGGGAATAAAAATACCAGGGCTGACGATGAGGAAGACGAAGCGTCAGGGAGGCACCATCGCATGCATGGGGACTCAAAGACAATAATGAAGATTGGCATGCTTGGAAGGTGGTAGGGAAAGGGAAAAAAGTAGAGGGGCACGATGAGAAATATATGGAGTGAGATGGATTGCATGCCACTCGAGAAGCACACCATGATGTGGTAGAAAGAGAGGGGCCTCAAGCCAGCTCAAAGATGCTCTAAGGGAAACTGACACCTTGTAATTATGAGGAGATAAACCCAAATCATCGTGACATGTGAGGATATTACACACGAGATGACTATCAACAAAAATGATGGGGCTGGCACAATAGTTGAGGAGGTTGTTGGGTGCCAACAGGACGGTGAGGACAGGGCTGATGTGGAGGTTAGAGCAAGGACCACTTGTTAAATGCTTACTGGGAAAGCCCACACAAGGGGGTTTAGGACACGTGAGGCCAAGGGGAGGCCTACTACTCCAAGTCAATGAGGCCCACGGGTCGATGCCACTAGGATTCAACTTGTTGGTAATCAGCATCTTGGCACATGAGTTTTTCTTGGGAAGCCAAAACAATTAGATCTTATGGGAAGTCATTTCTCCATATCCTGAGTCCCATTGATGGGGTAGCTGAGTTGGCCATGGAATCCACCAGCTTGTTGCCTTCTCTAAAAATGTGATGGATGGACGTCTGGGGAAGACTTTGCAGGATCATCCTTGATTCTTGAATGATGTTAAAGATTTTCCAAGACGAATCCTTTTGCTTAGTCATGAAGTTAATGGTGTTCAGGGAGTCTCCCTCGATGATGACTCTTCTAGGATCTTCCTGGAGGATAGCCAGGCCACACCAGAGCACCAAAGCTTCAGCAAAATTATTGGTTTGGGTGCCTAAGAACTCAGCATAAGCTAAGATCAGATTTCCTTCATGGTCGCGAATGACCCCGCCTGCTCCTGAAGGCCCTGGATTACCTTTGGAGGCCCCATCAAAGTTTAACTTAACCCAACCGGTCGGGGGTGCCACCCACCTGATATTGGCTCTGGGATTGGGATGAGGGTGGGGATCCGGGATATCAACAGGGATGCCCAAGGAGCCGATAAGAGCTAGCTCACTCGCCTTTGGGGGTGACGGGGATGGGGGGAAAAGGTGGATGTTCTCGGACGCGTAGGCCATAGCTTTTCCAGCCACCATGAGGGGATCCCTAGGGGGGAAGAGAAGGCTCTATTGTTGCATTCCAACCAAAGTTTCTAGATCAGGTGGGGGAGGTAGAGGATCCAGAGGGAGCAGAGTTTGGGATGGTGGAAAGGATTCGGCCACTGGGAAAAAATATCAAGGATGGTGTTGGGTTGGACCCACTGGATGGAGAAGGATTGGAGAAGGTGACCCAGGGCTTCAGTGGAGAAAGGGTAGCTGATGAACAGGTGATTAGTTGACTCCTAGTTTGAGCAGCAAAGGAAGCACCGATTTGGGATTGTGAATCCCCTTTTGGCCAAGTTTTCGATTGTGAGGATTTTGTTTTGAATGGTCATCCAAGAGAAGAAGCTTATTTTGGGAATGAGCTTCTTGGTCCATACAAGATTAACTAGGAATCGGGATACCTGGGGTGCCTCCTGGAGGGAGTAAGCAGACTTGACTGAGAAGGATCCATAGTTGGTGCCTTGCCAGATGGACCTATCCTCTGCCTCACCTGATGGAATAATAACTAATTTAAGGAGGGTGAAGAGTTTGGTCGCCTGGAGGGGAAACCTGGCATCTTCTATGGGACCCCAAGCTGGTTTCCCATGGGTCCTGGCTATGAATTTGGCCACCTTGGGTCCTTTGGAAGCATCCAATGAGGGTCTAAGAGCCAAAATATCTTTGTCCTCACTTGGGGCCTCGTCAAGGATCCACCTTTCATCCCATAAGTCGATTTTGCTGCCATTACCAAGGATCTATCTGGAGCCTTTCTGGATGAGGTCGTTAGTCTAAGCCAAGGATCTCCATAATACTGACCTGTTGCAGGGCTGATGGTCACTTAGAAAGGGATGGTGCTGGAGATATTTTCTCTTAACTATATGGACCCATTCATTCTGGTTGTTTGTGAAGACTTTCCATGCATTCTTGGCAGGAGGGCAAGATTCATTTGGGATATCTTCTTGAGATCAATCCCATTGTCTTTCTTGGGCCGACAAACCAGGGACCAAGACACCAGCGGGATCCTTTTCTTCTCTTCACTCCTGGACCAGAGGAATCTCTTCTAGATCTGCTCGATGCAGGTGCTGACAAAGGTCAAGATCCTGAATACAGACATGAAGTACATCGGGATGCTTTGCAAGCATGCTGAAGTGAAGGTTGCTTTGGCATCCTAGGAGAGGAGATGACCCTTCTAGGAAGCCAATTTCTTCTTAATCCTCTCTATGATGTTGTTCCACAAGGATTTGTAAGGGAAACCGAAGAATAGGGGAAGCCCGAGGTAGGTGGTGGGGAGGACCTCTAGGGAGAATCTAAGGATCTGGGTTATTTTAACTTTCTTGGCATGGGGGTGTTAATGAAATAGATTTTGATTTTCAGGAGATTTATCTTTTGCCCAGCGGTGCTCTCGTAAATTTGAAGGATGTGCTTGATAATCTTGGCCTGGGCCACCGAGGTAGAGGTGGCTAGGATGGTGTTGTCCATGAATTGTTGGTGGGAGGCCAGGGCCAGGCCGAAGGTGGGTTTGATCTTGAAAATGAGCCTGCACCTGGCTACACTTGCGATAATTCTCCCAGGGCTTCAACCAAGATGATGAATAGTATCGAGGATAAGGGATCACCCTGTATGAGGCCTCTAGAGCTTAGGAAGAAGCCTACGGGGGATCCATTGACCAAGATAGAGAACTAGGGGGATGAAATACATCTTTTGATTAGATCAACCCAGGATGGATGGAACCCAAATTTGAGGAGGACCTCAACCAGGAAGTCCCAACTGACTCTATCAAAAGCTTTGTTCATATCTAGTTTGAGAAGGAACGTTGGTTTCTTGGCCAGGGATGCAAAATGCAATGCTTCGTGGATGATGATAACCCCATCTATAATAACTCTCCCTTTGACAGAGCTTCCTTGACAAGAATCTATGATTAGAGGGAGGATGTCCTTGAGCCTGGTCGCAAGGGCTTTGGTTAGAATTTTGTACAAGACATTGCAGAGACTGATGGGGTGGAAGTCAGACAAGGATTTGGCTACTTGGATTTTGGGAATCAAGGCTATGAAGGTGGAATTGATGCCATGGGGAATGGTATCTATATATTGGAGGTCTCTGATGGTTGCACACACCTCTGGTCCAACCAAATCCTAGAAATCCTAGAAGAAGTGGGGAGGGAAGCCATCCGGGTTAGGGGCAGCATCAGGCTTCATGGAGAACAGGGCCACTTTGATTTTGACAGTCGAAAGAGGGCTAATGAGAATTTTTTTGGTATTAGGGGAAATGGAGCATGGGATGTGCTCAAGGAGAACCTTAGCCTCTTGGGGAGAGGATTGGGACGGGGTGCCGAGGAGGCCTTGGAAGAAGCTGGAGGCCTCTTCCCTAATTTTGTGCTCATCCCTTCATTTTACCATCACTACAAGTGAGTTCTAAGATTTTGTTGGTGCTTCTATTTCTAAGCGTGGAAGCATGGAATAATTTGGTGTTCGAGTCACCATATTTGAGCCAAAGGGCTCTTGATTTCTACCTCCAGTAGGTTTCCTCCCTTGCCAGAACATTGTGATATTCTGCTAGGATTCTGCTTTCTTCCTCCCTGGATCCGGGTTCCTGGGTGCCTTCTTGGAATTTGTGTTCTAGGGCCTCCAATTTCTCCTTTAGGACCCTTTTGTTCTCAAAGATGTTATCGAAGGTGTCCCTATTCCAAACTTTGAGATTGTCTTTGAGGAACCTGAGCTTTTGGTGGAGTTTCCCAGATGGGGAACCTCTGAAGGGTTGGGGCCACCACTGGGCCACTTACGATCTGAAGTCGGGATGGTGAAACCACATGGACTCAAATCGAAAGGGGTTTTTGGAAGGGGGAGGCCTACCAACTTCAAAGAGGAGGGGACTATGATCAGATCCGATCTTGGGGAGGGAGTGGAGGGTTGCATCTACAAATAATGGGATGACTTCTCTAGACAGGAAGACTCTGTCTAGTTTGACTTGGATGAGGTTGGGCCCAACCCTTCTGTTGCTCCAGGTGAAATTTACCCCTTTCAGTTGGATGTCCATAAGCTCATTTGAGTCGATGAATGCCCCAAACTCCTCCATGATTCTGGAAATCAAGGAGGATCCACCTCATTTGTCTGAGGGGAATAGGGGACTATTGAAGTCTCCTACCAGGATCCACGGGAGGGATTTGAACGCTTCCCGCATGAGGCTTATCTCGTCCCATAGGGAAGCCCTTTCCATCGGGATGTTAGGGGCATAAATGTTGGAGAGGATCCAGGTCTGGTGGGAGGCCAAGCTATGGAACAAAATTTTGATGATTCTAGGGGAAGACAAAATCAATATCCCTTCGACTATGGTCGGGTCCCACAAGCATAGCAGGCCACCAGAGGATCCTTGGGTTGGGGTGAAGAGGGAATTGTTGTTGCTCCAAATTGACTTGGAAACTCTGGAGGAAGAAATCTCGTCTAGCTTGGATTCTTGGAGGATGAGGATGGAAGGTTTATGTTCCTTTCGAAGGTGGGTTAGGATGCGTCTCTTGGGGGCTCCATTGAGCCCTCTCACATTCCAAGTGAGGATCTTCATTTGGCACCTTTGGGGGGCTTTTTGCCTCCTTTCCCCTGATGGGAGGGAGGTTTGGATCTCTTTGGTTCTTCTTTTAGCATGTTGAGGGCATCAGATAGCAAGGTCAACTGGAGCCCATTGGCAATGTCATCTTCTGCCTCCTTCCTTCTCTGGTCACCCAGGGTGGGTCGCCCTCTCTTCCTATCACTGCCAAAGTCGAAGGTGAATCTTTTGTTGTAGGTCTGCTTGGGACTGAAACCTTCTAGGGCTGATTGGGAAAAGGATGGATTGCCTTCGTCATCGCCATCAGACTGCTCAGACACAACCTCGAGGACAGCCATTGGGGAGGAGGGGATCTAGGGGCAGAGGAAATGGGGGATCAGGGAGGGTGCGAGATCCGCAGGATGAATTTCCAGACCAATACCAAGGATAGGGTTGCCTTGGTCAAGGGGGAGGGTTTGGGGAGGGATATACAGGGGATGCTGCTACGGTGGCAAGGGTTTCAGGGATCAGGGGTGGGTCTTTTGGACTAGTAGGCGGTGGGGAAGGGTCCATAGGAGATACCGAAACTTCAAAATTAACCTTTGGGTTAGGTTCAGGATGGGTACATACCTAGTCAAAATCTGGCACTGAAAGAGGGTCAACTTTTTGTTTCCCTTTATCAGCTAGAGCAGGCATCTTTTATTGCCATGACAGGGGCTCGAAAGCCCTCGGGATGGGGCGACCATTTTGGGGAGGGTTGAGCTATGGGGGGAATCTACTTTTAGAGGGGACCTTCAGGAAGGAGCCGCCACTCACAGGATCCTATGGATGCTTGGTGAGAGGGCATTGGTTTTGAATATGCCCTTGCATGCAGTAATGGGTATAGAAAGCTAGCTTGTTTTCATATTCCAACAATTGGTGCCATTTGTAGGATCCAAAAATTAGGTTGACGAAAGATGAGAGCTTTGATTCGAGGTTTGCATTAACACAGATATGGGTGTGGACCATTATGGATCCCACCTTGGTTGCAGAGTCAAACACCACTAGCTCTCCGATGGCCCTTGCAATGATTTTTAGAACATCCTCTTGCTAGAGGTGAAATGGTAAGTCTGGGATCCGAACCCAGATCGGGGTGAAATTTATGCTTTGAGTGTTGGGGTTGAAGTCTGTAGCTCAACATCTGAGGAACATTCTTCTTCTACCTAGGAACCAGGGCCCTCCAGTGAGGATACGGTTGGTGTCATCCCGGTTGTTGAGTTTAATGATGAAAAATCCCTTTGAGAGGGCAATGATCTCCATATTCCTTGTGGTATTCCATTTGGAGAAAGCCCAACGTCTTATGGTTTCCATGTCTGGGCAACCTTCGACGAACTTCCCAACAAGAGAATAGGATGCCCCCAAAACATAGTTGGAGAAGACGTCAGTTGGGATGGAGATGTTCATCCCTTCCAGGGATAAGCACGAGCTTGAGGGTTTGGGGAGGATTTCCTCCCCCGAGGTGATTTGGGCATAGGAGGACTTACTGGGGCTCCTAGGGGTGGATTGCTTGACAGGCTTGTTGGGGGGCTCCTTGTCCTGGGGGTCCGAGTGCGCAGTCCCACTGGGTCCTGCTGACCCATCCTCGTCCTTACTTGGGTCTGGATCCCTTGCAACATGCATGGATCCTAGATGTTGGATCCTGCTCTCGCCATTGTTGTCTTTCGCTCCTACTCCTGCTCTTGCTCCCACCATCAAATCATAATAGCCTTACAAACTCATTTTTGACAAAGAAGTAATGCTACCAATAAATTTAGATCTCTCTTTTCTCCAAATGTCCCAACAATTGGAGCTCGAAGATATTAACATCACCCCAATATAGGCATTCCTAAATGTATAACTATTTCTAGAAAAGGATAAAGAGAAGGCTTTCAAGAGGTTTTTTCCTTAGATCTACCATTTGTGTGGCCTACTGGTAAGGGTGCCACTTACGTTATGAATTATGAGACCCAAGTTCAACCCCTACTATATAAAAAGACTTTCAAGATATTTGTTTCTTAAATAGTTAAAAGAGTGTCATTATTTACTTAGATCTAAGGATCTACCTAATGGTGACTTCTCCCTAGAGAAACATAAATTCTTTATTAGGTTATTTGGATTCTTTGATATTCCCTATGAATTATTTCCATTCATATTTGACTATTTTTTCAACCTCAAATATGTACAATAATTAAACTATATGGACCAAAAGTACTTTTAAAGGCAAAAGAAGGCCACCATCTATCAAACCAATAAGGTGATAAACTAAAAGGTTTATGGATGAGTTCACTAAAAATATTTGGTCTTATGACTTTAATTTTTTTTGTTAATGAGATCTTGGCACATAGTTTCAATACATATTACACCCATGAAAGAAGGCATAGGATGGAAAAACAGGCCAACCTAGATAAATATGCAACAATGGAGAAGCTAAAGGAACCATATGGATATGATCATGAGCTACAACAGTAGTATGATCACCCTACCCCATGGTATACACTCAAATCCAATAAAAAGAAGAATAGTGATTTCAACCATGAGTACAAATTAAATTATTAGATGAGGGGAGCAATCGAGAATCAATAATACTCATGAAGGAAGATTTTGGCCTAGTAGAAGATGTGATAAGAAACAAGTACATAAAATATCCATACACCAAGGTTGTTTTGATGTATAATTTTCTAGTGCATGGTACATAGTGCATCAAAAGAAATGAGTTAAAAGGCTATGAATAGAAATTGATAAACCTAGGGATGTAGACATCGCTATCATAATTATTACTTTCTCAATACTAGCACTAGTTAGTAGTAGCATATATAAAATGACCTAGAAAATATTTAATCCTAAAATAGGGTTTCCCTAAAAGTGAAGGAATTTGTGGTTTCCCTAGCACTTTTAGTGATTTCAATACTAGCACTTGTTGGTTAAGTGTAGCTATGTATTTAATTGTTGGAATATATTTAGTTAATTAGAGTAAAGAGGGTTTCCCTAAAAGTGAAGGAATTTATGGTTCTTTAATTATTATAATTGCTAAGATGAAACTTAATTCTAGAATTGGAAATTTTATGGATGGTAATGTTAGTTTTGTAATCTTGTTTTGGTTAAATAAAGACTTGATGTTTATAGTCTTTATATAAAGAAAGTTGTTTTAAGTTTTGCTTGCTGGTTTTAAAAAATAAACCATGATAATGATTTTCCAAGACTCTTGTGAGTTAGAGAATCATTATGGGGAGAAGCATGCGATTCTTATTTTGTTATAATGGTTTTGAAGTAGAGCCATTATTAAAGATTCTGTAGATATATGAGGATTAGGGAATTATTATAAAGAGAAATGTGGATTCTTTTTTGATGATTATTTATTTGAGTTTTTAAAAAATAAAATTGTTATAAGGAGTCTTGAGACTCATGTGGGTTAAGGTATCCATATAAAGAGAATTATGAGATTCTCTTCTTGTTGGTTGAATCTATGCATGGTTTTTTGCATAGTAGATAATGGCATGATTAGGTATGCATTGCATCTAGAGTTGTTTTGATCCCTAAGTCTTTCCTATGAGCATGGGTGGTTTTCCAATCATAAGGAGGCTTACAAAATTGTGGATGGTTTTTCTTTATATAGTTCTTGAAATGTATAGATACCATCAAAAATAATATTTAAAAGAAATTTTTTAAGTTTGAATATTGTTCTAATCAAAAAAATTTGTTACCTTGGGCTTTGCTCTTTAAGGGGATTTTCAATAGTTATCATTTTTAGTTAGAATGGAGATACATTCTATTATGAGAAAATTTTCTTTGTGTTGAATGCTATAATTTTTTTGTTGAATTAAAATGATGTGCTTATGAAGTTTTTGTTAAGCATTGGAGTTATGCAAAATGGATTTTGTAGGATTCATTTTTAAGCATTGGATTTAAAGCTTATGTTTTGGAAAGCAAAATATAAATTGGTTAAATGAATTCTTGTTTAAGCAATACATATTTTAAATTTAGTTGGATTATATCATGATTAGATATTATTTTTAATTTAAATGCTTTCCTTATTTTATGTTTTAGAGGTTTACTTTATCTTGGGAGGGTTATATTTCCCTTGTGTAAACCAATAATCCTAGCCCTGGGAAAAGTTGGAAGAATGCAATAACTAGGTTGGTATAAGTATTAGAAGAAGTTGCAAGAATGCAATAGTTAAGAACTCATGACCTTGGAAGGAGTTGTGTGTACACAATAGCCAAGTCTCTTGTCAATCGTTACACCTTGAACGAAGAGGTTCGAGTGTATTCCAATTGGAAGTTGTGGAACCATTCACAAGGTAGTTGTGATAATCCCTTGAACGTGTAGGATTGAGAGGTCATGTTAGTTATCATTTAAGTGGAAATAACCTTAGTTATCCCACAGAGGTGTGGTAACTAAATGCCAAGGATTTACACCAATTAACCTATCTATATGGACTTAAAGTAAGGTTAGGGAATAAGCATTCCCATTTAAGTGTTATGGACCTTACAAGATAATCCCTATGCCATGGTCACATTGTCCTATGTTTATTAGAGTATGGTAAATATGGGGGACCAATTTTGGCATCTTTATAAATATGTAGGTTTAGTAAGGTGAACCTCAAAAAATATGGAAGCTGACCACTCTAGTTCATTGAGTGTCATTTGCAGTGACTTGGAACTCAAATGTGGTGAAGCCTTGAGTACTAAAATAGATTTAAGAAGGGCCTTCCCATTATGAACCTTTTTTTTTTTTAAATGTTGGGTTGGTAGTTTTGGTTTGTTACAATCCAAGTCAAGCTAAACTATTTTCCACTTCACTAGGTGGCTGATGCAAGTGGATCGTCCCTAGCCCCATATATGAACTATTTACAGTTTGTATAACACGTTTGTCTATCTCAAAATCACATCTTCATCTCATATTCCAATTAGGTCACAAATTTCTATATTTTATCTCTTAGTCCTTCATATTCTATCTCATCACCTTTTTGCATGATAAATACTATGAGTTTTGCAAGTGTTGTTGGTAATATTAATCCCATTATCTCTTGTATTCTATGTATCACCATGCATGGGGACAATATATTTGTAATGGATTCTTCCTCCAATTAGGGGGAAAACATATTGTCCCATCAATCATATCAATAAAATTCCTCTATGATATTTTTCTAGAGGAAAATCACCATCATTTGGCACATCTTACCACTCCCATAGAATAGCTCTTTTAGGGGTAAGTATATAATCAAAAGCCATGTATGATATATGTCTATAGGCTAAGGAAAAGTCCTTTGGATATTTTTTTAAAGGAAAATCTACAATCAGAAGTCTTGTATGATGTTTGTATATAGGCAAAGTAGGAGTCCTTTAGACATTAATTTAAAGTTAAGTCAATCAATGAGAAGTCTTATATGATCAAAATACCAATAAATGGCCATGCAAAAGTCCTTTAGATAGTTTTTTAAAGGTAAATCCATCAATAGAAGTCCTATATGACATTTGTCTACAGACCAAGTAGAAGTTCTTTAGACATTTGTTTAAAGGCATATCCATAAACAAAATTTTTGTATGACATTTACCTATAGGCCGAGTAGAAGTCCTTTAGACATTTGTTTAAAGTAAAATGTATTAGTATAAGTCCTCTATGATAGTTGTCTAGGATAAATGATCTTGCCATTTGGAACATCTATAAAGTACTCATAAATATTTATTTTGAGGAAAATATTTTTTACAGCTTTCAAATAAATAATAAAATGCTTCTTTGGCATTTGCTTGGGAATCAAAAAATAATATATTTAGTATGTATCCTTGTAATGCCTCACGAAATTATATTAATCCCTAGTAGGTAAAGCTTTTATCTACATCATATCTTATATCATAGCAATACCTCATGGAATTATCTAAAGTCCCCTTGCACAAAGCTTTTATTTGTACCATATCTTCTACCATAGCAATACCTAACAAAATTATATAAAGTTGCTATATCATATCTTGTATCATAGCAATGCCTCACAATATTATCTAAATTCCCCCTAGACAAATATGTTGTTTATTGGCCAATGTAAATAGGTGATGCAAGGATAAAAGGTGGAGTGTTTTGGGAAAGTCACCACATGCAAAAAAAAGTTAATGGAGAAAGAGGACTAGTGATCGACTTGAGTGGCCTGACACAATCATCCCTTAAGAAGCATGCAAAATTTTCTAAAAGAGGACATTCCCCAAAGCCAATAAAGGACAATGTAGTAGATAATTATGCCACCCCTTACCCAACTGCATGATAAAGAGATAGGAGCAAGAAAGACAATACAAGAGGATAACAATGCCCTATCGACCAGAAGTCTATAATAAGAAGGGTTTTCCCTAGATACTTCCTCTCCTAAGCTCCCAAGATTCTAGAACCTACCTTGAAGACTCCATGTCCAATGAATAATGCTACCATTTGTTGGATTCTTTTACTCCTACAAGAAGAATTTCCCCATGAGTCACTAGAACTATAGTGAAATTTTCACTCCTCGTCCCAAATAAGAAACAAGTAGAGACTGCCACCTAGGCTAACCAAATGAAGGAACATGATGCTCCATACACATACTAATTAATTGATTCAAATAAAGCACCTGCAGGGGATAGTCTATGCCAAATATTGATAGCATACTTGAAGCTCCCTTCACCTCGAGGTAAATTCATTCATCCAAAATAAGCAAACAAGGAATTATAGTCTTTTTTATGGTGACCAAGCCTCATCCCACATCAAGAGGAACCCTCAAGACTTCCTAGTGGTGATATAAGGGGTTATTTTGATGATGAGACCTCTAATAGCTCGATTTACTAGTACCTTCTTACCTAACCGACTGCAGGGACCTACAATCTAGCCATCCTCCTTTGGAAATTGGGTTGCAATATTCCATGTATCCAAGGGTGATTTCTCAAAAGCATGAGCAACATACCCATAAGGTGGGGTCCAAAGACCCTAGAGGAAGACAATAGAAGGACCCGAAAGAGTCAAGTAAAGATTCAATAGGGCCACTATCCCTTGCTAACCTTCATCAAGACTCCCCTAGAAGCCTAGAGGTGGAGAGGCAAAAATAGCATAGAAAAAATACTAGGACTAGAAGCATGCCCATCAAATGAGGTCTAGTGGAATCATTTGCAAAAGAATTCTTGAAAAAAATACCTATCATAAAGAGCAGGGCAATGTCAAAAGTGGTAGTAATCCAATTGGGATCTACTGGAAGTATAAGGAAGCAATCACCATAGTAACTAAAGTGTGAGGATCCAATGAAAGAAAGGAGATGTCATCAAACATAGGTCCCAATCCAAGGGAACACGAGATCTTGAAATAGACCTCATCAATTGAAGCTCTCACTTGCTTATTTTTCCATGAAGGAAGGTGGGAATAATAAATTCTCTAAAGAAGAGGACCATACCACCCATGGATAAATTTATGGTGACCTAACTGCTCATAGCTTTGGACTCAAAATTTAATGTAGTACACTCCTTTAAACCCTACAACCATGGCTAACATTGTCGCTCTTACCCACACTCATTTTGAGGGAAATTTTAAATTCCAAACCTTACCTATAAATATTATAAATAATAGTTCCCATAGGTAAAGAAAAGAGTTTGTATTTATTGTTGTGTCAAGTATCTAACCTATGGAATTTGCTTTATAACTTTTCTACTCTTTCTCAGTCTAAACTCGAGCCTTGAGCAATTGCATGTATAGGCATCAAACATCTTTTGATTGTACATATTGCATAATTGTATGAGCAAACTTATGTTCAATTATCTATCATGCTTGGTTCATGTGTTCATCTATCCCACTAGTTTGATATGGAAATTATATCTTCTTTGGCACATCACTACCATTAGATAGGATGGATAGGTTTCCTTTTTCAAAAGTTACTTTTTGTTGTGTTGCATATTTTATTTCCTCTCTCTCTTTTCTCTTGAAGTAATTTGATTATGAGTAGATTAGCATAGTAGTAGAACAATGGGTGACAATGAAGATATCCAAAATTAGGGAACAAGCCTTGGGTAAAAAATCCCAAAGGTCATCCAGTGGGGGCCACGTCCTATGCTCTCTCAAACTTCCTAGGATTGGAACCGTCACACGAGGTGTAAGGAACTAGATGCACCTGATTAGCAAAGATAGTGAGGATTCCAAAGCCATAACCATGAGGGGTCACAATACCTAGGGAGCTTAAGGGGATCATAACCATCCCCCTAACAATTTGTACTGGCATGCCAGGTGGGACCTAAATTTGAATACATTTTTTCGAGTGAAGGCTAAGGTCATTAACTTTTTAAAGCATATTGTATATTCACTTGGTGACTCTGCTACTAAAGAATAATCTGAAATAAGAAGAAGCCATCATACCTAGACAAGGTTATGGTGGGAACATCCTTCGGACTACACAATCACCACCTGGAAACTCTATTGTGAACAAGAACAAGAAAAGTCTTTAGGCAAGGAAAATGAAAATAGGTCCATAGTTTGATGAGCGCAAGACCTGCCACTAGGTCAAAAATGATAGCAAATCTCCAGATGCTTATTCCTCCTCTTAATCTTGGTATTCAATGAAGGAGGTAATAAAAAATTATGGTTTCCCCACTAGACCAAAATCAAAGAATGCTCCTAGCCTGGGATAATGGGGGTTCCTTTAGACCACTACTAGAACCATCTACCTGGGATCAAATCCTAGATTATGTGGTAAAGTCATTATCATATTTCATGAGAGAAGATGCAACCACCCCAATAAAGCATCTTCAATAAATGATAAGCTTGTATGCACTATACAACATTAGAAAACAAGACATCACCCTTAGGTTCTTGGTAGCCTCACTTAGAGTAAAATCAAGGTACAGGTAAATATCTCTTACCCCTAACTCCATCACCGACTAGGGCTAGCTTGTGAATCATTTTATTGAGTGCTTCGAAGAGAAGATAGATTGGGTATACTTGTTGGAGCTACTAGCCACCATTAAAGGGGCTCCTATGGATGCCATGGACAACTTCAATACTAGATTCCAAAAAAATTCATCAAAAGGATCCTAGAGGAAATCCAGTCGATACCAAGCATTAATTTCATATACTACCTCCAAGAAATCAATTCTAAAATAGCCATGATGATAAAAACTTAGTGGGGTAATTCATTTCCATTACCCTATAGAATAGCCACCCAAGACAAAAGATATCTCATTCAGATTGGAAGGTTATCCACTAGGCCACCCATGCCCCTTTTTTTAGATATTCAACCATCACACCATACCCTTTGGTCATACAACCAATAATTTTTCAACCAACCTTAGTATCTGGTCAGCCTTCCCCATTATGACAACTCCTATCGCCACATTTGCCTCCCCACCTTCATAATACCTAAAAATGGAAAGGTTACATAACACTATAAGAGATATAAATAATGAAATAATATCCCTCAAGTTTTAGTAGAATTTCCAAAGGTTTGGTTACTACAACTACTCACACTCTCTATTTTATTGTAACAACCAAGGTTACTAGCCTCCATCAAATGGATATCAAAGAGACCCTCCACCTAGTAAGACATCCAATCCCTTCCAAAATCCTAAAATTCAAATGGTACTCATCCTTGTGCCCATCCAACCTGCTCCTCCAAACTCGGTAAGAGACATGGTCCCAACCTAGAATATGTACATAGGAGATCATTATGGTTGGCTATGATACTACCTGGATCCCTACTACCCGAACTATGTATAGCTCTAGTAGAAGACATATCCAATGCCTTTATGTACTGAGTTTATGTAGTTATCAGGCCCAAACATAGAGAGCTTGCCATGAAAGGATTCCTTGGTATAGGATATTGGAGCATTAAAACAAACCTTAGTAACATGAGACAAGGGAGAAATATTCACCATCCTTGAATAGACAATCACCTAATTGGATAAACAAAATTAATCCCAAACTAGTGTTCTCGCCAAGAGAAAAAGAAGAATTGTGGAAGATACTCAAGGACATCAACAACCAACATCAAAGACCCCAAGACAAGAAAATGGTCTAGTACAAGAGATAAACTTGACCCGGACCAAACCACTAGTACCTAGACTTTAAAATTGCTCAACTAACCATGAAGGCTAGAATACAAGCAATCAAACGATGATCCAAATATCTCAAAAGACATAACATAAGCTTTCAAAATGGAAAAAATGGCAATGTATAACTATGCTCATATATCTCACAAATCTCTCTAAATTGGAATAGGAAGTTTTACATATATAGACCTGAGTGTCATCATGCAATGGACACCAAGGTCATAGAGAAGGTTTTTGAATAGAATAGAAGACTAGAGATGTGACATCAAAGTCAAAGAAAAGTTTTGAATGGAATAGAAGACTATAGATGTGTGCATCAAATATGGCAACTTGGAGCACAAATATCCTAGATACTTATTGACCCACCCAACTAATTCAACTAGAGTAGACCAACCTAAGTAAGCTAATCATCGGTGTACTAATAATGAAATAAAATAAATATAAGAACCAACACAGAAAACCAATACCAATACAACTAAAACCAGGTCCGATCTAAGATTTTGGCTTCAACATAAAAAATCCCAAGGTACATTGGGTGCCTAATGTTGCACTAAGAGCCCAACCACTGGAATATTTATATGTGGTCAAGCATGTTAATATGTACACTGTACCAATACCTATATGGGATATCCTCACTCTCCAAGAGTAGATCAAGCAGCTAGACCATGCCTTGGAGAAGTAGAAGATCATCGAGCAGTAGGAAGATTAAGTTGTGCTACAAATATCTGGTCCTAGCAAGACCAAGCAATGATAAGATCATCCATAATTATCTCATATATTTTGAAGCAAGCACCTTGATCATACCAAAAAGGGTTGACAATGCCTTGGAGCTAACTTATGAGTTGGTCAAACAAAGGGTGGTGCAACTAGATGGGACTCTAATACCCATCCTTGGCTTTCTAAAAGACCTACAAATTTCTCTCTATGCATGTCCCAATATGGTTGTTATCTAAGAGGTTGTAATTTTTCTCCCCACATCATTTAGCTTTTGCCTCTCCTAAGATTTCATCATGAATATTAGTGGGTACCTATCTTTTTATTAGTCCCACATGTTTCTAAGGAATCACTATGGAGTTAAGATGAAAGTGGTATCCAAACCACTCTATATGCACCATGTGGAGTTTAATATAGCTAGTAGTATCAAAGGAGAATGGGCTTACCTAGTTGCTAAATGATAACTAGAGACAATTATGGATAAGGTACACACCCAGGTGTCGAACCATATGGCATGTGGGGTGCAAACTTATACAAGGAAGCCAAAATGATCGAACCTAAGATGAGTATAAATCAAGGAGAAGAAATCAATATAGTTGTAGAAGGTAGCCCCTTGAACACCCATAGCACACTGAAAGACAAGGCATGTATCCCCACTTAGCCAAGCTACAAGGATATGGGTCACTATGGTCTGGGTATTACATATTCTGGTGAAATGGTAGTCCAAGGAAAGATCGGCATGTGTGTACACACTAGGTCATGTACACTATGTAAATAGGCAGCATTTAAATAAAGGAAGGCCGCACACTATGTAAATAGGTAATATTTAAATAGAGGAAGGCCAAGTATTATATTTATTTGCCAATGTAAATAGGTGATGCAAGGATAAAAGGTGAAGTATATTGGAAAACTCGGCACATGGCCAAAAAAAAAATGCATGGAGCAATAGTACTAGTGATTAATGGAAGTGGACTAATGCAATCATTCCTTTAGGGACATGTAAAAGCCTCCAAAAGGGGTATTCCCCACAACAAAAAAAGTACAACATAGTAGATAATCATGCCACCCTCAACTTAGCCACATAAGAAATATTGGATTTTAATGCCTTATCAACCAAAAGTATATAAGAAGAAGGGTTTTCCCCTAATACATTTTTAGAATCCTTAAATTCCTCTCCTAATATTCTAAGATTCCAAAACCTATCTTGGAGATACCACACCAATGAATAAGGCTACCATTTATTGGGTTCTTTTACTTTAGCAATTAGAAGTTCCCCATGTGTCACTTTAACTATATTGAAGTTTTCACTATAGTAGGACAAGTCCTAGCCTTGAATAAGAAATAAGTAGAGACTATCACCTAGGACAACCAAATTAAGGTCTCTAAAGCTCCATCCATGTAACAAGTAGTTTATTCAAATAAAGCACCTACAAATGATAGTCTATGCCAAAGACTAATAACATGTTCGAAGATCCCTTCACCCTAAGGCAAATTCATTCACCCAAAACAAGCCAACAAGGACTTCTAGCCTCTCCAATGGTGACTAAACCTCATCCCATAATCAAGAGGAACCCCAAAACCTTCCTCATGGTGATAAAATGGGTTCCCTTGATGATGAGGCCTTCAATAGCTTGATTGGATGGTACCTATAATCAGCTCTAAAACTTGGGCCATCCTCCTTCAAAAATTGGGTTGCAAGACTCCATATATCCAAGGGTGATTTCTCAAAGACATGAGAAACATATTCATGATGGAGAGCCCAAAGGCCCTATAAGAAGAGAATTGGGAGGATTGGAAGAGTCAAGTAAGGATTTAGTAGGGTACCCACCCTTACTAACCTTCATCAATATTCCCCTAGAGGCCCAGAGGTGGAGGAGGTGAGAATAGCATGTAAAACACACAGGGACTAGAAGAGTACCCATAAAATGAGGTATGGTGGAATATTCTCCAAAAGCATTCTTGAAAAATTATCTATCATAAATAGCAGGGCAAAGTTAAAATTAGAAGCAATTCGACTAGGGGTTGAATGTAAGTACAAGGGAGGAGTCATCAAAGCAATTAAAAGGGACCCGAGACCTTACTAGAATCAAGGGAGCCAATGAAAGAAAGGAGAAGTCACCAAGATAGATCAAAAGCCAAGGGAATGCGAGATCTCAAAATAGACCTCATCAACCAAAGCTCTCACTTGAGCTCATTTTTCCATAATGAAGGTGGGTACAATAAATTCTCTAAAGAGGAGGACCACACCACTCGTGGAGAAATTTAAGGTGACCTAACTTTTCATAGCTCCAAACTCTCCAAAATTTAATGCAACACAATTTTTCAAACCTTGCAATAAAATATGACATTGGTGCTCCCACCCATACTCATTTTGGAGGGAATTTTGAATTTTAAATCTTACCTATAAATATTATAGATAGTAGTTCTTGTAGGTAAAGAAAAGAGTTTGGATGTGTTGTTGTATCAAGCATCTAACATGTGGTGTTTGATCTCTCTATTTTCTACTCTCTTTCCTAGTTTTGACTCAAGCCTTGATCCAACTACATGTACGGACCTCGAGCCTCTTTTGATTATACATATTTCATAATTGTATAAGCAAACATGTGTTCAATTATCTATCATTATTGGTTCATGTGTTCATCTATCCCACTAGTCTGAGATGGATATTGTATCTTCTTCTTTGGTGCATCACCACTATTAGATAGGCTAGATGGGTTTCCTTTTCTGCACTTTACGTTTTGTTGTATTACATGTTTTATTTCCTCTCTCCCTTTTTTCTTGAAGTAATTTTATTAGGAGTAGACTAGCATAGCAGCAGAACAACGAGCCGCAACAAAGATATCCAAAAGCAAGGAACTTTCCTTAGGTAAAAAACCTTGGAGGTTGTCTAGTGGGGGTCATGTCTCACACTCTCTTGGACTTCCTAGTATTGGTGTTCTTGCACAAGGCACAGGGAACTAGATGCTCCCACTCAACATAGGTTATGAGAACATTGAAGTTGCAATCATGGGGGGTCACAACACCCAAGGAGCATAAGGGGTCACAATAAGACCCCCAACAATAATCGTTAAGCATCACTTTAAAATGTATTATTAATCATCACATCAAATACAAACTCAATCAACTTATTATCATTTACATAAATAAACTAATTATAACAAATGATACTCATCCATCACATAAGTTTGACACATGCCAGAATAAATAATTGTATATACATGTATATCTCAAAATGTGTATGTACATAGTCATATATACAAATCATGTGTCTACAAAAATATATAGCAACTATAAAATTAGTCCTCACAAGTATAGATAGCTCTAGAACCCATGTCAAGTGCCCCTATTCCTCTCCCATGAGATGGTGGTATCATTATGGATCGCTATGACTATCAAGTCATGGACCATGAATGTGCCCATGCTATCCTAGTTTGTCACATATTCAATGATGGTAGTCAGTGATCTATTAGCATTGTTGCATGGTAGGTGATCCTATAATAGTTGGATCCTTCAACCTTAGTTGTTATATCTACCTATACTCACACCAAATCTACTAAGTATCATTGTTTCATGGTAGCCATCTAGTCTAGAAGGGTCTAAACTTGTTGATTCTCACCAACTCTATTTGTTATTGTGGCCTTTATCATAGTTGTGTCCCTCTCTACAGTTAAATTTAAGATAGCCTACTACATTACAAAGGTATACTAGATGATTTTGTCATGTTCTACCATTCAAGTTGTTGCCTTAGCCCATACTAAGTAAATTTTTCTATGATATTGCTAGTATGTCCTAAAGTCTAGCCATCTATGGGGCTAGTGCATCCCTCTCTACCTCTATGGTAGACTAAGATGGTCTGCTCAAACCCACTTTATTTTTCATAATCATTAGCATAATTATTGCTCCTTTTGATACTGTTGTTCTCACCCTTTGTCTCCTCTAGTTATACTCTTGATATCATCTCAACAATGGTGGTACTACCCATTGTGCTCCTCTGGGCCACCTCCCCAATCACATTTGCTCAATTATATTTGAGATGGCTACTATGATTTTCAAGGGGTGTATGATCTAGTAGCACCTCCAATAGCCAATGTTGACCCCAGGGTCATTGTTCACCAAATCTTGTATCACAAAATCATCCATGCCTACCTTTGGGTAGGTGTATGGGTTGAATTATGTCTTGAAACCTTGCTCCTACATAAAACATCTATACCAAATTGGTCCCATAAAAATCCCTTGTTATAAGCCAAATTGATGAACCACCTTATCAAAATAGAAGAGATCACACTATTTATGTTGTTTGACTAGCCACCTAACTTTCCTGACTCAATCCAACTGATAAGAATCCTCCACCCACCTTGGATGTTGTGTATATTTACACCAAGTAATTTTCTCTTATCTTAAGTCATCGATCACTCATCGAGAACTCCCCAAAATACCTCCATGAGTCCTTACCTATCCTGCCTCAAAGTGTTGAGCAATATGTTGTTGATACCTCTAAATCCTCCACTTGCCTTAGTAACCCTAACAAACATAGCATAACTATGTGTAGCCATACCCATATCTATATTAATGTGCAACATGTCAACCCCATACCTCCCTTATACACCACCCAATGCAATAAATGGTATGATATGGTCAAAATGATGGGTTTGTGGGTGAATATTATCTACTACTTTACCATATTCACAACCACATTGCCCCATCCCTAGTGCACCACTCATCAACTAGTGTTATTGATCAAAACTTTAGACAATAGTGTATATAGCAATACCATTTTCTTGGCTAGACAACCTCCAACATAAGCAACATTGATATCAATGTCAAACCTCAATACTAGGAAATTTTATGTCTCCAATAAGTTACTCCAAGCTCTACCTCTAGTATTTGATCATGTACATGTGTGCTCCTATGATTGGCACCTACATTATTAGACACATGTTCTCCAATATGATGGTCACCTCTATGTAGGATAGCTAGAAGGTGTTCATATTTTAATACCATTGCTTTGCTATGGTAGTGAATAATGCCTTATCAAACTCCACCTTTGACATAAGGGCTACAAGGCATATCCCTATTACCACAAAAAAGCATGATCCATAAAATCTAGTAGCCCTTGGATTGTCTTCAGAGCATGGAGTCTTCTCTCTTGATAATCCATATACAGTTTCTCTTGCAACTAGCCCAAGCCATCACTTGTCAATCTCATCAAAATTTGCAAAGTCAACAAAAATAAAAGATAGCAAAAGTGCCACTATGTGGCTAAAGCATCGTGAGGCTGGTGACAATGCTATAAAATGGCAAAAGTGTCATCAGTGCATAAAAGCACCATCAACGCACAATAGTGTCATCAGTTGGTGTTGGTGTAAAAGCACTACCCCTTCCTTTAGACATGCTTTTTGAGACTAAAATTTGAAAATAAACAAGTTTTCAAAGTTCCTACTTGATCCTACCCTCCTCCTATCGATGGTGGTCTCACTCTATCAACCCAATGCATAGTCTTTCCTACTACACCATCAAATCCTACCATTAAATTAGGTGTCCAAAGCTCCTGGTCATTATCATCAACAATAAAAATGATTTGGTTTTTAAGCCCTAACAATTTTACCTCCCCATATCAATTGATTTCTATTTTATCCTCAATCTTTCATCACTAGATCAAGCATTGATACCAAATATAATAATTCTACTTGCATAACTTAACTAGAATTAGAAATGAATTCACACAGAACACAAAAATAATTATTTATTGATTACAATTAGAGTTACAAGTATCATAGATCACTTCGAGGGGGAAACCTCCCTTATGATCAAATGATACTTTACAAGATAATTCTTCAAGATGCTTTTGCCTTTCTTGCAATGCAATATATAAAGATAACTTTAACCAAAATAGTTATTTGAGCTATCTAACCCTAGCCCTAATGAATGAGGATCACCCTCACATTCAAAAAGGAGTGCCCATTTATTACTAACTAAAATATTATAATAAAATAAAAAGAGATAGGATGTGAGGTCCTAACATACATCCCAAAATAAATTGAACCAATCTAATTTAGATGTTGGTTCCATTCCAAGATAGTTAATCTCATCTAACTTTGATGGAAATGGAAATAGGACTACTTTGGACTACCTTAATGAATTTATCACACTAATATTAGTGCATCAAATCCAAAAGAAGATATTATGATATGTCTACTTGTATATTTGTTAAGGAATAAGGCATTTTTGTGGTAGAGGAACCTATCAGATAATTTAGTTGTTAAATGATCTTCCATAGTTGAACTTTACACAAAGAGGTTTAGCAATTTGGAAAATAGTTATTTATTTGTTTTTTAATTGAATTCCATGTAGAGGAATACTAAGGAGGATATTCATGTCTATAATGCTAGGTTTACAGGGACCTTGTGATGAGGTCGGGAATTGCCTCATCCATGGACACTTTTTGATACATTATAACTATTTGACTCACCCTTTTTACTATGTTTTTATGTTAATTATGGGTAAAATGCATTATATAATGGTGTTTGCATATTATGAAATGACAAAGTGCATATACTCTATTTTATTGTTTTTACTACAATTTCACATGTTTTTAGTTAATTAATCAGTAGTATTGTAGTAATTCAGAATCATAATATAGACCTTGTTGAATATCTGGTGCTTAACAATATTATTTTACTCTGTTTAAATTGATTCAAATGGAAAAAGGCACCAAGAACTTGTCCACTGTAGCTGACTATGCAGGAAAACAGGCTGTGATTGTGACAGTTCCATCCAACTATACATATACAGTAGGGCTTGGAATCAGTCACTCCATCACGTGCCACCAATGCAAAAGGGTGTACAAGATAAGGGAAAACAATCCAAACGGTCAACAACTTCCTCCCTATGTGTTTGGAGCACAGATAAGCAACGAATTGTCACCTGCCTGTTATTTCAAAGAAGCATAGGAATAAGTGGCGCAGGAATAGGGAATAACGCAGGAACAACCAAAAATGGTAAAAATGCCCCAAAACCATGGAAAACATGATTGGAAATTGACCAAGTGGTTAGTCCACCCTATTTGGACTCCATTCCTTCACCATAGGCAGACCAGCTGGGATCAAGGGATAAAGGTTGACAGATTATAACCCTGCATTCTAGGAAACTATTTTGTAAATAGTTGGAAATCCCTAAAACCCAACAAACAGATATATCAAATTTGTATTATAAATAAAGCTCCTAGTATGGTTGAGCATAATAAATATATAGATATATAAATGGATAAATAGGGATAGAAGAATAGGAGATAGTTATTAGCAGAAGATAAAGTTTTTGTAGCATTACAGTAAATTGCAGATTTTTCTTGCAATACTGTAATGTAGTTTCAGATGGAATAAAAGGTGCATTCTTCAGATTTTATTAGAATTTGATGGTTGATAGTGCACATTTAATTTACCTGGTATAATTCTTCACCCTCTTATGGTTCTAGAAGCAAGGGCCACTTGTAGGATCAAAGGAAGGGCAGCACAGTGATAGAAAATTCTTGTTGATTTCTTGCTATAGTAGATCAGCAAAATTCTGTCAACATTTATTTGCAAGATTAGTCTCATTTCATAATTGCACCACAGCATCTAGAACAGGTCCAATCATGTGTTAGAACATTATTTAGCATTTGACCTTTAATGGCATCATTTTCAACATTTTTTGTAATTTCCAGAATTATATCATTTTCAGTTTTACTACAATAAATGTTAATTTGGTTTCTTAGATTCAACTTATGTTCAGACAGTTGTAAGTTTTATCATTGGTTTTATTTCTGCAAGCATGTGTGTGAATTTCCATTCTATAGTTTACTTTCCTGCAATTTGCTTTTTGGTCAATTCAGCAGCATTTTATTTCTTGTCAATTTCATATTCTACAGTTTCATTTTCTTGCAATTTAAATCCAGCTTTAGATTGTGCAATTTGATTTCCTTTATTAGAAATTAGGAAGTTACAACAATCCCTAGCATTGCTAACAGACCTACCAATAAAAGCCTATTCTTGGATGAACTAAACCTGCAACTGTGACACCTCCTATCGTATACATCCTTTGGACATCGCCCTGGACTGACATATAATTACTAAATGATGAATGATCAACGACCCTCATCATTTTTGGCACCATTGTCGGGGAACACACAGTGTTGTTAAGAAAAGTGAAACAGGTCAAGAATTGTGTTACAATTTTTGAAATACTGCATTTTAATTTATTTAGTGAATAGGCATGAATGCATAGGCCAAGAGACGAAATATGGAGGTTTATCAGAACCAGTTCTATACCACCAAGGTGTTCTTCACGATCAGGTGAAGAATTTCCTATGTATGAAATCCCTGAGATACTTAAGCAAGAAATACCTTCTTCATCAACTAAAGCTTTGGAAATATTAGAACAAGAACTTTTTGAAGCACTTGCTGCTAGACATACCCCTAAGCCTGCATAATTCACATCAGACTCAATAAAGAAAACAACTATGGCAACAGTAGCACCACTGCCAGGTGGGCATAATAATCCTGATGATCCTCCTAGGACTTCTAAATACCCCATACAGTTGGATCCAGATCTAGATGCTCCCATGAAAACTATTTCTCCATCCATATTGCCAAATTTTAGGGGCACTATTTCAGAAGATCCTGATCAATTTATATTTGAATTCAAAGTGTTATGTCAGACTTATGACTACATAAATGATAATCAAAAATTGAAATTTTTTCCTTCCACGCTTAAGGATGCTGCTCTCCGATGGTTTATGAGTAATCTTGAACCTAATTCAATCCATACTTGGGATGACATGGAGACCGCATTCTTACATAAATATCAAGATTATTGTAGAGTACAAAACAAGAAAGATGAGTTGTTTCGGATCAAGCAAGAAGAAGATGAGAGTTTAGAGGATTATCTTGATCGCTTTGCCTTTGTCCAAAAGAGATGTGGTCCTGTAGAACCATATTTCTTGAAGCCTATATTATTAAGAGGATTGCAGGATGAATTTAGAGAAGTGTTAGATTTAATGGGAAGAGGAGACATAGATCAACTTGACATTGAAGATATTGTGGAGTTATGCAAAAATTATTCCCGCACTCACCAACGAAGAAAGAAGTGAAATTCTAGCAATAGTGACATAAAGGAGTTGATGGAGGAAATGGCTAATTTAAAAACTGATATCCTTGTTCAACTTAATTCTGCATTAGGTGAGAGAAACATAAAACCCAATTCTACACCACCTTTGGCAATTTATTGCCCGATATGTAGAAATAAGCATGCCTTGCAGGATTACCCTTTAAACAAAACTTCTATTTGTGGAATTTGTTCCAAGGAAAACTCAATAGATAAATGTACTTTGTTGCCTCATCTAAAATCTATTTTGGGCACCCAAACAGAAGAACTTAATGCTTTTGGGCAGAGATCCGATGGTGGCTATGCACAATATCCCAATGCTCCTTGGTTTCCAAATTGGGGACAATCTCCTTGGAATATGAATATGCCATGAGGACATATAGAAGTCTCTACACAACCTAGGAACCAACCTTGGACAACTCCTCTAGATTGGTCACATTCTGGGTGGATGAACCCATCTTGGCATACAATTCATCCATAATGGACACAACAAGGACAAATATGGGGACAACAATATCCACCATATCAAGGACAACAAAGGTATCAAGGGCAAGCTCAAAACTTGATGCCCGCTCCTAATCCAAATTTTTAGGGAAGAGCACAACATCAACAAAAACAACCAGTGAAACAACCTCCACTCCCAGCTTAGCCTATGACTAACCCAAATAATACTAGAAAAATAGCCCCTATTTATGAGGCTGAGTCTGAAGACTCTACTGCAGTTCATGTACTTGACTGTAGTAACATCCAGATATGTTCAGGGAAGGTTTTACCTAAACTTGTTCCACCCACCATTAAAGAAATTAGTGAGAAACAAGAATCTCCAAATCAAGAAACTGTACAACCCAACAGAGAAATTGGGAGTTCAAGTGAACATGCATCTGCTCCGGAATCAACAGCGAAACCTATATCTACCCCTGAATCAACAACAAAATTTGTAGTTGCTCCAGAACATCCAGAAACTGCACCTGCTATGAAATATCCAAGTTCTACAGGGTTAAGGAGGTCTTCTAGACTTTAGAAACTTAAAACCCTGCCAGAGACACCAATAAATATCATAGACCCAATTAGTCGATCAAGTGAAGGAGAAGTTAGAACAAAAGATGCACAATAAAAATACACTGAAATAGAAATTACAGACAAAGGAATACAACCAATGGAACTGGACACAACTATGGAAGAAACTCCAATAAGCCCTATACATCCACTAGTTGATTATGCTGACTCTGATCCTGAGGAGCATTTGAATTCGATTCGAACCGCTTGAGGTTGATGTGCCCACTCCAATGCATGCTGAGTCTAAGAAATATTTTGAGTCTGAGTTCGTAGAAGAAATTGATATCCACACTCAATTGCATGCTGCAAAGAGTGTCATTAAAACCCAGACCCATTAGATTTAACAAGCTGAAGAAGCCATAAAACACAAAGATCAACAAATTTCTTTGCTTTAGTAGTAAATTCAAGATCTGCAAAACAAATTATTTCATCTATAACATCAATCTACAGGGTTAGCAGAGGCATCACCTGATGAATAGGCACAGATCCTCTTGGATTTAGCTAAAAAATTAGAGGCTAACACAACACCTGCACAAAGATCACCTATTGGAGAAGAAGCAAGAATAGAAATATCTGATAGTATGATTCAGCATGAAAATCCATAAGGAATTCTGATGCAAAATGATACTGCCCTTCAGCAAGAAACACAAACATTTTCTATGGAGGAACAAGAGTTTGCAGCTCAAGACCAGGTATCCACACTCTCTCTTCTTGTTTCTACTAAATTAAATCCAATTATTACAGTTACAGCAGAACAAGGAACACAAACATATTTGCCATTTGCAACACCAACTATGGAAGTTGGTGTACAAGTAAATATAGTGGCACAATGCAACCCATTGTGAGGCCCCCAGACACAGTGTCTTTAACTAGGTACAATGAAGACCTAGCATATTGGATGACCCAGTGTTATCAGTTAGAGGGAAAGGTTGCCACTTTGAACTCTACAACAACAAAATTAGCAGAGAAGGAAACATAAATTGATAGGTTAAAAGAACAAGTGCAGGATGTATGCCATATTATAGAATATGCAATACAATGTAGAAGACCAGCTAGGTTTTATAGCCTCCTACTCAAGGAGAGATACCTTCACTGGAAAATCATGAGACTTGCTTCTGAGCTACCTCATCAATTGAAAACTTCTAGAGAGTTTGTGGAGGCATTTGTGTAGAGTCCAGCAGAGTAGCAACACCTGTTATGTGAGTTATTTTTGTATAATTTCTTTTTGCCAACAGAAAGTATGTTTATGCCTCATATTTATACAGGTGATTTATAGTTGAAAGCCTTCATGTCTACTATGCAAAATCATATCTATTAGGACACAGAAAAGAAATCAACTAAAGAATTGGAATCACAAGTTGTTTTACTTATGAGGCCTACTCCTCTGAATCACAGGGATTGTACAAGTAATCATTATACGTTCATGCAGAATACTAGAATTAAACAGCTCTATCTAGGGAACCTTTAAAGATGTATAACTTAGTTTTAGAGTTTTTGTGCAGACTTATTTGATGATGCTTTGGCAGCATGTAAAAACATATGGGGTGAGTTATCTATCTCTCTAAAAAAATGGGAGCCAATTTCTCCCACTAATTTGCTATGGTCAAGGAGAAGGGCAGAAGGCATTATCTAAATTATCTTAGAAATCAAGGAACTTTGGATAGGTCTGAGATATAGGATGCCTATAATTATCACTCCTGTCCCCTACTTCTTTGATAATGACCCACAACCTGATATGCACTTCCAACAGTGGTTTTAGTCCATAAAAGCAATTAGAGGATTCTATGAAATTGGTGGCGCGTGGTTAAAATTTCATGAGAGATATCTAGACCTAGATCTGTATGCCTCTATAGCTGCATAGAATGCATGAGGGCATGCATTACCATAAGTTGGGTGGAATGATGAGGCTAGGAATTACCTCATCCATGGACACTTTTTGATACATTATAACTATTTGACTCACCCTTTTTACTATGTTTTTATGTTAATTATGGGTAAAATTCATTATATAATGGTGTTTGCATATTCTAAAATGACAAAGTGTATATAATTTGTTTTACTATTTTTACTGCAATTTCACCTATTTTCAGTTAATTAATCAGTAGTATTATAGTAATTCAGAATTATAATATAGACCTTGTTGAATATCTAGTGCTTAACAATATTGTGTTCCTCTGTTTAAACTAATTCAAATGAAAAAGGCACCAAGAACTTGTCCATTGTAGCTGACTGTGTAGGAAAATAGGTTGTTGCTATGACAGTTCCATCCAGCTGTACATATACAGCAGGGCTTGGAATCAGTCTCTCCATCACGTGCACAAGGGTGTACAAGATAAGGTAAAATAATCCAAACAGTCAAAAACTTCCCCCCTATGCATTTGGAGTGCAGTTAAGCAACGAATTGTCACCTGCCTATTATTTTGGAGCAGCGTAGGAATAAGCGACGCAAGAATAGGGAATAGCGCAGGATCAACCAAAAATGGTCAAAATGCTCCAAAACTATGGAAAGCTTGATTGGAAATTGACCAAGCGGTTAGTCCACCCTATTTGGACTTCGTTCCTTCACCATAGGCGGACCAACTGGGATAAAGGGATAAAGGTTGACAAATTATAACCCTGCATTCTAGGAAACTATTTTGTAAACAGTTGGAAATCCCTAAAACCCAGCAAACAGATATATCAACTTTGTCTTATAAATAAATCTCCCAGCATAGTTGAGCATAATAAATATATAGATATATAAATGGAAAAATAGAGATAGAAGAATAAGAGATAGTTATTAGTAGAAGATAATTTTTTTTTAGCATTACAGTAAATTGTAGATTTTTCTTGCAATACTGTAATGCAATTTCAGATGGAATAAAAGGTGCATTATTCAAATTTTATTAGCATTTGATGGTTGATAGTGCACATTTAATTTACCTAGTATAATTCTTCACCCTCTTTTAGTTCTGGAAGCAAGGGCCACTTGCAGTATCAGAGGAAGGGCAGCACAGTGACAGAAAATTCTTGTTGATTTCTTGCTGCAGCAGATCAACAAAATTTTGTCAACATTTATTTACAAGATTAGTTTCATTTTAGAATTGCACCATAGCATCTAGAATATTTTCAATCATGTGTTAGAATAGTATTTAGCATTTGACCTATAATGGCATCATTTTCTGTAATTTCCAGAATTATATCATTTTTAGTTTTACTGCAATAAACGTTAATTTGGTTTCTCATATTCAACTTATGTTCTAAAAATTGTGAGTTTTATCATTGGTTTAATTTTTGCAAGCATGTGTGTGAATTTCCATTATGTAGTTTACTTTCCTGCAATTTGCTTTTTGGTCAATTCAGCAGCATTTTATTTCTTGTCAATTTCAGATTCTATAGTTTCATTTTCCTGCAATTTAAATTTAGCTTTAGATTGTGTAATTTGATTTCCTTTGTTAGAAATTAGGAAGTTACAACAACCCCCAGCATTGCTAATAGACCTACCAATAAAATCCTATTCTTGGATGAACTAAACCTACAACTGTGACACCTCCTATCGTATACAGCCTTTGGACACCGCCTTGGACTGACATATAATTACTAAATGATGAATGATCAACGACCCTCATCACCTTGTGCATCATACTATACAATATTCAACCATAAAATAAAAAAACCTTGTCATATTACATTAAAGGATTATATTAGATCTTAACTCTAATGATTCATAATGGTAACCCTATTAATTTGTCCATGGAGTTTAAAGAGGCAACTCATGCAAAAATTATATTCATCCAGGTTGAAAAACTATTGCTTGTTCTACCCATGGCCTATGTAGTACATTATAGCTCAAACACAATTACAAGGGCCTCCCTCACTAATGACATCAAGTCCAAATACTAAAATTACCAACCATATTCAAGAATTCCTACTTATCCAGAAGTAAAGACCCCATACATGGTAACCTTTCTTTGGCAATGTGATCCAGTCTCTATTACTTTCTAGCCCTACTAGCCCCATCGTAACATAATAATGTAGCTATTACCTTTTGCATATCAAACTCAAAAAGATAGAATACATACAATTCTAGGTGAATGTATTAAGAAAAATGATTAAAAAAAATGGTGAATCATGCTAATATGAAAAGAGATAAAGCAATGGGTGGTAACAACCAGGAAATTGGAAACAAAAAAACTTATGTTTCATAAAAATTAAGTTCCTCACTAGACTAAAAATATAGTGGACAGTCAAGTGCAAGCTAATATGGTTGACATAAATTTAGAAAAACAATCCTTTGTGGTGCTTTGCTTGTAATGTCATGTGTAACCCAGTTGAATGCATGATGGATGTAACAAATTCTTAACTAAAGATATACAATCAATAGTGCCAAGTGCAACAAGTTGTAGTAATAGGCCAAGTAGTAGTCATTGTAAACCAACTACCTAATATAAATCAATCGATATATCATCCACCCAATATCAATCCAACAAGGGTAATTCAATAACTAGTCATGCCCTTACCTAATCTAGACAATGTAGTATTTCTTAATATTTACATTTTTGAAGAGGATGTTGACTTTTATTTGGAATATTAGGTAGTATTCATCAATCAAAAACAAGCGGCTGAAACAAGAAGCAAAATAAATCAGAGTTTTAAACAACAAATAGCCCCAGAAGAAGCATCACAAAATTAACATGAGTTACAAACAAATATGATGGCGTTGAGAAGAGGAAGGAAACCATTACATTTAAAATATCAAGGGATAAAAATATCTAATTAGTCTATAACATAAAATGAGAGCAAAGAAACTATACCATTCATATCTCCTCCCACTAATGCTTCTCAAGCATAGGAGTCCAAAACTTGAGAAAATTCAATTGTCACTAAATGAGAAAAGGAAGCTATAAAATGAAGTTGAAAACTTTCTAATATATCCTCCACTAACCAGTAAAGGGTGTATATTTACAACATGATAATGCAGGAAGTTCATTGCCTATAGTGAAAGAAGTGCTATTGAATTTATGTTCAACATAGCTAAAAAAATGAAGAAATTGTTGGACAAGGTTAGCATGCTAGAAGAAATACCCTTTCCAATGCAAAGTGATATGCTCCAAGAAGCTCTTAAGGATCAAAAAAGGAGTTGTGTTAAGGCAAAAGTAATCACACAATAGTAAACATAGTCTAATCTGATAGAGTAGCAAAACTTGATAGCATAAGACCCATCTGACATTCAAGTGAATATGGTAGACATACTAAAGACTCCTAAACCTAAAACATTAAATCCACCATCATTCTATGTCACCCTAAAATTAAAAAATTATCTACTACAGAGTTATATTATAGATTTAGGGGTTGTTATGACCATGATGTCAAAAGCTATGTGTGAAAAATGTGAGTGCCTTACACAAAGGCTACTAGAAACCCAATGTAAATGGATGGAATTTGTTACAAAACTTTATTATCATTAACATAAATCATTCACAAATATGTAAAATATCAAATCATTCATCCACAAATAATTATCCATAATAACAATCCACAAATGAGGGAGAGATAGATAATACCTTTAAGGTAGGAAAACACCAATAATAATCCTTAAGAAAGGAATAACTCCACAAGATCTCCCAATATGAGAGATCCACTTAAGGAGGGCAAAGTCCCGTAAGCCTCTTTGTGGGCAAGACGATTACATATGATTGATTTCCATGATGATTACAATGACAAATATCTCTTCTTTATATACCCATATTCTAATTCTACTTTGGGAAGCCTACTACTTATATAATATTAATTTACATTGGGTTATGTGTGGCCCATGCCAACCCTTCTACAATATAATAATATATCCTCAAATATTTATTCCTAGGTACACTAACATGCTACCCTCCTTACAAATGTATCATCCTCAAAACATATGAAGAAACAATATAATATGATTTGCCAAGCAATGTTAGCAACTGGTACCAATCTCAGTCATCCATCCATCCTAGTGAAACACGTTGATGTTGATAAGTCATTTTACCACTTGAGTATCCAAATCCACTTCGTTGGCTCCATGCTTCTACTACTGTATTTTGATAATTTGAATAATGTGTCGACTTGTTCCTTGATGTTGATGAACCATTCTAAAAAATAGGATCACTATGCTTTCTCTTCCAAACACTGCCATACTTGGTGCCCTTATGATTCCATATAGAACCATAATAGTGTTTCCTTGATTCATACCTCCAAGATTATTATCACTCATGGTGGTGTGGATGGCAATAAGGTGTAAGCTTAACTTGATGTTCTACCTTCTTTTACTGATCAACATTTGGTTCCATTGTTGTAAATTCTTCTACACACTGTTCTTTCATATTCCCTTTGTTTGGTGTGTCCTTGAGATCTTCTATAAAATCTTCCTTGGACTCTGCTACTATTATTTCCATGGGCTCGATTTCTACTGCCTTCTTGGATTCTATTTTAGGTTCTTATATTTGTTCTTCAATTTGTTTCTCTATAACCACTTCTTGGTCTTCCTTGGATCCTTTCTCCTTAAGTTGAGAGATATCCTACAATGTTATCTTATTTTTCCTGTACCATAAATTCATAAACTTATTTTACACATTAATGTTAACAGTACCCAATGAATCCAACCAAGGATAACCAAGAACAATATCCACATCATCCATCTCAATAGCATAAAAATATGAATGTAAAACATATTTATCCATGGTGACCTTAAAATATTAAAAAAACTGAACATTCTCACCCTCCAACTGTATGTCCTTAATTTTTTTTGCTTGAACCTACAACCTCTTAGCCAAAGAAATATTAATAAAATTAAATTTGCTACTAGGGCTAATGAAAATAATAACCTGTTCCTTTTGAATGCTTCCATGAACCTAAAAAATGGATTTTTTATATTCAAATAAATCCCTTTGTCCACTTTTTAATTTATCTTCTACCAAAGGTATGTTATATTTTTTATCTTCTACCACTTCTTTGAAATTTGCTAGCTCTCTTTTTATTTCCTTTTTTTCTTTTTGAAGCATTTTTATTTCTTCTTCATATCCCTTGATGGTGACCTTCAAACTAGCTATATTTTTATATGGGTCCCATTGACTCAAGAATGCATGCTCTATTTCATCCCAAGTGTATTCATTATACCTTTCATTACAAAAATTTATCCACCAAGACCAAGCTTCCCCTTTAAGACTGTACTTAAGGAAGAATTGCCAACAAGGATTATTACAATATAGAGATCTAAAATTTTTCCACCATTCTCTAGCATCAATATCATCCTTCCCAAAAAAATTGGGTAGCTCCATAAGATCACACCACAAGATGATGCAAACTAGTGTTTCATGAAATTAAATATCATGCCCCTATGCAAACTAGGGTTTTATAAATATATATCTCCTCACTGAATTGAAGCTAAATTTCCACATAATAAACTATACCTACAATTTTTTCTTCCAAACAAAATAAATTACAACTAACTTGCTTACCTAAACTAACAAATTTCATCTTTTGAAAAAATACGAATTGAAAATTTATCACCACCCTTGTTCTAGATGGCTGAATTTAAAAGGTTGTAACTCCCTCAATACAATTTGGATTCCTTCATATGACCACTCATTTTAAAACCCTAAAAATTCTTTACAAGATGATCCAAAAATCATTTGAATTGGATAAAATATCACAGAGATATAGTTCCTGAAAGATGAGACATTTAAAAAAAAAAATTGCAAAATTTATCATTGACCTTCTTCTAGATCATTGACTTCTGGAGGTCGTATCTCCCCAAATACTACTCATATTCCTTCATATGACAACTCATTTTAAAGCTCTTCAAATTCTACAAAAATTGATCCAAGAATCACCTGAATTGGATAAAATATTGCAGAGATATATCTCCTGAAAAATGAGATGTTTTTCAAAAAAAAAATTTGCCCTAATTCTGCAATTCCACACAAAAAATCCCCACTTTGCCAAAATCGTTGCTCTTATACCACTTGCATCAGAGCAACCTTAACTTGATGTTCTACCTTCTTTGACTGTTCAACATTTGGATCCATTGTTGTAAATTATTCTACACATTGATCTTTCATGTTCCCTTTGTTTGGTGTGTCCTTGAGCTCTTCTATCAAATCTTCCTTGGACTCTACTACTATTATTTCCATGGGCTCGATTGCTACTACTTCTTTCATGGAATTTGGTATTGCTACTACCATCTTGGATTCTATTTCAAGTTCTATTTTTTTTTCAATTTGTTTCTCTATAACCACTTCTTGGTATTTTTTATATCCTTGATCCTTAAGTTGAGAGATATCCCCCAATGTTATCTTATTTTTCTTGTACCATAAATTCATAAAATTCTTTTGCAAATTAATATTAATAGTACCCAAATAATCCAACCAAGGATAACCAAGAACAATATCCTCATCATCCATCTCAATAGCATAAAAATCTGAATGTAAAACATATTTATCCATGGTGATCTTCAAATATTGAAAAATTTGAACATTCTCACCCTTCAAATGTATGTCCTTAATTTTTGTTTCTTGAACGTACAACCTCTTAGTTAAAGCAATATTAATAAAATTATGTCTGCTACTAGGGTCAATGGAAATAATAACCTGTTCCTTTTGCATGCTTTTATGAACTTGCAAAATAGAACTTTTATATGAATCTAAACCTTTTTTATCCTTCTCTTGCTTTTGAAAATCCAAATATGTGGTTTCATTCTTCTCACTATCTTCCTTAAAATTTTGCTCTTTCCGCTTGAGTAATTTTATTTCTTTTCCATATTCTTCTTTTT
Source organism: Wollemia nobilis (assembly GCA_028583015.1). Taxonomy (NCBI): domain Eukaryota; kingdom Viridiplantae; phylum Streptophyta; class Pinopsida; order Araucariales; family Araucariaceae; genus Wollemia; species Wollemia nobilis. The sequence goes on from JAQPPZ010001683.1 coordinate 1,799,361, forward strand.
GTTTCTTAAAAACTTACCATTCTCATTTCGTTTCATTCCACTCATTTTGAATTCCATGTAGTTTCTTTTCAAGGTCTTTGATGACATCCATAAAGATATCTATCTTTTTATTCCTTCCCTCAAGATCTCTCTTACAAACATCTAACTTTATTTGTAATTGAATAGGTTCCCATTTACTCAAGAATGTTGGTTCTATTTCTCTCCAAGTGCACAAGGGATTATCCCTAATAAATATTTCTACCCATTGTAAAACCTCCCCCAAAAAAACATGTGGAAGCGATAGTGTAACATGAATTCACCATGTTGAGATTTTACTATTTTCAACCACTCTCTCACATCAATATCATTTCCTCCAAAAAAAACCTTTGTAGTTCCATAGTTGAAAATATATATCATGCCCCAATGCAAACTAGGGTTTTATGAGAATATATATCATGCCCCAATGCAAACTAGGGTTTTATGAAAATATATATCTCTCCACTAATTTAAAGCTAAAATTCCCATAAACAACTAGATCTACAATTTTTCTTCCAAACAAAATAAATTGCAACTAATTTTCTTACTCGAACTAACAAATTTCATATTCCAAACAAATTACGATTTGAAAATGTGTCATTATCCTTGTTCTAGATGACTGACTTCAAAAGGTCGTATCTCACTCAACAGTGCTCAGATTCCTTCATATGACCACTCATTTTAAAGCTCTTTAAATTCTGCATAAAATGATATAAGAATCATCTAAATTGAATTAAATATTGCAGAGATATGGCTCCTAAAAGATGAGATATTTTTCTAAAAAAAACTACCCTAATTCTGTAATCCACAAAAAATAATTCCCACTTTGCCAAAATCATTGCTCTGATACCACTGGTTACAAAACTTTATTATCATTAACATTAATCATTCACCAATATGTAAAAATACCAAATGATTCATCCACAAACAATTATCCACAATAACAATCCACAAATGATAGAGAGATAGATAATACCCTTAAGACAAGGAAACACCAATAATAATCCTTAAGGAAGGAATAACTCCACAAGATCTCCCAATATGAGAGAGCCACTTAAGGAGGGCAAAGTCCCATAAGCCACTTCGTGGGTAAAGACAATTACATATGATTGATCTCCATGATGATTACAATGACAAATATCTCTTATTTATATACCCATATTCTAATTCTACTTTGGGGAGCCTACTACTAATATAATATTATATTATAATAAAATCAACCTTGGGTTATGTGTGGCCCATGCCAACCCTTATACAATTTAATAATATATCCCCAAATATCTATTCCTAGGTACCCTAATAGAATTAGGAGTTAATGTAGTAGGAGTGCTGAAATATATAATAATAACAATGGTAAAACATCTAGATCTAGTCATTGTCTACGAAGTTATTCTAGATTACCTTTCCTCTTATTTCGAGATGCTCTTATCTATGAGAGGACAAAAATGTTGCCAAGATATGGTACTTATCCATGGATTATACACATATAAAAGTACCTATATATGAGAAGATCATCAAGATTATGTGAATGATCCCCCATGTAACTTTCTCTTACACAAGCTCAATGATAAAGAGGGTTATAAATTAGAATGAGATCCCAAAATTTGTAAATGAAGAACTAAATGGAGGATTAATATATAAGTTATACATAATCATTAGGGTTCTTCAAAAATATATGAGAAGATCATAATGATTGAGAATGAAACCCCATGTAACTATATCTTACACAAGCTCAATGATGAGAGGGCTAATAATTAGAATGAGATCCCTAAATTTGTAAATGAAGAAATAAATGAAGAAGGACTAATATCTACGTTAGACATAATCGTTAGGGTTCTAAAAGAAGTTAAAGGTTAATGGCTATCCTATGAAGAAATCGATATGGGAAATTACTTGATATCCAAAGAAACTACCATAATTATAGCTTTGACTAGCAAATATACTCAAGGTTCGAAAGGAATCTAGACACTACATTTTTATGGGAAATAAAAAAGGAATAGAATAAGATTTGGCATATAATTGAAGATCCTCAAGGTATGCAAACAAGTTATGCTTGTATATTATTATTCAATTATACTAATAATATTGTTGAACATGAAGCATTATGTGTTGGATTGAAGAAATCTAAAAAGTTGGGTGCCAAGAATCTAAAAATCTTCAACAAATCTAAATTAGTAATGAACCAAGTTAATTCAGCATGCACTACCAAAAATAAACACCTAAAATAATACAAGCATAGGTATGGAATTTGTTAGAAATATTAATACTTATAAGCTCGGAGCAATACCTAAGAATTAAGCATGAAATCAGATGAATTAGATTCTTTAGTTGTCACTATTGTCATGCAAATAACATATGGAACAAGCATAAGGAACTTGAACTTGAAGTGGTTTTTAGGCCTATTATCCTTGACAATACAAATCACTAGCAAGTGTTTAATAATGATGAGAAGACCATAAAATTTCTAATCAAGGAGGATCAATGAATAGAATAGAAAAATAAATACGAGGATGATATCAAGGATGGGATAATTGAGTTGAAAATCAATTAGTTGCCTAGGGATTGATTAGATTAGAAATCTTGTTCAACCCTGGTGATAGTGCTAAAAGCCCAAGTATCAAAGTGAAGAGATGAAGACATATTCTTATTGCCTTTTTGGGATATAGAAGGTAAGAACCTACTTGTAAGGATAATTTTTTTCAAAGAGAATGCCCATCTATTTAAGGAATTGTGTGGGAAATATGGTTATATTACTGCTTGGATGTATGAACATTTGAAGGTATTTAACATAATTAGCATTGAACATACCATTGAGATAGAACCTGGAACTAGACCATTTCATCAAAAATAAAGGCCTATCAACCCAAAAATTGAGATAGTAATGGAGAAGGATGTTTTAAAATTTCTACAAACCTAAATAATATTCCCTATCAAGCATTCTATATGGGTTGCAAATTTAGTCCCAACACATAAGAAAAATGGAGATAATTGGCTTTATCTCAACTTCAAAAATTTGAATAGGGTGTCTATAAAAGTTCACTACCCATTACCAACAATTGATTAGATATTGTCAAAGTTGTTAGGAATATAAATGTTATCTTTTCTTGGAATTTTTATTTTGGATATAATCAAATATGGGTCAAGGATGATGATCAATATAAGAAAATATTCACCCTAAAAAGGGTTACATTTTCCTACCAAATGATGTTTTTTAGCTTATCCAATGTAGGGCCCACTTTCCAAAGAGCTATGGATACTGTGTTAGATTGATCTATGAAATTAGATTCATATACCTTGATGAGCTATTAGTCTTCTCAAAAGAAACAAGTAAACACATTGAACATGTGGAGTCAGTTTTCAAAAGGTGCAAGGTAAATAGGATTTTGTTAAACCTTAAGAAACCAATATTCATGGTTCAACAAGGGATGATCCTAGGATATGTACTATCTAAAGAGGGTCTTGGAATCACAAATGCCTTCACAAAAGCTCTAGTACTGATCAATATATATTTCAACGAGGATTTTAGGTTATATATCTTTGCACTAATAAAAATATTTTTGTTGTGGTAACCCAAAAGGATGAAAAATAAGAGGAGCACCCAATCTTCTTCATGAGTTGAATGCTTCATAATTATGAGGAATGATACACCTTGATAGAAAAACAAGTATTTGCCATGATGAAGGTCCTCAAGAAATTAAAGTATTATTTATCTTAGAGCAAGGCCACCATATTTATAGTCCATCTTTATGTGAGATCCTTAGTGCTATATGGGGAGTTAGAAGAAAAGAGAATTGGTTGGATAAATAACATTTAGAAGAATGAAAAAGGAATATTATGTACATATTTACAAATGCCTCTTCAAGTTTTTTAGAGATACCTTAAGTGCTACCCATTTACCAAGATAGGTAGTAATATTCCATCAAGCATTACCAGTTTGTAGGCATTGGTTCCTTTGACTTTATCAATTTGATATAGCTTGTTCTAAAGAAATCCAAATTTCTCATGTTTCCTAGGCTTGGCCAAAAGTGATCCACAAAAATGAGTCACGGTCAAATACAATGCTAGAAGGGAAACCAAATACTTTCCAAACTGAATCAAAGAACAACTAGGCTAAGTTGCTTGCAAAACTAATCTTGCAACAAAGAAATAACTTAACCATCTTGCTAAAATGATTGACAACCATAAAAATACAAGCATGTGATGAACTATCATTGAAAAACTGAACAATTAAAGTTTGGCATCCTCAAATCTAGAAGCATCAACATATTAGTTTCTTTTTCTAATATCATTTTCATAAATTCATCATAAATATAGCATCTCCTGGAAGAGAAAAAAAGAGAGGCATATTTTTACCATATTTTGAGTCCTCCTCATCAATGTTCTATATGTCAAAGTCTTCATAGTCAGCCCTGCTCAGGTTCACTATTGGAAACCCTGAATAACAGTCAAGTTTGTTACCAAACGGGATTCGTTCTAATAGTTCATTGTTGAACTGACCCATTTTATTCTGATTAACCAGAATGTTTGAGTACACCCTTGTGAAATTCACCTTGTCTGTTGGAATGTCAACTCGATTTTCCAAACAACCAATGTCTCCATCCGTATCTCAGGATCTATGACAGAAACAAAACATGAGCACCAGTTAAGAGAAAGGTAATCTAAATAACATGAGACTTTATTTACATAAGTCCCATAATAGTTATAAATCTTCTTCTCAACAAAAATTTGCATTATAATTATAGCCGCAAAATACTTTTCCTAGAGCAATGTAGAATATTTCATTTTGATGCTTAAATTTATATCAAATAAAAAATGATAAGCTAAGTAAATGACAAACTAGGGAGAGAATTGGGTATCTGTATTTTTTAATTACAGTAGGTTCACTGAAAAATAGAGAACACTAACTAGGGCCCAGGATGTTGATATACCTTAACTTTTCACCATGTCCCCTCTAACCTTCTTTTCTAACATTGTTGTGCATGCTTTACTCCATAGAAGCCAGGCTTAGACTCAGCAAGATAGACATTTTAGGGTAAAAAATCTTGGTGAAAGACTCATATAATATACAAATGAGGTCATTCACTTGAAAGAGAGATGTTTTTTTTTTTTCCGAAGGCATGCCTCATGGTCAAACCCCACAAGCCTCACTCGAGTCTCACAGAAACAAGAAGATCCCCAGGGCATCATTTTTTACTCATCTTAGTTCATTTGACACTTGGACTCAGGTTTTCTTTTTGGATAGACTTGGAGATTGGATGATGCAACTATGATTCACATAGATATTCATATTTCATATTTATCAAATCTTCCCCTCTACACATCCAATGTTAAAGCACAAACTAGTAAATTATATTAGTTATTCTGCATAGAAATTGAAATTTTTAATTTTGATTGCTGAATACGATTGTGAGCCCATATAGTTTAAAATACTTAACAAGAGGCCTTGAATCATACAATTCCTAAACAGAGGCAATGAGTTAGTCATATTCTAAGGAATTCAAAAAGAACTGGCTATAACTAGTGATTGCAAAATGCTATTACATAATCTATGGAAGTCATGATGCTAACAATAAAAGGCATAGAAATCTATGCCATGATTCCATGAGTAACAAATTAAACCCTAAATCTTCATTCCCCTAGCTCTATGTTTTGATTGTAGCATTTTCTCACTAAAGTTGTTTTATAAGAGGTATACAAAATGATTAACAATAACCTGGTTTATTGACTCTTGTTAAGCAAATGCACACCAACCATATACAAAATGATTAATAATAACCTATTTTAGCGACTCTTGTTAAGCAGATGCACACCATCCTATATGACTACAACTTATACGACCCTCCCTCGAGCCTCCAACCTGAGGTTCATCAATATATATAGGCTCTACAAAGTAGATTGGATGGCCAAATTATTGTGATAAATAATGATCAATAGAAATTCTTTATTTCTCTAGATCACACCAAACAATGCTCTAAGGAAGGAATGAACCAACACTCTAAGGAAGGAAATAATCGGCGCTCTAAGGAGAAGACCTGCCATTGGCCAAAGGAGGTTCCACCCTATCCAAAGATACATGGAAGCCATGCTCATAAGAAGATAAGTAGGCTAACGAGCATTAAATAAGACATCCACCAATGGTCGCAACCAAGCCTGTTAGAGCCAACCACATGCCAGTTATGGCCACCACTTGCCATATGCATGAGCCTACCTTGTCCACCTGCACTAGTCAAGAAGGCCATGTCCACCGCATCAGCAAAGCGACACATCCTAGAAGAAGTGTCATGGAAGAGTTATGGTGTAGCCACCTTGACACAACAGGAAAGAGCCCAGTCAACCACATCGATCATCTGAAGGCCTTGAATCATTTAGCATTTATGGTCCCAAATCCAAAGACCTCAAAGTTTTTGTCACACAAGTTGTAGAAGGATTCTTGGTTGTAGAGATAAGAGATATCCATAAGCCTTTTACACAGAACTTCGAAAGGAAGGCATGCTCCTCTTCGCTTATAAATAGGCCCTCTCTCATGCCCAGGGAGCATTGACCCCTCTGGGCCTCATTGCCTTGTAATCATTTTAGCATGTTAATGGAATTCATGACTAATTTTGCTCTGTCCTCCTTCTATTAGCTTGCCTCGATTCTTGGCAGTGTTTTTCTTAGTTGTGTTCACTAGCAATAGATGACATTTTTCGTGTTCAATTACCACTTGTTGCAATCTAAAATTGGGGGTCCTTTCTTAATTATTTGGCATATCGTAGCTTAGGACTTTACTTTCCACAAGCATTTAATTTATTGAATTTTTACTTTCATTGCAATTCATTCTTTTCTACCCCCTAGCCTTAGCTCATGGATGTCATTGTGCATCAAGGAGTTAAAAGTCGACAAGGAGCCAACCTTGATTAAAAATTTTGAAGGTCACCCCATAGGCGGTTCTTCCCTTCCAACCCACAACGCTTCCTATTATTTCATTCTACACAAGGTACGGGAACCCTCATCCACCTTGCGGGTGTGTTCGAAGACAACATTTTATCTGGAATGCCTAGTGGGATGAGCTTCTACATTTTTTCCACTCATATTGAAGAAATTTTGACTGTGACCCCGATGAAGTTCATAGCCTTTCAGCTTGAAGAGAAGCACCTGGAAAATTCACCTGGCAACTTTGCTTGACAACTTAGATTTAAAAGATAAACTTTGCAAAAGTCATCTGACAAAAGATAAACTGAGATTCCAATGGGGGTCTCTATCTCATCAGCTTGCTGAAGCAAAATCTCCCCACCTGGTGACTCTGTTCTTCAAGGAAATACCTAGAGTTATATGAACGAAAGAACTGTGGCTAGAGACTTCACCAAATCTAATCAATAAGAGCTAGTACCACCTCGAAATTAGATGTAAATGAGGAACCAATGGTGCAATAGGGCATCCATGGACCATCAGCCTCCCAAAAGCTTTTTGGTATGGAAGAGGTCCCCTAATTCCTCCAGTTCCACCTGACACATGGGACTCGATTCTAGCTTTGACACTCAAATATTTACCTTAATTATCAGGAGAAGTTGTCACTCTCATATAATATTTGCAACATCAGGTGAATTTGTGTTGTGCATTTTATTGAAAATCAATATATAACCTTGAGGATATTGATAGCTTCTTACTGAGGAAGAGATTGGGAATGGTACCTTAGTCTCAAACCATGATCAATCAAAATTTGGGACTAATTGGTGGAGCTCTTGGTAAAGCGGTTTAGATAGAAAGCATATGGAACATCCCTCTTGGAACAACTCACAACTATAAGGATGTTACCTATGAAGAGAATGAACGATTTCAGCATTCGATTCCACAAGAATTAGTAAAGGATACCTAAGAAGATCTGACCACATTCGAGTATGGCATTCATTTACTTTCTAAAAGCTTATAATTTTAATATTACCATGATGTTCAAGTCTAAGGGTGGTAAATCACTACCGAAGGCCTATGGGATAGTCATCCAAGTTGAGAAAGATCTAATAAAAATAGGAAGGCTAGCTCCTAAACCACCTCCACCATTATTTCCCTCCATTCAACACCCCTACCATTACTCTCTAACCATACAACCTACCACCAATCAGACTCATCCTAACGTTCACCAAATCCATACGCCTAACTCTTACGATACCCATTTTAGCCAAATATAGAATGTAATGAATTTTTTTTAATAGCCTCACATCCCTACAAAAACGATAGACTATTCAAAATTATCCTCATCTAACCAGCCTAAAATCATCCTTAAAACAAAATGGGTAGGGTTTTTTACTACATCCTGAATGCCATCACTTTGATCCTTCCAATTAAACCAATAACTTCCTATAGGCTGAACGCTCAATCAAAAAATTGAATGCTTAGGCCAGAGTTCCTAACTAGCCTATCAAAGGCCAATCCCCCACTCTCAAGGTAGTCATTCGCCACTAGGGATAAATAAGAGGTATATACTATTATAGGTAATGCAAAACCCTCAACGTTGGGAAGACCACAAATCTAGATAGGATACACCAACTAGGCCAAGGGACTACAAAACTTTCCAAAATGATCACCTCTAAGGAATGAGGCACAAACCACCCCATCGACTACTATAACAAATCCTAAGATAGCAAAAGCATAAGTATTATACCTGATAAGAGAATAAAACTCACCCCTTGTGCTAAAATACATGATAAAAGCTCTACCTATTGAACCTTTCGATGTGGTGGACCATCTGAAGAAGTCCACAATGAAAATAAATATTTGGGATGCCCTCACAATACCCAAACAAAGGAAGTGATTAAAAGTGGCCCTTTAGTTTGCAGGAAGAATTGAAGGAGTAGAAAGAGACCAAAATCCTTAAAAAATCCACCTCAAGTTGAGTGATTGATGCCTCAAAAGATACCAACAAAGAGGAGCAACCCACAACAAGCCCTCCCAACTATTAATAAATAATTAGAGGAGGCCTTTCTATAAAAGGAATGCTTGATCCAACCGAGATAAGGATATACTTGATTTAGGAGGAGGAGCCTCCATTGCTTAGTATGTTTAGGAATGGAAGGATCCAGGATGGGTTATAGAAATTATACTTTGATAGGGCCAAAAGTCAAAGAGGAGTGGGCATTGGAGTGTGCTTAATATCACCAGAGGGCACCAAATTTCTATAGGCCTATATGTTATAGTTTAGCTACACACAATCTAGCAAAATGTGAGACCCTATGTAACAACCCAAGTCTACTCACCTGGTTGTACCTCTCAAAATAGGTTTGTCGGTTCACAAGTTTTTTTTACCTAGTTTACCATCATGGTTCAACTTAAGGGGAAAGTTTTTCAAATTTACTGGTTTGCTCTTCACCCAATGTTTTTATTTAATATAAGGTATAGCATACCATATTTGGAAATTAGGACTGCTGTAGACAGTCTCCAAGTGGACAATATTGACCAAATCCCATAGAAGGTTCCATTTTGTGGATCCATATTCCTCATTTATCATCCTCTTGTTCTAGCATGAGTGTAGAACCATGGCTAAGGTTATCCTCTAGAGCCCATAACACCTAGAGGGTGGATGTATACTCTCCCCATCCCTTAGCATGATGAACCTCAATCTAACTTGATCGATTTGTTCAAGACTTAGCATGCAAGGGGTTACCGTACCTATACCTGGTGCCTAGTTGATTATACTCTTTCTTGGAGTCATTTAGAGCCATATCATTACCCTAACACTGGTCTTGATTTAAATTGACCATTTATGACTCACGATAGATTATCCCATACCAATCATCATGGTTTAGACTAGCTCCTTGATCTTGCTATTTTTGCTTTAGTCAAAAATAGTGTAAGGATCTATCATTGTACTTCTCATCTAACAACCTAGAGGAGATGTCACATACTGCTCCTCATCACCTTCTCGTCTTGACTCGTCTCGACAGGAAATGGGCATTTACGAGTCATAGTTGTTATCCTCTTATAACATCACGTGTTGGGTTACTCATTTTAATCACTTATTCTTCCCTCTAGATAAACATACTAGGGTCAAGGTTTAAGTAATATCGATTAAAACTCTATATGGGTTCTATTTAAGTTCCACATCTAATTATTCCCTAACATAGGTTAATAGGTTGTTTTAAAATGTATATTTGAACCATATTTTAAGTTTTACCAAGAAGGTTCATCTAAAATTTCTCTTTTGAGTTCATTGTTTAACTTTCTATAATATTTAGAAGGGCATTTACTCACTTGGATGCATATCTAGATATCTATGCTTATATACATTTGCATGAACCGTATATTCTATTCTAAATTATTTTAAAATAAGACTAAATATGGATACTTGATTTGAAAGTATTCATTCATAAAGATATTTATTCCACTCGATATAATAAACACTTTTAAAGAAACTTCTTCAACTAAAAGGTAAATCATTTAATAGAAAAACCTAACAATAATGGTATTCCAAGTATCTACTCTAGTTAACAAAATATATGAAGTAAACATTTACAATATATGGGTCCTAGCTAATGAACGAAGGTCAATGTCAACATACAACCGCTACATGATTTAACAAAGAACTTTATAACTACTACAAGACAGAAGAGAACATTTAATTTATTTGTCACATTCTGAGTCCATATTTCAAGATAATGGTAGTCCATAACATGCGAACGATTATTAAAGGGCTTCCGAATAGTTTTTGGAGATATAAGCCCATTTGATTATTTACTCTCGCAGTAATGATTAAACTTATCTTATTACTCTTATGTGGTGGTTTAATCTATTATAAACACCATCATTTGCCATAGGAAGAGTTTAACAGATTAATTAAAATATTTTGATGTTAACAATCAGCTTCGGAAAACCTGACACCTAATGCTTCACATGCTTCGTTAGGGTATCTCATTAAATTCATTTCATTATCCAGTTCATTTGAAATTCTATCTACAAATTACACTGCATCTAAAATATTTTCTCCAATATGTATAATATAATTTTCAATAAAAGAAACACTATATTTATATATTGAACTCGGTCTATCAAAGAAAGATGAAAACATGTGCAATTTTAATATTTCTTCAACATAGTTAATATTTCAAACACTTTAAACTATTAAATAACAAATTATACACTACAATTTCAATCAGTTATTTCTATATGGCCAAATATTTAAAATACAAGCATAGAGAAAAATAACAAGTGGTGTTTTAGTCAAACTTATCTTGTACTGCGAAATCAATCTTCGCTTCTATTAATATTATCTTTATTTTAAGAACTTATTTTAGTTAAAAACTATGGTCTGGTTTACAATGCTTCCAATCTATCCTAAAACACAAAAAAAGGTGTTGTAGAGGTCTCCTATTCATGCCACATGAGAAAGAATGATGAATTATGCAGTCCAATGATAGCTTTCCTTCTATTTCCTTGTTCAACAACTCAGCTTTTGAATAGTATCTGATTGGGATCAGATGGCTTAGAACCTAAGTGAGATGCATGCTACTATGGATGCAAAAAATCTATCTGATAATTACAACTTACTCTACTTCTTCTATTACATACAACATGTAAGAAAAAACTACTTCAAACTTCTTTTCTAATAACATGCATAACACAAAATATTCTCAGGCTTCAATTATCATTCAAACAATCTTATCCAAACAAGACGGCTAGTCACAAAGTCATTTCCAAGTCTATTATCTTTGTCACTTATATTTAATGTAACAAATACCTCAACTCATGGCCTTAAACAAGATAAATCTTCATATGGATTATCTAAAAATAAAGTATTATTGATATGGAATAGCAATCACAAGCATGAGGAAAACATGAAAAACCCAAAAACTTATATTCCATTGACAATATACGCCTATAAATAGGCATTACAAGATATATTTCAGATAAGGTTGCATTCAATGTTTACGGTGCACCTTAATCCTTACAACAACTAGCATTTATTAAATTACACACCTAATTCCCTATCATTCCTCCCCACTGAAGAAGCATTGGTCCCCAATGTGTACAAATATGGAAGAGAAAGAAGGAAAACAACCAAGAGTATCGGGTACAACCAAAAATGTACTCCTATTACAACAGATGAAGACCAAAATAATGAACTTTTACATGGTTGCACAAAATCAAAATCTAGCACGGGATCTAGTTCGGGTGCAAAAAATACTCTTCGATGACTATAAACATTGATATGCCGAAGAATAGTGGAAAATGGGTCCCTCGAAATGGCAAAAGAAAGCAACAACTGATGTCAAAGAAAATGCCTTGAACTACATGCCAAAGGATGGCTAGGCAAAAAAATTAAATTTCGAAGGCATTAAATTGTTGTTGGTTTTAATGTTGGAAGGCGTGCATTGATGACAGGTGACGCGCATTGAAAGAATCCAACTATAACATGCAATTAATGAAATACGACATTGCATTAAATGAAGATGACATTGCATTAAAAATTTGTGTTTTTTTTTTTTTTTAATAATGATTGGGACAATGGTCATGACATACTGATGGTGGTGGGCATACCGACGACACTGGGCTAGACTAACCAACAACACTCGATGCGGACGCAGAATTGAATGTGGAACCTGACACAATGGGGGACACGTGGGCTGATTAGACAAACCCGAAACATGGACTGCAAGCTAACTCGAATGACTGGTGGCTAACATGACATGGATATACAACAAACCAAATGACAAATAGGGACCCTTGACAATGCTGACGCATGACGATGCGAAAACTGATGCAACTTGACTCAAGGAAATCAACGGTGCAAAAAGCATGGACCTTGGAAGGTGCGAGGGGAAAGGTGGCAAGGCCACGTGGGTGGAATCTAAATGGACAAGGCAAACACACTAGGCACAAGGAGTGAGCAAAAACTAGCAGTCCACTTGGCATCATTTAGCACGTAGTTCAAGGTATTTTTCTTCGACATCAGTTGTTGCATTCTTTTACTATTTCAAAGAACCAATTTTAGTTGTCTGTCGATATAGTAGTGTTTATAGTCATCGAAGAGTATTTTTTGAGCCCAACTTAGATCCAATGTTAGATTTTGGTTTTATGAAGACATGTACAACTTTATTATTTTGATTTTCATATGTTGTAATAGGAGTACATTCACAGTTGTATCCGATACTTCTGGCTATTTTCCTTCTTTCTCTTGCACCTTTGTACGCATTGGGGACCAATGCTTCTTTAGTGAGGATAAATGATAGGGATTAGGTGTTGTTTACTTTAAATATTAGTTGTTAGTTGGGATAAGATGCACCATAATCATTGAATGCAACCTTATCTGTTACATCTATTATATGGAATAGCAATTGCAAGCACGAGGAATATATGACAAACTAAAAAACTTATATTCCATTGACAACATATGCCTATAAATAGGCATTACAGGACATATTTTGGATAAGGTCGCATTCAATGTTTACGGTGCACCTTAATCCTTACAACAACTAGTATTTATTAAATTACACACTAATTCCCTATCAATTATGTTTAAAGTTCATGCAATCTTTGGCTAGCATAGAAATTCCTCTAGTTCACACAAGCAAATTGGCTGATATTGCTACATTTCTACAACAAGTGATTAGCATCCATACTCGGTGCATGACTAAATAGCCACATTAAAGCATAGCACAAAATTTCAAAGGTAAATTAACATACAAATTCAAACATTATAAAGATCTGGAAAGGAAATAGCAGTTTGTGACAATTCCTCACAAATACATGAGTTTCTTTCAGACACAAGCCATTTATTGCAACCACATCCATTTAACCAATCTTGTTATTTTCAAAAAACATGAATTCTTTATAACAAACGTATTTTAGACTCAGACCTATAATTTTGTGTTAGCTTGACCAATTTCTTCCCTTTTCCTATCCAATATTTAGTAATTGATCCCAAGCCAGATATATTCACCTAGAACACATATGTGACAGATATTAAAAAGATAATAATCCTCCAATACGAAGCATGCAATGCAAAATATTCCAATATTTTTTCCCCTAACGAACTCTTTCATTTTCATTCATGAAGTCATGGAGGAATTTAAAGAAGCAATCATGACAATTACAAGCCCTTAACCCCAAATCACAACATCCAATGCAACCATTATATCCACTATTTCATAAAGTATAAAATATTACTTTTATATATATATATATATATATATATATATATATATATATATATATATATATATATATATAATTTATTATTTTTAATCTTTTAATTATCATTCATTATTCATTTTTTTAATCCTTTATTATTTTATAAATATTATGACAAGCATTAAACCATTTCCAATCACTAAAATGTCTCACATACCCTTTGACAGTTTTATTACGATCAAACAAGACATACATTTAATGAAAAACAATCATTATAATGTGCATATATGGATGCAACCTATGAGTCATAGTGATATTTCACACCGCTATCATATCCCACTTACCTAATTTCATCGATATTCTCCTGCCCATCAAAGAAATTTACCTTTCTCTTGTATGCACAACAACCATCAACAGTACCACATTCTAGAAATAGAACAAGTATAATTTGTTGAAAATATGAGCAGGATTTGTTGTCATTGATGTCAAAGGAATACTAAGCAAATGTCAAAAGAGTGTTAAGCAAATGGTTCATGGTTTATTTTCTAAGAGGCAAGGATATAATATTTAATTTAAATATTATATGGCTAAAGCATCAAAAGAGAAGCAAGAAGGATAACAATATTATAATATTTGGGCAAAAGAAAAGGGTTGAAAAGATATCTCCGTTCTATGGTGGTTGAAAGAAAAAAATAAGGTTATTTTGCTAAGGTGATAATGGCCAAAGGTTTCCCTAAAAACCTTAGGAAGTTTATATTTTATTTCATTTAAAAATGCCCGAAGGACATTTAAATATTTAATTATAATATTTAAATTCATTTTGAATTTAAATAATTATAATTAAAATATTATTTTCGAAATGAAAAGTCTAATTTCTCTATCCACTGACGTGAAGGCAAATACCTTGAAAGGTATATTAATAAAGCCTAAATCAAAGGCTTAATGTTGCAATTTGAAAATCGTGTATGCTTTGCTGTGCTCGTCGATCGAACGCGAAAGGGAGAAGAAGTGTGCCAATGCTAACTCCAAGGGAGAGAATAACATAAAGGGAAGCGATTCTAGGTTCAAAGTACCATCCGGTCGGCTAGCCCAGACGACGATTGGATTGGGTGCTAAGTTGCAGCATAGGGGAGGTCTCGGGTTTGAGACTTCACGATAGCGAAGGGAGGAAGATTTTTGGTTTAAAATATTTTGGTGGTAGCTAGGGAATAAGTGTGTCTAGGCACACTTAGGTCCCACGTGAGCACCTAGCTCACACAATAGTGGAAGTCACAGCTAGGGCGCTAGTGGCAGTGCAACGTGGGTTCGATTCCCACCAAGGGCAAAAGGTATTTAATTTTTAATATTTAATTCTTTGTCCTAAGGTTTGTTGGCATGAGCATTTAGGGAGGTATAAGGTTTATGGAAATAAATTTTATATTGTGATTTTGGTGATTAAAGTGTTGAAAGGAGTAATAAGGCTTTAGAGGAGTTTAAATATTATTTTAAAATAAAGTCTTATTGGGTTTAATAGTTGAAAGGAGTAATAAGGTGTAATTGAGATCTAATGTTTTGTATGGTGAGAATAATTTGTGAGGAAATTATTGAATGAAGTTTTGAGAAGGTTTTTGCTACCTAACCCTTAAATATTGGCAAAAGAGTAATTGTGTTTGAGACAGGTTTTTAAGGATAATTCTTCATCAAAAAAAAGGTATGGGCACATCTTCCTTGTGAGTGATTTTTGGATGTTGTGAATGCTAAGTTTGAGAGAAAAGGGTTGTTTGATAAGCATTGTTGAGTTTGATTGTTAAAGGTTTTTCTAAGTGAAAGTTGATGATAAAAACCTTGTTTGATAAGCATTGTTGGAAATATTGAATGAGCCTTCATATGCATGATTAGGTTTTGTGCAAGATCATGAGTATCATTGTTATGTGAAGTTGAGAACTACCTTGAAAATAGGGTTTATGCAAGAACATGAGTATCATTGTTATGTAAGATTGTTTGATAAGCATTGCTGGAAATAATTGAGTGAGTGTTCATATACTTGGACTAGGGTTTTTAAGTAAGGAGTGTTTCATTGAATGATTGATTGAGTGGAATTGATTGAGCCTAGTCAAGTGGAAGTGTTGAAGTTATAGTTCAAGTTTTGTGAAATAAATTGTTCTATATTCTAATTTTATTTGAGAAAGAGATTGAAAGTGATTGAGCATTATTGTGAGTGTGAAGCATATTGAGTCTCTAACATTTCTCTATATATTTCTGTGAGATTAAACAATATTCTATGTGAAGCTTGTCTAAGGGATTGAATAGGATTTTGTGTTAAGTTGAGTTGAGTTGAGTAAGCTTTTGTGGAAGATTACAATACAAATTTGAGGTAAGTCTTGGTGAATACTTGTTGAGCAGATTGGACAAGTTCTAGTGAGGACTTGTTGAGCAGATTTGAGGTAAGTCTTAGTGAAGACTTTTTGAGCAGATTGGACAAGTTCTAGTGAGGACTTGTTGAGCATATTTGAGGTAAGTCTTAATGAAGACTTGTTGAGCAGATTAGACAAGTTCTAGTGAGGACTTGTTGAGCAGATTTGAGACAAGTCTTGGTGAAGACTTGTTGAGCATATTGGACAAGTTCTAGAGAGGACTTATGGATAGATTAGTGTGAGATTTTGTGGAAGCTTACAAGGAATATTTTATACAAGTCTTTGAGAAGACTTGTGAGCAAAGTTGATTGATTGATTTGTTCAAACCTTGGGTTAAGGTTTGGGATAGATCTAGCAAAGTTGATTTGTGATTGAGTCAAACTTTGTGTTAAGGCTTGAGTATAGATTTGAGGATAGAGATTGAGCAGATTTGTGCTAGACCAAAGGACTGTGTTTAGTGCATATTTGAGGATAGATATTGAGTAGATTTATGCTAGATCGAAGGACTGTGTTTAGTATATATTTGAGGATAGAGATTGAGTATATTTGTGCTAGACCGAAGGACTATGTTTAGTGTATATTTGAGGATGGAGATTGAGCAGATTTGTGCTAGATCTAAGTACTATGTTTAGTATATATTTGAGAACAAATATTGAGAATATTTATGCTAGATAAAAGGACCGTGTTTAGTACAAATTTGAGACAGAGCTGAGAGCAAGCTTTGGAGGTGATAGAGTATAGAGGATGATAATCTCTAGTGGATAGAGGTCCATTAGCTAGGGTAGTGAGGACAAGTTTCTAAGTGAGAATAGGAGTATTCAATGGATAGAGATCCATAAGCCAGTGTAGTGGAGGCAACAGTTCTTCTAGAAGATCACCAACCAGAGTAGAGGAGGAGTTCTCCTATGGATAGAGATCCACAAACTTGATTAGGGGATTGGTGTCTCCTTTGTATAGAGGTCCATAAACATTGTAATAGAGAAAGGTTTCCCAAGATATTTTTTGAGAAAAATTTAGTGAAATATTTTCTTCGTGGAGTAGCCCACATTAGGTGAACCACGTTAAATTGGTGTCTCTATTGTGTGGTGATTTGTGCATTACTTTGACTACTGTTGTTGATATTGTCATTAATATATTACATAATATTGATTGGGAAAGAAAAGTAAAAAGTGGTCTTATACTGTTCACCCCCCCTCAGTATAAGCTTGTGTTATTCATAATTCACCAATCCATCAATAATCCTTAGTGGTGCTAGGAGGGTTGTTACATCCTCCCCCACTAGAAATAAACACAATCCCTATGTTTAATGCATGTTTAAACAAGTCAAAACATATATATTCATTCATGTATCCATCAGTATATATGTCCATTCATAAATCATACATCATTCAATCATGTTCATATAGTCAACTCCACATAGTTTTTCATATTTACATTCATCCATAGATCTATACAAAAATCAAAACATGTTCTTGTAAACTACTCCACACAGAAGTCCAAATATACATCCATACATATTTACATATACAATCATGAATCCACATAGTAATTTTAAAATGTTCATGTTTACTCAAATAGAAAAGGAAATTGTTTCTTCATATCAGCCACATTCTCCCATGTGGTATTTCTATCTGAGTATTGGTCCCATTGGACCCGATATTGATCAATGTTTCTCCTCCTCAAGCTCTTGGTCTTGAAACCAAGTATTCTAACTGGATGAACTTCAATTCGCAGGGGGTTTGACATCTACAAGTTAGAAATATCCCAAATATGAGTAGGGTCAGCAATGTATTTCCTAAGGAGGGACACATGGAAGACATCATGGATTTTTGATAAACTAGGTGGTAAAGCAAGTTTGTAGGCAATAGGACTTATTTTGCCTATAATCTCAAATGGACCCACAAATATAGGGTCGAGTTTAGAAGACTTAATGGAACTATTTGTAGGTTTCACCCTCAAGAAGACTCTATCTCCCACAGAGAATTCCCTCGATGTTCTTTTAAGGTTCGCATAGCTCTTTTGGTGATTTGTGGCCTCCTTGAGCTTTTGGTGAATTCCTTTTAATTGTTCTTCCATTTACTTTACAGTATCCAACCCGATCACTACCCGATCCTCAATATTATCCCAAGATAAAGGATTCCTACACCTTCTCCCATACAGGGCTTCAAATGGGGCCATACCTAGTGAAGCATGATAGTTGTTATTGTAAGTAAATTCAACTAGGTACAAATAATCTTCCCATTTGGTGTGTTGGTCCATACAGTACATTCACAACATATCTTCTAGGACCTGATTCACCATTTTAAGTCTATCCATTTTTCAGAGGCTGATAAGTAGAACTGATATTAATTTTGGTTCCCAATGTCTGATGTAAAGCTTACCAAAATTTTGAAGTAAAGCGGGAATCCCTGTTTGAGATTATAACTTCTGGAAACCCATGTAGTCGCACTATCTCCTTGGAAAACTTACTTGCTATGGCAGGTGCATCATCCTACACATTTCCAGGTATGAAATGTGCAACTTTAGTTAATTTATCTACTACAACCAGTATTGCATCATGCCTAAATCTAGTCTTAGGTAATCCAACCACAAATTCCATCGACACAACCTACCACTTTTGTGTAGGAATATCATGAGGGTACAAATGACCTACTAGATGTAAATGTTCTACTTTAATTTTTTGACACTCCAAACACCTAGCTACAAAATCATTAATATCTTTCTTCATTCCTGGCCAATAAAAGGCTTTCCTCAAATTCTCCCACATCTTTGCCCCACTTGGGTGTGCATAATAAGGAGTATTATGTGCCTCCTTTAGGATAGTTTCTCTTAATCCACCCAAATTTGGAATAACTAATCTATTTTTGAAGTATAGCAAATCATCCTTATGTACAAAACCTATGTCCCTATCAGGTTCTTGCTCAATCTGAGCTTGACATTTCTTACAAAAATCATCACTCTATTGCAACTCCTTAACCTAATCTACCCAATCATAATGACACTATGTCATCATGGTGATATGCCCTCTCTTGCTCAAGGCATCAACAATCTTGTTCTCCTTACCCTTGATATATTCGATTCCAAAATCATATTCTTATAGAAAATCCATCCATCGACATTGTCTAGCATTCAACAAGGGTTGAGTAAATATGTACTTTAAAATTTGATGATCTATTTTGAGTTCAAAAGGTTTCCCAAGCAAATAATACCTCCAAATCTTGAGAGCATGCACAACTGCTACCAACTCTAGGTCATGAGTAGCATAGTTTACCTCATGTCTCTTAAGTTTTCATGATTCAAAGGCAATGACCACTTCATCTTGGGTAAGGACTCCTAATCCCTCAATAGATGCATCGGTGCACACTGTAAATTTCTTGGAAGGATCAGGTAACTAGAGAATTGGTGCGATTGTTAACCTTTCCTTTAGAGTTTGGAAGGCTTCTTCACACTATTTTGTCCACTTAAAATTCTTTCCTTTTCTTTGGATATTAGTGATAGGTTGAGCAATTTTTGAGAAACCCTTAAAAAATATCTGTAATAGCCTACTAATCCCATAAAACTATGCACCTCAGTTACGTTAGTGGGTGCAGGCCAGTTAACAATTGCTTCAATTTTCTTGGGATCAACAACAATCCCTTCAATAGAGACTATATGCCCCAAATATTGTACCTGAGGAGTATAGAATTCACATTTTGATAGCTTCCCATACAATTGATTCCTCCTAAGGGTCTCAAGTACAATTCTCATATGTTGGTCGTGCTCTTCCTTGTTTCGAGAATAGATTAGTATGTCATCAAGGAATACGAGCACAAAGTGATCTAGCTACTCTCGAAAGACATTGTTCATGAGATTCATAAATGCAGTTGGGGCGTTAGTCAAACCAAAAGGTAGGACTATGAACTCATAGTGTTCGTACCTTATTCTAAAAGCAGTTTTATGTGTGTCTTCTTCTTGAATTCTTAGCTGATGATAACCCGATCTAAGATCAATTTTTGAGAAGATGGTAGCTCCTTTCAACTGATCAAAAAGATCATCTATTCTAGGTAATGAATACCTATTCTTGATGGTAACCTTGTTGAGCATTCGATAGTCTATATGCACAACCTTAAGGATCCATCTTTCTTCTTAACAAAGAGAATAGGAGCACCCCACGGTGACACACTGGGCTTAATAAGTCCTTTCTCTAATAAATCTTGAAGTTGTATCTTGAGCTCCTACAACTCAATAGGGGTCATCCTATATGGTGACCTAGCAATTGGTGCAGCTCTAGGAAAAGTTCAATTGAAAAGTCAAATTCTCTTTGGGGAGGTAGACCTAGTAAGTCTTCAGGAAAAACATCCTTAAATTCACTTAGGATAGGGTACTTTTGGAAGAGGTCTGAGTCAGCTTCAGTTTCTTCCTTTTTATTCATCTTAACCACATAAATCATTCCTCTCTTCCTTATTGTCTTCTTCACTTGCATTGTTGACAACATATGTGGTTTAACAGAACCATGGTCACAATGAATTCTAACTCTCTGATTAGATTCATCTATGAACTCTATCCATCTATCTTCAAAATTTAGGAGGGCTTTATGGGATTTCAGCCAATCTACACCAAGAATGATGTCAAAGGTATGCAAAGGAGCCACATACAAGTGCCAACTGGTTCTACCTTGGGGTAAGGTGATGTGAGGATCAAATAAACATTGGTTAACTAGATAGGTCTATCCTGACCCATACTCTACCTTCCAACCATTCACCAAAAATCTAGGCTTTTCTAGTATGTCCCTCACTAAACTAGTGGAAATGAAACTATTAGTAGCTCCACTATCAATTAAAATGTGCACTTTTCTATCATAAATTTTACCATTCAATAGAAAAGGAGTAACTTGCCCATCAAGTATAGGACTACCTATTGCTGCAAAGATTCGGTGGGTAGTCTCCTCTGGTGCCTTCTTGTGATCTGCTCTCTCAGGACA
The DNA here is from genome assembly GCA_028583015.1 of Wollemia nobilis. Lineage (NCBI taxonomy): Eukaryota > Viridiplantae > Streptophyta > Pinopsida > Araucariales > Araucariaceae > Wollemia > Wollemia nobilis. Next base: position 1,820,829 of record JAQPPZ010001683.1, read on the forward strand.
CTTGTTTGCAAAGTGGGGGCCTCCACAAACATAGCAACCATCTGGAGGGGCTCTACTATTCCTGTTACCATCTTCATTCCTATTCTATGGTACAACTTCCTTAGTATTCTCTTGATATGATGGTCTCTATTCATTTTTTTGGTACCCTTTACTATCCCTTCTAAACTTATTGCCCTGAAAATTATTTTGGTTTTTGTTCATCGACTTGGTTTGATCCCCTCCTTTAGCCTTTTTGTTCTGCTCTTTATCCCATTTCATGAATCCTGCACTCTTTCATTTTCTAAGTTCATCCTTATATTTTTTAGATAACTTTTGATAGTTGAAATATACCTTTTTGGCTTCTTGATTTGCTTCTTCCTGATGGGCTAAATCAAAAGCTTTTGGAAGATCTTCAGGGTTAAGCAAATTGACTATAGTTCTGATCTTGGGGTGAAGTCCCAAAATGAACTTTTGAACCTTCATTTCCTCATTGTTCTCATACTGGGGTGCATACTTTAGTAGTTGGATGAACTTTTGATGATATGCTTGGACAATCATTGTCTCCTGTTGTAGGGTGGAAAACTCAGCAAATTTTTCTATATAGTACTGCCTAGTCAGAAATCTTTTCCTAAATTCTTTCACAAAGTCCTCCCACTTGAGGTTCGTGGCTTCAATGCCCTTTCCCTTCTTATAGGTCTTCCACCAATCTAAAGTTGCTCCTACCAAATGCAGGATAGCCCATGCAATTTTGGACTTATATGACAAAGGTGTCATAGATAAGTATGACTCGACCTCATTCAACCAATTTTTTACTACATCTCCATCATCCCTACCATCAAATTTTGAAATCACAACCTTCTTCAAATATTTGGCCAATTCAACTCCCACTCGAGCCCTACTATTTCCTAAAGACTCATTGGGTGCTTCCTCTGGTCTACCTTCAGGTTCTCTACTCTTGGTTAAGTCCTCTATCAGTTTTTTTGTTGGACTATCAGTTCATGTTGTTGGGCCATATGTGCTTTTTGTTGCACCATTTCCTCTTTTCTGTTCCATATGGGTTTGTAACAATTGAACCACCTTTGTCAAACTTCCATCCTCCCTGATAGTTTCATTTGTTGGAGGTTCATTAAGTTGTTTCATTTATCTTTCTCTTCAAGGACCTTATTTTCTAATTCTTGTTTGAGGTCCTTTTAAAGGTCTAACCATGGATTCTTCTTGCCCAGCTATCATGGGATTCCTCGAAGATCCACCTCATAGTAATTGCGCCATTAGACCTGTTGGAAAAAGAACTATGTTAATTGTTTAGCTTCCATTTATAAAATATAATATACAGAGTCCTACAACATAAGGATCTTATATTGCTCTGATACCACATGTAACAACCCAAGTCTACTCACCTGGTTGTACCTCTCAAAATAGGCTCAAAATAGGTTCATTAGTTCACAAGGTTTTTTTTTCTAGTTTACCATCATAGTTCAACTTAAGGGGAAAAGGTTTTAGATTAACTGGTTTGATATTCACCCAATATTTTATCTAGTACAAGGTATAGCATACCACATTTGGAAATTAGGACTACTGCAGATAATCTTCCAAGTGGATGAGATTGGCCAAATCCCGTAGAAGGTGTCATTTTGTGGATCCATCTTCCTCATTTATCATCCTCTTGTTTTGGCATGAGTGTAGATCCATGGTTGGGGTTATCCTCTAGGGCCCATAACACCTAGAGGGTGGATGCATACTCTCCCCATCCCTTAGCATGATGAACCTTGATCTAACTTGATCGGCTTGTTCAAGACTTAGCATGCAAGGGGTTAGCATACCTATGCCTAGTGCCTAGCTGATTATCCACTCTCCTAGAGTCATCTAGAGCCATGTCATTACCCTAACATTGGTCTTGGTTCAACTTGACCATTTATGACTCATGATAGATTATCCCATACCAATCATCATGGTTTAGACTAGCTCCTTGATCCTGCTAGTTCCACCTTAGTCAAAAATAGTGCAAGGACCTATCATTGTACTTCTTGTCTAATGACCTAGAGGAGACATATCATACCACCCCTCATCACCTTCTCATCCTGACTTGTCTCGATAGGAAACGATCGCTTAGGAGTCGCAGTTGTTATCCTCTGATAACATCTAGTGTTGGGTTACTCATTTTAATCACCTATTCATCCTTCTCAATGAACATACTAGGATCAAGATTTAAGGAATATCTATTAAAACTCTAGATGGGTTCTATTTAATTTCTGCATATAATTATTCCCTAACATATGTTAATAGGTTATATTTAAATGTATATTTGAACCATATTCTAAGTTTCACCAAGAAGGTTCGTCTAAAATTCCCTTTTGAGTTCATTGTTTAATTGCCTAGAATATTCAGAAGGGCATTTACTCACTTGGATACATATCTAGATATCTATGCTTATATACATTCCCATGAACAACATATTCTATTCCAACTTACTTTAAAATGAGACTAAAGATGGATACTTGATTTGAAAGAATTCATTCATAAAGGTATTTATTTCACTTAATATCATAAACACTTTTAAAGAAACTTCTTCAACTAAAAGATAAATCATTTAATATAAAATCCTTACAATAATTATATTCCAAGTATCTACTATAGTTAACAAAATATATGAAGTAAACATTTACAATCTATGGGTCCTAGCTAATGAACAAAGGTCAATGTCAATGTACGACCGCTACTATGACTTAGCAAAGAACTTTATGATTACTATGAGGTAGATGAGAATGTTTATTTTTTTTGTGACATTCTGATTTCATACTTCAAGATAATGGTAGTCCATAACACATGGATGATTATTAAAGGGATTTCGAATAGTTTTCGTTTGGAGATATAAACCCATTTGACCATAGAACGATCTGTTTGAATAATGGGTTACACCTAATCTAAGCTTTTACAGATTGAAACCATTTGATTATTTACTCTCGCAGTAATGATTAACCTTGTCTTATTACTCCTATTTGATGGTTTAATATTTTATAAACACCATAATTTGACACAAGAAGAGTTTAACAAATTAATTAAAATATTTTGTTGTTAAGAATCGACTCTGAAAAACTTGATGCCTGATGCTTCAAATGTTTCATTAGGGCATTCCATTAAATTCGTTTCATTATCCAATTTGTTTGAAATTCTATCTACAATTACATTGTGTCTAAAAACTTTTCTCCAATATGTGTAATATAATTCTCAATAAAAGAAACACTATACTCATTTACTGAACTCAGTCTATCAAAGGAAGATGAAAACACATATGCATGTTAATATTTATTCAACACAGTTAATATCTCAGACACTTTAAACTATTAATAACAAATTAGACTCTACAATTTTCATAAGTTGTTTTTAGACGGCCAGATATTTATAATACAATGATAGAGGAAAATAACAGGTGGTGCTTTGATCAAACCCATATTATACTACGAAATCAATCTTTGCTTCTATTAATATTATCATTATTTTAAGAACTTATTTCAGTTCAAAAATATGGTATGGTTTACAATGCTTCCAATCTATACCAAAACATAAAAATGGGTGTTGCAGAGGTCTCCTATCCATACCACATAAGAAAGAATGATGAATTATGCATTCCAGTGATAGCTTTACTTCTATTCCCATGTTCAGTGACTCAATTTTTGAACAGTATCCATTTGGGATCAGATGGCTCAGAACCTAGTTGAGATGCATGCTACTATGGATGCAAAAATTATATCTAAGTAATACAACTTACTCTACTTCTTCTGTTACGTACAACAAGCAAGCGAAAACTACTTCAAACTTATTTTCTAATAACATGCTTAATACAAAATATTCTCAAGCTTTAATTATCATTCAAGCAATCTTATCCGAACAAGAAAACCAGTCAAAAAGTCATTTCCAAGTCTTCACTAATTAAACCCAAGCTATATATATTCACCCATAACACATTTGTGCCAAATTAAAAAATATAATAATCCTATAATGCCAAGCATACAATGCAAAAAACTCCAGTCTTTTTTCCCCCAACGAACTCCTTCATTTTCATTCATGAAGTCATGGAGGAAGTTAAAGAAGCAATCATGATAATTACAAGCCCTTAATCCCAAATAATGGCATCCGACACAACCATTATATCCACTATTTCATAAAGTATAAAATATTACTTTATATATATATATATATATATATATATATATATATATATTATTTTTTATTTTTATTTTTTAATCTATTAATTATCATTCATTATTTATTTTTTATTCTTTATTATTTTATAAATATCATGACAAGCATTAAACCATTTCCAATTACTAAAATGACTCTCATGCCCCTTGGCACTTTCATTGCCATCAAATATGACATACATTTAATGCAAAACAATCATTCCAATGCACTTATATGGATGCAACCTATGAGTCGTGATGATATTTCACATCATCGTCATATCCCACTTACCTTTTCCATTGATATTATCTTGCCCGTCGAGGGAATTTATGTGGTCTTGCATGCACAACATCCATCATCAGTACCACATTCTAGAAATAGAACAAGTATAATTCACCAATTCATCAATAATCCTTAGTGGTTCTAGGAGGGTTGTTACATCCTCCCCCACTAGAAAAAACATAGTCCCTATGTTTAATGAATGTTTAAACAAGACAAAACATGTATATCCATTCGTGTATCCATCAGTATATATGTCCATTCATAAATCATACATATTTCAAGCATGTTCATATAGTCAATTCCACACAGTTTTTCATATTTACATTCATCCATAGATCTATATAGAAATAAAAAAATGTTCTTGTAAACTACTCCACATAGATGTACAAATATACATCCATATATATTTACATATACAATCATGAATCCATATAGTAATTTTAAAATGTTCATGTTAATCAAACAGGAAATGAAATTATTTCTTAATATTAGCCACATGCTCCCATGTGGCATTTATGTCTGAGTATTGGTCCCATTGGACCCAATATTGATCAATGTTCCTCCTCCTCAAGCTCTTGGTCCTAAAACCTAGTATTATGACTGGACGAACTTCAATTCATAGGGGGTTTGACATTTATAATCTAGAAATATCCCAAATATGAGTAGGTTCAACAATGTATCTCTTGAGGAGGGACACATGGAAGACATCATGGATTTTAAAGAAACTAGGTGGTAGAACAAGTTTGTAGGCAACAAGACTTATTTTACCTGTAATATCAAATGGACCAATAAATCTAGGGTCGAGTTTAGAAGACTTAATGGAACTTTTTGTAGGTTTCACCCTCAAGAAGACTTTGTATCCCATAGATAATTCCCTCGATGTTTTTTTAAGGTTTACATAACTCTTTTGATGATCTGCGACCTCCTTGAGCTTTTGGTGAATTCCTTTTAACTGTTCTTCCATTTTCTTTATAGCATCGGGCCGATCACTACCCGATACTCTAGATTATCCTAAGACAAAGGAGTCATGCACCTTCGTCCATATAAGGCTTCAAATGGGACCTTACCTAGTGAAGCATGATAGTTGTTATTGTAACCAAATTCAATTAGGTACAAGTAATCTTCCCATTTGATGTGTTGATCCATATAGTACATTCATAACATATTTTCTAGGACGTGATTCACCCTTTTAGTCTATCCATCTATCTTAGGGTGATAAGTAAAACTAATGTTAAGTTTAGTTCCCAAATCCTGATGTCAAGCTTACCAAATTTTAAAGTAAAGTGGGAATCCCTGTCCAATATTATAACTTCTAGAAACCCATGTAGTCGCACTCTCTCTGGAAAAATTACTTGCTATGGCAGGTGCATCATCTTGCACATTTCCAGCTATGAAATGTGCAACTTTAGTTAATTTATCTACTACAATCAGTATTGCATCATGCCTAAATCTAGTCTTAGGAAATCCAACCACAAAGTCCATCAACACAACCTACCACTTTTGTGCAAGAATGTTGTAAGGGTACAAATAACCTACTGGATGTAAATGTTTTAATTTAACTTTTTGACACTCCAAACATCTAGTTGCAAAATCATTAATATCTTTCTTCATTCTTGGCCAGTAAAAGGCTTTTCTCAAATTCTCCCGCATCTTCGCCCCATCTGGGTGTACGGAATAAGGAGTATTATATGCCTCCTTTAGGATATTTTATCTTCATCCACCCAAATATATAACAACTAATCTATTTTTGAAGTATAGCAAATCATCCTTATGTACAAAACTTGTGTCCCTATTAGGTTCTTGCTCAATCTAAGCTTGATATTTCTTACAAAAATCATCACTCTGTTGCAACTCCTTAACCTAATCTACCCAATCATAATGACACTGTGTCAACACAACTATATGCATGTCTATCCTTATCATTCCTCCACACCATAAAATATTTGGAATCCAATGTTTTTACAATAAAATGAGAGATATGGGAGATAAAATGTGCACGTGCCCAAAATACAATCCTCGAACTTAAGAAGAGAGGACAGAGAGAGAGAAGATGCTCGAGAGAGCATATATTAATATCCCCTAAGGGATCACCATAAATTCTATTAAGGGAGTGCCAAAAGCAAAAAAATGCTCAAAAGGGTCTTCTACAAAGCCCCAATAGGATTACCACAACTCCTATGAAGGGAGTGCAAAAAGTAAACAATGCTCAAAAATGTCATGTAGGAATGATCACTACAACTCCATAACTCCTATGAAGGGAGTGACAAAAAGCAAAAAATGCTCAAAAGGGCCATGTAGGAATGATCACTACAACTCCTGCAAAGGGAATTCCAAAAAGTAAACAATGCTCAAAAGGGCCTTGTAGGAATGCTCTTCAATCTTCTCCAAAAAATGTTGTCTACTCAAAATTTACAACATACAAAGGGATAAATCATTGCAATCCAAAACAAGGCATAGAATGGAGTGTCTTATACCACCAAACTTGCACTCCTTACAAATCCACAAAGGTTTAAAAACCAAATTTTGAGGAGGAAACAAACAACTCAATCATCAAAATCCACAATGACAAGTGGATAATAATGCTAAAAAGCATAAAGTCCAAAATAAAACTTGAAGCACTTTAATACAAAGTGTGAAAAAAGTTAATTATTATAAAATAATTAATTATAGGTGCATAGAGTGGAATTAATTAATTAACTTAAAATTTTAAAAGAAATGGGGTCCCCAAGCCCATGCCCATCTAATGATCCAAGGTTGTACATGCATCCAACTATGCGATCAATCACCAATAGTCCAATCGAATTGTCCTTGGTAGGCAATAAACAGTTGGCATGGACAATCGATCCTTGATGTTTATAATCGATCATGCTCCTTGGTGATGATTGGTTGTAACAATGACTATCACCAACAATTGCATCAAAGGCAGGTATCATTTCTACCATGTGGATAGTGTTATACTGTCTAGTATAGGCAACCTATTACACTCATGAGTTGGTCAATGACTAAAAGCAGCAACTATTAGAAAGTGGAACATAACAATGAACCCCGTATGCCACATGGCAACTCCAAGTTTGGGCTATTATTTTTTCATAAACAATTATCAGTTCAAACTACCTCCTACGATCCCTACCCTATGTGGAAGCGAAAGTATTTTAATAAGTGTTTTAATTTCCCACAAATGTGGGATACTAAGGATGAAAAAAATTTCACCCTTCATACTGAATCACATCGGGGCACTCAAGAACATATGAGCACCTCGATACACAACACTCGATATACCATACACACAATGCTTGATATACCATATCGAAATGCTCAAGAACATAACAAAATCAAAGCACTAAATATATCAAATTTATACGCTCGATAACATCCAATGAAAGCATTACCAAATGAAAATTTAGCAATCAAAAACGTAAAACATAGGGGTGCCTTGAGAAGGCAAAAGCAAAACATCCCAAAGGCTTTCAAAATAGTGTGCCTAATCCAAGGAATATAAGAACAACTTACTAGGCCTTAAACTTAGACATAAAAGGTAGCCATTAAGCTTACAACCCAACCAAACACTAACACCCACCCAAAGGCATTATCCAACCAAGTACACAAGTTTCATTACAAAAGGGCTCACAATCTAGGGTGGCAACACACACACACACACCAGAAAGCAAAAGGAAGAAGAATAAAATACTAAACTTTAGATGAGAGGACACACAAGACAACAACCCATACACCGATAGAAGAGAAAACAAAGCCAAGGAAGTGAAAATAATTAAACAAATATTACAAGAAAATCAACCATCAATAAAGCCAACCAAAAAGAATATAGCACTTGGTTTAAACTTGCACGTACTTATCCTCTTTGTCAAAAGTTACACTCCTCCTGATATTCCTCCTTTATAGCCTCTAAACTCTCCTTGCATTCTAACCTAGCACCATCCTCCACTCAGGCTTAAAACTACTAGAAGGAAAAGCAAGATGACCATGCAAGGAGGTGGCCACCCTTGAAATGTCCAAGAAGGTGTTAACCAAAGAAGCTTGTCACCCTAGTCAAAACTGCGATGGTGTGCTCCATAAAGGCTTATATTTATTTGCTTAATTGAGCATTAACCAAGGTTGCTTCTATATTTACTTAAACCTAAATTAGCACCTTTGGTTTTAATTGATTTTTCCCTTTAATATTTCCAAATTAATTAATAACTTACCAAAATATTAAGGCCATCAATTAATTAACTTGGTACTATTAGAAGTATTAATATCATTCCACAATTAATTCTTGTAGAAAATCTATGATGTTCATGCTACTAAATTAAACCAAATATATTCCACATCATTATTTTATCAAAGATTGGGCAGTATCTTTTAAAATAGTCTAATACTATTGCCCACCAATTAAGGAGACTCATTACACAAGCAACTTCCTGACCCAATGGTGTGAATATTTGACATGCCTAAATGCAAATGCACTAACATGAAAGGGTATTTATCCATGTTACCTTGAGCTATCGATGAACAAGTCATCATCATCATTTCTCATATCTCTCATTGTAGGTGGTTTACCCATGTATGTCCACAAAAGAGAGGTATCTGATCCTGCATCCATAAATGTATTAGTAGTACCATTTTCTATGCCAAAAGAAATCATTTCATTAAAAAAAATAAGAAATATATAATATCATTAATCAAGCATATCAACACATAGGTCATTATCCATAAGAGTTCTACCAAGAAGAGGTGCTACAAATTTTATTATATCAAAGAGTTGGATGTTTTTCAATGTTAGGCCGAATAACTTACGTTCTCCTATTGATATCAACTTCATTATCCACTCAAGGTGTTGCATGCCTACTATCGGGTTTAAATCACCCTTTTTCTGACATCATCACTCCAATTTGTTTGACCATATTACATAGCAAAAAAACTAGTCTGGACTTACTTGATTTAACTATCGGGTGTCAAATTCTTGTATGTTAGTTGTTGATATCATCACCTTAGGATTTTTGGTAATACTCTGATACTTACCAAAAAATTATATATTTTCTTGCAATATTTATCCTTATTTAATCCAACCACTATTCTAGATATTTAACAACTTCATTTAGCAAATATGTAGGGTATTTCATTGACAAAATTCATCTCCTTATTCAAATATGGATGTGGGTGGAAAATTTCACCCAAAATTACCGTGGCCTTTCTCCATTTGGAGATTGGACATTATCAAGAAGATAAACCCTATATCATCTCACAAGCCCAAGTTAATCATCATGCTATTAAATCCTTCACCAAATGGGTTGAAGCTATACCTTTAGCCTCAACCATTGAAGTACATATCTTCAAGTTCATCCTCAACCAGATCCTTAGCCATTATGACATCTTATTTTTTATAGTCTTATATAATGGAACACCTCTTAAGAAAATATATATCCAAAAAAATTATGTTATTTATAATATTCAACACATATCCACCCCTTACTATCCCCAAGGAAATGGTTAACACTAATCCTCTACCAAAATCCTTATTAGAATCAACAAGAATCTCATAAATAAAATTGGTAGAGATTAGCATCTTCAATTTTGTTAGGAACCTACTATTAAAATAAATCTCACTCACACAAAATACTATAAAATAACTTAAATACATAAAATAACAAAATATCACTATGCAAAAAGTAATTGCATATTGAAACAATCTCACAAATAACTTAGAATTGTAGGCCTCTTTGAGGGGGAAACCTCCAATATTTTATTAAATTGCAAAATATACATTCATACATGGCTCCATGTCTTTTAAAGAGAAACTCCATGCAACCCTACCCTAAGGCTCAAGAGTTGGCTTACATGTAAAATACCACTCGAGCTAGAATCTTCTACCAAACATTGGTTACAATCTTGATAATGGTTACATGAAATGACCCCACTTGGCTAGGTGCCTTACTTGCCATATACATTATAAAATATTATAAAATAACATTATAGATGGAATCCCCCTGTGTTGGAAGTGGATCATTACATAAGCAAATAAGAATTACAAAATGATGTTAGGATGGGATCCTAACATGTTCTTCCCTTTTGAAAAGCTTTGTCCTCAAAGTTGAAGATGAGGAAACTAGTTCTAGAGTTGGAGAGACTCCCATGTAGCATCTTCTGTCTAGATTCCACGCCACTAAACAAATATCTCAGTAATGGTATGGTTGTGAGTGATTTCGACAATCCAACAACTATTTGAGCTCGAGCAAGATAGAACCTTCTTCATCCAATTTTGAGAGTGTAGATTAAAACTGTACCTAAGAGCCCACAACATTTTTGAGAGAGGAGACATGAAAAACATGATGGAGCTTGGATGTAGGTAGGAGAGCCAATTTTTAAGTTGTGGCACCAATCCACTATAAAACATGGTAGGGCCCATAGTATTTCGTAGCAAGTTTCTAGCAGTTGGAAGCTATAGGGACAACTGTTTGTATGATTGCAAGAAAAGGAAAACCATATCACCCACATCAAAGCCATGCTCAAAATGATTTTGGTCAACTTGTTGGTGCATCCAGTTTTGGGTTGCATCCAAATTCATCTTTAGTTGATGGAGGATATCGGCATGTTGACTAATAGTAGTGTCAACTGCATGGACCTTGGAGCTACCTAGAATGTAATAGAAAGGCATGAGTAAATGGCACCCATAAACTGTCTCGAAAGGAGTAACCTTGTTTTTTTGTGTGATAGGAAGTGTTGTACCACCACTCAACCAAAGGAAGCCACTTCACCCATTGAGTAGGATGATCAAAGGTAAAGCAATGAAGGTAGATATCTAAACACTTATTGACAATCTCTATCTAGCCATTCATTTACGAATGATAAGTTAAACTCATTTTGAGTTGGGTTCCCTACAACTTAAATAATTCTTGCCAAAAATGTATAGTAAAGGTTGTGTCACGATAGAACACGATGGAGGTGGGTATACCATAAAGGCAAAATATAGAATTTAGGAAAATTTGGACAACGGTGGAGGTTGTGTAGGGATGGGATAGGGAACAAAAGTAAACATACTTCGAAAAATGGTCCAATACCACAAAAATAATAGATTTGCCTCCAAACTTAGGTAACCCTTTAATAAAATCCATGGAAATATCAGTCCAAACTTAGTCAAGAATGGGCAAGGGTTGGAGAGTGCTTAGAGAATGCACTATTTCACCTTTCATCCATTGACAAGTATCATAAGCCACCATAAAATTATGAACTTTTGCATACCCTTCCAAAAAAAATGTGCTTAAGTCATTCATATATTTTGAGAAATTTTGAATGGCCTACAGATGGTGGCATGCAGTTCCTTCATGAGAAGTTTCCAAAGGAAATATGTGTGGGAAACAAGAAGGCATTGGTGGTAATGCAAATCATGGCCATACCAAGTGTAGCCAAGGCATGACGTAGAGCCAGTGTGTAGGGAGGCAACCAAAGTTTGCAAGCCTAAATCCTAAAGTACCTCATGTTGTAAGGAATTGATCCACTATGGAAAGGGTGATGAAATGGTGCATAGAATACTCTGAGCCTCAAATTTGCAAGAGAGAGCATCAACCACAATGTTCTCCTTTCCCTTATTATAAGTGATATCATAATCATAGCCCATGAGCTTAGAAACCCATTTTTGTTGTTTGAGGGTGGTAACCTATTGCTCTAGAAAGTATTTGAGACTTTGATGGTCAGTTTTAATGGATAAATGATGCCCAATGAGATACAATCAACAATGGGTACCACTTGCAGAATTGCTAGCATTTCCTTAGCATAAGTGGATTTTTCTAGATTACTACTAGAGAGTGCTTTACTAGTGAAATCCAAGGATCGCCCTTTTTGCATCAATACTATGCCAATTCCATGACTAGAAGCATCACTTTCAATGATAAAAGGCTTGGAAAAATCTAGCATGTCTAAGACTGACGTGGTGGTCATAGCATGCTTCAACTCTAGGAAAGCCTAGTCAGCAGGTCCTGTCCAAGTAAAAGAGCCCTTTAACATGGAAGTGAGGGGAGTTACAATTTTACCATAATTATGAATGAATTTACGGTAATAACTTGTAAGCTCTAAAAATCCTCGAAGACCTTCGAGAGTGTGAGGTTTCGGCCATTCCTGAACCACCTGGATCTTCTTGGGGTCAACTTTGATGCCATGTTTGGTGACAATGTGTCCCAAATACTCCACTTTTATCAACCCAAAGGAACACTTGGACCGCTTAGCATAAAGTTGATGTTGTGCCAACAACTATAAAGTCTAATCCACATGGATAAGGTGCTCTTCCCATGAGCGACTATAAACCAAAATTTCATCAAAGATGAATTTTTGAAGGAATGAATGAAATATGTTGTTCATGAGGCTTTGAAATATGGAAGGAGCATTAGTCAAGCCAAATGGCATCACCAAAAACTCATAGTGATCTTCATGAGTATGGAAAGTAGTCTTGGGGATATCCTCATCCTTGAGCCTGATCTAATGGTACCCAGAGTGAAGGTCTAATTTGGAGAATTAGATAGTCCCATGCAAATCATCCATTAATTCATACACCACCGAAATAGGAAACTTATTCTTGATGGTGAGTTTATTGAGCTCCTGATAATCGATACACAATTGCCAGGACCCATATTTATTGCATACCAATAAGACTAGAGAAGAGTAAGGATTGTTACTTGGTCTAATGATGCTAAATTTTAACAATTCTTGTACTAACTTCTTGATTTCTAACTTAAGATCATGAGGATACCAGTATGATATGATGTTGGGTGGTGCATTACCAAGTAACAATGGAATAGCATGGTCATAGGAGCGACAAGGCAGAAACTTTTATGGTTTAGTAAAAACAAAATTGTGCTTGGATAATATAAGTTGTAAATCTACAAAAATAGAATCCACCTCAAAAGTGTGAGTTTGTATCACAAATATTTGAGCTATGACTCCTCGAGAAGATTTTTTCAACAACTCCATATGGCTTGAACTAATAATCTACGAAGGCTTTGATTTTGACCCATGGAGAGTATAGGATTGTCCATTCTATGAAAATTGCATCCAGAGCTCGGAAAAGTTCATTTATATGGTTTCCAATGTGCCCAACCATTGAGCTCCCAAAATGATATCACATCTCTCTAATTGAAGAGAAAACATGTCTTATTTGAGCTCATATTCTCCAATTTTTACTTTAATGTTATTACATTTACCTTTGCAAGGTAAGGTCCCTCCATTGGCTACCATAACCTCAAAGGAATTACATGTGTGTACATAATAATTAGTTTGTTTGGCAATGTAGGGATCAATAAATTTGTGTATTGCCATAATCAATTAGGATGGTAAGATGTAGGCCTTTGAAAAAAACCACAACTTTCATGGTTTGGGGAGTAGTAATTCTAGCAAGAGCATGAAAAAAAAAATAGCCTGTGGTTCTTCTTGGATTTCTTCCTTAGTTTGGAGTGGTTCCTCTATTGATTATGTGTCATCATAACTTTGGTCACTAGTGTCAAGCTCATCAACATCTATGAGGAACTTCTTTTGGATGCACCTATGCCTGTAAAAATACTTTTCATCACACTTGTAGTACAACCCTCGAGTGTGTTGTGCATCCATTTCTTTGGTAGTCAGATGTTTGGGTGTAACAGTTTTATGTTCATTATGATTTTGGAGTCTAGGAGGAAATGAGGGTCTAGCTTGTGGAGATTTATATGTCTACCTTTGAGCTAAAAATTTAGATTTGGTCAAACAACCCAAACTGATAGCCCGCATCATGTTTTGTGTATTAAACATCTTGATCTCAGCTTAAATATCATCCTTTAAACTACTAATGAAACAACTCATAAAGAACCCTTCATTCAATCCCCTAGTTTTGTTGTTCAATTTCTCAAATTGTGTTTGGTATTCTCAAACTATAGAAGTTTGTTTCAACTTTGTCAATGCTCCTGTAAAATAGTTGTCATACTCATTAGGGTCAAATCGAGTGAGTAATTAAGACTCAAAGTCTTACCAAGAAGGATCAGGAGTAATGTTTTGAAACCATTGGTACCATTGTAAATCTTCAGATTCCAAGTTGAAGAAAGCCATATGGACTCGTTAATATCTAGGGACATTGTGGAGTTAAAAAATTGATCAACACGACACAACCACCCATATGTGTCCTTCCATTGAACTTAGGAAAGTATAATTTAGGCATCTAAAAGGTAGGGTCATGGTCATAGTGAGGGTGAGAGTCATCTATTTCCCTAGCTTTACCTTGGTTATATTGGTACTTAGACCTTCTTGGACCACGTTCCAAGTGGTTCTTAGAGGTATTGTAATCCTCTCTAAAATCTTGAAGCTCTTTCCTTATGGATTTATTTGCTTGGGTCATGTTATCAATGGAGCTTTTGAGGTATTCCAATGATGCAGTGGTTTGGTCTATCTCTTTTTGATGTCCACAAGTGTTAGTAGCCATTTTGGAGAGTCTTGAACCGCTTTCACTGAATTACTAAAAATAAAAACGTGGTTACAAGAATTACTATTTTTAGTAAGGAGTCCAAAAAAGTGCTTGGTTGTTATATATCAAACTGACTAGCTTGGAATAACGATTAGAATGAGCTATATATCTCAACACTAGTTTTGGACCACCCAGACCTTTTTTTTGTCCTCTATTTTGATAAGTCTATTGGTGTGGTTGATTTTTTATTTGGAGATTTGGTTCAAAAGTTGGGTTGGCTCAACTATCTCTGACCTGTGTGTTTTGTCTACTAACCACCTTTTCACTATCCTATCTATGTCCCTATCACCCATACTGTAGTTATTTTTTCACTTCACTGACCTTGAGATTCTTTGTACTGTGCAGTTACTAGCACTGATGATTTTTTTTTTTGACACTGATAACCTATAATTTCTAATTGATACAAAAAATGGTTACTTCTACTATCGACATGACTATGACTATCACTAACCAGACTGTTACTGCCACTAACCCAAATTATATTGGAATATTTCTAACTATCATAGATACTTGCAAACTCTATCCTATTTATTTAGTGCATGCAAAAGTTTTTTCTTTGGTGATAGGGAAGTCCTATATATGCTCACTTTTATGGGTTGTAATTGCAGGTTTAGCAAGACATGAAAGTTGTTTTTATAGGTTGAATTTTTTGACAGAACCAAGGTATGCTAGGAAGAGGAGTATGTAATACCCATAGGTCCTCTGTTATACCGTAGTTATGAACAATAATGCTCAGACCAATATTTCAGACCACTGCCTAAGGAGGATTCCACACATACCCTTGAGCACACTATCTACCTCTCATAGTAAGAGAATATAATCATCGGGGATGATGTGTCCCATGGACTATGGATAATGTAAGGCCAAAAATCTTCTTATTGGAGAAAAATTTGTTTAAGCCTAAATGGTATCCCAATACACCCGAAACTGAGTGGGAGCTCAATTTCGTGTGCGAGTGTTGTCTAAGTCATGGGTATTGGAACCTAATCGTCCCTCACTTCACTAGATGAATTATGGGCTATCTATCTTAGCCAATAACGATAACTTCTTCACAATATTTTAAAATCCCCAACACAGGGTTTTTAGCCTACTCAACTATTATAAAAAATGACTATATTTTTTTGTTTTTTTTGGATTTTTGTTGACATTTTAGTTTATAGTCACTCTTGGGAAGAGTGCCTCTCCCATGTGGATCAAAATTTACAAGTTTTGGCACAACATTAACTTTATTCTAAGAGGTCCAAGTGTTCTTTTGGGTTGATGTAAGTGGAGTATTGGGGACACATTGTCACCAAAGATGGAGTTAAAGTTGACCCTATGAAGATTCAAGCAGTTCAAGAGTGGCCAAAACCTCACACTCTAAAAGTATTCATGGATTTTGGGGGCTTATATGCTATTATCGCAAATTTATCTACAATAATGAAAAAATTGTCACTCTCCTAACATCCATGTTAAAAAAGGGTTCTTTTACTTTGATTGGTCTAGCTAAACAAACTTTCCTAGAGTTTAAGCATGCTATGACAACCACTTCGATATTAGAAATGCCTAATTTTTCCAAGCCTTTTGTAATTGAAAGTGATACTTCAAGCAATGGTATCAGTGCAGTGTTGATGTAGGAAGAGTACCCCTTGGATTTCACTAGTATATTACTTTTCAATCGTAATCTAGGCAAATAAAATTATGCTAAGGAAATGCTTACCATTTTTCATGTGGTCACTCATTGACAACCTTATCTAATTGGGCGTCATTTCTTCATTAAAACAAATCATCAAAGTCTCAAATATTTCTTAGAGCAACATGTTACCATCTCCAAACAAAAGAAGTGGGTCTCTAAGCTCATGGGCTATTATTATGATATTACTTATAAAAAGGGCAAGGAGAACATTATGATGAATGCCCTCTCTCACCAATTTGAGGCTCATAGTATGCTATGTGTAATTTCTTCATCTATTCCCCAGTGGATAAATTCTCTTCATGAGGAGCTGCTTAAGGATTTAAGCTTGCAAAATTTTGTTGTCTCCCTTCAGACAAAGCCTACTTCATGTCTCAGATACACTTGGGATGGACAATATCGCTACCACCAGTGCATTGTTGTTCCTCACACATATCCACTTTGGAAAATTCTCATGAAGGAAATGCATGCTTCCCCCACTACAGGACATTCTAGGTTCCTCAAAACCTATGAAAGTATTAAGCTTACCTTTTCATGGAAAGGTATGAAGAAATACATACACAATTTTGTGGATGCATGTGACACCAGTCAATGGATGAAAGGTGAAACAATATATTCTTCAGAAACTCTACAACCCTTGCCTATTCCTGAATAGGTTTGGATAGATATTTCCATGGACTTTATTGAAGGGTTGCCTAATTCTATAGGTTAATCAGTTATTTTTGTGGTAGTGGATCATCTTTCGAAGTATGATCATTTTTTTCCCTCTCCCATCCTTACATGGCCTCCATAGTTACCCAAATTTTTCTTGATTCTATATTTCACCTTCATGGCATGCCTACCTCCATTGTGTTTGATCGTGACCCTACATTCACTAGTAATTTCTAGCAAGAATTATTTAAGTTGCAAGGAACTCAACTCAAAATGAGTTCAACTTATCATCCTTAAATGGATGGCTAGACTAAGATTGTCAACAAATGTTTGGATATCTACCTTCGTTGCTTTACCTTTGGTCATCCTACACAATGGGTGAAGTGGCTTCCCTTGGTCGAGTGGTGGTATAATACTTCCTATCACACGATGACTAAGATCATTACTTTTGAAGAAATTTATGGATGACCTCCATTCATACCCTCCTCCTACATTCCATGCAGCTCCAAGGTCCATGTAGTTGACACTACACTCAGCCAACATTCTGAAGTCCTTCGTCAATTGAAGATGAATTCGAAAGCTGCCCAAAATTGGATGCATTGACAAGCTGATCAACACTATTTTGAGCATAGATTTGATGTTGGTGATATGTTCTTCCTTTACTTGCAATCACACAAATAGTCATTCCTTAGATGTTAGAAACTCTTTGCCAAATACTATGGGCTCTACCAAGTTTTATAGTATATTGGAGCCACAACCTACAAATTAGCCCTACCATCGACATCAATGCTCAACCCTATTTTCATGTATCCTTTCTCCATAAGGTTGTGGGAAATTAGGTACAAGTTCAATTTCCCTCCCAAATTTGGATGAAGAATTTTCTATCTTGCTCAAGCCAAAATAATTGTTGGATTGTAGGACACACACTCTTTGCAACCAAGCCATTATTGAGGTCCTTGTTTAGTGGCATGGTCTACAACCGAAAGATGCTACATGGGAGTCTCTCCAACAACTCCAACACTAGTTTCCTCATCTACAAATTTGAGGATAAAGCTTTTATAAGGGGAAGGACATGTTAGGACCCCATTGTATCACTATTTTTGTAATTCTCATTTGAGTATGTAATGACCCGCTTCCAATGTGAGTACCCCGTTATAATGTTATTTTTAATACTTTTGTAATTGTATGTGGCAAGTAAGGTGCCTAGATAAGTGGGGTCATTTCATGTAATCGTTATCAAGAATGTAATTGATGTTTAGTATAAGATTCTAGCTCAAGTGGCACGTTGCATGTAAACCAACTCTTGAGCTTAGGGTTAGGGTTGCATTAAGGTTTTCTTTAAAATACATGGAGCCATGTATGAAGGTATATTTTTTCAAGTTAATGAAATATTGAAGGATTTTTCCCCCTCGAAGAGGCCCGCGATACTAAATTATTTTGTGAGATTGTTTCAATTATGCACTTACTTTCTGCATAGTGTTATTCTCTCATTTTATATAAGTGAGTTTATTTTTAAAAGTAGGTTCCTAATAGGTTAACATTGATTAAATAGTTTAATACATTAATTATATTACAATTAACCCTTCAAATTAGGTTATGTTGTCTTGAGGTTAGTATTTAATTGGGGATTTTGTATCACTATAAATACACCCCAATAAGTGATCCATTGTATCAATTCATGATATGTGAGATAAATGAGGTTCTTATGGTATCTCTCTCTATTTTGGTCTAGTATCTTTTCTATATATTATTATGGTGAATGCATGTTTCAAAATGTTTCTATATAGTATTGTGAATTGCATCATGGTATGAGAGCAAGGACATAAGTTGAATCACTCAATTATGAAAAATAAATCCCTTCATTCAAGATATTAAAGTAGTCCTCAAGTTATTTTTGGAGGGGATCCATAAAAGTTCATTTTTTTTTTGGTATCAATATTTCTCATCATATTTTACATGTCATTTGTGTGTCATTTATGCATGACTCTCTAGCATTTGGTGACTATCTTTAACAATGAAACTCATCCTAAAAGTTGGTACACCCATAAAAGCATTGACTATTTGCAATAATATCATATTTTTAATCCCTTACTCTCCATTTTTTTGCTTTATTTCATATTTTTTATCTTCTTTGCTATACAAAAAATATAGTCAAATTAATTTCATTTGAGTTAGAGAGAATAGGGTGGTAGTAATACTATTGACTAGGAAGGTGCATGGCATAGGTTTTAGTCTTTGGTTTCTCCTTTTTGTGTAGAGGCTTTAGTTTCCATGAAAGAACATAATTATAGGTGGTGCAAGTGCTAGCATAAGCACCCCTTAGCCTTTTATGATATAGCAAAGAAAATTGCACCTTTAATCCAAGCCATTGGTATAACAGAATGGTTGGTCCCTTCTTATATTCTATAGAGGCTATAGGTTTGAAGCCCATAGACACTCCTATTTGCTACACAATGTCATGTGCACTTACACAATAATATCTCATATTCTTACTATTCTTCATTCTCAAATTTTCGTATTGTCTTTTCAATATTTGTAACTTCACTAATTTCACTTGAGTAGACCCTTGATAAGTTGTCTTCAAGATGTCCTAAGATCCTTTGATATTCTTGACACTTGCAAATCCTGAAAAAAATATTGTATCAAGAGATGCTTGTATGTGATACAAAGGTAAGGCATATTTTTTTATGTTTCCTCCATATTCTTTTTATATGGTTTATAAAGTACTCAAATCTACAAGTTCCTCCTATCCATTTTCCACAACACGCCACACTTCCTTGTCTATCAACAAAGTCCTCAACTTTATTAACCAATAATTCTAATTGTCTCCTTTAAATTATGGGTGGATAGTGAAGCATTACCATGATCCATGATAGTTAAAATAATAATATATTGAGTTTTCCTCCACAAAATTGAATTTTTATATTATATGGTTAAATAGAATTAAATCATCAATCTCTCCACTTCTCTAGTCTTCAATTTCCAATGTCTAATACTTGTATGAGAGGTACTCTAAAATAAAAGATTAACACAACATAGAAATGAGAAAATGAACATAAAAATAAAATTGCACAAAAGCCCTCAAATAAACACTTCAAATCTTCAACTATGTATATTCTACTTTTAGTACAATGCCCTACACTTTATATATATATATATATATATAGTCTTCAATTTCCAAGCTCTAATACTTGTATGAGAGGTACTCTAAAATAAAATATTAACACAACATAGAAATGAGAAAATGAACATAAAAATAAAATTGCACAAAAGCCCTCAAATAAACACTTCAAATATTCAACTATGTATATTCTACTTTTAGTACAATGCCCTACACTTTCTATATAAATATATATATAAGAATTTTTCTTTTTTTCCTTCTTTAATTTTCACTTGCAATGTCAATTCTATCATATTTTGACTTTTGTCTTATTCTTATTATGTTCTGATTTTTACCTTATTCTTGTCATGTTTTGTTGTTTGTCTCATTTAGTGTGATGATTTCCAATATCATCTTGTAAGAAAAAAATGCCCCAAGCAAGAAGCAAATCAAGGAGGTCATAAACTCCATGAAATAACATTGAGAGGTAGATAGGATAAGAAGTCATTGAACTTAAATCCTCATCTCTTAAGGCACATGTAGTTCTATGGTCATAACTTACAAAGGGTGGATAAAAGATTATAATAATAGAATCCCTTTCCCTAGATCCAACCAAGCTAGGTACAAGGTCAGTTGACTATCATAAGGCTTTTAGATCTTGACCTAACCTATTGGCCCGTTCCAAATAACGTAACTAGAAAGTCAATTATAGTAAATAGTAACCATAAGATATGTTTAAGTGATAATAAAT
Source organism: Wollemia nobilis (assembly GCA_028583015.1). Classification (NCBI taxonomy): domain Eukaryota; kingdom Viridiplantae; phylum Streptophyta; class Pinopsida; order Araucariales; family Araucariaceae; genus Wollemia; species Wollemia nobilis. The sequence goes on from JAQPPZ010001683.1 coordinate 1,841,917, forward strand.
GTTGATATCTACTATAAATTCCAAGACAATGATCTAATTTACAACCAAAAACCATCAACTCTAATGGGAAATAGAGGTATTGAAGAAAGAAAAAACTAAAAAGGACCAACTAAAGAATCAATTGGACTTAAAGGGCTACCTAGCCAAAAATTAAAAATTAAAAAGACCTATTAGTGAAATTGGCTCAAGGACAAAAACTAAGGCAGTAGTTGAACAAAGAGAAATAAGACCTAGAGCTATAGTTGGAACATATGCAAGCAACCTTCTAGGGAAAATATAAAAATTACCCAAGTTAAGAAAGAGAATGAAGAATTAAAGAAAGGGGTAAAGATAGCAAGGGAGAAAACTTTGTTAATTGAAAAATTCCAATCCCTATGGGATGACATAAAAACCAAAGATCATAAAATCCAAAGCATGCTTTGACTTTATTACTAGATTAGGATCAATTCTTGAACAAAATTCCAGCACAATCCAATAAGCGGAGAAGGAAATGGCTAGAAAAACAAGGTATTCCAAAGTGCTACAACAATTGTCCAAGATGTCAACATATCAAGTTAAGTAGCTAGGAGTGTCTGACAAAAGTACTATACTCAAGCAACTAAAAACAATTCTATATATACAGATGAGTCTATAGGAATGAAAGAACACTCATGATATCATGAAGGCACCCTTACAAGAGATGGCAAAAGAAGTGCAACAACTAGTAGTTGTTGAGTTGCCCAATGTCTTTGACAATCAAGGATGACTTATTGCAAATAAGTAAATAGAGAAAATATCTGAGAAAAAGAGCAATGCAAAAAGCAGCACTTTTCCAGATAAATTTATTGAACAAGAGTTACTACTAGAAAAATTAAAAGGAATATCATTCCCAAAGGAAGGTATCTCTAAGAACCAACATGAGGCTATTGCTGAAGAAGTAGAGATGTTGATAGATGTGGAGCTCCCAAGTGATGCAAATTGATAGATTTTGTTGAGGTTGTTGCCATAAAATCTAAGAGAACTAACAATTTTGAAGCAAAGATTATGCCAATTTTGTAGACTTTACCCTCAAGGATAAAGGTAGGGCCTAGGATATCTTGCTAATTGAGCTTGGAGCCTTAAGAAGTCACTAAAAATGTAGTAGCTAAGATACTACATTTGGATTCTAGATAAGTAGTGGCCATGAAGGATGAAAATACACCATTTTCATAGCCCCAACAACATATTTTTAGAACCCTAAAGTTTGAAGGATAGCAAAAAATCAACTAAGTCTACAAATTCTCACCAGATTTGGAGTAACTAGGCTACTAACTTTGGATTATAGATAAATAGTGGCCATGAAGGATGAAAAGTTATCATTTTCATAGCCCCGAAAACATATTTTGAAGCCCCTAAAATTTGAAGGATAGTACAAAATCAGTCATTTCTACAAAGGGTGATTCATTAAGACAATGTAATCGGTTGAACATTTGTGATTGGTGAGGAGGAACAATTCGTTCCAAACTAGCGAATTGCTATTTTTCAAAGCAATAAATTACTTCTTTTAGGATTAATGAATCGCTAGTTTTTAGGTCAAGCGAGACAAACACAACATTGAATATGACAAAACTTCCAAGAAAGCGATATTTTGTCAATATATGGTGCTACATGATAGTTAGAAGGCTAATAAATGGTTTAGAGGCATATTTGGAGGATATAATATTTAGTGGTACATCATTTTGGTAAATATGTCCCTAAATTAATGATTTTACTAGAATTAGAACATATTTATCTTCTATAACTCCTTAGGTGAATCATATTCTATAAATATGAGCTAGAGGCTCCATCATAAATATCCCTTGGTCATTTGAGAAAATTAGAGCTACACATTATGGAATCCATATTGTGCTCTTAAAAAATAATAGAAAGATAATACATGACATTTGCTCTTCAATTGTGGCACTACCCTTTTGATTTGGAGAATGCATAGTGATTTATGGCAATGCCCTTTCACTTTTTGTTAGTCCTTTCCTTCTATTATTTCAGATTTCATATGTATTGGATCACACTAATGTTTATCTATATCTTCTTGTATATTGACTAGTTGCACACTAATCTTGCTATGGTCATGAACACATTTTATTTTCAAGCATGTTATTTTAAATCTCTTGTACCAAGTTTTCCAAATTTACTTTTTAGCAATTTTGTAAATTGATTTCTTGCTGAAGTGTAGGTGCGACCCACTCACTTGTCTTGCATGAGATAATTTGACCATGACGTAGGGGTTATCCTTTAAGGCCCATAACACTTGAAGGGGGATGCCTTTTCCCCAATCCTAATATACTATCAAGGTAACATATAGGATCATTTTAGATTTGGTCCTTGTAGCTACATCGATCATGACCAAATCCCCCACCACTCTAGCAGTGCCTCTTAGGATTTCATCATGCTATAAATGAAAAGGGAGGTCAGGAAGCCTAATCCAAATAGACACCATATTAATCCTTTGCGAATTTGAAAGTTGTGGAGAACATGTTTTCTCTACTTCCAATTGTTGAAACAAAATTGCATGCACGATTTAGTCAAATCTTTCCGCAATACAAAAACATTATCTATTTTATAAGAATAGGATGATGAATTGATTTATATTCTCCAATAGTTATTCTTCTTTAATTAATGAATATAAGTTGAGATTTAAATGCAATGTTCAAAGGAGTGCTAGAAGGAAAATATTGAAAAAGTTTTACCTATTGAATAAAGAGATGAGGATATCTTGCAACGAAAAAGTGAGATGGAACTTACAAGAGACTCACTATAAGGCCCAAATATCAAGCTTAGTAAAGTTAAATAAGTGGACGTGATCCTATTATTTATATAGAAAAAATTTTAAGAAGTGAAGAATTACACTGCAAAGTTTGTGATTTAGGTTTAATTAATATTAATTTTGTTAGACCATAAGGTCTTGGTCGAATGGTGAGTGATATGCACTTGTTGTGAAGAGGTTAATGGTTCAAGTCCCCTTAACACTCATAGTACCCATCCTGGTGTCGAGTCTTCATCCAAAAAAAAGGTTTGATTGTTGCTTGTAGATAGTGATTTAAATTTATATCTTGGATCAGTTTCTCTTTTATTTTGTTTTTTTATAAAGATGATAAAAAGTTAAAAGATATGTGTTGTGTTCAATTTTAGCTTTCATGAATTGTTATACTCATAATTTAATTGTAACATATTATAAAACCAAGCCCAAAGTTCAAAAAGTAGGTTGATATGAAAAAGTAGGTTGATATCAAAAATATATATTGAGACTTTCCACTAGACTAAATTAAAAAAAAAATGTTTAGTTGTTGCTTATAGATAATGATTTAAATAAATCTTTTGATTAATCTATCTCTTATGTGGTTTTTGATAAAGATGAAAAACATTCAAATATTTGGTGTATTCAATTTTAATTGCCATTAATTGCTACACCTAATTTAAGCCTAACATATTACAAAATGAGGCCCAAAGTTCAAAGAGGAGGTTGATATGAAAAATATATACTAGAACTTTCCACTAGACTAAAAGCCTTCGACTTTGTAGAGTGAAAATGATGAGTACCCTCTAATACAAAATGTTAATTTTGTAGCATTTAAATTTTTTGCTTTAGTTTTGATATGTTGCAAAATGATGGTTGCTTTTATCTCTACATTCAATTTCTTTGTTCAATTTGTAGTGGGCCACTCCATTGGGTTTGTGCCTTAAGAGGAGCCAAGCCTTCAAGATTTACCACCATTACTCAATGAAGCTGTATAAAGTGTACATATTTACCATGTATTCTATTCTGAAAAGCCGCTTCACAGTTTTCATCCGTGCATGAAAATAGCATGACGAATGTGGATTAGCAGAAGTTACTCCTTAAAACACCTTCTATCCAACAAAGCAAGTATACTTTCCGCTTTCCGAACAATAGGAGACCCCTGCTTTGTCTTTTCCACAATGCGCTTTGTAGATTAAAAATACACGCCAAACAAAAATAGATAAAACCACAATGACGGAGTACAGAATAGTTGCACAAAAACAAACGATTTCTATTAATCGATGGAGTTTAAAAACTCCTTTTTGAATACAACTGGGCTCGTAACCCTTTTTGTGATACAAAAATTACAAGTTATGCTAGGGTTCTCTGAAACCCTAGGTGGCACGAATGGTGGCGCTTCCGAAGAACGTATCTTCAATCCCAACAGAGTGAGTGGGCTTTGTCGTATCCCTTGCTTGGACCACTCCGACTTAATCGACTGCCATCAATAAACCGGATCTCGTTATCAAAAACCGCACACATTAACACTATCAAGGAGTTAGAAATTAATGAGAGGGCTCCACTGCGTGAGCCCTCAGAAACAATCTAAAACCCTATAAAAATGGAATGCAGGAAATCAATAACAGATTAAAACATAAAATACGGCTACTTGCTTTAAACTAATTTATACCTGTTCTCCGTTAACGCAGCTAGACCAGGCGACACATGGAAGTAATGTTGTTGTCAGAATAGGCTGCGGAAGGCGCCCTGGTGCACTCGCCGAACGCCCGCGTGCTTCGGATCTCAGGTTTCGGACGTCGGTCCGAGTCTCGTGGTTGAGGTAAACGCCGTGGGCACTTGGTAAACGCCCGTGGGCACTTGGTAAACGCCCGTGGGCACTTGGTGGAGGGGTAAACGCCCGTGGGCACTTGCGACAAGAATGGGAGATTCTGCAGAATGTTGCAGAAGGAATGGCGGCGAAAGCGGCGACGAAAGCGGCGATGGATGCGGCGAAAGGGTAGCGGAAGAGAGGAGATAGCAATAGAAGAATTAGAATCAGAGATAGAAGACATAGGAAGAAGATAGGGTTTGAGCCATCAAAGTGACTCGATTTATAATCCACTCTTAGGGCACACTTTAGGGTTTTAACGACACTTTGAACGTGTGGCTAAGATTAAAGTGGATCCAAGGGTAGAGAATAAATCTTGGTTGTGGAATGGATTAAGATGGATGGACGGATGAGATTAAATGAAGGATGGACGGCTCAGATTAAATCACTTAAACTATTATTTAAATATATATATTAAAATATTAAAATATATATATATAAATATTAATTTAAATAAATTTGGGGATGAAAAATGGCGGGAAAGGTGAAATTGGGCCAAATAATGGCGGGAAAGTGTGGATTTGGGCCAAATAATGGCGGGAAGGTGGATGACCGACATGTGGTTGACAGGAAGGTATAGATGACTTGCAAGTGGCTGGATTTTGGTGTCTACAGATGCCCTTTTTGAGCTGCTTTGTGTGAAGACACAATGCAGCACAAAAACTTAGGACACCTGAAAAGTTGGATCAGACGCAACTCTCTCTCAAGACTAAAGCACAACTTTGAAGACCAAAGAATAAAAGAATATTTAAAATTTATCAGCTTACCCCCTCAATTGGCGAGCGAGAATGGTTCTCACAAGCCAATTGGAAGAAATTCGGAAGAAAATGAACCGTTTTTGCCCCAACGGTGAAAAAGGGGTTGGTGTATGAACCATCTGTTTATGTCCCAACAGAAAAGGGGTTGGTGTACAAACCAGAAAAGAATATGATTGAAGACGATATGAGTGATGTGAAAGATGAACCGTTTTCTGCCCCAACGGTTATAAAGGGATTTTTGCCAAATTTTAAATTCCATGATCATGTAAGATGAATTCTACTATTAGGAAAGTTAAAAATTGATAACGGATGCCCCAACTCCTGTGGGTGAATCCATACTGTTGATGAAATTGCCTTGTTGGCGCCATTGATATGCAGAGATGCAATATGAAAGAGTCCGAACTTCGAGAGATGCTCCTAGTGACTGTATGGATAATTCCTCGGGTCGGAACCAATCAACCTAGGTAGCCTTAATCTCTAGCAAGACTCAAAATAATGATGATATTGAAGATTTGTCCACGTTTAAGGCCCCATGAACTAGGCCATCAATGACAACTGTTGAGCAAATTAATCTTGGTATGAGGTCACTTGAAAAGTAGGATACCCAAAATTGATTTCCAATTTTCAAACAGTGAAATAATTGATGATGATAAATGGTAAGTGTCCTTATGGTGGTTTAATCCTCTTACCGAATTGCATGGATGCAAATCGCTGCAATCGCCAAGGTGATAGAATATACCACTAGATACGAGGTTTACTTTAATTTAATTTGGCAAAAATATGCATGATGAAAGAAGAATGAATGAAATTGATGATAGATCAGAAGAATTGATGAATGTGGTTAATTTTGTGAAGGTTTTGAATATTTTTAACCCAATTTGTAAATCAATGATGAATGATGCGCTTTTTGAGCAAAATGACAAAATTTGTTTCCAAAACTGTTGTAACCTTCACAAAATGTTTTATTATGATAAGAAGAATGGATGGATGCAATTTGATGAAATTTGGAGGAGGTAAGCTTCAATTTTGTAAGTTTTGTTCTTTTATTCAATACTGACATCAAACGCCGGTATGCATTTGGAGGTGGCGAAACGCCCGTCGGTGTTTGAATGCATCATGAAATGCCCCACTGCGTCTGAATGCGCCATGAAACGCCCCACTGCATTTTAGGGCGCCAAAACCAACTATTTAAACAGTTTCAGCGAGAATTTCGCTCATTTGTGCGTTCGAGCTTGAGAGAAGTGCGTCTGAGGGAGTGGAATGAAGTGAAGTGAAGTGAAAGGTTGTGTGGGAGAGTGAAGCACGCGGGAGCTATGGCGGAGATGGGAGCGGACGCGCCAGTGCAGCCAGCTGAGGTATTTGTTTATTTAAGCAAGTACTTTTATTTGTTTTTTTTTTTTTTTTTTTTTTTTTTTGAAACAAATTTGTAACCAATTTTTGTTTTGTTGTTTTGCAGCTTAGGGTGTTAGAGGCACGACACCGATTCTCCCCTATCATTCCGGGGATGAGGAGGTCATTGTCCCAGGAAGACTGGGAGACATTGGAAGCGATAGGGCTAGCGGAGGCAGCCCGGTTGGAGGTAGTTCGGGCAGATGAGGGGTACCTCTCGGCTTTGGCCGAGAGGTGGGATCCAGATCGGGGGACGTTCCAGCTCCCGAGTGGAGAGATGACGGTGACGCTTGAGGATGTATACCGCATCCTCAAGGTGCCCGTGGAGGGGGCGCGGGTGGAGGTTGGACGAGATAGGGCCACGGAGATGGCCAAGTTGTTTGGGGATGAGCTGGAGGGAGATCCGGACGGAGAGCGGGGGATTCCTTACTTGGCCATGTATACGGCCAAGGAGTTGGTAGCGGTGGAGGCTATGATGATGTTCGTATTGGCCAACATTGTGGCCCCGAACAGCACCGGGTGCAGGTTTCCATGGAACCTGATGGGTGTAGTGAGCGAGATGCTCACTAATAGGGTAGTGTATGCCTGGGCACCCGCTTTATTGGTGCAGGTGTACCGGGAGTTGTATGAGGTTCGAAGACGGGGCCGGAAGGGCCTAGGCTGCAGTTTGGTTCTCCAGTGTTGGGGCTGGGAGCACTTCAGAGTGGCTCGACCGGAGGGGTTGCCATGTGCTTACTGGGACATGAGCCAGGCTTATGGTAGGAGATGGCTAGTGGCGGAGGAGAGACAGCGAGCCGCCCCGTGAGATCGGGGCAATGGTATAGGAGTTTATGGGCGGACTTGAGGATGCCCAAGTCATTTGGAGGCCCTGGCGGGAGGCGAGGTGGATCGGTGATGGAGAGCATCTGAGACGGGTGCGACAGGCTAGATGGGTAGTGGGTCGGGGCCACAGCGAGGCGGAGTACATACAGATGTCTCGAGTGCTCCGCCAGGTCGGATTGAGACAGGATGTCCCCGGTGAGCCAGTGCGCTACCGGAGGCACAGATCAGAGGGGGATTTGTCGTGTGCCGAGCCATGGAGGGAGGCGACAGAGGACGATGAGGACATGGAGATCCTCGACGTGGATGACGTCGGGGTAACAGCTGAGTATGCAGCATGGATGGCCGCAGAGCCGAGGTGGGAGCCACCATTAGTGGTCGTTGGAGCTGGAGAGGACGAGGGAACCGCAGAGGTTCCCAAGCGCGGGGAGGGTCCCCGCCTTCGATCCGATAGTCGAAGGCGAAAGGGGAAGATGGTGGGCGAGGCACCGGGGAGCGGAGATGACGAGGAGGATGATGGCGAGGGCCTAGGAGAGGCCGCTGGAGAGACTAGGGAGGTACCCCCTAGCGGGCACGAGGATGATCTGGCATAGCTGCAACAGCAGATAGCAGAGCGTGATGCTATGCTAGCTGTCCGGGATGAGAGGATAGCTCGGTTGGAGCAACAGGTTGCAGAGCGGGATGCCCTGATAGCTGTTCAAGAGGAGAGGATGGCCCAGATGCAGGCGGACTTGGATGGAGCGACTAGGGTGCCCCGGGATGACAGGGTGACGAGACTCCAGGCGAGCTAGCGGAGCGAGAGCGACGACACGGGATAGACATATCTAGACTTAGGTCTAGGACTCGTTATATTGAGGCTCTGGAGGACACATTGTTTAGGCATCACATTGTGTTGCATGATCCTCCATCCTCCTCTGTCTCTAGGCGTAGTGAGTCTAGGCACACCACTAGGTCTAGGGCTCCTACTAGGTCACAGGGTCCTCTTTTGATGGTTAGCTTAGTGCTTAGATGCACTCTTTATGAGCCTTGGTGCTCTATTGTATTTTGTAGCCTTTTGGCATTCACTGTACGTTTTGATCTTTATACATATATATACATGGCTTTTATTTTTAGTGTTTTACTTTCTTTTGTGTGAATGCCTATGTTTTTGTGATGCATGTTTTTATATGTTTTAATGCATATGTGATGGAATGGAATGCAAAGTTATAGATGATTAATGCGAGACTAAGTAAATGAAATATGCACTAAGAAGCACTCATACTTTTAGATAGTTAGATTTAGCCAACTGTTATCATAATTGTTTAATCAGGGGCACCGAACTTGGTGGCTTGTGAATGGATGACGTATGGAATGACATGAATATGGAAGAAGATATGGAGGTTGATATGGAAGAAAATATGGAGGAAGACTGTTTTACAAAGACTCAAACATGCTAGTGGTATCAAACAAACTTACTAATACTTCCTAATTCAACTAGGACCAAATGTGTGTGCATGTGAGTTCATTAACCAAATCGGAAGCATGGTAGTGACTCTAGGCAATCAAAAACCTGTGTGTGTGCAAGTGTGTTCATTAACCTCATCTTGCATAAATTAGGTAACCTTGTTATGGAGAAGACCCCGAAGCTAGTTTGTCTGTATGAGCATTCAGAGGTCTCTCTTTGAGGAGAGACATGTCGCCACGCAATGAGTATACTCCACTGCCAGTCAAGCGTCTATAGCCCCGGTGAAGGTTAACTCCATAGTCCATGTTGTTTTTGACCTTTGTAAGCCTTGGGGATGACTACCTATCCGTCTGACTGGACAAGTAGTACGATCCTTACAACTTATTTGGGATCAGTGGTGTGTGAAAAATGTTCATTTCCTTAGAGCTTTGGGGAATCGGATTCTCAACCGAAGTATGATGAGAATTTTACCCTATCCTTACTACTCTGTTTATATTTATATTTTGTGATTTGCTTGTGATAGTGGTAAGAACCACTATTTTATGGACTATGTTTGCATGATAGGACAAACGAGGATTACCCTGTTCACTTCGAGGCACAACCCAAGGATGGTGTTATCTCTCTTTGACACAAGATGTTTTTAAGATGTGAAAATGTGATAGGTTCAAGACCGCTTTTGAAATCATTTCCCAATACTCAAGATTTTATTTAGTGTAATTTGTGATATGGCCCTAGAGAACTTTGACATGCATTTCGAAGTTTGCTTAAAACACTAGAAATGGCTGAGTGACTGAAAACATTTTGGCAATGTAAATATGTGCAAATGGAAAATGGGTGTACGAATGACAATTCGGTTTGATGGATTTTATGAAGGTGCCCCTGATTAAGGCAACATGACTTTTGCTTGACCAAATTTTATATCCAAAAGATAGAATGGTCTCTAACATGATATGCAACTATGGCTGAAAATGAAATGTTATGGTTTTCAATGAGATGTATGCACATGAAATGCAATGTTTTTGAATGAGATGTATGCAACTAACAATGAAATGCAAATTCTTTTTATTTTATTTGTTTTTTTTTTTTTGTTGTACAAGCCATGTATATATGTACATATAAAATTCAAACTATGCGTAGAATGCTCTCAAGTGTATAACGACATTGCTCTCGTCTATGTCTGCCTGGAAGACTTCTGGCTTAGAAGATGAAGGTGAATGTGGAGGTGAAGGAGGAATGTAGTTGGCGGAAGCCCTTAACAATTCCTCGGAAAGGATGAACTCTGAAATAGATGGAGGGGATGAAATCCGATCCATGTCAATCGAGCTTGGGTTGATCGGGATTGGCTTATCCGGATCATATGGATTATGGAGCGGGGTGAATAAGTCTTCAAAATTCATTGTCGACTTATGGAAGAAAGGATGGGCGGAATGGAAGGGAAAACCGGTGAAGACCTCGGAAGACCTGAAGTGCAAAACAACATAGTTTTTCAGTTTTTTTTTTTTTTTTTTTTTTTTTTTTTTTTTTTTTTTTTGTAGTGGTGAAAACCACTATTACACACATACATAAAGCAATAAAGTATTTTTATATATTTTGATTTTTTTTTTTTTTTTGGAATTTTCTGATTTTTTTTTTTTTGGTAGTGGTGAAAACCACTATTTTAGTATATACATATAATACAGGTTTGGATTATGGCTTATGGATGTGGCGGAGGGGGTGGTTCACCTCGTTCTTGTGGAAGAAGCAAGCGAAAGATGGCCTCTTGGAGAGGGAACAATTGGAGATAAAACTCGTCTTGTTTAGTGAGGGGAACAATGGGCGCCGACTCTTCTTCAGATTCATCACCATTTGACATGACGTCAAATTCTTCATAGACTTCATCTTCGGATTCGTCGGGGTGGAGGATTTCTTCTTCTGAATTAAGATTAATGCTTTGAAAAGCTCGTTCAAAAGAAGAAAGGGATGGAAGTGGTTGGTAGCCCAGACCAAAACGCTCAGTGGGTCTCTGATATGGCATATCGATGCGTTCAGTTACCCCTTGCTCGTATCGACCTAGGCCAAATTGCTGCCAATTATGTCTGTGGAAATAGCGAGAGGGAAAACCCTCCATCCTTTCGATATTGGCAGGGACTGGATGCTTGGGTTCTAGTATGGTGGTAGGACTAGAAGATGACTCTATTCCCCCATATACAAAATTAATGGAATTTGGCATAGAACCCATGTTATAAACCGATCCAATGGATAAATGTTGGTCATGTGGACGACCAAAATCTTTAACTGTTTGCACATTGAACGGTGTGATGTGGACATCTTGGATGGCATACTCACCAATACCGACATCAGTGAGATGGACCTTGACTTGGGAGGGAGATGGACTAGATGATGGAATAGAAGAATGTGGGATAGAAGAATTGGAAGGATTTGGTTGGGTTGATGCTTCACTAACTTGTGAAACATCAGTGGTGATGGTTGGGAAGATGGAGGAATAATAGGTGATGTTGAAGAAGGTGTAGAAGAAGGGGGTAATGACGTGGAAAGAGATGATTGGTCATGGCCACATGTGCATGTGGTCACTGATGAAGAAGAAGGAAGATTAGTTGATGAAGAAAGTGGTGAATGAGATGGAATAGCGGAAGAGGAAGATGGTTGCGATATGATGGGTGGCTCCTCGGGAATGGGAGCTTTAGAAGAAGATGGTATAGAAGAAATAGATGGGGTCAAGAAAAGATGAGTGGATGGCAACACAATCTCATAAGGATTTGAGACATAGTTGCAATGTTTGAAGGGTTCAGTGTCAGCAGGTACACAATGAACTTGTCCCTCATATACATACTTCAGACATTGATGCGGTATAGAAGGGACACATCTCATCTCCCTAAGCCAAGGCCGTCCAAGCAATACATTGTATGCCATGGTCCCTTCCAAGATGTGAAACAAGGTATGCAAAGTTCGGGCCCCTACCTCAATGGGCAAGATAACCGTGCCAACCGTGGAAGATAAAGCATCATTGAATGCTTTAAGAGTAAAAGTCGACTTTGTGATAAGGGATGGCGACAACTTTAGATGACTCAACGCCGATGTTGTAATGATATTGATTGAGGAACCGGTGTCAATTAAGACTCTCTTGAATGGCTTGTTATCGATCTTGGCCATGATATGTAGTGGAGGATCTATACTTTCTGTTGACATAGGTTTGATTTCAAAATCATAGAAAGTGATGGAGGGCTCCATGCATGTTTGAATACTCCCCACAAAGTTGTTGAAGGCATTAGTATCTTGAGTTTGAAGCTCGATTGATTTTAAGATTTCCATTAATGCCTCTCTATGCGGGGGAGATTGTTGAATGAGGTCATAGATCGATAACTTGGCAGAAGCCATTTTTAAACTGGTAGTTAACCGGCTACTCAATGACATGATGGGTCGTTGGCGTTGAGTAGAATGATTTAGCGGTTGTTGAGAAGTACTAGCACGTCGTTGGGTCACTTTTACCTGAGGTGGACTGGGGGTTTGTACAGGTGGTCGTGGTTCAGCCTGATTTGGTTGGTTCGCCCTTTGACCCCGGGTTACTACGTTAATAGTACCCACAAAACCTTGGTATTGTTGTACATGGTTGACTTGATTAGGAGGAGTTACCTGAGTTACTCCCCCCGAAGTTGTTGGAGCTTCCTCCCGATGTGGAAGGGGTGTTTGAAATATACCAAGATTTTGATTTTGTTGGGCTAAGGGGCTATCCAATTTAATGGCTCCAATCTCAATAAGATCTTGGATCACATGTTTGAAAGTTGTACAATTATTGATATCGTGCCCATTTTGCCTATGATAAGGACAAAATAGGTACTCCTTGTAATACTTCCCCCTTCTAGATGGGTCTAAAGGTTTAAACTCAGGTAACGTTAATTGATTTGTGCTATATAACTTGTTGAATATGACCGCATATGGTTCATCTAAAGGTGTGAATTGTCGCTTGGGACGATTGTTTTGCCAAGGTCGAGTTTCCATGGTTGGCCCAATATTGGGAGCTGGTTGAGTAGGGGCGGGTACCGCATGATAAGCAATTGGTTGCGGTTGACTTTGCATTACTTGTTGTTGTTGAGCCATTACGGGCTGGCTCGCCACCACTTGATTAACTTGGTTAACATTTGAGGCTGTACTAGCCTTGTGCTTGTTTGTTTTGGCCATAATTATTATTTCGTTGTTGGCCCTTTTGTTGCCATTCTTTTCTACGGGGTTTTAAAACACCCTCTTGGACTTTAATGTCTTCTATGATACTTGCTTGGGCCAAAGCCTCTTCAAAAGTCCTGTATTGTTGTAATTGGAGTAACCAAGAGATAGGTTTTAGACAACTCCGGGTGAACATTTTGGTTAACTCCTCCATTGGTAGGGAGAATGGCAGTTTATTAATGATAGCCCTCCAACGGTTTCCAAAGTCATAAACGGTCTCATCGTCATGTTGCTTGAGCTTGTATAAGTCGGACAATGAAACTCTCTTTTGTACATTCAGGGAGAATCGTTCTAAAAATAGATTAATCAATTGCTCGTAAGCATAAATGCTATGGTGAGCTAAATGATTATACCACTGTACAACATCTCCTCCTAATGTCTGAGGAAAAGTTCTGAGCATAAGAGCATCATTATTTTGGATTCTAAAGCAAGCATGCATGAATGAGCTCACATGTTCATGAGGATCCTCGGTTCCTCGAAATTTGTCAAACTTCGGTAATGTGAAATCAGTCGGATATGGTGGTGAAGGTACCGAAGGATGAATTGGTTGATTGATCAATGACCTTAGCATAGGTTTCTGACTAAATGAGCCAGGCACGTTAAGCATAAGGTTGTCAATCTGTTGTTGCATAGCATGGAGTCGAGAATCTTCATGAAAATTTTGACTCGTTTGATGATTATGATGATGTAATGGAAGAGTGGAAAATTGATGAGATGGGATGAAATTGCCTGGATTAGGCGGTGTAGAATGGACAGGTTGTTGGTATGGATGATACCGGAAAGAAGGTGATTGGGGTAGATGATGAACTGGACTAGGTTGGGAGAAAGGTGGGGTAGGAATGGACACCACCGAAGATTGGGGTACCCAGGTGGGGCCTGAGCTAATAAAAGCTGGCTGGGTAGAAATTGGTTGGGGTGTAGGATTTACTACGACAGGTGGTTGAGCATTTTGTTGCTGTTGTTGCAAAATCAATTTGTCGAGATACTCCTTAACCTTATTAATCTCTAACCCAAGGGAGGTGGGATGATTGGATGAAGGTGGAGGGTAGGCTGCCATGGTAGTCATAGGAGACTGCATAGCAGGGGCAATGAAGGTGGCTGAAGTAGGCGATAGCTGGGAAGGAATAGTAAACTGTGTCCCAGGTAGGGTGAAACCATAAATGGTTTGGGAAGAAGAGGGTTGAAATTGGTTATGGCTAGAAGAGTTTCCACCAACTTCATAAAGAGAATTGGTGTACAACTGGGTACATGGAGGAGAAGGTGGTCGGGAAGACACTACATTTGTCTCCAAAGGAGGACAATTGAGCATCTGGGAAGATGTTGGAGATGAAGCCGGCTGAACAGATACCACATTAGCCTCAAAAAAAGGGTTAGTGTAGACCTGAGTGAAACCAGCGGGTATGGTTGATGCAATATCCTGCTAAAAAATAGAATCTTGCATAGGGGAATCTTGGATTGGCTCAAGGACATAGCCAGTGCCATCTCTTAAGTGAGTTTGCACTTGGGCCATATCAATGTGGGTAATATGAGAGGAATTGTCTTCCTCCATGGGCATGGCCATGTGATAGATGGTAGAAGGACGTGAAAGACCTGCAGGCGAACCTGCCTGAAATTCACTAGGATAAGTGGCCATGTTGGTGGTGGGGATGTTCTGTGAATTACCCATTTGATTATTTAGATTTAACATTTTAGATTGATTCCTTGTTAAGACCATGAAGCAATAAATCTAAACAAATTCAGAAAAGAAGAATGCAAAACTAGAATGATAAATTTACACTACAAAAATTATCAAAAAACAGTCACAACCTAGGTTTCAACCAATGTGTCTTACCTTGCGGTTAATTAATTATTTTCTGATCTTAATCGGTAGTAAATTTTAAGTGTCCGGTTTATGAGTTTTGCATGTGATCTAATCTTGAATTATTCACAAAAAAAGGTAAAAACTATGGCTAGGAAAGGACAACGAGATTCTTACTTGGTGATGAAATCCAACAAGTTTGCTCGGGGGTGACCTATGGTGTCTAAGGCAGAAGTTTAATGGATGGAGATGAATTCCACCGTCACTAAACTTCAAGCAATACCCGGTGATGAAATCCAGATATCAACTGTTTTAAATGCAATATGAAAATGCAATGAATTTTTTTTTTTTTAAATGTTTTAGTTATCTAATGTGTACATACAAGGCTATAAATCAAAAGTTCTAATGATCTAAGCAAGAGGCTACTGAAAACATGTCATTTCCTCTGAAGAAGTGGAGTACACCGTTTAAAACCCCCTGCCTACCAATGATATCGGATATCAAAGGAGCAACCGGAAGGTTCGTCCACTTCTCTGCCTGGAATCACCCAATGGCGGGAGTACTATTGACATCCAATCAATAGTCCTACTTAGATAATTAAAACAAATAATTCGTAGCTATTCTAATATGCAGCAAATTTTTTTTTTTTTTTTTTAATGCAAGCAACAATCAATAATGCAATGCAAAGAAAAATGTAATTAAAAATAACTGTTCTTTTCCAGATTACTTAGTTTTTGTTCATTTTAAAGTAATGATCTGAAAAAGAAACAAAATATGGCAGAAAAACCAAAAACGTAAAAAGTACAGCACTTACTTGGAAGCCTACGCTTTTTTGTAAAACTGACTTCAAACGCCCACGGGAGTCTGCACAGGCTGAAACGCACCTCTGCGTTTCGTATTGGACTTCCAGACGCCCCTCTGCGTCTGCTGCGTTTTCTGCAAGCTCAGAAACCCTAGTTCGCTGGAACAACGAATTTCGCGATTTCTGGAACCTGCAAAATGAAACAGAAAACAAGAACAGATTAGTAAAGCAAGTATTTAAAAATATGAAACCCTAGGGGGTCCCACCGTGATCGCCATTTGTAGATTAAAAATACACGCCAAACAGAAAGATAAAACCACAATAACGGAGTACAGAATAGTTGCACAAAACAAACGATTTCTATTAATCGATGGAGTTTAAAAACTCCTTTTTGAATACAACTGGGCCTGTAACCCTTTTTGTGATACAAAAATTACAAGTTATGCTAGGGTTCTCCGAAACCCTAGCTGGCACGAATGGTGGCGCTTCCGAAGAACGTATCTTCAATCCCAACAGAGTGAGTGGGCTTTGTCGTATCCCTTGCTTGGACCACTCCGACTTAATCAGCTGCCATCAATAAACCGGATCTGTTATCAAAAACCTGCACACATTAACACTATCAAGGAGTTAGAAATTAATAAGAGGGCTCCACTGCGTGAGCCCTCGAAAACAATCTAAAACCCTATAAAAATGGAATGCAAGAAATCAATAACAGATTAATACATAAAATACAGTTACTTGCTTTAAACTAATTTATACCTGTTCTCTGTTAACGCAGCTAGACCAGGCGACACCTGGAAGTAATGTTGTTGTCAGAATAGGCTACGGAAGGCGCCCTGGTGCACTCGCCGAACGCCCGCGTGCTTCTGGATCTAAGGATTACAGACGTCGGTCTGAGTCTGTGGTCAGAAGGTAAACGCTCGTGGGCACTTGGTAAACGCCCGCGGGCACTTGGTGAAGGGGTAAACGCCCATGGGCACTTGCGACAGGAATGGGAGATTCTAAGAATGCTCTGAAGGAATGGCGGCGAAGCGGCGAAAGCGGCGATAGATGCGGCGAAAGGGTAGCGAAGAGAGGAGATACAATAGAAGAATTAGAATCAGAGATAGAAGTAGCAAAAGAGATAGGGTTTGAGCCATCAAAGTGACTCGATTTATAATCTACTCTTAGGGCACACTTTAGGGTTTTAACGACACTTTGAACGTGTGGCTAAGATTAAAGTGGATCCAAGGGTAGAGAATAAATCTAGGTTGTGAAATGGATTAAGATGGATGGACGGATGAGATTAAATGAAGGATGGATGGCTCAGATTAAATCACTTAAACTATTATTTAAATATATATATTAAAATATTAAAATATTAAAATATATATATAAATATTAATTTAAATAAATTTGGGGATGAAAAATGGCGGGAAAGGTGAAATTGGGCCAAATAATGGCGGGAAAGTGTGGATTTGGGCCAAATAATGGCGGGAAGGTGGATGACCGACACGTGGCTGACAGGAAGGTATAGATGACTTGCAAGTGGCTGGATTTTGGTGTCTACACGCTTTATTAGCAATTTGCTCAAATCTTCATCGGCTTCAGATGAGTAGTCAGAATCATCTGACATTCGATTCGAATCATGAATGGAAGGAGCTACAGAAGCAGGTATCTTGAAATTACACTCTTTATGAGACAAGCCTTTACTTGGATCACCATCCGATGCTCTTTGAATATCACTGTTGTCCAATGATCATATTTTATCAAGCACAGAAATACTCACTTCAGGCATATCATCCATAAGTTGAATTGACACCTTTTTTCCTCCTGTATGACTTTGTTGTACAAAAGACCACTGCAGTTGACAACTTGGCACACTGCTCACTCCAGTACAACTCAATCCATCTGTCCTGCACAAAGTATCCATATTTTGTTATGAAGATGCATCCATGGTCAGAGATTTGTGATAATAACAAACACTGTTTAACATATCAGTTTTATCCACAAAATTTAAAGAGCATGGCGTACTTTCAGAAGTATCTTCAGCTATATTATCAAGAAAATTCGAATTCTTCGAGCCAGTCCCCTCAAATTCTTGGAGATGTTCGACTTTGAAGCCCTCTCAAACTACAACTGATTTGTGAGCCACATGAACTGAGACCCCAGCATTCCAACAAGTTGTGGAAACCAATGGAAATGGACCAGGGTGTAAGGTGTATTTACCATCTTTTTGTAGTGTCTCACCCTCATCAAAGCAGTGTTTGTCAACTGAATCTAAACACTTGAAAGTTTGGCATCCTCAAATCTAGAAGAGTCCAACATATTAGTTCCTTTTGCTAATGTCATTTTCATAAACTCATCATAAGCTTCCTTGTAAGCAGATAAAGCATCTCCTGAAAGAGATAAAAAGATAGGCATATTTTTACCTTATTTTGAGTCCTCCTCATCAAAGTTCTGTATGTCGAAGTCTTCACAGCCAGCCCTGCTCAGGTTCACTGTTGGGGACCCTGAATAACAGTCAAATCTGTTACCAAACGGGATTCGTTGTAATAGTTTTTTGTTGAACTGACCCATTTTCTTCTGATTAACCGGAATGTTTGAGTACGCCCTTGTGAAATTCATCTTGTCTGCTGGAATGTCAATTTGATTTTCCAAACAACCAGATGTCTCCATCCGTATCTCAGGATCTATGACAGAAACAAAACATGAACACCAGTTAAGGGAAAGGTAATCTAACTAAAAATGAGACTTTATTTACATGAGTCTTATATTAGTTATAAATCTTCTGCAAAATACAAAGTTTCTTTATCATTATAGGCGCAAAATACTTTTCCTAGGTCAATGTAGAATCTTTCATTTTGAGGATCAAATTGATATCAAATAAAAAATGCAACAAAAAATGATAAGCTAAGTAAATACCTGAATCTAATGATTGGGATTTCTGATTCAGGTCGTTCTGTTGGTGCTCTCCCAGCTCAATCGCCCGCAATTTCTTTTGACTAGCTTCAAGTTCTGCTTCAAGCTCTATGATGCGCTCCAGTAGCCTTGTTTCTATGACTTTACGCAAGCGTCTTTCAAGATCCCTTCGTGAAACTGCAAAATTTCCTGTATCAAATTCTTCATGTGTTGAAGCACTCCCATCTTCTAAGGACTCTGCATTATGCATTAAACCATCCTCTCTCAGTTCTCCATCAGCATCCGCATTGAAATCTGGATCAATCTGCAACACCCAAGAGAAAAACTTTAATGGTTACACTGCAACACAATAAAACTCAGTTGGAGGATTATTTAATGGACGGCTGCTAGGATAGGAAGAGTTGGTTAAAACCCAACAACAGAAGCTTGAACCTGTTAAACTAGCGTCCATTAGTATAAGTGCAACCAATGAATACCCTTCAGACTGGCCCGTTGTTAAGCTAAAGCATGTAAACACTACCACACGTTTGCAACTTTATAGCTCTGTTTAATGGATTGTACAGTTTAGATAGAAATGTCCTCTTTTTACATATGCATTATTTAGTGGCTACTCAGGGAGATTGACTACTGGCTGGCTAGCAGTTATGGGCTATCAAGATGATCTTTTAAAGTCAAGGTGACTGACTGCCCACTGGCTAATAAGTTGATCATATAGAGTATTTTTGTTTACCTAAAGAACCTCACGTTTGATATTTTTATGGATGTCTTTTTTATCCTTTAAGATACCATATCTTGTAAAAAATGACCTTTTCACAATTGTGAAATGTTATCATCTAATTTAAACAATTACTTTCATATCTATAGCCTACATTTTAAATTTGTATGGACAGGTTGCAGCCTATTTGCTGTCATGCTAAAGTTGAATTCAGCACCATATTCAAAAATGCTAGGATACATATTTTGTGTTAATAAATATTAAATATAAACAATTACACTAATAAATTAGCAGCCTCAACAACCATGTTTTTTAAAAAATGTATTTGATCTCTAAAAATTGATGAATTTTTTCCGATATGACAGCTAAAATGGCAAAGGTGCATTTGTATCTCCAAGCTGTTATACTTCATTATCAATTTCGTCGAATTTTTAAGATAAAATTCGAAATTCGTCGAATTTAAAACCTTTACTAATAAATTCAACGAATAAGTTTTAAATTTGGTTGGGAAAATTTTTCATTTCCTTTTTGTGATAAACGGGGTTTGCTGATGTTGAATCAACAGCCTCTTCTATTGATTTCTTCTTCGTACGTATCCCCAAAAATTTGTTTGCAAGCATGAAATTTCTGCCGCCTCTTTCTATTTTCGTGGGAACTATCTTCGATGAGGTCCTGGAATAAGCATTATGGCATAATAGACTAGTAAAAAGCTTTGAATTTTTAAGCCATTTCGTTTCAAATGAAAATTAGGAAGTCAAGAAGTCCTCGATTTTATTCTGAAAATAATTTTTCACATACATTTTTCGATTTTATTCTGAAAATAATTTTTCACATACATTTTCAATGTGTCAAAAGGAGGGTTTGGACTTGAACTGTTGCCGTACGTTTTCGGGCGTTCCACATTAGTACCGAAATATTCTGTAATAGACGACGTTGACCTGAATGCACCATTCAGAAATACCGTTGACAGTTCAGACGTTGTTTTGGTTCAAATGCAATTTAATAATCTTATAAGATTAAAATTTTTATTTTAATTTTTTTTTTTGATGATAAATGATAATAACGTTTGTGAGTTTGAATACGTTATTATGCAGGTTTGTTTTAGATATAAAATTTAATTTATATAAAAATTATTATTTAATTTTACTTTCAATATTTAAATATAAAATTTATCAAAATGTAAAACATATTTAAAATATAAATATGATATCATTAAAATTTAATGTAGAAGCTTAAAAATATTTTTCAAGTCTTTGTTTGGGTCTCTTATTTACTAATTTATTTACATAATATTTTGAAAGGATATATGCACATTTATAATATATCGAATTTTATATGTGGAATTTTATTTCGAATTTTTAAACATGTCGAATTTCTTTCGAACTTCAAGAGTGTCGAACTCGAACTTGAACTTGGTAACTAAGACTATAACACAAGGACTCTACCAACCTTTGTCTCACATGCATCCAAGTGATGTGAATTGTGAACCTTTTCTATAGAAAGACGTCCATAAAAAGGCAACAACTAAGAGTGTTTATAAAAGGCTTTACAACAATGCCTCAAACTTCATCCAAACTTCTATATTATAGACATAAACTTAGACTAAACTCTCTTTAGATCTGACATTTGAGAAACAAAAATTGTCACTATCATGCAGTAATCTGGGATGAGTAAATCAATATCATTCGACAAACTAGAGAGAGCATTGGGTACCTGTATTTTTGAATTACAGCAGGCTCACTGAAAAGCAGAGAATGTTGACTAGGGCCCAGGATGTTGATATACCTTACCTTTTCACCACCTCCCTTCTAATTTTCTTATCTAACATTGTTGTGCATGTGTTAGGAAGTGAAGTCATTATGCAGGTCAAACGACAGCAGAAAAGAGGACTGCAGCAGGCCAGATGTCTGGGCTGCTAGATGTCTAGGCCAGACGTCTGGGTTGCTATATGTCTAGGCCAGACGTCTGGGCTGGCAGACGTTTGGGCTGACAGACGTCTAGATAGATGTCTAAACACGGAAGACAAATAGGTTCAAGCACCTTCCTTGGGAGCGGAAACGAACAGTTTTTGGAGGCTTCCGTCGGGAGAGGAAACGAACAGTTTGAGTCTTCCTTCTACTCTATAAAAGGGATGTGATCCCTTGCATATATGAGGTTGGTTGAAACGTTGAGAAACGTGAATGTAAACTTTGCTGAAAATAATAAAGAAGAGAAGTTGCCATTGCCCCGTGGTTTTTCCTGCACATTGCAGGTTTCCACGTAAATCTCTGTCATTTGTGTTGTTGTTTTGTATTTTTCTATTATTGTATTTCCTCTTGCATGTATAAAATCTGAAGAATTTCCTAACATCTGGTATCAGAGCTAAGGTTTTGTGCGAGTGGGAGCTGCAACAATGACAGGAGGTGTAACCAAGTTCGAGATTGAGAAATTTGATGGCAGGACTTTGCTCTATGGAAGATGAAGGTGGAGGATTTGCTGGTTCAGAATGATCAAGCTCAAGCCTTGAAAGCGGTCGCGAGTAAACCAAGCAACATGAAATATGAGGAGTAGGCAACGCTTGACAGGAAGGCAGTTTCTACAATCCGTCTCTGCCTAGCGGACTCTATCTTGTTCAATATAGCTGAAGAGAAGACCATGGAAGCCCTTTGGCAAAAACTTGAAAAGTTGTATGAAACAAAATTAGCAACAAATAAGGTTTTTTTGAAAAAGCAGATTTATAGCTTGAGGATGAAGGAAAGTTCATCTATGGTAGATCATTTGAATGAGTTTAATACTCTTATCAATAAACTGGTTTTAGTTAATGTGAAGATGGAGGATGAAGATAGAGCTATCACCCTACTTTGTTCCCTCCCGGACACTTGGGATCATATGGTGATGACCATCAATAATTCATCATCAGGAACTCTCAAATTTGATGATGTGGTAGCCGCTTTGTTGGTTGCAGAGTTGAGGTGAAAAACGTCCCTGCAACCCTCGACCAATGAAGCCCTATCTGTGAGAGGTTGATCTTTCGAGGGGAGTAAACAAGATAGAAAACAGTCTAGATCTAAGTCTAAAGGACGTAAACAGAAAGGGAAGTGCTGGCTTTGTGGGCAGCCAGGACACTCCAAGAAAGACTATTGGCAATTAAAGAATGGTGAAAAGCAAAATCAACCATCAGTTGAGGCCAGTGCAACAGATTAAGGAGAGACAACAACATGTGAAGCCTTCTGTATTAGTAACAACAGATCTATTTTATATACCTAGGTTTTGGAATCAGGTGCATTTTTCCACATGTCTCCCCACAGAGACTAGTTTGACAAATATCAGCCATAATGTGGTGGAAAGGTCTATTTCGGTGATGATCACCCTTTAGAAATGGTGGGAAGAGGGGATATAAGGATCAGGCTGGACGATGGTAGAGAAAGGATGTTATGTGATGTACGACATGTGCCCGATTTGAGGAAGAATTTGCTCTCAATCAAAATGATGGATAAGCTAGGGTATTCTGTCACTTTCAGTAACAACTACTACAAGATTACTATAGGAGCTCTTGTAGTAGCAAAGGGAGAATCTTATGGGACCTTATACCATTTATGCGATGATACGGTGACAAACCATGCAACAACAACAACTTCTGTTTAGGATGCAATAATGCTATGGCATCAACGCCTAGGCCATATGAGTGAAAAAGGCCTGAAAATTCTGCATGACAGAGGTATGCTTTTTGGGATTAAGTCTTGTAATTTAGACTTATGTGAGCACTGCATTTTTGGTAAACAGAAGAGGGTTTGGTTTACTGCAAGTCCTGGTAAGAGTTCTAATTTTTTGCAACTTATACATTTAGATATATTTGGACCAGTCCCCACTCAGTCCTTGAATGGCTCCATCTATTTTCTGACTTTTATAGATCGTTATTCTAGGAGAGTGTGGGTTTATTTTCTGAAGAAGTCGGAAGCTTTGCAAAAATTTAAAGAGTTCAAAGCACGGGTAGAGAAGAGTTTGGGCAAGTCGATTTTATGTCTCAGGTCAGATAATGGGGGTGAATATTGCTCCAAGGAATTTGATAAATTTTGTATGCAGGAAGGTATTAAGCACCAGAAGACTGTACCATACACTCCATAGCAAAATGGTGTGGCTGAGCGGATGAATCGCACAATCATTGAACGTGCAAGAAGCATGCTTAGCGCATCTATGTTGGAGAAAAAGTTCTGGGTAGAGGCTGTTAATATAGCTGTATATCTTATTAATAGGTCACCTACAGCTGCACTGGATAGTCAAATTCTGAAGGAGGTTTGGTGTTGTAAGCCAGTTGATTACTCTCATCTGTGTACCTTTGGCTGTGATGTGTTTGCCCATGTACCCAAAGAAAAAAGGTCCAAGCTTAACCCAAAGTCAAGCAAATGTATTTTTCTCGGCTATGGAGATATAGTGAAGGGGTATAGATTGTGGGATCCTACTACCCACAAGGTAATTATTAGCCGGGATGTAATTGTTGATGAAAAATCCATGCAAAGGAAGGAGGTACAACAAAATCTTAATGTTGTACCTGTTGAAGTAGAATTGAGTGAAGATGAACATGTTGAAGTTTTTGATCAGCATGCAGAACAACAAGTAGAGCAGCCACAACGGTCACAAGACCAAGAGCCACAATCGACAAATCATTGGGTTAGAAGATCTACACGTCCACAAAAGTGTCCGGAAAGGTATTCTCATGTGTATCAGTCCTCTTTTGCTTTGTTAATTGATGATGGTGAACCTAGTTCATATCAGGAAGCTAGAGAGTTTGAGAATGTAGAAAGTAAGGGAAATCCATGGAGGAGGAAATCGAGGCACTTCGCAAGAATAAAACTTAGGAACTTGTGGATCTCCCACCTGGAAGAAATACTGTTGAAAACAAGTGGGTGTACAAAGTGAAGAAGAACAACGATGGGCTGTTGGAACGCTATAAAGCTCCCTTGGTGACAAAGGGCTATGTGCAAAAGTCAGGTGTTGACTTTAATGAAATTTTCTCTCCAGTTGTGAAGATGACTACTATTAGAGTTCTACTTGCACTTGTAGCTGCACAAGATTTGGAACTGGAGCAGCTTGATGTAAAGACTGCTTTCTTGCATGGTGATCTCGAGGAAGAGATATATATGGATCAGCTTGAGGGCTATGAAGAAAGAGGCAAAGAGCATTTGGTTTGCAGACTAAAGAAATCACTGTACGGGTTGAAGAGCCAAGGATGTGGTGGAGGAAGTTTGACACCTTGTGCCAAGGATGTGGTAGAGGAAATTTGACACCTTCATGAAGAGCCAAGGTTTCAGTAGGAGTGGAGCTGACCATTGTGCATACTATAAGAGGTTTGATGATGGCAGTTTTATTATTTTTCTGTTGTATGTTTATGATATGCTGGTTGCAGGGCCCAACATGAAGAAAATCATTGCTCTTAAGGCTCAGTTAGCTAGGACATTTGAAATGAAGGATTTAGGAGCAGCAAACCAAATTTTAAGGATGAAGATACACAGGGACAGAAAAGGAAGAAAGATCCGGTTAAGTCAAAAGTCATATGTGGAAAAGATAGAAAAGGAAGAAAGATCTGGTTACGTCAAAAGTCATATGTGGAAAATATTCTACAGCGCTTCACTATGCAGAATGCAAAACCAGTTAGTACCCCACTTCTTCCACACTTAAAGTTATCTTCCAACCAGTGTCCTCGAACAAAAGCAAAGAAGACAAACATGTCTCGTGTACCGTATTCGTCAACAGTAGGAAGCCTCATGTATGCCATGGTGAGCACCAGACCGGATATTGCCCAAGCAGTGGGAGTAGTTAGTCGGTACATGGCAAATCCTGGTAAGGAGCATTGGAATGCGATGAAGTGGATATTCAGATATTTAAGAGCCACTTCAGATGTTGCCATTTACTTTGGATATACCTTCACTCTTGCTGGTGGAGTGGTGAGTTGGGATTCTAAGTTGCAGTCTGTTGTGGCTTTATCAACCACTGAAGCAGAATATATTGCAGCAACTCACGCTAGCAAAGAGGCAATTTGGCCAGAGTGATTTTTGGGTGACTTCAAGGTAATTCAGGAGAAAATTATGTTGCATTGTGATAGCCAGAGTGCTATTCAGCTAGTGAAGAATCCAACATTCCATGATCGCACAAAACACATTGATGTGGAGTACCACTTTATCAGAAATGTGGTGGAAGAAGGTAGGACCCTGTTACAGAAAATCAACACTGAAGTGAATCCTGCAGATATACTTACAAAGTTGGTCAAGATAGAGAAGTTTGAATGGTGCAGAACTTCTCTGGGCTTGCTGAAAAAGTAACAAGGGCAACATTGGGCAATTGGCACTAGACAAAAATATTTGGCAGAAGAATTCCTGAATACTGACTTCAAGTGGAAGAATGTTAGGAAGTGTAGTCACTATGCAGGTCAGACGACAGCAGAAAAGAGGACTGCAGCAGGCCAGACGTCTGACCTGATAGATGTCTGGGTCAGACGTCTAGGCAGCAGGCCAGACGTCTAACCTGCTAGACGTCTGGGCTGGCAGACGTCTAGGCTACCAAGCGTCTGGGCTGGCAGACGTCTAGGCCAGACGTCTAAACAAGTAGTCATCCAGATAGACGTCTAAACACGGAAGACGAACAGGTTCAGGCGCCTTCCTTGGGAGCGAAAACGAAGAGTTTTTGGAGGCTTCCGTCGGGAGAGGAAACGAACAGTTTGAGTCTTCCTTCTGCTCTATAAAAGGGATGTGATCCCTTGCATATGTGAGGTTGCTTGAAACGTTGAGAAAAGTGAATGTAAATTTTGCTGAAAATAATAAAGAAGAGAGGTTGCTATTGCCCCGTGGTTTTTCCTGCACATTGCAGGTTTCCACGTAAATCTCTGTGTTACTTGTGTTGCTGTTTTGTATTTTTCTGTTATTGTGTTTCCTCTTGAAGGTATAAAATCTGAAGAATTTCCTTACAACATGATTTACTACATAGAAGCCAAGCTCAGACTCAGAAAGACAGACATTTCAGTTGACCAAGCTTTTGGGCTATGATTTTACAATTGAATATAAGACAAAAAAAAATAAGTAGTGGCAAACACCCTTTCTCACAAGTATGAAAAATTTGTCGTTGTCAATACTATTTCCACCCCCCTTCCTGTGTGGCTCTCCTAGCTTCAATATGAAAGGCATTTTGATCCTAAGACTGTTCATTTGATTCATGATGTGGAGGGAGGTAATTCGCCAAATCCCTTCTTCTCTTGGTTGGATAGGATTCTCAAGAAGGACCACATATATCTCATTCAGTCTTCCTGGGTCAAGAATAGTATCCTTCAGGAATTACATGTTTCACCATTAGCAGGCCATCCTGGATTTCTTAAAACCTATCAGTAGATTAAACAGTCTTTTTCTTGGGAAGGCATGAAAGTTGATGTCAAGAAGTTTTTGGCCAAATGTGAAGTGTGCCAGAGGAACAAGGGTGAAACAGTTGAGTCTCCGGGCTTGTTGCAGTCCCTTCCTATTCCAGATTGCCAATGGGAACACATCTCCATGGATTTCATTAAAAGGTCTTCCCAAGTTTGAGGGAAAAATAGTGGTTTTTGTGGTGGTGGATTGCCTTTCCATGTATGCCCATTTATGTGCCTTGCAGCATGCATTCACTGCCAGCAAGGTGGCCAAGATATTTGTTGATTCTGTTTTAAAACTGCATGGTATGTCCAAGTCTATTGTTTGCGATCATGATCCTATTTTCACTAGAAACTTTTGGAGGGAGTTGTTCACTCTCAATAGTACTCAGCTTAATATGAGCTCTTCTTATTACCCTCAGTCGGAGGGCCAAACAGAAACTGTGAACAAGTGCCTAGGTACCTGCCTAAGATTCTTTGCCCAAGACAAGCAATATCAGTGAGTTGAATGGCTTCTTAGCAGAATGCACGATTTGACACATTGTATTGTAAAAATCCCCCATCCTTGGCATACAATCTTCCACACTCCTAAGTGGCTCAGATAGATGATTTCCTACAACAATGTCAGACCGTCCTCCAACTCCTCAAGGATAATTTTTGTCAAGCTCAAAATCATATAAACCAACAACACAATTTACACCATTCTAAACGGCAATTTGTAGGAGGTGATATAGTCTTTTTGTGGATTCCACCATATAAGCAGATTTCTCTGAAGACCAAGTCCAATCAAAAGTTGGCACCCATATTCTATGATCCCTACAAGGTGATTTGCCAAACTGCGGAGGTTGCATATCAATTGGAACTCCCTCGTACCTCCAAAGTACACCCTGTTTTCATGTTTCTCATCTTAAGTAGGTAATCCCAAATGATTCATCTAGAGTTGGATGGAGGAGGACAGGTTGACCTGCATCCGGAAACAATGTTGCAGTTGTGGGTACATAATATGCAGTCTCACCAATTGCATGAGTTCCTCATCAAGTGGGGTGGAGGTGGGAGGATAGCCACATCGGCTAACGTTATTATTGGCTAGGCACCTAGGTTAGGATATTCGTTCCTTGGCATTAGGGTTAGGTTTTTTTACTTTGTTAGACTATAAATAGAAGAGTTGTGATGTAGTTGGATCATCATTCATTATGTCTATCTTGTATCAACTCTAGTGCACATAAGAAACTTTGTCCTCACTAAGTGGCAAAGAGACTTTGCCCTCTCTACGTGGTTGGATTGTTTTGGGACTTGGAATCCGAATTTGTTTGTCATTTGGATTTGTTGTTCTGGAATCTGAATTTTGTTGCAAATATTCTGTTACTACATATCTGGAATTTACTGTTGTAATTGCTGTTTTCTAGAATTTGTTTTGTTACACCATGACTGCTATTATTATCTTGTGCAAAAATATAAGGCGCTCCTTGTGCTCTATTCTTTGCATGGTAAAGGAATAATCAAAGCTGCTTATAACTCACAACCTAGTAATACCACAGATAAAGACTAATCATTTCCATACTGAAAACTAGTTAGTAAATTAAATAAACCTTAACTTGCAAGATAGTCAGTTGTACTACTTTGATGCAGTTAAGTTTAAAGAAATATAATCACACTTAAATTTAATAATTTATCACATTTCACCATTAATATTCATATTTAAGCTTTATGTCAGGTGACACTAGAATAATTACAGAGCTCTCCTACATTTTAATATGTCAAAATTCATGATGTTCCATAGAAGCACAATATATTATTCTGGTTGATAGGTTGAAGACATCTATTCAGAAAACTGCTGTTGCTTTGCAACAAAGTTTCCTATGGTATTTTGGAATAATGTCAGACAATCCTATTAACCTTTCTCATGACTTAGGAAAGACTAATTTTACAATGACCAATGTGATAAACAAATAAAGTGATCAGAAGCACAAACACAAAGTGCAGCTAGTCACATGACATGTGACATCAGACTACCACAAACAAGAAACAAAGAGGCAAGAGTGATCCTCAAGCATCATTCAAACACCCTAATCTTCAAGCCAAATGAGCAATGGCCCTATTTAAATAAATCTCATATCATCCATGCCTACAAAGTACCAGCTAATCTGTACCTCTCAAAGGAGATAACCATTACAAATATGTAGAAGTTTGTAAGCTAGGTAATGCTTTGATAAGATTAACAGTTAGTCATTCTGCACTCTTCCCCAGAAGACTTGCAACGTCGAATAGGGCCAGCAATTAGCAATAGCAGTGAGATTAGTATAATGAAAGACTGATATTATGGATCTGGCTCTAGCATAGCATACAAAAGAAAATCAATTTTACTCAAATACAAAGGCCTAATCCTTTAATCCCAACAAACATGGAAGGTCTAGAACTCTCACAAGTTCTAGTAAACATGTTCCAAACATGGACAAGAAGAAAGCAGCTCTCAAAGGGATTGATGGTTGTCTGCCACTGTTACATACCTGACTTTTGTAACACATCGGGGCATATGTTATTGTACATAAATGGACCATGTCTATAGTTAGAAGTAGGCCACATGTTAAGTTAGAAGAGTGTTGTCACAACATCATGTATATAACTGCTTTGTCATAGAATCTCTTTGTTGTCATATAATTATGAATGTAACTACTGGTATTATGAATGTAACTGTCATAAATTAGGTAAGTCAAGAATATTGTCATTGAATACTGTCATAGCAGGATGTCATAGAATATTGTCATAATATGGCAGGAAATATTCTTGTAAAATGTTATAAAATGGGAAGGATGTAACCCTCACGAGCTAGAGAAGAATTTGCATATTTTGTAAGCAAGTTGCCCCCTTGAAGTGGCCTGCAATAGTAATATTTCTCATTCTAAATTCTTACAATTACTGTTCTTTATGTTTCAATGTTTCAGTTCATGAATGCTTCTGTTATTGGATATACGATATTAGTGCTGCTTTTATCAACTACCAGTGCGATAATAGTTAGAATTATCTTTGGCACTGAATTTCTTATCTCAGTTCAGCTCTGCACTAAGAATTTCGAGGTGAAATATTCGCACGAGAAAAAGAGGTTCATTGTATCCACAAACCAAGATCTTTCCAACTTATCAACTAAATATTCAAATGCTTGAGAACAAAATGCTATCTTGCTGCCACATCTCTTCCATGTCCTACAGAGAAGCAAAAAAAAAGACAAATACTGTCGTTGAAGCTTGGATGCTCCTATTTAAACAGTCCACAAATGCCTTAGGAACGACAAATTCTCATGTTATATTTCTGACCTCTAAATCCAACTACAAAACAACCTTTTCTATCTAGGCTTTTGATGGTCATGTCCAATCATTACAGGAACTAATATGGCAATTTATAAGTGATTAACACTAGAGAAGGCTCTAAAAGAAAAAACTTCCTTGAATGAAGTCTTACAAAAACAAAAATGCCGCAATAGCACATGCATAACTCAAACTGAAATAAGGTAAGCCCAAAAACAAGAACTAATACAGCAATTTATAAAGGATTGGCACTAAAGAATGCTCTAACGAAACCTTCCTTGAATGAATTCTTACAAAACAAAGGTGTAACAATATTACAGGCATAACACAAAATGAAACAAGGCAAGCCCAAAAAGAGCACACACAAGCAGAGTGCACTAGCCCAAAGTCATCTAGAAGAACAAAAATGCACAAGTCAAGGTGAATTTATGCTATAATATTAAAAAACAGTAGTAGAGTCAACACAATTGCGTGTCTTAATGAGATTGTGAGCAAGTTTTCCACATAGTGGTGGCATATTTTCTCTCATGCTACATCACAAAGCAGGAGCATCAGATCTGTTCCACATTACCATCCCCTCAGTGTCCACTTTTGGTCAATATTAGATGTAGAAATTCAGGAATACACACCCAATTCAGCCTTTAGCCAGTTTTAATAACAAAGCACTTAAACAGATGTGTTCCCCAAAGTGGAATACCACATATAAGCAGAGTGTACTAGCTCAAAGCCATTGAGAAGACTTTCGATATTTTAAGGAAGATGCACAACTCATGGTGAAACTATTCTAGTGTTGACAAACGGTAGTAGAAGCAACTCAATCACCCATCTTAATGAGCATGTGAGCAATTTTTCCAAACAATGCTGTCACATTTTGTCTCTCACTACATCTCAAAGCAACAATAAAAGATATGTTCCACATTCATATCTGCTCAAAATCCAGAGCTGGTCAACATCAGACGTACTGTTTCAGGAATGTGTGGCTAATTGCCTTTAGACAAATCTAACATGGAAATCCTGAAATAGGTGTTTTCCCCATAGTGGAAGCCACCCCAAATAAGACTTTGGCTTGTGAAATGCACCCACAAAGGTTGACCATCCTAAGGGATTTTGTCCAGTAAGTGAGTGAGAGAGAGAGAGAGAGAACAGCATGATTTCAATAACAAAAGAAATTCGAAAAGAATGAGAAAAGACAAAATGTGAATGATCTGATTCCCTCTCCATCTACCAAATGCATGCCCAGGTTCTTCTTATTTTTCTCACTTTTCACTCTTTAAAACACTGCCAAGACCTATTTTGCTGCTTGCATGGCAAAATAAAATAAAAGCTGAAGGAGAGCTTTTTGGACATTATAAGGGACAGAGATGGATTTCTTGCAGGTTCATGGGCAAAAGGAAATAAGGATTCTAGTAGATTCACAAAGAAAGAAGTCTGAATCTTTTCTAATATTGAAGGGCACACAAACCAGTTCTTAAAATTCTTCCAAGTTCCATCATATTCTCTAACTTCTCATTCGCTACATTTTCTCACTTCACTACAGCAGGCATAGCAGTCATGTGTCATATGAGAAATAGTGGCTATGGATGTCATAATGGCTCACACTATTGAAAAATCAGGCATATGAGGGAATCAAACTCATAACCATGTAAAATAAGGAAAAATCATGTCAGAGTTGCAAAACTGTTTGCAAAATAAATTGTAGAGGTTCATCTGTCCAAGTGAAAACCTAAGAAGCTAAGATTGGAATTGAATTGTGCTTGAAAATACATTGAAAGCAAGTAATGGACTTTGAAAAAAGCAACCCAATGCAAATGCTAAAATGAGCAACCATCTTGACCAGAAAACTCACAATGACAAGTGTCTCAACAACAGAAGGTTATTGAAATAAATTGAAATTCAGACTGTTTGAGCAAATGTTTGACAATAATGAAGAAAAAATAAGAACAGATAACTGTAGTTTATTTCAAATACAAATGTGGCATTTCTTTTATTAATGATTGTTAACCATATTGACAAGATACAATATAATGAAATTAATGAATTCCCTATAGCTACAAGAACCCAAAGCCTGAGAAAAGTTTAACCACCCTTTTGGAGAAGATATTATCATATTACACATAAAAGGTTGGACTTCACATTTGATGGGCCACTGGGAAAAAATTGTTCCAATAAAAACTCTGTTGCAGGAAACTCCTATGGTGCTCTGTTTCCAGTGTTTCACAAACTTGGAAACTTAAAAACTCGAACAATCCTGCAAGCTCATCTAAAATTTCCACATTTGTTGTTAGGTATATGAATCTTTATTTGTCCTTAGATTAGATCCAGGACTTCAAATAATTTTTAATATTTATTATTCTCATTTATGAGAATAATTTATGGAGGAATTTTTCACCTACCCTCCCCATATGAGGTGTCACTCATTTATGGACAAGAAAGTTGTGCTGACAGCTATTACATTACTCCAAGGTAGGTGTCACATTAAAATACTTTAGAGTGACACATTTTATGTAACTCCAAGTTATATGTCACTCAAAATTCTCTTGTGTATGGAATTTTAAGACACTTAAGCACACAAAATCAGAAAGGTGAAAGCAATGATGTTAAGCTTGTAACTCGTCTAATCTATATCCTCAAGCATAAAGACGCATAGGACGTAGAAACATAGTATCACTCTTTGAAATTCTGGAGCGTTATCTTATTATCTTGTTGTAACCTTACATCACAAGGATTTGAACATTTTTCTTTTCCTAATTCATTCACAGAGGCATATTTTTCCCTAAAAAATTCTCCATATCTTGCTTGCTTCTCATATGTTCTACAATTTTTTCTTTTTTATCTTTTTTTACCTTCCATTTTCAGATGCTTTGGAATGGCATTTCCAAAAGTTTCCAAGGTATATTCCCAGCATTTGTACCAAAAACCAGTCCAAAAATGGGTTTAAAAATAGGTGGGGATAAAAGAAGCCAGAAATTCTAATTATTCTCCTGTCTGCACTATAATCTTAATCTTCTTTACGGCAAAAAATAAGAGTAGGCAACATACAAAGCAAGAGATTGGTCTTTGAACCCTATGACTCCTGCAAGGTACTCAATGTGCATTATGGAGCAAAAGAAACACACAGATGCTAACGAAGTTGATCATAGACAACCAGCATATCTCATAAGAGGCATGAATAAACATTATACGAAAGGTAGAAAACACTGGAGGCAAAGAAGCAAACAATGAAAACAATGATCAAGGCTGAGAATAAATAAAATTTTAGCAAGAAGATGGCAAGGACAATTGGAAGCCATCACTATCGAAAGCCAGAATACACTAAAGAAAGGTGCTATAATATTTTGACAGAATGATGAAAAAGTTTGGAATCACCAGTTCTCTAAAGATTTTAAAAATGGTAATAAATTGCATGCCCTCTCTATTATTGCCTTGTATGGCCATGCTTCCAAGAGGGAAGAGATTATTTACTCTGGTTCGTCCATATATAGCTAAAGATTCTTCTTTGTTTTCTTCTCTTGCAACAGCAAAATATCGAATTCTTGTTGAAAATGACTATGCTCTAGACATTTGTGACAATGGTAGCATCAAGCATGAGAATGGATTCATTATTTATGAAAATGGCAATATCAAGTATGATAATGAATATCAAATATGATAATGGATTCATTAATCATGACAATGCTAATATGAAGCATGAGAATAGGTTCATCATTGTTGTGTATTATGTTCCTAAACTCTCTCACAATATTCTTCTTCTTCTTCTTTTGTAGCTTTTTGAGAAATCACCAAACAGGAAAAAGAAGTTGAATTTTGGCCTACCAGGTTTCACAGGTGAAGAACATTCATAATAACTTTCCAGTTGTTGCTAGAGACAGATTTGACCCCTAAAACAATTTTTTTTAAGTTTTCAGGATTTCATGTTCCACAAACAAGTACCAAGGCATGATCTCTTGTGGTCAAAGAAAATAATGTAAACAAGCTTTGGCATCCAAAGCCTAAACACCTAAATTATTAAATGATGAAACTATTAACCAATTTGGAAATGCAAAAAACTGACCAGATCGAATTCCAATAATAAACATATTTTCTTGCCCTCTTGCCATATACCACCTAGTAAATCAGCTTCTCATTCAGTAACTTAAACAAAGAGAACTATATCTTGTTGTGTCATTTACCATTTAGTAAGTCAGCTAACACATTCAGTTACCTAAACAAAAAGAACTTCATCTTAATTAGCAGGACAATCTTCAAATAATGCTTGCCTGTTACTAAATGACCAGGAAAAATTCAGAACAAGTTGGAAGAATCTGGCGAACATTAGGTGCTATCTAGCCATTTGACTTCTTGACAAGAGAAAAGAGAGATTCTATGCTCATATGTCAAGTGTGCTTGATTAACATTCAAGAAACAAAAGATCTTCATATAGTAAGTTTTAACAAAAATTAGCACAACTCTCCCACTCTTGGTCCATCTTTCAGCTATTCTCGTTCTATCAATAACACCTTGAGAAAATCTCTACAAGGGAGGTGTGCTTCAGAGAAATCACAGAGACAAGTTAGAGAAAGGAAAGGCATAAAAAATAAACTCTCTTTAGATTCGAGAAACAAAAATAATCACTATCACGCAGTAATATGAGATGAGTAAATCATTGTCATTCAACAAACTAGAGAGAGCATTGGGTACCTGTATTTTTTAATTACAGCAGGCTCACTGAAAAGCAGACAATGCAGACAAGGGCCTAAGATGTTGATATACCTTAAATTTTCACCATGTCCCCTCTAATCTTCTTTTCTAATATTGCTGTGCATGATTTACTCCATGGAAGCCAGGCTCAGACTCAGCAAAATACACATTTCAGGGCAAAAAAACTTCGTGAAAGACTCAGATAATGCAAATGAGGTCATTCATCTGAAAGTGACAACTTTTTTCCCGCAGGCATGCCTTGTGGTCAAACTGCATAAGTCTCACTGAAAAAAGAAGAGCTCTAGGGCATCATTTTTTACTCATCTTAGGTCATTTGACACTTGGACTCTGGTTTTTTTGACCGACTTGCAGATAGGATGATGCAACTATGATTTACACAGATATTCATATTTCATATTTATCAAATCTTTCCCACTACACATCCAATTTTAAAGCACAAACTGGTAATCTATAGTAGTTATTCTGCATGGAGATTAAATTTTTTAATTTTGACTCTTGAATACAATTATGAGCCGATATAGATAAAAAGACCTAACAAGAGGCCCTGACTCATACGATTCCTAAACAGAGGCAATGAGTTAGTCATATTGTAAGGAATTTAAAAAGAACTAGCTACAACTAGTGATTGTAAAATGGTACTACATCAGGTATGGAAGTCATGAGGCTAACAATGGAAGGCGTAGAAATCTATGCCATGATTCCTTGAGTAACAAATATAACCCTAAATCTTCATTCCCCCAACTCTATGTTCTGATTGCAGCATTTGCTCACTGAAGTTGTTTTATAAGAGGTATAAAAAATGATTAATAATAACCTGGTTTTATGACTCTTGTTAAGCAGATGCACACCATCCATATACACAATGATAAATAACAACCTGGTTTCATGGCTCTTGTTAAGCAGATGCACACCATCCTATATGACTGCAACTTATACGACCCTCCCTTGAGCCTCCAACCTGAGGTTCATCAATATCTTCAGGCTCTAGAAAGTAGATTGGATGGTCAAATTATTGTGATCAATGATGATCAATAGAAATTCTCTGCTTCTCTAGATCCTACCAAACAGAAATTACAGAATCTTTTTGTTCCATGTCTTGGAGGGCATAGGGAGTTCGAAAAAAAAAGAGGGCACTGGAAAGCGAATTCCAGCGGATCTCCCTTTGAGTGGCATAGGGATCGACAAAGGAGACCTTAGATTCATAAGGAAGTTCCTCTCCTCATTGGACGTTTCTAGCATCAGGATCCAGGGCACTTTCAAAGGCTGGTCTACAGGAAGGATCCAAGGTACTTCCAACATCAAGATCCAGGGCACTTCCAACGGATGACCTTAGGGTAGGATCCAGGTCACTTCCAGCAGCTGAATTTTGCACAGGATCCTGGTTGCTCCCGTTTGGCAAGTATTTTATTCTCAAAATGGACCATAATAGTCTCAAGGACTTCTTCGAACAACGTCTCTCTTGTCCAGAACAAAACAAACGGTTGACCAAGCTTTTGGGGTATGACTTTACAATTGAATATAAGAAAGGAAAATGTAAGTAGTGGCGAATGCCTTTTCTCACACTTGAATAAAAGAGGAACGCCATTGAGAAGACTTTTGAGATTTAAGGAAGATGCACAACTCATGGTGAGACTATTCTGGTGTTGTAAACAGTAGTAGAATCAACTCAATCACCCATCTTAATGAGCATGTGAGCAATTTAGAATTTATTCAATCACCCATCTTAATGAGCATATGAGCAATTTTTCCAATCACCCATCTTAATCACCCAGTTATTAAAATTTTTCCAAGTTCCATCATAGTCTCTAACTTCTCATTCGCTACATTTTCTCGGTTGGTCACTACAACAGGCATAGCAGTCGTGTCATATGAGAAATAGTGGCTATGGATGTCGTAATGGGTCTTTTCCATGAGTTCTTCGTCATTCTGTATGTGTTTTTTACTATTAGAAAATTTTGTACTTTCACCTAGAATCTCTTTCAGATTCAAGCGATTCAGAATTTGAAATTCTCTACAACGTCTTGGAAGCAAAATATCTTCGAAAATGAGGGAACTTGAAATTTTTTCATTCAGAATGCGTCGCACAGATCTGTCAGAAAGATCTACATATAGTCATGGTAGTATATATATGGAGATAGAAATAATATATGGAGCTTAGTATGTCTGGGAATATGGGAGAACCCGCTTTTTCTGACATTATTACCAGTGGTTTATCCACAGTATTACTATACCTTCTTTATTTATTGCAGGTTGGTTATTTGTCAGCACAGGTTTGGCTTATGATGTATTCGGGAGCCCCTGACCAAATGAGTATTTCACAAAAAGCCAACAAGAGGTTCCATTAGTAACTGGTCGTTTTGATTCATTAGAGCAACTTGATGAATTTACTAAATATTTTTAGGAGGTACTAATGACTATAGATAGAACCTATCCAATTTTTATAGTTAGATGGTTGGCTGTTCACGGACTAGCTGTACCTACAGTTTTTTTCCTGGAATCCATGTCATCAATGCAGTTCATCCAGCTTTAACTTCTATATCAATTAAATCATGGAGCTATTACACAATCAAACCCAAACGAACAAAATGTTGAATTGAATAATACCAGCCTCTACTGGGGGCTGTTCACATGATTCCCAGTTTCCAAAATCATGACCTGCAAACAGTTTCTATATTCAATTTCTGCAATTACTTGTGAATTGTCATATCAAAATCCAGTTCAAATTCAATTCTGTCAGCTATGTAGTAAATATAGTGGTAGCAAACTGAAAATTAACATATAAATGTGTATATGTGAGCTTGTGAGCTTAGGTATGTGAAAGTGGTCGAAAAAAAAATGGAAATGTTGATATGTTTGGCAGCCGCTAGCTCTGCCTATCTCGCCAAATGCTGTCTGAATACACATAGAAACAAAGATTCTCTTGGAGATTCTGCTTCGCGAAGACATCGTATTAGATGGCCTTTGGTTGATAAGGGTAAGTGGACAGCCTTCAAGCAAAGCCGCAGGATCCATGGGAGGATTCCTTTGGAAAATTTTGGAAAAGGGGAGTCTAGCATGGTGAATGAGTCTCTGAAACTGGGTGGAGGGTGTGGGGAAATGAGCCAGGTAATTTTTGTTTCTTGAATGTTAATCAAGCATACTTGACATATAAGCATAGAATCTCTATTTGCTCTTGTCAAGAAGTCAAATGGCTAGATAGCACCTTATGTTGGCCAGATTCTTCCAACTTGTTCTGAATTTTCACTGGTCATTTAGAAACAGGCAAGCACTATTTGAAGATAGTCCTGCTAATTAAGATGAAGTTCTTTTTGTTTAGGTAGCTGAATGGGTTATCTGACTTACTAAATGGTAAATGGCACAACAAGATGTAGTTCTCTTTGTTAAAGTTACTGAATGAGAAGTTGACTTACTAGGTGGTAAATGGCAAGGGGGCAAGAAAATATGTTTATTATTGGAATTCGATCTGGTCGGTTATTTGCATTTCCAAATTGTTTATTAGTTTCATCATTCAATGTTGAGGCCTTTGATGCCATAGCTTCCTTACATTATTTTCTTTGACCACAAGAGCGCATGCCTTGCTACTTGTTTGTGGAACATGAAATCTTGAAAACTTAAAAAAAATTGTTTTAGGGGTCAAATCTCCCTCTAGCCACAACTGGGAAGTTATTATGAATGTCCTTCACCTATGAAACCTGGTAGACCAAAATTCAACTTCCTTTTCCTGTTTGGAGATTTCTCAAAAAGTTAGAAGAAGAAGAAGAATATTGTGAGAGTTTAGGAGCATAATACACAAAAATGATGAATGAGAAATCACCAAACAGGAAAAGGAAGTTGAATTTTGGTCTGCCAGGTTTCACAGGTGAAGTTGAAGAATATTGTGAGAGTTTAGGAGCATAATAAACAAAAATGATGAATATATTCTCATGTTTCATTTTAGCATTGTCATGAATAATGAATCCATTCTCATACTTGATATTACCATTGTCACAAATAATGAATCCATTCTCATGCTTGATACTATCATTGTCACAAATGTCTAGAGCATAGTCATTTTCAACAAGAATTCAATATTTTGCTATTCGAAGAGACGAAAACAAAGAAAAATCTTTAGTCATATGATGGATGAGCCAGAGTCATTAATCTATTCCCTCTTGGAAGCATGGTCATACACAGCAACAATAGAGAGGGCGTGCGACTTATAACCATTTTTTAAATCTTGAGATAACTGTGATTCTAGAATTTCTTTGATCATTCTGTCAAAATATTATAGCACCTTTTATTAGTGTATCCTGGCTTTCCATAGTGATGACTTCCATTGTCCTTGTCATCTTCTTGATATATTTTTATTTTTCCTCATCTTTGATCATTGCTCTCATTGTTTGCTTCTTTGCCTCCAATGTTTTCTATCTTTCATATAATGTTTATCCCTTCCTCTTACGAGATATGGTTGCTGTTTGTGATCAACTTCGTTAGCATCCGTGTGTTTCTGTTGCCCCAAAATGCACATTGAGTACCTTGCAGGAGTCATAGGGTTCAAAGACCAATCTTTTGCTTTGTATGTTGCCTACTCTTCTTTATTGCAGTACAGAAGACTAAAATTAAAATGCAAAATAATTAGAATCTCTGGCTTCTTTCATCTGGTTCAAAATGCTGGGATTTTACCTTGGAAACTTTTGGCAATGCAATTCCAAAGCATCTGAAAATGTAAGGTAAATAACATAAACCAGAAAAACTTGTTTAATGTAGGACATATGAGATGCAAGCAAGATACGGAGAATTTTTTAGGGAGGAAACCCTTTGAGGGAAAAAAATGCCTCCGTGAATGAATCAGGAAAAGCAAAATGTTCAAATCCTTGCTATGTAAGGTTACAACAAGATAATAAGATTACGCTCCAGAATTTCAAAGAGTGATACTATATCTTCTACATCCTATGCCTCTTTATACTTGAAGATATAAACTAAAGGAGTTACAAGCTTAATATCATTGCTTTCACGTTTTTGATATTGTGTGATTAAGTGTCTTAAAATTCCATGCACAAGGGAATTTTGAGTGACATATAACTTGGAGTTACATAAAATGTCACTTTGAAGTGTTTTAATGTGACACCTACCTTTGGAGTAATGTAATAGGTGTCAGCACAACTTTCTCTTCCATGAATGAGTGACACCTCATATGGGGAGTGTAGGTGAACAATTCTCCATAAATTATTCTTATAAATGAGAATAATAAATATTATAAATTATTTAAGTCCTTGATCTAATCTAAGGACAAACAAAGATTCATATCCCTAACAGAAAATGTGGAAAGTTTAGATGAGCTTCCAGGATTGTTCAAGTTTGTAAGTTTCATGTTCT
This sequence comes from Wollemia nobilis, assembly GCA_028583015.1. Classification (NCBI taxonomy): domain Eukaryota; kingdom Viridiplantae; phylum Streptophyta; class Pinopsida; order Araucariales; family Araucariaceae; genus Wollemia; species Wollemia nobilis. The sequence continues at coordinate 1,882,104 of JAQPPZ010001683.1, forward strand.
TGAAATACTGAAACTAGGTACCGTAGGAGTTTCCTGCAACAGAGTTTTATTTGGAACAATCTTTTTCTAGTGGCCCATCAAATGTGAAGTCCAACTTTTTATGTGTAATATGATAATTTCTCCAAAAAGGTGGTTAAACTCTTCTTAGGCTTTGGGTTCTTGTAGCTATAAGGAATTCATTAATTTCATTATAGTGTATCTTTTCAATATTGTTAAAAATCAATAATAAAAGAAATGCCACATTTGTATGTGAAATAAACTACAATTATCTGCTATTATTTTCTCTTCATTTATTGTCAAATGTTTTGCCCAAAGTGTCTGAATTTCAATTTATTTCAAAAACCTTCTGCTGTTGAGACACTTGTCATTGCGAGTTTTCTGGTCAAGATTGTTGCTCATTTTAGCATTTGCGTTGGTTTGCTTTTTTCAAAATTCATTACTTGCTCTCAAGTTATTTTCAAGCACAATTCAAATCCAATCGTAGCTTCTTAGATTTTCACTAGGGCAGATGAACCTCGAAAATTTATTACACTCCTCATTGTAATTTCTTCCAAGTTCCATCATAGTCTCTAACTTCTCATTCGCTACATTTTCTCGGTTGGCATAGCTGTCATGTTTCATATGAGAAATAGTGGCTATGGATGTCGTAATGGCTCACACTATTGACAAATCAGACATACGAGGGAGTCGAACTCATAACCATGTAAACGAAAAAAAAATCATGTAAGAGTTGCAAAACTGTTTGCAAACTAAATTTTTGAGGTTCATTCAGTAACTTAAACAAAGAGAACTACATCTTGTTGTGTCATTTACGATTTAGTAAGTCAGATAACCCATTCAGCTACTTAAACAAAATGAACTTTAACAGGACAATCTTCAAATAATGCTTGCAATGACCAGGGAAAATTCAAAATAAGTAGGAAGAATCTGGCCAACATAAGGTGTTATCTAGCCGTTTGACTTCTTACAAAAGAAAAGAGAGATTCTATGCTTATATGTCAAGTATGCTTGATTAACATTAAAGAAACAAAAATTACCTGGCTTCTTTCCCCACACCCTCCACCCAGAGACTCATTCACCACGCTAGACTCCCATTTTCCAAGATTTTCCAAAGAAATCCTCCCATGGATGCTGCGGCTTTGCCTGAAGGCTGTCCACTTACCCTTATCAACCAAAGGCCATTTACTACGATGTCTTCGCAAACCAGAATCTCCAACAGAATTCTGCCAGCATTTGACAAGATAAACAGAGCCAGCGGTCGTCAAACACATCAACATTTTCATTTTTTTTTTTGACAACTTTCAGATACCTATACTCACAAGCTCACATATGCACATTTATATATTAATTTTCAGTTTGCTATCACTATATTTAATACACACCTCACATAAACTGGATTTGAACTGAATTTTTACACTACAATTGTCAGATAATTGCAGAAATTGAATATGAAAACTGTTTGCATGCCATAATTTTGAAAACTAGGAATTGCAGAGATTGATTTGGAATCTCTTTGCAGTTTGGAACCTGTTCGCAAGAATTTTCGAAATTGAATTTGGTGACTTGTAGAGGCGCTGAAAAAATGTTAACATTCCTTTCTGACATTAAATTAAGTGCCGCGTGGGTAGGCTTGGGAAAAATGATGAATATGAAAACTGTTTGCAGGCCATGATTTTGGAAAAGGAATTGCGGAGATTGATTTGGAATCTCTTTCAGTTTGGAACCTGTTCGCAGGAATTTTGGAAATTGATTTTGGTAACTTTTAGAGACGCTGAAATAATAGAAACATTCCTTTTATACATTAAATTAAATAAGTACCGTATCTGTAGGCTTGGAAAAAATGATGAATATGAAAACCGTTTGCAGGCCATGATTTTGGAAACTGGAATTGCAGAGATTGATTTCGAATCTCTTTGCAGTTTGGAACCTGTTCGCAATAATTTTCGAAATTGATTTTGGTAACCTGTAGAGACGCTGAAAAAATGGAAACTTTCCCTTTATGCATTAAATTAAATAAGTATTGCCTTTGGGAAAATGATCTTCGTAAGTATGGAAATGTTTGTTAATACGTACCTATCAATCTAGCGTTCTTATGTTATATATATTTATTTATTTTCTCTTGAAAATTTCAACGATTTTTTTATTAATATATTATATGGTTATTAATTAAGTATATAATTGTTGCACGTGGGGTGCAGTGCAACGATTTGGGCTTTGGTTCTTTTTTTTCGAGAGGTCCAAGGTTCAAACCGTGGCATGGGTGAGTGGGTGTGTGTAACGATTTGGGCTTTGGTTCTTCTTCGGGCGGTCCAAGGTTCAAACCGTGGCATGGGTGAGTGTGTGAGAGGGTGGGTGTGTGTCTCCCTAGTGTAAGGTTCAAACCTTGGCGTGGGTGAGTGTGTGAGAGGGTGGGTGTGTGTCTTCCTAGTGTAGGGAATTCCTGTCAAAACCCATATCTTAATATTACCAAAAAAATTAAGTATATAATTATTTAGCTTTTATAGCGTATTAAAAAATAATTATATTAAAATAACTTGAAAAATATGTATTTGATTTTTTTCTCAAAAATAATAAGAGTTTTATTAACTTAATCTATACTTATTTTATAAGATTGATTTATATATAATATTATTTAAGTAAAAGTTTAATTGATTGAATTTATACTTAGTAAAAGTAAATAAATATTACTATTTAATTTATAATGTTTGATTCATATGCATGGATTTAGGTTCATGTATGAAAAATGTGAATTCGTGTTTACTTTGAAAAATGTATTTGTAAAAGTAATTTAATAAATAATTTTTATTATAATAAAATATTTAAGTAAAGCTTTTAAGAATATTATTAAAATTTAATTTTAATTGCTTTAGATTTATGAAGATACGTGTAAATGTATTTTGAATGAAAATGGTTGGGTTTATGTTTGATATTATAATTTTGATGAGTAAATTATTTTTTCGTATTAAATAATTTTTCAGTTATATAGGGGAGTTGGTCACAACCACAATAATTTTAGTAACTTACAACCGTAGAATTCAAACCAAGGTTGCTTCACCAAACCTATTCCACTTCATTATTGTTGACCCAGTGTGAAAAGGACTACCAATCACGGTCGCTCAGAGGATTTAGATCATACTATTACCTTTGCAAACAGGTTGCTCCACCTAGGTGTCTTCTTGGTAAGTGCCTAGCCAACCAAGCACTTACCAATATCAAATAATAACAATAACATGTTATGTATGAAATGATAAAATTAGCTAGATAAATATTTATTACTTAACAATATAATATAAATAAATATGAAAATTATTTAAATATATATATATTTAAATCTAAATATTAACAACAATAACATGTTATGTATAAAATGATAAAATTAGTTAGATAAATATTTATTACTTAACAATATAATATAAATAAATATAAAAATTATTTTAATATATATATTCAAATCTAAATATTAATGAGACAGTAGATGTGTTGGAAGCCTTTGTTGATAGTTTGAACCGTGGATGTGTTGGAAGCCTTCGTTGATAGTTTGAACCACATGCATTTGCGCTGACAGTTACTAAAAATTGTGATTGTAACCAATTTATCTGTGTAACCAAAAAAAAATCTAAATGTTAATATACAAAATCATTCATTACACAAACCAACAAATAAATAAATAAATAAATAAATAAATAAATATATATATATATATATATATATATATATATTTTGAATTTAAATATTAATGTATGACATTAAATTTAATAATTTCAAGTTTAAAAATTTAAATTTAAATTATATATACATTATTGAGATTAGTGTGAGAACTTTTTTTTATTATAATATTATTTTTCTTATTTTAAGTTTATATAATGATTATATAGGCTTCCATGTTAAATACTAAAAACTTAACATTTTAAAATAATTAAGTTCATAAATATATATTTTGTAGTTTTAATGATTATATTGGCTTCCTTCTTCTATCCAAACTTCCTCAATATTTCTTAATTCCATGTCGCTTCCTTTCAAATTAAATGTGTCCCACCTTGATAGTTTTGCTTGTTGTCGCCTTGTAGAGCATGTATGGAATAGATTTTCTAGACCAACTGGTAATACTGGTTGGATCAAATGGTTTGCAATCACGATTTCCAATACAGTTTCATCCCTTAGATGGTATGGGTGCTCTGTTGCTAGGAGGAAGAAGATTCAAGAGAGTTGCCTTCATAAGGAGATCTCTCACCTTCGCTCCATGCTTATGAAAGACCCTACTAACATTGTTATTCAAAGGGATCTAGCTAATGTTGAAAATCAGGTTAGGGTTTACGAGTCTTACTGTGCTAGCGAGGCACATGTTAGGTGTCGCCTCAATTGGATCTCCCAAGGAGACAAGGGAACTAATTTTTTTTTAACTACCTTAGGCATAAGAATATTTCAGAAAGGATCACTGAGTTGGAGGACCCTTCAGGTCATTTTATTTTCGACTCTAAAGAGATCATGAATCGTTTTGTAGTTCATTTCTCTCAACTTTTTACAGCAGAGCCAAGGGATGAAACCCAATGTATCTTAATGGAATACATGCAAGAACATATTCCTGTTAGAATATTATTATTGTTATATTATGGACTATGCCTATAATTGACAGGTTGACATTTGTCTTCTGCCACTTGTCCCTGTCTTCAGTTTGAGTTGGAGTGGTGTCTTCTGAAAGACACTTGGAGTGGAGCTTATGACACTTGTCATATCTCCCTCCTAAGTTTGATGCTTATATATTGTAAGATAACTTGTAAATAAAGTGTGCCTTATTTTTCAGTCCTATCATTTGGTATCAGAGCGGTGAGATCCGCTTGAGAGACTTTAGGGTTTGATTTTTTTTTAGGTCTAATGTTTTTTCGTCAAAATATCCTCTTCACTTGCTAAGTTGATCCTGTGAATGAGAAATAGAGAAATTTCTTTTCAGAAAGTTTGCCATAGCTGAATGCTGCCCCCCTGTGAGATCTTTTTAGGGAGATTGAAGGCTGCATTTTTTTCTGTATTGGAGGTTGGCATAGTCTGATTTTTGAGCTTGTTTTAAAGATCTGTGAGTAAACAGGACGACATAGAAAGTTTACAAATATATTCGTGATTAAAAATCTCCTATCTGTGTTTTTTTGTTGACTGACCAGGCATTGTTGTTGTTGCTTAGTCTCTGAAGAGCATTTTTTTTATAGCCATTTCAGTCTTGTTATGCTATCCGAGTGTGGATTTCGTGACACTTGGACACACTGTAGCCCAAATCATAACACTCATACTCCCACAGAATTGAACTACGGTGCCCAGATCTAAAATTTTGAAAACCAACAACAGACTGTGCAGGGTATCCTACAACAATAGACAAGCACCCGATCCATCCTATTGATGCTCCCAATCTCAGCAGCCCATCCCTGAAACAATTTGTGACGAGGTGCAAATAATCGAAGGGGAGAGTTCTTGTAGCACCAAGGTGGTGTTCGTTGCTTATGCCTCGCGTCTGCCATTGGTGTAGAAGATTTTTTTAGAAAAGAGATCTAGACCCGCAGCCGACACATAGCAGTTCAGATTTGCACAGTGCATCCATAGCTAGAGATCATTGTTCACGTTCCAGGTGCGGCCCTCCTCAGGAGTATTTTTTTTTGAGACATCAGTAAGGAGGAGATTTTTCTGAATACGGAGTTGGCACCAAGTATTTGTTGCTCTATGTGTGATTACAGATCCAGAAGGACCGAGGAACTATCCTCGTTATCTACTGTTTTGCGTCCAGTCCACTGTGACAACGATGCATAAAAAGTTCTCAGATGCTTCCATTGTGCCCGAGAATAGATAACAGCGGAGATATCACAAATCTATGACGTTCCAGCACTTAGCGAAGGATGATCACGAGCATTATTTATGTTTTTGCCAACGAATCAGGTCTTGATTTGTAGGTTGGAAAACAGGAGCAAAGGTAACTACTGAAAGTTTTCACCGAGTCGTGGGAAGTGGAATTCCATCAATGCACGACAACACTGTCCCATCTATTTCGTAGCCATTACGAAATATTTGCCGCTAAATTTCTTTAACAGACGTTGGTGTCGGTGATTTGAAAGTGGGGCCTATGTTAACTAATGTTTTTTTTCTACAGCCGTGAAATCATCTCACACCACCGCCGACGTTCGCTTGCATCTTCGATTTCGTCAGATTCTAATTTCCAAAGGACGTCAAGATTTACAATTTGAACGAAATTTGCATGTGCTAGTTTGTTTAAGTGAGCTAGATTCAATCCTGTGGCGTCAAAACCGTGTTTGAAGCCGAAGGAGCCACTTGTTGAATATTTGCACTAGCCAGCATTCAGAACCTCCAGTTGATTTCCCCCCATCTTCGGGTTTGACGCCAGCATAAAAAGAACAGGACGTGGATGCTCCAGAGTGCACTAGCCAGCATTCAGAACCTCCAGTTGATTTCCCCCCATCTTCGGGTTTGACGCCAGCATAAAAAGAACAGGACGTGGATGCTCCAGAGCGACATCTTGGTTGATGACTAGGAAGTTTCCCCACACTTTGCATGCTTACTCTATTTAATTTATGAGTGCATCTCCGTTGCAATATTATGTTGAAATATTATGCTTAAAAAGATAAAGGGGGTAGTATTTAAAATTTCAATTATATAAATTCAACTTTGCATATTGCTTTAATGTCAAAAAGGACGAAACATTTAAAAATATCTTCTTTGATATTTTAATTCCATCTTTGAAGGCTGCTTTGCTAGTAGCAAAATTTTATAAAAACTCCCAAGTCAAGCATTATTTTGTAGAGTAGCACTCGGATGGGTGACCATTTGGGAATGTCCCGGAGCTGCACACATTTGTAGAGGGTCATTGTTTTTTGCCTTTTTGAAGCATCAAATTGTATCCGACTATAGGCTTATTTATAGTCGTTGGAAAGAGAATTTCGAGGGGGATCCATTGGTGAAATTAGTTTTCAGTTTTGAGATCATTTACTCAGCTAAATTTTGACTCAAAGTTGATATTGTAAATCAGAGTGCATTTTCGGTTGCATCCGACACTCTTGGTTGAAAATTTGGCAAACTTGTGAGAGGCTCAATTCTAAGTCTTTAGGGGGGACATTATGCCAAGTCATTCATTGAATTTGGAGGCAATCTTGTAAAAGGAGGCATTGATATTGTCTCATATTTTGGAGGCACATTTGGGGCTAATTTTTTTTAGCCAAGTTTTCAATACAAATCATCAACTCAAGGGGTGATTTAGGGCCCCTTGTCCCTTGTCGGTGGATTCATTTTGTGGCACTCTCTTGGCCACTAGGTGTTTGTTGCTTGCATCTTCTATTTGGGCTTTGTCTACATTTTATGCTTGCTATTACCCTTGCATGACTTTGGGTTTTATAATTGTAATCAAGTGTAGTTCCATTTCATACACACTTGACACTAAGCCATATACAAGCAAGCAAACACATACAAGCAAATTCTTATAAAGCAATAATACATTGGCACATCTATTGTAACAATTCTACAAAAAGCAAGCATCACATTTTTATAACCGCCTATGTTCCACGTATCAACTGCTCAAATACTTATAGTCTCCCTCACGTAAGGGCGGGTATATTGAGTAGTTTGGTATAAAGGTCTGGCAGGTTATTCCCTTTCAAAATCGCCTATGTTCCACGTATCAACTGCTCAAATGCTTATAGTCTCCCTCACGTAAGGGCGGGTATATTGAGAAGTTTGGTATAAAGGTCTAGAAAAATTCTAATTCTTACTCTCTTTGGATAGAAAAAGGCACTTATGTTCAACTTAACCCTCCCACTATTGGAATCTCTTGAAGATTCAGAGTGGAAAAACTAGGCGAACCCTCCTCTGGATCTTCAATGGTGTACCCTAGATTTTTTTGAGGGCTCTAATTTGGCATTTGTCGTTCTTACTTCATCCTTTGTTGAGCTCCCTTTTCTTTTGATCCTTTTCTAAATCATGGCTACTACAAATCTATTAAGTGGACTTACAAAGAAACTTGAAGGAGCACAAACTTTTGCAAATTGGAAGTATGAGATGGAATCAATATTAATGATGAATGACATGTGGGACTTTGTGAGAGATAGGAAGGCTAATGAAGACCCACTCACTGCACCTACAGACCCTAAAGAAAAAGCACAATTTGAGAAGAATTCCAATATAGCTTTAAGTCTAATCAAGCTAGCTACAGGAATTCAATGCAGAGAAACTGTAAGGGCTGCAAAAACACCTAAACAAGCATGGGATGCTCTCAATAGATTGTTTGATAGGCCAAGTCAAGATAATATTTTGTATCTCAAACAAAAATTGCACAATCTATGTATGAAAGGCTCACTTACCGATTATCTTATGGAAGTGAAGTCTATTAAGAATGATTTCTTAGCTGCTGGTAAAACCCTAGATGATAATGAGTTAATTCCAATAATGTTGCATGGTCTTCCTTCAAAGTTTCACTCCTATGCTACCATGTTAGACTTGAGTGGTAAAACAATGAATTCAACACTTGAGGATATTGAGATCCTACTTAAGAAACATGAGCAAGCCCTAATCAAAGATGAAGAAATTGAAGCCACATCAGCAACTTTTGCCACCAAGGCAACTTTACAACCTAAACAAAACAAGGGTCAAAATCAGCATAATCAGAATCAAAGGGGTAGACAACATCAGAGATACACACAGTACCAACAACAACCAAATCAATAGTACCAATAACAACCACATCAGCAACAGTACCAACAACAACCAAATCAGCAGTACCATCAACAATAGTACCAACAACAACCAAGATGGCAAACAAGACCTCAAGGGGGTCAAAAAAACAATCAACAAGGGTGTGAATATTGTGGAAAATGGAATCATAATGTTGCTAATTGCTATAAAAGGCAAAGAGAACAGGGAGAACCACAAAATAATAATCTGAACACATTGTATGCAACCAACCAAGTTAATGTTGAAGATAAAGAATGTTGGTATATTGATTCTAGAGCAACAAAGCACATGATAGGAAGGCAAGATTGGTTGACCAAGGTTCAGCCTACATCAAATCAATTCATTACTTTTGGTGATGAAAGTGCTCTACCCATTGAAGGTGTTGGGGAGGCACCACTTACTTTGCATGATGGTAATAATGTTCCTGCAATAGATGTTTTGTATGTGCCTGGTCTTAAAAGGAGTCTTCTTTCTATTGGACAACTTACAGATAAGGGCTATAATGTCTATTTTGAAAAAGACAAATGCTACATTAAGGAACCCAATGGCAATGTCAAGGCCATGGGAGTGAAAAAGGATGGTGTTTACTACCTCCTTACAAAATCTGTAACACAAACATCTTTGCATACAACAACTACTTTCTCTTTGGAGTACATGTGGCATGAAATATTGGGACATTTAAATTTTAATAATCTTCAAATGATGGCTACAAAAGGATTAGTTAAAGGACTTCCACATCTTAAGGAGTCAAAATGTTTTTGTGAGCCATGTGTAATAGCCAAACACCATAGGCAACCATTTGAAATAGGAAAGGCATGGAGAGCCAATAGACCTTTGCAATTGGTTCATTCAGACATTTGTGGGCCAATGTCTGTTCAATATTATACTGGGGCTAAATACTACATCACTTTCATTGATGATTACAGCAGAAAGGTATGGATCTACCTAATTCAATATAAGTGGCAAGCCCTTGATAAGTTCAAAGAATTCATCGCACTTGTTGAAAGAGAAAGTGGCTATCAAATCTCCACCTTAAGATCAGATAATGGTGGAGAATATGTCTCCAATGAATTCTTTAATTTTTGTAAGTATCATGGGATAAGGAGGCAATTCACAACCCCTTATACCCCGCAACAAAATGGAGTTGCTGAGAGGATGAATCAAACAATCACAAATAGGGCAAAATCAATGTTACATGTTGCTATATTACCTAACTCATTTTGGGGAGAAGTTGTTCTTACTGCTGCATACTTGACTAATAGGTCATACACAAAGGCCTTACATGAAAGAACACCTGAAGAAGCATGGAGTGGAAGGACGCCCTATGTGGGCCATTTGAGAATCTTTGGATGTGATGCCTATGCTCATATTCCTCATAAGAAAAGGAAGAAGTTTGATGATAAGAGCCAAAAATGCATCTTTGTTGGCTATAGTGATAGTGCCAATGCATATAAATTATATGAACCTATTTCCAAGAAAATCATTTTATCTAGGGATGTTACCTTTCATGAGTATCCCCCATCTAATCCTCCTAAGGCCCCCACTTTAGAAATAACTAATGAAATAGTTGCTCCATTCATGCATACAATATCATCTAGTCCTTCTCCTTCACTCATAAATCAAGAAATTCATCCACAAGAAGAACTTCCTACAAATGATCCATGTCCTCCATCTCCTCCTCCTAATGATCAAGTAACATCATCCAATCCTTTACCCAAGTGGGTTCAAGCCACAATAGATGAAGCCCAAAATCATTTGCCCACCTATACAAGTAAAAGGCCTTCAACCCTAAGACACCAAGTGAATTATGCCCTAATGGCCAAAGTCCTTAGCCAACCTGAACCTTCTAATGTCAAAGAAGCACTTGGTGATCCTAAATGGGTTCATGCCATGGATCAAGAATTGGATTCCATTGAAAGGAATCACACTTGGGAGTTAGTTGATTTACCCAAAGGAAAATATACCATTGGCACAAAATGGGTATACAAAGCAAAATATAAAGCAGATGGCTCACTAGATCGCTACAAGGCTCGCCTAGTAGCTCAAGGCTATAAGCAACAAGAGGGAATTGATTATGAGGAGACCTTTGCTCCTGTGGCTAAGATGACTACAATCAGGATAGTTATTGCTATGGCAGCTCAAAAACATTGGCCAATATATCAAATGGATGTCAAAAGTGCATTTCTCAATGGTCATTTGAAGGAGGAAGTGTATGTGAAACAACCACCAGGGTACACAGTTGAAGGCCAAAACAACAAAGTCCTCAGATTAAAGAAAGCTCTATATGGGTTGAAGCAAGCACCCCGAGCTTGGTATGCAAAGATTGACTCCTATTTTCTCAACCTTGGTTTCACTAGATCTACAACAGAATCTACTCTCTATGTGAAACATTGGAGGAACCGCATCATTTTGGTTACATTGTATGTGGATGATCTTCTCATTACAGGTGATGACATAGAAGGAATAAGGTTGCTCAAGGAGGACTTATGCAAGAACTTTGAGATGACAGATTTAGGCCTCCTCCACTATTGCTTAGGAATAGAGGTATGGCAACAACCTGGTAAGATTTTTATCTCATAGGCTAAGTACATTCAGTCTATTTTGGAGAGGTTTCGCATGGAGGAGTGTAAGCCCTCTCTAACTCCCATGGAAACTAGATTGAAATTGGTAAATAATGATGAAGAAGAAAGGGTTGATGGTACACTTTACAGGCAACTAGTTGGAAGTTTGATCTACTTAACTTCAACTAGACCAGATATTTGCTATTCAAGTTGGCCTTATTTCCAGATTCATGCAAGATCCTAAGAAGAGCCATTGGATAGCAACTAAGAGGATTGTGAGATTCCTAAAGGCCACACCTCATCATGGCCTTATGTATAAATCAAGTGATAATTTTTCTTTGATTGGATACACAGATTCAGATTGGGCCAGTTGTCCTGAAACTAGAAGATCTACATCAGGTTATTGCTTTCAATTAGGCCAAGGCTCTATTTCATGGAGCACAAAGAAGCAGAACACAGTTTCACTATCTTCAGCAGAAGCAGAATATAGAGCAGCAGTTGAGGCAACTAAGGAGGCAATATGGTTGAGGCAATTAATTCAGGATATTGGGCTATTCATACATGGTCCAACATATATATATTGTGACAATCAAAGTACCATCAAGATGACCAAGAATCCAGTTTTCCATGCTAGAACAAAGCACATTGAGATCCATCATCACTTCATTAGAGAAATGGTCCAAGAAGACATTATACACATGGAGTATGTACCAACTCAATATCAAGTGGCAGACATCTTCACCAAGTCACTTGGGAAAGACAAGTTTTCTCAGTTTAGCAATTTGCTATATCTATGTAAAAGAAGTCAACATTAAGGGGGAATGTTATCTAATGTTGACTTATCTTTTTAGGATAGTGCACATTAAGGGGGAATGTTAGAATATTATTATTGTTATAATGTGCACTATGCCTATAATTGACAGGTTGACATTTGTCTTCTGCCACTTGTCCCTGTCTTCGGTTTGAGTTGGAGTGGTGTCTTCTGAAAGACACTTGGAGTGGAGCTTATGACACTTGTCATATCTCCCTCCTAAGCTTGATGCTTATATATTGTAAGATAACTTGTAAATAAAGTGTGCCTTATTTTTCAGTCCTATCAATTCCCACCTTAGTTGATCCCATTATTCGAGATCAACTTGAATATCCTCTTTCTGTGAATGATCTGCAAACTGATTTTTTCTATGAAGAATGACAAAGCTCCTGGCTTGGATGGGCTTCTAGTGGAGTTTTATAAAAAAAATTGGCATATTCTTTCCTCTGATCTTCCTAACGTTTACCTGGAAGCTCTTCATAATGGTTCCCTTGGAGCTTATATCGATGCAGGGCTGATCAAGTTTATTCCTAAAGGTATGACTCATAACCAAATCTCCAATTGGAGACCTATTACCCTCCTCAATGTTTCTTATAAGATCATAGCTAAAGCTATAGCTTTAAAAATCAAAATTGTTGCTCAAACGATTGTTCGCCCTTAACAATTTTATTTTCTTAAAGGTCGTTATATTTTAGATAATCTTATGATGGCTTGGAAAACTTCGCAATGGGCTATCGATTCTAATAAAGATGTCCTCTTGGTTAGGTTAGATTTTGATAAAGCTCATGATAGAATCAAATGAGATTTTATTCTGAGTATGCTTTCTTGGCTTGGTTTTGGTCCAAAATTTTGTAATCAAATTGGTATGCTCTTTGGTGATGCTTCAACTTGTGTTTAGGTTAATGGATCTCTTTCCCCCTCATTCCCTCTTCAACGTTCTATCATACAAGGTTGCCCCCTTGCTCCTTTTTTGTATATTTTGGCTGTCGATGCTCTTGGTTATCTTCTTCATAAGGCTCATTCTGATGGCCTCATTTAGGGTATTAAGCTTCCTGGGAATAAGCATACTCTTAACTCTCATTTTGCTGATGATTCCCTTTTTTTTCTTCAAAATACCCAACAAGAGGTGGAAATGGCTAAAGAGATTGTTCAACTATTTTGTGATGTCTTTGGTTCTCATATTAATGATTTTAAAACTGAAGTCTTCTATACCTCTTCCTCTCCTCATGGATGCAACTCCTTAATTGAGTGGAATATCATCCCTCATGGTAGGATTGTGTGTTATTTGAGAATACCCTTTGGGATTAATATCTCTCCTAAGGATATGTGGAATTGGGTTATGGAAAGACTTCAAAAAAAATTAATGCTTGGCCAACTTGGTTTCTTTCCTTAGTAGGAAGAATTCAAGTTGCGAATAAAATAATGGTAGCCTCTCATGTTTATTACTTCTCTTGTTGGATGACCCCCAAGGTAGCCTATAATAAATTAACTCAGGCCATTCATAAATTTTTATGTACTAAATGGGATGGAGATGTTGGTATGACACCCATCTCTTGGAAACTTTGTACTCAACCTAAGGCTTTAGGAGGTCTAGGCATCATTGATCCTCTTATCCAGAGCAAAATTTTGGCTGCAAAATGGGTTTCTAGAGCCATTATTGGTGATGAAAATTGAAAACACCTATTTCGGTACAGGATATCTCTAGTTACTCACAAAGGTAAATGGAAAAAAACCCCTTGGGAGGATAAGGTTCTTAATGCACCTTATTTTATAGTTAAAGGTTCTATTCCAGTTATCCAAAACTGGAAAGCTTGACAATCAGTTTCTTATTTATTGGCTTGGAAGTCTGATTCCTTGAGACATGGTCTGAGCATCGGTATTAACAATATTTGGTGGAATAAAATAATACTGAATAATGATAAAACTTTAGCTTTATGCAATACTATTCATGGGCTAGCTTTTTTGAAGAAATGAATTAATAGAAGTAGAGATATCTGGGATCCGAATAGCTGCTCAATTCTTACCTAGAATTAGATCTACAATAATTTCTCCCTTCCCTCTAGGTTCAAAGAGTCTTATGGTTTAATTGTGGCTTCCATCCCTTGTGAGGTCCTTATGAAGTTGGGAACAATTACCCATAATATTTGGAATGACTGGAGATGGCTTAATGGTCATATAATCTCTTCCATAACTTCTAGTTGGTTATATAAAAATATTTTGTGTCCACCTTATTTAGACTCTAAGCTCAATGTCAAGTGGTAAGTAAATTTTACCAATGTCCAATGACAATTTCTTGCTACTCAAATTTGGAAAGCTCAAGTTGAATAAAAAACTCAACTTCTTGGTTGGCGTATTTTGCATCAAAAATTACCAACAACTCAAAGTTTAGTTGTGATTTTACACATTCCCCCTCAATGCAATTTTTGTAATGCTTTAGAAACTCTTATTCACTTGTTTTGGTTTTGTGGTATGGCTAAACAGTTTTGGGATATCTTCTACTCTTTTATTTTTTCCTCTTTTTCTATATCTTGGAAGATTTCTCTACTTGGTTTTTCTCAGTTGGATCAATGCCCCAAACTCTGGGATGTTTGTAGACTCATCCTTCTCAAGCACATTTGGAAGTACAAATGCAAAAAGGTGTTTACTAGATCTGCTCCTCCATGGGATATAGTTTTGACATATTTGACCTTTGATCTTTTGCTACATGTGGGACACATTCATTCCCAAGTCTATGGACCTTCCAACATGCCTCAAGATGTTATTGACATACTTCATCAACTTTCTCATATGATTCAAGATCTTCATAAAGTCCAATAGGAAACTAAGAAGAAGACAGTTAACAATGATAAGCAGGTTCAGGGTTTTATTATTTCTTTTTCTTCTTTGAATACTGCAGAAGATACAAAAGACATGCCTAGAATTTTTCATATAACAAACTCTCCCACAGATGAATGTTGATATCTAGTGTATTGCAACAAAATATAGCTATAGGTTTTTTGTTGATATTAGCTTCTATTCTTATGTATATTCAATTATGGATGCTTTACTCCTGATCCACCTCATTTTGTTTTTTAGCTGGTGGACAGTGCTAACACCAAAATATTGTAATGTTTTGGTTAATGATATAATATAATCTAGTTTTTTTTCAAAAAAAAAAATAAACAATTATTTAATTAATTTATATAGTATATTGGATTTTTTTTTTTTGAAAACTAATATAGTATATTGGATTTAAAACTAATATACATATATATTTTATATTTTTAACAATGATTTATAATATTTTATAGTTTTAACAATGATTTATAATATTTTATAGTTTTAACAATGATTTAATTAATTTATAATGTATATTGGAATTGAAACCATTAAAAAATGTAGTTCATTGTAAGTGTGGTTCTTATTTGTTTAGTAAAATTGGTTAATAATCAATCTCATTTTATTCACTAAAAACTTAGCAATTCAAATTAATTAAGTTTATAAATATATATTTGGTAGTTTTAATAATTATTTAATTAATTTATATAGCATATTGAATTTTAACCTATATGCATATATATTTTATATAGATTTAACAATGATTTAATTAATTTATAATGTGTATTGGAATTGAAACCATTCAAAAATGTAGTTTATTGTAATTGTCGTTTTTATTTGTTTATTAAAATTGGTTAATAATAAATCTCATTTTATTTTTTTTATTTTTATTTTTATTTTTATTTTTTTTAAAGTGAAAAACCCCTTGTGGGGTCGCCTTGGTCTGAGAGACCACGAACAGGGGGTTCTACACCGTCCAAGTCACTCGAGAGTCGCACCCAGCCCTACCCGCACCAACATTATGAATTGGATTTTGGGTACCCAATTCAGCTTTTTGGTAGGGTGGAGATTCGAACCTGGGACCTCCCTTGGAGGATTGCCCTCTCCTCTCCAACTCACCTACAACACCTGGATGTAAATCTCATTTTATTCACATGCATGCAATTATCAACTTTATATTTAACATTTTACACTCTCTTGCAACTAATTAAAGTAGTTGTCCATGGTCTATTTTTTTTATCTTGGTTGGTTAGTGCGAGAAACACTTATGATTGAATGCTATGTGGGGCATCTCATATCTACCATGACCTCTCATAAGGGTGAGAGCTGAACTTGTCAATAAGGGCCAAACACACAGTCATCACACACCCACGTCATGGTTTAAACCTTAGACCTCCTAAAGAACAACCAAAGCTAGAACCCTTGCGGTGTCCCTAGGGATAATTGTCCACAGTCTATTAAAAACCTTTTAGTGTAGTCCCCAACATAAATAGCGTGGTGTTATAAATCCTTGAATTTTCATTCAAGAGACCCAAGTTCAAACTTTAAAAATACTTTATTATTATATTATTTTGCTTATTCTTATTTCAGCTTATACAAATTTATATAATGATTTTTTAGGCTTCCATACTATATACTAAAAACTTACCATTCCAAATTAATTCAGTTTATACATATAGATTTTGTAGTTTTAAGAATTATTTAATTAATTTATAATTATATTGGAATTGAAACTATTAAAAAATGTAGTTAATTGTAATTGATGTTCTTATATATTAATTAAAATTGATTAATAATCAATTTCATTTTATTCATGTGAGTGTTATTATCAATTTTATATTTAACAATCTACACTCTCTTACAACTAATTAAAGTAGTTGTCCATAGTCTATTAAAAACAATTATCCATAGTCTATTAAAAACCTTCTATTGTAGTCTTAGATACAGTAGTATCAAGATAAGTCCTTGAGTTTTCATCAAAGAGACCCAAGTTCAATATTTTGTACGAGGGGATTGTGCCCCTCAAAACCTTTTTTTTTACTCTTTATTCAATTCTCTAAAGGGTTGGGGTCCTGTTGACATTGTCTTGCCAATGGGTTGCTTCAATTTGATTCGCTAGAGAAAAAGAGATGTTGAGCCTTGTTGACTTCATCTTACTAGTGGGTTGTCCTATTCAATTCCCTAAAAGGAAAGGGATAGGTTGGTTGGTAGCATTCAAGTGCTTATTTCTTTTTAACTTAACATTTTTTGTTTAGAAAAGGATAGCTTGAGTGGTAGAATCAGAGTGCTTGTTGGTGGGTTATCCCAATTCAATTCCCTAGAGGGTTGGGGTCTTATTGACTTTGTCTTACCTGTGAGTTGCCCCAGTTCGATTCCCTGGAGGGAAAGGGATAAGCTAGTTGATAAGTACTTGTTGATGAGCTACCTTAGTTTGACTTCCTAAAGGGTCCAGGCTCGTTCACTTTGTCTTTTCAATGGGCTATTTTGGTTTGATTCCCGTCAAACTCCTATTGACTTCGTCTTTGTCCTTGGTTTGACTCCTTAGATGAAAAGGGATAGGTTAGTTGGTATTAGCCAAGTGCTTGTTGGGGGTTGCCCTGGTTCAATTTCCTAAAAGGTCGAGGTCCGTGGACTTTGCATTGTTGATCTCGATTTGATTCCCTACAATATCGAGGTCTCATTGACTTTGTCCTTGCCCAACGAGATTATAGAGGTTCCCTATAAGAAGAAGAGAAAAAGAGAAAAAAACACTTCTATTATATTCTTAACAATTAAATATATGCTTATTATTCGAGGAGACAACGCAATGGTTCAGGATGTGGCTCTTCTTCAAGAAGTCCAAAATTCAAACCGTGGCATGAGTGATTATGTGGTGGATGTGTGTTAAATTCTCTATTGATAAGCATAGCTCTTAACTTTACAAAGGGTCATGGTTGAGAGGAGACTGCTCAGCCCTATGCGTAAGGATTTTTCACACTAACCAAATAAAAAAAACCTATGTTTATTTATTTTTCAACTAAAATAAAAAATTAACATTTTTCAACTTCAAGTATAGCACATTAGCACCTTACCTTATTTTTAAAGTTTTTAGTTTTGCCTTATCCTTTTCATTTAAAGTAAAGTTTTTAGTTTTACCTTATTTTTCATTTAAAGTAAAGTTTTTAGTTTTGCCTTATTCTTTTCATTTAAAGTATAGATGCATCAATAGTTAAAAATGATGTATGAAAACTATTAAAAATATGGATTTATGAAACTATTACTTATCGCCTCACCATGTTGCCTTTAATATTAAATAATTTATTGTGACACATAAATTTAAAAAACAAATCTTATTAATATTTTTCCTGGATTTAAATGTTTTAATATTATATAGATTCATTAATCTATGAATAAATTATGTATTTGATACACAAATTACTATGCCACTTACATATTATTAATTATTTAAAGTTTTTTTTAAAACACAAGTTCATACATACACACCATGCCCACTATGCATTTGGATCTTCCAAAAAATTATTTTAAGCTTTATAGTTTACTTATAAATTTATATTTGGTCTTGGTTAGCCAATTTTATGTAGTCAAATATAATATCTTCAAATATATATTATTCATATAAACATTATAATCAACAAACATACAAGTATTACAAGCCTTTTGTATACTGGGATGCAAGATATTGCTAGGTAAATAAATTGTCACACATTACAACATTTAAAAATATATTTTTCTATAAAGAAGTTGTCAAATAGCATATATATACATCAATAAAGCAAGGAGAGGCAAATAAAAATACGAAGGATTCTCATGAGGATTCTTGTTTTAAATCTTTGGAGAAAATAAAAATATAAAGGATTCTCATAAAGAAAATAATACGAAGGATTCTCATGAGGATTATTGTTTTAAATATTTGAAGAAAATAAAAATATAAAGGATTATCATAAAGAAAATCTAGGTAACAAGGAAGGAAAGTTAATTCCTAAATAAAAGTAATCTTATCTTGGTAGGAAGTGTGCCTGTCCTGATTAGAGATAAAAGGAAGAACAATTTTATGTAGTATATATTTTATCAAAAGTAATTATCAAGGATGAGATGAACAAACATATTATATAATGAATCTTAAAAATAAAGAGTTAATATTCTATGAATTTCCTTTGAATAGGGTATTTTTTCATCATCTCTTCTAATTTTTGAGTCAGGGATAAAATAATGAATGTTGATCCATTTTCTAGGCTAAGAAATGTCTTATAATTAAGACCATGGAGTGAGGATCTTCTTAAGAGATTGAAACTCGTAAAGACTTATAATATATGTTATATGGTTGGATTTTCATATCAACTTATCAATAAAGAAATTTGAAGAATAGTGGTAATACTCTAAGGAATTTCATCCAAGAGGGCCCAATTAATGAAATCATATAGTGTGTACCAAATATATTTTGTCATTGTATTTCTAAATATTTCTCAAAATACATTAAGGTTAAATTTGAACCACGAGAATATGATCAACAAATGAATTATGAAAGTGTTGCATTTTGATGTTGCTAATGTTATGAGATTAAACACATGGAAAGATATTATGAAATGAAAATTAAAGAGAAAGACATGAAAAGTTTTGGTGATGAGACAAACTTTGAGATGAAGTAAGGATATCATATTATAGTAGAATTTAACTTGGATTAAGCACTTTCCAATCCCAAAAATGGTTTTAAAAAAAACTTGTACCTCATCAGATGGAAAAGAACTTAACAGATCATTCAAAGAAAACACTAGAAAAAATTGAGGATGCAAGGGATGAAAAATCATAGCACAAATTCAAAGTGTAAAGGAAATAAATGTGTGAAGGAATTTGTGGAGGTAAAATCTAAAAAAAATATGTGGAAGAGGTCAAGTTTAATCTAGATAAAAAAATCTTTATTTTTTGTCATAGAGTAGAAAATCACTTCTCATAATAAAAATGAAAGTAATATATCATTTGTCCCTAGTATTTTAAGGTTCAAAAATTGGCACAACCAAAAAAGTATTACAATCTATATCCATTGTAATATAGGAATTCTAGGTAAACATAAGTAAGTATTGTGCAAAATGATCCTTGCACTTTAGGGTTTTTAGAACAACATAAATAATAAAGTGTTGTCAATGATATCCCTTACACTTCATGTTATCCATGGCAACATAAACCTATAGATGATCTTAGTTAACTTGTGAATAGTATATAAAAATGGAAGATATTGATAAGAATGAAAGCATTTATGGGAATTTGAAAAGTGAAGATCCTTAAAGATGGAACAAAGAGAAAATGAAACTTAAAGATATTGGTTTGGGAAACCAAAAAACATATATCGCAAGTATTAAAAATAAGTAAACTATGTCCACAAATAAGAATAAAAAGTGACTATGAAGATAGTGTCTTGGAATATTTGGGGTATGAATCAGGTCCCTCTAAAAAAGATTGTGACAACCCAAGTCTTCTTACCTGGTTGTACCACAAAACAAGCCAAGCAATTTTATAGGGTATTTTTTCTGTTTAAGTTTATTATTTATCCCTAAAAGTGCTTTCATGTTCACAACAACTATGATTCACCCAATGATTCATTAACACAATTTTCAAACAGTACAAGATATATCATACCACTTTTGGGTTTAAGACTACTGCAGATAGTCGCCCAAGTGGACGAGATTGGCCAAATCTCGTAAAATGTACCATTTTTTGGAATCAACTTGTCTCATTTAACTTCCTCTTATCCTGGTATGAGGGTTGATCCATGACTGGGGTTGTCCTCTAGGGTCCATAACACCTAGAGGATGGACACGTATTCTCCCCATCCCTTAGCATGGTGAACCTCAACTTAACCAGTCAACTTGTTCAAAATTCTATATTCCAAGGTGTTAGCATACCTATGCCCAGTGTCAAGCTGATTATCCTACTACTTGGAGTCAGCTAGAGCCATGTCATTACCCTGACACTGGTCTTAGTCTCAAATTTCCATCACAAATCATGATAGTTTGTCCCATACCAAAAGTCATGGCTAGACTAGTTACAGGGTCTTACTAGTCTACTTTTAGCCAAATGAAACATAGAACTTATCACTTGTACTCCCAAGCAACGACCTAGAGGTGGCATCTCATACTACCCCTCATTATTAGATCTGACATGGTCACTTGATCCAATCTATCCTATCAGAAATCAGTCGCTCTCAAGACACATTGGATGCATACCCACATCTCAACCATATTGGGTGTATAGTTTCAATCTTTCTCATGTTATCACATAAAAGTTTGAATTTCAATAGTTTAATTATCTTTGCATAATATCATAAGGCTACCAACCAAGGATCTACACATGTTACTCTATCCAAATATGATCTAATCTTTTTCAATTTAGAGTCTAACTTGCCTAGGTTGGTTTTCTCCTCTATTTTACCATATTCTCCTTCTAGATCTTGAATAAGGTTTCCTATCATTTGATCTAAGTGAAGACATTTACTAAGATTTGCGCATGTACTGATTATTATACTCATATTAAATCATGCCATGCAAACATCCACAACAGACAACCATACTTACTATTTAGTGGAGGTCACTCGACAATAGCTAACATAATACAAACCATTATAATAGGGAGATATTCTTTTCCAAAAGAAACATGACCATTTAGTTTTCTTATCATTTAATTCACGAAATTATGAACATTAAATAGCATAAACCTTATCTCACAATAGGATTTTACATTAAACTTGGTCAAATCTAAGTCTTTCTATCAGACCATAAGCTAATTAAGCGCTACGATATCCCTATCTGATTAATGCCGGTGTTCATAACACGGCTTTAAGGTTTGCACGATTTCACTGGAACATTTTAAACCGTAATCCAATTGATGGGAAAATAAAACTTGTTTCTTTAAAAGACAAAAGGCTTAATTCTATGAGGTAACGTACTGCTGAAGTCTTCACTTCGTTTTAAATTTTGCAGTAACATTTTACTCAACACCACTATTTTATTTAACTGGTGGTCTTAAAATATAGTCAGCACTTCCGGTTTCCAGGTAGCATAGGGTTTGACATTTATAAAATGTACTATTAAGCACATATGGTCTCCAATAGTTCTAGTTCTTTCTTTGCCAAAGGTGTTACCAAATGCTTTCTCTACATTGTCATTGCATAATTCTAACTATAGATTTTCATTTTGTTAAAGTAAATTACTATATAAAATATAGAAAATCAATTATAGTGTTTCAAACTTTAACAATAGAATTAACAAAATAAGACAAACATATAATAGAAGAGACAACGATTTTAAACGAGGTTCACCCCATGTGGGTTACATCCACCAATAATTTTCAGTCCTTTATTTCTCAATCCAAGCAATAGAGGGTTACAACCTACAACAAAAACAAACATCTGTTCTAATTTCCTCTCTATATTTACAAGGAATCAACATAGTAATTTTCATTGTATACTCTGTTTTTCCTCACAACTATATATAAGAAAAAAACAGAAAAAAAACTGATTTTCTTAATACATTCCAAGATTAACACTGAGTTGTCAGCATTAATTTTGGGATAAAAACAAAAAAACTTTCCCTGGTTGTCCTGTTGTAAATCAGGAAACTTTCTCTGTTAAACTAATAGACTGTAAATCTAGAAACTTTCTCTGCCCGTCCTAAGTAAATCAAAAAAATTTCTCTGTTTAGCCTCCTCGTAATTAGGCTCCATCACTTCCTCGCACAACCCCACTATTTGTCACAATACAAATATAACGTTTAACATTACAATTCAATAAGTATGATCTGGGCAATGCTATTTTGGTCCCCTTCCTTGTTTTCATGTCTTACAGTCACCTAGGCCCAACACGACGTCTGGCTTCCACGTTACTCTGAACCAACTCAGCAACGGGAAGAGTAGATGAAATGAGCTTCTCTCTTTTTTTTGATGGAAGGTGCTCCGCTCAAGTCTTTTTCTTATCTACCACTTCCAACAATGAAGATGGGAGGAATTGACAATAGGGATCAGCTGACTCTCATACAGATGATATGCAAACTATAATGCATTCATTCAATCCCAAACAAACGAGAACATTTCTCTTAAACAAAACAATTGGAAGACACATCACATACAATACAATCCAGTGAAAATCTTCCTTCAACTCTTTTAATAAAAATTACCGAGTAAATCTTATTTCGGGCAGAGAATTTGTTTCTCTTAATGATGACTGACTCAAATCTTCTCAGTTTAATATAAACAAAAATGAAACTCCACTATCGAATGAGCTAGTCTCTTCATGCAAGATTCTTTACCCCTTTGGTTCGCTGTACTCCTAGATAGAGCTTAGCTCAATTTTGCATTACCATCAGTTTCACAGGCAACATAGTAATAATTTTTACAGTACAAAAAAAATAACTGTCAAGCATACACCATGCGTACACAATAATATCAACTTATCTTTCACTAATGCATACACAACCAAAGCATTTTTGACTATCTTCATTCCAGACACTATAGAAGTTCATTCACTATATTCAATATAAAAAACAAAGCATTTTACATAGTTTTTTATATCCTTTCAATTTATAAGGAATGCCAACCACAAGAATATTACCCAATAGTAAAGCAATACAACACAAAATAAGAATCCAACCTGAAGTTTGCAGACGTTAGTCTGTTCTTCCTAACTTTCCAAATTCACCAATTCCAGTAGCTAAAATGGTCTTCCCTTCCCGTCCTGCAATTCACGCATAAACTTCTTTTTTTTCATAAAACTATCTGTACCAACATATTACCTGTTGCCTCTTCCTCTTACCAGAAATCCCGCAAAAACTTCTTTTCCAATTCATGCAATTTTCCAAGTATAACAAATGTCGCAACTACCGGGTTGAGCACGAAGAAAACATCATAATAAAACATGTCCTCATTTAATCATTTCCCATTTCCTTTTAATAACAGTCCAAACTTTAGCAAGAGCGGTCATTACTTACTCAAAGGCTACTAAAATGTAAATGTCACTTTTTAATAAGCTTCAACATTATTATTATTTACTATTGTCATTTCATTTATTATTATTTTTTTAATCTCATTTACCCCTTTTACACCTTGCAAGCAAAACAATATGCATTCAAATAAAAGAAGATTCCTATACCTTTAACATTTTAATTGATATCAAAAGATCACATGCACACAATATTTAGAAGAAAACATACTTAGAAGAAAACACATGCTCATACATGCAAATCTTTCATTATGCTCCTACGTGAAATGTAATGCATGAGCTTCCACGTACTCATGAGTCGTCATCATATCCCATTTACCTTTTTCGTCGACCTTCTTGCCTAGCTAGGAAGTACACCTGGTCCTGCATGCACAATGACTATCATCAGTACCATATTCTATAGGAAAAGGTACGTATAATCATCAATTTACTTATAATCAATGGGCGTGCAAGGGGGGTAATTACAAAGATATCAAGGAACTAAAAGACTGTTATAGTCTTGGTTTTATTCTAATATGGAAAACAAAAATAGGTAGTAAGGTATGTAAGGATGAATTGAAAAAGATATGGAAAATGGGGGATTATCTAACCATTTTTCCTATGGTATACAATAATATGGGATAATTACAAACGAGATGGAAAATTGCTAGAAGTAAGAAGTAATTGGGCTTTTTGGACTTTCTTGTATGAAAAAAAAATCAAAGTGGAAGTCATAAATGTATATGGTCCAACTATTGTTACTCTTCAATTTATGGATTCTTTGGGGCGACTTCAATACAATTTTGTCTTCTTTTGAAAAGAAGGGTGGTACTCTTGAATTATCTAAATTAAAGGAGGGATTTGCTTCCTTTATAAATTTAAATGGACTTTAGGGTGATGTTTCTTTGTCATTTAGATTAGATATGATATAGACGTATTGAGCAAACTAATATAGCAAAATAATTAAATATTTTTTTATTAGTTAGTTTATGGTTGCAAATAAAGTATGTAATCTCTTTAGCCATTTTATTATGAGTAGGATTAGATCACAAACCCAATCTCTTGAGATGGATCTAATCAATAATGGTCATTCAAATCCATTTCCTTTTTAATATATTTGGTTCCAAGACTATGATTCATTATAAATGAATATGTTATAGTGGTATAAAGTAAGGTTTGAATATGAACATATAGGTTTGTTCAAAAGATAAAATATCCAAAGGAAAAACGAATATTTGGAATGTCAAATATTTGGTAATATATTTAAAAAAAGGAGAAAATTCAACCTTAAATAAGTTACAAGAGATAGTAGAAATCAAAGGAATCAACCAAGACACTTATATGCAAGAAAAATAATTATTTTTTGATTATCAGAATGTATGATAAAAGGAAGAGTCATATTGGGCCCACAAATCCAAGGAGAGATGGATCCACCAAAGGGATAAAAGTACCAATTTTTTATGCTACTAATATATTTGTCTTTTTAGTGAATATAAATTATTTCAACTATAAACAAAAGAAGCATTAATAAATAAGAGATTAGGAAGGGAACAATCAATTATTTCAAATATATTCTATCATAAGTTGCACAAGATAAGGGGGTTTAAGGTAATTTTTATAAATATTTTATCAATTATCACCTATGTTCCACAAGGACTCATCCAAGGATTTTTATGTCATCTTGAAGACTCATCTAATATCCCAAAAATACATTTTTTTGACCCAAAATTATATCCTACTTTATTGAATACATCTCAATGTTCCCATCCCATAAATTTGTTGAACATGGATTATTGCACAAATATAAAATCAATGATTGATGAAGAAGATCTCTATAAAGCAATTATACAACACATTTTTCTCTTTCCACATTGATAACACACTTGGCCCCAATGGCTTTTTTATAATTTTTCTTATTACCTATGTTCCACAAGAACTCATCCAAGGATTTTGATGTCATCTTGAAGACTCATCTAATATCCCCAAAATATGTCTTACTTTCTTGAAGACATCCCAAAGTCTCCATCCAAGAGACTTGTGGAACATAGATTATTACACAGATATAAAATCACTGATTGATGAGGAAGATATCTATAAAGGAGATATAAGATGTATTTTTTCTCTTTCCACACTAATAATACACTTGGACCCAATGGTTTTTTTATAATTTTCTTTCAAATAATTTGGGATGTGTTAAAGAGTGATATGTTAGTTGTGATTGAGACTAGGAAAAAAGTATATAATAAGCATAAAAGTTTTCATTTGGTTAAATATTTTGATGGTTCTCATCCAATAAGAATTTGTAACATGATCTATAAGGTAATTTAAAAAATTATGTCAAGTAGATTGAAAAACATTCTACACTATGTTATCTCAGAGTAACAAGGTGGTTTTATTTATGGAAAGAACATCCATGATGATATAATAGTTGTATAGGAGGCCATAAATTCTCTTCAATCCATGAAAAACTAAGTATGTGTAGGTCTATTTCATAACCTATATACACTATGTGACATAGTTTAGACCATGTAGTTATTTTGCTAAGTTAGTAATGTAGAAATAAGCATGTAGCAATTCAAAAGAAAATGAGAAGGGACTAGAGGAGGCTATTGAAGTATATGCAAGAATGGTTTAGAGTAGCCAAGAAGATTATAAAATCTTACAACAAGTAGAGTGGCGGGACCAGATGCAAATAGATTAAGTAGAATATTGTTGGATAAGATTTTGGTTCTACGGCATGAAAACCCAACATCCGACCAAGTAAAGCAAGAAAGGTAATTTGGCTAAGTTGGGTGGATTTTTAAGAGGTTGATGTTAAAAATAAGATGATGAAATATCAACACTCGATATTCTTTAGATATGAGAAAAAGCAAAGGTACAAGACCTGATTCCTATCATCCGAAATTCGATAGTCTAGAATTGGAGGCAAGTAAATGAAGCTAGTTGGATGGGCCATAATGCTAAGGTCAACAAGAGGACATCAAATGTTTGACATGGTGTAAAATAATGCTGTGGAAAATATCCTAAGGCATTGAGTCTAGTACCCAATGTTCAACATCATAACTTGCCAAGCTGTTAAAAGTACCATATTTTAAAAGATGATGATGTTAGCATCAGACTTAAAAACTTGACAAGAAAAATAGAACATCGGATGAAAGATAACCCCAAGTATGGTGACCTGATAATAAAGTAATGTAAGGGTTAGAGACTCTCGATGTTCAACATCATACATGAGCAAGCATAGCCATTGGAATATTCAGATAAAGACCACCAAGAGTGCAGTTGTCATCTGACATTTAGCAAGGGGAAGTTCAATCTAAAAATGAAGAAAGAAGAAGTTATACTCAGTTATGGTAGATACCCAATGATAAACATTCTGTTGTCTATGTCGCCAACCTCTGCATAAGTAACCCAAAATATTCCATGTCGACAGGTGTGTGCATATTGATTAACCATTAGAAATCACCACTATCAGAAGATATCAATGGTCGAAGCCCTTTACAATGCACACCTTCCCCTGTTCAACTGACTATGCATAACATAAAAGAGTAGATTGTCACCTGATGGTTATAATCCAACAATGCAATATGTAGGCCAACCTTACAGTTTGCATCACACACATCAGTAGAGCATGATTGAAGCAGTTAAGCACAACTATGTTAAGTGCAATAACCACTCTTTGTGCCTACTATGGACCTGCAATATGCTCTGACAACAATCATTCTTAGTTAACTGCATATATTGTAAATCCCTATATATACTAGAATGCAAGTCCTTCTAAGGGTTAGCTCTTTAGAGTTTACAATTGGCATGATTGTATTGATTGAGGCTATATGTCTTCTTGAATGAGAATTGGATTGTTGTCTAGACTCTTGCTAACTTCTTGTGCAAAACATGTATGTATGTCTCGGTAAGTGTTAATGATTTTTTGTTAAAGCTAGAAATGGGTAATTCTACTATAGTTATTCTACATTCTAGATTTCTACTTGGATTTGTCATTATAGTTCTAGAATAATTTAGCATAGCTCAAAGTTCTTAATGATAAATATTTTGAATGCATAAGGAAAGTAGGTTTTTCTATTAGGTGGTTTAGTTTAAATTTAGATTGTGAGACTCTCTACACCATGTCTCTTGATGTTGCCAAATATGTACTACTTTTTAGCTTATCTTTCTAACCCTTTGTATTTATTTCTTTAGTCTACATCCACCCATTTAGTTATATTATCTAGGCATAGAAACCAACCTTCTTTGGAGTCTGACTCAAAAATCCCTATTTTTGAGTCTTCCAATATTTTGGTCAAATTTTAGAGGGCGCATCTCATTCACTTAGATGGATTTCAAAACCAAGAGTATGCTTGTAAAATTGGGTACAAATAAAGAATATGATAGAGTTAATTGAAGTTTTCTATCTTATATTATAAAAAATAATTTTGATAAATGTTGGTATAAATAAATTAGATATTATTATAACACTCCAAAAAAATCCATTTTGATTAACGTATCCCATGTTAGATACTTTAAATTATCCCATGGAATTTTTGAGGGTGACACACTATCTACTTGACTTCATTATTCTTGTCGAGACATTAGGAAGAGATTTCTCAAAGGGAAAAGTGGAAGGCAAAATCAAAATTACTCAGATTGTAATAAAATTTTCCTTTGAATCTCATCTCCAATTTATTGATGATACTTTTATTTTGGGTTATCCCTTAGTTCAAGGTCATGCGATTTAAATAAATAATAACATGCTATGAGAAGGTTGTTGGATATAATATAGGATCTATTTCTTTAACATTACCTTAAATTTACAATAAATTATTGTGGATATTTTAGGGTTTAAAGTTGAAAATTTTCCATGAAAATGCATAGGTATTTCTTTATCTAATAAAGTAAAGAAGAAAATTATTTGAGACCAAATTTTAGATAGAAAAAAATCATGTTTGATGGGTCGAATATATAAACTCTTACCCATGGATGAAATACTACAACTAAAAAATGTAAAATTTTAATAAAGATGTTTTCTTTAGAAAGGATGAGTAAAAATTTAGGTTTTCTCTTTGTGAGTGGGATAGGATTTATAGAGGAAGAATCTTGAAGGGGTAGGCTTGGAAATGTAGAATCTCATAAGTTTGACATGAGAGAAAATATATGATTGGGTATTATTTTAAGATCAAGGAAAGAGTTGGGAGAATATGTTACATCAAATATATATAGGTTATAGGGATGCAATAAAATTATTACGGAAACAAACCCTATCTAAGGGTTTGGAAACATGGAACTTTGTATTAGATAATGTTGGTTCGACTTTTATACACACCCTGTGAAGAATGAGCATAAAATCCCGATAACACTTATAAGGGATAAATCCCACTCACTTTAGGATCTTGCTGGATATCCAAGGTGTGAGTTACGGAGTTGGGTCGAATGTCTATTCACTCTTTTCGCTTCTGGAATAGTTTCAAGTGGACTGTCTGTTACCTTACAACGGGCTCTGGACTTGTTCAGTAATTTTTTTGGAGTTGGTTATCTTTGTGGACACTCAGATTTACAATCAGTTCTTTGATCTAGCTCTTTATGCTTTAGCAGATTTAAATAAAAGACAAATTTAAAGAAAGATAAAAATGGATCATTCAATCGGTGGAACAGAGAGAGTAGGGTAGGGCAGAAAGAGAAATTTATCTAACTTAGCTGCAAAACCAAAACTACCAATTTTAGTTATACCGGTTAGCTTCACAATAGAACAAATCAAAGAGGAAAGTGTCCAGCTTTCTAAGATCACCTTCCACTAAGAGCATAAGACAGAGACAACAATAGATCTGAAAGAAAATCACAAACAGAAGGGAAGTCGAGTTAAAATTGGTATCTCTCACCAGCGGCCTAGCTCGCACAGTGAGGACAGAGCAATTAGAACAGGCCTGAACCTTAAATCTATAATTTTACCTAACATACAATAAATAAAATGAAGCCTAGCAAGCATATCCAATCCTGGTAACACAGATCTACAACATAATTTAAATAAACCTTAATGAAACAAAAACAAAAGAAGATGAACTTATCACAATCTGAAAGAGATTAGGCTCCTGGCCACGCTATCACAGAAAATGAAAATCACACCAACTCTAAGTCCAGAACAAAGCTTTCAAACAAGATTTGCAGGAAATTGCTCCAATAGCTTTTATTTCTAAGTTTTCGCCTCTGGAATTTACATTCAGAAGAAGTATTTATAGACTCAGGACAGACCCTGATCTTTTTAGAAATATCTTCTTCTCAAACCCTAAATCTTATCCTCTAAACCTTACTACCTCGGTTTTACAATATAAGCCCCTTTAAAAATAGAGTTTTGAATAAACCCTAACCACTCTGCAAATCTTAGTGCAGTTACTTGCCATAAATGGAGAAGGCATGATCTGATATTATTCTCATCCATCTGAGAATTGCAAGTAAATATCTTCATTTTCTGGTCGGTTGTCGATATATTCCATAAATGGGCACTGCGTGTGAAGGTATCTTCATCTTTCTGGTGCATCTGCCGAGAGGGTCTCATTAATTCCTTAGAGAAATTTGGATGAGTCACCGGTTTCTCCGACATTTTATCTTCGCAGAGCCGCTCTCGAGTTGAAATTCTCCGCACACCATTACTTTCACCATAAATTCTCCTCGTTAAATGCGTCCATCGACAAATTTCGATAACTGTGTGTAGATATTTTCATTTTTCGGTCAATTTCCGACATATTCCATTAAATGGGCAGCTGCTTAGTCACCGTAAAGTCTCTTTATGGCCAGATCTGTAAAATCTGGATGGACCAAAAATTCTCGGCATCTCACATTTCCATCTGACGGCCTTCGCTTGATCCGTGCTTATTTTGTCTTTTTCGCCATTACTTCCGCTAGTATGCAACTGCCAGATGGCTTTCTGCAAAAGAACAAGCAAGGATTAGTATTTTAATATTATTAAATTAAAACCCTAATGTTCATTATATGTCGGCTTTATTTTTTTTGACACGTGTCACGAAATCGTGACGTTTTCTTCACCTTGTTTCCATCCTGGCCTATTTTGCCGTGAAATCGCGACATGTCACGATTTCGCGACATGTCATGAAATCGCGACGTCCCCTATGCACTCTGCTTCTTCCTTCGACCGTGTCACGATTTCACAATGTCATGATTTCTTGACACCTCCATGCCTTCTGCTTTTCCCTTCGATCGTGTCACGATTTCGCGACACCTCGATGCCTTCTGCTTCTCCCTTCGACCGTGTCACGATTTTGCGACGTTGCAAAATCACGACGTCACGATTTCACGACACCTTTCTGCTTTTCCCTTCGGCCGTGTCACGATTTCACGACGTCGCGATTTCATGACACCTCCATGCCTTCTGCTTCTCCCTTCGGTCGTGTCATGATTTCGTGATGTCATGAAATCACGACGTCGCGATTTCGTGACATCTCCATGCCTTCTGCTTCTCCCTTCGACCGTGTGCGAAATTGTGACGTCGCGATTTCGCGACACCTCCAAGACTTGCACTTTCTTCCAAAACTGTCACGATATCGCGACGCTTCCAAGACTTGCACTTTTCTTCCAAAACACGTCGCGATATCGCGACGTTTTTCTACAAGCTTTCCTTTTGGTCCAAACATGTCGCGATATCACGACGTTCTCATCACTTGGTTCTTTTAGTCCAAATATGTCACGATATCGCGACGTTTTCTACAAGCCTCGCTTTCAACCAAAATATGTCGCGATATCGCGACGTTTCCAAAAACGAAAATGTCGCGATATCGTGACGTTTCCAAAAATGGAAATGTCACGAAATCGCGACGTTTTCAATACTTAGCAAATTTTCCAAAAATTGTAGGTTGACTCCAATGAATTCATTCATCTGTATTCTGCATTTTTACATATTTAGTGAAAGATTTTCTTTACTCATAAATGATTCTAACATTAAAGAAATGAATTCTAAAATGAAATCAAAGCCACATGCAAGCCTACTTAGATACTTTGATATATGCAAAACTTTGAAAAGGAGGCAAGCAAAATTTGGAATTAAAACCAGGAAAACATCAAGAGGGTCCCTACGGCAAAATGAAAGCTAAATATTTTCAAAGGATGGAATTTCATTTTTTTAGTGGGGGTGTGTTGCTTCTCAACAAATGGCGATATCTGTGGGGAAAATAGTAGCACTATTTTAGAATCCAGGACTCTAGTTTCAAAACAATATAGACCATGTACCATGCTTTGCCACAAATATTCTTCAAAATAATTTAACTACTACCTGATAGTTGTTAAAATTTCCCAAGGACATACTAGGTTGAATCACTTAAGGAAGATTTCCGATGTGCAATTATAAGCGTATAAAACTTTCTTCAAGAATGACTGGGCCTTCGAATGTTGTACTCTGGATTGATCAGCTTTTCTAGATTGTGAAAGGGGAAACCGAGTAGGGCTCTGTTTACTAGTTTAGCCTTTTACAGCCCCGACAGAGTTACTCTTTAGATTTTCACGACCCTGATCCACAACTGTGAGGTGGTATCTACAACTTGGTAAAAGAAAACATCTTCTGGAGCTTTGGCTATCTCTTTCATTACATAACTTCTTCTCTCCTCTTTTTTTTTTTTGTGGGAAATAAAAGAGTGCCAGTTTTATGTTGCCTTGCTCAACTTTCACCTTCTCTCTCTCTCTTTTGAAATATACCGAAATCTGAAAAGCCTTGCTAAAAAACAATTTTTTTTTTTTAATATTTCATCGATCCGGAACTGCTTCAGCCTGGGTACTGATAGCCTCTATGGATACTCAAATAATTTCACGAGTCGGAGTCCCCTCTTACGACCAACTTTTCTTGGATTCCCTGGGAGTTTCTCCAACCAAACAATATAGCAGTTTCTTTATAATTAAAATAATTGTGGCAAGCAAGACACAAAATCCAATTATCTTTCTACTGTTGTTCTGAATAACAAAATAGTTCCACTGTTCAGTTTAAGCAGACTATCTCTTAATTAGAATAAAACAAAATGAACACAGGATTTTGAACTCAGAATAAAAACAATTTTTTAAAGGCTGATTTCTTTCTTTACTGCCCAGGCAAAACTTAAAAAAATAGAATTTTTAAAAGCTAAAAGAAATTTGTACAGACCCCAAAGGATAAAACACAGAACTTTAAAATCAAACAAAATAAAATAAAAACAAACTACTTCAAATCTTATTTACAATATATACACATGTTACAACGTCTTTGTGATTTATTCAATCGATGTATTGGATGGAACAACTGAGAAATAATGCTTTAGATATTGACCATTAACAGGAAGGTTCAGAAAATTACCCTCCAGGTCCTGTAGAAGAAATGCATTATTACCTAGGATCTCGACAATCTGGTACGGCCCTGTCCATAAAGGTTGCAGCTCTGTGTGTTTACCTTTCTTTTCTTGGGCCTTGTCCCATAGAAGCACCAGGTCTGCACGATTGAAAGCGCTCACCCTGGTCTTTTCGTCAAGCCAGCGCTTGACTGTCTCTTGGTGTCGACTAAAATGCTCCACAGCTTGAAGTCGTCCACCCTGCAAATCAAACAAGTCCAACATACGAGTTTTCGTATCTGCATGATCAAAGTAATGTAAAGCAAATTTTAATCCTGGTACTAATGCTTCATATTCTGCCAAATTATTCGTGCAGGGAAACTGCAAGCGATAAGACATAAAACCGGTTTGATTTTTTGGTCTTTTAAGAACAGCCCCTGTACCATAACCTTGCTCAGACTTAGCTGCATCAATATGAAGTATCCCAACTTCATTATCGTGATCAAGGTGAGCTTTAACCGGTTTCTCCTTTTGAGTAGTTGTCAAATTATAAACCCCGATATAACAACCCTCAGCAAGATTAACAGTCTCATTCTTGGCATTATATTCTGTGATCATGAGTTTATATCTTGGTTCTCTGTTGATTTTTAATTGATTTGCAAAACCATTCCAGGGTAACCACATATGCGAAAAATCAGTAGCCAAGTACCCATTCAAGGATTTTGACCAATCCCTGCTCAGAAGCATTTCGTATCCTACAGGAATATCCACCACCTGAATATCAATTCTGTGTTGCGCTCTCGGCTCAGATGCTAGCTGGATGTGTATATTCTGAAGTTCACCTACCACTTTAACCTCAGACTTATCCAATTGGATGACTCTCATCTCGGAGTTCATGGGGGTCAAACCCAACTATTGACAAATGGCCAAAGGCATAACATTGGCTGAAGCACCTGAATCTACCAGACAGTTGTGTAAATTTTTCCCAAATATTCGGACAGTAAGTAGAAAAGGTGGAACTTCAGTCTTCTCTTTATACATGGCCACATTTGCATTTGCCATCTTCTTTCCCTTTTCCAAAGGTTTGGTAGTAGGTTCGGAATATGTTTTGATCGAGTTATCCCTTTGTTCCAAAATTTGGGCCAACTCATGAAGAGTGATGTTGGCTTTGATCTTCTTCATGTCCTCCACTATATTATATCCCTTATTGAGTGGAGGGACAAATGCATCTGGTCCTCTCAGATTTCCTCCCTTGGGTGGAGATGGGTTATTGCTTGAAGATGGATCCTGGAGGAACACCGTGGGAGTTGTCCGAAGGGGTAGATGTAGTGTTGGGCTCCGGATTTCTATTTTTGAGGTTGTAGTTGTCCCTCCTGTATTGTTGAAAGGCTTGCACTTCATCCATGGGTAGCTCCACAACATTCTCTGATTCTTCTGGGAAAGTGAAAGAATCTAACACCATAGCTGCACTATGTTTAGATGAACTTGGAGCATCCGCAGTTCTTTGATGTTCAGGAGAAATCAACTCACCAGATAAAGCTTCAAAGGCGTTACAAAATTCCAGACAATCCAATTCCCCGTGCTGAGAAGTAGCATGTATCCTGCACCAGTTAGGCAAAGCCAAATCACAAATATTTACATCATGACCTTTACCTTTATAATCCTTATTGGGTTCGTATGGGGGCCGAGTGAATCTGTTTTGTTGATAAGGAAATCTGTTTGGGTTTTCGCTGGTGGACACTTGCCTTTTGAAAGTCAAAAAGTCATTTGCCAACTTTTGGACTACCCTTGAAACTTCTTCAACTCTTGTGTTATCAGATTCTTTCTCCGGACTCTGTACATTTTCAGCAGGTGTTACAACCAATGGATTTCCTGATGGTGGAGTTTGATATACTGGCAACATCATCTGATGTGGTATGGGATTGAAGACAGGGGTACCTTGTGTGACCAAAGGAATTTGATGAGCACTTAAAGGTTGAGGCCCCAATTGCCTTTCCAGAACTAAAGCTTCTTTGTAAGCCTCTGTTAGATTGGTAATAGAGGCATCTCTTTTCAAGAAAATAGAAGTCATTGGATCTAGAGAATTCCTAAAAATCTCTAATGCCAGGTCTGCATTTGGCACATAATAACCAATCAGTCTACCATAAGCCTTCTGAAATCTGACATTGTAAGATCTGACAGATTCATTTATTTCTCTTTTAATACCAAAAAACTGCTGATATAATACATTGGGATCTATTACTTCACCAAACTGTGATACAAAAACCTTTTCCAAGTCATTCCAACTGGTAATAGAATCGTTAGTGAGATTTAGAAACCAGTCGTAAGCTCCCTCCTGGAGAGTGAACGGGAACAATCTGCAAGCCACATCTTCATGTTGTACATTTAACAATTTTAGAGCATTCTTGAATGCTACTAGGTGTTCCTCTGCTGTCCTAGTTCCATCATGCTTGTATCTGGGAAGATATCTCTCAGGATTTCTGGGTAGGTCATGGGCTGCACCCGGGATATTTAAGGCAATGGAACCCAACCAATTTGCCATTACTACTTGATTGACGATGATACTTTCAGTTGTAGTTGGAGTAACTACAAGTGGTGACAAAACTATTCCAGACAAGGACTTGGCCCTTCTGAGGCTGCTTCTTCTTGGAGTTTCTAACTCAGGCACAAGGAGCTCTCCAGCTCTGGAGTGGGACCTTGTTACTCTATAAGTGGAATCCAACTTTTCACAAGCAACTTATAATCTTACAATCCTTAACAAACTACTGAACTTCAGGCCCTCCTTCTAGCGCCAATTTTAAATGTTGGTGTTGAGTTTCGCTGTTTAGGCAAAAACTCAAACAAACAAGTTTAAAAAGAGCTAAAGAGGAGGGAAAAGGATTCAAAAGATAAAACACCAGACTCTACATAGACAACTTACAATACTGAACGAAGTTCAGTGCCCTCCTTCTAGCGCCAATTTTAAATGTTGGTGTTGAGTTCCGCTGTTTAGGCAAAACTCAAACAAACAAGTTTTAAAAGGCTGAGGAGGAAAAAAGGCTACCAGACTCTGGATAAAATACAGTATTTGTTAAATACCACATACAATCATATTTCTCAACTCAAGCGCACTAAGAACGTAAGTTCAGGCCCTCCTTCTAGCGCCAATTTTAAATGTTGGTTCGACTTTTATACACACCCTGTGAAGAATGAGCATAAAATCCCGATAACACTTATAAGGGATAAATCCCACTCACTTTAGGATCTTGTTGGATATCCAAGGTGTGAGTTACAGAGTTGGGTCGAATGTCTATTCACTCTTTTTCGCTTCTGGAATAGTTTCAAGTGGACTGTCTGTTACCTTACAACGGGCTCTGGACTTGTTCAGTAATGTTTTTGGAGTTGGTTATCTTTGTGGACAATCAGATTTACAATCAGTTCTTTGATCTAGCTCTTTATGCTTTAGCAGATTTAAATAAAAGACAAATTTAAAGAAAGATAAAAATGGATCATTCAATCGGTGGAACAGAGAGAGTAGGGTAGGGCAGAAAGAGAAATTTATCTAACTTTGTTGCAAAAACCAAAACTACCAATTTTAGTTATACCGGTTAGCTTCACAATAGAACAAATCAAAGAGGAAAGTGTCCAGCTTTCTAAGATCACCTTCCACTAAGAGCATAAGACAGAGACAACAACAGATCTGAAAGAAAATCACAAACAGAAGGGAAGTCGGTTAAAATTGGTATCTCTCACCAGCAGCCTAGCTCGCACAGTGAGGACAGAGCAATTAGAACAGGCCTGAACCTTAAATCTATAATTTTCCCTAACATACAATAAAGAAAATGAAGCCTAGCAAGCATATCCAATCCTGGTAACATAGATCTACAACATAATTTAAATAAACCTTAATGAAACGAAAACAACAGAAGATGAACTTATCACAATCTGAAAGAGATTAGGCTCCCTGGCCACGCTATCACAGAAAATGAAAATCACACCAACTCTAAGTCCGGAACAAAGCATTCAAACAAGATTTGCAAGAAATTGCTCCAATAGCTTTTATTTCTAAGTTTTCGCCTCCTGAATTTACATTCAGAAGAAGTATTTATAGACTCAGGACAGACCCTGATCTTTTCAGAAATATCTTCTTCTCAAACCCTAAATCTTATCCTCTAAACCTTACTACCTCGGTTTTACAATATAAGCCCCTTTAAAAATAGAGTTTTTTATAAACCCTAACCACTCTGCAAATCTTAGTGCAGTTACTTGCCATAAATGGAGAAGGCATGATCTGATATTATTCTCATCCATCTATAATTGCAAGTAAATATCTTCATTTTCTGGTCGGTTGCCGATATATTCCATAAATGGGCACTACGTGTGAAGGTATCTTCATCTTTCTGGTGCATCTGCCGGGAGGGTCTCATTAATTCCTCAGAGAAATTCGGATGAGTCACCGGTTTCTCTGACATTTTATCTTCGCAGAGCCGCTTCTGAGTTGAAATTCTCTGCACGCCATTACTTTCACCATAAATTCTCCTGTTAAATGCGTCCATCGGCAAATTCTGGTAATTGTGTGTAGATATTTTCATTTTTCGGTCAATTGTCGACATATTCCATTAAATGGGCAGCTGCTTAGTCACCGTAAAGTCTCTTTGCGGCCAGATCTGTAAAATCTGGATGGACCAAAAATTCCTGGCATCTCACATTTCCATCTGACGGCCTTCGTTTGATCCGTGCTTATTTTTGTCTTTTTCGCCATTACTTTCGCTAGTATGCAACTGCCAGATCGCTTTCTGCAAAAGAACAAGCAAGGATTAGTATTTTAATATTATTAAATTAAAACCCTAATGTTCATTATATGTCGACTTTATTTATTTTGACACGTGTCACGATTACGCAATGTTTTCTTCACCTTGTTTCCATCTTGGCCTCTTCTATCGTGAAACCGCGACATGTCACGATTTCATGACATGTCGCGAAATCATGACGTCCCCTTTGCACTCTGCTTCTTCCTTCGATCGTGTCACGATTTCAAAACACCTCCATGCCATTTGCTTTTCCCTTCGATCATGTCGTGATTTTACGACATCACGATTTTGTGACACCTCCATGCCTTCTGCTTCTCCTTCGACCATGTCACGATTTTATGACACCTCCATGCCTTCTGCTTTTCCCTTCGACCGTGTCATGATTTCGCGACGTCGCGAAATCGCGATGTCACGATTTCACGACACCTCCATGCCTTTTGCTTCTCCCTTCGGCCATGTCACGAAATCGCGACGTCGCGATTTCACGACACCTCCATGCCTTCTGCTTCTCCCTTTGACCGTGTCGCGATTTCACGACGTCATGATTTCATGACACCTCCAAGACTTGCACTTTTCTTCCAAAACCTGTCGCGATATCGCGACGCTTCCAAGACTTGCACTTTTCTTCCAAAACCTGTCGCGATATCGCGACGTTTTCTACAAGCTTTCCTTTTGGTCCAAACATGTCGCGATATCGCGACGTTCTCATCACTTGGTTCTTTTAGTCCAAATATGTCGCGATATCGCGACGTTTTCTACAAGCTTTCCTTTCAACCAAAATATGTCGCGATATCGCGACGTTTCCAAAAACAAAAATGTCGCGATATCGCGACGTTTCCAAAAATGAAAATGTCACGATATCGTGACGTTTCCAAAAATGGAAATGTCGCGATATCGCGACGTTTCCAAAAATGGAAATGTCACGAAATCGCGACGTTTCCAAAAATGGAAATGTCACGAAATCGCGACGTTTCCATTACTTAGCAAATTTTCCAGAAATTGTAGGTTGACTCCAATGAATTCATTCATCTGTATTCTGCATTTTTACATATTTAGTGAAAGATTTTCTTTACTCATAAATGATTCTAACATTGAAGAAGTGAATTCTAAATTGAAATTAAAGTCACATGCAAGCCTACTTAGATACTTTGGTATATGCAAAACTTTGAAGAAGGAGGCAAGCAAAATTTGGAATTAAAACCAGGAAAACATCAAGAGGGTCCCTACGGCAAAATGAAAGCTAAATATTTTCAAAGGATGGAATTTCATTTTTTTAGTGGGGGTGTGTTGCTTCTCAACAGATAATTTATAATTGATTAAGAAATTATGTTGAACTAGGGAATTGTCCCTTCTAATCGAGATTTGTGCCCCAATTCAAGTTTCAACAAGATTGAAAGGGATTGTTACTAGCTTCTCCTAGCTTCTATATTTAGGTTGGCTCCCCACTATGTCATAGAATACTCCTACACTAATTTGCATTAATAGTAAAGTGTGAAAAGAAGAGATGTGAAAAGAAAAGTGTAGAAATAAAATGCATGCAAGTTTAAAGGTGTGGTATATTTAAGCCAATGCAGGTGTAAAAACCTAATTTTGAGTGCATCATCAAAGTATCCAAAATTATCAACATCTCCATCAACTAACTAATCAAGCATCCAGGGGAGGTCACCCTTTCACATTCTCATTCCCTTATTAGCTCCTCCTAGGGCTCTCAAGCGGATCTCCTACTGTGCTATGGAATTCCAGGTAGATCTCCTTGTCTTCCTAGGGATTTTGGCCCTTCTTGTCGCTGACTTGTGTTTGGAGGGTATCCATGGCCATTTTTGCTTCTTCCTATGGTGTTCTAGGAAAGAGGAGGCAAATCTCTTTTTCTTTTGGCAGATCTGTAGAGCACTCAAGAGATGCCCTAGGGTGGTAGCAAGAGACCTCCCGCTACGGGCAGGAGGTCACCTATTCATCTTCTTGCTCCTTTGGCTCTTCCTAGGACTCTCGGGCATGTATCTTGCTTTGTTGTGGTTTTCCAGGTAGATCTCCTAGTTCTCCTAGGGTTTTTGGCCCTTCCTACCATTGCTTGGTGCCTAGAGGGTATCCAAGCCCTTTTTTGCTTCTTCCTAAGGTGTTCCAAGTAAGAGGAGGTAGATCTTCTTTTCTTTTGGTGGATCCAAAGTATGCTTAGGATATGCCCTAGTGCGGGAGCAAGAGACCTCCTGTTATGGGTAGGAGGTCACCTCTTCATCTTCTTGCTCCCTCCTCAGCTCTTCCTAGGGTTCTCTAGAGGATCTATTGTTGTGTTGTGGTTTTCTAGGCAGTTCTATTTTTGCTATGGTTTCTTGCCCTTCTTGCCACTGCTTGGTGCCTGGAGGATCTCCAAGGCCTTCTCTGCTTCTTCCTGAGGTGTTCCAGGAAGTCTTCTTGGGTGATGCTGCGTGATCGGACAAACCTGGTTTGTGGTCTCGATGTGGGGGTTGGCTTTGCTTCGGAGTGGAATCCAGTTTCTTTTATTTTTCTTCTCGAGATGGTCATTCACTAGTTTCTAGGCTTGGGGGAGACCCTGATTATTCTCAGCTAAGTTCCTATGGTTTACATGTCGTGGTTGGTGGCTTAGGGTTTTTGATGGCTTTATTTCACTTGTTCTGCTTGTCAGAATGGCCTTTCACTAGTCTCTAGGCTTGGGGGAGGCCCTTTTTGTTCCTAGTTGAGAGTTTCCCATTGTTCGTGGTTCATGGCTAGCATTTCGAGGTTCCTAGCAGATGCATTTATTTGTTCTGCTTGCTAGGGTGGTCACTCACTACATTTTCTAGGCTTGGGGAGGCCTCAGATTTACAGTTGAGTGTTTTTCGTGGCTGGCATTTTGGGGTTCGTGTCTAGGGGTTTCTACTGGATTCCTTCTCATATTTTCTTGTTCTTGGGGGAGATCATGTATGGCAAAAGTATTCCATGGTTTCTTCACCAGTGGTTCGGTTAGGGTTTCTTGCTGATTTGGGCGTCCTCCTTCCATGGTTTGTCTTCGATTGTGCTTCACCTTCTTCTCTAGGAGTTTGTATGAGGGTTTATAGATGGTCTGGTTTGGTTTACGGATGGACCTGGGCTGATTTGCGGATGGTCCTATGCTAGTTTTTGGATCCCTAGTCCTTTTTGGATGGTCTTATTCATTTGCGGATGGTCCTATATGGTCCTCGATTGGTTATGTTTCCTCTACAGATGATCTTGTTTCAGTTTGTGGATGGTCCAGTTTCATCTTTACAGGTGGTATGTGGACAGTCCTAATTCATTTGTGGTTGGCCTTCTAATTCTGAGGTTTTCTCCTATGTGGGAAAAACCCTTTATTTTGGGTGTGAGGTTTTCTTCCTTTATGAAAAAATCCTTTTCATTTTTTGTGTTTACCTTTGAGGTTTTCCTTGTTGCCCCTGTGAGGGCTTCTCTTCTCAATTGGTGTGGCATTCTCTCTTGCCCCTGCATGGGCTTATCTTTCTCTATTTTTTTTGTTTTTCTCCAATAGCCCACAGAGAGTCTATTTCTTCAGCTATTTTGTGGTTGGGATCTCTTCTCCCAACCTTCTCATTTTGTACTTTCAAAACCCCTTTTTACCAATTAAAAAAACTAATCAAGCATCCAAATCAAGTCAATCATATCAAAGTTTAATTTAGAAATATTTATTTCTCTAAATGGAAAAACACCAAGACTATAGTGGTAGTGTTGGCAACGCTTTTGCTCCTTGAAAACACTTTTACCAAAAAAAATATTTGTATCGCTTCTCGACCAATTTGCTTAACAATAGTCATTTTGGAACTAGTGCCATGCTTGTTAGTGCCATCGGTGCTATTGAATTTCAAACACACAAAAAAATGGATTTTGTCACACCAGTCTAATCTATAGTCTCAACAACAATCCAAAGCCCCAAAATTTTCCCTTTTTATCTTGCACCTATTAATTGTTTATTAAACCCTTTTTGAGAAATTACCTTCAAATAGTGCCATCAACTTTATCCAACCATCCTCTAAGGGATCCTCCAAGGAGCCATGGCTTCCTATAAAGCAAACCCTTGGGGGAGCCCAATCATATCATCATTTATAATATTGAAGCTCTTCCAAATTGAATTTAGATCTCATATTGAAGCCTTATCTCAAGCAAAAGCAAGATCATCTACTTCATCATAACAAGGGGATATCAACCAAATATATTGAAGCTCCAAGCTCGCTTGGTTGTGTTCTCTTCTCTCTTAGGTTTTATTTATATTTTCGTTTTTTTCTTTGTAATCATTTAATTATTGCATGCTAACTCTATTTTTTTATCAAATAATCTATCTACTTATGCCTTTGTTTGCATATAATTATTAGTTTACATATTTTATTATCAACTAGACTATCCTATTATCCCCATCTAGACACCTACACCCCCTGATTAGGGATCATCATGTAATCATTTAGAAAATTAAAATTCTTTTGGCCAAAAGCATATTTCATTGTATTTATAGGTGTAAGCACTATCAAATTGTAATCTTAGTGGTGTTATTACACTCTATGTCTACTACAACAAAATTGTGACTCCATAGTTATAATTTCTCATTAAAAGTAAAAGTACCACCAAATACCATAAGTGTTAATGGTGCTATCACTCCATGAGTGGTTATTTTTCTACTAAATTCACAATCATATTTTTATCTTTTGGATATGTTTATTTTCATCCTTTGAGCGAGGATTTGATGCTAGTCAATGAATCCAAACACTCTCCACTGATCTAGGTAGATCCCTTTACTACTAACTACATCTATTTTCTATCTATTTTGTAGGTTTTTGAAAAGTAGAAGTCCCAAGCAAAAGCACCACTAATTTGAAGTAGTGCCAACAATGCTTCTATTAAGCAAGAGTTGACAACAAAAGTGCACCAAATAATAGTAGCACTACCAATGCTTCTAGATTCCACTAGCACCTCTTCCATTGAGGTAAAAATAAGTTTTAAGTTTCCAATTAGTGTTTTTATCTTCTTAGATTAGGGAATATGTCTTCTATCTATTCTATGCTTGCATTTGTTGTTTTGTATTTTTTTTTCATTAAAGGTCAAAATGGTAAGAAGGAACAAGTTAGCATTAATAACATTAGAGGACCAACTATACTCTTGCATCTCATCAAATTTTATTTTACATATAGTCACATTGGGCTTTTTTTATTGCATTATCTTCTTGAACCCTTGTCTTAGAATAAAATTATATGTATACTTATCATCAAAAATAAAAATATATTTAGTTTATAAAACCTATATACTACATTAATTTATGCATATGTAGTTAGAATAGAACTAGATTAAGGTCTAAGTCATTAAAGAAAAATCCTAAGGGAAATGTAAATTTTATTTAACTTGCATCTATTAAACCTTAAATCTAGGCTCATAATTACCCCTATCCTTAAAGTGATAGAGGTAAAACATCATAGAATTGATAAGTTAGAGGTCCCTCACAATATTCCCCCATCACATTTTGGTGAATCCAAAGTGAACACCAAATTGAGTCCAAGGATTTTCCTTGACCAAGCTAAACCTTAATAAAAACTAAAATTTATCAAACTTTAATCAAGATCATAAATCTGAATGTTTAGTTAAGAAACATTAAATCTAGATAACAAGAACATAACCAAGTGTTAGTCCTACTAGCAGCATTATGCACAACAACAAATATTCTCAAACTGGGCGAATATTAGCATTTTTGAAAATGCAAATTGGTGATTTTGGGGTACCCTGGATGTTGGCCATTTTGCCCGAAATTTTTGGGTTAAAAAATATTTAGGTGTCGATTCGTCATGGGTTGATAGTATTAGGTATTTTTTTTTAAATTCGTCAACACTCCTGCTTAAGTCGTGGACCATTTTCGCTAATTTTTTTTTAAATTAAATTATCCCGCCAAATTCACCAACTATACCACTATATATAAGTAACACGCCAGAGATAGTTTTTCATTTATAAAATTTGAAAAGTAAAACTCTAAAGCGAAAAGAAAAACTGAAACATTCGATCTGTTGTAAAATTCCACCAAACTTCAACCGTGCACAGAAACTAGTCGATTTGGATCTAAACTATACTCATACTGAAACCGAACCCTTTTCTACACTTGGAATGACTGTTGGACATAGTTCTATACCCAAATCGACACTAAGTATAGTTCTCCACCCAACTCGATGACCGGATATTATTTCCACCCAGATTAATTATCGGTCTACTTGTTCCACCTGGACCTATTGCTGGACTGCTAGTTCCAACCAGGTCGATTGTCGCACTGCTTGTTCCACTCGAA
Organism: Wollemia nobilis; assembly: GCA_028583015.1. Lineage (NCBI taxonomy): Eukaryota > Viridiplantae > Streptophyta > Pinopsida > Araucariales > Araucariaceae > Wollemia > Wollemia nobilis. The sequence continues at coordinate 1,926,330 of JAQPPZ010001683.1, forward strand.
CCATTATCCGGATCACTTCTTCCACCTGAACCGATTGTTGGACTTATTTTTAAGCATAGTTCGACGACCAATCATTATTTTTGCCTAGATCGATTTCCAGTCCTCTAGTTCCACCCATAATGATTGCCTGTTCTTCCCGGACCATTGACTCTACTGTTCGTCCAGACCGATAGGCAAAACGTATTTTTACCTAGATCGCCTGACAAACCTTTTTTCCATCTAAAATGACTATTAGTCCTCTTTTCTTGCATGAACTACCCGGGGGCCTCTTTTCAGACGGACCTTTTCCTGCACTAGGTACTTTGTTTCTCTTTAGATATTTTGAATCTATGATCCTATGTTTTTTGGTTTTATAGAGAATAATAGTTGAAGCACTTGTAATAATAAGATATGTTTTTTTGTCATCTAATTGCTGGTTTTTCTTTTGCTATTTTTTTATCATTTACTAAAAATAATTCAATGCTCTGTTCTCCATATTTTTCCCTATTTTCTATCTATGTTAAAACTCTTTGATTCTCTATTTCCATTAAGATATCCTTTTCTGTTACAATATTTTTTAATAGGTAAATATTTTGGTTCTCTAAGTGTTGAACAAGGTGCAGCAAAAGTATTGTCATTGTTGTCAACACAGACAAAAATTGATGCAGTTGAAGCAATGGACAAGAATTCTGAAGTCAGTCAGATCAAGTACAGTGAATTTCCAAGAAAACAGAAGTGACCCAGATTCAGAAATTTGCAGAAAAAGACAAGTAAGAAAACTGTCGCGATATCGCGACAGGTTGAGAAGTCCGAAGGCAGAAAGAAAAATGTCACGATTTCGCGACATGGCCGAGGAGAGAGAAGGCGCAAGCAAAATTGTCATGATTTCATGACATGGCCGAAGAGAGAGAAAGTTCAAGGATAATTGTCGCGATTTCGCGACATGGTAAAAAGCAAGAAAAGAAGATGTCACGATTTTGCGACATGGTAAAAAGCAAGAAAAGAAGATGTCGCGATTTCGCGACATGGTAAAAAGCAAGAAAAGAAGATGTCACGATTTCATGACATGGTAAAAAGCAATAAAAGAAGATGTCGCGATTTTGCGACATGGGAAAAAGCAAGAAAAGAAGATGTCGCGATTTTGCGACATAGTGAAAAGCTAGAAGAGAAAGATGTCACGATTTCGTGACATGTCAGATTTTCACTGGAGTTTGCGAAGAAGAGTGTACGAAAGAGAAAGATGTCGCGATTTCGCGACATGTCATATTTTCACTGGAGTTTGCGAAGAAGAGTGTACGGAAGAGAAAGATGTCGCGATTTCGTGACATGTCATATTTTCATTGGAGTTTGCGAAGAAGAGTGTACGGAAGAGAAAGATGTCGCGATTTCGCGACATGTCAGATTTTCGCTGGAGTTTGCGAAGAAGAGTGTACGGAAGAGAAAGATGTCGCGATTTCGTGACATGTCAGATTTTCGCTGGAGTTTGCGAAGAAGAGTGTACGGAAGAGAAAGATGTCGCGATTTCGTGACATGTCGATTTTCGCTGGAGTTTGCGAAGAAGAGTGTACGGAAGAGAAAGATGTCGCGATTTCGTGACATGTCAGATTTTCGCTGGAGTTTGCGAAGAAGAGTGTACGGAAGAGAAAGATGTCACGATTTCGTGACATGTTCCATTTTCGCGGCTACAAGCGAAGCAGAGTGTACGGAAGCGCAAAGTGTCACGATTTCGTGACATGTTCCATTTTCGCGGCTACAAGCGAAGCAGAGTGTACGGAAGCGCAAAGTGTCACGATTTCGTGACATGTTCCATTTTCGCGAGTGCCTGCCAAGATAAGGTCGAGGAGGCAAAAAACGTCGCGATATCGCGACAGGTCAGGTTTTCGCGGTCAACAGTCCAAAAAAAGTCAAATGGGCAGAAATGTCACGATTTCGCGATAGGTAAACAGTTTGGCTGGTAAATGCCGAAGAAGCATGCAAGGTGACACGTGTCAAAAAAGCATAAAGGAAAATCATGCAGCCGATTACGTAAGAAGTAACTGGAGTCAGATCTGTAGTTACACATTGACAAGTGTTGGAAATGCACTGGAACAGATGTATATGCATGATTGGAAAAGCATTCGAAGAGTCGCATATGGAGAATCAAAAATGTATTCGAACAACCGTATTTGTAGAATACGAACAACCGAATATGCAGGATCGTAAAAGCATTCGAACAGACGTATTTGCAGCATTCAAACAGCCGTATATGCAGGATCGTAAAAGCATTCGAACAACCGCTTATGGAGAGGAGAAAAGAATTCGAACAGTTAGAGTATGTCATTCGACTGCATGCAGGATTGAAAAGTGATAGAAGACGAAGAGTCTCAATGAGAAAAAGGGGTTATAAAAGGACAGTCATGCAGAGAATTAAGTTGCTGCTGTAAGAGTGAAATTACAGAGAAAAGAGGGTTAGAAGAAAGCCAAGAGAGAAATAAGCAGAGCCGTGAGTGTGTGCAGAGTGTGTTTTATTGCAGACCAGTCAGGGTTGTATAAACAGTGAAGACATTTTTATGTCATTTTAAATTGCTCAGAATTGCAGTCCAAGTTGGTGCTTGGTACTAGGGGTTGGTGCTCCTATCTGTTGCAGCAGAAAATTAAGGGGTTGGTGCTCCTTCCAGGAGATGTTGGTAAAGTGTTTGTAAAATTGGTATTTTGCAAAGACTGGATTTGGATTGGAGTCCAAGCAGTCATTTTTGAGGAGTAGCCAAATTGGTGAACCTCGGTATATTGAGTGTTGTGGTGTGCTCTCTTGTTCAATTTGCTTTTCTAGTTTTCAAGTTCTCTTTGCTTCAATTTTAAATGTTGTAGATTTGAATATTAATAGCTACACTGATTCACCCCCCCTCTCAGTGTCATTGTGTGAATATCAATTGGTATCAAAGCCAGTTTCTTGAACAAGCTTAATCAGCTAAGGTGATCTTGGAAGAAACACAATGGCAGGCGATGAAGGATTCTCATCCAACAAAGCTCCCTTGTTCGATGGAACTAATTACACTTTCTGGAAACTCAGGATGCAAACATATCTGAGTGCATTGGGATATGACATTTGGGATTCTGTAGATAGTGGATACACAACACCCACTACTCCTCCAACAGATACTATTGAGAAGAAAAAATTTGAGAACAACTCCAAAGCAAAGAATGCCATAATGTGTGGGCTTGTAGACAGTGAACTGATAAGAGTCATGAGCTGTAAATCGACAAAAGACATGTGGGATAAACCGAAGAGCATCCATGAAGGAGACAAGCAAGATCAAGGAAGCCAAGTTGCAAACTCATCGAGCACAGTTCGAAGCACTACAAATGAATGAAGATGAGAACATAGAGGCTTATATGCTGAGAGTCAACGGAATCATTAATGCAATCAGAGGACTCGGTGAAGAAATTGATGATGCAGTTGTTGTGAAAAAGGTTCTCAGAACACTTCACAAAAGATTTAACTCCAAAGTTTCTGCAATAGAAGAGGCAAAAGATCTAAACAATTTCAGCATGGATGAGATGCATGGTTCCCTGACTGCATACGAAATGAGAATAGGACAAACCAAGTCTTTAGATAGAGAAGCTGCTTTTAAAGCACACAAGAATATAAAAGCTGAACATGAATCTGAGGATGAAGAGACACTGGATGAAACAGAAGCTAATTTTGTTCAAAAACTCACAAAGGGAAAAGGAAAATATAGAGGAAAGCTACCTTTTAAGTGCTTCAATTGTGGAGGAGTCGGTCATTTTGCAGCCAAATGTCCAATGCAGGAGAAAACCAAAAATGGTGAAGGGTCACACCAAGAAAAAGGTGACTGGAAGAAGAAACAAAATTTCAGAAAGAACAACTTCAAGAAGAAAAGCTTCATATCCAAGAATGTCAGCACTTCTGAAGAAAGCTCAGGTGAGGATTCTAAAGAAGAAATAGGTGAAGCTCTGTTCATGGCACTTGAAGAAGAGAGAACAGAGGAAAATCAGGAAGGTGATGAAAACTTCAAGGATGAGGCTGAAGTGTATCTGGAAGGAGAATTGGTTGCTGCACTTGAAGAGTTGAGTGCAGAAAGGAAAAAGAATAAAAATTTTTCAAAGAAACTAGAGGATGCCACTGACATAATAAACAATCTGAAAATACAGACAGAGGAATTCAAGAAAATGTCTGAAGTTCTTGATGAACAATTAACTGTAAAGACAGTTGAATGCAAGCAAACTAGAAGAAGACATTGTTAAGTTAAGGATACAGCTAGAGGAGATGAATAGGAAATTGAGCTATTTTCATAAGTTTGAAGAAAGTACTGTAAAGCTGGATAAAATGTTAAATAACCAAAGGCCTTCCGGCATCAAATTTGGTTTAGGCTTCGATGAAGGAGAATCATCAAAGGGTTCAAAGGCCTTAAATGTAGAACCCATAAAGAAAGAAGAAAAGATCGAGGTTAATCAAGAAAAAACAAATCATGCCAAAGAAAGCAATAATGCCAGACTCCAAGAAGAGTATTGACAAAGATGGATTCACAAAAGTCACACATTCAAGAAGGAGAAGATTCATGGCTCCTACTTCAAATCGGCAAAGACTCGCACCCAGGTTTAATCATTCCTTTTCTGGTTATTGTTTTAAATGCAATGCTTATGGCCATAAGATTTCAGATTGCAGTCATAATGTACCTCAAAGGAATTTCACCAGTAGAAATATTTTTTCTCCTTTAATGAATTATGCAGTTGAATGTTATAATTGTCATAATTTTGGACATATAGCAAGAAACTGCAGAAGCACTTTTGCATCAAAGAATTATCAGGGTAGAAAATCTAAACCAAATGGGTTGAAACAAAACAAGAAATTTCCTGAAAAACAGGCACATGCTAATGAAAGGACACAGGCAAAACAAGTAGCCAAATCTGCTATCAAACCAGAATGGAAAGAAAAGGAATCTTTGATTGTTCGAGATCGCCTTTAAAGCACAGAACAAATCTGCACCTTGGATACTTGACGATGGATGCTCCAGTCACATGACAGGTGACAAGCAAAAATTTGAGAAGTTACAGAATTATGAAGGTGGTTCGGTGAAATTTGGAAATAATGATGGAGCAAAGATAGTTGGAAAAGGATCATCAAGATCAGTGATGGAAAGATAAAATCAAAAGAAGTCTTGTTTGTGATTGGACTGAAGCACAACTTGCTGAGTGTAAGTCAAATCTGTGACAGAGGTCATGAAGTCACTTTTAAGAAGGAGGGCTGTGAAGTGAGAAAAGCACACAGTGGGAAACTGATAGCTACTGGATCAAGGACTTCTGGTAATCTATATACTCTCTCAAAAACTGTAGAAGGAACATGCTTGATTGGACAGGAAGATGAAAATTGGCTATGGCACAAGAGGCTCGGTCATATTAGTTTTGACAATCTGGCAAAAATAAGTTCAAAAAGAGCAGTAAGAGATATACCAACCATTGGCAAACCAGTAAATAGCATCTGTGCTTCATGTCAAAAAGGAAAGCAAACCAGATCCACATTTAAATCAAAGGAATACTTCACCAAAGAAACCGTTGGAGATAATTCATACTGATTTGTGTGGACCCATGAGAACTCAAAGCATAAATGGTGACAAATACTTTATGCTATTCATAGATGACTACTCCAGGATGACATGGGTATTATTTTTAAAGACTAAATCAGATGCCTTTGAGATGTTTAAGATTTTTAAAAATCAGGTTGAAAATCAAACTGGAAAGAGGATTAAATGCCTAAGATCAGACAGAGGAGGAGAGTTTATTTCAGAAGAATTTGTAGAATACTGTCAAAAATATGGGATAAGAAGACAGTTTTCAGCAGCAAGGACACCTCAGCAGAATGGTGTTGTAGAAAGGAAGAACAGGACAGTGCAGGAAATGGCATGGACAATGCTGGCTGAGAACAAAATAGCTGACATATTTTGGAAAGAGGCAGTCCACACTATAGTTTACATTCAAAACAGGTGCATGCTAAGACCGCATGAAAGCAAAACACCGTATGAGCTGTGGTTCGGCAGAAAGGCAACTGCAAGATATTTCAAAGTATTTGGCAGCAAGTGCTACATCAAACGGACTGAAGATAATCTCGATAAATTTGAAGATAGAGCTGATGAAGGTATATTTCTTGGTTACTCAACTAAAAGCAAAGCCTACACATGTTACAATAAGAGGCTAAAGAAAATTGTTGAGAGTGCTGATGTTAAAGTTGATGAAGGTAGAGAGCAAGAAATTTCTTATCAAGAAAAATACCCTATTTATGAAGAAGTCATTGAAGGAGATGATGAAAAGGAAATAGAAGAGAATCAGAAAATTGATCCGGATGTGTTAAAAACTTGACTCGGAGGAAGAAGAAAACAAGAAATTTAAAACAGTAACTGGCAGAAAAATCATCCCGATGGAACGCAGTTATTGGGGACCCCACTGATGGTATTCAGACAAGAAGAGCGGTAGTGCGGAACTATTCTCTGTTATCTAGCATTGAACCTAAAAATGTTGCCGAAGCAAGCACAGATGAAAGTTGGATGAAGGCAATTAATGAAGAACTAGATCAGATTGAGAAAAACAAAACCTGGGAATTAGTACCTCGGCCAACAAATAAAAACATAATTGGCACTAAATGGATTTTTCAAAATAAATTAAATGAAGATGGACAAGTTGTCAGAAATAAGGCAAGATTGGTCTGTAAAGGCTATGCTCAGGTTGAAGGCATTGATTTTGAGGAAACCTTTGCACCGGTAGCCAGACTAGAGGCAATCAGAATGTTTCTGGCATTAGCAGTTCATAAAAACTTCAAAGTATATCAAATGGATGTAAAATCAGCATTTCTGAATGGAAAACTGGAAGAAGAGGTTTACATTGAACAGCCAGATGGCTTCCAACTTGGTGACAATCCAGATTTTGTTTGCAGGTTAAAGAAAGCTTTATATGGTTTGAAACAGGCACCCAGAGCATGGTATGCAAGGTCTGGATAACTATCTAATTAAACAAGGGTTCAAGAAAGGTTTGGTGGACAACAATTTATATGTCAAAACAGAGAAGGGCCATCTTATTGTTCTTGTTGTTTATGTAGATGATATAATATTTGGCAACAGCATGGATGAATATTGCAAAGACATATCAACTAAAATGAAGAAAGAATTTGAGATGTCTATGATTGGTGAACTTTCTTATTTCCTAGGACTGCAGGTCAATCAAAATGAAAAGGGCATTTCTATTTCTCAAGTTAAATATGTAAAAGAAATGCTGAAAAAGTTCACAATGGAAGATAGTAAACCTGTTAGCACTCCCATGACAACAGGCTGCAAGTTGAGCAAGGATGATAAATCTCCAGATATAGATCAAACAATGTACGGGTCTATGATTGGAAGCCTCGTTGTATTTAACAGACCACTAGACCAGATATATTACAGGGAAGTATGCATGGTTGCAAGATTTCGGCTAGTCCCAAAGAAACTCATGTGATAGTCATAAAGAGGATCTTCAAGTACCTCAAGGGTACTATGGATTATGGGTTGTGGTACCCAAAAGGTAAAGACTTCACTTTGATTGCATATTCTGATGCAGATTGGGCAGGATGTATTGATGACAGAAAGAGTACCAGTGGAGGAGCATTTTATCTTGGAGACAGGCTGGTAGCATGGCACAGCAAGAAACAAGAATCAGTCTCTCTATCCACTGCAGAGGCAGAATACATTGCAAGCAACAACATGCTATACACAGATATTATGGATGAGACAAACGTTGAAAGATCTTGGTATTCATTTCAAAGAGCCAATTTCAATTAAATGTGATAACACTAGTGCTATCAACATATCCAAGAATCCAGTTATGCATTCAAGAACCAAACATATTGCAATCCGGTATCATTTCTTGAAGGATAAAGTTGCAGAAGGAGAGGTCAAATTGGATTTTGTTCCAACTACAGAGCAAGTAGTTGATATATTCACAAAACCATTGCCCAAGGATGTTTTTGAGTACCTTCGAAATAAGTTGGGAGTGGTCACAATTCCCAAGAACTGACTATCATTTGGGATCACATTCTCAGGGGGTGCATTTATGCCTATACTTATAGTTTTGCTTATATTTATGATTTTTGCTAACTATAACAACATTTGTCTGAGAGTGGTGTGCATAGACTCGGGGGGAGTCTGCAGCAACCCTTTGGTATTATTGTCAAAGGGGGAGAAGAATTACAGGAGAGTGCATAAGTGTTGCCAACAATTCCAAAGGGGGAGATTGTTGAACAAGGTGCAGCAAAAGTATTGTCATTGTTGTCAACACAGACAAAAATTGATGCAGTTGAAGCAATGGACAAGAATTCTGAAGTCAATCAGATCAAGTACAGTGAATTTCCAGGAAAACAGAAGTGACCCAGATTCAGAAATTTGCAGAAAAAGACAAGTAAGAAAACTGTCGCGATATCGCGACATGTTTTCTGTCACGATATCGCGACAGGTTGAGAAGTCCGAAGGCAGAAAGAAAAATGTCATGATTTCGTGACATGGCCGAGGAGAGAGAAGGCGCAAGCAAAATTGTCACGATTTCGCGACATGGCCGAAGAGAGAGAAAGTTCAAGGATAATTGTCGCGATTTCGTGACATGGTAAAAAGCAAGAAAAGAAGATGTCGCGATTTCGCGACATGGTAAAAAGCAAGAAAAGAAGATGTCGCGATTTCGCGACATGGTAAAAAGCAAGAAAAGAAGATGTCGCGATTTCGCGACATGGTAAAAAGCAAGAAAAGAAGATGTCGCGATTTCGTGACATGGGAAAAAGCAAGAAAAGAAGATGTCGCGATTTTGCGACATAGTGAAAAGCTAGAAGAGAAAGATGTCGCGATTTCGCGACATGTCATATTTTCGCTGGAGTTTGCGAAGAAGAGTGTACGGAAGAGAAAGATGTCGCGATTTCGCGACATGTCATATTTTCGCTGGAGTTTGCGAAGAAGAGTGTACGGAAGAGAAAGATGTCGCGATTTCGCGACATGTCATATTTTCGCTGGAGTTTGCGAAGAAGAGTGTACGGAAGAGAAAGATGTCGCGATTTCGCGACATGTCAGATTTTCGCTGGAGTTTGCGAAGAAGAGTGTACGGAAGAGAAAGATGTCGCGATTTCGTGACATGTCAGATTTTCGTTGGAGTTTGCGAAGAAGAGTGTACGGAAGAGAAAGATGTCACGATTTCGTGACATGTCATATTTTCGCTGGAGTTTGCGAAGAAGAGTGTACGGAAGAGAAAGATGTCGCGATTTCGCGACATGTCAGATTTTTGCTGGAGTTTGCGAAGAAGAGTGTACGAAAGAGAAAGATGTCGCGATTTCGTGACATGTTCCATTTTCGCGGCTACAAGCGAAGCAGAGTGTACGGAAGCGCAAAGTGTCACGATTTCGTGACATGTTCCATTTTCGCGGCTACAAGCGAAGCAGAGTGTACGGAAGCGCAAAGTGTCACGATTTCGTGACATGTTCCATTTTCGTGAGTGCCTGCCAAGATAAGGTCGAGGAGGCGAAAAACGTCGCGATATCGCGACAGGTCAGGTTTTCGTGGTCAACAGTCCAAAAAAAGTCAAATGGGCAGAAATGTCACGATTTCGCGATAGGTAAACAGTTTGGCTGGTAAATGCCGAAGAAGCATGCAAGGTGACACGTGTCAAAAAAGCATAAAGGAAAATCATGCAGCCAGTTACGTAAGAAGTAACTGGAGTCAGATCTGTAGTTACACATTGACAGGTGTTGGAAATGCACTGGAACAGCTGTATATGCATGATTGGAAAAGCATTCGAAGAGTCGCATATGGAGAATCAAAAATGTATTCGAACAGCCGTATTTGTAGAATACGAACAGCCGAATATGCAGGATCGTAAAAGCATTCGAACAGACGTATTTGCAGCATTCAAACAACCGTATATGCAGGATCGTAAAAGGATTCGAACAACCGCTTATGGAGAGGAGAAAAGAATTCGAACAGCTTAGAGTATGTCATTCGACTGCATGCAGGATTGAAAAGTGATAGAAGACGAAGAGTCTCAATGAGAAAAAGGGGTTATAAAAGGACAATCATGCAGAGAATTAAGTTGCTGCTGTAAGAGTGAAATTACAGAGAAAAGAGGGTTAGAAGAAAGCCAAGAGAGAAATAAGCAGAGCCGTGAGTGTGTGCAGAGTGTGTTTTATTGCAGACCAGTCAGGGTTGTATAAACAATGAAGACATTTTTATGTCATTTTAAATTGCTCAGAATTGCAGTCCAAGTTGGTGCTTGGTACTAGGGGTTGGTGCTCCTATCTGTTGCAGCAGAAAATTAAGGGGTTGGTGCTCCTTCCAGTAGATGTTGGTAAAGTGTTTGTAAAATTGGTATTTTGCAAAGACTGGATTTGGATTGGAGTCCAAGCAGTCATTTTTGAGGAGTAGCCAAATTGGTGAACCTCGGTATATTGAGTGTTGTGGTGTGCTCTCTTGTTCAATTTGCTTTTCTGGTTTTCAAGTTCTCTTTGCTTCAATTTTAAATGCTGTAGATTTGAATATTAATAGCTACACTGATTCACCCCCCCTCTCAGTGTCATTGTGTGAATATCACTAAGGACATAATGATGCTCTACTTCTTGTCCATTTTGTACTAGAATTTTATATTTTTCAACATTTATCTCTGATTAAATCTCGCATAAACAAAAAAAAATTCTTACACTTTTTTCAAATTTTATATTGATTGGTTTTTTGCTCTTATTAGTTACAGGTACTATCTCTAGAAAACAAAGTATTTGAATACACTAAAAAAATCACAATAAATAATGACTAGAAATAGGTATTTAATTTCTACCAACCATCTATACATTTATTCTAATTACAATATTATCTTAAGGCTTCACAGAAGTAAGATGTCTTCAATATTTTATTACTTTTCTAAATTGAAAAAAAATTTCTTTACAAGTAAAATATCACCTATTGGCGATGCAAATAAGGGGCCCAAATCTAAAAAGAGTATCCTAAATTATTTTGGACATATGTTGAAATCCAGCCAGCTATCGACATATGTGTAAATTCAAGGTACAAATAATTTTTGACTACTTAATAGCTAGGTGTATTTGTTAGTTTTTAGCTATTTGTGCCTCTAGCCATATTGCATGATGATATAAATCATATTTCTGTTTGTTAGTTTATTTTGTTAAATTAAAAAATAATTAAGAATAGTATTGTATGCTACTATGCAGAATACCTTGTGGACCCTGATATGCCTCCACTTGAAGATATTTGTCACCAAGAGAAGACTTCTAATAAAAATTCTCATAACAATGACATCCAACAAGCACTTGAAGATAATCCTCAAAATAACATGTTAGTTGAAAATGAAAGCGATAAATCAAATGCATTACAAAATTATTTTGAATCTACAAGCGAAAAAAATAAAAAGTGGAAGGCATCTAACTGGGCTATTGGAAGGGCATTTAAGAATGAATGGGAAAAAAAATTTCCATGGATAGATCCTATCCTAACTAATGACAACCAATTCGATGATAAAGTATGTAGATGCAAAATTTGTAGTTGGAAGCTGGGCAAGGAGCATAAGTTGCAAAGTAAGATAGATACAATAGAAAAACATGCTAGAAAAGTTTATGTAAAATTTAAAGGAAGTAATGGTGAAATTAATAAACTAGTTAGGTGGAAGGATGCATCAAAATGTATGCATGTCATATATGCAATAGAATATGACAATCACTTAAAGGAACAACAATCTCTTGTTGAGAAAGGTGCAACGATTGAATCCCATTTTCAAAAAATAAAAAAGATCACCTTAGGTGCAAAAAGTTTATAGTTTGTTGTTGTATTTAGTATTCTCAAGAAGGGTAGACCCATGTCTAGTTTTATTGATTATAAGCACCTGTTTCAGTTGGCTAGTTTGCAAAAAAAATTGAGTTTCCATTGGTCTGATCGAAGTGGTTGGGAAATGGAAAAATATCTATCATTAGTAGAGAAGGAGGACCTAAGGGAGTAAGTAAAAATTTTTAGATTCATTTCACTATCTATTTATGAGGTGACGACTTTGGACAACACATCCTAGATTTGTATGCATGTGTATACTTTTCAAAACAATGTTAGGCAACCTAGTTTGCTAGGATTACATAAGATGGTTGAAAATTCAAATGCAGAAAATTTATATAATGTTGTTGTGACTAGTTTAAAAGATATTATGGGAATGAATGACATAGACATAGCCTTAAAGTTAATATGCATTGGAGATGATGGTGCTGCTATAATGCAAGGGTATAAGAGTGGTTTATGTGTTCAACTGCAAACAACAATTGCACCATATATGATACTCATTCATTGCATGGCTCATAGAGTGAATCTTGCATATAAAATCATGAGCACTTTTAAAAATATTGCGAGAGTGGAAGACCTCATTCGTGAAATACATTCTTATTTTTCTTGCAGTCCAAAAAGGTTTTCAGAGTTTCAACAGTTTGCACTAGGAGTTACAGAAAGAAAAAAAATGTTAAAATATGTGAATACAAGGTGAATTTCATTGTATCAACCTGCACACAAAGTTTTTATAGAATATCAATCATTAATAGGGTTTATGTACACAAATAGTAGGGGAGTTGATAAGGCAAAATATTTATTATTTAGTTTGACTAACTTTGAAACCCTATTGACGTTATGTGGAATTCTTCCAATGTTACAGGAAATGAGTAGATTGATTAAATTTGCACAAGAGAGATCCATCTATATCATTGATTTCATAAGGATGAGAAAATAAATATGTATGGTTATTGATAGTTTATATGTGTCCAAAGAAGATTTTAAATATCCCTTATTTCATAGTTGGAATACATTGACAAACATGAACGATCCAAAAATATTTTTGAAGTTTGACATCAATGATCATCTTTGTATTAATAATCATGGAAATTTGATACCTCTTTGTTTTTTTGAAAGACAATCAAGTATAGTTATAAATGGTGTTGAAGAAGTTCCTGTAATACACAATAGATTTCATGTTGTATTACAGAAAACTAGAACAAATTTGTCAAATATAGCAAAATCTTTGACAAGTGAGATAACATATCGGTTTCAGAGAGATGAGTTTCTTGAGGCCATGGGTGTGGTCAACCCCATATTTTGGGCTCCTAATACTGACTTCAATTCTACAAATGAGTTGTTTGTTAAATATATGATGATACTTATTCAGCATTTTAGTAAAATTGTGGAAGTGAATGGTGTTAAAATCGATGGTATACTCAATAAAAATCTTTTGAAATAACAGTTAGCGAATTTTGGAAGAACAATGGTTGGGAAAACATCAATTTTGAGTAACATCCATAATATTGGTTCCATTGCACGTTTGTGACAAAAATTGTATCCAAGTATTGTCTTGTAAGTTACTATAAGTAAATACTTTTGTTTATATGAATTATGTCAAACAATTATTTTGGGATCAGTGGAAGACGAGAGGGTTTTCAGTGCACTATATTTTGGTAAATCTAAGCTTCGCAATAGGCTGGGTAAAAATTTAGAAAATTGTTTAAAAATTTATATATCATCCTATCGGTTGGAAAATTTTCCCTATGATAGAGCATTTGCATGATGGAATTCTCTTGCAAATAGGATTGTAATGATTATTACCGATATGGAAGATAATGATGCTTTCAGTGATCAAATTATGGAGACACAGATATCCACTATGCTTCATAGTGATGCTGAGCAAGCTAAAAATTATTTTTTAAGCTACCTGATTGGTGATTTTTTCAGTATTATGATTTTTCAGTATTATGAATTGATTTGACATCATATTTCATAATAGATATTCTAGACAAGCTGAGAAGTGTTTGTTTCAACTACCTAATTTATGATTTATCCAGTATTGTGATTTTTCCAATATTTCACAATAAATTGGAATTGATTTGATATCAGATCTCACAATATTGTATCAAATTTGTTAGATTTCACAAAATTTGATTAAGAATTTTTTATATTTTATGGCCCTTTGTTGTTTTTGAAATAGTTTTAATTGCATTTATATCATAGAATTTGTTTTTTTCAGTTACCTGAATTGTAATTTTTTACAAGTATTTACAACATTGATCAATATGAATTTGTTAGTTATCATTTTTATCTATAAATTTATGTTTATTTGTCATCACAAAATTGTTTCATCTATCTGAATTATAACTTTATGATTAATAACACAACATTGTCTTTCAAATTATATTTTTTATGATTTATAACATAACATTGTCTTTCATAACTGATTTACAACAATGTCTTTTCAAAAATTAAAGAAAACCTTAGTCGAGAGTTATATTACAAAATATAATGACAAATTTGATTATCTAATCAAATTTGCCATTCTTTTAAAGCTCCCATATGATGATAAATGTATGAGTATTGTTGTTTTTGAATTTTGAAATAATTTTAACTACTTTCATATTGCCAAAGTTTTGGACAAGATGAGCAATATTTGGTTCAAATTCTTAACCAAACTAGTTTCATTTGTATTTTTTCAATATTTGTATATTGTTGTATTATTGTATTTGTTCTTTGTTTGAGATTAGTATAGTATATATAAAATTGTATTATCATAGACGAAAAATGCATCAAAATATTATAAACAGGAAGAACCACAAAATTAAAGAGGATACAAAATTTGTAAAATACCTTTTTCATATATAGATTTAAAATATATTACAATGTGTTTAACTATTGACTGAAATACAACAAAATGTTCAGTCAACATGGAAATTTTTCAAACTATTTTTCACATTCTAGATTTTTTGCCGATGATTGTCCTGGACCTGAGGTTTCTCTTGGACCTGCCTGTTCTTTTAATTTTTCTACTTCGTCTACACCAAGCGTTGGCAGTGCTTCGGATCTAACTAAACTTCCTTCTCATTTCTTAAAATTTTCCAACTGCTCGACTTCTTCTTTGGCAAGATCTTGAAGCACTTTCAAACCAGGATTTTTCTCCAGTCCTTCCATTATCAGGATATCTGGATCCATTTTAAATTTATCCTGCAAATTTTTTTTAACAATGTTATTATCTCTTATAATCTATTGGGTTGTTATCTTCATAATAATGCTTGTTTCCAAAAATTTCTTTGCAGCCTCTATGTTGACTTGCATGCTCTAAATTTGTAATTTTAAAATTCTAAAATTTTAAAATTTGACTACAAAAGAAAAAAACATAAGTTAGTAGAGTAAAATGACATAATTTAAGCAAATTCAACAGTTTTATGACATAATTTAGTAGAGTTAGCAAAATAAAAATATGCATCTAAATTCTCACCTCGACCACATCTCTTGAAACTAAAGCAACTTCAACAGTTTTCTTATTGAAAGCCCATTGGTTACAGTACACTTGGGCTTCAACATTGATGTTCTCAATTCTATTCAACATAATATTTAAACTTCATCATTGGATGAATTCCTACACGTCACTAATCCTAATATGGCCTGTTGCAGCAGACCACTAAGCTTCTCTGTTTCATTCTCATACCGAGAAAAAAGAGTGTCCCTTCTATTAAAATTTTTATAATGGATATTTATTTGCTTAATAAGCACTTTAGCCCGAATTTCCCATTGTTTCATAACTTGTAAATATTTAAGCACCCTATCTTGGAGGGTTGCTTCAATACCATCACTCATAGAATACTGTACATCAAATTTAACTTTCTCATCCTCAAATTGAGGATGATAGTGGGCTTCCATAGTAGGAGTTGATACTATTTGCTCAGCTATTAGAGGTGCTATTTCTTTTGCCTCTGCATGTGGATCTTCAAGCACATTCATCGCCTGAAAGCCCTCAATGTTCCCTTGCAAAAAAATCATCATCAAGTGGAATATTATTTAATCCAACATTTTTGGTTGACACATCTGGTACTTGACTTGTGTTAAATAAAAACGTGGGGAAAACACCCTGCGATCTTGGCTACAGAAGTGTTTTTCCCCTTCCATGGGCCATATTGATTTGGCCTCTCATTTGTTGAATATGTGGTTGCTATCATACTGGAGGTGGCCTCATGACTTGCTGCTCTTGGCTTCTCATGAATTGATCTTGAGAGCCACCTAACATTCAAATAAGAAATTACTAAAATTATTAAAAAAATAAAAAAAATTAATTTCAAGTAAAGAGAATGATTTACCTGACGACGATTGGATCTCATGTACAATGTTGCGGTTGGGGGTTGTGCGCAATTCTAAAAACATGAAAATTTTAATAAAACTTATTATAATTTTATGTAACAAACTAAGAAATATACTGATAAAATATTGAAAGTGAAACTTACGTGTAGGATGGTTGATCTGACTAGATTCAGGTCGATTTCTAAATGGAGGTGGATGAGAAGGAGGAGGAGTAACCTACCACGTAATTTTTGTTGACCTCAACATTGGTGATGATTCTAATTCAGAATCACCACATACCTCATGCATGTGACCCCTTATGCCAACATCCTATTTTTTACTTTTTGTCACTGCCTTTCTACGTGCACTAGTCAAACTACGTGCCTTGAACGGTGTGAATGATATACGTCAATGCCCATAACAGAAGTTTTGTTCTTCCAAGCAAAAATAGTATTGGTTGGAAGAACTCATTAATGGCCTTCAGAGATTTACTTTCAACATAGTTTTTTGTTAAGCCTCTTTTAGACTTAGCCACGGAAGCTGCACCAAAAAAAAATTAGATGAAAAATAAAAAATGTTAAATTTTGAACAATAATAGAAATAATTGATGAGAATTATACCTTCAACCACTTTCCACGGGAGATCGTATTCATCCTCCAAGTATTTTTTATCATGTATAGACATCGAGAACCTCGGAGACATGACAGAGAAACTCTTGTGTGGAAGTTTCGTTAACCTTTGTATGTCCGAAGGTATGATTGTGAATGACACTTGTTTATTCTGAACTGACATTCATTGTTGCACGGTCATGGTCGTAATCGTCAATGATACTCTGTAAAAGGTGCTTGTTGGTCTTAAACTATGATATTTTTAGCAAGTGTTGCAAATCTGATATAGATAGCTATGAATTGTCATAACCAAGGGTAGTTGACAAATCTATCATGGCGGTACAAGTAGTGTTCTTGAAAAATAAATTTCCAATGTTAGTTTGAGTAGAGGTGGTAGGATTGGCCATTGTTTGTTGATAAAGGAGAAACTGGATTGCAAAGAGTGTGGGGTGATGGTGTATCGGGAATATTTTGAGAGCAATCTCAGAAATGTAACCAAAAAAATGACTTCTCGATGTCTATTTATAGATAGAAATGACAAGATTTGGGCACGTGACAGAATATTATTTGGCATGCACTGAGGCTGACTGATCGTCTAACACGTGGTAGAGTAAACATTGGTCTAGTGATGGATCTTGCATTCCACCTGGTACATTAGTAGAAATTCATTTTTCACTCGATCCATTATTCGGTCAACATTTTCCAATGGGCCGTTGATTGGTCTTTCATTTACACCCGATCCATTAGTCGGACCTCAGTATTCACCCGATCCGTTAGTCGGTCTTTCATTTCCATATGGGCTATTGGCTGGTCTATGATTTTCTCCTGATCCGTAAGCCAGACCTCGATTTCCAGCTAGGCCATTGATTGCTCTTTCAATTACACCTGGTCTGCTAACCAGACCTCGTTTTTCACCCGGTATGTTAGCTGGTCCTTGATTTCCACTCGAGCTATTGGTCGGTATTTGATTTTCACTCGATCCAATACCCAGATATCATTTTACAATCAGCCTGATAACCAGAATTTGTATTTCACCCAGTCAGTCAATGGTCTATTTTTTACACCCGATTTATTTCCCAACTGTGTTTTTCACGCGATCCGAGCCTAGACTGTGTCTTCCACGCGGTTCAACCAAAACTATCAAATTCACTAAAAAAATTCAAAATTTTCAAAAATTAAGATAATTTCCATGCCCTCCAACATGAGGTTGGCCTGGATTCACCAAGGTTTCACAATAAATTCACCATTATTTTACAAAGACATTTCAATTCTGACCCCTTATGCATAACCCTGCCTACTGGGGATGTTGATAGTTTTCTTCCTAATTGTTGTACAAGTTACTAGGCTATAGTGGGTCTATAGCGAGTTGTGGCCATCAATCGCTCACATAGGGTCTTGCACATACTTACACCTAGTAAGGAGTATATTGTCAATGGCTAGTGGTATTCATGAGGAGGCATACTATTACCCCTCATATAACACCTTGGAAGCATATCCAAGAGGTCACTTCCATATATCATTGCAATCCCAAGTATCAACTTTATCTCATGTACCTACATGTATACAAAGAGGGGTCAATATATTAGGACCTTCAGTATATAGGGAGGCCCCTAAGGTATATAAGTCAAATTGGGTATATCAAGGGAAGGAGATATAAGTTTCCTAAAACATCTTCTTTTTCTTCTTTAATCAATTATGGACATAATTAAAGCCTAAATAATATTCCCTTTTCTCATAAACATATGGCTAAGAAATGCTACCTAACCCATAACATCGCTCACTTGTTAGCCACTAATATTGATCCTCCTATGGAGGGTAATTATGAGAAACCTACCTTTAAGAGCCCAATATTTGGTCAAGAAGATAAGGTTGTCTCACCTCAATTTTCTCTAAGACCCACCCATGAGGAAGATGGAAGACTGGTTTTCCAATATATAGCCCATCTGTCCTATTTCCTACAAAAGCATGGGGAAAACATAGAGGACTTACTTAGTGAAGGTCATGAAACTATAGGAGCCTCTACGAGATATAATTCACCCTTTGATTATCCCTAATAGCCTAAATCAAACCATTTTTCAATAAGTCAATTGGATCCATCCTTTGGGTCAATAAATATGAACCTTAATGCATCAACATCTCACTTCAATAATTCAACTCATCTTGTTATCACCACATAAATGGATTATGGGAAACAAACCCTTATTCCTTCATTAGAGTATCACTTTTCCTTACCTATGCTTGAGGAATTACTGCAAGAAAATTTTAGTTGCCCTATATCTCAATAGATAGGCATGAATTACACTCTTGATCATAGTGTGTCACCAAAATACCCAATATCCAATCCTCATATCAATTTTCCCTATGGTCCTTATTCTAATCCCATAAGCATAGATATATAGTTCATACAAAACTTTAATCATCCATATTTTAATCCTTTCATCTCAAGTACCTTGAGGTAAAATTGTATGATGTCATCTTTGACACTGTATACCTATGTTTAAGAACCTCCTTTTTACATCAATCATCAACAAATACCTTCTATCTCTTTGCATGTGCCTTTTTTTGCATCAAATTATTTACCTCCTAAACTTCAAGTCTTAACAACTTAGTTGGAATAATTGATGCAAAAAATGATCATTATCCAAGGGTATTCATCTGGTCATAAGTGCTCATATGATGACTTATGAAACCAATCTCTAGATCCCTGTATAGCTAGTTGTTATTTTCTCCTAACTTTAAAACACCTAAGTTTCAAATATGCAAAGGGGAAAAGGACCTTGGTAACCACCTTATGTTGTTTAAAATTGCTTGTAGCAACATTTCTTTTCAAAAAATTTCCTAAGAGCCTTAGCAACCTTGCCTTGAAATAGAATTATCAAAGATCAATGTATTCCTTGAAAATATTTAGGGACATTTTCAAAGATGTTTGTTAAACTATTCTTCATCTACATTTAGGAAAATATCACCATTTGTGACTTATACCAACTTAAAAATCCAAAGATAAGAATTTCACCAACTTCTTAGCAAGATGGTGAGCCCTAGTAGAGAGACTACAATTTGTCCCTCTACCTAGAGACCTATTGGATATCTTCATAGGAAACCTCAATGATTAATTGACATTCTACTTAGATATGATTAGTTTATCTTATTTTAATAAATCAATCAACATGGCCAAGAGAGTAGAGATTACCCTTGTTAAAAGAGGGTAACTAAAGCCTAAGTCCCATAAATAAGAAGATAAGCCTCCCTCTAACCTAAAGTGGTAGTACAAGAACAAACACATTATAGGTGATGGAGTCACAAAATCATGTCATGCCAAAAACATACATGTTGTGGTAAACCTTCATAAGATTCTCTTAGAAAAGCCTCACCAATAGAAATCCAAAAGGAGGTACTTCTAACTAGACAAATATCTTTTATCCATCCTAGAGTAGCTCCTAAAAGCTATAATGATAGAGCTTTCACCTATTAAACCTAGAAGGAAAAATATTTTGTGGTTTTTTTCTAATGAGCAATGTGTCTTCTATCACATCAATGATCATGTGACTGACATACGAATGAACCTTAATAATGTGATATAAGACCTAATCAACAACAACCAAGTTGTTCTCAATGGCTCTTAATCTCAACCTTCTTCCAATCAAGATCTAAAAATATTTTAGAATCTACTACCTAATCACAATCACAACCAAAATAAAGCAAATAACATTCACTATAGGAACATGCCACCTCCAATCAAGGGATGGTTGGGATGCTCTATTCATCTAATCATATATCTTACACTTGTGTTGTAACTAAACAACACAAAATTCAATTGTCTAATCAACCCTAAATACCTTATTAGATCCTTCATAAAAAAATAATTCTCCACACAAAGGACCTCCTCTAATCATCCAATCAGGAACCATGACTAATGGTGCTTTTAATTTGCTTTGGTAACTTCAAAACACCTTGGCATAGATATATCTTACTCAAAATTTTGAGTGAATAGGTCATTCTCAATATCTTAAACCAAATGACCTTACTTTCATGGTATGGTACATTGGTGTTAATCATGCCACTATATCATTTCATGAGGATGATATTCCTCAATCCTTATTAGTCGAAGATATTCCATTATACATCATAAGCCATTATCAAACAAATTTTAGTTGATAAATATTTTGATATTAATGTTTGTAGCTTGAAGTTCATAAGTTAATATGGGATAACTAAATAATATTTGGAGAAATCTGATTTTGTTATGAGGGCTTTTGACAATGGGCAACATGAGACTAGTGGCACTATAGTCTTACCTCTTCAAATTAGATCCTACACTCTTAGCACCCTCTTCTGTGTCATGCCTTGTGATTTAACATATAATATTCTTCTTGGGAGGCCATGGATCCATGAGATGTAGGTCATCCCTTCAACTCTTCATCAATGCCTTAAATATAAATATAAGGGCAAGAATTATCACATTCTACTTGACCATACTATCAAGTAATGAATATGGATAACCCTAAAGTTCATCTTTACCCATCTCTTAATTCATCCCTCGAATCATCATCATCTTCTTCTAAGTGTCCTATATTTAATGCATTATGGCATCTCACTTTAAATAATTCATCTAATAATAAAATTAAAATTTAAAATTTTAATCCAATCATTATTAATAATATTAGATCAAATAATAGTATCCATGAAGTTTAGAATAATTGGTTGGAAGTGAAGAGTTTCACATATTAAAGCAAGGTTCAAATCTTATGGGTGAACCTTAACATTTTGAATCAAATGATATTAACTTAACTAGTTATATTCCTTGAATTTCAATGAGGAGACCTAGGTATGAATCTTATAAAAAATATATGCATAATTGCCAAGTTGTAATACCACTATGTCATCATAATGTAATATGGGTAGGGTTTATTTCAATCCCATATAATCCATTGATAGAGCATCCCATGATGACTCTATTTATTTGAATAAACTAGATTGGGATAAGGATGATGATAATGGATCCTCACTCCTCATAGCTCCTAACTTCTCTAATTTTACCTGAAATTTTGGTGTAAATTTTCTAACCCTAGCGTATCTCAAGCTTATTATTGAAGAAGACAATTGTGAGTTAGATTATGCCATGAATGATCCTCTCCAAGATGGTCCATAAAACTATATACAACAAAATAACTTTTACTTTAGGGGATATTTTCCTAGATTGCCAATATCCCTATCTCACAACAAACTGATAATAGTCAACCATCCTTATACATTATAGACCTAGAAATCCTAGGAGTACTAAATCCCTCTCAATCGAAATATGAATCTCATATTTTAATTGAGAAAACCATAGACATCAAAATTGGGACTCCAAATGATCCCAAAATCCTTAAACTAGGCATAAGGAATACATCAAGCTCTTGATAAAGTTTAATGATAGTTTTATTTGGTCTTACGCTGAAATGCTTGGCCTTAATCATTTCTTAGTTGTTCACCGCCTAGTCATCACTCAAAGTGTAAAACCCATAAAATAGGAATTATAAAAAATACATCCAAAAGTCATACTTATATTCAAATAGGAGCTCAATAATGTTGGATAATATTACATTACTTGGTACAAGCTAATTTACCCCCATGGTACCTATGGTACAATGTAAACATTAGAATAATGTTTGAGTATATAGTTTAGGAGTGTGATTTCTATTTTTCGTTATGTATGTGTTTGTGTAGGATGTGCACAAGTGTCATGTAACAATGTATGCAAGTGTGTAGAATAAGAAAGTGTGCAAGTGTGCATATAGGAGTGTGCAAATGCCATAGAATAAAGTGTGCATGTATATATAAAGTCAAGATTCATGCATACAAGTGGCAAGATTTATCTTATGTATGGAATAGAAAATGTTGCATCTCCCAAATATATGAGAACTACAATAGTCAAGTATTGAATAGTCATATTTCTAAGGTTATATAATGGAGACAAAGCTCCAAGTATTGTATCAAAAAATATAGTCCAATATAATAGATGGATCATTAGGAGATATTGAATCTTGTATACAAAATTTTGAGCAATTATTGTTTGATTTTAAGCCTTAATTTCTCAAAATATAATAGGTTCGTTAATAAATAAACCACAATATTAAAGGTCAAAATATCAATAATGAAGAGTAGAATTATATATGTGAGCAATCAAATATATATCTAGGCCAATATAAAGATAAAATAACATTCACTTATAATATCAAATATGAATGTAAAATGGCCAAAAATCATTCATGTACATGCATGAAGAATACTTACAAAATAAATTGCTCAAAATCTATATACAAGCTTTATTATCAATGCTTGCTATGTGGTGATTGTTTAGACCATTTTCCCAATATATTGTATGGA
Organism: Wollemia nobilis; assembly: GCA_028583015.1. Lineage (NCBI taxonomy): Eukaryota > Viridiplantae > Streptophyta > Pinopsida > Araucariales > Araucariaceae > Wollemia > Wollemia nobilis. The sequence goes on from JAQPPZ010001683.1 coordinate 1,949,410, forward strand.
GCTTTATCTCCATAATATAGACATAGAATATGACTCTTTATGTACTTGACTATTGCTCTCCATATGACAACTCCCATGATCTTTGGCTTATCATCTTGCCACTTGCATACTAGACTCTTTACTCTCTTCTTACATGCATACTTGACTCTATGACACTTGCACACTTCTACATGACTCTTACTCTCCTACATGCACTCCTAATACAAGACACTTGTGTACATCCTCATATTACATGTTTACATACTTACATACATGATATTTGTGTACATTCTCTCAATATACACTTGCACTCTTACTGACATGACACTTGTGCTTTTTCTATATATTGCACTCTTACATGACACTTGTGCATTTCCTACACATTGACACTTACATAAAAGGGAAATATAAATCACTCATCTAAATTATAGACTCAACCCTAATCTATTACATACATTTGTACCATGAACCTACCATGGGTTTAAATTAGTATGTACCAAATAATATATTATTCTCCAACAATAATATTGTAAGCTTATATTATGCATATTGTCATTACTATTGGCCATTTTATTCATATTATTGTTATTTTTGTTGAAAATATGTTGAATATTTTCCATGTTATTCAGTGGGGTTAACACTAAAAGTATCGAACACTCTATACTTATAGTCATCAGGGTTTGGATTTTTAAAGTCTATATGGGCTTTTTTGGGTTACTATATTTGAAGCCATGCTTTTTTTCCCATGATATTATAAAATCTGTACATGTGTCTTTGTTATATATCACACTTGCATTAGGGTTTGTAGATATACAGAAGAGGAACATTATTGTATTGGAGACAATGAAGTTATGCAATAATAAGATAATATTGTGCTAGTTTTTCTCGATTAAGGGTTTCCAAGATAAATATTGTGTTATGTGTGTATCTACTATCTTCTTCTTTTGATTTTATAATTACTATTTTTCTAGATTTAGTTTATCAAGGCTCTTTATTTCTCTTCATTTGGTATCATATCTAGGTTTTAGATTTGTTCAAGGAGTAAGGGTTTCAACCCTATGATAAATTAAGTCTTGAGTGGGAGCCATACGTGAAAGGATATAGGTAAAGGAGAAATATGGGAAGCACACAGGTAGAGATTAAAAATTTAATGGATAAAATTTTGAGTTATGGAAACTCAAGATGGAGGATTTGTTGGTTGATAGAGATTAGTGGATTGTGGTCTTAAGAACAAAACTAACATCAATGAAATATGAGGATTGGCTAAAAATCGATAGGAAAACAAGGAGCTCTATTAGATTATACTTATCTGATTTGCTATTGTTGAATGTATCTACAAAGACCATAGAAAATTTGTTATGCGAGAAGTTGGAAATATTGTATTAGACAAAGTCATTGGTAAATAAAATCTTTCTTTGAAAGAAGTTATATTCACTTTGGATGAATGATGGTGACTTTTTGGTTGAACATCTAAATGCTTTTAACATAATTGTAAGTCAATTAACCTCTATAAAAGTAAAAATGAATGAAAAGAAAAAGTGTATTACTTTGTTCATTAATTGATTCATGGGATAACCTAGTTATGGCTATCACCAATACTATATATACATTGAAAGTAGAGGATATAGTAGGAAATTTTTTTATCTAAGGAGATGAGATGAAAATCTTCTAAGAATTATCCTCAAAAGGATACCTTGGTTGTGAGAGGTTGTTCTCAAGAAAGAAATAAAAAGAAATCAGAAGAAAAGAAATTAAAATCTAGGGGTAAATTTGTTACCTTAGAAAAAAGGAAATTTTGAAAGTGTGGTAAAGTAGGGCATTATAAAAGAGACTACAAATCTAAAAATATTGATAATAATTGATCATCTGATGAAGAAACTTCTACATAAATGAAGACCACAAATGAATATTTAGGGGACTTATTCTTAGCTGCAACATGCTCAAGTGAATGCCATGACTCATGGTTGATTGACTCAAGTGCTTCTTTTCATATGACTCCTTAGAGGGAGGGATTCTATGAATATGAAAAGATAAATGGAGGTGAAGTCTTATTAGGAGACAATTCGACATATAAAATAATAGATCGAGGAAGAGTCAAGTTGAGGTTAAAATATGAAAGAATTAAAACCCTTCCTAATGTGTTGCATATTTCGAGTTTGGCAAGGAATTTTATATCCATGAGTAATATGAATGATGCAGGTGTTAATGTGGTATTCAATAAGGATAATTGCAATATGGTTTGTGAAGCCTTGGTGTTGGCAAGGGAATTTTGCACAAGAACTTTGTTCAGACTTGAGACTAGCACTGTAAGTATTATTTGCAATAACTCTTCAATTGCAGAGAAAAATAATACGATAGAAATGGATCCAAGTATTCTTGTAGCAAAGACAATGTTGTGGCATCAACGCATGGGGCATATTGGTGAGAAAGGCCTTTGAACATTAAAAATGAAAGGTATGACTAAATAAATTTATAATTGCCCATTAAATTTTGATTTGTGAGTATTGTATTTTTGGAAAACAAACTAGAGAAGATTTTCCTAGTAGTGCTACAAGGTTTGAAGGAATTCTACATCTAGTTCATAGTGATGTGTTTGGACTTGCAAAAGTACCATAATTATGTAAATATATCTATTTTGTTACATTTATAGATGACTTCTCAAGAAAGACCTGGGTATTTTTTCTACGAAACAAATATGAGGTTTTCAATAAATTTAAAGAGTTTAAGGCTCTTGTAGAAAATCAGATAGAGAAAAAGATAAAGGTTTTTAAGAAGTGATCATGGTGGTGAGTATTGCTCTAATGAATTTGAGCAGTTTTACAAGGACTATGGAATAGAAAGGCAAAAAAAAAATTCGTATACTCCATAATAGAATGGGATTGTAGAAGGGATGAACAAGACATTGATGGATAAGGCCAAAATTATGCTAAGTGGTGCAGGGTTAGAAATTTTTTTGGGGGTAGAAGTTGTGTTAACTACTTGTTACCTCATTAATAGATCTCGTACCTTAGCTTTGGTGGAAAATACTCCATAGGAAGTATGGACTGGTAAGAAAACCTCTCTTAGTCATATAAGAGTTTTTGGTTGTGATGCTTATATATATTTCCCAAGAGAAAAAAGGACTAAGCTCGACTATAAATCTAAAAAATGTATATTTGTGGGTTATAGTACTAGTGTTAAAGGATATAAGTTGTGGAACCTAGAAAAATAAAAGGTTGTTTACACTTGTAATGTGATATTTAGAGAAGCAAAAGGGGTTCTAAAATAGGAAATGTAACCAAGCAAAGAACTTGAAGTAGTTCAAGTAAAATTGGAACCAAAGAAAGAACCTGTGGTAGAATATAATGTTATAGAAGAAGATGAACAACAAAGAGAATTTAGAGGAAGAAGGTGAAGAGGAAGCTAAAGATGCAAAACCTAGAACTCCAATTTTGATATCAGATCGAGTGAGAAGAATCTCGAACAAGTATAGCCCTTCAAATTTTTATTTTTTAATATCGATTACTAATGAAGAACCTAAGACTATAAAGGAGGCACTTCAATTAAGTGGTAATAAGTCTTGGAAAAGGGTTATGAAGGAAGAAATGGAGTCCTTGGATAAAAATAAGATATGGGATTTAGTGAACTTACCTCCTGAAAGAAAACCTATTTGTTGTAAGTGATTATTCAAGAAGTACAATGTAGAAGGAAAGTTAAAGAAGTACAAGTCTTGCTTGGTAGAAAAAGAATTTTCTCAAGTTGAGGGAATTGACTTTGGTGAGATTTTTTCTCTTGTGGCTAAACTAACTTCAATTAGATTTCTATTGGCTATTTTTGCTACTTTTGATATTGAAATAGAACATATGGATGTAAAGACAACTTACATGGTGAACTTGATAAAAACATATATATGTCACAACCAGAATGCTTTAAGGTAAAAGATAAGGAGGACCTGGTATGCAAGTTGAAGAAGTTCCTTTATAGCTTGAAGCAATATCTAAGAATGTGGAACCAAAATTTTGATGGGTTTATTTTGACACTTGGGCTTGAAAAAGGTAAACCAGATCCGTGTGTGTATTTCAAACAAGAAGGTGAAAATCTTGTTATTATTTTTTTGTATGTGGATGACATGTTAATTAGTAACAATAAGTGATGAGTGTCATTAATGCTCATATTTAATTTAATTTAATTTTTCAAATCCAGGGAGGCATCCTAGGGTTGTATAAATTAGAGACCTTGGATTGCAACTTGAATATCAAGACAATATATTATTCTAGGAAAGCTATAAATCTTTGCAGAAAGGAAACAATGTTACTTTGCTCCCTTTTGCATAAAAACTATTTAATTATAGAATTGAATTTTGTTGAAGGAAGGAAAGAGATATTTTACGTTTGTTAAATTGAAATTATTGAAATGAAAATGTTGAAATGTAAATCAACTAAATTAATAATTTCTAAAAATTAAATTGTTGTGAAGAAATTGCTAAAGTAGGAAATTATTTCTAAAACTGTAAATACAATGTTGTAAATGAAATTGTAGAATCTGAAATAAGAAATGTAGAAGGAAATAAATTCAGCTAGCTGAAAACCACACTCACACATTCACACTTGAAAATAGAGGAAAAACAAAGCAAAAATATATTACAACATTCTAGCAAGAAATTGATAACTTTTGATAAAAAATGAACAAAAATGGAAAACCTGTAAAAACAGTAACAACTTCTTCCACCATCCCCAAGAGTGGTCCCTTGATCCTAGGTCTAGTAGAATATCTAACACACTATATTCTAAGTCCTGACTATCTAATCAAGCATCAAAACGACATAAAAAAATACTGTATTTTATTGAAAAATTCTTGCTATCATAAAAGTTATCGATAAAATTTTGATTTTGCATGTCTACTATCTAATATATAACTTTCTAACCACTAAAAAAGTAGGTGGGTGGATTTATTTATATAATTTTTTCCATGTCCCAAGCCTACGTTCAACAAATGCAAATTAAAACTGTTCTGCTATTGGCTTCTGATTTGCTACCTGACTACAATAGACTTAGTCTAAAATTAAGACAAAATTCAGTTTGTAGCCAGGTGTGCAACTAAATTCACCTCTAATTTGATGGGAAATTATCTAGGAATATATGGAATGCCATTTGTTACATCCATCCACGTGTTATCCTCATTTACCTCCCTGAAAATCTACCAAAAATTTATTTTCAACAAAATCTGCAGTTAACTGACTTTTCCAACTTTAAGACAATGAGCTGGGAAATAGAGATTCCTCTTTTTTTGTGTATCCAATCTATTGTGGGATTCTTGGACATATTTTTAGGGATGTTTGTGCAAAATTTCACCTTTCTATCTCAACGTTTGCACTTTTTAGAATAGTCACATAAATGTTGTTTTTGTGTAGGAAATTTTGTAGCAACTCCATGAAAATGTGCTTGGTGTAAAATGAGCTGGCAAATGGTGTTGAGTCAATTCCAAGTGATTGGTTGGACCCTCCTAAGTTTTTTTTATGATCCCAAGACAATTTCAAATTGAATTGATCATTTAAACTCATCCTCCTTTAACCTGTAGATTGTTGCCTTGTCATTCCAGAGTTGTCTATCATTCCAAAGCTGAGCCTTCGGATTTTATTTTTAACAGATTTTCTTGGCCTATTTTTACTGCAATGTGGTTTTATGGTGCCACATCATCCAATAATAATTTCTAAGGTGGAAAAACACTTTAAAATTGCTCAACCAATCAGATTTCATAAATTCTTTATTTACTAGTTATTTCTATTATGTTATTTTACTGCTAAAATCATGTAAAATAACCATAAAAACTACATAAAACCTATCCAAATAGCAACATATCATTTTTTGCAATTACCATGTTAACTTCAACATAAACATAAATAATTATTAAACTACTTGGCATTTACTATAGTATTTTAGGCAAAATAAATAGTTTTTATGTGTAAAAACACTAAAATAATGAGGCATTTTATTGCCTCATCATTCCCCCCTGCTTATCCTGATGCATATCCTCATGCATCCTAGTGGGCCATAGCAATATTCAGGTCTAGCCTTCTAAACAACATCCTCTATCAACCAAATGTAAAATTGTTGAAATGGTTGAAATGCTAAAATTGCTACAATTTTTGAAAAATGTTGAAAGTGTTGAAATTGCTGCAATTTTTGAAAAATGTTGAAAATGCTCCAATTCTGAAAATGCTGAAATTGTTGCAATTGTTTGAGAAATGCTGAAAATGTTGAAAAATGCAATTGTTTGAAAAATGTTGAAGATGCTACACTTTTTGAAATTGTTTCAAATTTTTTCAAATATTCAAAAATGTTGAAATTACTACAATTTTTTTTTTAAAACTGCTAAAATAGCTCTGAAAAATGCTAAAATTTTAATTTTTTAAAAATTTGTTGAAAATCCTAAAATTCTAAAATTTCTAAAATTGTTGAAAAATTTCTGAATAATGCTAAAAACTGTTGAAAACAAGCCACACTCTCCTTGAGACACTCAATATAGATAACTTTGATGGATGGTCTATCCATCAGAGAGAAGTTTTGGCTAATGAAAGCTATTGGGTTAGGCTGGACATGCCTAAGCAAGAGGTCTGGTCCTAACTCTATAATCTTATGTTGCCTTCTTTCTTGATCCCAACACACTTGATTTTGCAATGTGGAAGTGAAAGCTCTGAGTTGTACATCACCTATGTATATATGAGATTGTTGGACATTTTGAGTCAAAGTTGTCATTGATGTCAAGGAATAAGCTACAGTTGATGTCAAAAGGTCAAAAGGAATAATGCGAGAGGTTGATTGAAAAGATGTCATAATATTATTTTTATATTATGTGAGGCAAAAATAAATAAAGGGTTTTTATTAAAACCATGGTGGCAAAATGATTTTTTATTAAATCATTATGAGCAACAAAAAGTTTTTATTTAACCCCCAAGGAGGCTTTAATTTTTATAAAGCCAAAGGTTACAAAGTTAATTTATAAAATTTAAATTCTAAATAGAATTTAAATGATTTATAAATTAATTATGCATATTATAAAGGCATCGACGTCCAAGTTTAATACACCATCGACGTGCAATATTTGGAAGGCAAAAGGTATTTAAACCTTTGCCTAAGTTCAAAACCAAAGAATTCGAATTTCCTTCGATTATTTCCGCATCGAAAATCATGCTAAGATTCATGGAGAAAGTGCCAAGGAGCAGCGAACAAAAGGCTCGTGCATTCAGTGAGAAAGGAACGCATCGAACACGCTACGTGGCAAGAGGAGAAGGGAGCCAAGGGCTCTAAAGGATTCGATGAAATATTAAAGCGCCTTCTGCGCTTTTAGTGGGCACGTGAGCGCTTGGCTCACATGGCTAGCAAGCCGTGGCCAAGGCGCTAGCAAGGGAGAGAGTGCAAGATCGAATCCCACGAAATGCGGAGCGGGAGATATAAAAAGGTTTTTATATTTTTGATTTAATTTTTAATTAAGTTGCTAAGGTTGTGGAGAGATAAGGGTTGTTAATAGAAATAAAAATTATTCTTTGCTTTGCTAAGGCTAGGGAGAGATAAGGGGTAAATTGGTTATGATATTTACCTAAGTGGTAAATGGAAATTTACTAGGGTAATATTGTTTTTACCTTAGGGAATTAAAAATTGATTTATTGCATATATTTGGTAAAGTGACTTAATCAATTATTGCAATATTGAGAAGAGTAAGGTGTGTTTGGTCAATTATTGTTGATGGATGATTTCTTTAAGATGGAGTAATAAGGTGTATGTAAGTTTTGATATTTACATTGTATCTTTGAGAGAGTTTATCATCTTATAACTTCTTTGAGCTTGGCAAAGAAGTGTTTGTGGTTGTGGCAGATTTTTGAGGTTCCTTCATCATCAAGAAAAAGGTATGGGCACATTCTTCCATAGTTGAGTTGATTGGTTGGTTTTCTGGAAAACAAGTTTGGAGTGAAAAGGACTTAAGTAGGTCTCCTTATTGAGTGTGTTGAGTTAATGCTTCAAGGTTTTCTGGAATAAAGAGTTGTTGTTAAAACCTTGTTTTATAAGCATTGTTGTTGAAGCCATTGGTTGTGTGAAGAACTTGAACTAGGGTTTGAAAAGAACATGAGTATCATTGTTATGTGAGATTGGTTGATAAGCATTGTTGGAAACATTTTGAGTGAAGGTTCATATGCTTGGACTAGGGATTGTAAGCAAGGATTGTTTCATTGAGTGATTGGTGAGTAGAGTTGGTTGAGCCTAGTTAAGTGGATGTGTGAAGTGATTGTTCAAGTTCTATAAAACAAACTATTCTATATTCTAAATTGATTTGAGAAAGAGATTGAGTATTGATGAGTGTGAAATATATTGAGTCTCTAACAATTCTCTTTATGTTTCTATGAGATTGGACAAGTTCTAGTGTGGACTTGTTGAGCAGATTTGAGGTAAGTCTTTGAGAAGACTTGTGGATAGATTTGGGTAAGATTTTGTGGAAGCTTACAATACAGATTGAGAGCAGATGTGGATAAGTTCTTGTGAGAACTTATTGAGAAGATTGGACAAGTTCTAGAGAGGACTTGAGGACAGATTGGTGTGAGCTTTTGTGGAAGCTTACAAGGCATATTTGAGATAAGTCTTTGAGAAGACTTGAGAGTAGAGTTGATTGATTGATTTGTTCAAACCTTGAGTTAAGGTTTGGGGCAGATCCAATAGAGTTGATTTGATATTGAGTCAAGCTTTGAGTTAAGGCTTGAGGACAGATTCGAGGATAGATTTTGGTGTAGATTTGAGGATAGGTTTGTGCCAGACTAGAGACAGATATTGAGGATAGATTTGTGCTAGACCGAAGGACTGTGTTTAGTATAGATTTGAGATAGAGCTTTGGAGGTGATAGAGTTGAGGACAGAGATCTCCAGCTAGAGTAGGGAGGATAGGTGTCTTCTATGGATAGAGTTCCATTTTCTAAGGGTAGTGGAGGTAGAGGTCTTCTAGAGGATCACCAACCAGAGCAGAGTTAGGATATTGGTGTCTCCTGTGGATAGAGATCCACTAACTTGATCAAGGGGATTGGTGTCTCCTTTGGACAGAGGTCCATAAACATTGTAGGGAAAGGATTCCCAAGAGAATTTATTTGAGAAAAATTTATAAGAAATATTTTCTCCGTGGAGTAGCCCACATTGGGTGAACCACGTAAAATCATGTCTCTCATGTGTGTGATGCTTTGTGTGATGTTTACTACTTTAATATTGTTGATGCTATTATTTGGATTAAAAAGCAAAAATATTTATCTTATACTATTCACCCCCCTCTCAATATAAGCACATGTTCTTCAATTGGTATCAGAGTGGGTCTCTCCATGAAAAGACTAACAACTTGGAGGAGGATCCATCAGAAACACACATGACTTCAGAAAATGAAGAAGAGACCATGTTTGATATAAAAGAAGAATTCTTTGCTACTCTCAAAAAATTGGAAAGAATTAGAGAAAATAATTCAAGCTTGAAGGAACAAATTCAAGAGGAGGAAGAAGCAAGGATAGAACTTCTACAAAATCTCACAGAACTCAAGGTAAAGGTAGAAGAAGGAAAGAAAATTGAGTAGGATATAACAGATCTGTTAAGAGCCAGAGAAACAGAATGTGAAATATTGGAAGCATAAATTGTCTACCTAAGGAATGAAGTTGAAAGGACCAAGGCACTACAAGATGTAGAGTATGAGAAATAGAAAGAGGAATCAAGTCTTCAAGAAGCAGAAACTTCAAACAAAGATAGGTAAGCTAAGGAAGAAAGCAAAGAAGAACCTTGGATGAGAGTTAATTCCAAAAGGAGAAGCACTCCACCACAATCCAAAAGGCATCCAAGCAGGTTACAAAATTTCTTCCATGGTCATTGCTTTTCTTGTAATAAATATGGTCATAGAGCAGTACACTATATTAGTCATGCAAGAAACAATGTCAATAGAAATTTCAATTCTTTTGCACCTCTTATGGATAATGATATCATATGTTACAAATGCAATAATTTTGGGCACAAGGCTAGATGGTGTAAGATGATACTTCCTGAGTCTAGAAAAACAATCTCAACAACTAGGAAATATGGAAGGGAAAATGTTAAGGCTAGATCAATGTTAGTTCAAACAACCCTTCATGCTCAGGATAAGGAAGAACAATGGTATCTTGATAGTGGTTGCTCTAGTCACATGACAGGAGACAAAGACAAATTCATTGTTCTAAAAGAAACCAATAGAGGATCAGTAAGTTTTGGTGATAATGGATCAACAAGGATTGGTGGAAGAGGAACTCTAAGTTTAGATAATGGGAAAACAAAAATAGAAAATGTGTTGTATGTTAAAGGGTTAAAACATAATCTGCTAAGTATAAGTCAACTTTGTGATCAGGGGTATATGGTTACTTTCCACCCAGATAGATGTGAGATAAGAAAATCAAAAACTGGGAAAGTCATTGCCAATGCAAAAAGAACTCCAAATAATCTATACATGCTTAGTGAGATCAAAGGGGAAAAGTGCTTTCTATCACAAGAATATGAGAGTTGGTTATGGCATAGAATATTGGGTCACTTGAATTTTGACAACATAGTCAACATAAGCAATAAGCAGGCTGTCAGAGATTTACCCAAGATAAGAAGACCACAAAACACAATTTGTGCACCTTGTCAACATGGAAAGCAAACTAGAACAAGTTTTAAGTCAAAAGGATATATGTCATCTGAGCCATTGAGTCTAATACATACTGATCTATGTGGTCCTACCAGAACACAAAGTATTCAGGGTGAAAGTTACTTCATATTGTTTATAGATGATTACTCCATAATGGTTTGGGTAGCTTTTCTGAAAGAGAAGTCAGAGGCTTTTGAAAAATTCAAAGCATTTAAGGAATTGGTTGAAAATGAAACTGGCAAAAGGATTAAGTGTCTGAGATCTGATAGAGGAGGAGAATTTACCTCAAATGAATTTGTAGAGTTTTGTGAACAACATGGAATCAAAAGAGAATACTCAACAGCAAGAACTCCTCAACAAAATGGAGTAGTTGAAAGGAAAAATAGGACTATTGAGAATATGGCTAGAGCTATGCTAAATGAGTCTAAGCTCTCAGATGGATTTTGGAGAGAAGAAGTCAACACAACAGTATACATAATCACTAGGGCTCAAATGAGGGTAAACCATCACAAGACTCCATATGAGCTTTGGAAAGGAAGATCGACCACTGTAAAACACTTCAAAATTTTTGGAAGCAAGTGTTACATAAGACGAGAAGATCAAAACTTAGGCAAGTTTGACCCAAGATGTGATGAGGGAATTTTTCTTGGTTATTCCTCAAGGAGTAAAGCCTATAGATGCTTCAACAAGAGAACACGTACTATGGTAGAAAGTATAAATGTAACAATTGATGAGAAGATAGATTCAAGAGAACCAGTTCAACAAATTGTGTATCAGGAAGATGGAAGTTGTCAAGAGGAGTTTCATGAGGAATCAGATAAATAAGAAGAAGAAACACAAAGACTTCTTCCTAAAACTCCATCCAGATATGTACAGAAGCATCATCCAAAAGAGCAAATCATTGGGAATCCAGATGAAAGACAGACAAGGAGAAGGATAATAACACCATCTCAACAAGCAAATTTTTCTTTGCTATCTAAGATTGAGCCAAAAGACTTCACTCAGGCAAGTGAGGATAAGTTTTGGATTAAGGCAATGGATGAGGAATTAGATTAGATAGAAAAAAGCAAGACTTGGGAACTTGTTCCATGACCAAAGGACAAAAATGTGATCGACACAAAATGGGTATTCAAAAACAAGTTAAATGAAGATGGACAGGTGGTCAGGAATAAAGCAAGGTTAGTATGCAAAGGTTATGCACAGGTAGAGGGAATTGAATTTGATGAGACATTTGCTCCAGTTGCATGGATTGAAGCCATAAGAATATTTTTAGCCTTCTCAAGTTTCAAAAACTTCAAGGTATATCAGATGGATGTTAAGTCAACATTTCTAAATGGTGTTCTAGAAGAAGTTTATATTGAACAACCAGAGGGATTCATATTAGAAGATAAACCAGATCATGTATGCAGATTGAAAAAGGCATTGTATGGTCTAAAGCAGGCTCCGAGAGCATGGTACTCAAGATTGGATAAGTATCTTCAGGAACAGGGATTCAAAAAAGGAATAGCAGACAATAATTTATACATCAAAAATGAAGGGAATGATCTACTAATTGTGGTTGTTTATGTTGATGACATCATTTTTGGGGGAAACAATGATAAGATGTGTAAATAATTTTCTAAGAACATGCAAAATGAATTTGAGATGTCTATGCTTGGTGAATTGTCCTTCTTTCTTGGACTTCAGATTTCACAATCAGAGAAAGGGGTATTTCTCTCACAAGCCAAGTATATAAAAGAAATGTTAAAGAAATTCAGGTTAGAAGATTGTAAACCGATAAGTACCCCCATGGTCACAGGATGCAAGTTAAGTAAGGATGATGAATCTCCAGAGGTAGATCAGAGATTATACAGATCTATGATTGGTAGCTTATTGTATGTTACAGCTACAAGACCAGACATAGTACAATCAGTGGGATTAGTGGCAAGGTTTTAGGCAGCACCTAAGGAAACACATGTGGCAGCGGTAAAAAGAATTTTTAGGTATCTAAAAGGGACTATGGATTTTGGGCTTTGGTATCCCAAAAGTGATAGTTTCACATTGACAACATATACAGATGCATATTGGGCTGGCAACATTGATGATAGAAAAAGCACAAGTGGAGGAGCATTCTTTCTTGGAGACTATTTAGTCTCTTGGCTAAGTAAGAAGTAGGTTTCAATATCCTTATCTACAACAGAAGCAGAATATATTGCAGCAGTAGCCAGTTGTACACAGGTGTTATGGATGAAGCGAACTCTAGAAGACTTCAAGATAAAACATGATCATCCTATTCCCATACTATGTGATAATACAAGTGCTATAAGTATCTCAAAAAATCTAGTGATGCACTCTAGGACAAAGCACATTCCGATTAAGTATCATTTTTTGAGAGAATAGGTGATAGATAAATAGGTCAGGTTGGAATATGTTACTACAAAGGAACAGATAGCAGATATTTTCACTAAGCCACTCTCAAAGGAAACCTTTGAGTATCTTCGAGGAAAACTGGGAGTAAGACTCCCACCCTAGAACTAACCACCTCAAGAGGAGGTGGGGGAGGGGCTAAGCTAAGAGACTCATTCTTAGCCCCGAGCCCCAAAGGTGACCCTTTGCCATTGATGTCAAAGGGGGAGAGATTTGAGTAAGGGGGAGAGATTTGGTATTTGAGTAAAGAGGAGAGATTTGAAGAGAGCATTGAGCCTGTTAGAGTTAAAGTGCACTATGCCTTCAGTTTGACACTTGTCAGTTTCATTGACAAGTGTCATGTTTATCATATAGGCCTTCTGCCTATATATGTAACACATTTTTATGAATAATTAATCCCATCAGTTTTTCCCTCCTAACATTTGGTATCAGAGCTCCAGGCTTTCTCTGGCCTTGTGAGCTTGAGGGGGGATTTCCTTCATGGAAATCCTCCCTCCCCCTCCCCCATCATTTTTTTTTCCATTTATTTTTTCATGCGAGGGAGTATGCTCTCCATATTTTATGGATCAGAAACCAGAAGCTTGAGGAAATATTAATCGTGTTCTCTAATTCCGGTGTGATGTTTTGCGCGGGTGACTAGCATCCGCAGATGGCTTTGCTGCCCCGAGCGCAGACAGAGATTGCAAAAATATACAGCTACCATTTACTATTTTTTTCTGAAAAGCCATGACGTAGTAGTGTTCGAAATCCACATAGAGAGGAGTTTCCGAACACGGTCACAGCCGAACTCGGATCCCCTGCAGGCGTCATTGCACTGCTCCTCGGCGGTGAACTGGGAGCAATTGTGTTTTAATGAAGTTATTCGATCACGGTAATGGCGTTTGAGTTGATGCTGTATATGTGTTAGTGGGCACATAAAAATATTTTGGCCGATGTGATCATTGGCAGAATCTTCGTCGGATTCGGCGTCGGCATGGTTTCCATGACAGCGCCGCTCTACATTTCGGAGTCATCCCTAGTTTTCAAACTGCTGCTCCTGGGCTACTGGTGATTTTGCAGTGCGAATCCACGGCACCTGGGTCCCTCTTCTCCTGCCTGTCTAACATCTCTCGGGCGACGCGAGCGGCCACAGCAGCGATGGCACACCGGAGTCGTCGATAGTTGATGACTGAATCTCCTTAACCAGTAATGACGACAGCTGCTGATCTATTTTGAGACCATGGACGTGAGAAGGCCACATGCCTCGATGGGTGATATTGGTGAAGTGGAAATAAACCAAAACTGATGTCATTTAATTTTTTTTTTCGAAGGGTGATGCAGGAGCTTTACGTCAATAGCCAAGAACTGAAAATTAGATTCGCCGGCGACGACGACAGAGAGAACGAAGAAAAGAGTAATAAGAAGAAGAATTTCCATAGCAATGGTGGTATTCTCTCAGGATTATCCGTGGCATTCGCGGACCCAGCGACTCGATCCCGTGACCTGTGGCGCTCGCGGCACCGGACGACGACGCTCTGGTCTGTTTGAAGCTATTCACGGAAGAGGTAGCCTGTGATCTACTGGTTTGAAGCGCTTCCCACCTACAGTGACTGGCAGATTTGGTTTGCGTACCTTTGGTGCACTGTAGATATGCACAGTTTACTCCAGTTCAAGCATGGATAACAATATGATTACAGCAGTGAGTTTCGGCAAGGAACGAGGAAATCGTGCAGCAGTGAGAGAAATTTATGACACTCGACAAGAAAATGGCGCGGGCGAACGAAACCTGTGTCAGTGGCCGTAAAACCTACCACCTAGAGCTGTGAGCCACTTTGATTGCCACCTAGAGGACCAGTATCCCACAACATGCGGTCATCGGAGGCGGAGACTAGGAGGGAGCCGTTGGGGGTGTTTTTCCATTCACCGGCTTCCAAGTTTATATGAGAATGGGTCCAAAATTATTTTTTATTAAGTGGAAGTGCTATTATTATTTTATTAAAATGGAGGGTCCCACCAAGATTCCCTCCTGGAAAGGGAAAGTTTTTCTAAACAGGTGAATGGGGAAATAGATATTAATAGTTCTTGGACCACTATTATGAATTTTTAAATACATTTTTAAATGTAAGAGGACTGTTTTATTGGACAATTTTTAAGTGGAAGTAAAAGGCCTAGCTGGCCCATGTAATTTCCCTACGAGGGAAATATTAAGACTATTTTTTTATTCCACCAGAGAGCGATGCCGCCATAGTGCGAGGTTTTAGTTGCTGAATTGGAGAGACATGTTGTTTTTCATTATGATGAAGGCCCCTTTGATGGTGGAATATAGGGGTATTTATAGTCGTTGGAAACGGTTTTCCGCGACGGACACAATGGTGGTGTCATTTTCTAATTTTGAGGCTATTTTAGTTGAGTTTTTTAGCCTCAAAGTTTTTTCTACTTTGGAGTGCACTCTCGGTTGTACCCGACACTCCCAAGGTGTTTTTATATGTGATCCTTGTACCTAGTGACCTTTTCTATACACTTGGCGAATGCAGCGGCTGGTTACCCATGCATTTCGGTGAGATGACATGGTCACCATAAGGACACTTATACTAGGGACTACAGACAAAGACACCCTAGACTCTATCCGAGGTTTTTTCCGGATCTACTTCTGAAGACTACAGACAAAGACACTTCAGAAGATTCTCTTCTTTTCTTCTTCTCTCCTCCTATTTTGATCTATGGCTCATTTTATTGTATTGAGTGCATTTTCGGTAGAGACCGACACTCTTATATGGCTTGTTTTTCCTTTCATTAGGTGCATTTTCGGCAGAGACCGACACCTTCTAGATTGAGTTCACCACATGGTGAATCTAGTTAGTGACCTACGAGTGGCAACATCCTCTGAGGATGACCTGCAGAGGCAACAGACCCAGATGTGGCTGACCCTGAGGCACCCATGATGACCCTGAGGCACTTAGACGGCTGACCCAGTGGCAACAGACCCATTGAAGTGGCTGACCCTGAGGCAACAGACCGAGATGTATACACAGTGGATCTAGCATTATTCACAGTTGGAGAGCCAAGAGCACAAAGCACGAGCCTAAGACCAAATCAACAATAAGGAGGATGATAGGTTGTTTTCGAGAAGTCAACATTAAGGGGGAATGTTACCTAATGTTGACTTGCTTTGTTTTTTTCTTTAGTTAGGATAGTGCACTTTAAGGGGGAATGTTAGAGTTAAAGTGCACTATGCCTTTAGTTTGACACTTGTCAGTTTCATTGACAAGTTTCATGTTTATCATATAGGCCTTCTGCCTATATATGTAACACATTTTTATGAATAATTAATCCCATCAGTTTTTCCCTCCTATCAGAGCCAAGGGGAGCAATGTCCCAGGGGGATCAGAACAAATAAAAGGTTAATTTTTTGGTAAAAAGAATTTGGGTTATCATCAATGACAAAGGGGGAGATTGTTGGACATTTTGAGTCAAATTTGTCATTGTTGTCAAGGAATAAGCTACAGTTGATGTCAAAAGGTCAAAATAAATAATGTGAGAGGTTTATTGAAAAAATGTCATAATATTATTTTTATATTATGTGAGGCAAAAATAAAGGGTTTTTGTTAAAACCATGGTGGCAAGATAAAGGGTTTTTAATAAAACCATGGTGGAAAAATAATTTTTTATTAAACAATTATGAGCAAAGGAGGCTTTAATTTTTATAAAGCCAAAGGTTACAAAGTTAATTTATAAAATTTAAATTCAAAATAGAATTTAAATGATTTATAAATTAATTATGCATATTATAAAGGCACCGACGTCCAAGTTTAATACACCGTCGACGTCCAATATTTGGAAGGCAAAAGGTATTTAAACCTTTGCCTAAGTTGAAAACCAAATTAATTCGAATTCCCTCTGATTAATTTTGCACCAAAAATCATGCTAAGATTCATGGAGAAAGTGCCAAGGAGCAATGAACAAAAGGCTCGTGCATTCAGTGAGAAGGGAACACATTGAACACACTACGTGGCAAGAGGAGAAGGGAGCCAAGGCCTCTAAAGGATTTGATGAAATATTAAAGTGCCTTCTGCGCTTTTAGTGGGCACGTGAGCACTTGGCTCACATGGCTAGCAAGTCGTGGCCAAGGCACTAGCAAGGGAGAGAGTGCAAGATCAAATCCCGCAAAACGTGGAGCGGGAGATATAAAAAGGTTTTTATATTTTTTATTTAATTTTTTATTAATTTGCTAAGGTTGTGGAGAGATAAGGGTTGTTAATAGAAATAAAAATTATTTTTTGCTTTGGTAAGGCTAGGGAGCGATAAGAGGTAAATTGGTTATGATATTTACCTAAGTGGTAAATGGAAATTTACTAGGGTAATATTGTTTTTACCTTAGGGAATTAAAAATTGATTTATTGCATATATTTGCTAAAGTGACTTAATCAATTGTTGCAATATTGAGAAGAGTAAGGTGTGTTTGGTCAATTATTGTTGATGGATGATTTATTTAAGATGGAGTAATAAGGTGTATGTAAGTTTTGATATTTACATTGTATCTTTGAGAGAGTTTATCACCTTATAACTTCTTTGAGTGTGGCAAAGAAGTGTTTGTGGTTGTGGCAGATTTTTAAAGTTCCTTCATCATCAAGAAAAAGGTATGGGCATATTCTTCCATAGTTGAGTTGATTGGTTGGTTTTCTGGAAAACAAGTTTGGAGTGAAAAGGACTTAAGTAGGTCTCCTTATTGAGTGTGTTGATTTAATGCTTCAAGGTTTTCTGGAATAAAGAGTTGTTGTTGAAACCTTGTTTTATAAGCATTGTTGTTGAAGCCATTGGTTGTGTGAAGAACTTGAACTAGGGTTTGAAAATAACATGAGTATCATTGTTATGTGAGATTGGTTTATAAGCATTGTTGGAAACATTTTGAGTGAAGGTTCATATTCTTGGACTACGGATTGTAAGCAAGGATTATTTCATTGAGTGATTGTGGAATAGATTTGTTTGATCCTAGTTAAGTGGATGTGTGAAGTGATTGTTCAATTTCTATAAAACAAACTATTCTATATTCTAAATTGATTTGAGAAAGATATTGAGTATTGATGAGTATGAAATATATTGAGTCTCTAACAATTCTCTTTATTTTTCTACGATATTGGACAAGTTCTAATGTGGACTGGTTGAGAATTTCTGAGGTAAGTCTTTGAGAAGACTTATGGATAGATTTGGGTAAGCTTTTATGGAAGCTTACAATACAGATTGAGACTATATGTGGATAAGTTTTTGTGAGAACTTATTGAGCAGATTGGACAAGTTCTAGAGAGGACTTGAGGACAGATTGGTGTGAGCTTTTATGGAAGCTTACAAGGTAGATTTTAG
The DNA here is from genome assembly GCA_028583015.1 of Wollemia nobilis. Lineage (NCBI taxonomy): Eukaryota > Viridiplantae > Streptophyta > Pinopsida > Araucariales > Araucariaceae > Wollemia > Wollemia nobilis. Next base: position 1,967,781 of record JAQPPZ010001683.1, read on the forward strand.
ATAAGTCTTTGATAATACTTGAGAGCAGAGTTGATTGAATGATTTGTTCAAACCTTGAGTTAAGGTTTGGAGTAGATCTAGCAAATTTGATTTGATATTGAGTCAAGATTTGAGTTAAGGCTTGAGGATAGATTCAAGGACATATTTTGGTGTATATTTGAGGATAGGTTTGTGCCAGACTAGAGACAGAGATTGAGGACAAATTTGTGCTAGATCGAAGGACTATGTTTAGTATAGATTTGAGACAGATCTTTGGAGGTGACAAAGTTGAGGACAGAGATCTCCAGCTAGAGCAGGGAGGATAGGTGTCTTCTGTGGATAGATTTCCATTTGCTAAGGGCAGTGGAGGCATATGTCTTCTAGAGCATCACCTGCCAGAGCAGAGTTAGGAGATTGGTGTCCCCTGTGGATAGAGATCCACTAACTTGATCAAGGAGATTGGTGTCTCCTTTGGACATAGGTCCATAAACATTGTAGGGAAAGGATTCCCAAGAGAATTTATTTGAGAAAAAATTATAAGAAATATTTTCTCCGTGGAGTAGCCCACATTGGGTGAACCACGTAAAATCATATCTCTCATGTGTGTGATGCTTTGTGTGATGTTTACTGCTTTAATATTGTTGATGCTATTATTTGGATTAAAAAGCAAAAATATTTATCTTATATTGTTCACCCCCCACCCCCTCTCAGTATAAGCACATGTTCTTCGGAGGTATAAATTGGACATCTTCTATCACTACAAACTTATGCAAGTAAAACTCACATAGAAGATTTCATTGCTCTTTAGGACTCTACAGGTATGCATCAATGAATTCCTTATTAGAAGACAAGTTATAAGATAGACCAGAACATATCCTCATCACCTACCATTTGAAAAATCTCTCCTTGAGAAATAAGCTATACAATCTAGAAGGTTTTCTACACTACACTAGTTGTTCTGCAATCAGGTACAAATCTCTCACTTTGGCCTGCAACCCTATAATTTATGTAGTTTACCTCTTATTTTGTTCCTCCAATGGTTTTTTATTGCAAAACATGTTTCTAGTGTATGGTAATGGGTCATCCATATTACTATGGTTGTATTATGTTGCACTGGTGATATCATATTCAATTAAGGTACTATAATATGTGGGACATTTAGGATTAGAGGGATGTTAGCATGCACTCCTACTTCTGTAGTTTAAACTCCATTGACATATTCTACAAGAACTTATTTTACCTCTTCTTCATTTGGTATTTCATTTTTCATAGGTTCAATTTGTATGCTAATAGTTCCCTCTATCAAAATATTCTGCTCCAAAAATCTGATTTGACCTTTTTGTTGTTCTGGAGCTTCTATTTGCATTTGTTTTGGTTGTTTCAGAGCTGCTTCTATATGTTTTGAAGTTATTTTGAAATGTTTTGGAGTTGCTTTGGAATGTCCCAAAATTGTTTCTATATGTTTTGGAGTTGCTTCTATATGTTTCAGAGCTACTTCTATTGTAAGCGTCTCCTGCAAAATCTATTGTTTTTAAGGCTCCATAACATTTTTGCCTTGGTGGGAGCTCTCCCAAATATCCATTGGCTCTTTTCTAGCCCTCTGTATAAATGGAACTCCTTCTGCCTATTGTTGTTTTGTTGAAACAACAACCATTTTTTTTGCACTTTTCTAGCTTGGTGTTCTAGAGCACACTACAATATTTTTTATTTTTCTAGTTTGCTATCCAAAGCAGTCTCTAAAATTTTCCATCTTACTATTCAAACTATATTTTTTTCTACAATTTTTTAGCTTGCTATTTTGAAGCCAAATACATTATTTTCCTACAATTCTATGATTTGGCATTTTTTGAAGCTCTACCGGCAACTTAGTTTTCAAACCTGTATGTTCCAAATCTTGGATAAAGTACACCTATGATGTTTCAGAGCTCTACCTACAAAAATATTTTCAAACCTGTATGTTTTAGAGCGAGAAAAAATACACATGTAATGTTCTGGAGCTCTGCCTACAAGTCTATTTTTAGAGGGATAGAATACACTTGCAATATTTCGAAGCTTTACCTACAAGTCTGTTTTTAGACATGTATGTTCGAGAGCTAGACTAAATACACCTGCAATGTTCCAAAACATAGGCATAATACACATTTTTGTACTAGATTATTGTAGGAACATAGAAAATGAGCTAGAAAATTGTGTAGTTTATTTTTTTCCTTTTTTATTTATTTTTCATCAATTTTTTTTATACTTTATTCTTGCACAACTATGTTGAGTTCTTCTATGCCCTTATTTTCAACCCTTTCATACACAACTTTTATACCAAAGCATCTAGAGCAACTCTTTTTCTCATTTTCAAACCTTTCAAACATGAATCTCCCATAACCAAAGGTATACCAGAACAACTTTTGGGAGTACTTAGTAGGGTGTTTAATTTTTTTCATTTATATACATAAGTGTGCCAAGCATTTAATTACTATTCATGCAATGTTAAGGCTAACTAATAGTAAAATTGAAAAAAATGCATACCTTGCTATTGAAGAGATTTCATGCACCCTCTTGGATTATTTGTTGATTGCACACTTATGATTTCTAAAATCTGAAAAGTACATAGATGCAATAATTAGACTTTATACAAATGCTAAAAAATCTTCAAGGCAAACAAGCCAAAAACCTGGTTTTCATGTAAGCCTTAATTCAATAGCACCTCAAAGAGGTTTTCACCATTGAATTATTGTTGTTGTTATTATTATTATTATTATTATTATTATTATTATTATTATTATCATTATTATTATTATCATTATTATTATTATCATTATGATTATTATAATTATTATTATTATTTTCAGAAGAGACCGTCATTTCTGGTTTTCAACCAACTTTTATCTCGATTGCGTCCATAAAATATTTTCACAATCAAGATTATGTTCTCGCTTTTTCTTTTTTCCTTCTCTTTTTTTTAGGAGCTTCAACGAGATAGAATGCCTCTCATTTTTATTTGGATAAGAACAATCCTTATTTTGCAAAATCACATCTATCTTTTTTTTGCATGAAAACAACAATGAAGCATCAATATTTCTTTCCATATGAGCAATAAGAATCCTCTTATGTCATAATTTCCTCCTTATTGCTCAAAATGAAGTATTAACTTCATTTTTCCTCCTCCTCGTTGAAATTGATGCATGTCCTCATGCATCCTTGGTTTGTGGGATATGCCTTGTGCTAGAACCTTTTTTTTCTCTTTTTTTTATTCTTTTTTTTCATAATTCAAAAGTATGATCATTCAGAATCTCCATTAGAAGAGGAAGCCTCTTATATCATATGCAAGTTTGACTATGAGAAATATCAAGCAAATTCCATCTTTGTTAGTGGCTTATAGTACAATCATAAATGATGTCCATTCACCACCAATGTTCTCCTGGAATCATAAACCAAAGAAAGTTGAACAACTCCATTCTCAAACACTTATGGTTCATCCTTGTTGCTCCTAATGTGACTATCATACCACATTTTTCATTGTTGTTGAATGAACTTCATTTGGTGAAGTGCCTCCAACAAAAGTTCATCCAATGCATTCAATTGTAAAATTATTTTATTTTGTACCTACAATAACTTAATGCCAACTTCTAAAGATGTATGAAGTGTTAGTAAAGCATTAGTATTTTGTCTCAATGCATCAAATAAATTTGCTTTCTAGTCATTAGTCAGCCAACTATTGATATTCAAAAGATTTTCAGATTGTATTTCAATTTGTTTTGTACCAAGATGTATTGAATTTATTCCTTGAAAATTTTATATTAATGAATTGAGAGAGCAATGGTGTGGTAAAGTTGAAATGTTATTTTTATTTTCTTTATATGATTTAAGAAACCATGGGATTCCTAGATAACCATACTTAGGTGGAGTAAGTTTTCTTGCAAGAAAGTCTACTAATTTTCCACCTACTTGTATGGTTTTAGAATATACTTTCTTCTTTTTCTATGGTTTCTTAACATTTCTTGAACAATATTATTAATGATTAGTACATATTTAATAGCTTGTAGTAAATGGATTGCAACATTTAAATTTTTTAATTCCTTTATAAAATATAATTTCGAAGATGTTATTTTTTATATCTCAAACTGTTCAAGATATGGTACTTTCTTTGATGAGTTATCTTGTGGGATGTTTTCTTTTTATTTTTTTTGTTATTATTTTTGTTGTTGTTTTAGTGTAGATGGATTTTCTTGTTTATTCTCATCAACTCCCATTTCTATAGTGATATGTGGAGTAGGTTCAGGAAGTTTTTTTCTTAAACACAACTGAATTTTATCATAGTCAATATCATTTATTATGGTTGTATCTTCTGGTTCAGCCATAGAGATAAGGGTTGCCTATTTAAAATTATTTGGAATGGCCATAGGTTGAGCTGAAAGTGGACGTTGATTTGCTTGTTCTTGTTGTTGTTCCTGAGAGAAATTATGGGTATGAGTAGGCAACAAATTTTATTGTTGGTTTTGATATTGATGTTGCCCTTGGTAAGATTGTTGTTGTTGTACCCATTGTTATCCCTGCAATTTTGGTTGCAACCATGGTGGATGTTGTTGATTCATCCATCCATGTTGAGACCACTCTTGGGAATATACCCATGGTGGTTGACTCCAATGTTGTTGAAGTGGATTTGAAGTAGACCATTGCATATACCAAGGATTATTTACCCAATTTGTAGGAAATCGAGAAGCATTTTGATATGAAAATTTTATTTGTCCTATAAAATGAGCTCTTTTATAGATTGAGACTATTTTTCAAAGATCCTTTTTAGTCCTGGTAACCAATGACATCAATATGTAGGATGTCCTTTTTCACAAATGTTACATATAGCAGATATGGAAGTTTTGTTCAAAAGATATTCATGAAGAGTGTTGCTTCTTGAATCTCAAACAATAGTTGGCTAAAGGTTCAGTGGATCTATTCATTTCATCTAATATTTTATTAAGATGTACTAAAATATCAACTTTTAGATTAGAAAACTCTTCCATGAATTCTTTCAGAGCATTTTTTTTGTTACCAATTTTGTGTTTTATAAGCCTTGAATGGGAATAATCTTTATAGAGTTTAATGATTTCTTGAAATTCAAGTGTATTCGCATATCCTTTTTCCATAAGATCCAATACATCTCTTGATTCATCTTGTAGTCCTCTCAAGAATATAATTTTACTTAGTTTTGGTTCAACACTCTCACATATCTTATGAACAAAAGAAAATTTGTCTAGATAGTCTTCTAAAATTTCATCTTCCTCTCATTTCATTCTAAATAATTCATCCTTTTGATTATTTACTTGACAATATTCTTGGTATCTCTCCAAAAATATATTTTTCATTTCATCCCAGGTTCGAATCGAATCAAGTGCTAAGGTTATGAAATATTTTAAGGAAGAAAATAATTTGAGCTTTTGATTGTCATTGGTGTAGTCATAAGTTTGGTATACAATTTTAAACTCAAATAGAAACAGATCAAGATCTTCAAATGTATCTCCCTTAAAATTTGGTAATGCTAAAGGTGAAATGACTTTCATAAGAGAGTTTTGATTAGGATCTCATCGAATAGAATTTTGAAAAGTTCTAGTGGGTGTACTAGTTGCACTAGGGTGGAGCACATTACTAGCTCTCTTTGGATTCTCTTATAAACCTACCATTATGCATTCCCAAAACCAATTATAAATCCTTTTAAATTGTCTTAATTGTATAGATTTGTCAAGGGAATAATTTTTTTCTCCTTGTAATGAATTCTCAAAGGATCTTACAGTTCTTGAAGTAGATGATTGTGATTCTTTACAAATTCTAACATTTCTGTGATTCATTAATTCAAACAACTGTGACATAGGTCCAACCTCTTATTGTGATTGTCTTCTTCCTACGGTTTGTAAAAAGTTTATTTTGTGTACTCTAAATTTATTCATACTTGCTATTAAAACAAAACTCATATTCTAATGTCCTAATGTCCCAAATGCAATCCCAAACAATGCAATTATTTCATGCAAAGTTATCAATTTCACAAGAAAATAATTGACTTGTTTATTCTTTAACAATATCAATTTGCTCCACAACAATGGCACCAAAAAAGATGTGTTTTTAATGCTCATCATTTAATTTAATTTAATTTGTCAAATCCAGGGAGGCATCCTAGGGTTGTATACATTAGAGACCTTGGACTACAACTTGATTATCAAGATACTAGATTATTCTAGGAAAGTTGGAAATCTTTGCAAAAAGGAAACAATGTCACTTTGCTCCCTTTTGCATAAAAACTATTTAATTGCAGAATTAAACTTTGTTGAAGGAAGGAAAGAGCTACTTTACATTTGCTAAATTGAAATGACTAAAATGAAAATACTAAAATATAAATCAACTAAATTAATAATTGCTAAAATTTAAACTATTGTGAAAAAAGTGCTAAAGCAGGAAATTATTGCTAAAATTGTAAATACAATGTTGTAAATGAAATTGTAGAATCTAAAATGAGAAATGTAGAAAGAAATAAATTAAAATATCTGAAAACCACACTCACAAATTCACACTTGAAAATAAAGGAAAAAACAGAGCAAAAACTGATTACAACATTCTAGAAAAAAATTGATAACTTTCTGATAAAAATGAACAAAAACAAAAAAACCTGTAAAAACTATAACATCTCCTTCCACCAACCCCAAGAGTGGGTCCTTGCGCCTAGGTCTAGCAGAAGGTCTAACACACCAGATACTAAGTCCTAACCATAGTTGAGAAAATCAAAATCTGTAAAGAATCAACATTTTTAAAAATCGGTAAAAAAATCGGGAAAAGAATCGGCAAAAATGAAAACCAAATAAAATGAAAAATTCATTGAAAAAATATTTATCTCATGCATATTACAATGAATTAACATTATGAAAATCATATATTGCAATAAAAGCAATAATTCATGTCAAGACATTGTATAAGGCTCAAGCTTTAAGTACACATGAAGGTGACAAAACACATATTGTATTGCTTATAATATGAAAAGGTACAAAGTTACAAGTAACAAAAAGAAAAAAAAAAGGTTTCATTTTTTATATGCTTGCACATGAAAACAAGTAACAACAAAGTTACAATCATTTGAAAAAAAGAATAAAAATCTAAACCTTAAACCAAAAGGCTAGGGTTTAGGGTTTAAATTTGAAACATTGATAGCTAAAAAATGGGCTTGCATACATAGTTATCATACATCAATATTTACTTAAAAAGAGGATAAAAAAAAACTAAACCTAAAACCCTAGAGCCTAGACTAGGGTTTAGAGTTTAAACTTTTTCAAATTTTCAAATTCAAACATTAACAGCTGAAAATGGGCTTGCATACATAGTTACCAAGCAAAAATATTTACTTAGAAAGAGGAAGAAAAAAACAAAACACTAAACCCAAAACCCTAGGGCCTAGCCTAGGTTTTAGGATTTAAACTTCAAAGTTTAAAGTTTCAAACATTAATAGCTGAAAAATGGGCTTACATACATAGTTATCACGCATCAATAATTACTTAAAAAGAGGAGGAAAAAAACTTGAAATCCTAGATTAGGATTTCAGGTTTGAGGTTTAAATTTTAAACTTTGAAGTTCAAATATTAATAGTTGAAAAATGGGCTTGCATAAAAAAAACCCTAAATCGGTCGCAACCTTAAAAAAAAGCATATTTTTTGGAAAAATCGGCAAAACTTTGGGGATGTGGATTTTTTCACAAAATATTTGCGTCGCCAAAATTTTGTTGATTGTATCGACATTTTAAAATATTGGTAAAAAATCAAGATTCTACAAATTTTTTGCAGATTTTTTCAACTATGGTCCTAACTATCTAATCAAGCATCAAAATGACATATGGAAATACTACACTTTATTGGAAAATTCCTACTATTACAAAATTTGTTGATAGAATTCTGATTTTACCTGTCTACTATCTAATATCTAACTTTCTAACCACTAACAAAGTAGGTGGGTGGATTTAATTATAAAATGTTTTCCATGTCCCAAGCCTACGCTCAAAAAATACAAATTAAGATTATTCTGCTCTTGGCTCCTAATTTGCTACTTGGTTGTAACGAATTCAATCTAAAATTAGGATAGAATCTAGTTTGCAGCTAGGTGTGTAGCTATATTCACCTCCAATTTGATGGGAAATTAGCTAGGAATAGATGAAATATCATTGGTTACATCCATCCACACGTTATCCTCATTTGCCTCCCTAAAAATCTACCAAAAAGTTATTTTAGCAAAATCTATAATTAACTGACTTTTCCAACTTTAAGACAATGAGCTAGAAAATAGAGATTTTCTTCTTTTTGCATGTCAAATCTATTATGGGATTCTTGGACTTAATTTTAGGGATGTTTGTGCATAATTTCACTTTTTTAGCTCATCGCTTGCACTTTTTAGAATAGTCAAATAAATGTTGTTTTTGTGCTGGAAATTCTACAATAGCTCCGTAAAAATGTGCTTGGTGTAAAATGAGTTTTAAAATAGTGTTGAGTCACTTGCAAGTGTTGAGTCAATAATGGAAAAGTGTTGGCATGGGTGTATGCGCACTTGTTGATATGACCAGTGATATTATCTCTTTCATCCCCTAACTCTAGAGGTACACAATAGTGTGTTGATTGGTATTCTTGCATTCTAAGTTTGAACCATGACATCAATCTTTTCTGAGTATGCTATTATCAAGATAGCTCTTAAGAAAAAAAGGCACTCTCGCTTTCAAAGTGTGTAATGGCATAGTGGCTTGTCATATCTCCTACATAGGGAAGGTTGATTCAAATCCCATCAATCAAAAAACATATATATGAGGAGAACCAATTAAATGTTGATACAAATCAACTTCTAACTTATTCATTTTAGCCCTTGCAGTAGGAAGTGCAAGAACACCCCAATATTTTTTTGCCAATATTTTTTTGCCAAATTTTATTCTCAAATTTGGTAATTGTTCTAAGGTTTATCAATAATTTTATTTAATTTTTAGTAGTAATTCACCAAACCTTTTGGATGCCATAACTTTTGCATATAGAAGTTTTTGATAGTCATTCTTCTAAACCACATATTTTTTTTATCCCAAGCTAATGACATCAATTTAAGGGTCTATTTTAATTCTACAAGGGATTTGTCTTGAAATGGATACCATGGTAGATGTTACATGCATTGATAGAAAAAATTATAGCACTTGATCAGTATAAATGGAAAGTAGGAGACCTAGGTTCGACTACCGCCTTTGAAAAACTCAAATACTTATGGATGTAATAAATATTTGGTTGATGTGGTGGTCAACATGGTGCTTTCATGCACCACATAAACCATTATTTTTTACATTTATACCCATATATACAATCAAATGCAACCAAGCATCAAATTCACATAGGTCCAGATGTGTTGAAGTGATAAAAAATAAGTGAAAGACACTAGTGAATCATTGATTACCAAGTGAAAACAAGAAATTGGACATTAATCCTTTAAGGTTTGGAGCTTTAATTTTTTATTTTTGGGGGTCCATTAGGTAAAAACTTCTTGAGGCCATAAATTTTGTATATGAAAGCATTTTGATACTTTTTCGTAATCGCACAATTTTTTGAGCTTTACACACTAGTGGTATTAGTTAAAGAATCTACTCGAGTTTTAGGTGTCAAATTGTGTAAGATGGGTCACCAAGCCCTAGCTACTTGCCTTAATGGGAAAACTATAGTATTTGGTCAACTCAAATGATTGGCCTATTATATAGTAAGAACCTATGGTGCATATTTCAAGAAGATAAATCAACAATCCTTGATGATGAAACTCACCACCAAAAGGAAGAAGAAGCTCTTGATATATATTCCTTATTGATTGAACTACAATTGATTTTCCACATCAAAGAGGAGAGTGAACCTATTAAGGTATGGTCAAAACTGCATCAGTTATTTATAAACGTTATTACTATTGAAGTAAGTCACTTGGAATTAGAGATTTATTCCCTCAACTTAGTTGATTTTTATAATGTTGAGGACTATGTTGTGATATTTAAGGTATTGAAAGTAGATATTGCATCTTCTAGAGGCAAAAAGAAATGTGATGCAACATGTGTGAAACTTTTCCTTGCTAATCGCTCCCTTTATTTTTAGATGTTAAACATGCCTTATAAACTTCTACTTAACCCTAAAGCCTTTCTTATTATGTCAGATTAAGGTTAAGTCCATTTATGTATTCGGGGCTTTTTGGTATTTGTATAAATAAACCCATCACTCCTCATTTCAATTATTGAATTGTTGTGAATCTTATCTACTGATAATACAATGATTATGTATAGTGCCTAGTAGTTCCCCCAATCGATGTGTCCCTTTTACTTTCTTTCATCCTTTTATGCTTTCTATATAATATTTGAGTAGATAGATTGTTTTTGTTCATTTTTGGAAAATATTGTGAATTCTAATGGCACCCTCTATCAAAAATTGTATAACAAGTCTAATGAATATTGAAACAAACTTCTTCAAGTTAGAACACAAGGTTTTTGATGATGAAGATTGCAAAATGAATGCTCACTAGAGATTCTATTATGGAGGGATGTTATCTCTAATGACCCCTATCCTTGGACCCTCAACTTAAATATGGAGGTGTATGGAAGTATTTGTAATATGATCTTATCAAGCCAAGGCCAAAAGTGTTAAAAAGTGCTTATGGGCACTAATAATGTAGCCTATGAGAAAGTGTTTATGTAAGCCTATTGGTGTTCCTCATGTAATATTACGAGCATAATTTATGTAAGCCTATAAGTAGTTTTGATGTATTAATCCTTAATGATATTGGTTAAACCATCTATGTTATTAACCTTGATTAAAGGGTTTAATATATTCCTCCTCTTTCTCTCTTGTAAAGAATGACATTTTAACAATTGTGAAATGTTATCATCTAATTTAAACAATTTCTTTCATATCTACAACCTACATTATAAATTTATAAGGGCAAATTGAAGTCTATTTGTTGTCATACTAAAGTTGAATTCAGCACCATATTCAACAATGCTAGGATACATATTGTGCGTTAAAAAATATTAGTTATAAACAATTACACTAATAAATAAACCTCACCAACCATGTTTTAAAAAAAAAATGTATTTGATCTTTAAAAATTGATCATTTTTTTTTACAAATGGCAGCTAAAACAATAAATGTTGTGCATTTATATGTAAAAGCTACTATTCCACAAAGATTCTACCAACCTTTGTCTCACATGCATCCAAGCGATGTGAATTGTGAATGTCTTCTATAGAAAGACCTTCCTCCACAAAAGGTGACAACTAAGAGTATTTATAAAAGAGTTTGCAGCAATGCCTCAAAATTCATCCAAACTTCTCATGATAATTTGAATGTTATGATGATATATATTATAGATAGAAGCTAGACTAAACTCTCTTTACATCTATCATCCGAGAAACAAAAAATAGTCACTATCACGCAGTAATCTGAGAAGAATAAATCATTATCCTTCAAAAAACTAGAGAGCATTGGGTATCTGTATTTTTTAATTACAACAGGCTCAGTGAAAAGGAGAGAATGCTGACAAGGGCCCAAGATGTTGATATACCTTAACTTTTTAACATGTCCCCTCTAATCTTCTTTTCTAATATTGTTGTGCATGATTTACTCCATGGAAGACAGGCTCAGACTCAGCAAGACAGACATTCCAACGGAAAAAAACTTTGCGAAAGACTCAGATAATGCAAATTGTTAGAAAAATTAAACCAGATTTGCACTCTCCGCCCAACTGCACTGCGAAATTGGGCGACGTCGGACTGCAATCGCCAAAATTAGCGAAGTTGGGCATCCCGCCTAATTTTTTGATGTGACATCGGACGTGCCCTCTGATATCCATCTTTCAGTTTTGATATCCTTCGTGCGGCGTAGGCGATTGGTTAATTTCATCCATGTGTTTGTTGGTGATTGGGTCCTCAGCCCCTGCTATATAAACCCCAGTTTGGTTGTCATTTGTGAGTGAGCAAAGTTGAGACTTTCAGAACAGCGGGCGAGAGAAAAGCATAGAAGAAGAACAGACACAGAGCAGTTCAGAGAGCAGAGTCGCTCATCTGGCTCAACTCCGAACAGTAGTCTCGGCAGTTTGTCTATTGTTAGTTTATCCTACAGATATTTGTCTGCAAAAGTTTGTATTTTATCAGTTGAGGAATTTTGTAACCCTCGTCTCAGATAAATAAAATTTGTTGTAGTTTGAGGCATTTGTAGGGTTTGTGTTTATCACTGTCTGTAGCTTATTATGACATGCTCTTATGAACTTTTAATCGTTGTCATTTACGTAATATGTTAACTGCTAACCCTTACTTAAAGTCCCACTGTTCCTTTGTGGAACTTCTGCAATCGCCATGCTCAACGGAGCGATATTGAAATTTGCCAGAAGTTTGTGGTTGAACAGGAATGACGCTTTCAGATCTGGGTCTTTCTCTCCAGCTGGAGCAACATTCGTCAAATTGAGCAAGGTGTCGTGGCATTTGCGCACACCTTTCGAAGAGCAAATTTTCAAAGGCAAAATTTACCTAAGAGTGGAGATGTCCGCTCGACTGCGTAGCGCAGTCCAACTGCACAAGAAGTCTTGAGTGCAGCTGGATGGGATAGCCCAAATAGGGTAGTGCAATTTTTGGCATTCTTTGGCCAAGTCTTTGAAGGGTTGCCCAGTTGCACAGTGAAGCCCGACTGCGCAAGGTATGTTTTGCGCAGCTGGACGGGACAGCCAAAAATGGCTAAGTCCTTGGCACCTCCCCATCCGAATGCGCAGCGCAGTTGGGCTGCCTGCACTTTGACCAGCGCAGCTAGGCATTGACTTCCTAGCTTCGCCCTTGGTCGCAAACTTGCTCGTGTGTAGCCCAACTACGCAAGTTTTACGTGTGCAGCCCGACTACGCAGTCTTGGGCGTGCATAGCCCTACTGTGCAAGTTTTGAGTGCGCAGCCCAGCTTCGCACTTGTGGGTGTGCGTAGCTCGACGTCCGTAGGGTTGAAAATTTAAATCACGACTTCAAATTGGTATCAGAGATATAGTGCCTTGATGCGAAGACCGAAGCAGAATGGCTTTCGACAGTAATCATTCAATGCAGTTGTAGATACCGTGCTTCAATGGCAAGAACTACGATTACTGGAGCATTCAGATGAAGATCCTGTTTGAATCTTAGGAGTTATGGGAGTTAGTTGAGAATGACTACCTAGAACCGGCAGATGCAGCAACACTAGCTGCCCTCTCCCAAGCTGACAAGGACCTATTGAAGGAGAAAGCCAAGAAGGACCAGAAGGCCCTGTTTTACATCATGCAAGTGGTCGAGGAGACCATCTTCTCGCGGATTGCATCGGCCACCAAGGTGAAGCAGACCTGGAAGATTTTGGTCAGTTCGTACCAAGGCACCAACAAGGTGAAGTTGGTGAAGTTGTAGATGCTTAGGAGGGAGTTCGAGAACCTGTAGATGAGTGAATCGGAGTCCATGAGCGACTTCTTCACCCAGATGATGGACATCATCAACCAAATGCGGTTGAACGAAAAAATTATGTAGAGCCAGAGAATCATGAAGAAGATTCTCAGAAGTCTACCTGCCAATTTTGACTTGGTTGTGATAGCAATCAAAAAGTCGAGGGATCTGACAACCCTCTTAACAGATGAGCTCATGGGTTTGTTGCAGACACATGAGCAGAGGTTGATCCGTTCATCTCAAACCTCTCTAGAGCAGGCATTCAAGGCTCAGGTCTCATTCCGAGACAACGATAGACAATACTCCCACCAAGGTGCCTCTAGTTCTCAAGGAGGAATAGGCAGAGACAGACGTAGGAAAGGCAACAAGTCAGGAGGATGGTCAAACCCTAGTGAGGGAGAGACCAACTACAACTTCCATCAGCAAGGAGGAAGAGGTAGTGTGAAAAACCAGCAAGTCGGATCTAGTTAGAAAAAGGACATGTCAAAGGTCCAATGCTACTATTGCAAGAAATTTAGCCATTACATCTCACAGTGTAGAAATTGAATGGCCAAGGAGAATCAGCAACAGACCCATCACACGGATGAAGCCAAAAATGGGGTAGGAGAAAATGTGCTGCTGACTTGCAACATTGAGGAGTGCCAAAATAATGTCTGGTATTTGGACAGTGGGTGCAGCAATCATATGACGGGGAACAAGAAAATGTTCTCACAACTAGATGAAACAATCCAGTCTGAGGTGAATATGGGGAACAACAGCAAGGTTCTCGTGATGGGGAAAGGAAAAATCCTCATCCGCACCAGGCATGACGAACAGAAGCAGATTTGTGATGTGTATTATGTGTCTAGTCTGAAGCACAACTTGTTGAGCATTGGACAACTCATGCAGAAGGGACATATGATCCAATTCAAATATGGAGTATGCACCATCAGAGATAAGTCGCATGAGTAGATAGCTACAGTGTCCATGATGAAAAATAAAATGTTTTCATTGCAGATTTAGAATAAATCATTGATGTCTCTGAGTGAAGTTATGAAAGATGCTATTTGGTTGTGGCATCTCAGGTTCGGTCACCTGCATTTCAGTGGCCTGAATCAGCTACACAAGAAGCATATGGTGAAGGGTTTACCCCTGATAGAGCAGCAAAACCAAGTTTGTGAAGGCTTCTTAGTAGGCAAACAACATAGGGATTCATTCCCTTCTGGTCAGTCTTGGAGAGCATCACAACCATTGGAGCTGGTGCACTCAGACATTTGCAATCCGATGCAAACCAGTACGTTTGCCGACAACAAATACTTCTTGACATTCATTGACGACTTTAGTCGGAAGACCTGGGTCTATGCCATCAAGCTGAAGTCAGAAGCATTTGCCAAATTCAAGGAGTTCAAGGCTCTGGTGGAGAAACATAGTGGATTTCAGATCAAGACTCTCAGGATAGATGGTGGAGGTGAATACATCTCCAACGAATTCCACAAATTTTGCAAGCAACATCGAATTAGGAGGCAACTCATTGCCAAATACATGCCGCAACAGAACGGCGTAGCTGAGAGGAAGAATCAGACCATCATGGAGATGGCACGTAGCATGATGAAGGCGAAGGGATTGTCGCATGAGTTCTGGGTAGAGGTTGTAACTTTTGCAGTCTACTTGTTGAACAGATGTCCCACCAAAAGTGTGAAGGACATAATCCCTCAGGAGACCTGGAGTGGTGTGAAGCCAAGTGTGGCTCATCTATGTATATTCGGGTGCATTGCATATGCACATGTTCCAAAAGATAAGCGGTAGAAGCTGGATGATAGAGCTGTGAAGTGCATCTTCACAGGATATAGCAAGCAGGAAAAGGTGTACAGGTTGTACAACCCTGTGACTAAGAAGCTCATCATCAGTCATGATGTGTAGTTCTTGGAAGATGATGCCTAGAACTGGAAATCAGAGACTGGCCAGTCAGAGCCAGCAGTCGTTGAGTCTGTTGACTTGGATGAGAGTAGTGTGTAGCCACCTGTAGCCTCAAGCAGCAGTAGCGGTGCCAGCAGCAGCACAGCCTCACCATCTCGATCACCCCCACTTGCAAGCAAAATCTAGAACCTGGTGACACCAGCGAAGACAAGGATATTGCAAGACATTTACGAGGCAACCCGCAATCATGAAGAGGAAGAGTATTCTGACTTTACATTCTTTACTGAAGTTGATCCAATGGAGTTTGAAGATGCAAGTCAGAATCAGAAGTGGGTGAAGGCGATGGACGAGGAGATTGAATCCATTGAGAAGAATGATACTTGGTAGTTTTCAGATCTTCCAGCTGGGGTCAAATGGGTGTATAAGACAAAATTTAATGCCTAAGGAGAAGTTGACAGGCACAAGGCCAGATTGGTGGCGAAAGGCTACAAGCAAAATTCAAGCATTGATTACCATGAGGTATATGCGCTTGTAGCCCGACTTGACATAGTGAGGATGACCCTGGCATTGTCAGCTCAGAAGGGCTGGAGCGTTTACCAAATGGACGTCAAGTCAGCATTCCTCAACGGTGTTTTGGAGGAGGAGGTCTACATAGACCAGCCATCAGGTTACGAGATTGAAGGCCAGGAGGGCAAAATCCTAAAGCTGAAGAAGGCCCTGTACGGTTTGAAGTAGGCACCCCGGGCTTGGTATAGCCGAATTGATAGTTAATTTTAGGAGAATGGGTTTTTCAAATGCCCATATGAGCACACTCTGTACATGAAGACAAATGAAACAGGTGAGCTCATTATCGTATTCCTGTATGTGGAC
This sequence comes from Wollemia nobilis, assembly GCA_028583015.1. Classification (NCBI taxonomy): domain Eukaryota; kingdom Viridiplantae; phylum Streptophyta; class Pinopsida; order Araucariales; family Araucariaceae; genus Wollemia; species Wollemia nobilis. Next base: position 1,983,983 of record JAQPPZ010001683.1, read on the forward strand.
GATTTAATTTACACTGGCAACAGCACAACACTGTTTGCCCAGTTCAGAACAGCCATGAAGGAGTCCGAGATGACGGACTTAGGGCTGATGAAATATTTTCTCAGCATTGAAGTTGACCAATCGGCAGATGAAATCTTCATTTCTCAGGGTAAATATACGAAGGATGTCCTGAAGCGGTTCAAGATGGAGGATAGCAAACCTGCCATCACACCTGTCACCACAGGTTTGAAGCTGAGCAAACTGGATCCAGGCAAGAACGTTGATCCAACTTTGTTCAAGTGGCTAGTTGGCAGTCTGTTGTATCTGACTGCAACTAGGTCAGATCTGATGTTTGGAGTCAGTCTCATCAGTCGTTTTATGGAGACTCCGAAGGACACGCACTGGCAAGCCGGTAAGAGGATCCTGCGGTATGTCAATGGGACGCGGAACCATGGCATCTTTTATGCCAAACAGGACTAGTTGGAACTGGTGGGCTTCACTGATAGTGACTGGGCTGGTAGCACTGACGATCGTAAGAGGACCTCCAGGTATGCTTTCCATCTCGGATCGGGGGTAGTCTCATGAGTGTCCAAGAAGCAACCAATCATTGCGTTTTCCACTACAGAAGCAGAGTATATCGTCGCCACATTAGCCGTATGCGAGGCAGTTTGGCTGCGAAGAGTTCTAGGTGAACTGAACTATCCTCCAAAAGGAGCAACAACAGTTTTTTGTGATAACAATTTGGTCATTGCACTATCAAAGGATCCCGTGTTCCATGACCGGACGAAGTACATCAATATTCGCTATCACTTCATCAGAGAGCTGGTGAAGTTCGAGGAAATTTAGTTACAATTTTGCAGATCCAAGGAGCAAATCGTCGACATTTTCACGAAGCCTTTGAAGGAGGAAGACTTCAGCAGATTGCGAGAGCAGCTAGCAATCAAAGCGCTCGTGAAATCAGGTTTAAAGGAGGGTGTTAGAAAAATTAAACCAGGTTTGCACTCTCCGTCCAACTGCGCTCGCCAAAATCAGCGAAGTTGGACATCCCGCCTAGTTGTCTGATGTGACATCGCACGTGCCCTTTGACATCCATCTAATAAATTTTGATATCCTTCGTGCGGGGTAGGCGATTGGTTAATTTCATCCGTGCTTCTGTTGGTGATTGGGTCCTCAACCCTTGCTATATAAACCTCAGTTTGATTGTCATTTGTGAGTGAGCAGAGTGGAGACTTTCGGAACAGCGGACGAGAGGAAAGCACAAAAGAAGAACAGATGCAAAGCAGTCTAGAGAGTAGAGTCGCTCATCTGGCTCAACTACGAACAACAATCTCGGCAGTTTGTCTGTTGTCAGTTTATCCTGCAGACATTTGTCTGCAAAAGTTTGTATTTCCTCGGTTGAGGAATTTTGTAACCCTCGTCTCAGATAAATAAAATTTGTTGTAGTTTGAGGCATTTGTAGGGTTTGTGTTTATCACTGTCTGTAGCTTATTATGACATGCTCTTATGAAATTTTATTCATTGTAATTTACATGATCTGTTAACTGCTAACCCTCGCTTAAAGTCCCACTATTCCTTTGTGGAACTTCTGCAATCGCTATCCTCAACGAAGCGATATTGAACTTTTCCAGAAGTTTGTGGTTGAACAGGAATGACGCTTTCAGATCTGGGTCTTTCTCTCCAGCCGGAGCAACATTCGTCAAGCTGAGCAAGGTGTCACGGCATTTGCGCACACCTTTCGAAGAGCAAATTTGCATAGACAAAATTTTCTTAAGTTTGGAGCTATCCTCCCGACTGCGCAGCGCAGTCTGACTGCGCAAGCATTCTTGAGCTCAGCCAGACGGGACAACCCAAATAGGGCAGTGCAGTTTTTGGCATTCTTTGGCCAAGTTTTCGAAGGGCTGCCCGGTTGCACAGCGAAGCCCGACTGCGCAAGGTCTGTTTTGTGCAGCCGGACGAGACAGCCAAAATTGGCTAAGTCCTTGGCACCTCCCCGCCCGACTGCGCAGCGCAGTTGAGCTCCCTGCACTTTGACCAGCACAGTCGGGCGTTGACTGCCCAGCTTTGCCCTTGGTTGCAAACTTGCACGTGCGCAGCCCGATTGTGCAAGTTTCACGTGCGCAGCCCGGCTTCGCACTCGCGGGTGTGCGCAGCTCAACGTCCGTAGGGTTAAAAATTTAAATCGCGACTTCACAAATGAAATCATTCATATGAAAGTGAGAACTTTTTTTCCTACAGGCATGCCTCGTGGTCAAACTCCACAAGTCTCACTCGAGTCTCACTGAAAAAAGAAGAGCCTCAAGGCATCATTTTTTACTCATCTACTCATCTTAGGTCATTTGACACTTGGACTCAGGGTTTTTTGACCGGCTTGGAGATAGGATGATGGAACTATGATTTACACAGATATTCATATTTCATATTTATCAAATCTTTCCCACTACACATCCAATTTTAAAGCACAAACTGGTAATCTACAGTAGTTATTCTGTATAGAGATTGGAATTTTTTATTTTGACTCTTGAATACAATTATGAGACGATATAGATGAAAGGACCTAACAAGAGGCCCTAACTCATACAATTCCTAAACAGAGGCAATGAGTTAGTCATATTGTAAGGAATTTAAAAATAACAGGCTACAACTGGTGATTGGAAAATGGTATTACATCAGCTATGGAAGTCATGAGGCTACAACTAGTGATTACAAAATGGTATTAAAAAGAATGAGAAAAGAAAAAATTTGAATGATCTGATTCCCTCTCCATCTAACAAATGCAGGTCACATGGTCTTCTTATTTTTCTCACTCTTCACTCTTTAAAACACTGCCAAGACCTATCACGGCAAAATGAAAGCTGAAGGAGAGCGTTTTGGACATTATAAGGGACATGGATGGATTTCTTGCAGGATTCTAGTAAATTCACAAAGAAAAAAGTCTGAACTTTTTCTAATATGGAAGGGCACACAACCCAGTTCTTAAAATTCTTCCAAGTTCCATCATAATCTCTAACTTCTCATTGGCTACTTTTTCTCAGTTGGTCACTACAGCAGGCATAGTAGTGATGTGTCATATGAGAAAGAGTGGCTATAGATGTCGTAATGGCTCACACTATTGAAAAATCAGACATACGAGGGAATCGAACTCATAACCATTTAAAAGAAGAAAAAATCATGTAAGAGCTGCAAAACTGTTTGCAAAATAAATTTTTGAGGTTCATCTGCCCAAGTGAAAACCTTATAAGCTAAGATTGGAATTGAACTGTGCTTGAAAATAAATTGAAAGCAAGTAATGAATTTTGAAAAAAGCAATTCAATGCAAATGCTAAAATGGGCAACTATCTTGACCAGAAAAACTCACAATGACAAGTGTTTCAACAAGGTTATTGAAATAAATTGAAATTCAGACTTTTTGGGCAAAACGTTTGACAATAAATGAAGAGAAAATAATAGCAGATAATTGTAGTTTATTTCACCTACAAATGTGTCATTTCTTTTATTATAAATTGTTAACCATATTGACAAGATATAGTGAAATTAATGAATTCCTTATAGCTATAAGAACCTAAAGCCGAAGAAGAGTTTAACCACCCTTTTGGAGAAGATATTATCATATTACACATAAAAGGTTGAACTTCACATTTGATGGGCCACTTGAAAAAGATTGTTCCAATTAAAACTCTTTGCAGGAAACTCCTATGGTGCCCTAGTTCCAGTGTTTCAAGAACTTGGAAACTTAAAAGCTTGAACAATCTACGAAGCTCATCTAAACTTTCCACATTTTCTGTTTGTCCTTAGATTAGATCCAAGACTTAAATAAGTTTTAATATTTATTATTCTCATTTATAAGAATACTTTATGGAGAAATTTTTCATCTGCACTCCCCCATACGAGGTGTCACTCATTTATGGAAGAGAAAGTTGTGCTAACACCTATTACATTACTCCAAAGTAGTGTCACATTAAAACACGGCATTATATGTAACTCCAAATTATATTTCACTCAAAATTCCCTCAAAACACTTAAGCACACAATATCTCAAAGTTATATTTCACTCAAAATTCCCTCAAAACACTTAAGCACACAATATCTCAAAGTTATATTTCACTCAAAATTCCCTTGTGCATGGAATTTTAAGACACTCAAGTACACAATATTGCAAAGGTGAAAGCAAGTTATATTTTACTCAAGACACTTAAGTACACACTATCGCAAAGGTGAAAGCAATGATGTTAAGCTTGTAGCTCCTTTTAGTTTATATCCTCAAGCAAGCATAAAGAAGCATAGGATGTAGAAGATATAGTATCACTCTTTGAAATTCATCACTCTTTGAAATTCTGGAGCGTAATCTTATTATCTTGTTGTAACCTTACATAGCAAGGATTTGAACATCTTACTTTTCCTGATTCATTCAAGGAGACAAGTTTTTTCCCTCGAAGGTTTCTCCCTCACAAATTCTCCGTATCTTGCTTGCGTCTCATATGTCCTGCATTAAACAGGTTTTTCTGGTTTATGTTATTTTACCTTTCATTTTCAGATGCTTTGGAATGGCATTTCCAAAAGTTTCCAAGGCAAATTCCCGGCATTTTGAACCAGATGAAAGAAGCTAGAGATTCTAATTATTTTGCATTCTAATCTTAGTCTTCTGTACTGCAATAAAGAAGAGTAGGCAACATACAAAAGCAAAAGATTGGTCTTTGAACCCAATGACTCCTGCAAGGTACTCAATGTGCATTATGGAGCAAAAGAAACACACATATGCTAACGAGGTTGATCACAGAGAGCAAGCATATCTCATAAGAGGCAGGGATAAACAATATATGAAAGATTAGAAAACATTGGAGACAAAGAAGCAAACAATAAGAGCAATGATCAAGGCTGAAGAAAAATAAAATTTTATCAAGATGACAAGGACAATGGAAGCCATCACTATGTAAAGGCCGGATATGCTAATGAAAGGTGCTATAATATTTTGATGATTAAAGAAATTCCAGAATCACCAGTTATTGAAGAAATTTTAATTTTTTGTTTTGCCGTCAGGAGCGATGCCGAAGTCTGGAAGTGACTGGTCAACGCCCGACTGCGCTGGTCAACGCCCGACTGCGCTGGTCAAAGGCAGCGAAGTCCGACTTCGCTGCGAAGTCGGGAGGACAGCTCCAGACTTAGCCAAATTTCTAGGGAGCGGCTGGTCAACGCCCGACTATGCTGGTCAATGCCCGACTGTGTTGGTCAAAGGTGCGAAGTCAGGTTGCGCTGGTCCAAGGCAGCGAAGTCCGACTTCGCTGCGAAGTTAGGAAGATAGCTCCAGACTTAGCCAAATTTTGGCCTTTGCAAGATCTTTTTGCCTTGCAAACTTTTGCTATCTGAAGGCTTGTGCGGCTTTGGCGTTGGTTTGCCTGGCTTGGCAAGGATTGTACGGAAGAGAGAAACACCGGATCTGAGCTCTAACTTATACAACCCGAACGAAATCGCTCTGAGGCGATTTGTATAGAGAACAACAGACTTTAGCACATAGAAATAACTGCAAACCCTATAGATGCCTTAAACAACAACAAACTTTATTCATATAAAACGAGGGTTACAGAAGTCCTCAACTGAGGAAATAATAACATCTGTAGACTAAGCTGCAGGATAAACTAAAAGGAAAAACAAATATCGAGTCGGCTGCTCGAACATTAAACAAATGAGTCACACTGCTCACTGAAACACTCTCCTCTCTTTCTCTGCTCTCTTCTCCACACTTCCACACTTTGTCTGAAAAACCCGAACTGCCTTATATACCCGCGGGGAGAGGAAGATAGGGTTTGTCCTCTGACAGGTTCTGACAGACCCTCAACTAGGGTTTCTGACCAATCGCCAAACTGACATTAAATCACCAAACTAGAATTAACTTCTATGGCGATCAGATCTGTCAGACGTCACATCTGTCAGAGGGTAGGTGCGACGTCATGTCAAACTTTTGCCGGGATCCCTGACTGCGCGAGCGCAGTCCGACTGAGGCATGAAATCTGGGTTAATATTTCTAACACCCTCTTTTAAACCTGATTTCACGAGTGCTTTGACTCCAAGCTGCTCTCTATCTGCTGAAGTCCTCCTCCTTCAAAGGCTTCATGAAAATATCCGCCAACTGCTCCTTGGATCTGCAAAACTGCAGTTGAATTTCTCCGAACTTCACCAACTCTCGGATGAAGTGATAACGAATATCGATGTGCTTCGTCCGGCCATGGAACACGGGATCCTTTGACAGTGTGATGGCCGAATTGTTATCACAAAAAATTGTTGTCGCGCCTTCTGAAGGATGGTTCAGTTCATTCTAAACTCTTCGTAGCCAAACTACCTGGCATGTGGCTGACGTGGCGGCGATATATTCTGCTTTGGCTGTGGACAATGCAACGATGTATTGTTTCTTGGACGCCCATGAGACTGCCCCTGATCCGATATGTAAAGCATACCCGAAGGTGCTCTTCTGATCGTCGGTGCTTCCAGCCCAGTCACTGTCTGTGAAGCCCACCAGTTCCAACTGGTCCTATCTGGCGTAAAATAGGCCATTGTTTTGCGTCTCGTTGATATAGCACAAGATCCTCTTGCCTGCTTGCCAGTGCGTGTCCATTGGAGTCTCCATGAAACGGCTAATCAGACTGACTCCGAACATCAGATCTGGTCGAGTTGCATTCAAATACATCAAACTGCCAACTAGCCTCTTAAACAGGGTTGGATCTACATTCCTTCCTGAATCCAGCTTGCTTAGCTTCAAACCTATGGCTACAGGTGTGATGGTAGGTTTGTTGTCCTCCATCTTGAACCGCTTCAAGACATCCTTCGCATACTTGCCCTGAGAAATGAAGATGTCATCTGTCGATTGGTCAACTTCAATGCCGAGAAAATACTTCATCAGCCCTAAGTCCATCATCTCAAACTCCTTCATGGCTGTTCTAAACTAGTCGAACAGGACATTGTTGTTGCCAGTATAAATCAAATCATCCACATACAGGCAGACGATAATGATCTCACTTGCTTCATTTGTCTTCATGTATAGGGTGTGCTCATATGGGCATTTGACAAACCCATTTTCCTGAAAATAACTGTCAATCCAGTTGTACCAAGCTCGGGGCGCCTGCTTCAAACCGTACAGGGCCTTTTTCAGCTTCAGGACTTTGCCCTCCTGGCCTTCAATTTCATAACCTGGTGGCTGGTCTATGTAGACCTCTTCCTCTAACACTCCATTGAGGAAGGCTAACTTGACATCCATCTGGTACATCTTCCAACCTATTGGGCTGCTAATGCCAGGATCATATTGACTGTGTCAAGTCGGGCTACAGGCACATAAACCTCATGGTAATCGATGCCTAACTTTTGCTTGTAGCCTTCGCCACCAGTCTGGACTTATGCTTCTCAACGTCTCCTTGGGCGTTGAACTTTGTCTTATACACCCACTTGACCCCAATGGTCTTCTTCCCTATTGGAAGATCTGTTAGTTGCCATGTATCATTATTTTCAATGGCTTTAATCTCCTCGTCCATCGCCTGCACCCACTTCTAATTCTGACTTGCGTCTTCGAACTCTATTCGGATCAACTTCGATAAAGAATGCAAAGTCGAGTACTCTTCATCTATATGGGTTTGGGTTGCCTCGTAGATTTCTTGCAAGCTCCTTGTCTTCGCTGGCGTCACCAGGTTCTGGATTCTACTTGCACATGGAGGCAACCGAGATGGAGTGGTTGTGCTACTGTTGGCACCGCTGCTACTATTGGAAGTTGCAGGTGGTTACACACTTCCTTCTTCCAAGTCAACAGACTCTACTACTGCTGGCTCTGACTGGCCAGTCTCCGACTTCCAGTTCTAGGGTTCATCTTTAAGAAATTTCACATCACAACTGATGATGAGCTTCTTCGTCACAGGGTTGTACAGCCTATATGCCTTCACCTGCTCACTGTACCCTATGAAAATGCACTTCTCAGCTCTATCATCCAAATTTTGTTGCTTCTCTTCTGAAACATATGCATATGCAATGCACTCGAACATACGTAAGTGAGCCACACTTGGCTTCACACCGCTTCAGGCCTCCTGAGGGATTTTGTCCTTCACACTTTTGGTGGGACATCTATTTAACAGGTAGATTGCACATGTTACAACCTCTGCCCAAAATTCGTGAGACAATCCCTTCGCTTTCATCATGCTTCGTGCCATCTCCATGATGGTCCGGTTCTTCCTCTCAACTACGCCGTTTTGCTGTGGCGTGTATCTAGCAGTGAACTGCCTTCGAATTCAATGCTGCTTGCAGTAGTTATGGAATTCGTTGGAGATGTATTCACCTCCGCCATCTATCCTGAGAGTCTTGATTTGATATCCGCTCTGTTTCTCCACCAGAGCCTTGAAATCCTTGAATCTGGAAAATGCTTCTGACTTCAACTTGATGGCATAGATCCAAGTCTTCCGGCTGAAGTCATCTATAAACGTTAAGAAGTATTTGTTGCTGAAAAATGTGCTGGTCTGCATTGGACCGTAAATGTCTGAGTGCACCAGCTTCAATGGCTGTGATGCTCTCCAAGACTGACCGGAAGGGAAAAAATCCCTATGTTGTTTGTCGACTAAGAAGCCCTCACAAACTTGATTTTACTGCTCTATTAGGGGTAAACCCTTCACCATTTGCTTCTTGTGCAGTTGATTTAGGCCACTGAAGTTCAGGTGACCAAATCTGAGATGCCATAGCCAGGTAGCATCTTTCACAACTACACTCAGAGACATCAATGATTCATTTTGAATCTACAGCGGAAACATTTTATTCTTCGTCATGGACACTGTAGCAATCTGCCTATGCGACTTTTCTTTGATGGTGCAAGCTTCGTCTTTGAATTGGACCGTATGTCCCTTCTGCATGAGTTGCCCAATGCTCAGCAGGTTGTGCTTCAGGCCAGGCATATAGTAGACGTCATAGATCTGCTTTTGTTCATCGTACCTGGTGCGGATGAGGATCTTTCCTTTCCCCATTACGGGAACCTTATTGTTGTTCCCCATATTCACCTCGGACTGGATTGTTTCATCCAGTTGGGAGAACATCTCCTTGTTCCCCTTCATATGGTTGCTGCACCCACTGTCTAAATACTAAACATTCTTCTGGCACTCTTCCTCAATGTTGCAAGTCAACAACACATTTCCTCCTGCCGCATTTCTGATTTCATCCGAGTAATGGGCTTGCTGTTGGTTCTCCTTGGCCATCCATATTCTGCACTGTGAGATGTAATGGCCGAAATTCTTGCAAAAATAGCACTGGACCTTTGACATGTCCTTCTGACTAGATCCGACTTTGCTGATTTTTCAAACTGCCTCTTCCACCTTGCTGATGGAAATTATAGTTGGTCTCTCCTTCGCTAGGGTTTGACCTTCCTCCTTGCTTGTTGCCTTTCCCATGCCTTCCTTTGCCTCTTGCTCCGTGAGAACTAGAGGCTCCATGGTGGGAATCTTGTCTGCCGCTGTCTCGAAATGAGACCTGAGCCCTCGAATGCTTGCTCCAGAGAGGTCTGAGATGAACGGCTCAGCCTCTGTTCATGTGTCTACAATGAACCCATGAGTTCTTCTGTTGAGAGGGTTGTCATATCCCTCGACTCTTCGATTGCTATCACAACCGAGTCAAACTTGGCAGGCAGACTTCTAAGAATTTTCTCCACGATTCTCTGGCTCTGCATAATTTCTCCGTTCAACCGCATCTGGTTGATAATGTCCGTCGTCCGGGTGAAGAAATCACTCATGGACTCGGACTCACTCATCTGCAGATTTTCAAACTCCCTCTTGAGCATCTGCAGCTTCACCAACTTTACTTTATTGGTGCCCTGGTACGAGCTGGCCAAAATCTCCTAGGCCTGCTTTGCCTTGGTGGTTGATGCGATCCGCGGGAAGATGGACTCCTCGATCGCTTGCATGATGTAGAAGAGGGCCTTCTGGTCCTTCTTCGTGTTCTCTTTCAACAGGTCCTTGTCTACTTAAGAGAGGGCGGCCAGTGCTGCTACATTTGCCGGTTTTGGGTAGCCGTTCTCGACTAACTCCCACGGCTCCTGAGATCCAATTTGAACAAATTTTAATTTTTTGTTTTGCCTTCAGGAGCAATGTCGAAGTCTGGAAGTGACTGGTCAACGCTCGACTGCGTTGGTCAACGCTCGATTGCGCTGGTCAATGCCCAACTGCGCTGGTCAAAGTCAGCGAAGTCCGACTTCGCTGCAAAGTCGGGAGGACAGCTCTAGACTTAGCCAAATTTCTAAGGAGCGACTGGTCAACGCCCGACTACGTTGGTCAACGCCTGACTGCACTGGTCAAAGGTGCGAAGTGGGGTTGCGCTGGTCAAAGGCAGCAAAGTCCAACTTCGCTGCCGCCTGACTGCACTGGTCAAAGGTGTGAAGTGGGGTTGCGCTGGTCAAAGGCAGCGAAGTCCAACTTCGCTACGAAGTTGGGAAGACAGCTCTAGACTTAGCCAAATTTTGGCCTTTGCAAGATCTTTCTGCCTTGCAAACTTTTGCTATCCGAAGGCTTGTGCGGCTTCGGTGTTGGTTTTCCTGGCTTGGCAAGGACTATACGGAAGAGAGAAACACCAGATCTGAGTGCAATGTTTCAGATCTGAGCTCTAACTTATAGAACTCGAACGAAATTGCTCTGAGGTGATTTTTACAGAGAACAACAAACTTTAACACATAGAAATAACTGCAAACCCTATAGATGCCTTAAATAATAGCAAACTTTATTCATATAAAATGAGGGTTACAGAAGTCCTCAACTGAGGAAATAATAGCATCTGCAAACTAAGTTGCAGGATAAACTAAAAGGAAAAACAAATGTCGAGTCGGCTGCTCGGACATTAAACAGATGAGCCACACTGCTCACTGAAACGCTCTCCTCTCTTTCTCTGCTCTCTTCTCCACACTTCCACACTTTGTCTGAAAAACCCGAACTGCCTTATATAGCCGCGGGGAGAGGAAGATAGGGTTTGTCCTCTGACAGGTTTTGACAAACCCTCAACTAAGGTTTTTGACCAATCGTCGAACTGACATTAAATCATCGAACTGATATTAACTTCTGCGACGATCGGATCTGTCAGACGTCACATCTGTCAAAGGGTAGGTGCAACGTCATGTCAAACTTTTATCGGGATCCCTGACTGCGCGAGCGCAGTCCGACTGAGGCGTGAAATCTGGGTTAATATTTCTAACAGTTATCTCAGGATTTAAAAACCCTCTCTATTATTGCCTTGTATAACCATGCTTCGGGAATAGATTATTGACTCTGGCTCATCAATCATATAACTAAAGATTTTTCATCCATCATATAACTAATTTGTTTTCTTCTCTTCAAACAGCAAAATTGAAAGACACGCAACGGAATTTATCCGGGCAATAGAGAAAGTGGAATAAATAACACCACCGTAGAATAATTTCCGGAGCCCCTAAGACACTCATGGAACAATGAAATTTCCTTTGAAAAATCCACAGAATATAAATTCCGCGATTTAAAATTCTGTGAATACCTTAACGGAGAAACGGGAAGCAGAATTGGAAATTATTGCTGGAGGGGAGCGGAAAATAACAAGCCACTTGACGAGCGGAATTTAACAAAATTTTTGTCAGCAAAAATTAACAGAGAATGCAAGAATCCCAAACCAATTTCCGCTCCCCCTCAAACCTAATTTCGTGAGCGAAAATTTGAAATGCTCGAGCGGAATTTTTCTGGAGCGAAAATTTAACAAAGTAAAAGCTCTTACTCACATAAACCGAAAAATTTACTTTGAGAGGAGTTTTATACCAACTCACACGAAGTGAACAAAATACAAAGGAAATTCTGAGCGAAGTTCTACTAAGGTTTAACTCACCAGATTTTTTAAAGAAATAAGTTGGACGGACTTTGACAACGAAGAATTAGTTCTATTTTGAGCAAAAATGGGCAGCCACGAAATAAAAGAGAAATCCTAACTTTGCAAAGATAAATTATTCAACAGATGAATATGCTGAAAATATTATATATATTACTTAAACTGGAAATACATCCACATACATCTGCAGCTTAAAAAAGTTGCAGGTTAAACTGGAAATACATCTACGTACATCTGCAATTTAAAAAAGTTGTAGGTTACACCAACCAGAAGATTTTGAAGACTCCAATTTTAACTTTTGGTTTTTCAACATTCACTTTCTTCGTCTATGATTTTTTTATATCTCTAAAATGATACCAACGGAACATAGTTATAGTTGGGATGGAGGGAAAGGCTCACCAGCATTCTGACATGAAATAAATTCAAAAGTATGATATCTATTCAAAAGCCGAACAAATTCAACTACACAAAAAATATTCGTGAAAAAAATATTGGTAAACTCAACTACTAAAAAAATATTTGTGACTTCAACATTACACGATTGAGTCAAAAGATCTGTTAGAGATCTTGCACGTGATATCTGATTTAATTTCTAACAAAAATATCAAATTCTTGTTAAAAATAACTGCGCTCTAGACATTGGTGACAATGGTAATATCAAGCATGAGAATGGATTCGTTATTTGTGATAATGATAATATCAATGTGAGAATGGATTCAGCATATGGCAATGCTAAAATGAAACATGAGAATATATGCATCATTTTGTGTATTATGCTTCTAAACTCTCACAATATTCTTCTTCTAACTTTTTGAGAAATCAACAAACAGGAAAAGAAAGTTGAATTTTGGTCTACCATGTTTCATAGGTAAAGGACATTCATAATAACTTTCCAGTTGTGGCTAGAGAGAGATTTGACCCCTAAAACAATTTTTTTTAAGTTTTCAGGATTTCATGTTCCACAGACAAGTATCGAGGCATGCACTTTTGTGGTCAAAGAAAATAATATAAACAAGCTATAGCATGAAAGGCCTCAACATTGAATGATGAAACTAATAAACAATTTGGAAATGCAAAAAAACCGACCAGATCAATTTCCAATAATAAATATATTTTCTTGCCCTCTTGCCATTTACCTAGTAAGTCAACTTCTCATTTAGTAACTTAAACAAAGAGAACTACATCTTGCTGTGCCATTTACCATTTAGTAAGTCAGATAACCCATTCAACTACCTAAACAAAAAGAACTTCATCTTAATTAGCAACACTATCTTCAAATAATGCTTGCATGTTTTTAAATGGCCAGTGAAAATTCAAAACAAGTTGGAAGAATCTAGCCAACATAAGGTGCTATCTAGCAATTTGACAAACAAGTACCAAGGCATGCACTCTTGTGGTCAAAAAAATATAATGTAAACAAGCTTTGGCATCCAAAGCCTAAACACTTAAATTAATAAATGATGAAACTATTAACCAATTTGGAAATACAAAAAACTGACCACAAGGTTTCAACTGAGACAAGTGATGGAGATTGGGCTAGGGTTTTGAGTATCATTATGGTCCTCAACCCTGGCAAACCAATGCACAACATTGGTACCGCAAAAGGGAATGCATGCGATAATGGCTCTTCTCAACCGATTGTGCAGGTTTGTGCTGAGAATGGTTCACAAGGTAACTCTCGTTCTGTTGATGTAATTCTTCCATTGCTTGAAGTTGATTCTACATGTCACAGTTTAGAATCACTCACCCTTGTCAGGTATTTTGTTGGCCGCATCCCTAATGAGTCTTCCCTTAGGGCTTGGGTTAATGCAGCTTGGACTCCTCATGGAGTCAAGCTAACGATGGTTCAAAACCTTACAAAGGTTTTTTTTGTTTTGCTTTGCGGAAACAACCCATGTTAAGGTGATTTATGAACATGGCCCCTGGTACATGAGAAGTTCTCTTCTTGTTTTTTCTCCTTGGACCTATGATTTTTTTGTTTCTGAGGAAAGATCTACCAAAGTCCCTGTGTGGGTGGAATTCCCATGACTCCCTCTACCTTTGTGGTCCTTTCTCAATTGCATAGCAGCCCCTTTAGGGCATGTTATTTTGGTGGAGACAGACAAATTTTTCCATGCATGCCCTCAAAAACGTGTTTGCATTGAGATTGATATTTCTCGAGATCTCAAGGAGTCTATTGACATACAAGTTGGCGACACTATGTTATCCCAACGGGTCCTCTACATTAATTTTTACAACACTTGTTTTCGGTGCCAATCCTTAGCACACAAGATCAAAGATTGTCCCTTGATGCCGCATAACAGGGATACGTAGAGCCCCACCACACCGAGTGCACCCACTCCTCAACCTCAGGAGGATGGTTGGACGACTATGGGAGGGCATAAAAATGCACATTTGGCTACTTCTAAAGGTACATAGTCCAAGTCGGCACATGTCTCACAACCGGTAAAAAAATGATATGAAAAGAAAAAAGTTGATCATGTAGCTGAAACTGCCAATAATGAGGCTCCTCGGTCTCAACAGAGGGTTGCAGTAGTGCTTGATTTAGAATCCTCCAGTATATTTTCCTCAGCTAATGCCAGACATTCTTGCAGTTTGAAAATGTGATCTGTAGAAGAAGATGTTGCTCCACAGAAGCGACTTCATATGACCAATGTTCAGGTGGGCAACAACTACAGTGTGTTGGAGTATCTTAACGGCGGTAAGGATGTCATTGGATGCAAAGCCATCATCGATGGAATTGATAGTTCTTCCAGAGGAAGCAAAATCTAAAGTTCCCTCCCTTTCTATGCGGTTTCGACATTCTCGTAGTCCTCGACAAGGGAAAGAAGTTGAAGACACTTTACCTGAAAAACGGTTTCACCCATCTAGCCCAAAAGTTCCAATAATTTTGCATTGGGAAGACACCGATCTAGCCCAAAAGTTCCAATAATTTTGCGTTGGGTGGACGTAAGGTGCCTAGAATTACAGTTTTACAGTTTAGGGTTTTTAGTTTATTTTGTTTTGCCTAATTATGTTGTATATTTACTCTTTTAAGAGATGGTTTTGTTTTGTAAGAAGGTGTTAAATAACTGTAATTTGTTTGCTTGAATTCTCGCTCTATTGACGCGGATGTTTTCTTGGCTGATAATATTTTAATTTGTAAAAATGTATTTTATTCTTTAATATAATGCTTTTTACATCACACAAAAACAAAATAAAAAACCAACCAAATCGAATTCCAATAATAGACGTATGTCCTTACCCTCTAAAAAAAACCAACCAAATCGAATTCCAATAATAAACGTATGTCCTTACCCTCTTGCCATATACCACCTAGTAAGTCAGCTTATCATTCACTAACTTAAACAAAGAGAACTACAACTTGTTGTGTCATTTACCATTTAATAAGTCACATAACCCATTCATTACCTCAACAAAAAGAACTTCGTCTTAATTAGCAGAACTATTTTCAAGTAATACTGGCCTAAATGAACAAGTTACAAGAAACAGAAGGTGCTATCTAACCGTTTGACTTCTTCACAAGAGAAAAGAGAGATTCTATGCTTATATGTCAAGTATGCTTGATTAACATTGAAGAAACAAAAACATTCATAAGTTAAATTTTAACACAAATTAGCCTTCTTCCGTCCGTAACAACAAAATGCTTCAGCAAGATGAGAGCTCAAGCAAACCTTATCGCACTCGTCATTGTCCCCACTAAGGGCAATCAAACAACTTTCTAGAGACGACATAGGCTTTTTAGCGAGCAGCACGTGACCAAATTTGCAAGCATCATTTCTTCTCGCGGAATCATCACGCTCGTGCACGTGACCTGCAGTCAAGTCAGTAGTTTGCCCACCATTGTTTACCTGGCTCCTTTCCTCACACCCTCCACCCAGTATCAGAGACTCATTCACCACGCTAGACTCCCATTTTCCAAACTCATTCACCACGTTAGACTCCCATTTTCCAAGATTTTCCAAAGGAATCCTGCGATATTTGCTGAAGGCTGTCCACTTACCTTTATCAACCAAAGGCCATTAATACGATAAGAAGAATCTCAAAGAGAATCTTTATTTATATGTGTATTCTGCCAGCTGCCGCCAAAAATATTAACATTTCCATTTTTTCTTTACTATAACTAATGACATACCATTTCGCATATTTAAGCTCACAAGCTCACATATACACATTTATATGTTAATTTTCAGTTTGCCGCCACTATATTTACTACACAGCTGACATAACTGGATTTTGATACGACAATTCAGAGGTAATTGCAGAAATTGAATAATTGCAGAGATTGATTTGAAATCTCTTTGTAGTTTGGAAATTGTTCAAAGCTAATTCCAGAGATTGATTTGAATCTCTTGCAGGAATTTTCGAAATTGATTTTGGAAACTTGTAGAGACGCTGAAAAAATGGAAACATTCCTTTCTTACGATAAATTAAGCACCGCATGGATAGGCTTGGGAAAAATGATATCTTTGTTTGTTATAGAAGAAAGCATGGAAATGCTTGTGGAACTTTAGAGCTTCTGCTGGCGCTGAAAAAATGGAAACATTCCTTTCTTACATTAAATTAAGCACCGCATGGATGGGCTTGGGAAAAATGATATTGTTTGTTATAGAAGAAAGCATGGAAATGCTTGTGGAAATTTATATCTTCTGCTGGCGCTCTTATGTTATAGTTTTAACAATTGTTTAAATAATTTATAAACTATAATGGATTTGAAACAGTTATACAGCATATTTTTGTAGTTTTAAGTTTTAACAATTATTTAATTAATTTATAAAGTATATTGAAATTAAAACCATTAAAAATATAGTTTTTTTTTAAATTAGTGAGAAACCTCAACCACCAATGCAGAGGGTTGAGCAATTGTCCTTATCCTAACTATGACCTCTCCTAAAGCCGAGAGCTATGCTTATCGAAAGGAAAATTAACACAGCCACCACACATACTCACCTCCTCACACACTCCCCAGGCGCGGTTTGAACCTTGGACCTCTAAAAGAAGAGCCACAACCGTTGAGTTGTCCTCCTGTATTTCACTATAATTGATGTTCTTAAAGTTCTTATTTATTTATTAAAATTGACTAATAATCAATCTTATTTTATTCATTCTACACTCTTTTACAATTAACTAAAGTAGTTGTCCATAGTCTATTAAAAACCTTCTATTGTAGTCGACAGAGATAGCTTAGTGTCAAGATAAATCCTTGAGAAGATCAAGCTCAAACTTTAAAAATATTTTTTTATTATATTATTTTGTTTATTCTTATTTCGGTTTATATAATGATTTTATAGGCTTCCATTTTAAATACTAAAAACTTAACATTTCAAAATTAATTAAGTTTATACATATATGTAATTTTAACCATTATTTAATTTATTTATAAAGTATATTGGATTTGAAACCATTATACATATATACTTTGTAGTTTTAACAATTATTTAATTAATTTATAAAGTATATTGAAATCGAAACCATTAAAAAATGTAGTTCATTGTAATTGATGTTCTAAATGATTTATTAAAATAAGTTAATTATCAATCTCATTTTATTCACTTGAGTGTTATTATCAACTTTATATTTAACATTCTACAATCTCTTACAACTAACTAAAGTAGTTGTCCATAGTCTATTAAAAACCTTCTAACATTCTAAAATCTCTTACAACTAACTAAAGTAGTTGTCCATAGTCTATTAAAAACCTTCTATTGTAGTCTCACATAGTAGTATCAAGACAAGTCCTTGAATTTTATATCCAATAGATCCAAGTTCAAACTTTGGTATGGGGGGATTATGTCCCTCATAAAAATCTATGTTTAGCTCTTTTTATTTGATTCTCTAAAGGGTTGGGGTCTCGTTGATTTTGTCTTGCCAACGGGTTACTCTGATTTGATTCCCTATAGGAAAAGGGATGTCGGGTCTTATTGACTTTGTCTTTCTAGTGAGCCCTGTTCGATTCCCTAGAAGGAAATGGATAGGTTGGTTGGTAGCAATTGAGTGCTTAACTCTTTTTAACTCAATATTTTTTTCTCAAAAAAGGATAGCTTGAGTGGTAGCAAGAGAGTGCTTATCGATGGGCTGCTCCAATTTGATTCCCTAGAGGGTTGGGGCCCTATTAAATTTATCTTGCTGGTAGGTTGCCCTAGTTTGATTCCCTAGAGAGAAAGGGTAGGCCAGTTGGTAGCAGTCAAGTACTTGTTTATGGGTTGCCTTAGTTCAATTTGCTAAAGGATCAAGGCTCTTTGACTTTGTCTTGTTGGTGGGCTATTTTGGTTTGATTCCCTAAAAGGTCAAGGTCCTATTGACTTCATCTTTACCCTTCTTAGATAAAAGGGTTGGTTGGTAGTAACTGAGTGCTTATCGATGGACTACCCTGGTTCGAATCCTTAAAGGGTCAAGGCCTGTTGACTTTGTCTTCTCAATGGGTTACCCTAGTTCGAATCTTTAAAGGGTTAAGGCCCATTGACTTTGTCTTGTCAATGGATTACCCTAGTTTTAATCCTTAAAATATCAGGGCTCGTTGACTTTGTCTTATGAATGGGTTATCCCATTTTGATTCCCTATAAAGTTAAGGTTTCATTGACTTCATCTTTACCCAAAAAGCTAGGGATTATAGAGGTTCCCTATGAGAAGAAGAGAAAAAGAAAAAAGAAAAACACTTCTATTATATTTTTAGCAATTAAGTCTATGTTTATTTTTTTTTTAATTAAAACAAGAAAAGAACTTTTTCCAACAATAGCACTTTACCATATATTTTAAGTTTTTAGTTTTGACTTATTCTTTTACATTTAAAGTATAGTAACCATTTTAAAAATAAAATATGTATAAGCACTTGGGGGTGCAGCGTAATGGTTTGGACTTTGGCTCTTCTTTAGGAGGTCTAAGGTTCAAACCGTGGCATGGGTGAGTGTGTGAGGGGTGGTGTGGGCGAGTGTGTGAGGGGGTGGGTGTGTGGTGGTTGTGTTAAATTCCCTATTGATAAGTATAGCTCTCAAATTTAGGAGGGGTCATAGTTGGGAGGAGACTGCTCAGCCCTATACGTCATAAGGGGTTTCTCACAATAACCAAATCCAAAAAAAATAAAAGATGTATGAAAACTATAAAAAATATGAATTTGTGAAACTATTACTTATCACTTCACCATATTGCCTTTAATATTACATAATTTATTGTGATACATAAAACTTTTTTTTAACATGGTGGAATTGGTAGTCGCCATGATTATTCGTTTTGTTTACCCCTATAACCACCATGTCGCATCATTTTAAACCTTTTACACCATTGAAAAGCACTAGGAATACAAATAAATGTTCATTCTAGTGATACCCAATATTTAAACCTTAAACGTTCATCCCCTTACAAGCTTTCACCAAACCAGCTAGTCTACACCTCAAACCTTTGTGACACATAAATCATATTAGTACTTTTCCTAGATTTAAATGTTTTAAGATTACATAGATTCATTAATCTATGAATAACTTAGGTCTATGACACACAAATTACTATGTTACACATTATTAATTATTTTAAGTTTTCTTTTTTTTATTTTATTTTTTTACACAAACTTACACATACACATCATGCCCCACTGTGGTTTGAACCTCGGTATTTGAAAAAATATTTTAAGCTTTATAGTTTACTTATAAATTTATAGTCAATTTTGGCTAGCCAGTTTTATATAGTCAAATATAATATAAAAATTATAATCAACAAACATACAAACATTACACGTCTTTCTCTATACTAATATAATAAGATGCAAGATATTGCTAGGTAGATAAATTGTCACACCTTACAACATTTTAAAATATATTTTGGATATAAAGAAGCCTTCAAATATCATATATACATCAATAGAGCAAGGAGCAAGGGCAAGCAAGAAGTGAGCCTCACCTTTAGAGTTCTTGTTTTAAATCTTTGGAGAAAATAAAAATACGAAGGATTATCATGAGGAAAATCTACATAACAAGGAAGGAAAGTCATTTATAGAATTCCTAGATAAAAGTAATATTATCCTAGTAGGAAGTATGCATGCCTAATTGGAGATAAAAGGAAGAATAAATTTATTATAACCCCTATCAGGGTTATGCATAGTGGCGAATATTCACAAATTGGGTAAATATTAGGATTTTCAAAATTTTAAATTGACAAATATGAGGACCCTCGATGTCGGCCCATTCGCCTGAAATTTTTAGGACCAATTTATTTTTATGGTTAATTTACCACAATTTATATCCAAACATAGGTATATTTGTACTCGTTGGAAAGATCTTTTCAAGCTTGATCTAACGGTGATGTTTTTATGAAATTATAATATGATTTGGGTCCAAAGTGGTCCCAAAGATGACCTTACATTTTAGGGCTTCAAATACCCCAAATTTTGGTATGAAGATGCTTGATTTGATTTGCTTAGAATTCTCCATGATTCACCTTGATTTTGATTAGGATTCACCATTTTTTTACAAGTACATTTTGATTTCAACCCCTTATGCATAACCCTAACCCCTATCTAGGTAGTAGATATTTCAGCAAAAGTAATTATCAAGGATGATATGAACGAGCATATTATATAATGATTCTTAAAAATTAAGAGTTAATGTTCTATGAATTTACTTCGAATGGGTTATTTTCTCATTATCTTCTCTAATTTTTAGGTCAGGGATAAAATAATGGAATGCAACCCATTTTTCGGGGTCAAGAAATGACTTATAATTAAGACCATGGAGTGAGGATCTTTTTAAGAGACTAAAACTCTTAAAGACTTATAAAATAGGTTAGATGGTTGGATTTTTATATCAACTTATCAATAAAGAAATTTGAAGAATATTGGTAATACTCTAGGGGATTTCATCCAAGAGGGCCCATTTAATGAGCAGTAAAAGCATGTTGTGTATACCAAATATATTTTTTCATGGGTATTTCTAAACAAATCTCAAAATCCAATAAGAATAAATTTGAACCAAGAGAATATGATCAACAGGTGAATTATGAAAGTGTTGCAAATTGATATTGTTAATTTTATGAGATTAAACACATGGAAAAATATTATGAAGTAAAAATTAAAGAGAAAGAGATGGAAAGTTTTGGTGATGAGACAAAATTTGAGATGAAGCAAGGATGTCATATTATAGTATAATTTGACTTGGATTAAGGACTTTCCAATCCCAAAAATGGTTTAAAAAAACTTATACCTCATCACATGGAAAAGACCTTAACGGTTCATTCAAAGCAAATACTAGAAAAAACTAAGCAGGATGCAAGGGATGAAAAAATCAAAGTACAAATTCAAATTGTAAAGGAAATAAAGATGTGAAAGAAGTCGTGGAGGTAAACTCTAAAACAAAGAAGATGGAAGAGGTCAAGTTTAATATAGATAAAAAAAAAATCTCTATTTTTCTCATAGAGTATAAAATCACTTCTCATAATAAAAATGAAAGCAATATATCATTTGTCCCTAGTATTTTAAGGTTCAAAAAGTGGTACAACCAAAAATTATTACAATGGATATCCATTGTAATTTAAGAATTTTAGGAAAACGTTAGTATTGTACAAAATTATCCTTGCATTTTTGGGTTTTTAGAACAACATAATTAAGAAAGTGTTGTCAATGATATCCTTTGCACTTCATGTTATCCATGGCAACATAAACTAATAGATGATCTTAGTTAACTTGTGAACAATCTAAAAAATGTAAGAGATTTAATAAGGATGAAAGCATTGATGAAAATTTGAAAAACAAAGGAATATCCTTAAATATGGAACAAAGAGAAAAGGAAAGTTAAAGAGATTAATTTGGGAAACCAGAAAATAAATATCACAAGTATTGACAAGAAGTGGACTATGTCCACAAATAAGAATAAAAAGTGATAATGAAGATAGTGCCTCGGAATATTTGGGGTATGAATAAGGTCCCTCTAAAATGAAGATATCAAGGAACTAAAATATTGTTATAGTCTTGGTTTTATTCTAATATGGGAAACAAAAATAGGTAGTAAGGGATGTAAGGATGAATTGAAAAAGATATGTAAAATGGGGGATTATCTAACCATTTTTCCTATGGTATGCAATAATATGGGATAATTACAAATGAGATAGAAAATTACTAGAAGTAAGAAGTAATTGGGTTTTTTTGACTTTCTTGTATGAAAGAAAAAATATCAAAGTTGAAGTCATAAATTTAAATGATCCAACCATTGTTACTCTTCATGATAGACATTGAAATAACCTTGGCTTATGTATGTAAAATTCAATAATGATTCATAGTTGCAATTTATGGATTCCTTGGAGGGATTCAATACAATTTTGTCTTCTTTTGAAAATAAGAGTGGTACTATTGTATTATCTAAATTAATGGAGGAATTTGCTTCTTTTATCAATTCAAATGGACTTTAGGGTGATTTTCCTTTGTCATTTAGATTAGATAGGATAATAGACGTAATGAGCAAACTAATATAGTAAAATAATTAATATTTTTTTATTAGTTAGTATATGGTTGCAAACAAAGTATGTAATCTCTTTAGAAATTTTATTATGAGTAGGATTATATCACAAACCCAATATCTTAAGATGGATCCAATCGATAATGATCATTCAAATCCATTTCCCTTTTAATGTATTTGGTTTGAATACTGTGATTCATTCTAAATGAATATGTTATAGTGGGATAAAACAAGGTTTGAATATGCACATATAGGTTTGTTCAAAAGATAAAATATCCAAAGGGAAATTGAATATTTGGAATGTCAAATATTTGGTAATATATTTTAAAAAAAGGAGAAAATTTCAACCTTAAAAAAGTTACAAGAGATAGTAGAAATCAAATGAATGGACCAAGACACTTATATGCAAGAAAATAATTATTTTTTTCTATTATCATAATGTATGATAAAAGGAAGAGTCATATTGGGCCCACAATTCCAAGGAGAGATGGATCCACCAAGGGAAAAAATACCAATTTTTGTTATGCTACTAATATATTTGTCCTTTTATTGAATAAAAAATGTTTCAACTATAAACAAAAGAAGCATTAGTCAATACGAGATTAGGAAGGGAACAATCAATTATTTCAAATATATTCTATCATAAGTTGCATAAGATAAAGAGGTTTAAGGCAATTTTTTATAAATATTTTATCAATTATCACCTATGTTCCACAAGGGCTCATACAAGGATTTTGATGTCATCTTGAAGACTCGTCTAATATCTCAAAAATGCATTTTGTTGTCCCATAATTATATCCTAACTTTTTGAATACATCCCAATGTTCCCATCTTAAAAATTTGTGGAACATAGATTTTTACACATATAAAATAAATGGTTGATGAGGAAGATCTCTATAAAGCAACTATACAATGTATTTTTCTCTTTCCACATTGATAACACACTTGGCCCCAATGTTTTTTTTTGTAATTTTTCTTATCACCTATGTTCCACAAGGACTCATCCAAGGATTTTGATGTTATCTTGAAAACTCATATAATATCCCAAAAATATATTTTGTTGTCCCAAAAATATATCTTACTTTCTTGAAGACATTCCAAAGTCCCCATCCAAGATATTTATGGAAAAAATATTATTACATAGATATAAAATCAATGGTTGATGAGGAAGATCTCTACAAAGGAGCTATAACATGTATTTTTCTCTTTTCACACTAATAATACACTTGGCCCCAATGGTTTTCTTATAATTCTCCTTCAAATAATTTGGGATTTGCTAGAGAGTGATATGTTAGTTGTGATTGAGGAGACTAGGAAAAAAGTCTATAATAAGCGAAAAAAATTTCATTTTATTATAATGGTTCCAAAGAAAAATGAGGCTAAATATTTTGATAGTTCTCATCCAATAAATATTTGTAACATGATTTATAATGTGATTCAAAAAATTATGGCAAGTAGATTGAAAAATATTTTATACTAGGGGAGTAAGGGTTGCAGCGAGTGCAAACGCAAGCCAGGAGTAAGGGAAGCAATGAATGCGAATGTGAGCCAAGAGTAAGGGCAACAGCGAGTGCAAGCATGAACCAGGAGTAAGTAGAGCAGCAAGTGTGAGCATGATATGGAAGTGTAGCCAAAAGCAAGTGTGAGTAAGTACAGCCAAAAGTGAGGGCAAGCGCAATTTGGGAGTAAGTGTAGCAACAAGCGAGCGCAAGGTGGGAGTGAGTGTGCAAGCCTGGATCCAATGATATTAGAGAGGGAGTGTGAATGATGAGGGAGTGTGAGCAAAGATTAAGTCATGGCAGAAGAGCAACAGGTTCATCCGGAGTGCATCAATTCTTCAAACCCTTACCATGAATGTGTGGAACGTTGTTTCCAAAAAATTGTTGAAGCCAAGGAATGTCGATAAAAGAAGAGACAAGGGCAATTGTGAGCCAAGATGGAGTGCAAGTTGGGAGTGAGTGCAAGGCCAAAGAGAGCGCGAGGCAGGAGAGAATGCAAGCCAAAAGGAAGTGTAAACTAAGAGGGAGTGCAAGCTAGGATTCAATCATGGCGAAAGAGCAATAGGTTCATCAAGAGTGCATCAATGCTTCAAACCCTTACCACGAATGCGTAGAACATTGTTTCCAAAAAATTATTGAAGCAAAGGAATACCAAGAAAAAAAAAGAGACATCGACAACCCTAAGCCAGGAGAGAGTGCAAACTAGGAGCAAGTGTGAGGCAAGAGAGAATGCAAGTTGTGAGCAAGAGCAAGTGCAAGCAGAAATGGAGTGTGAACCAAGCGAAAGTGCAAGCCAAGAGCAAGCCCCATTAGCTATTATGGAAGGAAAGCCATTTTTGAAATACCTAATGGGAAGTCAGGATGCCCTAGCTAGAAATCAAGATGCCCTTATTGGAAGTATGAAGGCCCAAGCTGGAGATAATTTAAAGAGTGAATACATGGCAAGTTCGATCCAGGTAACATATGGTACACCATAAGTAAGTATAAAGGATGAGAGGATTGAGAATGATATAATGGTTCTTAAAAGTAGAGGGTTAATATATAAGTTCCATCGATCATGGCCAGGTTTTTTGGAGATTCAAAATTGGATCAAGTGGAAGTGTGAATTGAATTCAAATTAGTCCGTGACTTTTCTTCCTAAATGTTTTTTCCTCATCATATTTTATAGTTCAAAAATTAGGGATAAAATAATGGTTGGTGGCCCACGGTTTATGGGAAGAGATGCACTTTATTTGAGACCATGGAATGAATTTTTTTAGTTGAGACAGAAACTATTAAGAAGCTTCCAGTGTGGGTTAGGCTTTTTGGACTTCCATATCAGCTTATAAATAAGGATGTTCTGAAAAATATTGGAAATACCCTAGGGAAATTCATCAAGGAAGGACAAACAACTAAGGAGTGAAAGCATGTTATATATACTCGAATATGTGTTGCTATGGATATTTCAAAATATTTGCCACAATCCATTAAGATTAAACCTAAATCAAGAGAATGTGATCAACAAGTAGATTATGAAAATATTGCATTTCGTTGCCACAATTATTTTGAGATTGGACACATGGCAAGAGTTTGCAAAGTAAAAACTATGAAGAAAGAGAAAAAATCTAGCCATGAGATAAAATTCAATATGAAGCAAGGAAATCATTCAATGATAAAAGCAATATCATATCAAGGATATTCCACTCCAAAATAAGAGGTAAAGAAAACCTATCGACAATATCAGTCGACAAGTTTAGAAGGAATTAAAGGTGCAAAAGAAGATGTAGATATAAAGCCCAAAACAAAGACAACAAAAAAGGTCAAGTTTATTCCAGATAAATCATCTTCATTTTCCTCAAGTAGTATAGAATCCTCTTCATGTAATAAAAGTGAAAGTGGTGAAGATGTTATCCCTTGCACTTTAAGGTTTCAAGAGCAGAATAATATAGAAGTGAGGTCGGAAGAAACCCATAACAATTTAGGGTTTTTAGGGTAGAATAAGAAGATAATTGCTACATAGGATCATCCTTGCACTTTAGGGTCTCCAAGAAAATATAGAGAAGAGCATGCTTTTGAGGTTA
Organism: Wollemia nobilis; assembly: GCA_028583015.1. NCBI lineage: Eukaryota > Viridiplantae > Streptophyta > Pinopsida > Araucariales > Araucariaceae > Wollemia > Wollemia nobilis. The sequence continues at coordinate 2,009,801 of JAQPPZ010001683.1, forward strand.
TTCCTTGCACTTAAAATCCTTTAGAACAAGGCAAACCTAAAGATGATAAGTCTTACTATGAGCAGTGTGAGAATATTGAAGAGATTGATGAAGATGAAAGTATTGCTTGAGAATAAAAAAGAGAGGAAGACCCAAGAAGAAAAAACAAAGAGAAAAATAAACACAAAGGGATATTGATATGGGAAAACAAAAGCAAATATCATAAATTTTAACAAGAAGTGGGGCTAAACCCACAAATAAAATAAAAAAATAACAATAAAAATAATATATTGGAATATTAAGGGAATGAATAAGAACCCTAAAAAAAAATATTAAGAAATTGTGAGGTTGTTATAGACAAGATATTTTTGGATATAGAAGTTGGGCAACAAATATTTTAGGTATTCGTAGTGTTGAATTTCATCTAGACAAAATTTAAATTTTTGAAGATATTTGATATAAAAGGAGTTGATTGTGGAAAGTTAGCAGTTTGAGGAAGATGAAGAATATTTTGATAGAAGGGTAAATGAAGAATATATTTGATAGAAAGACAAAGTTGGATATGCTTTAGTTAACTTGTTAGAAATGTAATGAGCAATTTAATATTTTGTTTTTGTAATGGGAGTGGCCCCCAATAGAAGCCACACATAGCTTATCAAAAATATATATATTACACTATGTTATCTTAGAGCAACAAGGCGGTTTTATTCATGGAAATCAAATCCATAATGGTATAATAGTTGTATAGGAGGCCTTAAATTCTCTTAAATCCATGAAAAACTAGGTATGTATAGGTGAATTTCTTCACCTACATCCACTATGTGGCATAGTTTAGACCATGTAGTTATTTTGCTAAGGCAGTAATGCATAAATAAGCATGTATCAACTTAAAATAAAATGAGAAAGGACCATAGGAGGCTATTCCATCTTCCTCACTGCTAAGTTTTCGCCATCAATTCCTTTTTATCATTTCATACAAATGCCTTCCAAAATTGAAATTTTGTCAAGATAAAATTCAACATCATGAATGGCTAAAATATTTGTTGCCCATTTTTCATATCGAGAAATATAAATATATTGTTTGTAACTGTCTTAGAGTTTCTTAATAATTTTATAGGATTCTTATTCATGCCCCTAATATTCCAAGATATTATTTTCATTGTTATTTTTTGTTTTTATTTGTGGGTTTAATCCCACTTCTTGTTAACACTTGTTTTGTTTTCCCATATCAATATTCCTCTGGGTTTATTTTTCTCTTTGTTTTTACTTCTTGGGTCTTTCTCTTTTTTTTATTCATTTCCACCAATACTTTCACCTTCAGCCATCTCTTCAATTTTCTCACACTGCTCAAAGTAATACTTATCATCTATAGGTTTATGTTGTGTAGGACTTGTCGAGCAAGAAATAATCTCAAAAGCACATTCTTATTTATATTGCCTTAGAAACCTAAAGTGCAAGGACGCCCTTCCAAAGCAATTACCTTCTTATTATACCTTAAAACCCCTAAATTATTACAAACTTCTTCCATCCTTATTTCTTTATTATGTTGCTCTTGAAACCCTAAAGTGCAAGGGATAACTATTACTTTCACTTTTATTACCAAGAGAGGATTCTATACTACTTGAGGAAAATGAAGATGATTTACCTGAAAATATTTTGACCTCTTTTGTCATCTTTGTGTTTGGATTTCCCTCCACATTTACCTTTGCACATTTAATTCCTTCTGAACTTGAACTTACATATTGTACTTTTTCATCTCTTATATTCTTCTTTGTTTCTTCTAATTGTTAAACTAAGTGAGTTATGATGGTATTTTCCATAAGATGTTGTAGATAGGCTTTCTTTGCCCCTTATTTAGGAGTGGAATGTCCTTGATCTGATCTACCTTCTATTAATATATGATTTCATGTTTTGCCTTGAAGTTTTTCTTATGACAAAAATTTTTCATCTTTTTTTCTTCATGGTTTTCACTTTGCAAACTCTTGCCAAGTGACCAGTTTCATAACAATTGCGACAACAAAATGTGATGTTTTCATAATCCACTTGTTGATCCCATTCTCTTGATTCAAATTTAATATTAATAGATTGTGGGAAAGGTTTTGAAATATCCATAGCAACACATATTTTAGTATATATAGCATACTTTTGCTCCTTAATAGTTAGTCCTTTCTTGATGAATTCTCCTAGGGTATTTCTAGTATTCTTCAAAACATCCTTATTGATAAGCTAATATGGAAGTCCAAAAAGCCTAACCCAAATCAAAAGCTTCTTAATAGTTTCTATCTCAATAGAAAATTGTGTTCCATGGTCTTAAATAAATATTATCTCTTATTCTAAACTATGGGCCACCACTCAATATTTTATCCCTAATTTCTAAATTAGAAAAAATGACAAGGAAAAAACCTTAAGGAAGAAAACTCACAGAGTAATTTGAATTCAATCCCCACTTCCACTCGATTCAATCTTGAATCTTCAAAAACCCTCACGAGGATCTATGGAATACATATTAACCCCTTGCTTTTCAAAACCATTATATCATGCTTAATCATCTCATCTTTGATGGTGATTTTTGGTGCAACATCTGCTACTTGGATCGAACTTTCCATATATTTGCTCTTCCACTTATCTTCAACTTGGGCATCCATACTTCCAACTAGGCCATCCTCACTAATTAGTGGTGTTAGAGTCGGGGATCGCTCCTAGTTTGCATTCCCTCTTAGCTCACATTCCCTCTTAGCTCACACTCACTCCTGCTTCTTACTTCCTCCTAGCTTACACCCTCTCCTGGCTTGCACTCCCTCCTCACTCACACTTGCTCTTGCCTCTTCTTTCTCCCAACACTCCTTTGCTTTGATAATTTATTGGAAACAATACTTACCACATTCATGGTAAAGGTTTGAAGCATTGATACACTTCGAACGAATCCAAAATCTCGAGGTTGGCTTGCACTCCCTCTTTCTCGACTCACACTGGCTCTCAGTTCGCACTTCCTCCTAGCTCGCACTCCCTCCTAACTTGCACTCCCTCTTGGCTCACACTTGCTCTTGTCTCTTCTTTCTCTCAACATTCCTTTGCTTCATTAATTTTTCAAAAACAATATTTGTTGTATTCATGGTAAGGATTTGAATCATTGACACACTCCAAACTTTAAACAAATATACTGCTTTTCTTAATATTTAAAGATCTCAAGATTGGCTCACTTCATATGTACTCACACTTCGTCTCAACTCTAACAAATATTAATTTTAATATAATAATTATATTTTAACAATCTTATTAAATTATATATACATAAATATTATAATATTTTACATTATTTATTATTATTATTTAGGTCTTAAAAAAGGAAGTTAAAACTACTGATGGTGTGTGAATGTGTATTAAAAAAAAAATTATATCATTATTTTTAATATTTTGATTTAAAAAAAAAATAGGTTGTGAACCGAATATCAAAATTTAAATTTCCAGTAGACAATAAGCAACGGATTTCTTGGCGCGTAGTCAACTCAAACTGCCACCAACTAAAACCGACCTGGTTATCTGTCAAGCAGAGGACGAGGAGGAGGTATTAATGTAGAACGAAATTTCAAGCGCAATGCCGTGTCTCAGATGATTTTGAAAGCTAATTATAGACATTCTCCGAATTTATTCAAATTGAGAAGATTACGGCGACGAGGAATGTCTGCTGGTGAAAATCAAATCAGATCATCAAATCCTTGCTATCTGCCCACGAATTTTCAGTTGGTTACCACTCTCCTTCGTGGCGAATTTTTTTAATTTGTTTCCTCACGTGGAATTGTCCGAAATAGAATTCGGTACTATATATATTTCCCAGCTGACAGAACATGGGAATTGCAGAAATTGATTTTGGAAACTGTGTGTAGGGAATTGCAGAAATTGATTTTGGAAACTGTGCGTAGGGAATTGCAGAAATTGATTTTGGAAACTGTTTTGGAGACTTTGCAAAGGAAACGTTTCTTTTTGCATTAAATTCAATAAGTACTCCATGGTAGGCTTTGGAATTTTTGCTCTTGAATTTGGGCCATAAATCGATATCTTTGTTTGTTGTAGAAGAAAGCATGGACCTGTGGAACTTTGTAGCTTCTGTTGGCGCTAGCTATCTCGCCAAATGGTGGCGAAATTCAGAGAGCAAGGAGGAATTCCTTCCTCCTTTACGTGATGGCGGCTTTGGTTCAGAAGTTTCCTCAGATTTTATGCCAAGGAATAATTGTTGTGGGGACTTTAGGTTAAGAAGAGGTGCTTGGAAATTTGGTAAGCAAAGAGGCTTCTTGTTTAGACCAAGAGATTTAAGGGCTGTTGCTGCTGCTAAGAAACCTGAGTTCTCTGTGGAAAGTTGCATTGGTGAGGACGGGGGTGAGTTTGAGAAGGTTTTCTCAATTTCTTACCTTACATCCCCTGTGAGTAGCCAAACGGGGCATACTTCTGTTACAGCTGGAAATAGGATAGTTGGCAGAAGAGGGGTTAGTCTGCCGCTGCTTGAGTTTCTCTGTGGGGATAATGCAGGTCTTATGCAAACAGATTCTGCTTTGCCGAATAATAGAGAAAGATTTGAACATGGTACGTCTTTTCAATCCAAAATTCATCTCTCAAAACAGCGTACGAACTGCATAATTTTTTTTAGGGCTTTTTAAAAAACCAAATTGTGTCGACTGATATTTACTGCTTTTTATTATCTTTTAGTATTCCTTGGCAAGAATTTGTCAATATCTTTTAGTTTTCCTTGGCAAAATTTTGTCAATACGATTTTAGTTAATAATCTTCTGTTTTGCTTAACAAGTTGTGTTTAGCTTAATAAAAGAATGAAATGACTGCATAGAGATGGTTAACAACCATAAATGAACTTCATGAATAGTGCAAGGGGTGGCATCTCTATTGTGCATTTTGCATTTTATTTTGTACTGCTTGTAATGTATAGACAAGGTTGTTATTCTGATGTTGCTTCCTCCCGTGGAGGCCTCAAAATTGTATGATTATGAAGAACAGGCTTGAGAATTGATATAATGAAAAGGAGGCATGATAAAGGAGACTTGGTTTCTGAATTTTAGTGGTCACATGTGCAGGATGTCTTTTGTTCAGTTTTGGTGTTGTTAACGGGATAATATTTACAATTATGTCAAGTAGAAGAGAGATAGAGAGACTAAGACATTTGTTGAGTCAAACTGAAGCATTGGCTCAGGACCTACAGGAAGAGCTGGAGATGCGAACTTCATTGACTGTGAAGGAGCTCACTGATGAAGCACATGATTGTCTGGAAACACGGCAGAATTTATTCAATGAAGAACATGGGAAAAGGGTTGCTTCTTCTTATTGGAAAACTACTTCTGTTCATAAAGTGGAGGATATGACAAGTGTTGAAGCTGAGCTTGAAGCTGAACTTGAGAAATTGGAACTAAATTTGCATTTTTCTAAGCATCAGACAACGTTTTTGAGAATGAATGAGGTAAGCTCTATCTTGCTATTATTTAATTGTAAGTTATCTGAATTCTCTCTGCTTTATTAAGATTTGATAAAATTTGATAAAGATTATATTTATGTTCCCCGTGTTAAATTTGTGCTAATTATTCTATCCTTATCTAATTTGCATTATCCAAGTAAAAGTATTCTCTGTCACTTAGTCAGGTTTTCCTTACTTCTGACTGTATTGCAAAAACCCTTGTTTTTAGTCACACTTTAACGTTTGTAGTTCTGATCGATAATCATTAAGAGAACAATGCAATTTGGCTGTTTAAAGTGAATGATATCGATTGCGGTCAATTTGATTTCTGTTATCTATTCCCTGTAACAGAACTACTTTCCTTTGGTTTGCTATCTGCACGTGTATAAAATTTGAAAGTTTTATTAGGATATAAACACAAATTGTTACATAAGTAAAAAATAAGTTTGAGCACAAACCATCTGCCTAAGTGATGATAAACAAAGTGGAACATGCAGAAAATATGTGAATCGTACTTGATATAATGAATAGAGAATGCACACAACAAATCCAAATTCATATATATATATATATATATTCTGTTTTTAATGGTCAGAGGATGCATACAGCAGAGCTAAACACATCCATCTACGTTATGTTTCTTGAACTCAGCCATAGTCATGAAACTTATTTAGTGCTATTAGCCTAAGGATAAAGGATTGGAAAACCTTGCTCTAAACCGTGAATTGTTTTTTATACTCTTAAATCTTATACAGAACCAGTAAGTCAATGATCAATTGCAATTGATAAGTGGTTACAGACGATGAAGGTTAGTATGTAAAATTTCTATGAAGCAGCATTAATATGTTTAGAGGACTGGAAGTCATCAATAGGGAATGAAAGTGATACTATTGAGATCTTAGTGGTTTGTTTGCCAGTTAAGCATGTTGATTCATTAATTCTTTCTAACATATTATTTCCTCAGCACAAACATGAGAAAATTTGATGAGTAAGTTAAAGTCCATTGCTTAACCTAATGTGGGGCTCATAATCTATTGTGATTGGAACTTTTAACGAGAGGAAAATTTACATATGGCCAGGCATGATGACAGGCGAACATGACGACAAGGGAGTGATGAAGAATGTTGAACTGTGGCAGAAGTTTTGAAGCGATTTGACAGAATTTAAGCTAACCATGCTAGTTATAAAGAAGGGAATGTAAAAGATGAGTATTATATTCGTTGAGGTGAGCATGATGTCTAGAAATAAATGTTGCATACAAGAAAAGTTAAAATAAGGGAGATTTTAAGGATGTGCCATAATACTACTCAGCTGATAAAATGCAAAGCTAAATGGTTGTAGCAAGAGAACATGTAGTAGGAGACTGTAGCTATTAAAACCAAGATTACTATAGTTGTAACTTGTAAGATAAGTTGCATATATTCTACAATACAGTGATAAATTGCTATACAGTGAATAATAAAGAAACATCCCCCAGTCAAAAATATGATGACATTGGCTTTTAATAACTTTTACTAGCTGCCAGGCATTTGACCCTTAAGATAGATGATTAAGCTTGGAACAAAAGAGTATATCATGTGGAGTAGGATAGTCTGGATTTATAGAATTTTGATAAAGCTTTTGAAATGTGACAATCTCTAGTATATGCTATTGCTGCATAGGATGACTGTCATTCTATTCTTGATGCCTTGGGTTGGCTTTGCTAAACAAGTTACCAGAGATTTCAAAACCACATAAGGTTTAAATTTTAAGAATTCAGATCTTCATGAATGCTATTCGAACCTAAATTTTTTGGCAGTTGTTTTACAAGATAAGTTAACTCAAGCCATCCACAAGAACATCAAGAATGAACTGATTGGAGTAAATCACGAATCACTAGAAGAAATCCTCTTAATAAACTTTAACAATTAGCTTGTTAGTGAAATTTATTTTCGTTGTCTACAACTATTGTCAGCAATTAAACAGGATTATAAATTAGCAAAGTAATTGGTAGCATTTGCAGTCTTTGCTTAACCAGTGGTCATTCATTGAGGGTATCTATTGTATTTCACTTAATAGTCATAAATGTTAGTTTTCGCAGCTCCAAGTTTTTTTGATTGTAGTGTTTCTACCTTAGGATTAACTCAATAAATTATCTTCACTGTCTTCCCATTGTGTTTAATTCTTATTCAGTATGTTTCTTATAATTTTTTGGTTTGCAGATAGATCCAGATTGTGTTGCAGATGTTGTTAATGGAGAATTGAGACAGAATGGCTTGATGCATAATGCAGAGTCAGAAGCAGACAACAGCACTTCAACAAATGAAGCTTATAAAGGTAATTATACTGTTTCACCAAGGGATCTGGAAAGACGTTTACATGATGTTTTACAGAGTAGGCTACAGGAACGCATCATAGAGCTTGAAGCAGAGCTTGAAGGTAGTCAAAATAAGTTGCGAGCAATTGAACTAGCGCAATGACAATAAAAAAAAAATTGATTGTCATTGCGCTAGTTCAATTGCTCGCAACTTATTTTGACTACCTTCAAGCTCTGCTTCAAGCTCTATGATGCGTTCCTGTAGCTTTCTCTGTAAAACATCACATCTTTTAAGTTCCCTTTTGTGAAACAATATAATTACCTTTTAAAAGCCCAAATAGTTGAACTAGAACTTCCAATCATTAAATTCAGGTATTTACTATTTTTTTTGGTTGCACTATTTCTTTTTAATGAATTGGAGGATAAAATGGGAAGAATTCTTTATTCCATAAAGAGAGATACTAGATAGACTTAGAAAATTTTCTCACCTGACAATACAAATATAAATTTATATATAGGTGAATATTTGCAACTATTGCGATGCTTTTCTGATGCTTCTTGTCTGCTATATTACTTTTCTCGTACTTATTTCAAGTGTTTGCCATATATGTATTTGTTTCTGGTACAGATTACAAGGTGTTTACCAGGACATCTAGTTGGTTTGAAAATCAAAATGAACTAGATATATTCAAACACACTAATTAATCAGAAGAAAATTGGTCATTTCATTATGAGTAAGAACTATTGAAAGCTAGTCCAACTGGCACAATACTTCCAGATGACTCTTATTCAGGGTCTCAAACAGTGAATTCGAACATGGCTGACTGTGAAGAATTCAACATGCAGGGTGCTGATGATGAAGAATATAGAGAAAGTAAAAATTTATCTTTTTATGTTGTTGAGGAGATGCTTTATATGAAGCTTATGATGAATTCATGAAAACAGCGTTTAGATAGTGGCACAAATATGTTTGACTCTTCAGGTGTCAAGGATGGCGCACTTGCAAAGCAGTCAGCTTCATTTGAGAACTGTCACTGCTATGACGAATGTGTCTAAAAAAGACTAACTGTATTTTCCACCATAAGCCAGTTCCATTCCTCTTCACTAATTCATGTTGTCTCTAAGGAAGTTGAGAGAAAGGTAACGTGGCTGACACAAGGATTTTAAAAAAGCATAATAGTAAAAGTTACACTGAAATTGTCTGTTAGTGGTGAGTCTTTGTAATTTTAAATCTTGGTATTAGGGGATCAGGATCTTTCATAAAGATTTATGTTGAAGGATTTACGTTTGTTAAGAAAAATTAAATGGTATTAATTCCATTTCATAAAAAAGAAAAGATACATAAATAATATAAAGTTTTATTGTAAGTAATAAGATAAAACAAATTTCAATTAACATGATCTCAAACTTTTAAAATGTGAATTTTTAAGGCAAATCCTTATCAGACCTTAAATTGAGATACATAAATAATTGCTAAATATCTTTATACAGTTTTGTTAAAATATCATCAAAGTATGGTTAATGATGTTATACTGGGTTAACATAAATACCTAAAGATAAAACATAAAAAGTGTTGAACTCATACCTTTAAAATTTCATAAAAAATTTAAAAATATTAATAAATTATTTATGTTACACTTTCTTATAATTTTTTTAAAATAATTAATTATAATATTTTCTTATTTCAATGTAACACAAAAATTATTAATTCATTTTAACGTAAACATATTTCAATCATGTAACACAAAAATTATTAATTCATTTTAACGTAAACACATTTCAATCATATATAATCAATTTACAAATATAATATTTTAACCTTATATAATCAATTTAAACAATTGTCACCTAAAAACATTCGCCTTTGTTTTTTTTTTTTTTTAATTCGTCTTTGTTTTCGGGAAAATTTGGAAATCTATTTTTTATTTAATACCAAAGGAAATGCCTGAATTTAATGTTTTAAGTTCTGATTTAGCTCTTTGAATTGCTGTTGCCGTAGTCAAATTGTCCACATTCTGTAACCTATGCATGAGCGTTATGATGCGTTCCCGTATCCTTTTTATCGAACTTCATGAAACAAATTGTCCAGATCTGTGATGAAACAAGACTTTTCCTGTATAAGCTGCCTCTTGTGTTGAAGCAGTGAACTTTTGAGCCTGCATTTAGTGCCGAGCCATGCTGTTTAATTCTTATTAAACTGCAATCAGATTTAATCTGCAATGCATGCTCATAGTGATTCTGGTTTGAAAAAATTCAAATGGTTTTTAATTGTACACCTGGGAGCTTATTTGCTTGCTTATACCAAAGTTTCTTTTTAAGCAGCAGCAGTAAGCCACTTCCTACAGATCATGAGTCTGTAATTTGTAGAAGATAAGTATACTAAGATTTAAAACTTTAAAAGGGCACATATTGCAATGAAGATTGCTGATTTCTTGCAAATTATACCCGGTTATCCATAAAAAAATATTCATAGGGCATAAAAAGCAGACATTGCAGTGCAAATAAAAAATAAGCTTGTGAAGTTATTTCATGCATAGGCAAGCATCTTTTGAATGACCACCTGAAACATTCAAAAACATTTTGGCATTCATGCGTTGATATTGATGTGCAAATAGTGAAGTGGCAATCAAAATCATTTAATATATAGGCAAATCCAAATCCTCACTTTGCAACATTGTTATCGTCATGAAAATTTCTTCTTGCAGCTCTTATAGTTTTCAATCCGTGAGCCTTCCTTGCTGACCCTATATCGTTAATAATGAAATCTAGAGTTAGTTCAAAAGAAAAGTGTATTTAAAAAACATAAAACTTTAGACGGTTGTATAATGGTTTACGAAAATTATTTTTTATAAATTAAAAATTAATAAATATTATAAAACTGTTTTAATTTTATATAATTAATTAAAAAATACAACTTCCCATAGAGGCCACGCCTCCAAGTTTTGTTGGTTTTGTTGGATTGGTAACTTGTGAGAGTAAACTTATTACTGTCTCTAAGCACTCTCTAGAACACTCTCTAGAACTGAACTAAGCCTTAATATTCTTGAACATTCAAGAATCAAGTGTTGCTTAATCACCTTGTTAAACATATTTAGACCTACTAATGAAATTCATAGGTCAGTTATTAAGTTATTAGAGACTAACAATGCACATGGGTAACTACATGGTATGGGCAGATGTACAAACATCATAATGGGGACATCATCAAATTTGGTGTAGATGTTACTTGAAATATAATGCTATCTTGCTAAGGAACAAAGATGTAACTCAAGATAACTAGAGATTTTAGTTAGGACAATTGTATCTTGGTTTCTGTTACATTGCACCGAAGAATTTGAAGATAACTTATAATCGAGGTGAGAAAGCGTTTTTGTTTTGTTTTAAAACTATGGAGTGGTAGTTGGACTAGCATGCATGGATTTAGATGACTTTTGAAGGCCATTAGTTTCATTCAAGACATTTCATCATCCATCACAATTTTTTTAGTTGTTACTTTGATTGCTTGTGTCATTAAGAATTCTCATCAATCAACAACTCTCTTTTTCTTGACTGGGAAAGACTTGGTAATAGACATCTTATTTGCATCTTCCCAAGGTTGTGGAAGAGTTTTAATCCCAATGTTATTTTCTGAAGTCAAATTTGTAAACTATGGTTACTTTAATTGAAGGCATTATTCAATTTACAAACATCCCTTATAATAAAAGCAATTAATTTTAGTAGGTTTATCATACATTTTCTTGTGCCTTATTAATTAAATTGAATCAATTGGCTACCCATCCTATCTTGTCCTCTTCTCCAAAGGCTTACACTAAAAAAAAATCAAATTCTTTTGGTGTTATACCTATTAGTAATCTTACCAGTGATAGCATATAGATTGCAATTGTAGTCTTTATGAGTTGTGGCCTTCCAACTATGGTGTAAGAACTTACCTTTCCAACCTACCAAATAAGATTTCTTTTGATCAAAAATTGAGTACCAAAGCTCTTTATTATTTTTCTTTATCAAACAAAGGAATAACAAATTTTCAACTCTAATCCCTAAAATCTCCATAACAATCTAATATAAATCTAGAGTAATGTTTATGAAAAAAAATTTGAATTGGCTTTGACTCTTCTTCAGGAGGTTCAAGGTTCAAATCATGGCGTGGGTGAGTGTGTGAGGGGGTGGGTGTGTATTCATCAAAAAAAAAAAGATCTTGAATTTTGTAGTATTAGCCAAATGTCCAACAACCTTCTCATGATTTAAGCTCCTTGTTAGGGTAGGGAATCCATCCAGGCCATATCCCTTGTTAGGGTAGAAAACTATCTCATGTAGTTCCTCCACAAGGATCTTCCTCATTAAGCCTTCATTTTTCCCCTTCTAATAATTGATAAAATATTTTGCAAAAGTTACCACGAAGCTCCTTATCTTGCCAAATTCAGACATAATATATTTGAAATATTTAATTTATTTATTCTTAACATCTTCTTCTTCCTCCTTAGTACTTCTAACTAGAGTTGAAATATTTTTTGTTTGACAAAAAGATAAATCTATTTTAGTTGAAAATGAGAAATGGTGCTTTTGTCCCCTCAAGCTATCTCTCCTTAGATTTTAAAGAACAATATATCTTTTTTGTTTTCAATACATTATGATGATAAAAAAGTAATTGGTTTTCTTGCACTTTTGGTGCATACCATTAATTTATACCATCTATTGTAAATTATTGAGCTTGAATTTAAATTTTATTTTTTATTTTAAATATATTTCTAAAAGATTTGGTATTCCAAATATTCATTTCCCCCTTTAAATATTTTGTCTTTTGAACAAATCTTTACATACAACTTGCTTTATCGCACATGGCATAACCATGTAGAAGAAATTGTGGTTGTAGAGCCACATAGACTACAATTAAAATGACTTTAGATAGTTATTATTAAGTAGATCAAACTTCAAGAGAATGGGTTTGTGATCTCATCCTATTCACAATAGAATTTTTGAAGAGACTGTATACTTTATTTGCAACCATTTATTAGATAACAATAATATGTCCAATATTTTTGCTATATGAGATTACCCAATGTCAGTAGTATCTCATGTATATTGAAACTTAGGTAATAATATACCAAAGGCCATTTGAATTGACAAATGAAACAAAATCCTCTATTGATTTAGACCATCCAAGAGCACCACCTTTATTTTTCAAAAAATATAGAACTATGTTGAAGTCTCCACCAAGAATCCATAAATCGCAATTACAATCATTATTTAATTAACACAAATAAATCAAGGATCTTCCAATATATTTCACAAGGATTAACTATTTTTTTTAATAGGTTGAAAAGCTAGGGGCATATCGAGGGCCACCCTCCCCATGAATCGAACTTGGGTCTCTACTAGGAGATCCCAATGTCTTTTTCCATTGTGGTGTCCTTGTCAGGATTTCACAAGGAGTAACTATAGCCCTAACTTTTAATATTTTCTTCTTTCCTGCAAAATAGACCAACAATCCAGTTAGTTTTTTATTCTAGCAATTTTCCATCCTATTTGTGTATATCGCATATTATTGTAATACCTCTTCAAGCTCCTATAGTAGAAATTGCTAGATAATTTCCCATATTTCAAATCTTTTTAATAGATCTTTACATCCATAATTATTTATTTTTTCTTCTTGTATTAAAATAAACTCCTGACTATAACAACCTATTAATTCTTATTAACTCTACGATCTTATTCATACCTTTAATATTCAAAGATACCATTTTTATTGTTGCCTTTTATTTTTATTTGTGGACTTCACCCCACTTTGTAACACTTGTGATATTTATTTTTGTTATCCCGTATCGATATCCCTTTGAGTTTCCTCTTATCTTTGTTCTTGGTTTTAAGGGTCTTACTCTCCTTTTCCTATTCCCACCAACACCTTTGTCTACATCAATTTTCTTTTATTTTTCTATATTGTTTATAATGAGACTTATCATATATAGTTTATGTTTTGAAGTGCAAGGAATAGCCTCAAAAACACTTTCTTATTTATATTACCCTAAAGAAAATTGGTGCAAGGATGATCGTCCATAGTAATTATTATTTTTATGTTACCTTGAGAACTCTAAATTACTAGGAATATCTCTATACCCATTTCTTTATTAAGTTGTTATTGAAACCCTAAAGTGCATAGAATATGTGATATACTACTTTCTTTTTTATTGTAATAAAATGATTTTATACTACTTAAGGAAAATGAAGACAATTTATTTGAAGTAAGCATGACCTCTTCTACACCCAGGTGTTGTAGGTGAGTTAGAGAGGAGAGGGCAATCCTCCAAGGGAGGTCCTAGGTTTGAATCTCCACCCTACCAAAAAGTTGAATTGGGTACCCAAAATCCAATTGATAATGTTGGTGTGGTCAGGACCGGGTGCAACTCCTGGGTGACTTTGACGCTGTTGAACCCCCTGTTCATGGTCTCTCAGAACAAGGCGGCCCCGTAAGGGGTTTTTTGCTTAAAAAAACATGACCTCTTCTACCTTGTTTATTTTAAAATTTCCTCCACATCTTCCTCTACAACTTTAGTTCCTTCTAAATTTGAACTCATACCTTGTACATCCTTGTCCCTTGTATCCTTCTTTTATTTCTTCTACTGGTTTATCTAAGTAGACCATGATAACCTTTAACATATGATGATGCAAAAGGAAATTTCTTTGATTCCTTTTAGTAGTGGAAAATATTTGATCTAATCCAACTTCTACTACAATATGACCTCCTTGTATAATCTTGAAGTTTGTTTCATAACAAAAAATTTTAATCTCTTTCTCTATTGTTTTCATTTTGTAAGCTCTTGTCATGTGTTTAGTCTCATAATATTTGTGGCATCAAAAATATTTTTATAGTCTATTTATTGATCTCATTCTCTTGATTCATATTTTATTTAAAAAAATATTGACAAAGTTCCTAAAGCATCCATGACAACATATATCTAGTGTATATAATTTGCTTTTGCTCCTTAGTAGTTGGTCCCTCAAAGATGAACTCCCTTAGAGTATTGTTAGTACTCTTCATTTGCATTGGGAATGTTTTTTTTTTTAAGTTGGAGTTGATGTTTAATATGAGGTATACCTCCTTATTGATAAGTTCACATGGAATTCCTAAAATCATAACCCACACTAAAATTATTTCAATGGTTTTTTTCTTCATAAAAAAGTTGTCATTCCATGGTCTTAATTATAGGTAATCTACCTCTCTAAACCATGGACCACCATCCATTATTTATCCCTAATTTTTAAACTACATAAGAGAAGTAAAAATCCTTTAATACAAAAAATTAGACAAATTTGAATTCAATTCGACCTCCACTTGACAAAATTTTGATGTTCGAAAAGTGAAATTTATATATTAATTCCTCTACTTTTAAGAAAAAATGTGTCAAGATCAATTATATCACCCTTGAAAATCACTTTTGATGTAACTTTTTCTCCTTGGATAAGGATTCTTATAAATGTACACTTCCTCATGTCCCCAATTGGTGCATACATGCTTCTAGCTAGGGCATTCTTAACTCCAATCAAGGTTTTAAAAAATAATTTTTCTTCCATGTTTTTTTTTTTTTGGTAATTAAATATTTATCATTAAAACGTGTTTTTTAGGTTGACCCAAAACCTTTTTACAAAGCAGCCTGCGGCTAAGAAACTTAACCAAAGTTATACTGAGGATCCTCCATCCTCTTCCCCAATATTTCATCCTTACCTGGGAACCCTCAACCTGGGCATCCCTACCAAGATAGAACTTAAATAAAAAAATACAACTAGGGCCTTTGCATGGCCTGACCCATCCTGAGCATCCCACCTAAAACTTGAAAAAAAAAAACTTTACTATAAGAATACTTTATTTTTCAAAATTTCCCAAATATTTGGAAAAAGAAAAAATAAAACTCACTTATTTATTGCATGCATTATCTTCTTGCTTGCACTTGCTTCTACTTGAATTCATTCCTTTCCCAAAGATCTAAAAATATGAGGCTCATTCCTACTTGCACTCTAACAAATATTTTAACACAAGACTCTTATTCATTATAAAAGAAATATTTGGATCAATTTTACTATTCTTCTATTAATGTCTTATCCTACTATACGAGCATTAAAACCCTTATTATACACAACCATAAGATCATGTCACAAAGAAGTTGATCAAATATAGCTTATAGAATCCAAATAATGTTGACTATTCAAATAGGAGATACATAATTTAAAAATAAATTTGAATGCTAAAGGGATTTTAAAGGTCTAATTTCTCAACTATAACATCTAAATAGGATAGTGATATGAAAGAGGATATTTTACTTATGTTTAATTTTGGTCTTTCTTGAATTTTATTCATTCTTAAACCATGTTGCTTTCTTCTAATTATGATAATTTATTTTATCATACTTGTTTTCAATAAAGAGCTTTGAAATAAGTGACCATATGACAAAATCCAAGGAATACTGATGGATATATGACCATGTGAAAACAACCATCAAGAACAAGGACAACATTAGGATAAATTCTTCCAAAAAAATCTTATTTTTAAGGAGCCATGTCTTTGTGAAGGGATGTCTTATTCAGGTGATTCTTAGACCAATTTATGCAGAATTTGAAGATATTTAAAATGAGTGGTCATATGAAGAAATCAAACAGTATTGAGGGAGATAAGACCTTGTAAATTAAGCTATTCAAAACAAGGGTGGCGATGATTTTTTAGGTTGAAAAAAATATAATTACAGATATTTGTCAACTAGGGTTCGAATGATGGGAGGAACAATGGAGGGCTAGGGCATCAATGAGGAAGAAAATTCTATTTGGAAATAGAATTTTTTAGCTAAGTTTCATTTATCCCTTAACTATCTTAGATGATTTGTATGTAGATTTTTGTAGGTTTATTTTCAAATAATATAATCACTATAGGATATATTGGTAAATTTTAGTAGATCAAGTTATACTATCTTTTATATGGACTTATTTATAGATAAATCCATAGAATAATACCTAGTAGTAGAGGTTAGGGAGGACCTCATAGAGCATCAATCCTCATTGCTTAAAGATAAGGTAGTCATCAGTAAATTTTATGGGCCTTGGTCAAGGGTTTCAACTCTAAAAAAATAGATTGGTAGGATATGGAAGTCTCTAGGAGGGAGTCTATCCTTTCTTCCCAAAGGTTTCTTCCTAGAAATTTTCTATTCTATTGAGGAAAGAGATAGAATCCTAAAAGGGGTCCTTGGTTTATGGGAAAAGCAAGACTCTTTCTTACCTGGTAGTATGAAGGCTTTATACCTAAAACTGTAAATCTATCCCTAGTACCATTTTGGGTTAGTATGTATGAGTTATCCATTAAATTATGGAAAATAGATACCTTCAAGGCAATAGGCAACATTCTAGGAGAATTCATTGAGATTTTAAATACTATAAAATATGGAGTCTTAGATATTTATGCCTAGATATTGGTCATGATTGATATCGGAAAATATTTACCAAGATCAATCATTATTAAGTTTGGGGTAAGTTGTGGATCCAAACCATAGATTATGAAAACATATCTTTCAAATGTAAAAATGTCATGAGGTGGGGTATATTGAGAGATCATGCCCTAAAAAGAGTCCAACAAAAACATATGTAGAAAATTGTAAGAGAAATCTACAAATGGATATGGATGAGGATGGTTTTCAACTTTTAAAAGTAGGTCTCGATAGATGAAAGTAAATAAATAATGAAGACCAATAAGTAAGAATATTTGAATAAATACCTATTATTTTAAGGATTTAGCCTATGAAGAAAAAATAAATCAAAGCTTATAGGACATGGTACAATAGGATCAAAATATTAATAAGGAATTGTCTACTCAGTATGATCTTGATTTAGGGATGAACATTCCTACTAAACCTAAGGAATGTGCCTCATTAGATTTTGAATACTCTCTTGAAGTACCATGCACAATTCAAGAGAAGGAAAGTGGTACAAAAATTCATTGTTAGATGTTAATACCTCTACCATTAACAAGGAAATACCAAAAAATAAGTAGGATAAATTAAAAGCTTCCTTACCAGAGCTAGGAGAGGATAAATCTAATGAAAATAAAACTTGTAAAAATGATTGAGGAATATAAAAATAATATCTACTCTTGATACTAGCAAGGTAAAAAGAGAAAAACCTATGGAAGGTTGAGTTTGAAGAGGACAACTATACATGGGCCAACAACAGGACAAGTCAAAACTTGATAGAAAAATTAGATAGATGTATACTCTCAGATCATTGGCTAGATGAAGGCACTTGTGCTAAAATTAATATGTTGACAAGGATTGATTCAGATCATTGGCTAATAATAGTCAAAATGGTGGTAAGTGAATTAAAAATATATATATTTTAAATATGAGCAGATGTAGGAAGACCATATTTAATTTATTGATATAATAGCACAAGCATGGAATTCTTCAGGAATTAGTGGGTTGTATACACTTCCAAAACAAATTAAATGAATGATATCTAGATTAAAATAATGGAACAAAAACACTTTCAAAAATAGAAATAAATAAAAGAATTTTTTTTTAAAAACTAAGGTGAGCACAATAATCCAAGCTCGAAGGAAATGGAGTTGCTTAGTGAACATTATAATATTTTGAATAAGGAAGATAAATTTAGGATATTAAAATTGAGACAAAGTTGGTTAAAAGGAGATAAAAAAATTGTTTCAAATGATGATAATAGTATAGATATTAGCATAGTTGCAAGCTTATTGTAATGGTAAGGGTTTTGGCCTCTCTTTGAGAGGTCCAAGGTTCCAACTCTACTTAATATGAGGGGACCAGGACCCCTCATAAAAACCTATGTAAACTCATTAAAAAGGAGTGTAGTTGGAAGCGAGTGTGAATGAGTGAGTGCAGTCAAAAGTGAGTGCAAACTAGAAGTGAGTGCAGCTAAGAGTGACTGCAATTGAAAGCAAGTGCAAGCATGAGTTGGGAGTGCACCCAAAAGCAAGTGCAGTTGGAAGTGAGTGCAACTAAAAGTGAGTACAAGTGTGAGTGCAAGCTAGTAGCAAGGAGGAACTATGGGCAGGAAACAAAAAGTAAAAAGCAAAGTGTGATCAAGGAACAAGTGCCACTTATTATTCCAGATCTTAGAAGACTTTAAAGAATCCAGTTGAAGAAAATCTAGGTAACATGGAAAGAAAGTCATTTTTGAAAGTCCTTACTGAAAGTAAGAATGACCTAGTTGGAAGTATGAATGTCATAGCTAGCAATAAGAGGAAGAGTGAATCTACAAAAAACCCTATCCAGGTAGCAGATACTACACCAAAAGTGATTATCAAGGATGAGATGATTGAGCATGATATAATGGTTCTTAAAACTAGAGGGTTAATATGTAAATTCCATGGATACTGGCTAGGTTTTTTTAGATTCAAAATTGGATCAAGTTGAAGTGGGGATTGAATTCAAATTACTCCATGACTTTTCTTCCAAAAGGATTTTTCCTTATTATTTTCTACATTTCAAAAATAAGGGATAAAATAATAGATGGAGGTCTATGGTTTAGGGGAAAAGATGCATTATATTTAAGACCTTCGAGTGAGACTTTTTTTATGGATGCAAAAACTATTAAAATGTTTCTTGTATGGATTAGGCTTTTTGGACTTCGTTATCAACTCATCAATAAGGAGGTTTTGAATAATATTGGTAATACTCTAGGTACATGCATCCAAGAGGGACTAACTAATAAAGAGAGAAGGCATGTAGTATAAACTTGAATATGAGTGGCCATGGATATTTCAAAACCCTTACCACAATCAATTAGGATTAAATCTAAATCAAGATATGGGATCAACAAGTGGATTATGAAAACATTACATTATAATGTCATAAATATCATGAAATCGGGCACGTGGAAAGAGATTGAAAAGTGAAAAATGATGAAGGAAGAGATGGATTTTTTTGGTCACGAGGATAGCTTCTATTTTAAACAAGTAGATCATATCATAGGAAAAGCTAGGTCAAATTAAGGATTTTACACTCCTAAGAAAGTGGCAAGAAAATCTCATCTATATCATTAGATGGAAAAGTCCATTACAATACACTTGAATCAACCATTAGAAGAAAAAAATGTAATAAGGGATGAGGATGTACAATGTGCAAGTTCAAATATAGGAGCTAAATGTGCAAATAAAAAGGGGAAGGCAGATTTTAAAGCAAAGGAATATGGGAAGGTAAATTTTAAAGTAAATTATGTCAAGGAGGTCAAGATTAATCCAGGTAAATCACCTTTATTTTCCTCAAATAGCATAAAACATTATCCTTACAATAAAAATGAAAATAGTACAGAGTGTAATCCTTGCACTTTAGGGTTTCAAGAGTAGTACAATAAAGAAAATATTATGGAGGATATCCAAAAAATTTAGGGTTTCCAAGCCAACATAAGAAAGTAGTGACTATGGAGGATCATCTATGCAGTTTAGAGTTTTCAGGGCAACATAAAGAAAAAATGTTAATGAGGCTATTCCTTGCACTTTCAATTCTTTAGGGCAACATAAATCTTTAGAGGATAAGTCTCATTATGAACAACATAAAAAGCAAAAAAAAATAGAATATATTTATGAAGATAAGAGTGTTGGTGGAAATGGAATAAGGAGAGGAAGGCCATAAAATCAAGAACAAAGAGAAAAAGAACTCAAAAGGATATTGATCTACGAAGCCAAATAAAAATATTGCAGGTGTTAACAAGAAGTGGGACTAAGCCCACTAATAAAAATGAAAAGAGTTGATGAACATAATATCATAGAATATTAGGGGCATGAATAAAATTTCTAAACAAGATTTATTAAGGAATTAATAGGTTAGTATAGTCTTGGGTTTATTTTAATACAAGAAATAAAATTTAGTGAGGAATGTAAGGATGATTTCAAGAAGATTTGGAGATGGGTGATTGATTAGCAGTTTCATCTATAGGATCTTCAGCTGGTATTGCAATAATATGAAACAAATGCAAATGGGATGGGTAATTATTAGAAGTAACAAGTAATTGGGTTGTTGGATTATTTTTTAGGAAAGAGGAAAACATCAAAATTGGGGTTATAAATGTATATGCTCCAACTATAGTTACTCCTTGTGAAAGATGTTGGAAGGACCTTAGCATATTTTTATCAAATACAATGATGATTCATTATGATCTATGGATTCTTGGGGGTGATTTTAACATTGTTCTATATCCTTTGGAAAAAAGGGGTGGTATTCCAAGATGGTCTAAATCAATGAAATATTTTGCTTCATTTGTCAATTCAAATGACCTTTGGGATGTTATTCCCTAAAGCATTCAATATACATAGGATAATAGACACATTTGGCAAAATTATATAGTAGAAATACTGGATAGATTCTTGTTATCCAATAAATGGTTGCAAACAAAGTATACAATCTCTTTAGATATTTTATTGTGAGTAGAATCAGATCACAAACCCATTATTTTGACTTGTGAGTTACCTAATAATGGTCATCCAAATCCATTTAGTTTACAATATATGTGGCTCCAAGATCCTGATTATTTCCAAATGGTTAAGTTATGGTGGGATGAATCAAAATTTGAAGGGTCATGTATGTACAAGTTTGTTCAAAAGTTGAAATATTTAAAGGAGAAAATGAAGATTTAGAAGGCTAAATATTTTGGTAACATTTTTAAAGAAAAGAAAGAAATTGAATCCAAGCTCAAAATTTTAGAAGAGAGGAGAAATTAATGGAATGGATCAGGATTCTTATGTGAAAGAAAAATAATTACTTTCTAATTATCATAATGAATTGAAAATTGAGTAGTCATATTGGTTCCAAAAATTTAGAGAGAAATGGATCAAGGAAGGAGATAGAAATACAATTTTTTATGCTATAGCAAAAATAATATTTTTTTTGTCACATAAAAAATATTACAACTCTATATGGAAGAAATGTTGAGGACGAAGAAGATATAAGGAAGGAAGCAATTGATTATTTCAAAAACATTTTGTCAGATACAAGGCAATATAAAGAGGCACACGATTTTTTTTTGTAAATTATTCCATCAATTATCACTTGGGGATAAAATAAAATCTTGATGAAGAAGATATCTATGGAGAAGCTCCATGAAGCAATTTTCTCTTTCCATCCTAACAAGGCACCTAGCCTTGATGGATTTCTTGCAATTTTATTTCAAAAAAATTAGAATTTATTGAAAAGTGATATGTTAATTGCAATTGAAGAGGCCCAAAAAAGGAAGGCTATAATAAGTGGTACTAATGCTACTTTTATTACCTTGGTTCCCAAGAAAGGTGACACAAAATATTTTGATAATTTTCATCCAATAAGCCTTTATAATATGGTTTATAAGATCATTTGAAAATTATGGCAAACAAGTTGAAGGGCATTCTAGGTTGTCTTATCTCAAAAGAACAAGGTGGCTTTGTTTGTGGTAAAAAAATTATTGATGGTAAAATTATTGCACAAGAGGCCATACATTCTCTTCATTCCATGAAAATATGTGAACAAAGCATATGATAGGGTTTCCTAGAATTTTCTATATGCTATTCTCAGAATGTTTGGCTTTGATTATAGTTGGTGTGAGTGGATTAAATGTTATTATAGCATTGCAAAATTTTCAATTTTGATCAATGGTTCTCCTATTGGTTATTTCAATTCATCTTGTGGACTTCGTCAAGGTGATCCACTTTCTCCTTATCTATTAATTATTTTTACGGAAGCATTAGGGAGGCCTTTTCAAAGGCAAAAATGGAAGGAAAAATCAAAGGTATACAAGTTGCAAAAACTGGTCCCTTTGAATCTCATCTCCAATTTGTTCATGATAATTTTATTTTGGGTCATCCCTCAGTCAGTGAGGCCATGGAATTTAAATCAATATTATCATGTTATGATAAGGCTACTAGACAGTTGGTAAATACTACAAAATCTAGTATTTTCATTAATATTGCCCTTTATTTACAACAAATTACTGTGAATATTTTAGGGTTTAAAATTGAAATGTTTCAATCAACCTTCTTGGGTATTCCTTTGTCTGATAAAGGAAATAAAAAGGAGCTTTGGATCCATTTTTTGGATAGAATGAAAGCTTACTTGGAATGTTGTAAAGGTAAGTTCTTAACCATGGCAGGAAGGCTACAACTCATAAATACTACTTTACAATCCATCCCTATTTATATGATGCCATTTTTACGATTTTCAGAAGGTATAGCATTAAAATTTGATAAAATTCAAAGAGAATTTTTATGGAAAGGTTGTGAGGAAAAATTTTGGTTTCCTCTTTATAAGTGGGATAGGGTTTGCAAATGAAAGAATATTGGAGGAGCAATATTGCAAAATTGTAGACTTATGAATTTACCACTAGGAACAAATCTTGGGTGGAGATTATTCAAAGATCAAGGAAAGAATTGGGTAAAGATATTAATTCAAAAATATATAGGTTCTCTTGATGCAATGAAATTCTTTAGGAAAATAAATCTACCCAAAGGATCATCAACATGGAACTTCTTATCAGAGAGTTTGCAATTGATAAATAAACATATTAGATGGTCAGTCAATGAGGGGAGTTATAAAAAATTTTGATGCTTGGTTGAAGTCATATCCTCTTTTTTTGTCTCAAAATGGTAACCATTGGCTAAAGTATGCCTAGCATGTAAAGGTCCAAAGGTCAAATACTATATTATTATGAGAAACAACTCTATATCATGGATTTATTTTAGTAATATGGTTGAAGAAGAGGAACTCAAACAAATTGCAAATGAACTTCAAAATATACTTTAAGAGTTTTATTTACTAATTTTTACACGAAGGATGAGTTGGTTTGAAATTTATCTAAGGATGGTGGATACTTGATCAAGTTGGGTTATGAGAATTTAGAACAATCAAAATCTCCTTCTTCTAAAGATTTTCCTTGGAAGAATTTGGTCATTAGAGGCTCTCCCTAAGCCATCAACATTCCTTTGGTTAGTAGTTCAAAGTAAGATTCTTATAGGAGACAGTCTACAAAGAAGAGGATATTATGGATTTTTTAGATGTTCCTTGTGTGACAAGGATTTAAAAACATCAGACCATCTACTTCTTTATTGTCCATTTTCTCACACCATTTGGGGTTATCTTTTAAAAAATATGAAATTATATTAGGTGGCTCCATCAACATTGAAAGATTTGATGAAATGTTGAATTAATTATTCCAAAGCTAAAGCATTATGTATTCTTTGGAGGATTGGCCCTATCATTATTTGTTGGAATTTATGGCTTGAAAGGAATAACAAAATTTTTAAAAATAAATCTCAAAATCATGCCCAAGTTTGGAACCATATTATTGCTTGGTTGAAGCCTCATCCTCTTATATTTGTCTCAAAATGGTAACCATTGGCTGAAGCATGCCTAGCATGTAAAGGTCCAAAGATAAAATACTATATTATTATGAGCAACAACTCTAGATCATGGATTTATTTTAGTAATTTGGTTGAAGGAGAGGAATTCAAACAAATTGCAAATGAACTTCAAAAGATGATTTAAGAGTTTTATTTGCCAAATTTTACACGAAAGGATGGGTTGGTTTGGAATTTATCAAAGGATGGTGGATACTTGATCAATTTGGGTTATGATAATTTAAAACAATCAAAATCTCCTTCTTCCAAATATTTTCCTTGGAAGAATGTTTGGTCATTAGAGGCTCTCCCTAAGCCATCAACATTCCTTTGGTAAGTAGTTCAAAGTAAGATTCTTAGAGGAGATAGTCTGCAAAGAAGAGGATATTATGGATTCTTTAGATGTTCCTTGTGTGAGAATGATTTAGAAACAATAGACCATTTACTTCTTTATTGTCTATTTGCTCACACCATTTGGGGTTATCTTTTAAAAAATATAAAATTATATTAGGTAGATCCATCAACATTAAAATATTTGACTAAATGTTGGATTAATTATTCCAAATCTAAAGCATTATGTATTCTTTGGAAGATTGGCCCTACCATTATTTTTTGGAATTTATGGCTTGAAAGGAATAACAAAATTTTTAAAAATAAATCTCAAAATCATGCCCAAGTTTGGACCGTATTATTGCCTCTCTTGCAGAATGTCTACAAATATGGTGCTCATCATGGGAAGTCTCAATTGTAGAAAAGGAGGTGCTAATAACTTGGCTACAGGATTTGAACATACATGGAAGAGTCATATGTGATAATGGAATTAAAACAAATGATCTACTTTGATCTACGGTAAAATGAAAATGTCCAAAAGTTGGATTTATCAAAATTAATTTTGGCGGTGCTTCTAAATGAAATCTAGGAAAAACTGGTGGAGGTGGTGTTTTTAGAAATATTAAAGGAAAAATTATCCTCACTTATTCAAAATCATATGGAACTTCAACTAACAACTATGTAGAGGTTAGGGCACTTCTTACAGGGATTAAAATTGTAGTAGAAAAAAGATGGAAATATATTTCAATTGAGGGGGATTCACAAATTATCATCAATGCTATTAACAAAAATGGATGTGGAGACTAGATAAAAAAATAATATTATTGTTGATGTTCATCATCTATTACTAGAGGTAATCTCTTGGAAGTGTGAGCATATTTATAGATAAGGAAATCGGGTAGAAGATAAATTAGCAAATTGCGGTGTTGATCTTCATCCCGGTGAAATTCAAATTTTAGAAGGCAACTGGCCAAGTGAAATTTTATCTCTTAATCAAAATGATTTCAAGGAGATCATTGTGGAAACATAGCACTTCAAGGAAGTTGAAGAATATATTTAAGAGGGAAAAAAATGAAAACATTGTGATAAAAAGGTATGTTGTAGCAAATGTAATATTTTGGTATTTTGATAGGAGTGACCCCCAATAAAAGCCACATAAAAAAGTATAGAGATTAGCATCCAAAATTAGTAGAATTAGATCAATAGAAGGGGTTTGGATTGAATATAAAAATAAATTAGAAAGGAGGTAAGGTATTTTTACTAAAATATTCTAGGATTAGAGGATATTGAAGTTCTTAATAATAAACTTCTGCAAGAAATACTACTGCGAGAAGTACCTTAAGTTATAACAGATGAAGATAATATCAAACTAATGGAGACTATTACTATGGAATAAGCTCATCCAACTCTTTTCTCTTTTGATAAGGATAAATCCCCAGGTCTCAATGAGATCTCTATAGCATCCTATCAAAATAACTAGGAAATAGTGAAGGCTTCTTAAGGGTAAAACAATATATACTTTATAAAATAAATGCAACATGTCTTACCCTAATTCCAAAAATGAAGGACACATAATTGTTTGATTCATTTAAGCCCATAAGCCTATGTAATATGGAATATAAGATCATCTTCAAAATGATGACAAATCGGTTAAGACCACTATTAGACAAAATTATTTTAGAAGAGCAAGGAACATTTGTGAAAGGGAGATAAATTTTGGATGGGATCATAATAGCTCATAAATTAATGTATCAAAAACTTCTAGAAACGAGAGGGCGATGGTCTTAAAACTTGATATAAAGAAATCCTATGATAGGGTTAAATGAGATTTTATTTTTACAGTAATAGAAAATTGTGGATTTAGAAAGAAATGGATCATATGGATTAAAGCTTGTCTCTATGGTACCATATTTAGTGTTGGTCATTGGGCTAGTAACATAATCATTTAAATCTAAGATGGGTCTTAGATAGGGAGATCCTCTATCACCATATGTTTTCATTATTATGGCAGAGGTATTAGGAAGGAACTTGAAGAAGGCATACAAAGATGAGCTAATAAGTAGACTTAAGGCTAGTAATAACATTGAAAACATCACCAATAAATAGTTGTAGCTGATACAACCCTTTTTGGGAGGGCATGGAAGAATGAGTCTAGATCTTTGAATAAATTAATAAACAAATATAAAATGGCATTAGGGTAAAACGTTAATAGGATAAAATTTAAAATTTACTTCCTAAAAAATCCAACTAGAAGCAAAGTAGGGATGTGAAGGTTACTTCAAATGGAGTAGGCAAAATTGCCAATAAAATATCTAGGGATGTCTTTATTTGAGGCGAGAATGAGGATATACTTTTGGAATCTAGTTGTAAGTAAATTTTAGAATAAACTATCGATATGGAAAGGTAGATGGTTATTGTTAGCAGGAAGAGTGCAACTAATTAAATCAGTCTTATAGGCTATTTCAACATGTTATATGTCTTTATATATTATGCTAAAATTGATAGAAACTAGTTGAATCTATATTATGTAGTCATTTTTGTGTTCATGTGATAAGGATACGGTATGGAATTAAATAATATGCCTTAATGACATTTGTTGTAAATTATTAATGAGGCATAATGTGGCAAGATAAAGATAGTGCATATTAAATACAATCCTATCCCTTGCCACACATGGTAATGAGCCCATGGTTTGGCTCATACCATAGTATTGTATCGGGCACTTTGTGCCTATATATTGCATGATTATCAATGAAAACATCAATCTGGAGTTTTGGCCTGTAATTCCATATCATTTGGTATCAAAGCGGTGAGATCCACCCTGTGAGGGGGATTCTCCTCATGGAAATCCCCCTATTCCCTCCTCCTTCCCATTTTTCCCTCCCTGTTTTCTAGTTTTAATATCTCCATTTTGGGATATTCTGGTTTCATTTATGTTTTCATCCTACCACGCCCTCGATTCTCCTTGCTCGGCTATTTCATCCGCCCATTGTCTCTTGTCACTTCTATAGTCATGAAAACATCTTTATATTTTATGCACGAGGATCTTCGTAGTAAATATTCAGTGCATCCTGGCCCATTTTAAGCACGGTTGTTCAACAACAACATTTAAACCTAGCAATATTTCTAGCGACCTGTTTTGTGGTGTACCATTCCATTTATGGTGCTTTTAGTGGATTGTGTCTACCCCGCCCATTGTGCACTCGTCGCATACCGTGCCCACTTAATGCCTCTTCTGCACATTTTTTGATGCCTTCAACATCCTAAATGATGGCCTAAATATTTTTCCTGACGTAACAATCTTTGACGTGTGCCTGTTTTCCAGCATTCAATTTTTTTTTTACAACGATTTGCATCCTTCTGTGACTTCAACTTGCTTCTTTGGATCATGACGCCCTCCACCAGATCTATTTTTCATCATATTCTCATTTTTCTACAATTGTTATCATGTATTTTTAGTCGATTTACGATGTCTACCACCTCTTTCCAGTTTTTACGCCTCTCGACGATGCTCTTTTCCATTTTTGGCATGATCTCTCTACTTGTGGATCGCCCTCACATTATGATCGATGCACCTTCAGCCCGCTCCATGGCCACCTCCAACACACTAATATTTTGGCGTCACAACCTTACAAATAACCCTCGCTGGTTCTTTGATCATGTTTCTATGCCACCTCATGTTTCTGACAATGAAGATACCATTTATGGCAACCCTCACACTCCTTTCGATCCTGTTTTGTCCCTTGCGGTACTAACTTCATGATGCTTCTAAGTTTACTAGCAAATCACATCATTTTTCAATGCTATATATTTTTCGACGATCAAATTTTCTATTCTTTCTAAGGTTTCAACAAAAAAATTAAACCTTTTTTTTCGACGCATTTTTCTTTTCTCCGATGTTCCATTTTTTTTTTTGTTTTGACAGGGCATCTTCCACTTGTTTTTCACCACCATCATCAGCATTATCCTACATCCCTGTCGTTTATGCCCTTCATGGTGTTTATTTTGGCCTCAAGGATTGCATTTAATATGCACTATCTTTATCTTGCCACATTATGCCTCATTAATAATTTACCACAAATGTCATTAAGACATTATTTAATTCCATACCGTATCCTTATCATTCCTCTCCACTATAGATGCATTGGTCCCCAATGCATACAAACAGGGAAGGAGAATATGGAGAAGAGAACAAGAGCCAAATGAGGCTAAGGATCCAATAAAGTCAATGTAGAAGTTGATGTCGAAGAACTGATGTAGTGTTTCCTAAGATGTCTAATTGGTAAAGACATGTGCTGAGCAAAAAAGTTGTGCTGAAATCCACTGAGAGACGAGCCACGAGAGGGCTAAAAAAAATCCAATGTGAAGTACAAAATGCCACAAGAGGTCTAAGACCCAGGTGATGAATGAGATCACAAGGAAAGGGCCTTAATCTATTGAAGGAAGATAGAACGACAACTCTGAAAGTGAAGGAGTACCCATGTGATAGATGTGGATCACATTGTCCGTGCCCACTCGTTGAGCTGTCTCCACCACATCTAACTCTTGTTCGTCTCTCACCACTAACTCATTAGTGATGCCTTTCTATCATGGCTCCCTATCCTACATTTCCTATTTACCCTCGCATGTAGATCCTGAGGTGCTTCAGTCTATACAGCCTTCCAATCCTGCCCTGCCAAGCACATTGTCTTTGATTGTTGCCTTGCGCGCTTTGACCATTTGGCCATGATTTGGCATGATTTTCCAAACCGTGGCATGATTTTATGAACCATCATGAATAACCTATTTTCTAGAATATTCTTTGGAAATATTCCCTCTTTCATATTTATCAAATGGGTACGATAATCCTTTTTATTTTTGCTCGTGCTATCTTAGTTATTTTTCTTACAAATCGAGGCTCTATTTCAACTTAAACATAGCCTTATGTATAGTTTTTGGAAAACTCTTTCCACGAAGGATCCAATTGAAGCATAAAATTTACATTTTATAAAGGTCTGATTCACCCTATAAAGCTTTGATGTTTATGTTGCCAAAATTCAATTTTACAAATCAATGTTGTACTCAAGAGTGCACTTTCGGTTGAACCTGACACTCCTCAATCCACATTCATGTTTAGACTCTTTTGGAAGAATATTTACTCTCCAGACCATGGCATTTGCATACAGGTACTCCCCATTAATGGGGTTGTCTCAAATATTTTAATGACCACAACCCTTCTTATGTGATCCACATCTATCACATGGGTACTCCACTTTCAGAGTTGTTGTTCTCTCTTCCTTCAATAGATTAAGGCCCTTTCCTTGTGATCTCAGTCATAACTTGGGTCTTAGCCCTCTTGTGGCCTTTGGTACTCCTTAACATTGGAGTTTTTTTAGCCCTCTCATGGCTCATCTCTCAATGGATTTCAGCATAACTTTTTTGCTTAGCACATGTCTTCACCAATTGGACACCTCAAGCAACACTACATTAGTTCTTCAGCATCAGAATCTACATCTACTTTATTGGATTCTTAGCCTCATTTAGATATTGTTCTCATCTTCTGATTCTCCTTTCCTATTTGTATACATTGGAGACCAATGCATCTACAGTGGGGAGGAATGATAAGGATACGATATGGCATTAAATAATATGCCTTAATGACATTTGTTGTAAATTATTAATGAGGCATAATGTGGCAAGATAAATATAGTGCATATTAAATGCAATCCTATCCCTTGCCACACATGGTAATGAGCCCATGGTTTGGCTCATACCATAGTATTGTATCGGGTACTTTATATATTGCATGATTATCAATGAAAACATCAATTTGGAGTTTTGGCCTGTAATTCTATATCATCATGATTACATGATAAAAGAAAATTTTCTTTGGTTAATGGAGCAAGGTGTGTGATGATAAAACTAGAGGAGATCTCGGTTTAAAAATTCTTATAGATGCAAACTTAGCTCTACCGGGAAAAGTAATTTGGAGAGTGTACAAAGAGACTAAAAGATAATTGGCAAGAATTCTTCTAAGTACATTGAGCCCAATGACCCAAGCTTAATCTTTATTGCATTCTCACTACCAAATGGTTCTACACTATGGAATGGTTTAAAAAAATCAAGTAATCTAATGATTAAAGGTTTAATATGGGTGGTGGAAACAAAAGAAAAAATTCTATTTGGATGGATACTTGGTGTGATAAACAACCGTTCAATATAGATCCAATTTTGAAACCATGGATGAGATTACTTCAAAATAGTTATGGTGATAGGGTTTCAAGCATTATGTACAAGGATTAGGAAGGAAGATACAAATGAAAAGAATATTTTTTTATAAGTATACTAGACATTATTGCTAGGAGGTAGTTGATCGAAAGATAACAACAATTATTATAAAGAGGAGATTCGAGGATAAGTTGATATGAGAGTTGAATAGCGTAGGAGAATACATAGCAA
Organism: Wollemia nobilis; assembly: GCA_028583015.1. Lineage (NCBI taxonomy): Eukaryota > Viridiplantae > Streptophyta > Pinopsida > Araucariales > Araucariaceae > Wollemia > Wollemia nobilis. The sequence goes on from JAQPPZ010001683.1 coordinate 2,040,662, forward strand.
GAAGTTGATTTAATGTAAAGCGTCAATAAAATAGGAATAGCTCAAGAATATGGAGAGATATTTGGGATAGCTTGAGCATTCCAAAATTCAAAATGTTTGTATGGCTAGTAGGTCATAGGAAAATTGTATCCTAGGATAACCTAATGAAAAGGGGTTTTCATGGCCCCTCACAATGTGTTCTATATAAAAATGAGGAGAGTATAGACCATCTCTTGGAACACTATTCAATAGTCTAGAAACTATGGCAATGAATTCTTAATATGTTTTGTAAATGCATGGTGAGGAATGGTAAAATTGAAGAATGGTTAAAGCAATGGAATAGCACTTTTAAAAGTTAAGCATTATAGACAATTTGGGATACGTTGAAAGATACAATACTTTGGGTTGTATGGCTAGAAAGGAAAAAATAATATTTAAAGGAAAGGAAGGCAATTTAGAGGTAATTAAAAGGAATATTTATTTAGCCATAGAGGATTCTAAACCAACCCTATCAACTCACTCAATCTCTACTATTGAAGCAAAGAGTCTTGATAGTTGGTGTTAAGTCATCAAATGGAATTATGATGTTGGGTATAGGAGAAACAAAAGGAAGTAAAAGAATATAAAATGGAAACCACTAAAGCATCTAAAGGAAATATAGGATCAACAAGAGGAGAAGGAATTATTAGAAATAATAGGGGTGAGATCTTGTCACATTATGCTTTCAATAGTGAATTTAAGACAAATAATGAAGCTAAATCTTGGGTGACTTTGGAAGGGCTAAAAATATGTAGACAAATAAAATGAAATAGAGTATGGATGGAAGGTGATTCACAAATAGTAATAAATGCAAAGGCTCTATGGAACATATAAGAGATAATTGTAGAAATACAAGACCTTTCTATAAAGTTAGAAGAATTCAAGTTTACACATATGTAAATGGAAGTGAACAAATGTGCAAATAGGCTAGCCAATAGAGGATTATGAAGTTAAATTATATTTTTATGGTTAGAGAAAGTAGTATGTTTAGCTGAAGCTAACACAAAAATTTTGATTGTCTAAATCAAATAATGATTAGAATTTACTTCAATGTTTTTCATTGGTAATATTTGCTATATTTTATAACATTAATATGTTTTTATATATGTGGATGCAAAGACACGACACTTGAAAATAAAATGGCAGAATCAAATAAAGCAATGAGATAAAACAGATTGCACAAAAGAAATATATATTCAATGGGGGGGCCAATAGACTCCTTTGTTACAATCAATATCCAATGCAGATATTTGATACAATAATTTACTGCGAAACTAGGGTTCTTCGAAATCCTAGTTAGATATAACAGAAGTGTCTTCATATCTGAGTGTGTCCTTGATCCCAACATGTTGAGTGGCCTTTGAATATACAATGTGGGCCACTCCAGCTTCAAGAGCCATCAAATAATATGTTGAATTTGTATATTTGCATGCAAAACAAAACACAAGAGCATCAGTAATACCTGTGAGGGCTCCACAGTGTGAGACCCTCAGACATTAACAAAACCCTAGCTTAAGAATCAATTTAAAATGCATGCCAAACCAACGAATAAATTAAATAAAAAAATGCTAAATATACCTTGCTTTGTTGTTGCAGATTTTATGGTGTAGCAAATTTAGATCTTTGTTTCAATGTCACAGCAAGCTCTAACACGAGCTTCGCAAGCTCTGGTTCACACCTAGGACTTCGTAGGCTCTGGAATGTGCTAGGTAAGCTCTGTAGTGAACTTGGCACTTGAATACAGGGTAAGCTATGGTGGGCACTTGGAAAGCTCTACAGCGAGCTTCACAAGCTCAGCATAGCGCTCACAGGGTAGGGCAGATATGTAGAAATAGATCAGGAAGGATGGTGACGGAGGTGGCAGATGGAATACATCTATGGCAGTGAGCAAGGATGGATGGACGATGGCTAGAATGGTAAAAGTATTGTTGTCTTAGCTAGGGCATCAGATCTTCAATTCTCTCTATCTTCGCTTCACTAGGGCATCAACAAATGCTTCTCCAAGTATATCTCTTAATCTCCAGGTTTCAAGGTTTGGGCATTTGCAAAATACCCTATTTATAATCCAACCTAGGGTTTTCTTAGGGTTTTAGCCTTGCACTTTTGATCTTGTGGCTAAGATTAAGTCATATCCTAGGGTTGAGATTACTTTTTGAATGTGACATGGATTAATTAAAATGGATGGTGGAGATTAAATGAAATCGAACGACTAAGGTTAATTGAGTTTATTTATATATATTTTATAATAAATATATTAAAATATAATAAAATATTATATAAAATATTATAAAATAATATTAAAATAACCCCAATTAGGCTAGGAAATGGCGGGAAGGTGGATTTGGGCCAAATAATTGGTGGGAAGGTGGAATGGAAGACAAGTGGGTGGTGGGATGGTTAGGATGGAGGTTTAGTGGCTACAATTTGGTGTCTACAATATAAATTGTATATTACAATTCTTGTGGTTGCACTTATGCTTTGGGAAGGAAACTAATAGTTTAGATCTAGTAAAGCGGACTATAATAGTGTGAAGTTTTAGAAATATTACTCTAATAAGATGTAGTGCATATATAGTAGAGGTGGAGTTTTGGTATTGTGAAGGGTGCTACAAGAAAATATCAATAAGAAGGATGCAAAAATTTGGAATATTTGTATTTATAAAGAAAATTAAAGAAGATTCAAAAAGTAAGAATCAAGAATTCAGACATTTTATAAAAAAGATATACATATCTACCTATAGCAACTCAATTGAGATGAGAATTGAAGCTATTTATAAACTCTCAAGCTCTAAAGGAGAGAGTTATGATTTTACAAGGGTGGGGGACCTAAGTACAACCCCGTTTTCTCTAACAAAAATAAAATATTTTCAATAGTGGTTATTAATGTAAGGCATTTCAATTGCTTTTTATATATAATAATTAATTATGCATATGTATTCATTATCAGTTGTTATTTAAGTAGTGAGAAATGCAATAATGCATTTTGGAATATGGGGGATTGTTTGGTAATTTATTCTATAGGAACTTTTGAAGGTATTGTGATAATATGAGATAAACACAAATGGAAAGGGCAATTGCTAGAAAAGCAAAAAGTAATGGAGTTATTGGTCTATTTGTAAGAAAGAGGAAAATGTGAAAGTTGAGTTTATAAATGTATATGCTCCAACTATAGTTATTCCTCATGTAAGATGTTGGAAGAACCTTACCATATTTTTGTCAAATACAATGATGATTCAAAATTGTGATCTATGGTTGCTTGGGGGGACTTTAATACAATCTCTCCTTTGTAATTAGATGGTCTATATAATTGTAGGATTTTGATTTATTCATTAATTTTAATGGTCTTTGGGATGTTATTCCTTCAAGTTTTTAATATAAATAGGATAATTAATGCATTTATAAAACTCATATAACAGAAATATTGGATAGATTTTTGTTATCAAACACATGGTTGCAAACGAATTGGACAATCTCTTCAAGAATTTTATTATGAACAAGATAAAATCACAAACCCATTTCCTTGAGATGTTATTTACTCAATAATGGTCATCCCAATCCATTTTTATTTCAACCTATGTGGTTCCAAGACCCAAATTTCTTCCAAATGGTTATGTTATTATGGGATGAAGCAAATTTTGAAGGATCATGTATATAATTTTGTTCAAAATATGAAGTATCTAAATAGGTAAATAAATATTTGGAATGCCAAATATATTGGTAACCTATTTAAATAAAAGAAGAAAATTGAATCCAAACTCAAAAATTTACAAGACATGGTAGAAATCAATGGAATGAACTAGGATTCTTATGTTCAAGAAAAACAATTTATTTTAATTACCATAATATATTGGAAAAGAAGGAATCATATTAGTTCCAAAATTCAATGGAAAATGGATGAAGGAAGGATATAGAAATATCAAATTGTTCATGATATAACCAAAACATATTCTTATTTTTGCCACATTAAAGGTATTTCAGTTTCAGATGGAAGACATAATGAGGAAGAAGAATATATCAAGAAATAAACAATTAACTATTTCAATGATATTTTGTTAGATGGGTAAGATAAGGAGGGTCAAGGTAAGCTTTGCAAAGTATTCCATCAATTATCACATACAAAACTAAAGCTTGTTGAAGATCTCTATGGAGGAGCTACATGAGTTAGTTTTATCTTTCCATCCTAACAAGGCAGTAGTCATAATGAATTTCCTATAATTTTCTTTCACGAATTGTAGAATTTATTGAAGAGTGATATGTTAGCTACAATTGAAGAGGCCCATAAAATGAAGGCTACAATAAGTGATATCAATGCTACATTATTACATTGGTTTCCAAGAAAGTTGAGACAAACAATTTTGATAGTTTTCACCAATATGATTTATAATATCATTTTAATATTATGGCAAATAGGTTGAAAAGCATTTTAGGTTGCATTATCTCAAAGGAACAAGGTTGTTTTGTCTATGGTAAACAATTCTTGATGATGTAATCATTACATAGGATGTGAGACATTCTCTTCATTTATATAAAAAGCCAGCTATGCTTATGAAATTAAATATGAACAAAGCATATGGTAGGGTTTTTGGTAGTTTTGTACATCAAAAAAAATATTTTTGGTCAAAGTTGGTTTGAATGGATTACATGTTGTTATAGCATTCCAAAATATTATATTTTGATCAATGGATATTCTACTAGATACTTTGACTCATCTCGTGGATTTTGTCGAGGGTGATCTGTTATCTTCATATTTATTTATTATTCTTAAAGAGGCGTTAGAGAGAGCTTTCTCAAATGTAAAAATGGAAGGAAAAATCAAAGGCATTCAAGTGATAAATGATCCTTCTAAATCTTGTCTCCAATTTTTTGATTATATATTTTCTAGGTCATCCATCATTAGTGATATGAAGTTTAAATCATTATTATTATGTAATGAGAAGGCTACTAGACAATTGGTTAATATTATAAAATCCAAGAATTTTCATTAACACTACCTTATATTTATAACAAATTATTATGGATATTTTATGGTTTAAAATTAAAAATTTTACATCGACATATATAGGTATTCCTTAGTCTCATAAAGGAAATAAGGATATTTGGGAATAGAATGAAATCTTGTTTGCTAGGTTGGAAAGTTAAGTTCTTAACCTTGGTTGGTAGGCTACAACTTATAAAGACTACATTACAATCCATCACTAGTTATCTAATATCACTTTTAATATTTCCAATAGATATAGCATCCAAATTTAATAAAATTCAAAGATATTTGATGAACAAAGGAAAAAATATTGGATGAGCAAGCTTGTGAAATTGTATACTTATGAGTTTGGCCTTAGGAAAAAATTGGTTAGAGATTACTCAAAGGCAAGGGAAAGAGTTGGTAAAAAATGTTACTTCAAAAATATATAGGTACTCTTGATACAATAAAATTATTTAGGAAAAAAATACTATGAGAAGACCTGATCGAAGGGGAAACCTTCATGATTGGTCCTGGGGAGAGACCATGGAAATACTATGGGTGATTCATGGATCTCTAAAAACTCTACCTAAAATATCACCAACATGGAACTTCATATTAGATAGTTTGTAGTTGATCAAGAAACATATTATATGGACATTCAATGAGGGGGTTTAAGAAAATTTTTAGTTTGATGCTTGGTTTAAGCCTTGTCTTCTTATATCTAATAAAAATGGAATCCATTGGCTCAAGAATATCTAGCTTGTAACTGTCCAAAGTTCAAATATTATATTAATGTGAGCACAACTTCAAATCATGGTTGAAGTAAAATGACTCAAACAAATATAGATGAACTTCAAAAGATGCTTCAAGATTTTTATTTACCTCTTTTTACACAAAAGGATGATTTGGTTTGGAATCTATAAAATATGGTGGATACTCGATCAAATTGGGATATGAGGATGTAGTGTAATTTAGATTTTCTAATCTCAATGAATTCCATTGAAAGAATTTTTAGTCATAAGAGGCCCTCTTAAGGCCTCAACATTCCTTTGGTTAGTAGTCCAAAGCAAGATTCTTATAGGAGAGATTCTATAAAAAAGAGGATATCATGTACCTTTCAAATGTGCTTTGTGTGAGAAGTATTTAGAAACATTAGACCATTTACTTCTTCATTATCCATTTTCTTACACAATTTATGAAAATATATTGGATAGTCCCATCGACATTGGAAGTGTCAAATGAATAACGGTATTAATTATTTCAAAGCTAAAGCATTATGTATTTTATGGAGGATTGGTCCTACTATTATTTTTTAAAAAAATTGGCTTAAAAAGGAATAGTAGAAATTTTAAGCATAAATCTCAAAATTATGCTCAAGTTTGGAACTATATTATTTTCTCTCTTATACAATGTTTAGGACATGGTGGTCATCATACCTCCAATATTGTTGCTACTCAAGGTGGTGTGGGTGTCAATATGCTACAACCTTAACCTGACATTTTGTTTTCTTTTATTCTTCAACAATTTTCCTTTTTTATTTTAAATTCTTCTTCACAATATTCTCTCCTATACATTTCTTTTGGTGCATCTTTATGCAATTCTAACAAGGCTTCCTTGGACTTTACTATTGCTACTATAAATTCAACTTTCGATTTTTCTAATGGTTCTTCAACTTGTTCCCTTACCATAAATACTTCTTGCTTATCCTTGTATCCTAGAATGCGACCACAAATTTGCATGTTGTCATCTAAATTTTTTCCTTCTATTATATCATCTTTATTCATTTCTTTTAGGTCCCTCTAAAGCCTTTTTATTTCTTCTTCATATCCTTTGATAGTGACTTTCAAACTAGCTATCATTTTATAAGGATTCCACTAACACAAAAATACATGCTCTATTTCATCCCATGTCAAAATTATTTCCTTAGCAATCCTTTCCTTAGTAAGCATATTGCACCAATCATGAGCTTCCTCTTTTAAAATATAAAATAGTTTGCAATTCCAAAAAAAACACCAAAATATAGAGATTTAAACTTCATCCACCATTCTCAAGCATCAATGTCATCATTTCTAGTGAAAATTGGTAACTCCATGATCTCAACCCAAAAAAATCCCAAAAGTAGCTAGGGTTTTGGAAAGAAAAAAAAACTAGGATTTTTCAAAATTTTCTCTCTTTAAAAAAAACTCCTCTAATCCTTGTTATCACTAGCAAATAAATTTAAATGCAATATAATTGACATAAAAAGAAATGCAGACATTTATTATGAATTTGCATTAATCCATTACCAAGCTTCTATTTCAAAGGGTTCAACACTATTGCACAAATTGTTGTTGTTGTTGCAAAGAAGCATGGACAACTTTGATGGTACTACAATTATTCTTGATGGTGATGGAAATAATGCTGGAAAATTATTTTACCAATAAACAATATATTGCATCTTAAACTCAAATCACTTCTCTTTGCTTGTATTCTTCAAATTGCTTATCTTTGTTGTTAATCTTGTCAGTAATTTTCTCCTCTGGTAATCCCCTCTTTCATAAATATCACTGCTTTTATATTGCTAGTGTGCCTAGATTATAGAATTAAGTCATTGACTCTTTAGCTTCATACATTGCCTTGTTTGACCCCCATCAAGACTCAGAAGATACTAAAAATACCATTAAGATCGACCATGATTCCATCATTGTAGATTCCCAACTTAAATAAGAAGATATATATGATTGAAATTAATATCATTGAGTCTACCAAGACTTCCCATGATATAAAGGTATTATATAATTTCTAAGTTTCAAATTTATCCCAAGGTATTTGATGTCAAATGTAGATATGGTATTTGTAAGTAAGCAATTAAATATTTTATCCTAGGAGATATCCTTTGCTATAGAAACCTTAATGGTAAGTTTATTAGATGTGTATTATAAGATGAATTACCTAAGGCCTTACATAAATACCATTCTAATACTTGTGGTAGACACTTTAATAGACATTTTATTACCTCTAAGATTCTTCACATGGGATACTTTGGGCCCATAATAGAAAAGGATTGTCATGAATTTGTGTTTAATATTTTTTTTAAAAATGCAAATCTTATTCATGTTCTTACCCAATATCTAAATTCTATTGATTTCCCTTGACTATTATCCATAAGGGACTTCTACCAAATTCATTTGATGGTCATGAATTCATAATCATTGCCATTGAATATTTTACCAAATGAGTTGAGGCAATTCCTTCAACATATACTATGGTATCTATAGATTGATCTATCATCATATCATAAATGGGTTTGAAATACCTTCTACAATCATTTTAGATAAGGGCATATATTACAAGAAAGATGTAAAGAAATTGTGCTAAAAATATTTATATCCAACACTTGTTCTCTTCATCAATATAATGGATAATTGGACTCTTCAAATAAAATCTTCGTAAAAAAATCACAAAATATGGTTAAATAAAATAATAAATATTGGCACATAAAGGTATATATTACCTTATGGGCTTATCACACAAGTAAAAAAACTATCATAGGGGCAAATTCATTGTCTCTTGTATATGGTGAAGAAGTCTTATCTCTAGAAGTTAAAATTATATATCTTTCAGTATCATTATGTGATATTATAGGTGAAGAATATTTTAGAGAGGTAAGATTACATAAATTGGCTAAGACGAAACCTGATTATAAGCACATGAATATAATAGAATTTACAAGAAAAAATATTATGAGAGCATACAACAAAATGTCAAGACAAGATTTTTAAGTTCATGACCAAGTACTCAAGCTAGTAATACCCATGGTGAGAAAGACTAGTTTTTCAAAAATCGCATGGATCTTATATCACTCTAGAATCTTACATATCTAAAGCAATTAAGGTTCAAATTTTTAATGGAGATGAGCTTAAGAAACTTTTCAAATGCACGTACCTCAAAAGAAAATATGCATAGTGTACCTATTGGGGCATTTGAACCCATCCACTCTACAAAGGGTCATTATAGTGGGGATTCATTTGAATTATTTTATCTCTTTTTCATTCCATCTATCAAATTTATCTTTATTTTCCAACTCCTTTTGACTTTAATAAGACCAAATATGAAGAATTCTATGGCTACAAATAAGTCACGAAGTGGTATTTGTCCATCATTATACAATAATTTTTTCCTATTAGAATACTTATATCCCCAAATCTATATTCTATGTTTATAGAATTATTAGGTAGTGTCACCTAGGTCCAATATGAACTTGCAAATTCTTATCTTACTTACAAAATATGTGATATCAATATCAAACTTTTTCATAGAAAATAAAGCAAAATACCAAAAATGAAAGCCCATTTTAGTTACAAAAAGCAATATTTTCCATCAAATTCTTCTAGAAGAAAACTATTGTAACATATATTTGTTATTTTCATGTTTTATCTCTTTCCACAAAAAAAATTATTAAAGGTTAGTAATATTCCCCAAGTAACTTCATCGCTTCCATAATGCTCGAGAAATTCATTGTGGGGGTTGATAATGGAGCTCTAAAAGAGTCTAAATATTTTATAAGAGATATTAACATCATCTAGTTGACTCCATAATTCTTGGAATAGCTATAAAAATACTCTCAATGTTTGGCAATGGATCTCAACAAAGGCCTTGGCCTAAAACTTCAAAAAAAATCAAAAAAATATAAACATTGAAAAATATAAAGCGAGAGAGAAAAATTATGTAATAATAATATATGGATGTTATCATACATAAAATAAAGAGGAATAATTCCATGAAATTTTACCAATATGTATTAATTTTCATGAGATATTGCATCTAGTGTAGAAAAGTTGAAGATATCATGCATCATGTCTATGGGTACTTCCAAAGCATATGGAAGAATCATTTAAGAAACATTATTGAAGGTCATTTCATCATATGAAAATATGGTAAATACCTTGATGAACATTTCTCCATGTAACAGTAATTGATTTTTCTTAAATTTCCTAATAATTAGTTTTAATCATTTATTAAGCTTTATGTTTCATACACTTACATCCCTCTTTGTCTTCGTCATATCATCACGTGTCCAAGTTAATGTAGATGATTGAGTAGCATGCCTATTTTTTTAATTTTTAACCTAACTTGACATGTCATAATAAAGTAACAAAGGATTGTGTCAATTATTTGCATGTGTTGTTCAAAAATGTATAAAAACAAACAAAAAGAAAAAAGGAAAAAAAAGGATACGAAAAACTAAAAGAAAAAGAAAAGGAAATAAATTTTAGGAATTATTACATCATAGACCATGTGAGAAGGCAAGTGGTATAACCATCCCTCACAAGGCATATGCATGTAGTATAGGACAAGATAGTTACAAGTTTGGTTGAAGGTTTTTTATGCCTAAAATAGGCATCCTATATACTTAAATATCCATAATTTCCACAATACAATCATTGAAGCATTGAGTTCTAACATGTGGTATTTAAGCAGGTAGGAGGAAAGAATTATCCTTTTAATCATCCTCTAGCCTTGGGATAGAGAAATCTAAAGATCACTCTATTTGAGAAAGAATTTTCAAGGGTTAAATTACCTATACAAAATTGTCACCGTAAAGCAAAATCCCATAGTAGATTTAAAAAATTTAGGTGAAAAACCTCTACAAAATCCTTCAAGAATCAAAAGGGTTTCAATCCCTTATAATACCAATAAGTTCATAAATCCTACAAGAAACAACCAGACCAAGTTTAGCAAGAAAGAAATAATTGCCATTTCAAAAATGCAAAGATGGAAGCCATAGAAGCTCCTTACGAATTACAAGAAAGGAATCCAAAAAGAAGCTTCTCAAAAGGAAAAATAAGTTATAGAAGCTCCTTAAAAAGTTAAAAAGAAGATTTAGAAAGCCATTGAAGCTTAACAAAAATATTACAAGAAGTTCCTTCCAAACAACAAAAAACATACTAATTTGAAATATTCAAAAGGTTATTAAGACCTTTCCAAATTGCAAGAGGTTTAAAAAGGCTAAGAGAAGCAACTCTTGTAGAAATAAAAGCAAAGTGGAAATAGAGGAAAGTATTGAACAAATGTTTCAAGAAGAAACATAAGGAGGTATAAAGCAAGAAGAAAGAAGGAAAATTTGGTAGGGTTTTTGCCAAAGCATGGTTAGGATAATATATCTAGTGAGAAGTGTCATCCAAGCAAGAAAAGGAAAAGAAGTTGAACATTGGATCATGACATGAGACAGGGTGCAAACTAGTTTTTGATTCAGAAAAGAGAGAGTTGTTGCACTGAGAAGAAAGACTCTCAAATCAAATGAAAAGTGTCAATTAAGCATCCTAGCTAGATAATAGTCCATCCAAGGCAACCAAGTGGAGCTAACAACCAAATAATAGCAACTTCACCATTATCAAAGTAAAGGATAGTTTAAATAAAAAAGAGTAGTTAAAGAGTACATAAAAATAATGCTAAAAAATGAGTATCCAAATTTGACAAAGCAACAATAAGAAGAAAGAAGCAAATTGAATGTTGAATAACAGACACTTCATGAGTAGAATATCAAGCAGATATTTCATGCCTCAGTTAAACAACCTCAAGGGTGAAGATATAATTTTTTTGAAGATCAAGAAGAAAAAATATCAAATACTTGGAGTCTCGTGTAGAAGAGTGACGCAAAATAAGAAGAAAATATCCCTATAAAAATCCAAAACATCAACCCATAACTGTCTCACACATAAAAAATCGTAGACGAAAAAAGTACATCATCCAAAGTGAATTTTCATGTTCAATTAAAAAATTTAGTGCAAAGGAATCCTATGAAGAAAATTCAGATGTCAAGAGCATGCACTTGGTGGACAAAAAATTATCACCCAAGCTCCCAAACAACAAAACATATTGATGAGCCCATTTGGGAAAGAAAGCATTCAAATTCTAGAATTGATCAACAAACTCTAAGCAAAGAAAGACATTAGGATCAAAGCACATGATTGAATCAATCAAAGTTTTCATCTAAGAATGAAAAGAAGAAGGCAATAGTTTAATTCTCGTTGCTTGTCCATAGACGTCAACCATTGACATCTCAAAAATATTTCATGATAAATATTAAGGTGATATCAAATATTTCAAAAGACACCAAAGATTATATGACACATTTTCCAAAGAATAGAACATGTGCAAAAGTGGACAAAAATATGAGGGCTTGTGTTGGTTCAATTGTCATCAAGATCGAGAAGAAAATCAATAAATTGAATATTTGACCTCACATCTATGATGGAAAGAAGAAAAAGAGAACAAAGATACAAATATTTTAAAAGTTCCTTTTGATTAAAGAGAAAATTACAAAAAGAATAAATTATTCTTCTAAGTATTTATTATTTGAAAGGAGGGAAGAAATTTCTTTCATCTCCATATTTCATACTTGGTCAAACAATTCTCCTAATATTTGAAATATCAATTAAAATCCAAGTATAGGCTTATATATACTCATCAAAAAGATTTTTTCAAGGTAGATTAAGAAGAATAAAATTAAAATTTTGTAAAATATTACTATGGCTAGTGGATTACCAAAGTTCTTGTTACTAGATTCTCAACTTTTAAGGGGAAATAATTATGTTGCCTAGAAATAAAACTCAAGACACAACTTGAGTTTGAGGAAGTATAACAAGTCATAGATGAGACCACTACCCATCCTAAAGAAGAAAATGAAGACCAAATAAAGTTTGACAAGGCAAATAGAAAGGCAAGATTAATCATCATGTTCAGAGTAGCAGATGAAGTCCAAGCATACATGAGGGATTCAACCACAACCAAATATGCATGAAAGAAGCTAAATATGAAGAGTGAAGAAAATATGGAATCATTCATGAGGAGAATTGTAGAGTTGTGAGCATCATTACAAGTATTAAGAACTCAAGTATCTGATGAAATATTAGTTCCAATTATTTTGATATCTCTTCCATCAAAGTATAATGTTTTTGTGACTATAAAAAATATTATTGAGCAAACACCAAGCTTTAAAAAGTTGGTGAACCTACTTCGAAAAGCAAAGACCTCATATACAACAGATTAAGAAAAATTACTAATTACAAATCAAATAGAGAAGCAATCATTCAAAAGAGGCATGAGACCTTCAAAATGCTTCTAACAAGAAAACAATTTTCAAACATATCAGAATCAAAGAAATAATTCTCAAAGAAGTCCCTTCCACATGCAAAAGACATGAAAATTCTAGCAAAATAAATCACACCATAAGAGAATGTTGGCATAATCCATTCAAAAATAGATCTCTTTCACGAAAGATAAACTGACATCAAGATATGTCATATTTGGAATAATAAGATCAAAGTTGGACAAATACACAACAAAACAATGTTGTCAAGGAGAAGCAAATTGAAGAAGGAAAAGAAGAATTTTAAGAAAAAGAAGAACATGTGTTTGTTGCACAAGCACAACTAAGACAACACAATAACATTTGGTATGATTCCAAACATATGATGGGTCAAGAAACTTGGATGCATTCAAATCATTCAAATTATTGGTGCAATGCAACTAGGAATATCAAGAACCAAACACTTAAGAGTGAAAATGTACACTCAAAATATGATTCTTCACTATTAGTATAATATTTTGAAGAAAAAACAATCAAGAGAATAAGGAAAAATGTAACATGCATTGAAGATTCAACCATCAATGGCACACCAAAGAAATCATGGATACATTGTTGACCATAAACAACATATTCTCCAGATGAACAATGTTAAGAAGAAACAAAATATTATTGATCTTATTGCATCAAGAGACAATGACAACATATACGAAATATTATAAACTAGTCAATTCAATGATTGATATATGATGCATGGTAGCACATTATAATGAAGATCAAAAAAAGTAGGAATACATCAAGTATCATGAGTAATAGCTTAATCAAATAAATGAAGCCATCAGAAAGAAGAAAATAAAAGAGGTGATTCACCTTACCATATTAGAAGATATTGATCAAGACAATATTTGGGAATAAATATACATGATAGGATAATATTTTTTAATTGGTTACATGGGATTGAAATAGGTCCCACCCGTATTACATCATCACCACATTGTGGTATTACAACAAAGCTTGGATATGTTGGAAATTTGAGTAGTTTTGTTGTCATTGATGTCAGGAGAGTATTGTTTAAATTTCGTCATCATTAAGGACATCAAGTGGTTTTTCCAAAAGCAAGAATGTCTTGAAAAGGAATAGTATATAATATTTATTTTAATATTATATGCCTAAAAAGGCCCAAAGGATGAAGACCCAAGGAAGGAGAAGCAAGTTTAAATTAAATAATAATATTATATTATAATATTTCGGGCCAAATAACAAGGTGAAGAAAAACAAGGTTCAAGTTGAAAATACCCATGAGCAATTTACAAAAGATTTAATCTAAATTAAAATATTTTAATCCTTGATTAAAATTTTAATTTAAATTAATAATGGGTGCAAGGGTTTTAAATTTAATATTTAAAATCTAATTTGAATTTAAAAAATTTGAAATTGGTCGACGTGTAAAAGACAATAAGCATGTGCATTTATATAGTAATTAATTCTCATTTTCTAAGTCCAAAAAAAAACATACACCTTCGAATGAAAATGAAATCGTGTGTTGCATTACTTGGAGAAAGAGAAATTTGCATTTCGAAGTGTTAGAGGCACACAAAGGAATAAGGACAGTGATGTGGATAGAGAAATCCACTGGTGGCGGTAGCGCAAGTGGTAGTTGAGGAAGTTCTAGGGCTTGTAAGGAAGGGATTGCGGGTTCGATCCACACGATTGACGTTTTTTCTAGAGGAGAGAAGCCTTTGTTTCATTTGGCATTTTTTTCAAGAGGCGACATATAGAGGGGATTGTGCACCTATGGTTTCATGTGGGCATGTAGCCCACTTGGTGACCTAGCTTTGGGCTAGGATGTTGGAGAGGCTACGTCGTGTGTTCGAATTTCACCGAAGACATTTTTGGTGGGTAGAATAAATCAAAGGTATGATATGCACATTTTTATTTCTCCAAAGGTCTTGAAATTTGGAAATTGCTTAGAGGGTTTCATGAGTTCTAAAAGATAGCTATGAGTTTTTGAGGGAGGTATAAGGTAAAGTAAATTAAAATATTTTATTTTGATTATTTTTTGATTGAAATTTATTTTATAAAGTTAGAGTGATAAGGTGTATAAAGGAAATTGTTGTGTATTTTGTTATAATAAAGATGTTGACTTATATTGTGTAGGTTTGGATATTATAAGGTGTACTAAGAGATTTGATATTTTTGTATGGTAAAATAATTATTGGGAAAATTATTTTGTGGAGATCTTGAGATAGGTTGTGGCTACCTAACCTTAATATTGGCAAAGAAGATTTGATTGTGGTTAAGACAGGTTTTGAAGACATATCTCCATCAAGATAAAAGGTATGGGCACATCTTCCTTGTGAGTGAAATATTGTTGGATTGGATGTTGTGAATGCGAAGTTGGAGTGAAAAGGATTGTTTGATAAACATTGTTGATTTTGGTTTTGAGATATCCAATATTGATTGGTGAGGGTTTTTCTGGAATGAAATTTGATTCTAGAAACCTTGTATGATAAGCATTGTTGGAAATGTTGAGTGAGCCTTCATATGCATGATTAGGGTTTGTGAAATATTGTGAGTATCATTGTTATGTGAAGTAGAGAACTATCTTGAACTAGGGTTTTATGAAATATCATGAGTGTCATTGTTATGTGAATTTGGAATCATCTTGAGTCAAGGTTGAGTTCCCATAGTGTGAGTTGTTGGAAGCATAGTCAAACACTTGGTTAGGGTTTAGCAAGTTGTGTTTCATTGATTGATTGGTTGAGTGGAGTTTATTGAGCATTATTGATTGAAAGTATTAGAGTGATAGTTCAAGTTCTGTGAAACAAATTGTTCTTTATTTCTAGATTGAGTTGAAAGAGAGATTGAAAGTGATTGAGCATTGTTGTGAGTGTGAAGCATATTGAGTCTCTAACCATTCTCTATATGTTTATGTGGTAAAACAAGAGATATTGAAAGTGATTGAGCATTGTTGTGAGTGTGAAGCATATTGAGTCTCTAACCATTCTCTATATGTTTCTATGGTAAAATAAGAGAGATTGAAAGTGATTGAGCATTGTTGTGAGTGTGAAGAATATTGAGTCTCTAACCATTCTCTATATGTTTCTGTGGTAAAACAAGAGAGATTTAAAGTGATTGAGCATTGTTGTGAGTGTGAATCATATTGAGTCTCTAACCATTCTCTATATGTTTTTGTAAGTTAAACAAGATTCTATGTGAAACTTGTTTGTGTAATTGAAGAGGTTTTTGTGATAGATTGAGTTGAGTTGAGTAAGCTTTTATGGAAGCTTACAATGCAGATTTGAGGTAAGTCTTGGTGAAGACTTGAGAGCAACTTGAGAAAGTTCTTGAGAGGACCTGTGGAAAGATTTGAGGTAAGTCTTTGAGAAGACTTGAGAGCAGATTTGATTGATTAATTTGTTCAAAGCTTTGTATTAAGGCTTGGGGTAAATCTAGCAGATTTTATTAGTGATTGGATCAAGCTTTATGTTAAGGCTTGAGGATAGATTTGAGGATAGAGTTTAGCATAGATTTAAGGATAGGTTTGTGCCAGACCAGAGATAGAGATTGAGCAAATTTGTGCTAGATCGAATGACTGTATTTAGTGTAGATTTGAGAGAAATATTGAGCAAATTTGTGCTAGATCGAAGGACTATGTTTAGTGTAGATTTGAGATAGATATTGAGCAGATTTGTGCTAGATCGAAGGACTATGTTTAGTGTATATTTAAGATAGATATTGAGCATATTTTTGCTAGACCAAAGGACTATGTTTAGTGCATATTTGAGATAGATATTGATCAGATTTATGCTAGACCAAAGGACTATGTTTAGTGTAGATTTGACAAAGGTGGGATCAATATTTGGAGGTGACAAAGTAGAGGATAGTAGTCTCTAATGGATAGAGATCCATTAGCCATGGCAGTGAGGATAGAGGTCTTCTGAGTGAGTATAGGATTCTTGAGTGGAGAGAGATCCACAAGCTAGTGCAGTGGAGGCAGTAGTCTTCTAGAGGATCACTAGCCATAGTAGAGGAGAAGGAGTTCTTATTTGGATAGAGTTCCATAAATTAGCTTAGAGGATTGGTGTCTCCTATGGATAGGCATCCACAAAATTGATTAGGGGATTGGTGTCTCCTTTGGATAGAGGTCCATAAACATTGTAATAGGGAAGGATTCCCAAGAGATTTGTTGAGAAAATTTTAGTGAAATATTTTCTCTATGGACGTAGCCCACATTGTGTGAACCACATTAAATCGATGTCTCTATTGTGTGTGGTGATTCATGCATTATTTTGATTACTGCTATTGATATTGCCATTGATAAATTTGATAATATTGTTTGAGAAAAGAAAAGTAAAAAGTGGTCTTATACTGTTCACCCCTCCTCTCAGTATAAGCTTGTGTTCTTCAATTGGTATCAGAGCATGTTCCTTTGGAAGAGTTTAACAGCTTGAAGGAAAATCTCTCAAGAACACAGATGGCTTCTCAGAATTGATCTTTAGGAAATTCGGCACCATTGTTCAATGGCAACAATTATGTACTTTGGAGTATGAGAATGAAGATTCACCTAATGGCACTTGGAAATGAAATATGGGAAGCAGTTGAGAATGGATACATATCGCTAGCTACTCCACCTACAGATAAATATGGTAAGCTCCTACATCTAAATAATTCAAAGTCAATGAATGGAATTTTAAAGGGTTTGCATGAAATAGATTTTATAAAGGTTATGCATTGCAAATCAGCAAAGGAAATTTGGGATAAGTTGAAAGGTATATATGAGGGAGACAACAAGGTCAAAATAACAAATTTGTAAAATTACAAGAGAGCATTTGAAGACCTAAATATCAAGGATGAGGAAAATATTGTTGCATATATACTTCGTGTAGATGAGGTTGTTAACTCCATGCAATAACTTGGGCTCAAGGTTGAAGAAACAAATGTTTGTGATAATATTTTAAGGTCACTCCCAAAAAGGTATAGTGAAAATATTTCAGCTATAGAAGAGTCAAAAGATATTGAACTTTTGACAAGGGATGAGTTACATGGAATTATCACAGCTTTTGAGATGAGAACAAAAGAGGAACCTATTCCCTAGAAAGAAGTAACCTTCAAAGCTACTACGAAGACAAAGGGTGAGAAGTCATATTCAAGAAATGAGTCATCTAGTGATGAAGAAGTAAATTATCACAGAAGGAAAAAAGACTCAAGAAAATATAAAGGTACAAAATTAGTTAGATGTTTCAATTGTGGAAAATATGGTCACTATGCATCTGATTTTCCAGAGGCTAGAAATAGCAATGATGAAGAAAAACATGATCATAAGAACAGAGAAACATAAAAACATAGGTACCAAAAGAAAATCAGGTATGGATAAGGCAAGCAAGGAAAGAAGTTTTTCCAAAGGCATAAGAAGAGTTTTTATGCAGACAAGGCAAGTAAGAGTTCAAGTGATAGTGATGGAAGCTCCTCAAGTAATGATGAAGATGAAATTCTATTTCTGGAAAAATAAAAATAAGTGGTTAGAAATAAGTTACCAATGATTCTCAAGTGTTTTAGATGTGGTAACTTTGGTCATCTTGAAGATAGTTGTACAAGGAATGGATTTTGTTTCAGTGAAGATGAATATGAAGATGCTAGTGAAGGTCCAGAAGAAGAAAGTCTACTTTTGGCAATAGAATAAGGACATGCTCCTATGGAAGATGAATCATAAAGGAATGAAGATGATCCTAAAGGTAAAAAAATAGAGGAATAATCAGAGAAAGGAGAAGTTGATCTTGAGGGTGAGCTTATTTTTGCCCTTGATGCATTAAGGAAGGTAATAAAGCAGAACTTAAAACTCAAGTTTCAATTTCAAGAATGTGATGAAGAGAAAGGAAAGCTTATAGAAGATCTAACCAACTCAATAGCTAAGACAAAGAGATTTAAAGAGAAGTTAGAAGTAAAGGTTTTAGAATGTGAAAGGTTAGAGAATGAAGTAGCTTCACTAAGGAAGGAAGAAAAAGAGTCTAAATACAAGCTACACAGGTTTGGGAGAAGCTCAAAGAACTTGGATAAGATTATCAAGGTGCAAATATATTCATCAAAAAATACAAGACTTGTATTTGAACAGGTACAAAGAGAACAAGGAGAGGAGTCAATCTCAAGCTCTAAGGAAGAAGAAGCTTCAAAATAAGAGAGTGTAAGAGAGAGCAAGACTTATTAGAAATAGTTGAACAATAGAAAGTTCAACAAGGAAAGGAACAATGCACAAAGAAGGAACATATGGAACAGGAAACAACACAGGGTAAAAGAGACTAAGATACCAATGGGGTCAAGGCAAGGCAGTTTCAATGGATGATGCTTCTCATGTCACAGGTTTGGGCACAAGGCTACACAATGCAGGACACATAAAAGAAAGGAATATAGGAATTTTAGAAACAGGCATCTCTTTCAAGGGTATTGTCACTCTTGTAATCAATTTGGTCATAAGGTAGTTAATTTCAAGGTTCATAACAAGAATGGATATGGCTTCACCAGGATGAACTACAAAATATTTGCACCTTCAAGGAATCACAACCTTAAGTTCTATAAGTGCAATAATGTTGGACACATAGCTAAGTGGTGTAGAGCAAAAATTTTGGAGACAAGTAGGAACAAAAAAAGTTAGAGGAATCAGAAGGATCGGTTTAGGAAGAAGGTGGACAAAGGTAAAGATCAGTGTATGTTGGGAGTAGAGATACTCCCACCCCAAAATTAACCACCTCAAGAGAGGAGGTGGGGGAGGGGCTAAGCTAAGAGTCTCATTCTTAGCCCCAATCCCCAAAGGTGGCCCTTTGCCATTGATGTCAAAGGGGGAGAGATTTGAGTTAGGGGGAGAGCATTCAGTCAGGAGGAGCAGTTTCTCAGAGGGAGCAACTTTTGAAAAAAAAAGAAAAAGGAATGGTAAAAAAAAAGGGTTGCCATTAATGAAAAAGGGAGAGATTGATGGGGAACAGAAATTGCAATCTCACAGATCCAAATTTTCATTCATTAATTCGAAAATAAAATTTACAATATTAGCCCGTAGGCATAATTTCCCTATCACTATTGCAATTTCCTGCTCTACATTCCTCTCCTATTACACGCCTATGTTTTTATAGAGGTCCCGACCCTCTCTGATTCTGGAAATTCATAGAATATCAAAATAGCACAATGGCCACCGCTCTGAACAATCATCGCAGCCTTACTATTCAGAGTTCTGTCTACAGATCAACAATGTCGTAGCCTTCTGTCTCAAATTTGTAGATCGTGCTTCCATCTCCATGGATCCATGTAAATTGCCTCACGTTTGGCACATCTGTCTACACC
This sequence comes from Wollemia nobilis, assembly GCA_028583015.1. Classification (NCBI taxonomy): domain Eukaryota; kingdom Viridiplantae; phylum Streptophyta; class Pinopsida; order Araucariales; family Araucariaceae; genus Wollemia; species Wollemia nobilis. Next base: position 2,061,036 of record JAQPPZ010001683.1, read on the forward strand.
TTTTGGCATTTGAAGCTCTTCTTGGAAGACACACACATCCAAGAAGGATCAAAATGGACCTCGGCCCTCGAATCTGATCTACCCTACCTGGGGCTAGACTTCGACCCTTGTGCTCTGCTCTACTTTCCCTTTTTATAATTTTTTGGCATGACGATCTACTTTCCATCTGGTGGCCCTTCGTTTCCTCTTCCAGAACATTTCATTTCGTCTTCTCGTGTCGCTTCGTCATCCAAGTATTCAAAATGTCTCCCTTGCAACTCTTCATATTTGGCTTGTATTTTGGGCACAAAAATACGACATGTCACGATATTGTGATATTTTTTTGCCTTTGGCTCTTTCTCTGCCTTTCATCGTGAAAATGCGACATGTCGCGATATCACGACACTTTTTTGTCTTGGCCGCTTTCTCTGTCTTTCATCGCGAAAATGTGAGATGTCGTGATATCGTGACACTTTTCTGTCTCCGGCTCCTTCTCTGCCTTTTCATCACGAAAATGCGACATGTCACGAAATCGCGACATCTTCCTCCCTTGGCTTCTTCTTTGCCTTCTGGTCATGAAAATGTGACATGTCGTGAAATCGTGACATCTTCCTCCCTTGGCTTCTTCTTCACCTTCTGGTCGCAAAAATGCGACATGTCATGAAATCGCGACATTTCTTCCTTCTGGATTTCTCTCTCCTTGGCAGGTCGCAAAACTGTGACATGTCACGAAATCATGACATTCTTCCTCCGTGCCTTCTCTCTCCTCTGCAAGTCACGAAACTACGACATGTCACGAAATCGTGACATCTTCTTTTCTACACCTTCTCTCTCCTCTGTGAGTCGCGAAACTGCGACATGTCACAAAATCACATCTTCTTTTCTACACCTTCTCTCTCCTCTGTGGGTCACGAAACTGCGACATGTCATGAAATCACGACATCTTCCCTCCTTGCCTCCTTCTTTCATCTGCGGGTTGCGATAACGCGACATGTCATGATATCGCGACATCTTTCGTACACTACTCTCTCCTCTTTGTGTCGCGATATCGCGACACTTTTTCTGTCACGATATCACGACACTTTTTCCCTGTGGGCTTCTCTCCCACTTTGTGTCGCGATATCATGACACTTTTTCTGTCACGATATCGTGACAGTTTTCCTCCTTCTCTTTCTCTCTCCTCTTTTGGTCACGATTTCGTGACATGTCATGAAATCGTGACATCTTCCTTCCTTAGCCATGTTCGAAAATGGCTCTACTTCCACTGGATGCTTTTGCATCAGATGTCACTGGATGCTCCTGCATCAGACACCCGGGGTTGATAGAGAAGTGACCTTCACTTCTACACTGTTCTATCGCCTTATCCTACACAGGGACTCTAACTCTCTCAAATCAACCCTTCTGTCTTCTCACCACTCTTCCACAGGTCCTGGTGCAAGCTGCCTCACTTTTGGCGATCGGCTCGCACACTCAGGGACTCCCGCTTTCTCTGCTCGCAACTTGCCCATAGATCCTGGTGTAAACTACCTCATGTTCGGTGATCTGTTTGCACACTCAGGAACTTCTAGCTCTAATACCACTTGATGGGGAACAGAAATTGCAATCTCACAGATCCAAATTTTCATTCATTAATTCAAAAATAAAATTTACAATATTAGCCCGTAGGCGTAATTTTCCTATCACTATTGCAATTTCCTACTCTACATTCCTCTCCTATTACCGACCTATGTTTTTATAGAGGTCCCGACCCTCTCTAATTTTGAAAATTCATAGAATATTAAAATAGCACAATGGCCACCGCTCTAAACAATCGTCATAGCCTTACTATTCAGAGTTCTGTCTACAGATCAATAGCACTGCAACCTTCTGTCTTAAATCTATAGATCGTGCTTCCATCTCCATGTATTCGTGTAAACTGCCTCACGTTCAATGCATCTATCTACACCTTCTAGTATCTGAAGCTCTTCTTAGAAGACACACACAACCAAGCAGGATCAGAATGGACCTCTACCCTCGAATCTAATCTACCCTACCTAGGGCCAAACTCTAACCCTTGTGCTCTGCTCTGCTTTCCCTTTTTATAATTTTCTAGCACGATGATCTACTTTCCATCTGGTGGCCCTTCGTTTCCTCTTCCAGAACCTTTCATTTTGTCTTCCCATGTCGCTTTGTTGTCCAGGTATTCGAAACGTCTCCCTTTTTGACTCTTCGTCTTCGGCTTGTCTTTCAGGAGCAAAAATATGACATGTCGCGATATCATGACATTTTTTTGCCTTTGGCTCTTTCTTTATCTTTCATCATGAAAATGCGACATGTCACAATATCGTGATGCTTTTCTGTCTCGGTCGCTTTCTCTGTATTTCGTTGCGAAAATGCGACATGTCGCAATATCGTGACACTTTTCTGTCTCTGGCTCCTTCTCTGCCTTTTCGTCGCGAAAATGCGACATGTCACGAAATCACGACATCTTCCTCCCTTGGCTTCTTCTTCGCCTTCTGGTCACGAAAATGCGACATGTCATGAAATCATGACATCTTCCTCCCTTGGCTTCTTCTTCGCCTTCTGGTCGCAAAAATGCGACATGTCACGAAATCACGACATTTCTTCCTTCTGGATTTCTCTCTCCTTGGTGGGTTGCAAAACTGTGACATGTCACAAAATCGTGACATTCTTCCTCCATGCCTTCTCTCTCCTCTACGAGTCACGAAACTACAACATGTTGCAAAATCATGACATCTTTTTTTCTACACCTTCTCTCTCCTCTACGAGTCGCAAAATTGCGACATGTCACAAAATCATGACATCTTCTTTTCTACACCTTCTCTCTCCTCTGTGGGTCGCGAAACTATGACATGTCATGAAATCATGACATCTTCCCTCCTTGCTTCCTTCTTTCATCTACGGGTCGCGATAACGCGACATGTCGCGATATCGCGACATCTTCCGTCCGCTACTTCTCTCTCCTCTTTGTGTCGCGATATCACGACACTTTTTCTGTCGCGATATCGTGACACTTTTTCCCTACGGGCTTCTCTCCCACTTTATGTCATGATATCGCAACACTTTTTCTTTTGCGATATCGCGACGGTTTTCCTCCTCTTTTGGTCACAATTTCGTGACATGTCACAAAATCGTGACATCTTCCTTCCTTAGCCATGTTTGAAAATGGCTCTACTTCCACTGGATGCTTCTGCATCAGATGTCACTGGATGCTCCTGCATCAGACACCCGGGGTTGATGGAGAAGTGACCTTCACTTCTGCACTATTCTATCACCTTATCCTACATAGGGACTCGAACTCTCTCAAATCAACCCTTCTGTCTTCTCACCACTCTTCCACAGGTCCTAGTGCAAGCTGCCTCACTTTTGGCGATCGGCTCGCACACTCAGTGACTCTCGCTTTCTCTGCTTGCAACTCGCCCACAGATCCTGGTGTAAACTACCTCATGTTCGGTGATCTGTTTGCACACTCAGGAACTTCTAGCTCTAATACCACTTGATGGGGAACAGAAATTGCAATCTCACAGATCCAAATTTTCATTCATTAATTCAAAAATAAAATTTACAATATTAGCCTGTAGGTGTAATTTCCCTATCACTATTGCAATTTCCTGCTCTACATTCCTCTCTTATTACCCACCTATGTTTTTATAGAGGTCCCGACCCTCTCTGATTTTGAAAATTCATAGAATATCAAAATAGCACAATGGCCACTGCTCTAAACAATCGTCGCAGCCTTACTATTTAGAGTTCTGTCTACAGATCAATAGTGCCACAACCTTCTGTCTCAAATCTATAGATCGTGCTTCCATCTCCATGGATCCGTGTAAACTGCCTCACGTTCGACGCATCTGTCTACACCTTCTAGTATCTGAAGCTCTTCTTGGAAGACACACACAACCAAGCAGGATCAGAATGGACCTCACCCCTTAAATCTGATCTACCCTGCCTGGGGCCAAACTCTGACCCTTGTGCACTACTTTGCTTTCCCTTTTTATAATTTTCTGGTGTGATGATCTACTTTCCATCTAGTGGCCCTTTGTTTCCTCTTCCATAACCTTTCGTTTCGTCTTCCCGTGTTGCTTCATCGTCCAGGTATTCAAAACGTCTCCCTTTTCGACTCTTTGTCTTCGACTTGTCTTTCAGGCACAAAAATACGACATGTCGCGATATCGCGACATTTTTTTGCCTTTGGCTCTTTCTCTGTCTTTCGTCGCAAAAATGTGACATGTCGCGATATCGTGATGCTTTTCTATCTTAGTCACTTTCTCTGTCTTTCATCGTGAAAATGTGACATGTCGCGACACTTTTTTGTCTCCGGCTCCTTTGCCTTTTCATCGTGAAAATGCGACATGTCACGATATCGCGACACCTTCCTCCCTTGGCTTCTTCTTCGCATTTTGGTCACGAAAATGCGACATGTTGCGAAATCGCGACATCTTCCTCCCTTTGCTTCTTCTTCGCCTTCTGGTCACGAAAATGCGACATGTTGTGAAATTGCGACATTTCTTCCTTCTGGCTTTCTCTCTCCTTGGCGGGTCATGAAACTGCGACATGTCACGAAATCGTGACATTCTTCCTATGTGTCTTCTCTCTCCTCTGCAAGTCGTGAAATTATGACATCTTCTTTTCTACACCTCTCTCCTCTACGAGTCGCGAAACTGCAACATGTCACGAAATCGCGACATCTTATTTTCTACACCTTCTCTCTCCTATACGGGTCGCGAAACTGTGACATGTCATGAAATCATGACATCTTCCCTCCTTGCTTCCTTCTTTCATCTGTGAGTCGTGATAACGTGACATGTCGCGATATCGCGACATCTTTCGTCCACTACTTCTCTCTCCTCTTTGTGTCGCGATATCGCGACACTTTTTCTGTCATGATATCATGACAGTTTTTCCCTGCGGGCTTCTCTCCCACTTTGTGTCGCGATATCGTGATACTTTTTTTGTCGCGATATCGCGATAGTTTTCCTCCTTCTCTTTCTCTCTCCTCTTTTGGTCATGATTTCGTGACATGTTACGAAATCACGACATCTTCCTTCCTTAGCCATGTTCGAAAATGGCTCTGCTTCCACTGGATGCTTCTGCATCAGATGTCACTGGATGCTCCTGCATCAGAGATTGTTGGAAATTTTGAGTAGTTTTGTTGTCATTGATGTCAAGAGAGTATTGTTTAAATTTCTTCATCATTAAGGACATCAAGTGGTTTTTCCAAAAGCAAGAAGTTCTTGAAAAGGAATAGGATATAATATTTATATTTAATATTATGTCTAAAAAGGCCCAAAGGATGAAGACCCAAGGAAGGAGAAGCAAGTTTAAATTAAATAATAATATTATATTATTATAATATTTCGAGCCAAATAACAAGGTGAAGAAAAACAAGGTTCAAGTTGAAAAGACCCGTGAGTAGTTTACAAAAGATTTAATTTAAATTAAAATATTTTAATCCTTGATTAAAATTTTAATTTAAATTAATAATGGGTGCAAGGATTTTAAATTTAATATTTAAAATCTAATTCGAATTTAAAAATTTTGAAATTGGCTGACGTGTAAAAGACAAGAAGCATGTGCTTTTATATAGGAAATAATTCTCATTTCCTAAGTCCAAAAAAAAACTTACACCTTCGAATGAAAACGAAATCGTGCGCTGCATTACTTGGAGGAAGAGAAATTTGCATTTCGAAGTGTTGGAGGTAGACGAAGGAATAAGGGCAAAGATGTGGATAGAGAAATCCACTGGCAGTGGTAGTGCAAGTGGTAGTTGAGAAAGTGTTAGGGCTTTGTAAGGAAGGGATCACGGGTTCAATCCACACGATTGATGTTTTTGCTAGAGGAGAGAAGCCTTTGTTTTGTTTGGTGTTTTTTTTAATAGATGACATATAGAGGGGATTGTGCGCTTATGGTTTCATGTTGGCACATAGCCCACTTGGTGACCTAGATTTGGACTAGGGTGTTGGAGAGGCTAGGTCGTGTGTTTGAATTTCGTCGAAGATATTTTTGGTGGGAAGAATAAATCAAAGGTATGTTATGCACATTTTTGTTTCTCCAAAGGTCTTGAAATTCAGAAATTGCTTAGACGGTTTCATGAGTTCTAAAAGATAGCTATGAGTTATTGAGGGAGGTATAAGGTAAAGTAAATTAAAATAATTTATTTTTATTTTTTGGTGATTGAAATTTATTTTATAAAGTTGGAGTGATAAGGTGTATAAAGAAAATTGTTGTGTATTTTGTTATAATAAAGATGTTGACTTATATTATATAAGTTTAGAGATTATAAGGCGTACTAAGAGATTGATATTTGTGTATGGTAAATTAATTATTGGGAAAATTATTTTGTGGAGATCTTGAGATAGATTGTGGCTACCTAACCTTTAATATTGGCAAAGAATATTTGATTGTGGTTAAGACAGGTTTTGAAGACATATCTCCATCAAAATAAAATGTATGGGCACATCTTCCTTGTGAGTGAAATATTGTTGGATTGGATGTTGTGAATGCTAAGTTAGAGTGAAAATGATTGTTTGATAAGCATTGTTGAATTTGGTTTTGAGATATCCAATATTGATTGATGAGGATTTTTTTAGAATGAAAGTTGATGCTAGAAACCTCGTATGATAAGCATTGTTGGAAATGTTGAGTGAGACTTCATATGCATGATTAGGGTTTGTGAAATATTATGAGTATCATTGTTATGTGAAGTTGAGAACTATCTTGAACTAGGGTTTTGTGAAAGATCATGAGTATCATTGTTATGTGAATTTGGAATCATCTTGAGTCAAGGTTGAGTTCCATAGTGTGAGTTGTTGGAAGCATAGTGAAACATTTGTTAGGATTTATAAGCAAGTTGTGTTTCATTGAGTGATTGGTTGAGTGGAGTTGATTGAGCATTATTTATTTAAAGTATTGTAGTGATAGTTCAAGTTCTTTATCTCTGGATTGAGTTAAAAGAGAGATTGAAAGTGATTAAGCATTGTTGTGAGTGTGAAGCATATTGAGTCTCTAACCATTCTCTATATGTTTATGTGGTAAAACAAGAGATATTGAAAGTGATTGAGCATTTTTGTGAGTGTGAAGCATATTGAGTCTCTAACCATTCTCTATATGTTTATGTGGTAAAATAAGATATATTGAAAGTGATTGAGCATTGTTGTGAGTGTGAAGCATATTGAGTCTCTAACCATTCTCTATATGTTTTTGTGGTAAAACAAGAGAGATTGAAAGTGATTGAGCATTGTTGTGAGTGAAGCATATTGAGTCTCTAACCATTCTCTATATGTTTTTGTGGTAAAACAAGAGATATTGAAAGTGATTGAGCATTATTGTGATTGTGAAGCATATTGAGTCTAACCATTCTCTATATGTTTATGTAAGTTAAACAAGATTCTTTGTGAAACTTGTTTGTGTGATTGAAGAGGTTTTTGTGATAGATTGAGTTGAGTTGAGTAAGCTTTTGTGGAAGCTTACAATGCAGATTTGAGGTAAGTCTTGGTGAAGACTTGAGAGCAACTTGAGCAAGTTCTTGAGAGGACTTATGGATAGATTTGAGGTAAGTCTTTGAGAAGACTTGAGAGCAGAGTTAATTGATTGATTTGTTCAAAGCTTTGTGTTAAGGCTTGGGGCAGATCTAGCAGAGTTGATTAGTGATTGGATCAAGCTTTGTGTTAAGGCTTAAGGATAGATTTGAGGATAGAGTTTGGTGTAGATTTGAGGACAGGTTTGTGCCATACCAAAGACATAGATTGAGCAAATTTGTGCTAGATCGAAGGACTGTGTTTAGTGCAAATTTGAGATAGAGATTGAGTATATTTGTGCTAGACCGAAGGACAATGTTTAGTAGAAATTTAAGATAAATACTGAGCAGATTTGTGCTAGACCGAAGGACAATGTTTAGTGTAAATTTGAGATAGATATTGAGTAGATTTGTGCTATATTGAAGGACTATGTTTAGTGTAGATTTGAGATAGAGATTGAGCATATTTGTACTAGATCAAAGGACTGTGTTTAGTGCAAATTTGATAAAGCTAAGATCAAGCTTTGGAGGTGACAGAGTAGAGGACAGTAGTATCCAATGGATATAGATCCATTAGCCATGGCAGTGAGGATAGAGGTCTTCTGAGGGAGGATAAGAGTCTTCAATGAAGAGATATCCATAAGCTAGTGCAGTGGAGGCAGTAGTCTTCTAGAGGATCACCAGCCAGAGCAGAGGAGAAGGAGTTCTCCTGTAGATAGAGTTCCACAAATCAGCTTAGGGGATTGGTGTCTCCTATGGATAGGCATCTACAAACTTTATTTTGGGATTGGTGTCTCCTTTGTACAGAGGTCCATAAACATTGTAATAGGTAAGGATTCCCAAGATATTTGTTGAGAAAAATTTAGTGAAATATTTTCTCCATGGACATAGCCCACATTGGGTGAACCACATTAAATTGGTGTCTCTATTATGTGTGGTTATATGTGCATTGCTTTGATTGTTGCTATTAATATTTCCATTGATACATTGGATAATATTGTCTGAGAAAATAAAAGTAAAAAGTGATCTTATATTGTTCACCCCCCCTCTCAGTATAAGCTTGTGTTTTTTAGGATATTATCCGTGTATCACTTGGCAAGATTTGAACCTAGTTCTCCTCCTTTTATTATTGAGAAATCTAATGAGTTGAGCTAATGTCACTTGATCATGATAGGAGAACATTTAATCTCATCAATAGCTAATATATTTGATGAAGATCCTCCGCAATGAAGAAAACATATATTTATTCTATAAGATTATTTGTAATAAAAATATGTATTTGGAGTGCATTATCGACGAAATCTAACACTCCTAAGTATCAAAGTAGTAAGTCTACAGTAAGGAGGAAATTTCTCTCTCAAAATCCAACATCACCCTAGAAATTATTCTTTGGCCATAATCAAAATAGAGCTATGACTATGATGTAATAATGGGGTATACGTTGAATATCTTGACTGAGGGTTTTGTTTTTTCGAGCTCTGGCGATTTGGCGGGAAACCTTCTGTGCAGGCACCGGGCGAAGCTCCAGGGTTTCTGGTGGGAAGATTCTTCCAGGACCTCCGGTGGATTGAATCTACACTACTTTGAAGGATCGTTCGTTGCCTCGGGAGGGCCCAATGGGGTCTCCTCCAGGATCTATCAATGGGAAGAAAAGCTCATATCCTTGATATATTAAAAGAAAACCCTGCATCTTCCTCCGATGAAGCTCAGTGAAGTGCTTATCAAATGCTATTTAAGAATTTTGGAAAGGGTTTACCTGCAAACAGAGTTAACGGCTGCCTTCCACAATCTGCTTCCAGGCCTAAGATTGTCATAGAACCAAAACTGGTTGAGGATACGATTATATACCGTGCTACCCATGATCTGATCTGCAAATTCATGGGTATCCGGCCCACTCTGAACTTTCTACACACCTGGGTGAGACAGAACTGGGAGCCCATTGGTGAGTACTCTCTATGGCCTATAAGCAATGGGTATTTTATTATTAGTTTCTCTTCTTTAGCAGATAGAAACAGAGCATTTGAATCAGAGAAGAGGAGCCACGGCCCGGCAGGATTATTTGTCCAACCGTGGAGAGTGGGTTTTGATCCTCGCATTGAGCCCACGGCTGTCCCGGTTTGGATTCGGCTGTACGCTCTCCCGATGGAGTTTTGGGGTGAGCAGATTCTTGAGTTGATTGGTAATTCTCTAGGTAGATATTTGGGAGTTTCCAGAGATACCATTGAGGGAAATACTGTTGTCTTTGCTAGAATATGCGTAGAAATGGATATTAGCCAGCCACTTCCAACCGAGGTGGAATTGGAGTTAGCGGGACTAACCTGGATACGACGGCTAGACTATGAAGCCTTACCTTTTAGATGCGAGTCTGCCATAAGCATGGCCATTTGGCTAGGTTACGCCCAAATATCCTGACCACAAAAGCGGAAGCTCCGTCGGGAGCGCCAAATCGCCCTAGAGAGGGTAAGTTCACTCCGGTCAAAGAACCCCTCAATATCCCCCAAGGTTCTGATGCCCAGAAAGATGGCTTTGAACAGCAGAAGCGGAGGAAAAACAAAAAGAGAAATGGCAAAGAGCAGGCTCAAACCAAGCCAACCAATCGATATGAAATCTTCAAATCCCTTGTAGACCAAGAAGACCAAGTCATGGAAGGAGTGGATGGGAATGTTGAGGATAATAACACCCACTCTCATGCCCCTCTATCATCTACTCCTATCTTAGAACAGGTGATTGAAACCCCTGAGACTTTGCAGCCAGAGAACCTAGGGGCTATGGTAATCCATTCCCCTGCACAACCAGTTATTAAGGATGTCAACATGGGAAGTGCAAGAAAAGAACAGAGAAAGACCGGCGTTGGGGATTACCCGGGTGGAAAAGAGGTCTAAGAATAGTAATTCCCAAGGAGGCTGGTAGAAAATCCAATAAGGATCTACTAGTAGCGCAAGGGGACAAGGCTGATCAATGGAGGATCGGTGAGAACAATTGACTCTTATTGCTCCCAAGGTTTCCAATGATTATACAATCCTGGAATGTAAGGGGTTTAAACAGTAGAACCCATCAATCTGTTGTTCAAAGACTTTTAGGAAGACACAAAACAGACTTTTTGCTCCTTCAGGAAACAAAAATGTCTTTAGATCTTATGTGTAAAACTGTTAGTAGAATATGGAGGGGCGCTGGATATATGGATGTGGCGGCCCAAGGAGCTTCGGGGGGGATTGTTACTCTTTGGAACCCTCTGGTGTGGATAGCAATAGAACATACAGCTTGGAGGGGTGTTCTCACATCTCTCTTTAAGAACATTGTTACAGCTGAACAGGTTTTAATCACAAACTTCTATGGGGCTCAAAGCATTGATGGCCGGCGGCTTCAATGGAATGTTGTTCATTCAATGAGATCCTCCGGGAAGATTGCGATTGGATTATTGCTTGGGGATTTTAATGCCAAATTATCCGCCGGGGATCGGGGAAGGTGGTATCCCAGTTTTGGATCCGGGGGATAGGCTTTCGATTGCTCAAGTCCAGGCCTTTCACCTTGTTGATATCAAAGGTCCTGGCACTTATTTTACGTGGACTAATAAGAGAAGAGAGCCACACAGTAGGAAGGTAAAACTAGACCGGTTTTTGGTCTCGGAGGAAGCATTTGTGAAATGGAATATTAAATTTCAGATTTTGGAAGGCCCAGTTTCAGACCACTTTCCCATTTCTGTTGGAGGGAGGGGCTATGACGAGGCGGTACCATAAACCATTTAAATTTGAAAATTTTTGGTTGCAAAAAGAAGATCTCCGAAGAAAAATTCCTCAGTGGTGGGAAGATGGCCGCCCACCTTTTGGGGCTGCAATGTTCAAATTTCACAAACAGCTTCAATTTGTCAAGTGTAAACTGAAACAGTGGAGGCAAACTAACAAATCAGACTTCCAGCACCAACGGGCCCCCTTGTTGGCCAGATGGGATGAGGTGCAAAAACATTACAGGGAAGGAAACATTTCCGAGCACCTTAAATCCGAGGATGATGCTTTGCGCAAAGCGGTTGAGGATATTGATAATCAAGAAGAGATTTACTGGAAACAGAGAGCAAGAAATACTTGGTTATTAGAAGGAGACAGAAATACAAAAATTTTTCAGCGCTCTGCCTGTGCTAGGAGACAAGCGAATAATATGGAATTCCTTCAAGATGAGAATGGATACTCTTTTGACACTCTTCCTGGTATGCACTCCCACTCAATGGAGTATTTCTCAAAACTCTTTAAGGAAAGTATGGAGCAAGATGGGGAAGCCCAAGATGAAGTTATTGCTGTCATTCCTTCTATAATCTCTCCTGAAGAGAACCAGGCCCTACTTAGACCCATAGATAGAGATGAACTTAAGAAGGTGGTCTTTGGGATGAGTACTGGCAAATCGCCCGGTCCTGATGGCTTCCCTATTGAGTTCTTCCAGGCCTTTTGGGATACCCTGGAGGAAGATGTTCTGGCTGTCACTGAGGAGTCCAGAACCAATAAAAGAATGCTCAAGGCTCTAAATCATACCTTCATTACTTTAATTCCAAAAGGAGAAGGGGGGGTTCATTTATCTGATTTTAGACCTATTGCCTTATGCAATGTGATCTATAAAATAATCACTAAGATTATGGCTGAAAGGTTAAAACCTATCTTGCATAATATAATTTCCCCAGAGCAAGGGGGTTTTGTTGAAGGGAGGCAAATCTTGGATGGAGTGATTCTAGCACAGGAGGCTATCCATACAATGCACCATTCTGGGAACAAAGGAATGTTCATTAAACTGGATATGTCCAAGGCTTATGACAGGGTGGAGTGGGGCTTCTTGGCAAAGATGTTGACAGCCTTTGGTTTCTCTCAGGACTGGACAGACTGGGTCATGAGCTGTATTTCTACGCCTTCATACTCTGTTCTTATCAAGGGACTTCCCTCGCCTCCTTTTGGTGCCTCTCGTGGCCTTCGGCAAGGAGACCCTTGCTCTCCTTATCTCTTCCTCATCTTGGCTGAAGGATTGGGTAGACTCTTTCTGAGAAGAAGACTTCAAGGTCAGATAACAGGTATTAAGGTCGGGGCTGAAGTTTTGACTCATTTACAGTTTGTAGATGATCTTTGGATTGGTGGGAGTGGCCGGCCTTAGGGAAGCAAGAAGAATCGGAGATACTCTAAATGTCTACCTCCGGGCCTCTAATCAAGTCATCAATGACAATAAATCCAAAGTGATCTTCTTCAATATTGATCAACGGTTACGGGACGAGTTATTGAGATTTTAGGTTTCACTCGGGCCTCTCTCCCTGTAGTTTACCTAAGGGTCCCTCTCCATTTCAAAAAACTAAAAATAGATGTTTGGAAGGACCTATTGGATGGCATCAAAGATAGAATGAACCATTGGTCTCATAGATGGTTAAGTTATGGGGGTCGTCTAACTTTTCTGCAGTCAGTTATTCAGGCCATGCCAATTTATAAATTCTCCATCCTGGCTGCTCCCCAGTCTATTTGGAAAGAGCTGGATAAAATGGCTAGAAGATTTCTATGGGAAGGTGCCAAGGGAGAGAGGAAATGGGCCTTGGTTGGCTGGGACAAGGTTACCCAACCCAAGGAAAAAGGAGGGTTGGGACTAAGAAGCTCCAAGTTTAACAACAAGGCTTTGGCTGGCAAACTGTACTGGAGGTGGATTTCTCAGCCAACATCCCTCTTCAGTAGAATCCTCTCTAGCAAATACTTGGGTTCTGTCCATCCTAATGATGTGGGCCGCTTTCCTCTGGAAGGTTTTGGATCATCAGTGTGGCAGGCGCTCAAGCTTGGAGCTCAACTCATCAAAGATCAACTATTCTGGAAAGTGGGGAGAGGGGATAAGGCTCGGTTCCGGGTCGATTCACGGGACCGAGAATCCTCCCATTATTGTTGTGTTTCTTGAATTGCAACCGATAAAATCTGCTATAGAAGATAAGGGATGGATCCAAATTGAGAGCTACTTTAACACTAGTCAATTGGGGGACTACAAGATCATAAAGTTTAAGCGGTTGGATGAGTGGCCAATACCAATCCCTCCGGAGTTGGTACCTACTTTGGGAAAAATCTTGGCAGAACGGTTTCTTACTGGGAGAGATGAGGAGGATGAAGCGGCACGGGGCTATGGGAGCCTTGGGGTTTATCTTGTGAAAGAGGGATATGATGAGATCCTTCCGAGCCCCCCCACACTTTTTTTTGGTTCATGATTGGAGAAAGATATGGCATCCCCAGGGCTGGCCGAAAGTGAACTTCTTCGCCTGGCAATTTTTGCATAATGGAATTCTCACCTATGACAATCTCAGACTCAGAGGCATCATTGGCCCTTCTCAATGTGTGTTATGCCACAAGCGGGGAGGAAACTACGGATCATCTAATGTTTGAATGTTCTTTCACAAGACAGATCTGGAAACGCTGGTTCTCCCACTTTAAACTTCAGGCTAATGGGGTCTTGTCTCGAAACAATATATGGGAAAGCTGGAAGAAAGGTAGATTTAAATCCAAAGCTCTTCGAATTGGCTGGGAGCTTGGTTTATTTTTTATCTGGTGGCAGGTGTGGTTGGAGAGAAATGCCCGTATTTTTCGTGAAACCTTCTCCTCTCTAGAAGGAATATGGCAAGTCATTTGGAGCAAAGTGGCGAAAACGGTTGCCATTCATGCCGAGGGGGAAATTCAGTCTGCTTCTGAGCCTTTGGAAGAGGGAGCTGTTATTCAACAAAGGCAGGTGAGTGGTAGTTGGAAACCTCCTCCTGAAGGATGGATCAAAATCAATACTGATGGAGCTGCTAAAGGCAATCCGAGAAGTGCTGGAATTGGAGTAGTGTGCCGCGATCATGCTGGGTCTTTGCTCTATTGGGAACTGCAGGGTCTGGGATGTGCCACAAACAATGAAGCCGAGGCCTTTGCCATTAAATCTGCCTCCTTCTGGGCTGTCAAACAGGGACACAGGAAGATTATTATTGAGTCTGACTCCCAAATCTTGGTGGGTGCTCTTGATTGTATGAGAAACTTTGTCTCGAAAGCTTGGAGGTTGCGGATCTTAGTCTCCCAAATTAAAGAGCTTTGGAGGGAATTAGATGATGTGATACCTGTCTATGTGAATCGAGATCTCAATAAGGCGACCGATTTCCTTGCTAAGATGGGTGCTGAAAGGGAGGTTGGGATGCAGCTGCACAGTGACATGCCTGTGGAGGATGCAGAGATTCGACAATGCCTTGAACGATTTTTGAAATGATGTGCAGTGTTTTTTATGCTAAGGAAGATTTATGTCGCGATATCGCGACCTGTAGCGCCGTCGCAGCTTCAAGTTGGAAGCTGTCGCGATATCGCGACAGGTTGCGCCCTCACGGCCTTTGGCGGGTTTTTGTCGCGATATCGCGACATGTCGCGCCATCGCGGCCCTCGGGGAAGGCGCATGGTAAAATTGTCGCGATATCGCGACAGTTTTGGCAATTTGGGGCTAACTGGAAAACTTGTCGCGATATCGCGACACTTTTGCAGATGGAGAGCAAAGTGGAAAATTCGTCGCGATATCGCGACAGTTTTGAGAACTGGGCGCCGAAAGGAAAAACCGTCGCGATATCGCGACACTTTTGGCGATCTGGTGTCATAAGGAAAACCCGTCGCGAAATCGCGACCATTTTGCTGATGTGGTGCAAAGTGGATAATTTGTCGCGATATCGCGACACTTTTTGGCGATGGCTGCTGCAAGAAAATCTCGTCGCGATTTCGCGACAATTTTGGCATACCAGCGGAATGGAGAAAACTGTCGCGATATCGCGACATTTTTGGCGATCGAGTGCTGAGGGCTCTGGCTGTCGCGATATCGTGACATGTCGCGATTTCGCGACATGTCGCGATTTCGCGACATGTCACGTTTCGTGATGGAGGAGAATTCGCGATCTCGCGACATCACACCTGCGGAGGAGACGGGGTTGACTGTCGCGATCTCGCGACATGTCGCTTTTTCGTGCCTAGTTGACTTCTTTGTTTTGTGTTGAGCTGGGTTGACTTTGTGCTCTACTCTTGTAGTGTTGTTTGTTGTTCTTGGTTGGGATGTGTTCTCTCCCGCTTGTAATTGCTCTTTGTATTAATACAAGTTTTTCATTTTTTTCAAAAAAAAAAATAATGGGGTATACGTTATGATATTACATCATAGACCATGTGAGTGGGCAAGTGATATAACCACCCCTCACAAGGCATATGCATGTAGTATATGACATGATAATTACAAGTTTTGTTGAAGGTTTGTTATGCCTAAAATAGGCATCCTATGTACTTAAATATTCATCATTTTCATAATACAATCATCGAAGCATTGAGTTCTAATAATAAAAGAGGAAAGTGAGTAAAACAAGAATAAGAGAATTATTACCTAGTATGACTAGGCACATTGCTAATATATCATCAATCTATTCTACTAATTTTACCATCTTACTTATTTTGATTATTCCATTAGATATGCCTTTTCCCACAAGTTTATAATTTTCCATAAATTCAAGTTTCTCTTTATATGAAAGAGTGCCTTAGCCTTTAGTCTTGATCATTTGAATTTCCTAGTTATAGCTTAATGCATTTGAAATTTACTATCCTAATCATATATTAACTCTCTTTGTTTCGTTCTTTCTTTAATTTTATCATCCTTTGAATATTTATTACCCATCCACTTCATCCTTAGTCAATGTCTCCTTCAAGATTTAGGCCATCCATATAATTAAGACATCACTTGGCTATATTTAAAATTTGACTTGTAACATTAGATTAATATATAAATAAAATCAAATTATTTTATCACTTGATTTTGCAATAAAGGGCCCAATTACACTTGATCATGTTTTGTTGTTTTATTTTTCTAAGACATATTTTTACACAATGTACTTCATTCTCGTCTGACCTTGTGGTAAATGGACATCTTGTAGGGGGAAGATGTATACAAGGGAAAATATCTAAGATATATAATCCAATTCCTTTTCTTTCTTGATTAATGTCTTCTAGGAAATGCAATTGGTAGGCCTTAAGTTAAGGTAATCCATAAATTGACTTAGGTTTAATTTCTATTTCTAGCCATGCCTTAGATATCATTCATATATTTATTATAATCCACGTAGAGACCTATATGATCCATTAGAATGCTTTTAGGACCATCAATTCCATTTGTTCCCTTATAATCTACCATATCTATGAGATCATCCATATTTTGTCACTACAACACCTATAGAAATTGTTCTAATTTACATTATAATTTATAATACCTTCATTTTTTACTATAATGATATCCTATAACACCTATTTATAGACCAAAGCACATATGTGTAGGTGATATTATTGAAATGAATCCAAAAATTAGAGATATTTCATATTAGGCTTCTTTGGCCCTAATAGAGCTATCCTACCATTTTTTGTAGTTTTTGACTTTGGATCAATGAGAGCACCCAATGTCACCTAGCACTCAAGTCTAGATTAAAATAAATAAAAATGTATAAACACTTAGTCTAAATTGATCATTCTAACATATTCCATCACTTAATTAGCATGAAAGGCATATATATTACATAGTAGCAACAAAATGTCTCTTCTATAAATCTTCCTTTATAATCAGATAATAATCCACTTACAATCATATTTTATACAATGATCCAAAGATACTAAGAAGTGTGATAAGTTATGTTACACTATTGTTCCTTGAACCTTCAAGGGAAAAACTTTTTCCCTTTTTCGTAGTTAGTATACTTTATTTTAGGATCCCTCCTTATCTCATGTTATCGTAGGGAGTCATTAATCAAGAAAGACATCTTTGAAGTATTCTTAGGGAGCATCTTCAAGAATCACAGGGAGCAAAGCTCAAAGGAGAGAAATTAAGATCCAAGTTTTAAATTCAAACATCATTGAAAGGAATTTATACATTCATTTTTTCATCTTTGCAATCTCTTTACTTTACTTGCATTATAGCTAGTTTATTTGCATAAGTAGTTGTTTTACATTCATGAGAGTACCCCATAAATTATGTGTATCAAACTAATTAGAACTCACTAGCTAGATTCTATATCTTTCCTTCCAATCATACCATACATCTACCCATATACTTTATTTGATCATATCTTAACTCTTTATTTGATTCTTACCTAATTTTTCTTGCTTATTAATATTATTAGTGAGTTATGATGATTTGAATTTGACCTAGTGTTGACTATACTCATCAGTGTGGCATCTCTCTAGGCTTGTCCAAATTTAGGTAAAGTGAAATCCATAGAGAAAAGTTTTGCTATTATCTTTACAACCTTTATACACAATTTCCTCCATTTGATGTGAGCGTACTACTTTTGAAGGTTATGATTGAATCCTTTGGATTTTAAACAAATTTCCATTCTCTTTCCAATGAACACATATTTTTTGGAGATTCATGGCAACATATTCCAATTGATTCATCCATTGAAAACCAAGGAATACATATAAACCTCCCAAGTACAACACATGTTTATTCCCAATATATTTATAACTACCCATAGTAAGTCTAATATTGGATATTTTTCAAACACAAGAAGTTTTCCCACAATGAAAATCAATACATTCAAATTAACCAACATGTGCATGTACAATCCCAAGTTATTTGCAACATGTCTATAAATGAAACTATAAGTGTTATCAAAATCAATAATAGTGACAATAATATCTCTCCCCATAATGGATGTTCTACATGACATTTGCATTTGAGGTAGACTCATGTGAATCTCCCTCATCATCTAAAATTTGCTATTGCAAAATTCTTCTTGCATAAGAGTCTCCATAGGTTGGACCACAGTCATCACTATCGCTTTAGATACTCTCACAAATATACAAAGAACACTTTTGCTAAGACTTTATATGAGGAAGAGAAATCAAGAGTACTCCCTTTGAAGAAAATTTGCTTCAATATTCCATAGTTATATAAGGTAAGACTTAGAAGCACAAATTTCCTTTGTAACATACAAAATCTTGTTTGGAAACTTCAACTTGCTCTTAGACCACCTGATTTCCATTACCAAAAGAGGCTTTGCATGGACTTGTTTATGAGAAAATACATTAAAAAATTTCAAGAGTATGAGGATAAATAATAGAAGAAAGAAGAGATCATGAAATATTATTTCTTCATTTATAAGATGAATAAATATCCCAAATGAGGAAGAAGGATTTACTAAAGTATGTTTTGAATCCCTTTCATGTATGCCTCCAAAAGTCTCAAAATTTGTTGCAACTATCACAAATCCAACTTTGTATCCCATGAGTGTAAACCAAAGATTCTTACAATATAATATATTATAATTTTTTTCCTTTTGAAATAGGGCAATAAGCTCCGAAGACAAACACATAGCTAAATATCCCTCGACTTCTAGTACATCCTTTAACAAATACACCAATACAAAGAGCTCAAAAAATTATGTGATTTTTAAAAAAGGGGCTCAAAATGCTTATGTATGTAAAATTTATAGCTTAGAAAGTTTGCATTCCAAAATAGTTCTAAGTAACATTTTAAAAATACCAATTTTTAAAATTCCTTCCATTTTTTTTGTATACAAAACATAACCTAGAGTAGACATGAATTCTCCAAAAAATCAAAATAATTGGAGAAATAAAAAACTGGATCTTTAGCATCTCCTTGGAAATAATTTTTGAATAACTATGTTGTGGAGATGGATGGTCTGCATGTTGAGCTCAAGTAAGGTCAGGTGGAAAACTCTTAGGAAAGTGTTTTATATGGTGTGTAGATCCTAGGGAAAACTCTTAGGAAAGTGTTTTATATGGTGTGGAGAAGCAGTTTGATTTAAACCCGAAACAAGGAAAACTCATCATTCTAGACATCCTAGCATGCCTATCGATGGGACAAGGAGCAATGAACTTAGTTGGAAAGTTTATCAGTGCTCAGCCAAATTTGGACACTATAAGAAGATAGGCTTTGATGAAATGGTGCACCCTAGGGCACATGGAGATAGCAGTGTTGCCTAAAGGGTTCTTTATGGTCAAATTAAACTATGAAGAGGATGCATTTTGCATCTTATGGGGTGACCCATGGTATTTTGAATTTCAAGATTTATTTCTATGAAAATGGGGACCCAACTTTGACCCAAATAAGCAAAGCATTCATCAAGCTTATAGGGTTAGATTGTCGGCTTTACCCTTCTAGTTCTAGCATGAGGAAGTGTTGATAGGTATTGCTAAAGAGGTTGGTATTCTGGTTGTGATTGATCCTACAATGTTAGCAAAGTCAAGGCTAGTGTATGCTAGGATATGTGTGAATGTTGATCTAGAAAAGGAACTCCCTAGCTCAATAGAACTCATTTCTAAACATGAAAGTTGGGTGTAGTCTATCAGATATGAGAATAATCCCTCAAGATGTGATTCTTACAAGAAACTAGGGTATTCAAAAAATTTATGCCTTAATAGGAAGAAGGAGAGCAGCCCTCAAAAAGTTTGACAAAGGAAAAAGGCTTCAGATTCAAATCCAAACAGGTGGGAGACCCAGTCATTCCAATGGAGAAGAAATCTAATAAGGTTGATGTCTAAGAAATCCCTATCATAGACTTGGAGACCTAGAATGTGAAGGAAGGGGAAAATTTAGAAGAAGTGATTTAGGCAAACCTCATAGATCAAAATCCCTCTATCATTGAGAAATAAATTTTCCAAAAACCCTCTTATGACAGCTGAATTCATGAACCATAACTCCCTTCAAGTATTCATAATCCAATGGTTGAAGTAGATTATGACATCTAGAGTAAGGAAACTAATTATGAAAACATGGTCAGGCATTAGAGGGAGAAATTTGATAACAAGGATGAGATTTTTCTAGGAAAATACCTCATAAAAAGTGGAAAAATAAAAATGGAGAGAGATTTAAGAATAACCTAGAAGATGAAATGGATATAGAGGAGTGGGAGTCTTCAAAGGATACATATATAGAAAAAATTGAAGAGAATTTGAAGTTATTGACTCTCTTAAAGTATGCCAAGAAAAGAGTGGATGTGGGCTCTTCTATGTCTAGAGGAAGAAAAAAAACTAGAGTGGTTAGAGTGGAGGTGTATGGACTCTATGGGATCCTAGAAGATTTTATGGTCAATGTATTCAAATAAATGAAAGGTGTGTGTCTATCATCTTGAATTGTAAAATTGCAAACTTTTATTAGGTTTTTTCCAATGTGTATGCTCCAAACACTAGGGAAGGAATAAAAAGGGTTTGGAAGCTCCTTAGAAAGGTTCATGAGGTGTCTTAGTGGTCATGGATAGTTTCTGGGGATTTTAACACACCCTTGTATCCTAGTGATAAGAAGGGAGGTATTTTGGATTATTCTAATACTATGGAGGAATTTAATGATTTTATCTCTAAATGCAAATTGATGGATTTGGATCTGAAAGGGGCTAAATACACCTAGTCTAATAGGAGGTTAGGAAGAAAATGCATTCAAATTAGATTGGATAGAGTATTAGCATTCATTATTGGTTAACTCACTATGATAACTATTCTCTCAAAACCCTCCCGAATATTACCTCTATCATTCACCACTCTTTTTGGAAGTGTTGGAGGGGAGAAGAGTTAAAGGTAAACCCTTAAGATTTGAATTAATGTGGATACCATATCCTTCTTTAGCTCAAAAGATTTCAAAATGGTGGAACATTGGTATTAGGGGATCCAAAATGTTGCAAGTCTCTCAGAAGCTGCAAAATGTTAACAAAAATGTGAAGGTTTGGAACAATGAGGTTTTTGGTCATTTAAAAGAGAGAAAAAATAATCTAAATGCTAGCTTAGATGAGGTGAAAGCGCAAATAATAATATTGAAGACAAAAGAGGGAAAGGAAATAAAAGAGGAAGATGATATTAAAAATGAAGTAGTTTCTTTTTTTCAAAATCTCCTCAGCATGGAAGATGTAACAAATGTTGAATTAGTTAACAAATTGTTGAAGAATATTCCCCAAGTGGTGAATAGTGAAATAAATATTTTTTTGGACATTCCTTTCTCATAGGAGGAGGCACGTAGGGTAATTTTTATCATGGAAAAGGATAAAGCCTCGAGTCTAAATGGTTTTCCAAATGGTTTCTTTTAGACTTAGTAGGATATTATTAAGATTTATATGTTAGAGATTTTTTTGAAATTTCAATGAAAAAAATAATTCCTAAGGAATGGAATTCTAT
Source organism: Wollemia nobilis (assembly GCA_028583015.1). NCBI lineage: Eukaryota > Viridiplantae > Streptophyta > Pinopsida > Araucariales > Araucariaceae > Wollemia > Wollemia nobilis. The sequence goes on from JAQPPZ010001683.1 coordinate 2,082,684, forward strand.
ATTCCTGGTGTTCTGAAAAAGCAAGGAGCAAACATGCTAAAATATTTTTTCCCAATTAGCCTGTGTAATTCTATTTATAAATTTTTGACAAAGGTTCTAGCCAAGAGCTAAAGAGTATTTTACCTAAGATTATCTCCCCCCAATAAAGTGGTATTTTTAAACAAAGGTAGATCTTGGATGGGATAATCACTATTCATGAAGCTCTACACTCTGAGGATGAGAGGATTAGAAGACATGTTGTTGAATCTGGATATGAATTAAGCCTACGATAGAGTCCATTAGGAGATTTTGGATGAAGTAATACAATTTTTTGGTTTTGGGGCAAATTGGAGGCTTTGGATCATGGTTTGCATCTCCACTCCTTAGTATTCAGTGATAGTAAATGGAGAACTAGTAGGTTTCTTTCTAGGTAAAATAGGGATGAGACAAGGTGATCTTATATCACCTTATCTATTCATGATAGTGGTTGAGACTCTAGGAAGGAGCTTAACTATAGCAAAAGATACAACCTTGATTAAAGTAATTCAAATAGCATCATCTTCAAATATAATTACTCATCAACAGTTCCTTGATTATACCATAATATTATCAAAGTCATCAGTTGTGGAAGCTGAGAATATCAGGCAAATTATTAAAACCTATAGAACAACTTTAGGACAAATAACTAATTTCTTGAAAAGTAGGTTGTTCTTTGTTAACACTCCCTAACTTAGGCAAAAAAACTTGCAAAAACTTTTGGTTGCAGAGTGGACAAATTCCCTATTGTATATTTGGGAATACCCTTTTTTGTAGGTAGAATGAAAGGAGAATACTGGAATTTAGTGCTTGAGAAATTCAATATAAAGCTTACAATATGGAAAGGCTATTCCCTTACTCAAGCAAGGAAATTACAGCTATTGAGGGTAACCCTCCAAAACTCACCCATTTTTATGATGTCTTTATTTAAAATCCTAGCATTAGTGGTTGAGAAATTGGAGCAAATGCAGAGGAACCTTCTTTGGACTAGTGCAGAAGAGAAACAAAGGACTAGTTTGGTGGTATGGGAGAAAGTTTGTAGACCTAAGAAAGAAGGTGGTTTGGGAATCAGAAAAGTGAAGCAGATGAATAAGGCTTTAATGGCCAAAATGGGGTGGTGGAAAATGATTGAAAATGATCAATTTTGGGCTCAAATCCTCTCTACAAAATATCTTGAGAACATAATACCTTTTGCTTATAACTTAAATTCACCTTTTAGGATCATCTTTGTGGAATGAGTTGATCAAAACAAGAAATCTCTTATGGAAAGGTTTAAGATTACAAGTGGGAAGAGGTGATAAGATACACTTTTAGCAGGATGCATGGGTCACGAAGAGACCTTTAATTTTTAATGATTATTGGAAGTGCATCATTTAGCCTTTAAAGCAAAAATATGGAAATATGGTTCAAGAGTACATCAAGGAGGAAGATAATTGCAGAGTGTGGCACATGCTACAGTTGGAAGGAGTTGATGTAATTATGTAAAGTAGGCTTAATTCTCTCAATCTCAATTTACAACATTACTATCTATTGCTAAATATAGGAGAGGATAAGTTATTTTGGGGTTATAATCCTACAGGAATATTTACTATTAACTCAATTTTTGCCTTTGAAAGGAATAAGGAGAATCACAATTCTCCCTCACATAGAGTTTGGATCAAATATCTCATATCAAAGGTGTCTTTCTTTCTTTGGTTACCATTGCAAAATCATATATTGACGGTGGACAATCTTAGAAGAAGAGGGATGGTCATTACTAATAGGTGTTAGTTATGTTATGGGGATGAGGAGACAATTGATCATCTTTTTGTACATTGCCCCCTTTCTTTGGAGGTTTGGCATGTGCTTCTTCAGTTGCTTAAAATTCAATGGGTGACAACAAAGTCTTTGGAGGCCTTATGGGAAAGTTGGGTTAACCCTTATCATAGCCCTCAATTGAATAAAATTAGATCTTTGTCTTATCTCATTTTCTTTGGCAGATATGGAGGGAGAGGAATAAATGAGTGTTTCAAAATAAGGCTAACAATGTAGAGGTCATTATCAAAAGTATCAAAATTGCCATTGTTGAAAATGCGACTATAAATATGGACAATCAAATCTATGAAAATGAATTGGAGGAAGAAATAATAGCAGACAGGGGACTACTAAGAGCCATAGGAAATTAGGTCAACTGGGCAAAGAGAAAGGTGATATGGACTCCTCCCCCCAAAGTGGGTAAAACAAAATTTTGATGGAGCCTCTAAAAGCAATCCAAGGAAGGCTGGAGGGGGAGGGGTTCTAATATCTAACTTAGGGGTAGTGATATATTGTTAAATGATGAATTTTGGCCATCCATCAAACCATGTAACAGATGTGAGAGCCATGATTACAAGAGTAAGGCTTGAAAAAATATGAATATTAATAAGCTTATAGTGGAAGGGGATTCTATGAATATCATTAACAATTTGAATGCCAAGCAAACCACTAGATGGAGCATTGAAAGTATTATTTAGGATGCAATGAATATACTATTAGGCATGGAGTCTTTTGTGATGCAACACATTTATAGGGAAGGTAATGCTATGACCGATGTTATGACAAACATGGGAGTTTAGATGGATGGATCCAAGATATGTAATTATATTTTCCCGGAGGCTTTGATGATTATAACTCTGAAAGAGGAAAATATTTCTAATGCTACTAAGTTAGAAGTTTCAAAGCCTTAGGGGAATTGATCACTACAAAAGATCTATTAGCATGGGGCTAGTTTTCAAGGAAACTAAATTGATTCAAGAGCTGATTAAAAAAGGTTACATATTGAATGAATACTAGGTGGAAGCATACAAAGTTCTTAGGAAAGACAAAATTGGAGATCTGATCTAAAGTTAATAGATATTTGATAAGACTTTTGAAGATTCTAAGGAAACTAGATGGATTGAATTTAGGAAATTATAAATCCCCATGGGATAGAGTTAAATCAAAATTGTTCTATCTAAGTATTCCACATGCTCCTTTTTAGTCCAAATTTTATAATATGCAAGTGTTAGAAGTGACTTTTCTCTTCAGAAAATGTAAAAGGTTTGGGGCCCTTTCAAAACCCCTTCATTTACCATAATAATAATTGGATCTTTTCTTTGTCTTATTTGTCAAAGATACTTATGAAGCTCTAAGAAGTAATTTTTTCTAGAAGTTGAAAGAAATATCTGAGGCTTCAAAAAAAAAAATTGTGTAACCAAGAGATGAAGCTCCACACCCCTTCTAATACCAAGTTGAAATTCACATCCATTTCTAGAAATGAACAAAAGCAATCCATCCACTCAAAACTTATATAGAAAGCATAAAAATGATAAAAGAGAAAAATATATAGTGGACACCCTTAGGCACCATAAATAATCACTATATTATCTGTAGATAAAATTCACAATACTTCAATACAATGTATGGAGTGGTGAGGGGTATTTATCATGATACTAAAATCCCAATTACATAAATGATTATAACCTAAGCTAACACAACAAAAGGGCTTTAGATTAGTTACAAGTTATAAGTTGGATTTCACCATAACAAGGTTAGTCATGGTCCATAAGACTTATATAATAAAATATTATAATAAATTAAATATATTGTACAATGATTGCTCTTAGGCCTATACATTATTACATCATACAATGTTGGCCTTGACCATAAGTCAAATTACACTTTCAACAAGTGCATGATGCTTATGCCTAATTTCCCACATGATCTACTTTAAAACTTGATCATCAAGAAATAAGTCTATGAAATATATTTTCTTGTTGCAAGGAAGCCTATATAACCTTCATAAAAATTCTATCTTAGAAATCCAAACCCTAATATCTAAAAATAGTTTGATTAAATTTTATATGGTCATTAAAATGAGAGGGCCATTAAAGGAGTTTATATGGTCCTATTATATTTGCATCAATATTAGACTTAAAATACGAATCATAATCTTCATGCCTTCTATCATGCTTTTTGTACTTCACATGAGTTCTCCTTGAAGTACATTGACATCAAGTTGATTATCTTCCTTAAATTATGGTCTTGTACCTTCTAAAATTTTGTGTCATGTTTGTGCTTTGCATTTTAGGTTTTCTTGCCATCACCTAGCTACTTTATAAGCTAGTCAAGTCCAAAAATTCTTAAACTTGGGATATATTAATTGATTGATTATCAAAATTTTCTTCTAGACAAGACAATGGACTTTCTATTTCATTCCAAATGGTAAACCACTATTAGATTGATTGAGTGGGATATCCATAGTGACACATTGTTTCTAATTGTGGGGATTATAACTATTAATTATTTCTAAAATGTTAATTGTCTTTATTTTGTGGGAGCATACTCACATTATGCATCATTCTTTATTATCCTTAACAATCTTCCTTGAGTCCCTTCCTAACCTTTTGTGGTGGGAAAACCATAGGTTCATAATACCTAATGACTTATAACATCCAATCTAGGCATCAAATTTTCTTGGATGGCTACCAAAGATGTGTCTTTGATCATCTCCATTAGGTAGTCAAAATGGGATAGGTATCCTGATGGATTCCTAACGTACTTGATATTTTTTCATGTTTCGCCAACAATTTTTTTTTTGGCTAATTTACAAAATTATGAAAGAAAATTGTACTAAAAGTTGAAAGCAATAGAAAAATTTACAAAAATTACCCATAATATAGATGCTTTCTAGAAACTGCTACTGCATAGATTCTAGCTTGCTTGATTCTACCAATATTTTCCTTTTATAGGTAGTCAAAATTGTGGTTGTAACGTTGTTTATAATGAAACACCTTATGAAAGTAAGCAAAACCAATCCACAAACATTCCACAATTTTAAAGATAATGATAGTAAGCGATATCCATAATATTAAAAATGGTAAATCCAATAAATGATAAAGAAATTAGTATCCAATTCCATATCATAAGTGCAAGTTCACACCACTTAGAGGGAAAGATCTCATGGGACACTTAAAGAGGGTAAAGCCTCCTGATACACAATTATAATGACTAAAAAATGAATATATCAATTAAAAATAAACTAGATCACATCTTTATTTATTTATAGACTTCTGAACTACTAATCCTAAATCTAATGCTCAAAGGCTAAATCAATCCTAATCTATAGGCTTACGCCAATCAATATATATATCCATCATGTCTATATTAGGGTTGTTACACCACTTCTTATAAATATTTGTGATATTTATTTTGGCTTCCCAAATCAATTTTCTTATAAGATTTGTTTTCTCTTTGTTCTTGCTATGCAGATCTTTCTCTCTCTCTTCTATTCCCACTAGTGCTTTTATTCTAATCAATCTCTTTATTTTTTCTAGATTGTTCCTATAATCTATATATTTATAATACCTTGGAGAAGTTGAAATGCAAGGGATAACCTTGGAAGTGCTTTTTTTATGTTGCTTTGGAAATGCTAAAGTATAAGGGGCAATATTCATAACACTTGTTTTTTTTTTTTTTACCTTAAAAACCCTTAAGTTCAAAGGATATCCTTCATATTAGCTTTTATCATGATATCTTAAAAACCCTAAAGTGTAAGGGTCAACCTTTATAACGCCTTTATTTTCATCACAAGAAGATATTTCTACCATTTGAGGAAACTGGAGATGACATACTTTTTTTTTTTTTTTAAAGCAAAAAACCCCTTGCGGGGTCGCCTTGGTTTGAGAGACCACTAACAAGGGGTTCTACACTATCAAAGTCACCCGAGAGTCGCACCCGAACCTACCCGCACCAACATTATCAATTGGATTTTGGATACCCAATTTAGCCTTTTTGGTAGGGTGGAGATTTGAACCTGGGACCTCCCTTGGAGGATTGCCCTCTCCTCTCCAACTCACCTACAACACCTGGGTGGAGATGACATACTTGGATCAAGCTTAACCTCTTCCACTTTTGCTTTGAAAATTGACTCTTCTCCACAATATTATACTCATACATTTCAATTCTCATCCCATGCATCATTGCTAGTTTCTTATAACATTTTATATGCATTTAATGATGAACTTTGCACTTAATGAGATAGAGGTGTTTATTTTTGCTACTTTTTGAAAGTGAAAAACCCTTAGTTTGAGTCATCTTTTGCCATACCTATGATCTCATTGCTTCAACTTTGAGCTTGTATCATATTCAAAGCTTTTTATTGCTTCTTTGATTTTCCACTTTGCAATTTATTGCTATATATTTTATCTCATGACATTTATGACATTGAAATGCAATGTTCTCATTATTTATTGGTTGAACTCATTGCCCTTAATCACATTTAATCTTAATGGATTTTCAAAAAAAGTTTTGAGATATCCATGACACCACATCCAAGTACACACAAATAGATTTCTCCTCATAAATTGGTAATTCCTCGATGAACTTCTGTAGAGTATTACCACCTTATCAATAAGCTGATATTGAATCCCAAAAAGACTAATCCACATTAGAATCCTTTGAAGAGTTTATCTCCATAAACAAATCTCAAACATGAAAATAAATACAAGTTAGCTCTCTCCATAAACCATGGCTCGCCACCCATTATTTTATCCATAACTTTTGAACTTGAAAAGGATTAGAAAATTCTTTATGGAAGGAAAGTCATAAAGTAATGTGCACTCAATTCCTTAAATCTAATTCAAAAGGCGCTAAATAATGGGGAGAGCAATCTATTGAAGACAACCCTCCACAATCTTCATAAATGTGATAAAACAATTAGTAGTGTGAGACATATTTGACCTCTATTTTTTATGGACAATTAATATCTATTTAGAAGTGTATTTATTCACCCATTTTTTTTGGTACATAGGAAATTTGGCAACAACCACTATTTTTAATAACTGGAGCAGGGTTCAAACCATAGGGACTGCACCAACAAACCCATTATCTCATTTCTGGATAACCTGACGTGAGATGGGGACCACGATCGCTCAGTGTTCGTACCATCGTCGTCAGTCTGACGCGCACTCAGAAGATTAAGATCAAACTACTACCTTTGCAAGGGTTAGCTTCCCCACAAGGTTTGAACCTAGGTATCTTCTTGATAAGTGTCCAGCCATACCTACACTTACCAATCCACCTAGTCCTTGGGGGTATCCACTTTTTTTTTTTTGTTGTTTGTAATACTATTATATTTTAGTTAATATAATGGTTTTAAAAAAAAAAAAAACTAAATCTAAAAAAATCTAACCAATATCCATTAAATATTAATATTTTGATCTTAAGATGTATTATATGGTGCTTGGTCATTTTATCTTTTATAGTCAATTTTGTTGAATCATCTATTATTTAAATAAGGATTATAATAAATTCATTATTCCTTCTATTCTATTCTTAATCTGAAAAAAAAAAAAAAACAATACTTCTCTTAACCAAATCATTTTTTTCTCCTTTAGAGAACCTCTATAATCCTTAGCCTATTTTGTAAAGACAGAAGTCAACATGACCTTGACCCTGGAAGGAATGGAAACAAAACTCCCATTGAATAAAGATAAAGTCAACAAGATCCCAACCCTACAAACAATCAAACCGAAGCAATCTTAGTTGCTTAGGAAACCTCTATAATCCCTAACCCATTTAATAAAGATGAAGTCAACAAGACCCCAACCTTCCAAGGAATCAAACCGGAGCAACCTTGGTTGCTTAGGGAACCTCTATAATCCCTAACCCGTTGAGTAAAAATGAAGTCAACGGGACCCCAACCCTCCAAGGAATCAAACTGGATAACCCATTAACAAGCACTTGACTGCTATCAACGTACCTATCTTATTTTCTGGGTAAAATTTTAAAATAAAAAAATATAAGTTTTTGAAAAGGTCCAGTTCCCTATGCAATGGTTTGAACCTAGGTCTCCTTAATTAAAACCCAAAACTATATACCACAATGATGTCCCAAGAGGAACCTAATCAAAATATTTTTACTTTCAATTAAAACATCCTTAATTTCAGCTAAAAATTTCTTTTCCTATGGTTTGAACCATGAGCTTGATAATTACTTTAAAAAAAAATAGTATGGTTGTAACCAACTCCCCTTGTATCTAAAAAATAAAAGAAATAAAAAACTTTTCTTCATAAAAATATTTTGTTTGATTTTTTTTCAAAAATTGAGTTTTCTTATTTTAAAATCAAAATTTATTCACATAATTCACATTTAACTTTTCACCTTTAACAAAACTTTTTTACACAAAATTCTTAAACAATGGATAATGTAATTAAGACCACACTGTGAAGCAACATATCCATTTCTTCTTTAACTAAACTGGTTTACTGTTGAAATAATGTAATGTGCAACTGGTAATATAATTAGGACAGCCACACTTTCTAAGAACTTCGTTCCTCCTCAAAACTAAAGCGCCAACGAAAAAAAAAAAAACCAAAAACAAAAATATTATATATTAATTAGATATAATGTATAAAATTCCCTATTCGTATTCGTATTACTTCCCTAGAATGTTATATCATTTTAATGGACCACATTGTGATATTCATACAACAATTATGTAAATACCGGGTTTCCGTATAGAGGCAATTCGCAAGTGGGACTTCTTTTTATTCTCCTTTCCCAACTGCGAACATCGTCGGCTCTTAAGAAGAGCAGTGTAGGGTAATTATCAGGGCTTACCAATATGGACAGGGGCGGCATAAAAAACAGGAGTATCCTGGATGGTCTTGGAGAAGAAATTGTGAGAATAGTGTCCCCTGTCTCAGTCTGTATGCTTTTGGTGGTGGTTCTGGTAAGTATCCTCAATAACTCTTCTTCATCTTCATCTTCCTCAATAACAACAATAGCAACACTTATATACAATGAAAAATCCTCGGATTCAGACTGGGAGAAATTTGGGGGTGCCCTTCTGAATGCCCTAGTATTTGTGGTTGTTGTCACAGTGGTGACATTCCTGCTGGTATGTCTGTTTTATTACAGATGCACCAGATTCCTTCGTTTCTACATGACCTTTGCATCTTTCATTGTGTTGGCTTATATGGGTGGGGGTGTGGCCATTCTTCTTATACAAGCTCTGTCTATACCCATTGACTGTATTACATTTGGGATTGTCCTCTTTAATTTTGCTGTAGTGGGTGTGATATCTGTTTTCCTTTGCAAAGTGCCCATAGTATTCACCCAGGGGTACTTGGTGCTTATTGGTGTGCTTGTTGCATATTGGTTTACGATACTTCCTGAGTGGACCACTTGGGTGTTGTTGGTTGCCATGGCAATTTATGATATTGTTGCGGTTTTGATCCCTGGTGGCCCTCTTAGAATTTTGGTGGAGCTTGCTATGTCTAGAGATGAAGAAATCCCTGCTTTGATATATGAGGCCCGCCCTGTTGCAACCGACAGTAGAGTTGGACATGAAAATGTTGCAACAACAGAGGAGCCAAGTAATGCTTTAATGGTCCCCTCTTTGATGGAAAGGGGAGAGAATATGCAGAGACCGAGGGGAATATGGAAGAAACCCAGGGATTCGGGTTCTGCACTTTGGAAGTCCCTGAATTCAGGGGGTGAGGAGAGTGCTGCTTCTGCTTCTGGGTCACTCACCCATGGAAACTCGGCTCAGGATTTGAGTCTGATGGTTGCAGAAGAAGAGGAAAGGCATGGTGGAGAGTCGACGACAGATGAAGAGTTGTTAAATCACCAAATGGGGTCTAATTCTAGTAGGCTTGGAGATCGGCAAGTGGGATCTTCGGAGATGTCTGAATTAGAAAGGCTGTTGGACCACAGTGATGGTGAGAGGAGACCGAATGAGGTTGTTCAGCCTAATGGAGTGGTGGAGTTAGCAGACGGACATGAAGATGGAGGACTGGGTCTTTCTGCATCGGGTGCAATCAAGTTAGGATTGGGTGATTTTATATTTTACAGTGTATTGGTTGGAAGGGCAGCCATGTATGATTATATGACTGTTTATGCATGCTATCTTGCTATTATAGCAGGGCTTGGTGTGACTTTGATTTTGTTGGCGTTTTTCCAAAAGGCCTTGCCTGCTCTTCCGGTGTCCATATCATTGGGTGTACTCTTTTACTTCTTAACTCGTCTTCTTTTGGAAGCTTTTGTAGTCCAGATTACAGTACACCTTTTGCTTTTTTAATACCATATGGATGGAAGTCTAACCTCAAAATGTCTACAGGGCACATATCCCCTTAATAGGCCACTGCCCATCATATTCAGGGGTGGCTGAACTTATTAAGTGGTATAACTTGTGAATGCAGCATAAAGCATTTCCTTGTTTGATTATGGTTTGTTCCATTTTATCACTTCCTTTTGGAAAATTTTGGAATAATATGTGTGGATTTGTATTAAAACGTTTCTGCAACTTTATGGAATGTGTATAAACACTTTTTTTTGACCATTCTACAGAACATGTAAGCCTGTTCCAGGGTATATTAAATAGCCATGTTAAACATTTTTTTACAAAAAGCATTCAGAAGGGAATTTCAGGATAGAAGGGGCATTGTGAATTTAAGAAGTTGTTCTGACTGTGGGTCTATTAAATCCAAGGTGCATAAAAGATGTTAAATACTAGAATGGTAATTGTTTACATTAGCACGTTTGAAGCTAAGTCTGGCAAAAAAATCAATTTGTCACTCTAAAAAAATTTAACGGCAAACTAGTTAACATGTCAGGTTACTTCTTAATATGCATATAACAGTTAGCAGGAGTCTTGTAACTCTGAAAGCCTCATTTGCTTGCTGCATAAGGCCTTGTTGTTAAGGAGATCTGCAGTCGGTAGTCTTATATCTATTTACCTGTCCTTAGTATTATATCTATCTACCTATCCGTGAGTGTGTGTTTTCAAGATTTCCTGGGAATCCCTGGTATTATATTTCCCTCAAGTATTATGATTCTCAAAGTCCCAATGTTTGTCACCACACAGAATTCAGTCTTATTGGTTTATTTTACATCTAAAGTTCTTTCTTTTCATATCCCTAGAGAATGCTCCTATCTTGTGAAGATATTTTATTGCACAGCATAGTAGATGAGTCATACTAATGTACAACGGCAACATATCTTTCTCTGAAGGAATTGAGATAATGTCTTGCAAAGGCTATTCATTTCGCTTTAATAGAGGGATTCAATCTTAGCATTAGTCAGCCTTAATAATCTTGCAAAACCAGGGGAATATCTTGTGACCCTTTTCCTCCATTGACATGATATTAATAAAATTTTATTCAAGAAAGGCAGAAATCACTTGTCTAATAAAGATATAATAAAGTTTTACTTATGAAATCACATGTAAAGGAGGATAGAAGGTCGCAACACGAAATTGAGATGAGTTTGATGAAAATTAGAAGTTAATAGATGCAGTTGCGTGTTGCTATTAATGGTGTTTTTGTAATTGATAAAGCAATCAAGGATTTGGGTAAGAGTATATTCCTGATTCACAAAAAGTGCATTCTACTTTTGAAACCTATCATTTTAATCATCAGGGTGGTTGTTTCTAAGAATCAGTTTTCCAAGATCTCTATCATCTTGAAAGACGACAATTTTACCTTTTAAAATCAAACTTATTCAAAAGATTGAAGCGGATTTTCTGAAGATTGTCTGTTTTTTTGGCCTGCTGAATGCGATGTCTTTGCAAAATTGATTTCATTTGGATTCACCCTATTTCAATGTCTTGGAGAGGCTTATTGTCATGTGTCATCATTAGCTTTGATATTGGAACTTTTTAAGAAGGGAAGACAAGATATATACCCCCATTAATATAATTAGTATTGATTAATCCATATGGATGCGTCATAAGTTGTGTCACTTGTACTTGATATATCTCTTATTGCATGTCCTTATTCATATAGTGGATAGATATTGTATTATATGTGCGCATGTGGATAACACGTTATGGAGCCTGGGTGCGTATCAATTTGATTAAAGGTGAGAATGATCAAGTTGTGGAAAAATTGAAAATGAGGAGGATCATACCAAGCAACCTAGATGGCAGAAGCTTTTACATGGCATTGAGAAATTTTTCATAATTGTAGGGACAAGTGTGAATTGCTTCTTAGTGCAGTGCCAGGATACCATGTTAAACATACGAGCATTAACAAATTACCATATATAAGCTAAAACAGTGAGGATAGGAGTAGTCTTTATTGAACCAGTGCAAGGTACATGCACTGTTAACATATATGTTACCAGACATATGTTACCAGAAACAAGACATCTTTCTGCCATTTCCATTGCTGACCAGATTCTTGTTTGGTAATTAGTTTTCTGTTTCATATAAATTATAATGTTTGGGTATTTGTTGGTCTTTAACCCCCATTTCCTATGTTGTTGTCATTTCTTGTTTGATTCCACAAAGTTTGTCACAGGGATGGCATGCAATAGAAGTACGAGTTTCCAAGATGGATGGGGTTGGCCCCTATTTTGGGACTTCTCTGGGACACAGAGGGATGGTGTGTGTGTATATAAAGACCATAGTTTTTTTTAGCATGAATATGCAACATTACCCAATCTAAAATGTCTCTTGATTTACCCTGTCATTTGTAACAACTATCATACTTGTCTACCAATGTGACTATGCTCTATCAATGTTGCCATTAGCTACTAACATCAACATCCAGGGAATATTTGGAAAAAAGAGAGAATAAAGATTTGTTGTGAACATACACTCCTTAAGCATAGATGCAATTAGAGGTATTCATAAACCTAGTGTTAAATGTACTAAAACGGATCTATTGAGCAAACTTGCAAGTTGGTAATTATCTAATATCACAAGATTCATCACAATGCACCTCTTTACAAAAAGGGAATTTCTTGTAGAAATTGCATTTAATGATGGATAAACAGTTGCCTCCCAACAGTATGACAGGATAACCATATAAATCCTCACACATAACCTTGTATTTGTGAATATGGGTCCTTAACCAAAAGCCCAGACAGGGAAATTAAGAGAAACTTGAAACATCAAGGTTTAGTTATCTTTTCCAATTGCAATTGGAGTCATCATACAACAACATTTAACTGTATACACACAAGCACAAAGTAAACTCTTGCTCTTATTAGCATATACATGCATAAAAGCAGAATACAATAGCATATTAGAAACCTCTTTTTTTATTTGTCATTTATTTGTTAAAGAGCTTGGACGTTGTCCAAGACTCCTAGGCATCCCTAACACTCGTGAGGGGGTATCGCTGTTCCTCCAGCATCTTGGGGATTTTTGGGCATCCCTGAGACCCCTAGGTATCTTAGAGACCTTTAAAGGGATGCCAATGAATCCCCTGCAGTTATAGGGACTTCTAGGCATCTCAGGGATGGCCTAAAAGCCCTAGGGTGTCCTAGGGATGGCCGACTTGAGGAATTGGGAAGAGGGTGCATCAAGGAGATGTGTTGTACCCCTCCTGGAGTTCCTGAAATGCCAGCCACAGCAGAAGAGGGTCCATGAGGGATAGGAGGACGGGTCTACACAGAACACTGCTTGTTTCCAATTTCAAGTAAATATACTTGTTAATTGTTAATAGCAAGTCGCAATTATTAGTGGTTATGCGGCACTAGAAACTTTCGTCGTCATTGTTTTAGTGACTTTTGATAGTTACAGATATTTTGATGAAGATCAATTGGAGGTCATTTTTATAGCCTTACTGCTCTGCCACTTGCTATCTTAAACAATCATTATGCCAATTCTAACAACCAAAGTTCACAATGCTGCTACAAATTGTTTATACCATTGTCAATGGTATTTTCCTTTATCTCAAAAAATTGCAGTTGCTACTAACCATTACTGTGGAATAGTTTATGAAACTATCACTAGAACAATTAACTAAACTTTTCTTTAATAATTTGTAGTGGTTATGAAACCTTACCCCACATGACTGGCTCTCATGGCCACTCTGCTTGAAATCTGACAGTTTGATGGTTTCCCACAACTATGTTTTTTTTTTTTAAGTAAATACTTCTTATACATATACATATCCGCCATGGGGATTGAACCCGGGTCACATCACCGATAATGCAAGTGGCGTCCTTGCCGGCAACTATGTTTTTAGTATTTCCTATTGGCGTGTATGATTAACACATACTACTTAATTCTGTGATCTCAAAGACAGACGTGCACCTTTTGGTAGAGGTGTGAAGAGTGTTTGCTCTATGTTTATGGTATACGCAATGTAAAAAAGTTTTAAACTAAACTCACTAGGAGTATATCCATTTTGTCCTCTTTTTGCCCCTTACATGCAACTGTTCCTGTTCCCCACAGTCATGGTAGCTTAGGAAAGAATAATTGACAGCAGCAAGAGGAGGAGTAAATTACATTCAACAAAATCCTCTCATGAGCTTCCATTCGAAATATTTGTAGTCTCATCAATTATTTTCAATTGTTAGTAATGATGATAGCCACACTCATATAAATCAATTAATTCAGAAGTGGAGAAGCATCAAAGTCCACTGTTCAATGATTTTCTATTTTTGTTCTTGTTCTTATCACAATTCTAATGGCCACTCTCTGCTATTACTCTTAATTTGGCAGCTATTATGCAGCATTTACTGTGCAAGATAACATAGGATGTGTTCTTTTTGATGGTCCACACACTTTAGCACTCGATGTTATTTACAGTTCTGTAGTCATCAACTCTATAGTGGCAGAGTTACTGCTATTTGTAAGGCACTATAGTGTTAGATGTAATCAAATTTTTTAGGACCGTGGAAAGCATATCAAATACTAATCTTCTAAAGCATATTAAACAGAGTTCTTGCTGGAAGAGATTCTGTGACTTGTCTTCAGTGCATGTTTTAACGGTGGGCAGTCACTCCGCATTGTTGAACAGAGGATCAATAATGGGATGTGCTTCCAGCACAAGCCAGATAAGATTTATGTGTTCTTGTTCTTTAGGGATCTGATGATGTTGTTATTATGAATGGATTCTATGAGTATTGTTGGTCAATAATAATATAGCTGACTCTGATCTTCTTGCTCTTGTCCCCTATGGTTCTCCTAAACTTTAACAAAGTTTACTCTTTCTAGAAACAATGAAACATTTTGCTTACATTCATAAGGTCCTTCTCATAATACCTTTTACATTGTAGTGTAGCCTGAGAAATTCACTTGGTCGAGAATTAATCATTGTCTACACTCTCTTCTATTCAAGGAGTATACAACTGTTCCAATAGAAGTGCCCCAGGTATAAAATATAGTGCTTGACAATCAGGATCTGAGTCTTAGAAATGTGGAATCAAACAGTTGACAAAACAGTTACCACTTTTCATCGCCAATCATGCAGAGTCAGGTAAGGCGTCAAGATATTTTTAGAGTAGTTTCATTCTTGGTTTTAGCTTTTGGGAGATGCTAGTGACATTGAGTTCCTTGTAAATCAGGAAGTAGGTTTAACTTTCTCTGCGTTCATAATTTGCTTCCTTAGCTACTGTCTTTCATAAAATGATTGTTGAATAAGACCAACAAGGCCAATGTATGGTTTGCATTTGCATTGAAAAGGTATATGAGGAGAGTGATTAGCCCTGTAGTATCTGTAGCCTGCATACATGCTATCAGAAATTGATCACCAGAGAAGTGTTGGAGAATGTGAAACCAAAACAACATATTGAGGCATCATTTAAATGAGTCATGATAGCATTTATTTTTATTTTACTCTTTTTGAGGGTTGAGTATTTCATATTGAGGTATTCAGAGTCTTTGGAAATTTAGTACACAAAAGTTCCTCTAATACAGATATGATCCTTATAAAACATTTTCAGTGATATTAATATAAATTTCATTTTTGACATTTATAATTCTGTGCATGGCGCACAATACAATTACATGGCTATATATTCACTTTCTTTTGAGTTGAAGTGTCATTTGACAGTGATCCTCGCTGATTTTCACCTAAAGGTTTTTGTCAATAAGATTCCATATGGCTTGGGAGGAAACATGTCCATGTGCATGCATACAGAGACATGTATGCATACAACTATATTATGTTTACGAAAGGAGTGGGATGACTGATTTAGCATGAGCTTGGGCAAAAGGTTGAAACTCAATAAGGTGCACTATTAAACTAATATTTAAGGTGAAATGAAAAATCTTGCATAAACAAGGGGTCTCATACACCCAAGATGTGTGGTGGCTTTGCTGTGACCTAAAAAATGATATTAACCTTTTTAAAAATTGATATACAAACAAATATCCATACAGGCAAAAGTTGGCTTTCCATGACCTAAAAAGTGACCTTTACTTTTACCTTTATAGAAACAGAAACAAAAACAAATTACCTTTACTTTTATATGCAGAGAACATCCATACAAACAAAAATGTTGTGTTTATGTATATGCACATATAGAAATTTACTTCTCATTTATGCAGATGCACACACCCTTTCTTTGTGGGATGCACATGTTTAATTATTGGAAAAATGCCTTGCTACATTTGAGATTTCACTTATAAATGATATCAGGCATGAGTTGATTTTAGAAACTATATGGATATTGGTATGTAGAAAATATCTTGCCTTTGTGTTTGTACTCTTGAGGTATGACTGCAAATGTTTTGAGAGTTATAGGTATATGACTTGGTGGAGTTGATGTACCTTAGTAAATTTTCTTCTTGGTTTTTATTGATTCAGTTATCTTCTAACTTGTCTTGAAAATGGAGGGTTTTCAACTTGGAGGAGAACCAATTAGAAGCAAATTTTGGATCATTTTGTTGCGGACTTTGTTGCTTCTTTTGATGCATGGTATGTAAAAACATTGGCCATTTGAGGTAGGTGAGCTCTCAATAAATTCTTATAGCTACATTTTTCTGCATGTTATATTACTTTGAAACAAAGTCTTCCAATAATAAGAACATTAAAGAAATTTATCAACTGTATTAGGTGGAATATGTTATGGTTGTGTGATATTTTGTTGGTTTTTTCTGTAAAATCTACGCATTTACATCTTGAATCTTGGTATAATGCTGTTATTTTAATGACTTCCGTAGCAACTCCTAAAATGCTGCAAAAAATCTGTTATTCTGGCAGCTTGGTATTTGGTCTGGTATTTCTTGTTGCTCGTGTTCTTTTAAGTTGCATTGATAGAGACTACTTCCTCTTACTAGTTCTCATTTTTTGTGGTATTTATCATTATTAGTAGTTTTCCTTGAGTGTTTGAAGATTTGTGGCATGGAATATATTCAGAGAGTAAATCATACAAGGGAAGAACAATTTAATAATAACATTTGGTATAATGCTGTTATTTTAATGACTTCCGTAGCAACTCCTAAAACGCTGCAAAAAATCTGTTATTCTGGCAGCTTGGTATTTGGTCTGGTATTTCTTGTTGCTCGTGTTCTTTTAAGTTGCATTGATAGAGACTACTTCCTCTTACTAGTTCTCATTTTTTGTGGTATTTCTCATTATTAGTAGTTTTCCTTGAGTGTTTGAAGATTTGTGGCATGGAATATATTCAGAGAGTAAATCATACAAGGGAAGAACATTTTATCATGGAACCTGGATTCTTATGCATTTCACACAAGATGACCTAAAAGTCTTGGCTGGCTTTTAACCAGAGATTTCAACCTTCCTTCATCAAACTACTATGGAGGGCCACAGGGAGGCATGCAGGATGAAGACACAAAAGCAATTAAAGAAATAGTTCTGTAAGTCAAGAAAGAGATAAAGCTAAGCTTGGTTTGCTGGGCAACCAAAAGCTCATCCATTGCAGACTTATGAAAAATTCACAATGTAAACAGAATTGAATGGAATCAACACATTGACTAGATTCTTAACAAGGAAATAAATAAATGTCATATTTCATTATGCTTTCCAGAAAACAAACATAAGCATACCACTTGCCACTAGTCTTATGGAAAGATCGATAGTTGAAAGAAGAGAGAGAGAAGAGAGAAGATAGCAAAAGAAAAGATTTATAGATACGATTGCATGTGTTTCCTTGAGCACCAAAGATTACATTAAAATGATATCACACAGATGCAATGGATCAGGTGGTTGAGGGGTATTTATAACAAATACCTACACCCCAACACTAATGATTAGATATCAGATTAACATAGGCCAACATAAGGCTTCAGGTTAAGTCAAGTTACTAAACCCTTAATGAAGGTTAACTACACAAGCAGTTTAACCGATTCTGTTAGGGCTAAATATACAAAACCATTGCCCATAGGCTTACATCAAGAGTGCTCATAGGATTACATCAACCATTGTTGGCCTTAACCCATTAAGGTCAGATTACCATCTTCCAGCACCACCTCAATAATCTGATTAAATGGAACAAAATGCCTGAACCTTCAAAGAAAATCCTCTCACATTCTTGCAAGACTGCTAATTTCCCCCTTAAGGGAAAGTTTGCTACTCGAGGATGCTCTTGCAATTGCACAAGAAACTCTTTAGGCATGACTATGGCCAAGATAGTTACTATGGCCCATACAAAGAACACCTCCACTCCAATTCCATGGTACTTCAGCACGCGAACAATAAGCTCCTCGGTCATGACCTTAATCATGATAGCCTGGTTGCTCTACTAAAAACACATGGATTGGATCAAACATCCCATGGCTATGAAACTATGACACCATCTCCTAGATCAATGATGTTGAGCTTCCCATGAGAAAATCATCAACATACAATGCAAAGACCATTGTTTGTTCATCAAGTTCAAAATTGGATGAATGCCTCTTGTAGATGCTTACCTTGAGGGAGGGTACTATACATACCCATCTTCAATACACAAAGGGCAACAATAGAGAATTATCCAAACAAAGTCCATTCAAGCAATAGGAGAAAAAAGCTTTGGATAGTCAATCCCCTACATCCGAGAGAATCTCGTAGGAACAAGGCATACCTTGTGCTGACCATCAGATGTATATTCCATCTCATCACCATCAAAGTACTTGCTCTTGGTTAAAAGGGGAGACACAACTTCTATCAATGCTCTTGCTTGTGGGCAGCAAAGCAAGCTTAGAACAACCTTTAAATATCCTTTTACAAGAGCAAGCTTCGAACAACCTTTAAATATCCTTTTACAAGAGCAAGCTTAGAACAACCATTAATGCTTTTGCTCCGTGTCACAACCAAAATCATTGATAAAATTTAAATGATGATTTATATTATATCCATGTTTATTAAAGATGAAAATTACGCGGACTTGTGGATGATGTGAGATCTACATTAATGTTATAAGTGCTGAGTTGGCAATTATTATACATGTGATCGTATTACATTGAAACATGTCTAATCACCTTTCTGTTTGGACTGTTTGATAGGGAGAACCCACAACTAAGAACATAAAAGAGAGTATCATCGGAGAGTGGTCATCAAATGCTGACGAGTGGCATAGATAGAAAGAGGAACTCATGCACACACTAGCAATAGAACACGCTTGCATGTTAGACATAATAGGTTTGGTGAAAATTGCATTTGTATTTAACAATGAATTTTCTCTTTGATATAAAAAGGAGATTGTTTGTCTTGCATGAGTATTATAAGATATTATTTGTCATTTGCAACCCTCAACTAAGAACACTAGGGAGAGTATCATTGGGAGAGGTCATCAGATGCTGACCAGTGGCGTAGATAGAAAGAGGAACTCATGCACATACCAATGACAAAACACCCTTGCATGTTAGACATAATGGGTCTTGAGTGGAGATTATATTTGCATTTAACATTGAATTTTCTAATTGACATAAAAAAGAGACCATTTGTATTGCATTAGCATTATAAGTTTTTATTTGTCATAAAATAAGTTCTTGCTTTAATTAAATAAGGCCAATAAAACAATGTGTGTCATCTTCCAATTGTTCAGGAAATTGAAAAAAAATGGGTCTCCTTCTTAGGGCCTTACACAACTCTTGTTAAAGAGAACCAATGGGGAGTGGGCCAATGTGTAGACAATTCTTCTATAGTATATATATATATATATATATATATATATATATATATATAATAGGGGAGTGGGCCAATGAGTAGGCAATCCTTCTATTATATATATAAATAAAACAATACTTTGGACATGTTTTCAGCCATAAATCAATAGTTGCATATGGACACCCTATATTGAGATATCTCCATGGAGATTTTCTATATAAAGTAGTTGCTTATTTAGGAAGAATATTCGATTTAAGATCAAGGTTATTTCTTTAAATAAGCCTTGCCTTGAACATAATGGGGACAACAAGGAAGAACAATATTAATAGTGGAATTTGCAAGAGGAAAGACATAAATACCCATTGTTTTTGAAGAGGAAAGGAGCAAAAACTAGTAGAGTTGTCTTGCGGCTTTAGTCCATTCTCTAATTTGTTGAGATTCTCCTTGCGAGGTACCCAATTTTCCTTTCTATTCCAACCCTCGAGAGAATGAAAATTTTAGTATGTTTTATTATTTTCTGGCTTGCTTTTTCCTATAAGAAAGTTAACATGAACTCGGTATGAATGTTCTTTTGAAAGTTATGTGTCATTTTTGAATGCAGTTATAAAGGAAAGAAAATTGATTGTGCTTATTTTTCTTTTGAACTATGATAAGACTTGTGTTTTGCTATTGAATTCATGTAAAACCCACTATGAATGTTGTTAGAGTTTAAGAATTTGCTGACAATGATCTTCAGACCAAAATTGTCCATGTTTGTAACAACACTTTCCCTAATTAAAGAGTGAAGGAATTGTTGTCTTCCTTTCATTCTAAAGAGTAGTCAAGTAGTGCCTAAATTTGGGTAGCCTTTAATTTGGTTATTTTTTCTATGAAGTTGACCCAATGAGCTACAACTTAGCTCATGGGAGGGAAAATTGTTGTGTGCTGTTGAGGCAAAGAAAGGAACTGTGATACTAAAACTATGATTTGACACTCTACTTTTTTGCAAGTAGTATTTAATTTTAGATTTGTGTGTGAGGTCAGCATGGAAGTGTTGAAGACAGAGCTTTAACACAAAATAATAATATCGTTTTTCATTAACATTATCAGCCGATTGTATAATATATATAACACGAGTTATTAGTTACAAAGTTGTAATGCTGAAAAATGTGTAACAATCTCGAAACCTTCGTATGGGATAAACATCCATATGGGATAATAATATGCTAACATAAGAAAATTAAATAATGTACTATAAGGCTAACGTCTCCCATTATTACATTATTTGGTAAACAAATACATGACTATCCTCCCTGTATCTAGAGGATAGAATTTTGGGAATGGTTCGTTGGTTCACGTGCTTTGACTTTGGCTTTGCCTTAGTCTCGGGCTTTGGCTCTGGCTCTTGCTCTAGCTTTTGGCTTAGCTATATTAAATAACCTCCACCTGGTTTGCCCTTTTAAATTATCTCTAGGTTTGCCTTTAGGTATTGACATAGAGTCATTGCCTTTGGGTCACCTTTGGATCTTAGCCTCCGGGTCGTTGCCTTTTGGGTTGCCGCTAGACTAGGTTGTTGTGTCTAGGTTGCCTCTGGGTCATTGCCTCTAAGTTGCCTCTGGGTCCTGTTCGTCCATAATTAGTGCAACAACTCAAACTAGGAGCTTTATCTTGTTCTTTGATTTCTTTTTTCACAAATTTTGTATTATTGCTAATACTTGTCAAAAATTTGGTATTACTGGTCTTTACTTGATATGTATATTTATCTCTTGTAGAGTTTTTTTTTTTTTTTTTCGAGTTTTGTGTTATTACCATCTTTCATACATTTGATGTCACTTCTTTCTTGATTTGTATAAAGTTTTCCTATTTTCAAATTTGGTCTCACCGCTTGACTTGTATGTCTTGTATATCTAAGGCCTTCATTCTTTGGTCTTATATATGGTACTATGGGCTCATTCGCACCTTTCCCATTCTTCCCAAACCTATACCATCATATCTCATTCTTTTCAATAATTTTAAACCAATTCCTTTGGTATGCTTTTCAAAATATCCAAATTCTATGTCACTATTTAGATTGCTTTCACCATTCTTCAAATACGATATCCCATGACCTTCCACACAAATTGAAGTGTCATTAACACTATCTTAGACTTCATCAATTTTAACAATATGGCATTTATTATGGCCGACATACCTACTTTTTGCACAATATTTATCTACACAAACAACCATCAAATCACTCGTGTAACATGCTATATCTTTTCCTTTTAGAAGATCCCTAGTATCACAACATACATTTGCCTTCATGGGCTGTATCACAACTCTGTCATTACGGGCCTCAATTCATTTGTATCACAAGCAACATTTGTCCTTTGTATAAAATCTCTTCTATCACAACAAATATTATTCATCACAAACTTGATTTTAACAATGTGCATATCACTAGTATCATAAACAATTTTTATCCTTTGCACAAGATCACATGTATCATAACAATTATCTACCATCACAGTTCTCAAGTTACTTGTATCACAATTGATATCTATCCTATAAAGAAGATCATTTGTGTCACAACATACATTTTTCATCTTGAGCTTCTCCTTCAACTTTACAACTATTTCTTCTTGCCTTTTATACTTCTCTTAAAAAATATTAAAAGTAATGACACATATATGATCTTGGCTATATCAGTAGGCATTGTAACAACTTTCTCATCGTAGTCATCTACTTTATCAAGAAGAAGACTTATATAAGTCTTAAGTATCGTGAAAGTATCATTATCAACCTCTTTGAAGATTGATTGTAAGTATTTAGGACCATCAACTCTTTTGGCAATAGTGTGTATCCATGACTTAAGTATTTCATAAAGATCTCTATCTTCTTGTAAATAGAGATTTTCAGCTTGCTTCTCTATTCCTTCACTTGCTTTTGATGATCTTGTACTATCTTATGGGAAAACACACTTTGGACCTTGTTTTACTCCACTTGTATGAACATTTGATGATGCAAACTGTTGAATGTTAGCAGTTTGTTTCTCTCTTTTACTTGTTGATAAGACACTTGTGAATGTCTCCTTGGTTCTTAACTTGCTTTCTTTTTGCCTTTCCCATGTTATGCTACTCCTTGAGAGAATTTGGTGGTTTGGCCCTCTTGACCCAATAGATAAATTCTTCTTTGTTTTTGATGTTCTATATTTGCAAAATATGGACACTTAGACAACTAAAATTCTATGAGTAGTTTTTTTTGAGGTAGATATGGTGAGAGTTCCTTATTTCTCCAAATGGCCCCCCTCTATATAGTATTGCTTCAAAAGGCCTATTACCTCAAAGGGACCATTGCCTGTTAAAATATAGTTGCGACAATGTTGCCTGTAAATAACTGCCAAAGATATTGTAGATACCAAACGTTGCTTCAAACCTTATGATTTGATAAAATTTGAAGTGTAAAAAATATTTGCAAGAAAATAATGCATTAAAGTGATAGCATATCCTCTTAAATTTTTAATAAAGTTCACCTTATATCTCCTAAAATATAAAAAATCTTCTTTAAAAAAAATAATATCATTGTTCCTTTACAAATTTTCTCTTATAAATAATATTCCTTTAAAAATATATGTGAAAAGCTTTATCACAAATGATATCCTTTGATTTTTTTTTTTTTCAAACCAATCAATCTTGTCTCCATTTTTTTTCTCCAAATATCTAATGTGCCTTTAATAAATCTTTGCAAGCCTTCTCTTTCACTTCTAATAAATCACTTGAAAGACATATTTTTCACTTCTTTATAAAACATTCCAAAGTTGTTTTTTTTTTTTTTAAATGTATGACAGACTCAAACCTGTGGCATCTTATAGGCAAATATTGTCCTGTCCATGCACTAACTGCTGGAACACCCCCTTTCCTTGTGCCTTAAAAACTACTTGTATTAATCATATGCTTGTGTGATGCCTTGAATGCTTTTAAACGTCCATGTGCCCTCTTCGTAAAACGTCCTCATCAGGTGCATTCGGTAAATGCTCTTCAAATACCCACATGGCTTCTTTTTCAAACATCTATAATCATTAGGACAAATGCATTTGGTGAAAAGCATATTTTTTTGGAACTTTGTCTTAATCTCATGGATCTGTGTCCACTTTTAATCTATAGAAGGCCTGCTTCCACTTCATTGCAGAATAATCTGTTTCCTGTCAAAATGATCAAACGGTCCTGCAAACAGTGTATTGTTCTCCTCTATGTGGTTTCAATTTGGCAGAATGGATAAACTATATTGGAGGTATATACAAACTCGTTACAGACAATAATATCACAAAAAATAATAATTTATGAGACCTGAAACATTTGCTTTTATTTGCCGGCTAAAAAATAACCAATCACAGTACCAAGCATTAATATGGGTATTAAACAACTTTCACTTACTGACCGAAGAATAATTATTCACAGCACCAATCATTAATCTAAGTATTAAATGACCCAGAATTGCTTTATTTCACTAGCCTAGCACATTTTCAAATATTCATCTCTGTCCAGTAACATTTTGCTCTGATACCACATGTTAAGTATTAAATGACCCAGAATTGCTTTATTTCACTAGCCTAGCACATTTTCAAATATTCATCTCTGTCCAGTAACATTTTGCTCTGATACCACATGTTAAGTATTAAATGACCCATAATTGCCTTATTTCACTAGCCTAGCACATTTTCAAATATTCATCTCTGTACAGTAATATTTTGCTCTGATACCACATGTTGGAGACAGAGCTTTAACACAGAATAAGAATATATTTTCTCATTAATATTATCAACTGATTGTACAATAGATAAATACATAAGTTATCCACATAGTTGTAATGGTAAAAATTGTGTCACTATCTTAAAACCTTCATACTAGATAAACCTCCATATGGATAAGAATATGCTAACATAATCAAATAAAATAATGTAATATAATATTAACGAGAAGCTGATGAACTTAATACCTAGGGTGCATATAAACCCTCTTTTTGTTGGGATATTAATTGTTGTATTGGAAATATTGAATATTTTGTTTGAGTAATTATTCTTGATTGTTAAAAAAATAATGATCCTGAAAGATTGGAAGAATTTTTAAATTTTAAAAAAATTGTCTTGTTTTTTTGTCTTTGAACAAATTGAATATTTTTTAACTATCAAAAAATAAAATAATTGTCTTTTATTTTTTGTGTACAACCTGAGTAGCCTAATGGTGGAGACTTTGAAACTCAAGATAGGTGTAAGGTTCGAATTATGCAGGGGTAGGTTTGTACACCATGCTTCAATAATTGGATTATGTTTGAATAACCATGTATTGGGTAAAACAAGGATTTGTCTCATATGGCCTATGGTCTCATAGACGTTATTACTTTACTCTTTTTACCATTTTAAAATGAACTAAAGAATTATTCATTGTCAAAAAAGTATGTGTCTTGTTTTTGTCTTTGAACAAAATGAAAGAATTTTTGACTATCAAAAAATATATTGTCCAGTAAGCTGCAAGCTTACTGCAGTGGTAAGGGCTTTGGCCTCTCTTTGAGAGGTTCAAGGTTCAAACCCCACTTAGTATGAGGGGACCAAGACCCCTCATAAAAACTTGTGTAAACTCATTGAAAAAATAAATTAAATGACATTAGCTCAACCAGTGAGATTCCTCAATATTAAAAGAGGAGACCCAAGTTCAAATCTTACCAAGTGATACACGGATAATATCCAAGCTTTGTTGTAATACCACTATGGTGGTGATGATATAATACGGGCCCGTTTATATTTGAATAAAGTGGAAGAATTTATGTTTGTCAAACAAAGAATAATGTTCTGTTTTTGTATTTGAACAAATTGGAAGAATTTTTCATAGTAAAAAAAATTGTCTTGTTTTTGTCTTTGAACAAAATGTAAGAATTCTTAATTGTGAAAAAAATGTTTTTTTTTTCTTTAAATAAATGGGAAGAAGTATTGATTGTCAAAAAAATGGTTGTCTTTTTTTTGTCTTTGAACACATTGAAAGAATTTTTTACTATAAAACAATTATATTGTCTTTTTTTTGTGTTTGAATAAACAAGAAGAATTCTTGTTTGTCAAAAAATATCTTATTTTTGTATTTGAACAAACTAGAATAATTTTTGTCTTTCAAAAAAATAACTATCTTATTTTTGTATTTGAACAAACTAAAAGAATTTGACTATTATATAGTCATGTTCTTATACTTGGACAATTTGGAAGCTTTCTTAACTGACAACATAAATAATTATTCTATTTTTGTACTTAGATAAGTAAAAAATATACATTGATTGTCTTGTTCTACACATGGATAAATTGGAAGCATGCATTGATGACCCTACTTTTTACTTGGTCAAACTAAAATCAATTGTTACTAGGTATTGCCTGTATGACAACCATGACAACCATGCTTTGAGAAATTGGAATATTGCATTGTTAGGTAACCTTTGTGCATGCCTTGCCTAATTGGATGCTTCCAAGATGAAAAATTATCATAACAACTTAATGACTTGCACTTGACAACAAGACTAGTTGGAGTGTTACCTTGATGAACAATCATTAAGTGTAAGATAAATGATCTATACTAGTACGTTGCCAAGGATGACTCAAGAGATTGAGTCACTATTTAGTACCTTTCCAAGATGGATGGACACTTGGTCATGAATCATGGTAGATGGTCTAATGTCCTATACTAGTACATTGCCAAGATGAGAGTTTATTTTTCCATGTCACCATTGTGAATGAAACATTGCTTCATGCTTGTTATTATTTCTATATAGGAGGATATTCCATGAATCCATTGTGAAAGCAAATGAAATTTCTAACCTGATAAGATGGAAGGGAAGAGGTAAACAAATACAACAGGACATGGATATTTTGTGGATGGTATTTGAAAAATAGGTTCTTTATGGATGGTCATAGAGGTGGTATGCTTGAGGATAAGTATCGACATGTTCCTAAATAATTTACAATAAATTATATGCTCGAGGAACATATTAGGTGGATTTGTTATGATAGAAAGTTTGGCCAATTTATACTTTAAGTAATATTTATATTCACAATATGCATAAGTTAATTACTTTATATATATCAAGATTCATTGAGGTGATTGCATCGATCTATTTATATGAACTTCATGTTTTTAGAATGCATCCTCTATGTGTTAAGTTGCATGGTATGTGTGACATCATGTAGATAGATTAACACATCCATAAGTACATTTTCTAACACATTGGTGCTCTGTATTTGATCTCCTCATTGAAGGGTTAGTTATTTTGGGTAGAGAATAGAACCAAAGGAGAATTCTAGGTGAGAATTTCTTGGTTGGGTGGTAAATTGCTTTGATGATGCTCTCCCTCTTCTCAACTCTTAGGTAAAAGCTGATAAGATTCATTAACAATTGGATGACTCACATGCATCTTACTTATGACATTTATGTATGATGACCATCAATGTTGGTTGGAGTCAATAGGGAGTGGTCAAATCAAGATTGATGGTTAATAGACATAAATCCAAATAGATTAGAAACTTGGATTCCTTGTGTGACTTCTATCATGACTGCAATTTTCTTTTTACTACATTGATTGGATGTATATAATTTGTTGTTGGCTAGGTCCTTCGTGAAGATAAACTGATAATGTACTTATAGAGCACAACATAACTACCAACCTTATGCATGTAAAACTAATGATTATTGTACAAAAATTGAATCATGGAGTAGTATCAAACTAATATGTCATCTTGTTGAGTTGATGTAGCAAATTTATATTGATATTAGAGCAGTGATATGTCCTTTGGTTGTCACTATTAATATGCAAACAAGTGATTATCTATATTTGATTATCTTGAGAATATTATGATTTTAATATTGTAGTGTTGGAGTATATTATATTATTTGGTACATGCTAATGTACCCCAATGGTACCTTCATGGTACAACTTGTAAATAATAGATTAGGGTTGAATCATAGTTTAGAGTGTGAGTAATATTTCATTTTATGTAAGTGTGAATGTGCAGGATATGCACAAGTGTCATGTAAAGTTGTAATGTGCAGGAAATGCACAAGTGTCATGTGAGTTAGTGTGTAAGTGTAAGTTGAGTCTATGTGCACAAGTGTCTTATATGTAAGAGTGCAAATATGTAATGTAAAGATGTGCACAAGTGTCTTAGAGTGTGCAAGTTATGAAGGTCAAGAGTCATGTATAAGTGTGCATACAATATAGAGTCATGTGTTCATCAAGTATGCAAGTGTCAAGTAGTCAAGCCAAGAGTCATGAGACTTGGCATATGGAAAGGAATAGTCAAGTATCCTAAGAGTCATTCTACTAAGGTTATATAATCCATAAGAATACTTCATATGTGATCAATCAATCAATCAATCAATCAAGAGATATCACATTACAAAGGAGCAATTAATATCGTAAGTTGTTCTACATGCTTAGTACATGTATGATTAAGGCTATTTACATTCATATTGCTGCTTATTAGTGAATGCTATTTGATATATTATTAGCCTTGATATACATATTAATTTTCTCATTCTATTCTACTCATATCATTATCTTGACCTTATAGTATTGTGGCTATATTATATTCGATCCTGTAATATTTATCCTGTGATATTTTAAGTAGTATTAAGGATTAAAAAGCCATCAATGGTATTAGAGCTACCATTGGTACTACCAAAACTATCACCTAACCAAGTAATAGAATTAGTGTAGTTACGTACAAAAATAAATTTTGTCTAGTTTGACAAGATTGATTCAGAGTCTATCTACTTTAAAGGCAGTGCGACTCAGACTCTATTGTAAGGTCATAGTGAGTAGGTTGGTTAGAGTCTTTCAATGATTGAATAATAACCAATGAAGACCAAGACTCAGCTATATTGGAAGATATATCAACTTTAAGATAGTTGATCATTCAGGGACATTGCCAACCCTTGACATTACTTTCAAAGATAGAAGAATTAGGGACACATATATCCCTTGACATAGAAAATTGATAAGAATTCAGGAGCATTCAAGCCATCTTGACATTGAGAAGGATTCAAGGACATTCAAAGTCACTTGGACATAATAGTAACTTCTCTAGTAAGGAGGAGAATATTACTGAGTTCTTAGGAGTAGCAACAGAGTTGCAAGATATTAAAGTTTTAGGTCACAGAGAAATTGACCTTGACATTGAAAATTTAGGTTACAAAAACCTTGACATTAGAGTTTTAGGTCACAAAGACCTTTACATAAGGATAGATTTAGGTATTGAAGATAGACCTTGACATAAAGATAGTTTTAGGTCTTGGAGATAGACCTTGAAAATAAAAGTTTTAGGTATTGACCTTGACAAAGAGGCTTGATAAGGGTAGCCATATAGAGATCAAGATATAATAGGTGCAGAGAATAAGAGATTCAGTTCTAAGTAAGAGAGTTCTTATAGTAGATTGAATACAATAAAAGTCCATTATACGAGTCATTATAGAGCAACAACGAGCAACCTATAATAGCAACAGAGAAAGAGAGAAGATATATTAGGTCTTGAGAGATACATTAATCTTGAGATAGGTATATCATTCTTGAAGCATTAGAAGATTTAGATATAGAATCAAAATGGTTCAATAAACCAATATTCATGAATAGAGATTCTTATTGAATAGAAGCCCTTCAAGAAAGAAGATTAGAGGCTCAAATAGAGGAAAGTTGCCATTATTAAAATGGTCCATATAGAAAAATATTGAAGAAAGGTCATTGAAAAGAGCTTTTATAAAGGAAATAAAAATTGGTTATAGAGTAGTAGTAAGTTGTTTAAATATTTACAAGCATGAGTTCTAGTTATAGGAATGGAAACAATCATTAGAAGAAATATTGAAGCCTAAAGAAGAAATACTGAGAAGAGGCATAGGGTTTGAACTTAAAGGAGACACCCAACGTTTGATAAAGAAGAGAGATATATATGAGTAGTAAAGGATAGAGGTAAAAAAAAGAAATAGAGCAAGAAGCTATTGAGATGCATATTAAGATATAAATACAACATAAGGTGTAGTGTGCCTTTTAGCTCATAATAGCAGAATTGTTATGTTGGCAAAAGTATATAACTAAATGTAGAAGACTTTATGTTGAAGATGTAGTGAACGTGCAAGCATAAAGAATATGTTAGCACATCAATTAGAAATAATGCATCAAGAAGAATGCAAAGTTATCATACCATAGATCAGGAGAAGCCAAAGCAACTCGATGGACACAACATCAAAAGGTGAAACGTTAGAAGCTACACAACATTGGAAGGAACGATGAGAAGGATCAATGCAATGCAAAATGTATGGAGTAACAAATAAGCTAATGGTCACAACAAAGGCGAATAGAAAGGAGTTATTAATGCCATAGGAGAATGTGTCAAGTGCAAATTAGGAGGTCAAGTAAGTGTAGTCAGGTAAGCGATAAGGTGAAACATATTTGGAGAGGTAGCAGAGGTAATGTTTACCATGCAAACGACCATGTTATGAGCAACCAAGATCTATTTATCAAACCAACATGAGGGATGTCAGAGTAGAGTAGTTAAGAGCAGCGAAATCATCGAATTAGTCATTGAAGCGCAAGACAAGGTTAGAGTTATTTAATTTTTCAATTCATTTGAATAAGCCAACATTGGAGTCATAATGTTTAGAGAATTTTTTGATTTAATTAAAGGTTATTTATTGAGTAACGGTTATTGCAGTTACAAGTATTTCATTTGTGGAGTAATAAGTTATTTTAAAGCATCTTTTTTTTGAGTGATTAAATAGTAAAGTGTTTAAGGTTATTTTTGAAGAGATAAGATAGATAAAAGTTTTTGATTTCTCTCAAGATAGGAGTAATAAGGTTTTCTAGTTTTGGAGTGATAAGTTTAAATTTAAAGTTTAATTTGGTTTTATATTTTGAAAATATTTTCTTAAGATTTGGAGTGATAAGGAATGAAATTAATTTATTTATTTTTTAAAAAGTTTTCTTTGGTTTTATTTTTGAAAATAAAAAGTTGAATTTGAAAAATTAATTAATTTGGAAGACAAAATGATTTCTACATCAAACTTAGGATTTTTTTTGCAAAATTCATTCTTTAATTTCTAGAACTAGGGAGACATAAGGTTTGCTACTCCTTAGGAATTTAAGTTAGAAAATTTGAAATACTTGAATTTTTTAAGCTTAGGAGACATAAGGATGAATCAAAACCTATAAATTTTATGGATAACAATATGGAGTTTATAATTATAAAATAAAAAGTAGATATCATAAAATTTAGGATTAAGAATTTGATTGAAAAATATGAAGGAAAAATAGATTTAGTCTCAAAGTTAATCTATAGTGAAGCCATAGAAGAAAATTTTAAAACTTTTGAATACTATTTACATGCAAGAATTGTTGAAGTAATTGATGATAGAAAAGATAGTATTATGATGACTTTAAATATAGGTAGCATAATATATGACATTACTTTCACTTAAGCTTCAAAAGGATGAGATATTGAAACAAAGAGAAATGATTGATGTTGGAGTGTATTACATTAATTGGTACATGCTAATGTACCCCCATGGTACACCTTGTAAATATTAGACTAGGGTCAAGTAGTATATTAGAGTGTGAGTAAATATTTATGTAATGTAATAATGTGTAGGAAATGCACAAGTGTCATGTGAGCAAGTGTGCAAGTGTTATGTGTGTATATGTGCACAAGTGTCTTATATGTAAGTGTGCACATGTGTTCTTAGATTAGGAAGTGTTATGTGAAGAGTCATGTCCAAGTGTGCATACAAGATAGAGTCATGTGTATGCAAGTGTCAAATAGAGAATCCAAGAGTCATGAGACTTGATATAAGGAAAGGAAGAGTCAAGTAACCAAAGAGTCATCCTACAATGGCTATATATTACTCCATAGCCTATGTTGTCTATATCGTCTACATAGCCTACATAGTCTACATTGTCTAGATAGTGAGCATAGAAAGAATTGTTATTGTATGAGAGTTTTATGATACATTTATGAGAGAAATTGGAGTAATAAATATTGCATACATTTGAGTAACTAATATTTTAACTTGTGCTACATGCTTTGTACATGTATGATTTAGGCTATTACATTCATATTTATGCTTATTATTGAATGTTAGTTGATATATTATAAGCCTTGATTTTACATATTAGTTGGCTCATATTATTCTTAGTTATATCATTATCTTGATCTTACAATATTACGACTATCATATATTTGATCCTATGAGTTTACATTAATATTAAGGCTTCAAAATCCATCAATGGTATCAGAGCTATAACAAGAAGTTTCTTGCACAGGTTAAGTTTGTTTAGTTGCATAATTGATTTTGTCCAGATTGATTTAGAAAGGGAGATAGACTTGGATTCTATTTTAAGATCAAAGGAAGCAGAAAAGGCTAGAGTCTTTCCACTAGGTTGAAGGATAACCAATGAAGACTAGGACTCAACTATAGTCTTTCCACTAGGTTGAAGGATAACCAATGAAGACTAGGACTCCTGTTTGCACAAATCAACTTAAAGACGATTATTTAGGGAAATAACAAACCCTAACATTGATAAATAATTATAAGGGAAAATATAAATTCTTGACAGCTGATTTCTATCAACACTTACAAAAAAGTTGAAAGATTCAATACATTCAAGTTTTCTTGATTGGAGCATCAAGGAAATCTGTGTCACCTTGACAAGGATCGAGTTCTTAGGTGTGATCTAAGATATTGCTACAACAGAGATTGATTTTCAAAAGTGTGAGAAACTTCCTACAATAGATAGAGAAGTCTTTCATCTTCAAGTGTAAGAAGAAGGCACAAAACTTTCTTTAAGCAGGGATTGATTTAAGTTGCAAACTACTATTGATTCAGGTTTTTGGAGACAAACCTTGATAAAGAAGATTACAGGTCTTGAAGGAAAACCTTGACATGTTGAATTCAGGTCTTAAAGGTAGACCTTGACAAAGAAGATTACAGGTCTTGAAGGTAGACATTGACAAAGAAGGATACATGTCTTGAAGGCAAACCCTAACAAAGAAACTTTCAAGTCTTGAAGAAAAAGATATTGACATATAAAATAAGAGATATTTAGGTCTATATTGACCTTGACATGTTGGATTTAAAAGTGCAGCCATATCAAGAATAAAAAGTAAGAAGGTAATGAGAGAAAAGAAGAAACTCCATAGTGAAGATTTGTGGGACCTTTATTAGTGAAAGAGAAAGAGGCTCAAGAAAAGAAGAGTTAGATAAAGTGGTTCAAGAATAGTAGAGAAATATCAAGGTATAAAGAGCCCAAACAACATTGAAGCCATGTAAATGTATATTGCAAAAATTTAGAGAATCATCTAAAGGCAAGGGCAGAATTCAAGAAGAAAGCCATTTGAAGGCAAAGGTGTGATAAAGCATAAAAAAGAAGCATGCAAGACAACAACCACCTAAAAGCAAGAGTGTCATAAGGTAGAAAAAGCATTAAATATTGGAAGGGAGAAGAATATAAAGTAACTATCAAAGAACATCTAAGTGCAAAGGAGTAATTGCAACAAAAACTGCGTGTGAAGAGAAGTGCAAAAGCTATTTAAGTTTGAGTTTGTTTATAAATTATTTTAGCTTGTTAAGTGCAATCAGATCTAGAAGACAACGAAGTTGTTTAAAACAGGTTTTAATATCTTCAATCTAGTCATTGCCAAAGCCGAACATAGATATTGAAAATATAAGAGGAAAAATGTTAATCCAAAGTTGTAACAACCCAAGCCTACTCACCTGGTTGTACCACAAAATCAAGCCAAGCAAATTCTCAAGGTAATTTTTTTTTTTGTTTATTGTTTTCAACTCTAAAAGTGCTTTCATGTTCATAGCAAGAGCTTTCATATTCATAACTTTTATGTTTCACCCAATGAATCTTTAACATAAATTTTTAATCAGTACATGCATATCAAACCACTTTTGGGTTTCAATACTGCTACAGACAACCACCCAAGTGGACAAGATTGGCCAAATCCCATAAAAGGTGCCATTATGTGGAATTGATTTATCTCATTTAACATCCTCTTGTTCAGGTATGAGGGTCAAACCACTAATGGGGTTATCTTTTAGGACCCATAACACCTAAAGAGTAGACATATACTCTCCCCGTCCTTAAACATACTAAACCCTCAACTAACCAATCGACTTATTCCAATAATTGTATGCGAGGGGGTTAGCATACATATGCCTAGTGTCTAGGTGTCAATTCATTATCTCTAGAACTGGCTAAAACCATGTCAATACCCTGACCTTGGACTTAATCTCATTGTCCATTATGACTCACGACGGTTGTCCTATACCAAACGTCATGGCATAACGAGCTTATTTGTCATACTCGTTCTCCATAGCCAAATGGTACAAGGATTTATCACTTGTACTTTCGAGCAACAACATAGAGGTTGCATCCCATACTGCCCCTTGTTACTATTTTTGACTATATAACTTTTTCTAACTTCTACCGTCAGAAAAATGGTTGCTCTCAAGACTTGTTGTGTGCATACCTGCACCTCAACAACATTGGGTGTTCATATTTTGTTATCCTTCACGAGGAATACATTATTCATTCCTCTCCATGATATCTATTCAAGAGTTAAGTTTGTTTGCAAGAATTCCAACTACTTGTTTTAGTTCCTCAAGTAGCCTTTCGCACTCTTTTATATAAGTTTATGAAGTTAAATAAAGCTAAGCCAACCATGCACTTCCAATATTAAATCCAATAAAGGTTTAGCCCTATAAAAATAGTAGCCACACTTAATTTAATAAGAAAGTCTTAACTATCTTTAACCTCATTCCTAAGCTTAAGCTTTATCTTCCTATGTATTGAAGTAAAGATATCCTTATAATATTTAATTACAATATCAATCTATTTTCATATCCACACGATTCCAAGTTGGGCTTTTACTATAGCAAAGTCTCTACTTGAAAGGTGAGCTTATGGATTCTATTTATCTAATCCATATGAACCCAAACTTATTTAAACATGATTTATGCCCCATTTATTATTTT
Organism: Wollemia nobilis; assembly: GCA_028583015.1. Taxonomy (NCBI): domain Eukaryota; kingdom Viridiplantae; phylum Streptophyta; class Pinopsida; order Araucariales; family Araucariaceae; genus Wollemia; species Wollemia nobilis. The sequence goes on from JAQPPZ010001683.1 coordinate 2,117,506, forward strand.
ATTTGTTATACCCTTCCTTTTCCTGCTTCGGTACCATCTTATTAACTTGTTTGACGGTTTCCCAAAAATTACTAGCTCTATTTTGACTATACCTGGAGTGCGGCTAAACATGGATTCTCAGTTTAAATATGTCTGCTAGTCTTAGATAAATTATTCTATTCAAAATATTCAACACCCAAAAAGAGGTTCTTTGGTATAAAAAGGTGAGTGTTAAACAGAAAGGTAATCTTTTCAATAATATATATATATATATATATATAAGAAATAACATTCAAAACATTTGCATTGAACTAACACATCCGCTAGTTTCATTTTTTGGCTGCTAGAATAATACAATAAGGAGTTTCTCAATTTTTTTATTTTCTTTAGAATTACTTTGGTAGAAAATTCGAGCTAAAAATCTGCCGACTTTGCCATTTTCCAAACCCATAGTGGTTGAATTTTGGAATATTTTCAAGTTTAATAATAGATGAACATAAATGAAGTCATTCACTCTAAAAACCCTTATCCTTCTAGCTAATAAATTCCGTTCGAAGGTTGGGTTACTCTTTGGCCAATACTTCCTTAAAAGAATTCATTATTTGACAGTTTACTTTCTAAACTCACATTATACATTACACATTTTGTTTTCAAAGTAATGTTCTGTCACAACATTTTTTTTTTGGTAAGTAAGAGAATATTATAATTAACACCGGGTTTTAACTGGTTGACCCAAAACCATTTTACAAAATAGGGTCCACTGACCAACTGGACAAAGGCCAAGCCCTAAAAGTTTAAACCGACAACAAAAATGGCCAAGACCTACTCTTCCATTATAATACAACCAAACTAAACTATGGAAGCCTAATATTATGGCCATCGAGAAAGAAAGACGCAAAAAATAACTAACAAAGACAAAAACTAATCATGCAAGCACCATGCAGAGTAGCTTGTGCCCATATAAAAATAATAGAATATGGTCAAAAAAAAAAAAAAAAAAAAAAAAAACATCCCATAGAATGGACAGCCAAGAGGCCAAGCAGTCTTCCTTGTAGTCCTCATCTAACTTCTTATCATCGTTCTTGCCATCATATTTAGATTTTGCCTTTGACTCCTTGTGCCCCTGGAACTGCTGGCTATAAAACAGAAGATTTAAGGAATCACACAAATCAACAGCTGCACTGATGAGGCCAGACAGACTCTTCAACCTGGTTGATACTCGTTGGAGGTCGATGAAATTGTCATCTTCTCCAAGACTATTATGGTGGGGTCCGGTGCCTCATTGTCAGGGATCTCCAACACTTTGTTATTTCTTGCTAGGGCCTTTTTGCGACATCGAATCCAAACACACCTTGGGAAATACTTGAGGCCAAAGCAGATTTTTCCCATGCATGAATTTGTAGATAAAAAACCTATATCAGTGCCCCACCAGATGCAAAAAACACTAGTCACATGAACAAAAAAAACAAATATGACAAAATCCATTATAAGGTTCAAATTTTTTTTTAAAAAAATGCCCCCATTTTCTGTCATTGATCCACTTTGAGCCTTCCAATCTAAATTTTTTCATTATCTATCACCATTGAGACTGCATGAGGAAGATTTTCAGTCCACGTGATCAAATTTGTTGCTACAATGCCTTCATTTGCCAACCTTATCACCGCCATGTTTGCTTCCCGAAAGGTATGCAAAATTATGGCCTCAGGTCGGTCATGAATTAGAGCCCTTGCTTCATGGATGTAGTCATCAAATCTCCAAGGAGCTCTCTTAGTGTTCTTTAGAAGATTTATAATAATAAGAGAATCACCTTCCACCAACAGTTTCCCTGGATAATTCTCTGCCACCTTGAGGCTCCTCCAAACTGGCCTTGCTTCAGCCACATTGTTAGTTTGAGCTCCAAGATGTTCTGCAAAAGCTACAAGCACCTCACCCTTGTGGTCTCTAAGTAAGCCACCACTCTGACTTCACCGGGTTGCCCCTAGATGCCCCATCAAAATTTAACTTAATCCACCCTAGGGGGGGTGGGGTCCATGTGATCATGGTTCTAGGACAGACTTGAGGATGATTGAGGCCATCAATGAGAGGTAAGTTTAATGACTGGCCTAATGAAGCTTCAAAAGGATTTGGAGGTCTAGATGCTGCAGGCACTAAACAAGTATTCTCATTAGCATATGCTAAAATTTTTGACGAGACAGAGGATGACCGAGAAACCTTATCCAAGAAGGCCCGACGATTCCTTTCCAACCATATCTGCCACAAGTAGTGATGAAGGCGGATCTTCCACATATACCTAAGACGCCTATTCAAAAATGGGGAAGGCCACTTGACAAATAAGTCAAAAATGGATTGAGGATGGACCCAATAAATATGAAACACTTGTAACGGACCTAACAAGATTGAGACAGAAAAATTACAATACAGAAACAAATGATCAATAGACTCCCACTCAGACATACAAAGATAACACCTATTAACAACAATCACACCTCTTTTTATTAAGTTATCCATGGTGAGGATCTTATTTTGGATGGCCGACCATGCAAAAAACCCAACCTTCGGAACAATGCTTTTGGGCCAAACTTCCAAGTGAGGGAAAGTAGGTTCATCATTATCAATAAGCATCAGATAAGCAGTCTTGACAGAAAATTCCCCATTGTCTGAAGCTTCCCAGATAAGTTGGTCCTCAAGAATGCCAGAAGGGAGTAAAGACTGTTTTAATTCATTCTCCAGTATTATTGATGCCCCTGGTAGATCATTATTCATTATTGGCTTCCATACCCTTCTATTGTTTGACAAAGTAATAAAATCTGCAACTTTGGTACCAAAAACTTCAATTGTCCAAGCTCTAAGGGTTGAAATGATGGGGTCTGCAGAGAGGGGATAGTCCTTTAACCATTTGTGGTCCCAAAAATCAATGTTTCTTCCATTTCCCGGTTTCCAACGTAGCCCTTTGCTTAGCAAGTTTTTAGTTTGAAGGATTGATTTCCAAAAAATTGATCCCTCAGAGGAAAGGAATAACTTAAGAAATTAATTTATTACAAGTACTTTCTTCTGATTATAGTAATCCATTCCGCATTTGCATTTGTCAAAAGACGCCATGCTTGTTTGGCCGGGAGGGCCATGTTTAAATGTTGTATTCTCCTTAGCCCAATACCTCCAAACTCCCTTGGTTTGCAAACCCTATCCCAGGACACCAAGTGAAAGCGCTGCTTAGATTCGGAACCAGTCCATAGGAACCTCTTCCGGATCTGTTCAATTTTAGTGTAGACACTTGTAGGAGCTTTAAAAATAGAGAGAAAGTAGACAGGGATGCTTTGAATGGAAAACTTGGTGAGAACCGCCTTGCCGACTTGAGATAACAAATTCCCTTTCCATCCAGACCTGACTTCCTCTCGAATTCTTTCAATTACATTAGTCCACATGGAATCGGTAGCTCTGCCTGTAAATAAAGGAAGGCCTAGGTATGTGGATGGAAGAGTAGACACCGAGCATCCAAGAATCCTAGCAATCTTAATCGCCTCTGAATGGGAGTGTTAAAGAAATAAATTTTACTCTTTGAAAAATTTACCTTTTGCCCCATGACATCCTCATATAGCTCTAGAATATGTTTTATGACCTTAGCCTCAAAAAGCGATGCAAGAGTTAACAACAAAGTATCATCCACAAACTGTTCATGTGTAATCGCTCGTGTTTGTGATGATGCTTTAATTCCTGAAATAAGACCAATATTACAGCGACTTTGATTGTCCTCCCAAGGGCTTCGACCACAATGATAAACAACATGGGAGAGATAGGGTCACCTTGCCTTAGGCCCCTTTTACTTTGAAAGTATCCAGCAGGAGCACCATTAACAAGGACTAAAAACCAAGGTTTCATAAAACATCCTTCCAAAAGCTTGATCCATTCATGATGAAAACCAAATTTTTGAAGAATGGCAGAGACAAAACTCCAGTTTATGCGGTCATAAGCCTTGTTCATATCCAACTTGAGAGCAAAAGCAGGTTTTTTAGTCTGGACTACCGAATGGAGGGCTTCATGAACCGTTATGACCCCATCAAGGATGGACCTTCCAGGGACTGAACTGCCTTGACAAACATCAATAATATGAAACTTCACCTTTACGTTTATGTAATCTTTTTGGACCAAAAATATGCCAATACATAATTCACATGTTTTCGAATCTGGAATCGTTTCCAAAACACATAATATGAAACTTACACAGTTTTATATACACGGTTAACATAGCTAACCGTAGAATTGACAGTCTTACACAGAATTACTATGGTCTTCCTATACATGCACAATGGTTTCTATTTAACCTACAATGTTCTAATGTCATGAACAGTGTTCTATAGGTTAAACTCACAAACCAAAGCCTTAAAGAGTAGAAAGGTTACAGTGAAATTTTTCTCCAAAGCTTTCACTCAACTAACAATTGAGTACAGATTTAATGAATAACACAAAACTCAGGGTTTGTCATCCATATTTAATAACACTGTAGAGACATCATATCCCCACCAACAACGCTGGTCATGGGGATTATTTTACTAGTTTGCTCTCCACGAAAGCTCACTTTAGCATTTATGATAAACTTGCACCCCTAATCCTCATTATCGTTATGGTTGAGCAAATGTCTTCTCATCCTCATCACAGAAGGAGGAATCCGATGGAATAAGAGGTTTGCTAGATGCTGTCATTTAGTTATTGCGCTCATCAACCATAAAATCGATTGACACTATTCATATACAACACCCAAGATTATTACCTCCAATTTGGGATTAGACGACCCATATAAATGACATGTATGCTAACTTGAATGCTTCTAGCAACAATTTCTATCTCACACAATTTATTAACAACACATAAAGCATTCTCAAGTTTTTAATTCTGCATATTCATTTTTTTACAGAACACATACTATCATAATGCTTTTTAATCACTTTAAAACTACAGTGCTAAAATTGTCATTTCCATAAAGTCATCTCAATACATATTTACACATCAAACAAAGGTATCAATAGACCATCTTTTATTTAACCCAGTCATTGATTTCATTTAAAGACTCCAGCAACGCACAACAAGCAACAATATCATAGCAACATGTGGTAATTCGAAGCTGAAATTCAATTAAAATAGCTAAACTATCATAAGACATTCAAACTCGTATAATTTAAAGAAAATACTCAGATGCTTCTTTCATCCATTTTCCATTTCCAAAACATAAAATGGTGACACCCATGCATATATTTTACAACAATTTATTATAATACATTCACAGGAATGCAACATATTCCAATCATTTGCTCTACATTTCAACAGACCAAGGTATAAATTCCAACCCGTGACTATAATTTAATTTATTGCTTTGCACTTCTGTGTTTCCCTTCTTCCTCTTTCGTTGGTTGTGCTCCAGTGTTCTCTTACTTTTTTCTAGTACGACCCAGTAAAAACATCTACCCCCTTTTTCAATGCTATGCAAAATATAAAATATAATCATGCATCTTCCCTTCTCATATTCCTATCATTTCATATCCAAAGACATGGAAGAGTTGAAGTAATTATGTCCCAATCACACAGTTGGCTAATTTATCTCCATCGGTGTTTCTCCACTAAGCCTCACTATTAAAACAAATTCGTTTTTCAAATGATTTCATTTTCATTTGCTTAATTTTGTTATAATTTCCTATTATTGCCAAATAATTTTATATTATTATTTGTAGGCTTAATATCATTAAATAAATCTCAAACAAACATCAATTAGAATTTATACTTTTTTTAATCAATCTCAAGATATGCATCAAGTCATTTGCAAATCACTCAAAAATGGTTCCTATGCCACCAACCACTTTCATTGCCAACATACGTATTCATTCAAACATAATGCAATAGCATATAATCTAGTTCACAACAATATGTATGCACACCTACATGAATGAAATCCTATGAGCCATAGTGATTTTCTCACCATCATCATATCCTGCTTATCTTCTTTTATCGTCCCTTCCCTACTCGTCGAAGGAATGCACTGGTCCTACGTTAACAATATCCATTAGCAGTACCACATTCTAGCCATAAAGGTAAACATAAACCATCACTTCATTTGCTATCAAAGGTCATGCGAGAGGGTTGTTACGTCCTCCCCCACTAGAAACAAACACAATCCTTGGTTTTAATGCTTTTTTTTATTTATAAACAAGTCAAACATATATATTCATTCACATAGTCATTAACATATATATTCTCATGTCCCTAATTTTATCACCTTAATATATATATATATATATATATATATATATATATATATATATATATATATTTTATTTATATATATTTTAAGGTTAATACTCTAGCAACCATTCACAAGAGCTCAGTTAAACCCTAAACAAGTCCATCTAAAATTCTTATCCTAGCTTGTGAGAACACCCATCCCTACTACTTCACAAGTCTATTTGTAAAGTGTTGTGGCCATTGCACAACTAGCCCCAAATTTGGGGATCCACTTTAAAATTTTGTGGTTTCGATGTTCCTTGAGTGATAGTTTTCATAGGTCCCTATCTACAAGGTGGCAATGCAATTTTGTTTTGTTGGCTAGGGCCTCCTTTTATTTCCCTTTAGAATTTCTTTGACGTTGTTTAGTTTTTGATATTTTGATCATTTTTAAACTTTTAATGTTGATTAGATGTTATAATGCTTGGATTAATTTTAATTGTTTGAAGTGAAATTTAAAACATTTGAAATTAACTGACATCACGACGCGGGTGAAGACATGGAGGATGGCACAACTTTGAGACCGGATATGACTATGCACATAGACATACACTTGGACGAATAGGACGTAGTCATGACTGGGATGAACAACGATGTTCGGAGGAAATCCATCCACTTGGCAGAGGCTAGGTTGAAATGCACCAATGATGCAGTTTCTAGGTAGACCGACGACGGCATAGGACGAAGCTGGATGGATAGCGATCTTGGAGCGAGATGAATCTCGAGATCTCCTATGTAGGAAGTGTTCGTTGGGGATGACGTTCATATGAACTTCATCCGTTTGGAAGAGGCAGCACCATGTAGCAGGATTGCAATCAAGGAGTTTCGAGAGTGCACCGAAAAATGCCATGAGAGACGTGATAATGAGGACCATACTAATACACATAGTGGAACTACCAGATTTATTGTCTCATGGTCATGCTGTTGCAGAATGGTGTTTGTGCATGAACAAACATATGTCAGAGGGATTCACGGATGACAACTATGGATATGAAACCTTTGGTGGATGTGCAGGTGGTATGTATGGGGGAAATCTATCACTAATGTATACGTTGATGAACGTAGTGGACGTTCGAATAACAACAAACTCAATTATGTGCTAGTCCAGCATGTAGTGAAATTTTGATAGGATTACTAGAAGTAGTCAGCAAGGCAGTGGAGTAATTCACCCAAGATGGGAAACTTGGCTACTATAGCAATTGAGATGCTGATGTGCCATACGAGAAATGAAATTGACAAACCAGAAATTACTTCAACGTCAAGAGGAGACTACGTAGATTACTATTGAGCAATCGTTAATGTTAGAGGTGCCTTGTGAGTTAAAAGGGATGGATGTCCAGTGGGGAGTGCGTATCGCTATGACGGGGGCTTGTAGAATTCAATGCAAACTGGCTGAAAAGTTCATCGATATAGAACACTAAGGTGAGAGCTAGCATGGAGAATGTTGTGACCACTTTTTATAGGGAACGACATATTTTAAAACCATCCTAAGTACGCTTGAATCTATGATAAGGATCAAGAATACCACAATAGATAGCGGATAATGGGGGTTCAGGAAGTTGACAACACACTTATACCAGAGACATCGCCATGACACCTTGTCCATCAAGGAATTCCTCCATCCGAATCAAAGACGAACAAAAATTGTTGCACTTAATTAAGTGTTTGGATGCTCAAACAGAGGGTGATGAGGCAAGAGTGACACTATAGGAGAAACAACATAAATGAATGGAGAACATTTTTGTTAGCCATAACACTTAGCTAGGGGTAGATGGGCTGCTACCCATTATACAAACGGATAATCCATACCTCATCTAATGGATAAGGATAAGCTAAATCATAGTTATGAAATCAACATTATAAGAGGCTTTTGTAGCATGCGAACAGAGGTATCTAGTGCTACTGCAACATCCAAGTCGATTGTGAGATGGCAAATGTTTGCGGGCACTCGCTAAAATAATAACAAAACATTACGTCTACTTGTAACGTGACTTGGACAGTGGGAGAAGGTTCCGTTGTTATGTTCACCCTTGACCACAGACTGTAATGAAAACTTACCTGATTGCATGGCCAAATTATCCAAATTTTATTCAAATGACAATGCTAACAAGTCAATTAATTACCCCAAAGAAAGAAACAGGAGGATGGATGCTACCACGCGTACGTCACATGACGGGGAGTTGGCCATGGGCCCTATGAAAAAGATTAAGGGTATATGTGGACCAAAGGGTTACTGGTTTTTGCAAGACACCCTTTCTCAAAATGGTAACGAATGTTACTAAAACTATTGGCAAGGCGAGTGTTATTAAGCATGTTAGCTATGAATAATTTAAAGTGAAATAAAAGAGGATGAAATAGCAGGGACGTTACAAAAGCACGATGGGCGTTTGGTGAAAAGAAACAAATAGTCGTTTGGGAATTTTTAAATATCTATTTGAGCGGAGAAAATTAGGTTGGAAAACTTTTACGAAGAATTGCAGATGTGAAAGCAGAGCTTTAAAACTAGGTTTGTTTGAAGATTTCTCCTCCCACATTGCTGGACTGGATCATTTCACCATTGGATGCCAATTTAGGACATGGTATTCTGCATGTGTTTAATGTTAAAAATATTTCTATTGCTAATGTATTGGAATTGTAGTAAGGTTTTATGCATGTTAATGGTAGAATTTTCTGTTATTTCTAATATATTGCACCTTTTCCTTAGAAGATTGCACCTCATTGAACTTTTGATTGCATGAATACGGGTCACATTAATGATGGTTTGATGCAGGATACTAATGTTTGCAGGGTCTGTGTGGAATTTCAAAATCACAACAGCTTGTTTTAGTTTATTTTATTTCCTTTATTTTTTCCTGACCTTAACCTTTTTCATTTTTTTTAAATTCTGCAAATAAAATAAAAATACAAAAAAAATAAATTCCAAAAAGAGATGCACAGATTCCAAGAATAAGCTTTAAATTGTTATTTAAAGCAATTACGTTTTTGTTTTAAGGGAAATTCAAAATTTTATTTAAAGTTCACATTTTAATGGAGTTTTGTAATTTCAAAAGGCTTAACATGATTTCACATTTTAAAGGAGAGTTAAATTTCAAGCTTTGCATTTCTGTTTCTTAAAACTATAAATTAACTTCCCTTTATGAAAATTACAATTTCATTAAAGGGGGTAATTTATATGGCATTTTAAGGCCATTATATTTTAAAGTTAGTCATTTAGATTATTTTCTTTTCATGCTCAAAGCAACATAAAATGAATCCACTCATTATTCAATGTTCACATTTCAAAGATAGGTTCTAATATTTTATTGCATGCTCAAAGTAAGTTTTAACAAATAAAACTTGTTAAAATCTGCTTAACAAAAAGAATATTGAATCTATCTAAAATACTTCAAGATAAAATGAACTTCATATTTTCATCATGGTCATATGAGGGCCAATCACATTTTCTTTCTTTTAAGTTTCATGAACAATCAATAGCATAACATAATAAAGTAATACCAACACAGACCCCTTGTTAACAGTTTCTTGCAAATCACTAAGGTATTCTAGCACTTATTTGACATATTTTCACAAGCATACATGCACACATTAAATAAAATTAACCTTGGAGAAATTTCTATTTCTTTGTAAGAGGGTTTTTAATCAAAATCCTAACTGTGAGTGTGGTTTTGCAATTGGGTAATATTTTCACTCAACATTTTGGCACTAGAAGGAGGGCCTGAATTGGTCATTTTTAAAATGCTAAATTGTTCATTGTTATTTGAAAGGTTTACCTAAAACTCATATTTTATTTTCAATCATTCTAACTATAGGTAAAAGTTTACCTAATGGTATGTTGGATTCAGATGTGATTAATGATCAAATGCCATTTGTAGTTGATAAATAAGTTGAGTTGTTTTCTCCTCACATCGCTAATAATATTGCTTTGTTGAATGAAATGAAAGTAGATGTGCTTGAGTTATTGAATCAAGTTTATCAACAATTAAAAAATGAATCTAGGATACACACTTATAATGATCCTCATTTAGTAGATATCCTAGATGCTTGCAAATTGTTGCATGAGTATGATTGGCCTAAAGACATAGATGATGAATTTGCTTTAAAATTTTCAGAAATAGCCTTCTATTTGAAGGAAATCCTATGTGCTTGTGAAAATGAGAACTTAAGTCAAAGTGATGAATCAGGTTTTGAAATTTACACCTCATTGAATAAGCAAAAGATAGTTGAAAATCATGTATTCGCTTGCAAGTTTAATGATTCAAAGTCTCAACATGGAATTGCCAATATCATGGAACAAATTGGTGGGGTGAGAGAGGCAAAACGAGAGTTTTTGTATTGTGTGGACTAATCTTGTTTTGGTTGGATTTCTATAAATATTGGCATGCATATTATGATATATGTTTTTTAAAGTGTTCTAATCGTATTTGGTATCCAGGGAAATGATAGCCAAATTTTTGTATCATTATTGTATATAGCTTTGGTTTTCATGCTTTTGTTTTAGTTTTTCTATTTTTGTGTATTGTCCCTATTTTTTGGTTTGGCAAGTTTTGTGTTTTCTTTCTTGTCAATTTTCATTAGGTTAGGATTTGATTTATTTTCGAGTATTGCATTTTGGGTTCGTTCCCTTCATTTGAGGTTTTGTTTGGCGATAACTACTAATTTATGGCCTCTTGACTATTTTTTTGTGTTCCTTTGTCATGAAGGATGAATTGCCTATTTTGGAATTCGAGAAATCAAGGAAAAGGAGATGAAGTTGTTTAGTAATCATTCCTAGATCTTGGGATTAAGATAGTGAATTTTGGAACATTGAATCATTTTGCTAAAGCTACACATGAACACATCATATTAAGGGGTATGCCTTGAAATCTTGAAAGATGAAGTCATTTTGGTTTGCAAATTAAGGCAATTTTTCTTATAGATTCCATATTTAGCCTTAAATGGTCTCTAACCTAGTTGGCATACAAATTTTGCAAAGCAATTAAAGACTTTGTAAAAAAAATTATGAAATAAGTAAAATCAATATCATTCCTGGGTGATTCGGATAATCTCTACCGGGGCTATAGATTCCTGGATGGTAGTAGAGCAAGGTCTAAAAGAGATCAAGGTCATCTCCACCAGGGCTATAGACGCTTGGCTGGTAGTGGAGCAATGCAGAGGTACATTTTTCATGGGTAATATTTCTATAGCCTAAATGCAAAATAAGTGATGAAGTTCGAATGGGTTTCAAGAATGCAAAATGAAATCACTTTCACACACATTGAGCAAAGACAAAAGATTCATTTGTTTTCGTTTGAAGCTGTCTACCCCCCATCTTCTTTGAATATTGCTAGATGATGTATATTTTTTTGATCTTTGGTTTTTTTGTTTTCAGAACTGGGTTCTTCATCGAAAATGCTCAGGAGCATTTCCCAATAGAGTCACCATTTGTTGTGGCCATTGCACAACTAGCCCCAAATTTGGGGACCCACTTTAAAATTTTGTGGTTTCAGAATTTTGGTGTTCCTTGAGAGAGTTTTCATTGGTTACTATCCACAAGGTGGCAATGCAATTTTTTTTTGTTGGCTAGGGCCTCCTTTTATTTCATTTTAGAATGTCTTTGGCGTTGTTTAGTTTTTGATATTTTGGTCATTTTCAAAGTTTTAATGTTGATTAGATGTTATAATGCTTTGGTTAATTTTAATTGTTTTGAAGTGAAATTTAAAACATTTAAAATTAATCGAATCAAAATCATGTTAATAAATAATTAAAAAAAAAAAAAATAGATAAGATACAATAAAAATATATATAAAAAATTACGACAAACAAAAAACAAAATTAAAAAAGGGGTATATGTTCTTGCATTCTAATGCCTCCTTTGTTGTATGTTAGATTTTAGTTTTATTTTTTTTGTTTTGTTAATTTAGGTTTTAAAGTTTAGAATTAGTGGTATAGTTAGTTTTTAGTTTTAGTTGTTTTATTTGGCTAGTTTAGGTTTTGAAGTTTAAAGCCAACGTTATATTTTAGTTTGAAAGTGTTTATTAAGGGTGTTCTTTGTGAATGCAGGGCTTGACCACACGATGCAGGCAAATACATGGAGGATGACATGACTTTGAGATCAGATACGACTATGCACACAGACATACATTCAGATGAATCTAACACAGTCATGACCAAGACGAACAACTATGTTTGAAGAAAATCCGTCCACTTGGCAGAGGCCGAATTGAAACACACCAATGATGCAGTTGCTAGGTAGATCGATGATAGCATAGGATGAAGCTGAATGGATAGCGAGCTTGAAGCAGGATGAATCTTGAGCTCTCCTCCTACGGGGAAGTGTTCGTTGGGGATGACATTCAGATGAACTTCATCCGTTTGGCAGAGGCAGCACTATGTAGCGGGATTGCAGTCAAGGAGTTCTGACAGCGCATATAATAAGTCCATGAGAGACGTGATAACAAGGACTAGACTAATACACACAATGGCGCTTCCAGATTTATTATCTCATGGCCATGCAGTTATAAAATGGTGTTTGTGCATGAACAAACACATGTCAAAGGGATTCGCAAATGAAAACTGTGGATATGAAACCTTCGATGGACATGTAGGCAGTATGTATGGGAAAATATATCACTAATGTATGTGCTGATGAACACAGTGGATGTCTGAATAAAAACGAACTCAATTATGTGGTAGTCCAGCATGTAGTGAAATTTTGACGGGGTTACTGGAAGTAATCAGCAAGGCAGTCAGGTAATTCACCCAAGATGGGAAACTCGGCTACTATAGCAATTGAGACGCTAAGATGGCATCCAAAAAATGAGATTGATAAACCAAAAATTACTTTAACATCGAGAGGAGACTATGTAGATTACTATTGAGAAATTGTTAATGCTAGAGGTGCCTTGTGAGTTAAAAGGGATGGATGTCTAGTGGGGAGTGTGTATCCCTATGATGGAGGCTTTTAGAATTCAACGCAAATTGGTCGGCAAGTTCATTGATGTAGAACACTAAGGTGAGAGCTAGCATGGAGAATGTTGTGACCACTTTTTCATAGGGAAGGACGTATTTTACAACCATCTCGAGTACGCTTGTATCTGCAACAAGTATCAAGAATACCATGGTAGACAACGAATAGTGGGGTTTCAGGAAGTTGATAGTGCACTTATACCAGAGACACCACCATGACACCTTGCCCACCGAGGAGTTCATTTGTTCGAATCAAAGATGAACAAAAATTGCTGCCCTTAAGTAAGTGTTTGGATGCTCAAATAGAGGATGATGAGACAAGAGTGTCACTATAGGAGAATCAAGGAGGGTATTTTTGTCAGCCGTAACGCTTGGCTAGGGGTAGACGGACTGTTACCCATTACACAAATGGATAGTCCATACCTCATTTAACAAATAAGGATAAGCTAAATCATAGTTATGAAACCAACATTATAAGAGGCTTTCACAACATGCGAACAAAGGTATCTAGTGCTGCTGCAATAGCCAAGTTGATTTTGAGATGGCAAATATTCGAGAGCACTCACTAAAATAATAAAAAAGCATTATGTCCGTGTGTAACGTGAATTGGATAGTGGTAACAAGTTCCACCGTTATGTTCGCCCTTGACCACAGACTATAATGGTAACTTCCCTGATCGCGTGACCAAATTATCCAAAGGTTATTCAAATGATAAAGCTAATAGGTCAATTAATTACCCCAAAGAAAGAAACAGTAGGATGGATGCTACCACGCGTACTTCACATGACGGGGAGTTGGCCATGGGCCCTACAAAAAATATTAAGGGTATATGCAGACTGGAGGGTTGTTGGTTTTTGCAAGACACCCTATCTCAAAATGGTAAGAAATGTTACTAAAACTATTGTTAAGGCGAGCATTATTAAGCGGACTGGATCTGAATACTTTAAAGTGGAAGAAAAGAGGATGAAATGGTAGGAATGTTATGACAACACAACAGGCGTTTGGTGAAAAGAAACGAACAGTCGTTTGGAAATTTTTAAATATCTATTTGAGCGGAGAAAATAAGGTTGGAAAACTTTTAGGCAGAATTGCAGATGTGAAAGCAGAGCTTTGGAATTGGGCTTGCCTGAAGATTTCTCCTCCCACACTGCTAGACTAGATCATTTCACTATTGGATACCAATTTAGGGCATGGTATTTTGCATGTGTTTAATATTGAAAATCTCTCTATTGCTAATGTATTGGAATTGCAGTAAGTTTTTATGCGTGTTAATGGTAGACTTGTCTGTTATTTCTAATATATTGCACCTTTTCCTTAGAATATTGCACCTCATTAAATGTTTGATTGCATGAATACGGGTTATATTAATGATGGTTTGATGCAGGATACTAATGTTTGCAAGGTCTGTGTGAAATTTTAGAATCACAGTAACTTGTTTTAGTTTATTTTTTATTTTTTATTTTTTCCTAACCTTACCCTTTTTCATATTTTTTTAAAATTCTGCAAATAAAATAAAAAATACAAAAAAAAATTAAAATTCCAAAAAGAGATGCACAGATTCCAAGAATAAGCTTTAAATTATTATTTAAGGCAATTACGTTTTTGTTTTAAGGGAAATTCAAAATTCCAAAATTTTATTTAAAGTTCACATTTTAATGGAGTTTTGTAATTTCAAAAGGCTTAACATGATTTCACATTTTAAAGGAGAGTTAAATTTCAAGCTTTGCACCTCTGTTTCTTAAAACTATAAATTAACTTCCCTTTATGAAAATTACAATTTCATTAAAGGGAGGTAATTTATATGGCATTTCAAAGGCCATTACATTTTAAAGTTAGTCATTTAGATTATTTTCTTTTCATGCTCAAAGCAACATAAAATGAATCCACTCATTATTCAATGTTCACATTTCAGAGATAGGTTCTAATATTTTATTGCATGCTCAAAGCAAGGTTTAACAAATAAAACTTGTTAAAATATGCTTAACAAAAAGAAGATTGAATCTATCTAAAATACTTCAAGATAAAATGAACTTCATCTTTTCATTGTGGTCATATGAGGGCTAATCACATTTTATTTCTTTTGAGTTTCATGAACAATCATTAGCATAATACAATAAAGTAATACCAACACAGGCCCCTTGTTAATAGTTTCTTGCAAATCACTAAGGTATTCTAGCACTTATTTGACACATTTTCACAAGCATACATGCACACATTAAGTAAAAGGAACCTTGGAGAAATTTCTATTTCTTTGCAAGAGAGGATTTTCTAATCAAAATCCTAACTATGAGTGTGGTTTTGCAATTGGGTAAAATTACCACTCAACATGAAGTAGCACTAGGTCCATCTGTTTTTCATCAACTTCCTCTTGCAATCTTCAGCAAGTAAGTTGAAACTACCTTTTCGTTCTCTTGAAAAGTGAAGCTCTACTCTTCATTCACCACACAATTCTATTAGTGAACGGATTCCTAAGAGTGAACATTAATATCTACTCTTTACTTGAATCCTTTAGAGAAAGAGTACTAAACATTAATCATAAAAGCTAGTCAACTCTATCCTCGAATTCATTTATAATTCCAAAATCCTAGCATTCTCTCTTCTAACGTGAATCAAGAAAATCACAAACTAGAGCCCATTCACCCAACAATATTTCCAAAACTCTTTTATTCAGAATAGATTTTTGGAAGTATGGGTGATTTCTAAAGTCTTACCTAAAGCCCAATTTCGCTAGACTCATGCGAAATAAGATCACGAGAATTAGATACTAGTTTCATTTCCAATTTAAAACTTGGTACAACATCGAAAAATGTCAACCAATCAAGACCATAATATGATACACACTTCTTATTATATATATCTCATTGGAAAATGCCATAACACCATACACATAATAATACCAACCCATAACACATTATACTTTTCAAATAGCATTACATTTTTACACAGATAACCTATGCCAAGCTATCATCTGACTAGATAATGTAATCAATTGTTACACTCTTTAATACATAGTTACTAATGTCTCTTCTATTTCCTCAATAAGCGGTATTAAATCCTTTCTAAAATTAAGTACTACATTTTCATTGACATTAGCATCTCCATACAACGACTAACAAGTCATCAACTATTTCCATCAATGCATGTGAGAACGAAGCCAGAGTATCTCAACATCACATCCTTTACTCAGATTTTTGAAAATTTCCAACTGCTTCCAAAGTCATAGAACCTGAGAGATAACTGCTAATTCCATTTGCTACCCACATCTTCTCACTGAGCTTCCATATCTGTCGGTAACTCCCCAAACCATCGAGAAAGATTGCCTTATGATGGGATTAGAGATGGCTCATAGATGCAAGACTCAAAACACGTTCTTCCATGCAGCAAAATCCAAACGAAACATGCTTCCAAAAATGCTATATTCATCACTCCATTCTTTTCTAAGTAACTACTCACAAATCAAGGAAGCATACTAATATTATCATTTTTAAAAGAACTACCATTTCCAGATCAACCATTCAATTTACACATATCTCAAATATAACAACAATTCGGTTATTTTCCTAAGATAGTTGCTTCTACATTCAAAATATTTAAAAAGTATACAAAACCAGTCTAATACTCATCATTTTAGTTTTGTTTATTCAAGTTCATAACAACCGGGCATAATATATTTACCACAAGCATTTCTATCTTCTACCTTTCATAATATAAATACCAACAATTTCAAAGAATAATAACCATATAATAAGGATGACAAACCATTATTATCTCTATTCTAAATATACTAGAATATCCTCTATTGTTTAATTCTTAGTTCCACAAATCTCCCAGAACATAGATCTTCCAAGGAGCACAAAGGTAAATAGAATATCCCATAACTTCAATCATTAATCATATATATATATATATATATATATATATATATATATATATATATATATATATATATATATATATATATATATATATATATCAAGAAAACTTCATCTATTATCAAGTATATAAGGTTATAAACCATTACCATTTCCTTTCATTTAGAGCTTCTTTCTACATGCACAGTAAGATGCATAAATAAAGTAAATAAAGAATATCCATATTCCTATTCTTCTAAACTCCTTAACACACCAGTGAAGGAAAGATAACAATCAAACCGAATTTTGGTCACGAAGGAAAACTTTGACCATCCCTTTCTAGCTTGGTCAACTTAGTCTCACATGCTCGAATACAACCTTCCAGTCTATAGAGGAATTACTCAAATAAACTCATCTACAAACAAAATAATATCCAAAATGCTTACCTTTTTAAAGATAAACTAAATAGAAATGATTAACCATCTCCAATCTCAATCTAAGGATGAGAATAAGTTGAAAGTAAATCGAAATAAGTTTCTTTTGACTATGATGCAGAATAAAACAATTATTCTATCACAGACAAGAATCGAGGTTCTCAAAAAATGAATGCCCAACTTTGATAACAATAAAACATCCATCTATTCCATTCTTAACAAAATATATCAAATCATTATTTTTGAAAGTTACCAACCAGTTCAATAGTTCATAGGGTTACATGGTTTCGTTCGCATCTCTACTCAACAAGATATTTGTTACACTTGAATTCTGTTGTTTTCTTTTGCTCTATCTCTCTATATTTACTTCCCAAAAGGAAGAAAATCCAAAGCCACAAAATAAACCTCAATTCCCTTTTTCTATCCACCAATGTCTAGCATCATTCCATTGCCTGGTTTATTGGCCAGCTTTGTGGATGAATTACTTCTCCACAACTCTCTATTTTTCCCACTCGCTTCTAATACGAAGAAGAATATTCCAGCCAATGACAAGATAAGGTCTATTGAATGACCCACTACAATCATGGTGCTAACTAAAACTAGTAGTTTCAAACATTTACTATCATAGCAATCGAACAACTTAATAATAATATCACCAAATCAAATTCTAATACTACTTTTTTTTTAAAAGTTCAATGCTCTTACTTTTAATATTTCACAACAACATAAGAAGACAACATCCATTTCTTTCATTTTTAATGCTATTATTCTATCTTAAGTTCCTTCATAAAGCAATCATTATACAACTGCAAGCTCAAGATAATTTTAATATTTCTTTTCTCATGCAAATCATGTTATGCATCTTCATGAAAGGAGCATTTATTCATGTTGCCCCCTGAATAATGAATTACCCATCACATCATTTCCCAAAGGTATTCTTTTCTCAATGGTTAGTTCTTTCTTCCACCAAAAGAAACTTGTTTTCTGCACAAGTGCAAATTCTATTAGCAACATCATATTCTCATATGAGATAAATTATTTAGAAGAAAAACATAAATTAATATATCATTATAATTTAAATATACTTCACACTTTTCACATGATAAATTTTTCACATAGCAAAATAATAGATAGTCCAACATCTTATCAGCAAAACAATCAACAAAGCATGAAAATATTCTAAAATAACAATTCTACCAAAGGAGGGTCATGACATACTCCTCCCCTTAGGCTTTACACAGTCCCTTGTGTACTACTAAAGTTTAACATTAAAAAACATTTACATTGCATTTTCAAACAAGAAAGGAAAATGTTTTTTTATGTCTGCTACTTTTTTCCATGTAGCATTTCTCTCGGAGTAGCGATCCCACTGAACCTGGCATTGCTCCAAAGTTCTTTTCCTCATCGATTTGGATCAAAACTCAAGGATCCTTACTGGTCGAACCTCTATAGCCTCTGGATTCACCATCTGTAAATTAGAAAAATCCCACACATGTTCAGAATTAACAATGTACTTTCTAAAAAAAGAGATGTGAAAAGTATTATAAATTTTGAACAAGCTGGGTGGTAAGGCAAGTCGTTATGCCATAGGCATGATATTCTATAATTTCAAAGAATCCCACAAAATGAAGGTCCAGTTTTGTGGACTTAATAACACTCTTCTTCAGCCTTACCCTCATAAATACTCTGTCACCTACAACAAATTCCCTTGGAGATATCTAAAGATCGATATAACCTTTTCGACGGTTCGATGCTTCTTTTAGACTTTTCCTGATTGCCCTTAATTGTTGTTCCATATCTTTAACCATGTATGGTCCAAACACAATCCGATATTTTCGATTAACCATGATAATGGTGTGCTACACCTTCTGCCATACAAAGCTTCAAATGGAGCCATGCCTAAGGTTGAATGGTGACCATTATTATAGGTAAAATTTACTAAATGTAGGTAATCCTCCCATCGAGTCTTTTGATCCATACAGTACATGTAAAACATGTCCTCTAATACTTGATTCACTCTTTCAGTTTGCCCATCAGTATCTGGGTGATAAGCAGAATTGATATTTAACTTAGTACCAATGACACGATGCAAGGCTTGCCAAAAATTGGATGTAAATATCGTGTCTCTATCTGATATAATTACCTCAAAAAAACCATGAAGCCAAAATATATCTTTGGAAAATCTATTAGCCATAATTACAACATCATATTTGGTATTTCAAGGTATAAAGTGCGCAACCATGGTCAATATGTTGACCACAACTAGGATTGCATCATGTTGAAACCTATTTTTAGGCAACCCTACAATGAAATCCATTGATATCACCTGCCATTTTTGCATGGGCACATAATGTGGATGTAACAACCCAACAGGGTGTTTGTGCTCTACTTTTACTTTCTAACATTCCAGGCATTGAGTGATAAATTCAGTTATGTCTTTCTTCATTCCTGGCCAATAGAAAGTTTTTTTCATATTTTCCCTCATTTTTTCTCCACTTGGATGGGTATAATACGAATATCTATGAGCTTCATTCATGATCACCTTTGTCAAATTTCCAGTTTCAAGAATTACTACCCTGTCCTTAAATCATAAGAAACCATCCTGTTAGAAAAATAAATACTTTATGTTATTCAATGACAAAGACCTTGCTTAAATAGCAAAGGTGTACAATCTGATCCATTGGATCATAACAACCTGAGTTAATCTCAGCCACAAAAATTTATCCTAGTAACAACTTAGGATATAATGTATATTCTAACACCCCCCCTTAAGTGGTACTAGGATATTCTAACATCCCCCCTTAAGTGATACTAGGAGGTAGTGAAAAACAAAAAAACTAAAACAAGTGGAATATCCACAAGTATGAGTCCCAACAACAAGGCCTGATAAGGTATTCATTACAATATGTGATAAAAAAAGTTAGTAGAGAAAATTCCTCTAAAGCCAAAGTGTCTCACAAAAAAGAGTGTGAAGATAGTGTGGAAAAATAACCACAAAAAATCACAAGGGTAGTCCAAAATGACTCCACAAGCATGAGTATGTGGTTTCCACCTATATGAACACAATGGACTGATAACAAGGTCTAAAACTTGTGGATAAACAACAAAACAAGGGGAATGATGAAAAAAACCAAAGGAGAAAACCACCAGCCAGAATAGAAGAAGAAGAATAAGGAAGATGTGCATGGAGGATGGAGAGGAAGGAAGATGTCCTCTTCAACCCCTAATAGGACAACTTCCATTAAGAAGCCTGTAAAGGACCCATCAGATGTCTCAAAGAAAGTAGATACTCAACACCAAAGTGAATGAAATCATACTCCCAGACTGGTGCTTGTGACACAGATCAAGGTTGTGAACCATGAAAAAAGGTCATTAAAGAAAACCCCTGAAACCAATTTGTCTCACAAAAAAATAAGTGTGAAGATAGTGTGGAAAAATAACCACAAAAAATTGCAAGGGTAGTGCAAAATTGGCTCCACAAGCATAAGTATGTGTAAGATAGTGTGGAAAGAACCACAAGGGTCAAAAGGGATGTCAAAATTGACTCCACAAGCATAAGTAGTGGTTTCCACCCATATGAACACAATGGGCTGATAAGAAGGTCCATAATTTTTGGACAAACAGTAAAATAAGAGAATAAAAATGAAGGGCACCAATAGCTGTCAAATGTGTGGGAGTGTCGGGTTAAACCGAGAGTGCACTCCATGATACAATAAATTCGAGGCCAAAAATATAGGTTAAACTACCTCAAAATTGAAATTGGATGCCACCAATTTGATCATCTGGAAAAAATCTTTCCGACGACTATAAATACCCCTATATTGGGGTTTCAATGAGGCCTTCATTTTATAGAAAAATATCAAGTCTTCTTATTTCCCTCACAAAGGAATATTCCCAAGTGTCCTTTGAAATGGCATGGTTAAAACATTTTTATGACCCCTCCAAATAATTTTTTTCTTGAGAGCCACCTTTCAATGATTTAAATTAAGGTTTAAAAAAAAAAACCTATTTAGAATCTTGAAGGTAAAATATTTATTTAAAAATAATAATTAAAAATACGACGAAAACCAATAAAGTATGATGAGGTCATTGAAATACCCCCACTTAAAGTAGCCTTTCCCATTGTTTTAATGTGGAAAGAAGATGCATTAAAAAAATAAAAATTAAAAAAAATCACATCTCCACCATGCTTCAAAGGGCTCTCCTCTTGGCATGCCACGCGGACCATTGCGCTGAAAAACATTTTATCCTTCAAAATAACAGAGTCTCACCGAATTGGCCGTAATCCTTTGGCCACGATGAGGACCTTCGAATTACAGCGGGGCCTCCTGAGCCACACGCATCCCAACTGGCCATTCTTACAGATATTTTTGTACCCTTGCTCCCGCCCTATACTCCATGCAGCCATCGCCTAGATCTCTCCGTGCAGAGTCCCATTTCCAAACTGCCCGTAATCGTTGATCGTCGCCCACTGAGAAAACTTAAAAAAAATTGTGTTTTATTTTCCTCACTATCGATTATTTTTCTCACCCTCACGGCGTGAATCTGAGGGCACAAAAAAAGGTAACACAATTGCTCAACCTGTGATACTCCTTCGGTGGTGGAGAGAGCATGGCCCACTATGCATGGGCGGTGTTGAACAGAAAGTACAATGGGTGGTTGGAAATCAGCCGCACCTCCTTAAATAGGACAATTCAGCCCATGGGAGGTGTGGAGAAAAATAATATCCAATGTCAACATGAAGTGCCCACGCATGATGCAAAATAGCTCATTTTCATGCAGGAGAAAAAAATGGTAAAATAGCAACATAAGTCAGTGATCTCAGGAGGGTAGCATGGTCTCCGTACAACAATCAGAAAGAAAAACTTTGACAGTAAAAAAAATTCTACTCCACTACAACACACATACAGATGTTGCACACACAAAGACATAGGTGTAGACAACATCAAGGTTACAACTGACTACACCCATGTAACTGTAGATGGTCTTCACCGTATCACTGAACGCTGTGAGATCATTATCACCTACCGAGCTGGGTGCTATGATGTAGCGATGGAAGTCACTAAAGTTAAATTCACGATAGTGGCAAACTGAAAGACCTCCACCATGCTCGACCTCTCCACCAATACCCTCACCTCCTCCATTCCCCATAAAATTATAGGCCCATAATATTTGGGCATCTCGGACCCAACCACTCACCAGCTCAGTAAGTTTCATCGACTGGTTTGCTGCAAGGATGTTCGAGAACGACGTAAATGCAAAATGATGCCCAAAAAATCCTCACTAATGCACCAAAAAAAAACAAAGCCATATGTGATCGAAAACATCAGCAAGACCAACTACATTCACTGGGGAGTCGAAACCCCCAAACGTCTGAAGCTTGAGCAATCTAAAAACCCCCTTGACCCTGCCAGGTTTGTATGGCTAAAAAAATACATCCATCCTTGATTTATCAAAAGATAATGAGTGGCGTAGGTGATCGTGCATTTGTGCATGCTTCGATCTTCACCGTCATCTTTAATAATAAAAAGACATGATGAAAAAACTTCTCAACGTGGACAACTACCTCCGTTTGAGAATCTCTACAACCATGTCCTTTTGGAATTGATGGCGTGACGTATCCTTGGACCCCGCCATAACGTTCATGCCATAATAGCATGTGTGCATCATAATGTTCATCACGGTGGGTTCACGTGATTCATAGTCTCGCATCACCAATCAACTCTTGTACTGCTCCTCTGATAAATTATTTGTTTGCACTATCAATCAACTCGACCACCCCCTTCGCTGTATTTAACAACCTTTAATGTAGATATGCCAATCATTCATGAGCTCGAAATTCATCAGGATACACTTCTTCACAGCAGGGCCAACGATATCTGGGTTGATTGCGAGATGTCAAAAAACTGCACGATGACCAACAATATGTCATCTTCGGGATCGCCATTATCAGCCGAACTTTGGAGGTGTCACCACTATCCACAACTGACGTCAGAAGTAATAGTCAGAAGATGGAAAAAAACTCCACCACGCATAGAGCAGTAATCTTGCACATTTAAAGGATCGGTTGGATTTGGATACAACAAAAGTTTAGGTAGAAAGACTTCAAATACATTTATAAGATCAAACATTGGACTCCAAGTTTGATTGATTACATCCAGGCATACTGAACCTGACGCCTGTGCAATCAACGTAATCTCCACAAAAATTAAAACTAATTTTTCACATGAATAATTCAACCGCATCAGTACCACTGCAAGCTTTCTTGGCAATAAAAAATTGGAATTAAAATAAGTCACATGTTTCGAACGCCTGCTTATGGAAGTAGATAGATAGATAGGTATTAAAATCCACTTAAATTTCTGCTACTTGATCATCCACACGATCCCCCAGTACTATGTCAAACGTGTAGGGCCACACTTTGCATTTCCTTCCACAATGTCGCTTATTTAAAGGATAACGAAGCTTTCATGATTTGTCATATATTTATGTTGAAAAAGAAATAATGACATCTTTAATTGATTTGTCTTATATTTATTTTTGGAAGAAAAATAATGAAACCTTTAAATGTTTTGTTATAGATTTCTTGTTAGAATGATTTAAGATTTTGCTAAATATAAGCAATACTTTTTATGTTTATAGTTAGTGCTGAAAGATTAAATGAATTCCTTACATAAAAATTGGCCATTAAATTATCCATGACATTTGAAAAACAACACTTATGTTTACTTGTTGAAAAGTCGAGGTAGGACTTTATCAACTACCAATCCACAATAAGTCAAGGTGTGACTTATATGTGATTCTTGTTGAAAAGTCGAGGTAGGACTTTATCAACTACCCATCCACAATAATTCAAGGTGTGACTTATGTGTGACTGGACACCGTACTCCGGTTTCTATGGATAGGGATCCTAGCCGTCGAGTGTAACGAGCGGTGGTATGGGACGTTGTTCTAGGTGATCCTTCAGTTAGCAGTGGAGACAGTCAGCGTTCCACTTGGACTGGGGAATAACCTAAAGGGCACATCCAACGACAAATGGTTATGGGCAACATTGCCATCAGTTCGGGAAGAACATGATTATCTAGCCCACAAGCCATGCGAAGGCGGATTCTAGTCAATCCATAGCTGATGGTCTTTGACTAGTACCGACATACGAACGTTGGTTCCAAAGAGATAATTGAGAACCCGAGGAGCTGTGAGCTCTTCCCTCTTTGGACAAGGGAGAATAGTATACCCTGCTCAAGTGATATAGAACCTGTGTGGAAAACCCTTTGTCGGATCCAAGAAGACTCATGTGAGGAGTCAGAATCCAATATGGCGAATCGTAGGATGAGGCCAGTCCCGAGCACTTAGGTCACCAGCTGCAGTGGTGTATATACCTGAAGTGTGATTTTTGGTATGCCTAAGCTAACATTAAGATGGGTAATAAGCCAAATAATCATGTTTAATGAAAAATTTTAGTGTTGAGAATTTGGGATTTGACACCTGATAAGGTACTCATGTACAATATGTGATAAAAAAGAAGAAATATTAGTAAAGAAAATTCCTCTAAAACCAAAGTGTGTCACAAAAAGGAGTGTGAAGATAGGATGAAGAAAGAACCACAAAAATCACAAGGGTAGTCCAAAAATGACTCCACAAGAATGAGTATGTGGTTTCCACCTATATGAACACAATGGGCTGATAACAAGGTCTAAAACTTGTGGACAAACAACAAAACAAGGGGAATGATGAGAAATCCCAAGGGAGAAAACCACCTGCCAGAATAGAAGAAGAAGAATAAGGAAGATGTGCATGGAGGATGGAGAGGAAGGAAGATGTCCTCTTCAACCCCCACTAGGACATCTTCCATTAAGAATCCTACAAAGGACCCATCAGATGTCTCAAATAAAGTAGAGACTCATCACCGAAGTGAATGAAATCATACTACTATACTGGTGCTTGTGACACAGATAAAGGTTGTGAACCATGAAAAAAGGTCACTAAAGAAAACCCTTGAAACCAATGCGTCTAAAAAAAAAAGAGTGTGAAGATAGTGTGGAAAAATAACCACAAAAAATTGCAAGGGTAGTCCAAAATTGGCTCCACAAGCATAAATATGTGGAAGATAGTGTGGAAAGAACCACAAGGGTCACAAGGGATGTCAAAATTGACTCCATAAGCATAAGTAGTGGTTTCCACTCATATGAACACAATGTGCTGATAAGAAGGTCCATAATTTTTGGACAAACAGTTAAATAAGGGAATAAAAATGAAGGGCACCAATAGTTGTCAAACGTGTGGGAGTATCGGGTTAAACCGAGAGTGCACTCCATGATACAATAAATTCGAGGTCAAAAATATAGGTTAAAATACCTCAAAATTGAAATTTGATACCACCAATTTGACCGTCTCAGAAAAACCTTTCCGACGACTATAAATACCCCTATATTGGGGTTTCAATGAGGCCTTCATTTTGCAGAAAAATAACAAGTCTTCTTCTTTCCCTCACAAAGAAATATTCCTAGGTATCCTTTGAAATGGCATGGTTAAAAAATTTATATGACCCCTCCAACTAAATTTTTTCTTGGAAGCCTCCTTTCAATGATTTAAATTAAGGTTTAAAAAAAAAAACCTATACAAAATCATGAAGGTAAAATATTTATTTAAAAAATAATAATTAAAAATACGAAGAAAACCAATAGAGTATGATGAGGTCATTAAAATACCCCACTTAAAGTAGCCTTGTCCATTGTTTTAATGTGGAAAGAAGATGCATTAAAAAAATAAAAACTAAAAAACATCATGTCTCCACCATGTTTCAATGGGCTCTCCTCTTGGCATGCCACGCGGACCACTGCGCTGAAAAAATATTTTATCCTTCAAAATAAGAAAGTCTTATTGAATTGCTCGTAATCCTTTGGCCACGATGAGGACCTTCGAATTACAGCGGGGCCTCCTGAGCCGCACGCATCCCAACTGGCCATTCTTACAGATATTTTTGTGCCCTTGCTCCCGCCCTATACTCCATGTGGCCATTGTCTAGATTTCTCCTTACAAAGTCCCATTTCTAAACTGCCCATAATCGTTGAGCGTCGCTCGCTGAGAAAACTTAAAAAAAATTGTGTTTTATTTTCCTCACTATCGATTATTTTTCTCACCCTCACAGTGTAAATCTGAGGGCACAAAAAAAGTAACACAATTGCTCAACCTGTGATACTCCTTCGGTGGTGGAGAGAGCATGGCCCACTATGCATGGGCGGTGCTGAACATAAAGTACAACGGGTGGTTGAAAATCGGCCGCACCTCCTTAAAGAGGACAATTCGGACCATGGGAGGTGTGGAGAAAAATAATATCCAATGTCAACATGAAGTGCCCATGCATGATGCAGAATAGCTCATTTTCACGTAGGAGGAAAAAAAGGGTAAAATAGCAACAAAAGTCGGTGATCTCAGGAGAGTAGCATGGTCTCCGTACAACAACCAGAAAGAAAAATTTTGACAATAAAAAAAATTCTACTCCACTACAACACACATACAAATGTTGCACACATAAAGACATAGGTGTAGACAACATCAAGGCTACAACAGACTGCACCCATGTAACTGTAAATGGTCTTCACCGTATCTCTGAATGCTGTGAGATCAATATCACCTCCCGAGCTGGGTGCTATGACGCAGCGATGGAATTCACTAAAGTCAAATTCACGACGGTGGAAAACTGAAAGACCTCCACCATGCTCGACCTCTCCACCAATGCCCTCACCTCCTCCATTCCCCATAAAATTATAGGCCCACAATATTTGGGCATCCTGGACCCAACCACTCACCGACTCAGTAAGCATCGTCGACTGGTTTGCTGCAAGGACGTTCGAGAACGATGTAAATGCAAAATGATGCCCAAAAAATCCTCACTAATGCACCAAAAAAAACAAAGATAAAAAACATCAGCAAGACCAACTACATTCACCGAGGAGTCGAAACCCCTAAACGTTTGAAGCTTGAGCAATCTGAAAACCCCCTTGACATTGCCAGATTTGTATGGCTAAAAAAAACATCCATCCTTGATTTTTCATGATTGCTATAAAATATCAAAAGATAATGAGTGGCATAGGTGATCGTGCATTTGTGCATGCTTCGATCTTCACCATCATCTTTAATAATAAATAGACATGATGAAAAAACTTCTCAACGTGGACAACTACCTCCACTTGAGAATCTCTACAACCACGTCCTTCTGGAATTGATGGCGTGACGTATCCTTGGACCCCGCCATAACGTTCGTGCCATAATAGCATGTGCGCACCATAATGTTCATCGCGGTGGGTCCACGTGATTCCTAGTCTCGCATCACCAATCAACTCCTATACTGCTCCTCTGATAAATGATTTCATTGCACTATCAATCAACTCGACCAACCCCTTCACTGTATTTAACAGCCTTCGATGCAGATGTGACAATCATTCGTGAGCTCGAAATTCATCAGAATACAAACAGGACACACTTCTTCACAGCAGGGCCAACGATATCTGGGTTGATTGCAAGATGTCAAAAAAAAATGCACGGTGACCAACAGTATGTCATCTTCGGGATCGCCATCATCAACCGAACTTTGGAGGTGTCACCAGTATCCGCAGCTGACGTCAGAAGTAACAGTCAAGAAGATGAAAAAAAACTCCACCACACATAGAGCAGTAATCTTGCACATTTAAAGGACTGGTTGGATTTGGATACAGCAAAAATTGAGGTAGAAAGACTTCAAATACATTTATAAGATCAAACATTGGACTCCAAGTTTGATTGATTACATCCAGGCATACTGAACCTGACGCCTGTGCAATCAGCGCAATCTCCACAAAAATTAAAACCAAATTTTCACATGAAAAATTCAACCGCATCAGCACCGCTGCAAGATTTCTTGGCAATAAAAAATTGGAATTAAAATAAGTCACATGCTTCCAACGCCTGCTCACGGAAGCAGAGAAACAGTAACTCCTTCGCTTTGCACCGTGGACCCCATAACATAAAATCCACTGCACCAACATTAAATTTCTTGTACTTGATCATCCACACGATCCCCCAGTACTACATCAAACGTGTGGGGCCACCCTTTGCATTTCCTTCCACAATGTCGCCAGCACTAGTCTTGGAGTATGGAAAAACTGTGCTCAAATTCCGCCAAATTAGCCTCTCCACACCGAGTGCCATTCTGAGAACAAACAACTCCATAAAAAACACGCGACATCAAATATATCAGGAGTAAGTGAATAAAAGGGCGCTGTTGATGGGGGATCCATGCAAATTGGGAAGCATTCTCCTTCGTTATAAAAAAAAAACTAATTTCCTCCTCGTCGGCAGACCAGTAGGAAAAAAACTTTCGTGCGCTTCGAACTTGAGTGTGATCTGCTCGAACTCTGCATTGACTGCACTTGCTGGGCAGAACTCTCTTCAGAAAGTCACGGGGTCACTCTCATCCTTGCTCTGTCTACATCAGAAGCTTAAGAAAAAATAAAAAAGGATAGCAATTGTTAACGATCTCTTCACAAGGTACGACAAACCCTACACGTGGGCATTTTAACTCCATCGCAGAGGCAACAAGATCCAACAGTTTGTGAAGCTCCATAATTTGCGGCACCAATTTTGAAATAGTCACTGCTGGTGGAGTTTGTCTTCTTCACTTCCGTACGGGATTCTCTTTAGGTCACGGTGCGACATATCGCACAGCTCAAAACTTCATAAATCATGTCACCATCATTATGGCAGCAATCTCCAACCTCTAAAAATATTTTTTTGTTTATCCTGCAATTTATCTTGTAGATGTCTACATATGTAACCGCTTCATTGAAAGAAGCCTTGTAAATCTGGTTATATTTCAATATATAATATATTTGTCTTGCTACTTTGTGTTCCCTTGTTTTCTGTTCTCAGCCTCTAAGTATTGTTCATCCGTAGACGAACTTCAGGGAGGATTTGCCCCGAAGCGGTAAATCGGCTCCATCCATCCTAAGTGCAGGTCTGTTTTTGTTGTCTTAAAGTGGCATTTTGGTGCTATCTTGGCTGAAGCAGCACTTCGGCATTTTACTGCCCCAAAGTGGCAGTTTGAGGGCACTTCGCCCGAAGTAGCACATTGAAACATTTTTGCCACTTCGCGATTAAACACTCCGAAGCTTCCACTTCGAAAGATAGTGCAGCGAAGCACTCTCCTCACTGTGAAATCTAGCGAAGCAGCCACTTCGCTATCAAAACCTCCGAAGCTCCCTCCTCGCCTTGAAACTGTGCGAAGCATTTTTTAACTAACGCGAGAAGTGTTTTTTTTTTTAATTAACGCATCTTTATTTTCGAAGCTCTCTTCTCGCCTGTAAATCTACGAAGCTCATGCTGCGATTTATTAGTTTTAAATTCCTTTAAATTGGTATCAAAGCTGTTGTGCTGTGACGCACAAAATTGAAGTATGACATATGAAAACAATTCTTTGCAGTTGTAGATCCTGCGATTCAATGACAAGAACTATGATTACTGGAGCATCCAAATGAAGATCCTCTTTGGGTCTTAGGAGCTTTGGGACTTGGTCAAGAACGACTATCCGAAACAGGCAGATGCAGCAGCACTGGCCGCCCTCTACCAAGCTGACAAGGACCTACTGAAGGAAAATACAAAGAAAGACCAGAAAGCCCTATTTTATATCATGTAAGCGATGGAGGAGACCATATTCCTACGGATCGCATCAGCCACCAAGGTCAAGCAGGCCTAGGAAATTTTAGCCAGTTCATACCAGGGCACCAACAAAGTGAAGTTGGTGAAGCTGCAAATGCTCAAGAGGGAGTTAGAGAACCTGTAGATGAGTGAGTCTGAGACCATGAGCGATTTATTCATCCAGACAATTGATGTCATAAAACAGATGCGGTTTAATGGTGAGATTGTGCAAAACCAAAGGATTGTGGAGAAAATTCTATGAAGCTTGCCAGTAAAGTTTGACTCTATTGTGATTGCAATAGAGGAATCGAGGGATTTAACAACCCTCTCAATGGATGAGTTAATGGGCTCCCTGTAGACATATGAGCAGAGGCTGAGCTGCTCAACTCAGTCTTCTTTAGAGCAAGCTTTCAAGGCGCATGTCTCATTCTGAGACAGCGGCAGACAAGACTCCCACCAAGGTGCCTCTAGTTCACAAGGAGGAAGAGGCAGATACAGGCGTGGGAAAGGAAACAAACAAGGAGGGAGGTCAAACCCTAATGATAGTGAGACCAATTGCAACTTCCATAAGCAAGGAGGAAGAGGCACTGGTAAAAATCAGCAAGGTGGTTCTTATCAGAAGGACAAATCTAAAGTCCAATGCTATTTCTGCAAGAAGTTTTGCCACTATATCTCAGAGTGCAGGAAGAAGATGACCAAGGATAACCAACAACAAGCAAATTACACAGATGAAGCTAAAAATAGAGATGCCTATGGTAATATGCTGTTGACATGCAGTATTGAGGAAGAAAGTCAAAAAAATATATGGTATCTTGATAGTGGGTGTAGCAACCACATGACGAGGAATAGGGAGATGTTATCACAACTGGATGAATCAGTCCAATATGAAGTGAAGATGGGGAAAAATAGCAAGGTCCCTGTCAAAGGTAAAGGTAAAATCCTCATCCGCACCCGGCACGACGAAAGAAAGCAAATTTGTGATGTATACTATGTGTCTGGGTTGAAACATAACCTGTTGAGTGTTGGTCAACTTGTGCAGAAGGAGCACACTGTTCAGTTTAAAGACGATGTCTGTACCATCAAAGAAAAAGTGCATGGGAAGATCATAACTGTGTCCATGATGAAAAATAAAATGTTTCCACTGTAGATTCAGAATGAATCATTGATGTCTCTGAGTGTAGTTATGAAGGATGCTACTTGGCTGTGGCATCTCAGATTC
Source organism: Wollemia nobilis (assembly GCA_028583015.1). NCBI lineage: Eukaryota > Viridiplantae > Streptophyta > Pinopsida > Araucariales > Araucariaceae > Wollemia > Wollemia nobilis. The sequence continues at coordinate 2,148,873 of JAQPPZ010001683.1, forward strand.
GGTCACTTGAGCTTCAGTGGCCTGAATTTGCTACACAATAAGCATATGGTGAAGGGTTTACCCCTTATTGAGCAACCGAATCAAGTTTGTGAAGGTTGCTTGGTCGGCAAGCAGCATAGGAATGCATTCCCTGCAAGGCAGTCTTGGAGGGCTTCACAGCCATTAGAGCTGGTGCACTCAGACATTTGTGGTCCGATGCAGACCAACACATTTTTTGGCAACAAATACTTCTTGACCTTCATAGATGACTTCAACCGGAAGACCTGGATTTATCCCATCAAGCTGAAGTCAGAAGCATTTGCAAAGTTTAAGGAGTTCAAGGCTCTAGTTGAGAAATAGAGCGGTTATCATGTGAAAACTCTCAGGACAGATGGTGGAGGTGAGTACATCTCCAATGAATTCCATAACTTCTACAAGCAAAATGGAATTCGAAAGCAGCTGACTGCCAGGTACACACCACAAAAAAATGGTGTAGCTGAGAGAAATAATAGAACCATCATGGAGATGGCACGAAGCATGTTGAAGGTGAAAAGTTTACCACGTGAGTTTTGGGTAGAGCTATAAGTTGTGCAGTTTATCTGCTAAATAGATGTCCCACCAAGAGCATGAAGGACAAAATTTTGGAGGAAGCTTGGAGCAATCTGAAGCCAAGTGTGGCTCATTTGTGAGTTTTTGAGTGCATTGCATATGCAAATGTTCTAGATGAGAAAATGCAGAAGGTAGATGAAAAATCTGAGAAGTGCATCTTCACAGGGTGCAATGAACAAGTGAAGGCATATAGGCTGTACAATCCTGTAATGAAGAAACTTGTCATCAGTCGAGACATGAAGTTCTTGGAGGATGAACACTGGAACTAGAAGTCAAAAACTAGTCAGCCTGAACCAACCATTATTGAACCTGTGAACTTGGAGGAAGTTAGTGTGCAGCCACTAGTACCTTCAAGTAGCAGCAGTGGTGCCAAAAACAACACAACATCACCGTCCGGTCACCTCCACTTGCAAGCAGAATTCCCAACTTGAGGACACTCGCAAAGACTCGGAGCCTACAAGATATTTATGAGGTAACCCGTAATTAGACAGATGAAGAATATTTTGATTTTGCTTTATTTTCTGAGTGTGATCTAGTTTCGTTTGAAGAGGTAAGTCAGAATCAAAAATGGGTGAAGGCGATGGACGAGGAGATAGCAGCCATTGAGAAGAATGAGACATGTTATTTGGTTGATCTTCCAGTAGGAAAGAAGATAATTGAGGTGAAATGGGTGTATAAAACCAAGTTTAATGCCCAAGGAGAAGTTGACAGACATAAATCCATATTGGTGGTGAAAGGCTATAAGCAGAAGTCTGACATTGACTATCATGAGGTGTACGCACTTGTAGCTCGACTTTACACAGTCAAAATGATTCTGGCATTGGCAGCTCAGAAGGACTAGAGCGTTTATCAAATGGATGTCAAGTCTACTTTCCTGAACGAAGTGTTGGAAGAAGAGGTCTACATAGACCAGCCACCCGGTTATGAAGTGCAAGGGCAATAAGACAAAGTTTTGAAGTTGAAGAAGGCCCTGTACGGATTGAAGCATGCGCTCGAGACATGGTACAACCGAATTGATGGCTACTTTTAGGATAATGTGTTTATTAAATGCCCATATGAGAACATCCTGTATTTTAAGACAAATGCAGTAGGGGAAATGATAATCATTTGCTTATATGTAGATGATCTGATTTATACTGGCAATAGTAGCAGCCTATTTGAGCAGTTTAGAACAACCATGAAGAACGAGTTTGAAATGACAGACTTAGGGCTGATGAAATTTTTTCTTGGCATTGAAGTTGACCAATCAGTAGATGACATCTTCATTTCTCAGGGAAAATATGCTAGGGATGTCCTGAAGCATTTCAATATGGAGGACATCAAACTTGCCATCACCTCGGTTGCCACTGACTTGAAGTTGAGAAAAACTGACAACAACAGAAACATTGATCCAACTCTCTATAAAAGGTTAGTTGAAAGCTTGATGTACTTGACTGCAACCAGGCCAAATTTGATGTTTACCGTGAGTTTAATCAGTAGGTTTATGGAGTCACCCAAAGACACTCATTGGTAAGCAGGCAAGAAATTCTGAGATATATCAATGGCATGAGTAACCATGGACTCCACTATGCCAGACAAGACCAGCTTGAACTGATTGGCTACACTGATAGCGATTGGGATGACACCATAGATGACTGGAAGAGCACCTCTGGATACACCTTCCATTTTGGATCTGACGTTTCTTGATCCTCAAAGAAGCAGCCAATTGTTGCCTTATCTACAACAGATGCAGAGTATGTTGCTGCCACCTCAGCCGCATGCCAGGCAATTGGGCTGAGAAGAGTTCTAAGTGAACTAAATCATCAAACTGAGTAGAAAAATTAACCTCATAAATGACCCTTAAAAAATTAACATCCAAACCCGAACAAAGAACCCAACTTAAAACAAAATAAAAAATATTTTTCTTCCATTAAAATGCATGGATCCTTTTTGATAAACCAAATCGGTTTAAATCAGCAATTTTAGAGCATACTCAGATTTTTGCATCAAAATGAAAAAATGAAGGGAAAAAAAATGAGGGTGAGGGAAATCCCCCCATAAGGAAAATATCCTCAGGCTCATAGGGTAGGGAAAGCCCGCTTTGATACCATGTTAGAAAAATGAATACTGTATGTTATTCAATGAAAAAAACCTTTCTTAAATAGCAAAGGTGTACAATATGATCCATCGGATCATAACAACCTGAGTTAATCTCAGCCACAAAAATTTATCCTAGTAACAACTTAGGATATAATGTATATTCTAACACATCCTTGATGCTAAAGTCCTTAATTTCATCTAGTTTCATTTTTATCCTTTCTAAAATTTGGTTGTAATATGGATTCTGATGCTGCATTTCCCTAACTTGTTCCATCAAATCAACATGGATGCGAGACAAAACAACTATGTGTCTCCTCCTACTCAGTGCATCAACGAATTTATTCTCCTTTCCTTTTATATACTCAATGCTAAAATTATATTCAACCAAATATTTCATCCACCTTATCTACCTAGCATTCAGTAAAGATCGAGTAAATATATATTGCATACTTTGATGATATGTTCTCAAATCAAAGGATCTCCCTACCAAATAATATTGCCAACTCTTGAGAGCTAAAACAATTCCTACCAATTCCAAATCATGGGTTGCATAGTTAACCTTATTTTTTTTCAATTTCCTTGATCCATAGGCTATTACTACTCCTTCCTATGAGAGCACTCCTCCCAAACCTTCCAATGAAGCATCTATACAAACAAAAAAACTCCCTAAGGATCGGGTATCTTTAGTATAGGCGATGTAGTAAGATTTTTCTTAAGTAGAACAAAGGCTTCCCTCACATTTTTTGTCCACCTAAATTATTTTCCTTTCCTTTGAAGGTTAGTTATTGGAGAGGTTATCTTGGTGTAATATTTAACATATCGCCTATAGTAACTAGTCAAACCCATGAAAATTTGAACTTCTATCACATTTGTTGGTGGTAGCCAATTCAAAATAGCCTCTATTTTCTTAGTATCTACTATGATTCCTCTTTCTAACATAATATGTCCTAAGTACTATACTTTTGGTACATATAAATCACACTTGGACAAGTTCCCATACAACTAATTATTTCTTAACAACTCTAGCACCATCCTAAGATGTTTATCATGCTTTGATTTATCTTGGAAATATATCAATATGTCATCCAAAAATACCAGAATAAATCTATCCAAGTACTTCCTGAAGATACTATTCATCAAGTTCATAAATACTGCTAGAGCATTCATCAGACCAAAATGCTAGACAATAAACTCATAGTGTCCATAATGAGTTTTAAAGGTTGTCTTATGAGTATCCTCCTCACAGATCCTCAATTGGTGGTATCTCGATTTCAAATCAATATTTGTCATTACCCTCCCTTGATAAATTTTTTTATTTGGTTAGATTCATACTAGCTAGATGCTTTGGACTAATAATGATGCTTGTATATTTAATGATTTGAATTGCAAATGCATGTACCTTGTGGAAATTATGAAATATCTTCAATGGAATGAATGATTATTTCTTGATGTATTATTTTCAGAAGCAATATTGTCTAAAATAAAATATGATATATTTTGGTGATTGAATGGTTATTCATGCTTACCTCTGTAAAATATATGTGAATCTATGAAAGGATATGATGTTGCTAATAGAATTGAATGATTGTAGGAATAGATGCTCACATAAGTGGAAGAAGGAAATCAACCACTAGGAAGGGGATGCTTAAGGGAAATGATGATAGCTCTTAAAGAAGACAACTTCAAGGAAGATATACTTTCCTCTCATATAGTTGCATATTTGTTTGCATGTGTAACTAACCATCAATAGTGAGGTTGTTGAAGAAAACAAAAGAGTTGATGGAATGTTAATTGATGATTAAAATTTTGTCTTGAAAATCCATTATAGTTGCTTAAATTGATGTTGGTTGAGTATGATTAGCATAAATAAGAAATTGGTTTCTTATCCCTGCTCTACTTCTTGTTTGATGTACTTTTAATAAAATGATTTTGAAGAAGCTTGAAACTTTCTTGAATTATTAAAAGTATAATGGTTAGAAACGTTTGTTGAACTCTAGTGTAAAATTCACCCTATTGACCGATTGGATGGTTAAAATTTAAGTCCTTCATTGAATGCTTGGTCGCACCTTAGATTCTTGTAACTGGGTTGTTGCCTACCGTCCCGAAGCTGGAGTGGAAGTAAAGTGGAGTTACATTTGCATTGCGAGGATGATTCCAAAAATTTTGGAAGGTAGGGATGAAGTGAGGGGACAAACGGTTGGGAAAGGAAAGAACCTTTGGAAAAAAGCCTTAGAAAAAAACAAAGGCGAGGGAAAGAAAAAAAAAGAGAGGGAAAACAATCTAAATTGGAACGATTGAAGGCAGAGAACAAGCTAGCATAGTTTCTATTCTTATGCTGGTTTGTGAGATAAATGATTTTATTTCATACTGTATGTCTGAAAATATCAATGGTGTGTTTTAGAATAGTTTAATATTATTCTCTGGTTTATAGTTTGCTCATTGATGCATGAAATAGACATTTCTTGATTTGCCTAAATAGATTTAGTTGAATGAAAAAATATAGATATTTTTTTTGGGAGTTCCTTTAAATGGTGCTTGGTGCAAAACATCAATTTAAAATTGTGATACCATTCCTTTTGTCGAGTTGCTGACTGTATGAGTAAACTGTGTAAAATCGTATTTGTTGCAATCCCTTTTTGAAGATATAGAAAGTATTTAGTTCTCTTGAGGTTTCTCAGTTGAAACGTCCATGTGGGAGTTGTATACCAAAAGCCATACCTACGATGGAGTTAAGGTTATTCTCCTGATGGTATGTGGAAATACAATGCACATAGGAGTCAAGTTTACCTTTTTGATGGTTAGGAACCCCACTGTGGATTTGTGGGAACTAAACTTAAACTAGGAACCATGTAGATAGGACTAGATCCCTAGGATGATGGATGAGTTTGAGTACACTAAGTTACCCTGAATCATAACAACGTTAGATAAAATGTCGAGCACGTCAAACCCATTGAGTATCCGAGAGTAGATTCGGTCTTTTGATTTGAAAATGATTAACAAGAGTACAAGGAAATATTTGTAAATTATTTCAATGTTTTTTGTTGTATAACAAGATATATTGGTTATTGATTTTCAATGATTTTGTGTGTAAAGCAAGATTTATATTGATATGGATTTCAATGAATTCATTGTAAGGAAATAAAGAAGTAATTGAATTGTTTCCAGTAATTTCTTCTAGAAAATAAGAGAAATCATAGATTGATTCATCGAACCTCTTGTGGGAATATGGAGGATTACTTGTGTATGATTCCCAGAATGTATTAATTGAATGAATAGATTTTTTTTTGAATTGAGTGCACAATAATGATGCACTCATTGAAATTTATAGCTTGTAAGATAGTTGATTGAAAAAATTAGGGATATATATTATGCTTTTGCTAGTTGTTATGTTAGTTTACATCCATATAGAGCAATGCATGTTTGATTTTGGTGAATTGGGCTAGATCCTATGAAAGTATCCCCCTCTCAGTGTGTTCGATACAAGTGCTAGAATCGGCTGGTTGCAGAGGGATAGTTGAACTAGTAGTTCCCAACTTGAGTATACTTTAGTATCGTTGGAAATTAGCTTGGGAACTATATATAAAAATTTTGTGAGACCTATATGGAGGTGACTTTATCTTCCATGGGTTTGTTATGGTTTTGAATACCGTGTTGCCCTATGGAGAACACTTTGTAATATTATGAATATTGAAAGGAGCTTCACCCGTGTAATAAGAAACTTTATTGTGTTTTTATCTTTGATTGAAATAATATAATTATGGTTTTAATTATGTTGTTAAGTAATAGGGAGCTCTTTGTATCATTACGTATATTTGGATATGGATATTCTAAGTGGTAAGTCACTTACTATTGTAGAGCATTTAATGATGGCAATTGGTACACGTATCTTGAGATAAATGATGATTGATAATGATTCTTGAGCAATAGATGTTTGAGTTTAGTAAGTCTTTACTAAATTAATTTATGGTAAATGGAACCAGATTATGTACCCTATATAATTGGGAATATTATGTACTCTTTTATTTGTGTTTCATAAAGAAAGAAGCCGAGGTTAAGTTATAACATACATAGATGTTGGTGTCAAAATGTGAGTTTAAATAATCTAGAGAGGAGCTAGATTAACTCCGTTGACCTTTGTGAGAACGTGTGTGATAAGAGAAGTCCCTTCAAACGACTTTGTATTATATTAAATGGTTAAAAGGGATATTAACCTTAATGATTTTTATAGTTGGATATGATTATCCAACGGGGTAAACTGAAGTAGACTTTGTCTAAGGAAAGACTGTAATACATAAACTCCTACCTTTGATCAAGAGAGTGACAATTATTAAAAGACTATTAAAAAAAATGATATGATGATGGTCAAACCTCTAAATACTTGATACGACTACCCTAATGGATTTGAGTGGTTATGGAATAATCTATCATTCTATAATCTATGCATAACCTCAAGGAACCATCCTTCTTCTTTACAAAAAGCACAGGTGCACCCCATGGTGACACACTTGGTCTGATTAATCCTTTTTTCTAGCAGTCCTTGTAGTTGTACCTTCAGCTCTTGCATTTCTATAGGATTCATTCTATAAGGAGCTCTATGAATAGGTTCTATTCTAGGTTGAAGCTCAATTGTAAAATCAAATTCTCATTTAGGGGGTAATCCAGGTAAATATTCTAGAAATACATCCCTAAATTCTTGGAGAACTGGGTGTTTTTCGAACACCTCTTCCTTATTTTCTTTCTCAATTTCATTTATCTTGACTACATAGACTGTTCCTCCCTTTTTAATGGCTTTCTTGAGTTGCATTACCAAGAGGATTTGGGGTTGGAATACCCCTTGTAGGCTGTACACCCTTCATACATCCCTACCATCTTCTATGTACTCAATCCATCTATCTTGAAAATTGATTATTGCTTCCATTCCTAAGATACATCAAAGGCATGCAAAGGCGCTACATACAAGCATCCTATTGTCATTCCACTAGGTAAGGTAATTTTTGCCATAGGATAACATTGATTTATAGAGTAGGTTTATCCCGAACCATACTTGAATTTCCATCCATATTTATTTTTCTTAGTGCTTCTCTGCCCTGCTCATCTAAACTCTCATAGTAAAAATAAGGTTTGATATATGTTTCAACTTTTCTGGCCAAATCATAGGCCTTCTGCAGAGTAGTAGGTTCCCGCATATCTACCTATTGCCCTATTCTAGGATCTACTCCTAGTATAAACTTATGAATCTTCATTTTCTCGTTATAAGTAGGTATATACTTCAAAAAATTGACAAATATTTGATAATATTTTTCCACTATCCTCGTTCCCTACCGAAGTTTAGTGAACTTCTCAAAATTTTGGGAATAGAAGTGATTCGTGATGAATCTTTCTTTAAATACTACTATAAATTCTTCTCACTTTAGGTCAACTGTTGCTACTAGTTTCTGATCATTACTAAGAGTTTTCCACGAATCCAAGCCATCTCCTTGCAAATGCAGTGTGGCATAGGATGTTCGAGTGCCAAAGGAAAAGTTATTCATATTAAAATAGGTTTTTGTTAGCACAATGTGTTGCATAGGTTATATTTCATTATGTGGTATATATTAAAATAAGCGCTGCCATAGTGCTCTCCAATTCATGGGTTGGTTAGCCAACCAATTCAGGTGGTTCAACCAACCGAACCACCTTTCATCTTGTATATAACCAACACGTGAATCAATGATATGTACTTCATATTTCATAATAGTGCAACTATGTTATTATCTATATGGCATCAGAGCTAGATGGAGACTAGGCGGAACAAGACCCGCATGAATTTCGAGTGGAGGCTGAGCAGCAGAGGCATGGAGACTGGGTAGATAGAGGATGCTAGAATGACTGGAGCCACATGCAGCCCAAGCATGAGGCTCGAGGTGAATGGAATAACTGGAGCCACACGTGGCCTAAGCATGAGGCCCAAGGAGATCTTGAATACTAACCAGACACAAGACCCAAGAAATGTGGCTAACTGGACTGCTGACTGGGCATGAGACCCGAGGAACGCAGTTTACTAGACTGCTGATGTGGTAGAGGACACATGGCAGAGTTGCTTATTGGATTGCTAACATCATAGAGGACACATGGCAGAGTTGCTGACCTGCTATTGTGGCAAAGGACACATGGTGGTGTTGCTTACTGGGCGATGATTCGGTAGACAGAGGGGGTGACATGGCGGACAATTTTCACATAGTTTGAGGTGACAAAAAGGCAACAGGGGTACAGTGACCGCCCAAAGACAGTCAACCGTGAAGGTGCGCTTTTGGATTTTTGAATACCCACACATGCACCCCATGATGCATGTGGGATAAAAGAAGGTAATTTTTTTTTATCTTCTTGCCCGCGATCGTCGCCTTATAAGCACACATCATTTTTTTCCTTACCAACGCGCTTTGTAGCACAGTTGGCACTGGGTATTTCTTTGCGTGGACAAGGTCCACAGGTCGAATCCCGCTGTAGATTTTATTTTGCATTTCGGGGACCCGTGCTGCCCATGCCCATGCCCCAAACAAGCTGCCCAACAGAAAATTGAAAAAGTTGTTCATTTTTTGATGAAATATTGTCATTTTTTTGCTAAAAATTGCTCATTTTTTGCTCAAAATTGCTCAATTGTTGCTTCAAAATTGATCATGGTGCGAAAGTTGCTGAAAATGCTTGCCAACCAATTTTTTTTCTCACAACGCAGTTTTTTTCACACTTCAAAGGGCTCTTTGACCAATTTTTCTGCTACCACGACACAAGGAGGGGCTATTTTTTGAGGTATTCTTCATATGCTTCGATTTTTCCCTCATTTTTTTGGAGTGATAAGTTGTGTCTTCTAGTTTTGGAAGCATTCCCATTTTATTTTCCTACTCATTTTTTTTGCAACAAAAATGGGGGATTCTTAAAAGCACTTTCCTTTTGCAAAAATCTAAGACAAAGGGGGGAATAAAATTGTAAAAAAAAAAGGAAAAATTGGCATTGTAATAGGTGTATTTTCGGTGGAAACCGACACCTCAAATAGTTTCAAAAATTTGTGGGCATTTGTGATTTTTTGCACTTAACTTTCTTGTTTTCTTGCAAATAATAATCACATAAACAAAGCAAAATACCCCAAATTTATACACCTATTTGTGCAATTTATTGCACAACAAATTTTGGTATTTGTGATACCTTTGGCCCACACTTACAGGTAATGTTGTCATGCTTTGGGATATTGTATTCACTGCCTAATATAGCTACAACAATGACATATGAGCTTGTTCTCTATCAATCATAGGGGAGAAATAAGGCAAACCAGTTCTATTGTTCACTTCATTTCATACCCATATCGTTATTGTTGTTAGACATAAACCCTGATGAAGGTCTTTTCGAAGTGTTTAGGGGAAGTTACGCCTCACACATGAGGAATAGACTTTCTATGGTAGGTGTGATAAACAACACGATGCCCTTTCAGTATTGCCTAAGTTCCATGTATCATGCTGCTCATATATACTTATAGTCTCCCTCACGTAAGGGCGGGTATATATAGAGTAGTTTCGGTATATAGGTCTGGCAGGTATAAATAAAGGGAGACCAATTGGTGATATAAGGAACCTTCACAATGACCACTGTTCACAAGTATCTCTCAAATTCATAGTTGTTGAAAGGTCCTAACTTTATTCCATGGAAGACAAAGATGAGAGCAATTCTTCAGGTGGAAGATTTATGGGATGTAGTGACTGGCACTACAAAATGCCCTCAAATAGCAGGAATAGACCAACATGCTTGGGATAAGAAGGACAAAATATGTCTCATGTTTCTCCTACTTGCTACTACATATCAGGTCTAGCCTCATATCTATGATGCCAAAACTACTAAGGTAGCTTGGGATGCTTTGATTACAATGTATGAAGAAAAGAATCAGTCCACTATTCTACACCTTTAAACTCAACTACATACTCTCAATATGAATTCTAGGGAGACAGTTGATCTATTCCTTTGTAGAGTGGTGGAATTGAAATCCAAATTAAATACTATGGGAAAACCAGTGGATGATGATATCTTGAACTCTGTCATCTTGAGAGCATTTCCAGATTCCTATAAGATGTTGATCACTTCCATCAACGTTTCTAGTAGACAAGTATCTTTTGTGGAGTTGGTAAATTTACTTCAGATTGAGGAGGCAAATCAGGTTCAAAAATATGAGGTGCCAGATAATGCCCTTTCCACCCAAAATAGGGCTAAGAAAAAAGGTCAGTTTCAAAAAGGGGGTTCTTCTTCCAAGGGAAAAGGGAAATAAAATCAGCAGAAGGATAAACAATATTGCAAGATTTATGATATGAATAACCATGACACTAATAGGTGTTGGTTCAAAAACAAGCAACAAAATGACCAACCTCATAGGAAGAAAAACAAAGAGAAACAGAAATATCAAAAGAAACATAAGCAACCTAAGGGACATGTTGCTTATGCTGACTCCAACTCAGACTTGGATTCCACTGGGTCCGATTCAGATTCAGGCTCTAAAAGAGCACACAAGGTGCTCATGACCCATACTTCATCTTCCTAGATAGATGATGTATGGTATATTGATTCAGGAGCTAGTAAGCACATGAATAGGGAAAAATCATGGTTTGAAACATTTGAGGAGAAATAAGGTAAGCCAATCATAATTGTTGACAATCGAGTCTACCAAGTAAAAGGTGAAGGGGATGTTTCTGTTACTCTTCCAGATGGTAAGTGTCAGATAAAGAAGGTGCTCTATGTCCCTGGATTAGCCAATAATATGTTTTCTATTCCTCATATGTTGGATAGAAAAATGGATGTTGTGTTCCGAGTTGTGAAAGGGAAGAAAAGATGTTTTATCACCAAAAAAGGTAAACATGTCGCAACTGGCTCCTACAAGCATGGTTTGTTCATTCTAGATGCTCTTTCAATGCCTCATGTTGCTTTGGCTGCAACTACTAAGGAGGCTACTTCTCTCTGGCATAAAAGATATGGGCATCTAAGTTCAGGATATTTGTTTGAATTGTGCAAATATGAGATGGTGAGAGGACTTACCCACCTTTCCTCCATCTTACCAGTTTGCTCGGATTGCTTAGCAGGGAAGCAACACCAGGTACCTTTTGAATCTAGCTCTTCCAGAGCTAATAAACCTTTGGAGTTGGTACACATCGATCTGTGCGGTCCTATGCCAACTCAGTTATGGTGGAAAGAAGTATTTTCAATTGTTCATTGATGATTACTCCTGAAATATGTGGTTTTTCTTTCTTCAATTGAAATATGAGGTATTTTCATACTTCCAACATTTCAAGAAACTTGTTGAAAAAGAGTCTGAATGTTTCATCACATTCCTTCACTCAAATCGAGGGGAGGAATATACTTAAAAATGTTTTTCATAATTTTTGAAAGAACATGAGATTAAGCAACAACTAACAAAAACCTATACACCTCAGAAAAATGGAGTTGCAGAGAGGAGAAATCATTCCATTATGAAAATGGTTCTATGTATGCTCAAAGGAGCACATCTTGAGGATCAGTATTAGGCAAAAGCAGTAAATACAACATCATACCTCCTAAATAGAGCACCCACAAGAGATCTACAGGGTAAAACTCCACAAGAAGCATGGAGTGGTAAGAAACCCTCCATTTCTTATCTAAGAATTTTTGGATGTAAGGCATTCATGCACATCCCAAAATAGAGAAGGAAGAAGTTAGAAGAGAAGACCCTACAATGTATCTTCCTTGGTTATGATGAGCATTCAAAGGGATATCGCTTGATAGATCCTATAACCAAGAAAATATTTATAAGTAGAGATGTAGTATTTGATGAAGCTTCCACATTAGATATCACATCTACAGATGTATACCTTAAAGAAGAAGAGTAATCTAAGAAAGAACATTCACCCCCAAATAAGAAGGTTCCAAAATGGTATACTAGTACACTAAGAGATTCTAAACTAAATACACTTCTAGATCTAACTCAAGATCGACCTTGCACTTGGAGTATGACACAACAGAGAAGAGTAGAGGCATCATCTTCAAAGGTTGATGAACTTTACCAATAGTTTGATGATCTATCTGTAGATGTAGAGGAAGACAGAGACATAGATATGGATAATGAACACGTTTATATGACAACATTGGATGAAAATGAACCTGCAATAGTTCAAGATGCACTTAGTGAGCCTTAGTGGAAGGGTGCTATGGAAGTAGAATACACATCTCTCATGAAGAATAATATATGGAAGCTAGTCAATCTCCCAATAGGAAATTAGCCCATTGGCTGCAAATGGGTGTTCAAAGTAAAGTATAAGGTAGAAGGTACTATTGATGAGCATAAGGTCCATCTTGTTGTAAAGGGCTATGCTCAGAAATAAGGCATAGACTATGAAGAAAATTTTACCCCTACCGCAAATATGACTACCATTCGAGTACTTTGTGCCATGGCAACTCAGTTTGGGTGGAAGTTGCATCAGATGGATGTTAAAAGTGCCTTCTTGAATGGTTACTTACAAGAAGAAGTACACATGACTCAACTAGAAGGATTCATGGTTTAAGGACAAGAACATAAAGTTTGTAGATTGATCAAATCCTTATATGGGCTCAAACAAGCTCCTCGATCTTGGTACATCAAGATAGACAGTCACCTAGTGCAACATGAATTCAAAAGAAGTCCTTCAGATGCAAATATCTATATTAAGAATAATGGTTCTGATATAGTGATTCTGGTGTTATATGTAGATGATATGATAATAACAGGAAGTTCAAAGAAAATTATTGATGCAGTAAAACATAATTTGAAATAATCTTTTGAAATGATAGATTTAGGACTTCTTCACTATTGTGTTGGTTTGGAAGTGACTCAAAAAAATCATCATATCATATTAACACAAAAGAAGTATGCCAAGGCATTAGTCAAAAAATATCGGATGACTAACTGTAAGTCTAAAGCAAATCCAATGGATCAAGGACTTAATTTATTACGATATGATGAATCACCTCAGGTAGATAGTACTCTTTATCATCAGCTAATTGGGAGTCTCACATATCTAACCAATACCAGGCCTGATATCAGTTTTGCTATGGGTTATCTTTCACGGTTCATGCAGGAACCCAAGGTAAGTCATTGGAAAGCAACAAAAAGAGTCCTACATTATGTCTGTAGTACAACAGATTTTAGCTTGGAATACAAAAATAATAAGTTTTATCTACAAGGATACATAGATTCCGACTATGCTAGATCCATTGATGATCGAAAGTCAACTTCTGGATAGATCTTTCATATTGGGTCTGGTCCTGTCTCTTGGCATAGCAAGAAGCAGCAGGTGGTTGCTATCTCTTCTACAGAGGCAGAATATCGTGCAACTAGTGGAGCATTCTACAAGATAATATGGTTACATCGCATTCTTACAAATATGGGTCTTCCAAATAATATTCCACTTCATTTATTTTACGACAATCAAGGTGTTTTGAATCTTTTCAAGAATCCAATATTTCATGATCGCACCAAAAACATTGACACTCACTATCATTTTATTCGTGATGAAGTTCCAAAGCACAATATCCAGCTCCACTACATTCCCATTGATGCGCAAGTTGCAAATATTTTCACCAAGGCACTTGCACGTGTCAAATTTGAATTGTTTCGCAATACCCTTGGTATTTGCCAATAATGTAATAAGGGGGGATGTTAGCATAATGTGTTGCATAGGTTATATTTCATTATGTGGCATATATTAAAATAGCGTTGTCATAGCGCTCTCCAATTCATGGGGTGGTTAGCCAACCAATTCAGGTGGTTCAACCAACCGAACCACCTTTCATCTTGTATATAACCAACACGTGAATCAATGATATGTTCTTCGTATTTCATAATAGTGCAACTGTGTTATTCTCTATAGTTTCTATCTCTTTCAACCAAGCTTCGGGTTTATCACCGTCTTCCTCTCTATTAAACTTGGAAGATTTTAAATGTTTCATTTCCTTGCCCAACTTGGCATCATGTAAAACCCCTATTAGAGTTCATTTATATGTCCCCTATTAGAGTTACTAGCCTATGTTTCCTGATTCAACACAACATCCAAAAACTTTTTTTGTGTTTCTATCTATTCACAAAGTAGGACCACTATCACCATGAGATTATCTCATCAATTACTAAGATTCTCTCTTTCATTTCTAGGATTCTTTGAACCTACATTTGGGTTTTTGTTATCTACATTAGTCCGTCGTGTCTGCCTTGTCATTGGTGCAACACTTCCTCTTCTTATTTTTGGTGGCATTATCCCTGGCCACACATAGAAGGGATAGTAGGAGTTAGTTCACCATCACTTCTTTGGTTGGTTTCTCCTATCATCAACTAAATTTCTAGTTATCATAAATAGTCAGATCAATTTAACTTTTAGCAGTTTATTTTAAACAAGGTATAATCCTTTCGTAGGTATATTTTCTATTACACACCCAAAATTAGTTTTGCACAATGAGCCTATTTCACTATGAACCATGCTTTTATACCAAATGTCATGTTCCTAATTTTCTTACCTCAAACATACTATATTATTTATTTATTTTTTTAAGGTTAATACTCTAACAACCATTCACAAGAGATCAATTAAACCCTAAACAAGTCCATCTAAAATTCTTATCCTAGCTTGTGAGAACACCCATCCCTACTACTTCATAAGTCTATTTGTGAAGTAGCACTAGGTCCAACTCTTTTCATCAACTTCATATTGCGATCTTTAGCAAGTAAGTTGATACCTTTTTGTTCTCTTGAAAGGTAAAGCTGTACTCTTCATTCACCACACAAGTCTACTAGTGCATGAATTCCTAAGAGTGAATGTTAATATCTACTATTTATTCGAATACTTTAGAGAAAGAGTACTAAATGTTAATCACAAAATCCAGTTAGCTCTATCCTAGAATTCATTTATAATTCCAAAATCTCAACGTTCTCTCTTCTAATGCAAATCAAGGAAATCATAAACTAGAGCCCGTTCACCCAATAATATTACCAAAACTATTTTATTGAGAATAGATTGTCAAAAGTATGGGTGCTTTCTAAAGTCATACCTAAAGCCCAATTTGCAAAACTCACATGAAAGAAGATCATAGGAATTAAACACTAGTTTCATTTCCAATTTAAAACTCGGTACAACATCAAAAAAGGTCAACCAATCAAGACCATAATATTATACACACTTATTATTATATATATCTCATTGGCAAATGCCATAGTACCATACACAATAATTTCAACCCATAACATATTATACTTTTCAAATAGCATTACAGTTTTACACAAATAACCTACACCAAGCTATCATCTAATTAGATAATGTAACCAATCGTTACACTCTTTAATACATAGTTACCACTATCTCTTTTGTTTCCTCAATAAGTGGTATAACATCCTTTCTAAAATTAAGTACAAGATTTTTATTCATATTAGCATCTCCATACAACGACTAACAAGTCATCAGCTATTTCCATAAGTGCATCTGAGAACGAAGCTAGAGTGTCTCAACATCACTTTCTTTACTCAAATTTTTGAAAAGCTCCAGCTGCTTCTAAAGTCATAGAACCAGAAAGATAACTGCTATTTGCATTCACTGCCCACATCTTCTCACTGAGCGTCCATATCTAATGGTAACTCCACAAACCACCAAGAAAGATTGCCTTATGATGGGATCATATATGACTTCATTTCTAATATCAATGCAAATCATTGTGCACATAACAGACTCAAAACACATTCTTTCGTGCAACAAAATACAAATGAAATATGCTTCCAAAAATGCTATATTCATTACTCCATTATTTTCTAAGTAAACACTTACAAATCAAGGAAACATACTAATATTGTCATTTTAAAAAGAACTATCATTTCCAGATCAACCATTCAATTTACACATATCTCAAACATAACAACAACTCAATTATTTTCCTAAGATAGATGCTTCTACGTTCAACATCATTAAAAAGCATACAAAACTAGTATAATACTCATCATTTCAGTTTTGTTTATTCAAGTTTATAACAACTGGGCATAATATCTTTACCACAAGCATTTCTATCTTCTACCTTTCATAATATAAATGCCAACAATTTCAAAGAATAACAACCACATAATAAGGAAGACAAACCATTATTATCTCTATTCTAAATATACTAAAATGTCCTCTATTATTTAATTCTCAATTCCACAAATATTCCAAAACACAGGTCTTTTGAGGAGCATAGAGTAAATAGAATCCCATAACTTCAAATAGATACATAAATCCATATTTTTTTCAAGAAAGCTTCATCTATTATCAAGTGTATAACGTTATAAATCATTACCATTTCCTTTCATTCAGAGCTTCTTTCTACATGCACAGTAAGATGCATAAATAAAGTAAATAATGAAAATCCATTTTCGTATTCTTCTAAACTCCATAACATACCAGTGAAGGAAAGATAACAAGCAAACCAAATTCTGGTTATGAAGGAAAAATTTGACCATCCCTATCTATCTTGGTCAACTTAGTATCAGGTGCTTGAATATAATCTTCCATTCTATAGAGGAATTAATAAAAAAAACTCATCTACAAATGAAATAATATCTAGAATGCTTGCCTTTTTAAAGATAAACTAAATAGCAATGATTAACCATCACCAATCTCAATCTAAGGATGAGAATAAGTTGAAAGTAAACCAAAATAAGTTTCTTCTGTCTATGACGTAGAATAATAAAATTATTCTATCATAGGAAAGAGTCGAGGTTCTCAAACAACGAATGCCCAACTCCGGTAACAATAAAACATCCATCTATTCCATTCTTAACAAAATAGATAAAATCATTATTTTTGAAGTTACCATCCAGTTCAATAGTTCATAGGGTTACTTGGTTTCATCTGCATCTCTACTCAAAAATATATCTGTTACACTTGAATTCCATTGCTTCCTTTTCCTCTATCTCTCTATCTTTGCTTTCCAAAAAGAAGAAAATCTAGAGCCACAAAACAAACCTCAATTCCCTTTTTCTATCCACCATGTTGAACTAAGCGTGACACTGAGAGGGGGGTGAATCAGTGTGTATTAAAAATTTAATCCAACTACGAAATCAAATCAAAATGAGCAATCACACAAACATGCATCACATAACACCAGATTTATAGTGGAAACCCGATGTGGGAAAACCATTGTGCCAATGGACTGTTTGGACTCCCATCCAAATCCAGCCTCGAAAATGTTTGGTCTTTACAATATTTTTGCAGCACCAACTGTAGGGAATGGCACCAACCAACCCGGACTTTAGCAACACCAACTGCAAGGAGCACCGACCCCTGTTGCCAAGCACCGACCCGACAAATTTAAAAAGCTCTGATAAAAGTTTTAAATCCTATAAAAAGACCCTGAGTGGTCTAGCTCACAAATATTCTCCTCTAAAATCTTTTGTCTAACCTTTTCAATCTTCTCAACTCTGCACACTAATAATCTCACACCTTGCACATTTTTTCAATCAGAATGCCAAAAAATTCTTCACAACATGCTTGCAGTCCTTTCTACAAAAAACCGTCGTCTCCCTTTTCTTTTAAAACATATATATATTTCACATTGAAAAACGTAGCTCTTTATTTTTCAGTTACACAAAAGCACCACTCCACCGTTATATTCTTAGAAACTGCCAAAATTGCCAAAAAGAGCTGACAGGGCTTTTTGTAATAGTCATAACTACCTCCTCAAATTTCCAAACGGGCTAAAAGTTGAAACATATATTCTTGGATAAACTGACTACCTCCAGTTTAAATTTTAGATTTTAACTCTTCACGGATTATTCGCAGTACCTTCGACAAGATGGCCTTTTACGCAGATTTGACACGTCTAAAACTGCCAAAAACTGGAAAAAGTGCTCCGGAGCCGTTTTGCAACTGTTACCGTTTCCTCCTCAGATCTCCGTTTGGACTGAAATTTAAAACGTATGCTCTCGGTACATCCGACTACCTCCAGTAAAAATTTCAAAGTCTGATTCCTCACGGATTGCTTAATATACCTCCGACAAAGTGGCCTCCGACGCTGATTTTACACCTGTCACATAAACTGGAAAAAGTGCTCCAGAGCCGTTTTGCAACTGTTACCGTTTCCTCCTCAGATCTCCGTTTGGACTGAAATTTAAAACGTATGCTCTCGGTACATCCGACTATCTCCAGTAAAAATTTCAAAGTCTGATTCCTCACGGATTGCTTAATATACCTCCGACAACATGGCCTCCGACGCAGATTTTACACCTGTCCAACAATGTACAAAGTCATCCATCAAAGTACCGACGATGCAACCGACCGGTCCAAACATTGAACTAACACTGCGACTGCACTCACTACTATCAAACAAGACTCCAAACAATGTGTCGGGTTATCCAACACAGTCCATTGGCACTTATGAACAACATTTGCAACATTTGCAACTTTTTGACAACTTTTGCAACTTTTGCAATTTCGCACAAACCACTTGCAACACCTTCACCCGAGCATCGAACACGTCCTCACAAGCACCGAATATTTTTGTACAAGCTCCGAACACCTTACCGCTGCACCAACCAAGTCCAACTGAGTGTGTTGACAACAATGACAACACCTTGCTCAACAATCTCCCCCTTTGGAATTGTTGGCAACACATGAACATTTTCCTGTAACTCTTCTCCCCCTTTGACAATAATGACAAAGGGATGCTGCAAACTCCCCCTGAGTCCATACACAACATTCTCAGGCAAAAATTAGTACCAAGCAATAATTGCAAATAGGAGCAAAAAGATAAAACAGTGAAAAATTGCTCCCCCTGAGAATGTGGTCCCGATAGCGGTCTAGTGCTTGGGAAGTGTAACCACTCCCAATTTCTTGCGAAGATATTCAAAAACTTCCTTGGGCAATGGTTTTGTGAAGATATCCGCTACTTGCTCTGTCGTAGGAACAAAATCCAACTTGACCTCTCCTTCTGCAACTTTCTCTTTCAAGAAATGGTACCTGATAGCTATGTGCTTTGTGCGAGAATGCATAACTGGGTTCTTTGAGATATTAATTGCATTGGTATTGTCACACATAACTGAAATAGGCTCGCTGAAATGAATGCCAAGATCTTTCAAGGTTTGTTTCATCCATAATACCTGTGTGCAAGATGATGTCGCTGCAATGTACTCTGCCTCTATTGTGGACAAGGAAACTGATTCCTACTTTTTGCTATGCCATGCCACAAGATTGTCACCAAGATAAAATGCACCACCACTGGTACTCTTCCTATCATCTACACAACCTACCCAATCTGCATCTGAATAAGCAATAAGAGTGAAGTCCTTACCTTTCGGATACCATAAACCGTACTCCATTGTACCCTTAAGATATCAAAAAATTCTCTTTACCATTGTAACATGAGTTTCCTTAGGATTGGCCTGAAATCTTGCCACCATACACACTGCCTGCAAAATATCTGGTCTTGTAGCAGTCAAGTACAATAAGCTCCCAATCATGGATCTATACATGGTTTGATCTACAGGTGGTGATTTGTCATCCTTGCTTAACTTACAACCTGTTGTCATGGGAGTACTGACTGGCTTGCAATCTTCCATTGTAAATTTCTTTAACATCTCTTTCACATATTTGATTTGAGAAATGAATATGCCTTTTTCTAACTGATTAATTTGCAAACCAAGAAAATAAGCAAGCTCACCAATCATAGACATCTCGAACTCATTTTGCATCTTATTGGTGAAATCTTTGCATAACTCATCCTTGCAACCTCCAAAAATGATATCATCTACATACACGACAACAATAATTTGATAATATTTTTCAGATTTAACATACAAATTGTTGTCCACCATACCTTTCTTGAAACCTTGTTGTTGGAGATAGGTGTCTAGCCTTGCATACCAAGCTCGGGGTGCTTGTTTCAAACCATATAATGCTTTCTTCAACCTACAAACCATATTAGGATCATATCCTAGATGAAAACCATCTGGTTGCTCAATGTATACCTCTTCTTCAAGCTTACCATTCAGAAAAGCTGACTTTACATCCATTTGATAAACTCTAAAATTTTTGTAAACCGCTAATGCAAGAAACATCCTTATTGCTTCTAGCCTGGCTACAGGTGCAAAAGTTTCTTCAAAATCAATACCTTCAACTTGTGCATATCCTTTGCAAACTAACCTTGCTTTATTTCTTACAACCTATCCATCTTCATTAAGCTTGTTTCGAAAAACCCACTTGGTACCAATCACGTTCTTGTTCGTTGGTCTTGGCACTAGCTCCCAAGTCTTGTTCTTTTCAATCTGGTTCAACTCTTCTTCCATTGCCTTTACCCAATTTTCATCTTTACTTGCTTCTGCAACATTGTTGGGCTCTATGTTAGACAAAAGAGAGTAAGTTCTAGTTATTCTTCTTCTTGTCTGAACACCAACTTCAGGGTCTCCAATTATCTGTTCTTGGGGATGGTCTTTTTGCCATGTTGCTGATTTGGATTTCTTGTCTTTCTCCAATTCTTCTTCTTTTGATTCACTTCTTGACTCCTCATCTTCCTTCTCTTCCTTTTCTCTTTCAATTGTCTCTTCATAAATAGGAAAGTTCTCTTCATTGCTAGTTACATGTTCTCTTCCTTCATCAACTTTAACATCAACACTTTCAACAATTTTTCTTAGCCTCTTATTATAACATTTATAAGCTTTGCTTTTAGTAGAATAGCCAAGAAAAATACCTTCATCCGCTCTATCCTCGAATTTTCCAAGATTGTCTTCAGTTCTTCTTATGTAACACTTGCTGCCAAATACCTTAAAATGTTTTGTTGTCGCTTTTCTACCGAACCACATTTCATATGGTGTTTTGCTTTCATTTGGCCTTAGCATGCACCTATTTTGTATGTAGACCATTGTATGGACTGCCTCTTTCCAGAACCTATCAGCTACTTTGCTCTCGGTTAGCATAGTTCTAGCCATTTCCTGCACTACTCTATTCTTTCTCTCCACAACACCATTTTGTTGAGGTGTTCTTGCAGCTAAAAATTATCTCTTGATACCAAATCTCTCACAATAATCTATAAACTCTTCAAAAATGAATTCACCTCCTCTATCTGATCTTAGGCATTTAATTCTTCTTCCAGTCTGATTTTCAACCAAGTTTTTGAATATTTTAAACATTTCAAGGGCTTTTGATTTATGTTTCAAGAATAGTACCCATGTCATTCTGGAGTAATCATCTATGCACAACATGAAGTATTTGTCACCATTTATACTCTGAGTTCTCATAGGCCCACACAAATCAGTATGCACCAGCTCCAATGGTTTTCCAGTATAGTGTTCTTTTGCCTTGAAAGATGTTCTAGTTTGCTTACCTTTCTGACATGATGCACAAATACTGTTTGATGGCTTGGAAATGTTGGGAATGTCTCTTACCGCTTTCTTCGAGCTGATTTTTACTAAATTGTTGAAGCTGATATGACCAAGTCTCTTGTGCCACAACCAATTTTCATTTTCATGTCCAAGCAAGCAAGATCCTTCTAAGGTCTCTGTGAGAGTGTACAAATTGCCAGATGTTCTTGTTCCAACTGCTATCAATTTACCACTGTTTGCCTTTCTGATTTCACATCCTTACCTTTTAAAAATCACATCATGACCTCTGTCACAAATTTGACTCACGCTCAACAGATTATGCTTTAGTCCAACCACAAACAAGACTTCTTCTGACTTGATTTTTCTATTGCTGATATTAACCGTGCCTCTGCCAACTATCTTAGCTCCATCATTGTTTTCGAATTTGACTGAGCCACCTTCATATTGCTGCAATTTTTCAAATTTTTGTTTGTCCCCGATCATGTGACTAGAACATCCACTATCAAGTATCCATGGTGCGGGTTTATTCTGTGCCTTGAATGTTGTCTGTACAATTAAAGACTCCTTGTCTTCCTTTGGTTGTTCTTTCTCTTTCCAAACTTGTTTGTCCTTTGCCTTGGATTCTTGTATTGTCTTATGATTTTCAGTTGATTGATCATGATTGTTTGATATTTTTCTGTTTTGTTTCCTTGAGTCTGGCTGAAATCTTCTTTCCTAAAAAATATTTGATGCAAACACACTTCTACAAAATTTTGCAATGTGCCCGAAATTATGACATTTATAACATTCCACAGAATAGTCCACCAATGGTGCAAAGAAATTCTTACTCACAAAATTTCTTGGTGCGACATTAAACTTGCAATCTGAAATCTTGTGACCATAAGCATTGCATTTAAAATAGTAACCAGAAAAAAATAATTGAACCTGGTTTGCGGTCTTTGCCATGTAGTCGTAGGTGCCATGAATCCTCTTCTCCTTTGATGCACGACATTGGTGAAGCCATCATTATCAACTTTCTTCTCATGCCTTGCATTGTTGTCTTTTCTTACTGGATTCGACTTTGCTTGATCAACTTGTGTTTTCTTTTCTTTAGTCTTTGTAGATTTTGCATTGGTTGCTTTTGGTTTATTTGATGTTTCTCCTTCTTCAAAACCCAAACCGAATCTAATGGGTGTAGTTCTCTAGTTCTTTATGATCTCATCCAGCTTCATAGAACTCCCTTCAAGTTTGTGATAAGAACTGATTTTCTGATTCATCTCTTCTAACTGCATCCTTAAACCAACAATCTCTTCTTCTAATTTGCTGCAATTTTCTACTTTCATGGTTAATTGCACTTCAAGATCTTCGGAGATCTTTCTGAATTCTTCTATTTGCACCTTCAAAGTTGCTATGATTTCATTTGCATCCTCAAGCTTTCTTGAAGTTTTCTTGTGCCTTTTTCTTTCTGCCTTCAATTCATCTAGATCTGCAACCAATTCTGCTTCCAGATTAACTTCTGCATCTATTTCTTCTTCATCGAATTCCTCTTCTTCTTTCAACTTTTCTTCTTCAAGTGCCATGAAAAGAGCTTCACTTGTTTCTTCCTCAAGGTTCTCACTGGAGCTGTCTTCGGATGAACTGACATTCTTGGAAATGAAACTTTTCTTCTTGGATTTGCCTTTTCTGAAATTTGACATCTTTTTCTAGTTGCCTCTTTCACTATGTGATCCTTCATCATTGTTATTCTTTTCATTGTATGGACATTTAGCTGCAAAATGTCCAACACTTCCACAGTTGAAACATTTGAACGATAATTTTCCCTTGTATTTTCCTTTACCTCTTTTCAGTTTTTGCACAAAGTTAGCTTCCATCTCATCTGACATTTCATCTTCATCGAACTCTGGTTTGGTTTTTGTATTTTTTTGAGCTTTGAAGGCAACTTCTCTATCTGTAGATTTAGCTTTTCCTATTCTCATTTCATAAGCAGTCAAAGAACCATGCAACTCATCCATAGTAAGAGTATTTAAATCCTTAGCTTCTTCTATTGCAGAAACTTTAGAATCAAACCTTTGAGGAAGAGATCTTAATACCTTTTTGATGATTACCGAGTCTTTGATTTCCTCTCCAAGTCCTCTAATAGCATTGATGACTTCATTTACTCTTAACAGGTAGGCCTCTATATTCTCATCTTCATTCATTTTCAGCCCTTCAAATTGTGCTCTATGTGTCTGCAGTTTAGCTTCCTTAATCTTGTCGTCTCCTTCATGAATGCTCTTCAGCTTATCCCAAATTTCCTTGGCGGTCTTGCATCCCATAACTTTTACCAGTTCACTATCAACTAATCCACACATGATAGCATTCTTAGCTTTCGAATCATTCTCAAACAGTTTCTTTGTCGCAACATCAACTGGAGGAGTAGAGGGTATTGTATATCCACTATTTACTGATTCCCAAATATCGTATCCCAAAGCACAAAGATATGTCTGCATTCTGAGTCTCCAAAAAGCGTAGTTGGTTCCATCGAATAACAGTGCTTTGTTTGAGGAGAAGCCTTCACCACTTGCCATTGTGTCACTTCCAAGATCACCCTAGCCGGTTAAGCCTGTTCAAGAACCTCGCTCTGATACCAATTGTTGAACTAAGCGTGACACTGAGAGGGGGGTGAATCAGTGTGTATTAAAAATTTAATCCAACTACGAAATCAAATCAAAATGAGCAATCACACAAACATGCATCACATAACACCATATTTATAGTGGAAACCCGATGTGGGAAAACCACTGTGCCAATGGACTGTTTGGACTCCCATCCAAATCCAGCCTCAAAAATGTTTGGTCTTTACAATATTTTTGCAGCACCAACTATAGGGAATGGCACCAACCAACCCGGACTTTAGCAGCACCAACTACAAGGAGCACCGACCCCTATTGCCAAGCACCGACCCGACAAATTTAAAAAGCTCTGATAAAAGTTTTAAATCCTATAAAAAGACCCTGAGTGGTCTAGCTCACAAATATTCTCCTCTAAAATATTTTGTCTAACCTTTTCAATCTTCTCAACTCTGCACACTGATAATCTCACACCTTGCACATTTTTTCAATCAGAATGCCAAAAAATTCTTCACAACATGCGCTGGCAGTCCTTTCTACAAAAAACCGTCATCTCCCTTTTCTTTTAAAACATATATATTTCACATTGAAAAACGCAGCTCTTTATTTTTCAGTTACACAAAAGCACCACTCCACCGTTATATTCTTAGAAACTGCCAAAATTGCCAAAAAGAGCTGACAGGGCTTTTTGTAACAGTCATAACTACCTCCTCAAATTTCCAAACGGGCTAAAAGTTGAAACATATATTCTTGGATAAACTGACTACCTCCAGTTTAAATTTTATATTTTAACTCTTCATGGATTATTCGTAGTACCTTCGACAAGATGGCCTTTTACGCAGATTTGACACGTCTAAAACTGCCAAAAACTAGAAAAAGTGCTCCGGAGCCATTTTGCAACTGTTACCGTTTCCTCCTCAGATCTCCGTTTGGACTGAAATTTAAAACGTATGCTCTCGGTACATCTGACTACCTCCAGTAAAAATTTTGAAGTCTGATTCCTCATGGATTGCTTAATATACCTCCGACAAAGTGGCCTCTGACGCTGATTTTACACGTCACATAAACTGGAAAAAGTGCTCCAGAGCCGTTTTGCAACTGTTACCGTTTCCTCCTCAGATCTTCGTTTGGACTGAAATTTAAAACGTATGCTCTCGGTACATCCGACTATCTCCAGTAAAAATTTCAAAGTCTGATTCCTCACGGATTGCTTAATATACCTCCGACAACATGGCCTCCGACGCAGATTTTACACCTGTCCAACAATGTACAAAGTCATCCATCAAAGTACCGACGATGCAACCGATCGGTCCAAACATTGAACTAACAACTGCTACACTCACTACTATCAAACAAGACTCCAAACAATGTGTCGGGTTATCCAACACAGTCCATTGGCACTTATGAACAACATTTGCAACATTTGCAACTTTTTGACAACTTTTGCAACTTTTACAATTTCGCACAAACCACTTGCAACACCTTCACCCGAGCATCGAACACGTCCTCACAAGCACCGAATATTTTTGTACAAGCTCCGAACACCTTACCGTTGCACCAACCAAGTCCAACTGAGTGTGTTGACAACAATGACAACACCTTGCTCAACACACGTGTTTGACATCATTCCATTACCTTGTTTATCAGCCAACTCTGCAGATGAATTACTCCTCCACAACTCTCTATTTTTCCCACTCGCTTCCAATATGGAGAAGAATATTCCAACCAATGACAAGGTAAGGTCTATTGAATGATCCACTACAATCATGGTGCCAACTAAAACTAGTAGTTTCAGACATTTACTAACATAGAAATCAAATAACTTAATAATAACACCAAATTAGCTTCTAATATTACTTTAAAAAAAAAAATTAAAAGCTCTTAATTTTAATATTTCACGACAACATCAGAAGACAACATCCATTTCTTTGGGAGCTATGGTTCAAAGGTTCTATTGGTGCAGTGCTTCACGGCTTGGGTGTGTGGCTTCATGAACAACTCTTCACAGTATCTTAATAGTTTGGAAATGACAACGTGTTTATTCCTATGGTGCTGCTCTTTGGGTTCTAGGTGTGGGATTTGTGATGGTCTTACAATATTTTTCATGGCTTGGGATGGGCCTCTGTTTTACATGCTGTTGTGATCCCACTGGACTTCATTTTCTAGTTCCCTAAAGCTGGTTTTTGATGGTGTTGGTCCTTGGGGGTTCTTGCTATCTTGTTGTGGCTTCATGAGAAGCTCTTCATAATATCTTAATGGTTTGGGAATGACCACGTGTTTATTCCTATGGTGCTGCTCTTTGGGTTTTCGGATGTGGGCTTTGTGGTGGGCTTTCAACATTTTTCATGGCTTGTGGAAGGGCCTCTATTTTACATGTTGTTGTGATCCCACTGGAATTCCTTTCTGGTTCCTTGAAGTTGCTTGTTGGTAGTGTTGGGGGTTGCCTTGGGGTTCTTGCTACATTATTTTGGTCTAGTGGGGGATATGTGCTTAATGTTTACAACTCGTGTATCCCGTGGCTCCTTCTATTGGGGTTCCATGGGACCTTTCCACCTCATTCCCATGGCTTGCGATTGTACGTTTCTATTTCCTTTACTTCCATTGGTTTTTGAGTATCAATCCTCACTGTAAGAGGATTTTATGGCCTATGGGGATCCCCAGATTGTTTTTCCTCTTTCCAGGTCTGTGTGGGATGATGTTCTCTTGCATCCTTGTATATTTTTTGATAGTTTCTCTGCTCCATCATGCTCCTCAGGGTGTTTTTTTTTATTGTAGTTATGTTTTTTCGGTGTCTCTTGCCCAGATTTTGGTTTACCCCTGTGCGGATTTGTAAATTTTTGTTTTCTCCCTTCTAGAAGGGTTTCTTCTTTTTCCTGTTGTATGGGTTATTCAAACTTGTGGCTAGGTGGGAGTTTTCAAATTTTAATTTTTTTATCCTGATTTTTTCTTTTTCCCACAGTGTGGGCTGTTTAATTTTGTGGCTAGATGGGATGATTTTTTCCCGCTCTAGGCAAGTATTTTACACATCTTGAAGGCTTTCCTTAAGCCTTTCCTAAAGGCTTTCCTTAAGCCTTTCCTTAGGCCTTTCCTTGGGCCTTTCCTTTGGCCTTTCCGGTGGGCTTTCCTATGACCTTTCATGCAGCCTTGCTTGTGGTCTAGTGACCTGTTGTAATAAGGTTTTGGAGCCCTTTCAAAACCCCCTTTTAAATGAAATTTTAACTTATAAAAAAAACATCAATTTATTTCATTTTTAATGCCATTATTCTATCTTAAGTTCCTTCTTAAAGCAATCATTATACAAATGCCAGCTCAAGATACTTTTAATATTTCTTTTCTTATGGAAATCATGATATGCATCTTCATGAAAGGAGAATTTATTCATGTTTACCCTGAATAATCTGATGAATTCTCCATCACATCATTTCCCAAAGGTATTCTTTTCTCGGTGGTTAGTTCTGTCTACCACCAAAAGAAACCTATTTTCTGCACAAGTGCAAATTCTATTAGCAACATCATATTCTTATATGAGATATAAATTATTTAGAAGCAAAACATAAATTAATCTATCATTCTAATTTAAAGATACTTCACACTTTTCACATGATAAATGTTTTGCATAGCAAAATAATAGATAGTCCAACATCTTATTAGCAAAACAATCAGCAAAGCATGAAACCATTCCAAAATAAAAAGTCTGCCAAGGGAGGGTCATGATATATATGTTTATTTACAAATCATACATCATGTAAGCATGTCTACTAAAAACAAAATCATTCAATAATGTAAACTTATTTACATATTCCATTCCATATAGTCTTTCATTTTGCATTCAACTATGTAACCATGCATAAACCAAAAACATACACAAGGTTACTCTACTCAGTAGGCCAGTCTCACATCCACATATACATATACATATACATCATAAATCCATATAAAAGGTTTTTAAATGTCTATATCTACTCAAACAAATAAGTAAACTACTATTGCATATCTGCCATGTTCTCCCATGTAGCATTTTTATCCGTGTAGTGATCCCATTGGACTCGACATTTCTCTATGTTCCTTTTCCTCCGGTTCTTGGTCTTAAAACCAAGTATATGAAAATGGTGAACTTCAATTTTTAGTGGATCGATCATCTAGAAATTGGAAACATCCAAAACATGAGTGGGATCAGAAATGTACTTCCTAAAGAGGGAGATATGAAAGACATTATGGATTTTGGATAAGCTTGGCGGCAGGGCAAGTTTGTAGGCAATAGGGCTTATATATACCACAATTTCAAATGGACCCACATATCTTGAGTCAAGTTTAGAAGATTTTATAGAACTCTTAGTTGGTTTCACCCTTAATAATACTCTATCTTCCATAGAATACTCTCTCGGTGTTATTTTGAGGTCTGTGTAGCTCTTCTAGTGATCTGCAACCTTGTTAATATTCTATTGAATTATTTTAATTGATCTTCCATTTCTTTTATAGTTTTTAGTCCAATCACTATCCGATATTCTAGATTAAAATTTAATCCAACTATGAAATCAAATCAAAACAAACAATCACACAAACATGTATCACATAACACCATATTTATAGTGGAAACCCGATGTGGGAAAACCACTGTGGCAATGGACTGTTTGGACTCCCATCCAAATCCAGCCTCAAAAATATTTGGTCTTTACAACATTTTTGTAGCACCAACTGTAGGGAATGACACCAACCAACTCGGACTGTAGTAGCACCAATTGCGAGGAGCACCGATCCTTGTTGCCAAGCACCGACCTGAAAAATTTAAAAAGCTCTGAGAAAAAGTTTCAAATCTCATCAAAAGAACCTGAGTGGTCTAGCTCACAAATACTCTGCTCTAAAATATTCTGTCTAACATTTTTAATCTTCTCGACTCTGCACATTGATTATCTCACACCTTCACATTTTTTCAATCAAAAATGCCAAAGAAAAAATTCTTCACAACATGCACCGACAGTCCTTTCTCCAAAAAACCCACATCTCCCTTTTATTTTAAAACATATATATGCTCCATATTAAAAATGCAGATTTTTTTTTTTTTTTTTTCAGTTACACAAAAGTACCACTCAACCGTTGTATTCTTAAAAACTGCCAAAATTGCCAAAAAGAGCTGACAGAGCTTTTTGTAACAGTCATAACTTCCTCAATTTTCCAAACGGGCTAAAAATTGAAACTTATATTCTTGGATAAACCGACTAACTTCAGTTTAAGTTTCAAATTTTAAATCTTCACATATTATTCGCAGTACCTCCGAAAAAGTGGCCTCTGACGCTGATTTTACACCTATCACATAAACTGGAAAAAGTGCTCCAGAGCCATTTTGCAACGCTCACCGTTTCTTCTTCCGAACTCCGTTTGGGCTGAAATTTAAAACTTAAGCTCTTAGTATATCCATATACCTCCAGTAAAATATTTGAGATCCAATTCCTTACGGATTGCTTAATATTCCTTCCGCAAAGTGACCTCCGATGCAGATTTTACACGTCACATAAACTGGAAAAAGTGCTACGAAGACATTTTGTAACTGCTTTCGTTTCTTCTTCGGGTCTCCGTTTGGGCTAAAATTTAAAACATAAGCTCTCTGTACATTAGACTACCTCCAGAAAATTTTTTAAGTCTAACTCCTCATGGATTCCTTAATATTACTCCTGCAAAGTGGCCTCTAACGCAGATTTTACAACTGTCCAACTATGTGCAAAATTGTCCAACCAAGTACCGGCGATGCAAACGATCAATCCAAACATCAAGCTGAAACCTCCAAAACTATTCTAACATGTTTCCCAGCATGCCAATATGCTCAACACTGATCCAACCTGTCCAACCATGCACTGCAAGCAAGGAGCGCACCTTTTTGACAACTTTTGCAACTTTGACAACTTCCTAATGATTTTTGTAAAATTTTGCAAATTTGCATGAAAAAACTATAACAACTTTACCCGAACATCAAAAACATCCTCATAAACATTGAACACTACTGTACATACTCCGAACAACCTCCGAACAACTGTCCACTGCATCAACCTGTCCATCTAAGTATGTTGACAACAATGACAATAGTGTCGCTACACCTTGCTCAAAACACTTCTCTGGTGAATTTGCTCATTATAGTAGGTCCATCATATTGTACATTACTAGTTATAAAATGTGCAACCTTGGTTAACTTACCTACAACCACTAGGATTGCATCATGCCTAAACCTTGTTTTAGGAAAACCCACTATAAAGTCCATTGAAACCACCTGCCATTTTTGCGTAGGTACATCATGTGGGTATAGTCTACCTATCGGATGAAAATGTTTTACTTTCACTTTTTGGTATTCCAAGCACCTAGCCACATAATCAATGATGTCTTTTTTCATACCTGACCAATAGTAGGCTTTTCTCAAACTCTCACACATATTTGCTTCTCCAGGATGCATCGAATAAGGAGTATTGTGTACCTCCTTAAGGATTGTTTCTCTCAATCCATCCATATTTGGAACAACCAATTTGTTTTTATAATATAGCAAGTCGTCTCTATATACAAAACCTGTATCTTTTCTAGGTTCTTGCTCCACCCGAGCATTACAAGATTGAAAAAATTCATCTTTATGTTACAAATATTTAATCTAATCTAGCAAATCATAATGATATTTTGTCATTATAGCAATGTGTCCTCTCCAACTTAGAGTGTCAGCAACCTTATTCTCCTTACTCTTAATATACTCAATACCAAAATCATACTCAGGTAGAAACTCCATCCAGCATTGGTGCCTGACATTCAATAAGGGTTGGGTAAGTATGTATCTTAAACTCTAGTGATATGTCTTCAGTTCAAATGATTTTCCCAACAAATAGTGCCTCTAAATATTAAGGGCATGTACAACAACTTCCAATTCCAAGTCATGAGTGGTAATATCTGTATTATATTGGGTTAAAACCCCTCCTAATCCTTTAATTGATGCATCAATACATACTATAAACTTCTTATTAGGATTAGGTAATTGTAAAATTAATGCGGTTGTCAACTTTTATTTCATAATTCGAAAGGCCTCTTCACAATGCTTTATCCATTTAAAGGTTTTACCTTTCGTGTGAAGGTTTATAATAGGTTGGGAAATTCTCAAGAAACCTATGATAAATCATCTATAATAGCCTGCAATACCCATAAAACTTCGTACCTCAGTCACGTTAGTAGGTGCATACCAATCAACAATTGCTTCTATTTTCTTGGGATCGACTACAATCCCCTTAGCAAAGACAATGCCCCAAATACTGTACTTGTGGAGTATAGAATTCACACTTTTATAAATTTCCATATAACTGATTATTTCTAAGAATCTCAAGTACAAATCTAATATGTTGATCATGTTCCTTCTTGTTCTTAGAATAGATCAATATGTCATCCAGAAATACGAGCACAAACAGGTCCAATTGATCTCAAAAAATATTATTCATGAGATTCATGAATACGATTGGGATAGTAGTTAGCCCAAAAGGTAGGACTGTAAACTCAAAATGTCCATACCTAGTTCTAAAAGTTGTTTTAGAAGTATCTTCTTCTAAAATCCTTAATTGATGATAACCAGAACTTAGGTCAATCTTTGAGAATATGGTTACTCATTTCAACTAATCAAAGAGATCATCAATTCTAGGTAGTAGGTACCTATTTTTTATAGTAACCTTATTCAACATCTGATAATATATGCACATCCTTAAGGTACAATTTTTATTCTTAACAAACAAGATAAGAGCTCCCCATGGTGAGACACTGGACTTGATTAGCCCTTTCTCTAACAAATATTGAAGTTACATCTTGAGCTCTTGTAGTAGGAGTCATCCTATATGGTGCCCTAGCAAAGGGTGTAGCTCCAGGCATTAATTCTATAGAAAAATCAAATGATCTTTGAGGAGGTAACCCTGGAAGGTCCTCTAAAAATACATCCTTAAATTATCCTAAGACAAGATGCATTTGAAAGAGGTTAGATCCCACTTCAGTCTCCTCTTTCTTATTCATTTTAACTACAAAAAACATTTCTTTCTTCCTAATGACTTTCTTTATCTGCATTGTAGATAATAGATGTGGCTTAAATATACCATGATCACAATGAATTCTAATCCTTTTATTAGATTCATCCATAAACTCCACCTATATTTCCTCAAAATTCAGAAGAGCCTTATGGGATTTTAACTAGTCAACTCCAAGAATGATGTCAAAGGTATGTAAAGGTGCTACAAAAAATACCAACAAGTTTTTCCTTGAGGCAAAATGATGTGAGGGTCAAATAGAGATTGGTTTACTTAATAAGTTTACCTTGATCCATATTCTACCTTCCAACCATTAGCCAAAAATCTAGGTCTTTCAGATATATCCCTTACTAATCTAGTGGAAATAAAACTATCAATTGATCCACTATCTATCAAAATACGTACATCCTTATCATAAATTTTACCATTTATCAAAAAATGAGTAACTTGGCTATTAAGTATGAGACTACCTATTAGTGCAAAGATTCTATGGTTGGTTTCTTCTAGAGCTTTCTATCGGAGATCAGCTCTGTGTGGATACTTATTGATAAAGTGGAAGTCTTTGCAAACATAACAACCAATTGCAGGAGCTCTACTACCTCTATTGTTACTTTCATTGCTACTTTGAGATGTAACATATTTAGTCTTCCCCTATTATGATGGACCTGGATCATTTCTCCTAAGGTATTATTTGCCATCTTTCTTGAACTTGTTGCCTTGAACAATATTTATAACTTTGCCTCCATGTCTATTATGATAATATCCTTTAGGCTTTTTACTTTGCTCCCTAATCCATTTCATAAATATCACACTTTTACGCTTCTTAAGATCATATTTTCTTTCTCAATTAGTTTTTGATAGTTGAAATAAGCCATTCTAACTTCTTGGTAGGATTCTTCTTACTGAGCTAAATCAAATGCTTTAGGAAGATTTTCAATATTGAGCATATTCACCTCAGTCCTAATATTAGGATATAGTCCTAGTATAAAATTTTGCACCTTCTTATCCTCCATGCCCTCATAATCAGGTACATATTTTAATAATTGGATAACTTTTTGATAATAAGCTTAAACTATCATTAATCCTTGCTACAAATTAGTGAATTTTTGAAATTTCTCTGCTACATCACCTTCACTTTAGTCATTAAACTTGATATTCACGATCTTCATTAGGTCCTTGGCTAGCTCAACACTCAATCTAGCACCACCTACTCTTGTAGGCTTATTGGGTGCTTCCTTGGAGCTACCTACACATTTTCTTTCCCTGGTCAAGTCCTTAATCAATTTTTGTTGTTGATCTATTAAATCTTGTTGTTGATCCAAATGAGTTTGCAATAGTTGAATTATTTTTACCAAATTTGCTTCCCTCCCACTAGGCTTGTTTTGTGGGAATTCAATCAATTTTTTCTTTCCTCTTTCTCTTTGAGAACCTTCTCTTATGTTCCCTATCTGTGGTCCTCTTGGAGGTCTTATGATGGATTCTTTTTTCCCACATCTTGTGGGATTCTCGAAAGTTCCACCTCACAACCTATGTGCCATTAAACCTGTAGGGAAAAGAAGCAATTTAATTTATTGGATTTAAATTTATTGAAAAAATTATTTAATCAGAGTTATTCAAAATTTAAGACATCTTTAGCTCCGATACCACATGTAACAACCCAAGCCTACTAACCTAGTTGTACCACAAAATCAAGCCAAGCAAATTCTCAGCGTAATTGTTTTTTGAGTTTATTGTTTTCAACTCTAAAAGTGCTTTCATATTCATAGCAAGAGCTTTCATATTCATAACTTTTATGTTTCACCCAATGAATATTTAACATAAATTTTTAATCAATATAGGTATATCAAACCACTTTTGGGTTTCAAGACTATTGCAGACAACCACCGAAGTGGACGAGATTGACCAAATCTCGTAAAACATGCCAATATGTGGAATCGACTTATCTTATTTAATATCCCCTTGTTTTGGCATGAGGATCAAACCATGGCTGGGGTTATCCTTTAGGTCTCATAACACCTAAAGGATGGATGCATACTCTCCTCATCCCTAAACATACTAAACCCTCGACTACTTAGTTGACTTGTTCCAATAATTGTATGCAAGGAGGTTAGCATACATATGCCTAGTGTCTAGTTGTCTATCCATTATCTCTAGAACCAGTTAGAGCCATGTCAATACCCTAACTTTGGTCTTGATCTCATTGTCCATTATGACTCACGATGGTTGTCCCATACCAAATATCATGGCAGAACGAGCTTATTTGTCATATTTGTTCTCCATAGCCAAATGGTATAAGGTTTATCACTTGTACTTTCGAGTAGCAACCTAGAGGTGGTATCCCATACTTTTGCTCGTTACTATTTCTAACTAGGTCACTTTTTCCTAAACTCTACTTTTAGAAAAACGATTGCTCTCAAGACTTGTGTGCATACCCATACCTCAATAATATTAGATGTTCATATTTTGTTATCCTTCACGAGAAATACATTATTCATTCCTCTTCATGGTATCTATTCAAGAGTTAAGTTTATCTGCAAGAATTCCAACTACCTATTTTAGGTCCTCAAGTAACCTTTTGCACTCTTTTCTATAAGTTCATGAAGTTAAATAAAGCTAAGCCAACCATGCACTTACAATATAAAATACAATAGAGGTTTAGTCCTATAAAAATAGTAACCACACTTAATTTAATAAGAAAGTCTTAACTATATTTAACCTTATTCAAAAGCTTTATCTTCTTATGTATTGAAGGAAATATATCTTTATAATATTTAATTACACTATAAATCTGTTTCCATATCCACACGATTCCAAGCAGGGCTTTTACTACAACAAAGTCTTTGCTTGAAAGGTGAGATTATGGATTCTATTTATCTAATCCATACTTATTTAAATGAGATTTATGCCCCATTTATTATTTTATTTGTTATACCATTCATTTTCCTTCTCAGGTAACAACTTATTAACTTGTTTGATGGTTTCCCAAAAACCACTAGCTCTATTTTGACTTAACCTGGAGTGCGTCTAAACATGGATTCTCAGTTTAAAGATATATGCTTCTCTTAGATAAATTATTCTATTAAAAAATATTCAACACCCAAAAGGAGGTTCTTTGGTTTAAAAAGGTGAGTCTTAAACATAAAGGTCAACAATACTATTACTTCGAATGACTAATATTTTTAATAATATATATATAAAGGAAATAACATTCAAAATATTTGCATTGAACTAACACATCTGCTAGTTTCATTATTTGGCTACTAGAATAATACAACAAGGAGTTTCTCAATTTTTTTTATTTTCTTTAAAATTACTTTGGTAGGAAATTCGAGCTAAAAATCTACAAACAACTTTACCATTTTCCAAACCCATAGTGGTTGAATTTTAGAATATTTTCAAGTTCAATAATAACTAAACATAAATGAAGTCATTCACTCTAAAAACGCTTATCCTTCTAGCTAATAAATTCCATTCAAAGCTTAGGTTACTCTTTGGCCAATACTTCCTTAAAATAATTCAATATTTGGCAGTTTACTTTCTAAACTTATATTATACATTACACATTTTGTTTTTAAAGTAAAGTTCCATTGTAACATTCACCTTTACGTTTATATAATATTTTTGGACTAAAAATATACCAATAAATAATTCACATGTTTCTGAATCTAGAATCGTTCCAAAACATATAATATGAAACTTACACAGTTATATACACATGGTTGACATCGCTAACCGTAGAACTGACAGTATTACACATAATTACTATGGTCTTCCTATACATGCAAAGTGGTTTCCATTTAACATACAATGTTCCAATGCCATGAACAATGTTCTATAGGTTAAACTCACAAACCAGAGCCTTACAGAGTAAATAATAGATAACAACAAGGTTACAGTAAAAGTTTTCTCCAAATATTTCACTCAGCTAACAATTGAGTATAAATTTAATGAATAATACAAAACTCAGGGTTTATCATCCATATTTAATAACACTATAGAGACATCATATCCCCACCAACAACACTGACCATGGGGATTCTTTTGCTAGTTTGCTCTCCATGAAAGCTCACTTTAGCATTTATGATAAACTTGCGCCCCTAATCCTCATTACAATCATGGATGAGCATATGTCTTCTCATCATCACAAAAGGAGGAATATGGTAGAATAAGAGGTTTTCTAGATGCTATTATTTAGTTAATGTGCTCATCAACCATAAAATCGGTTGGCGCTATTCATATACAACACCCAAGATTATTGCCTCTAGTTTGGGATCAGATGACCCATCTAAATAACATGCATGCTAACTTGAATGCTTCTAGCAACAATTTCTATCTCAAACCATTTATTAACAACACATAAAGCATTCTCAAGTTTTCAATTCTGCTTTTTCATTTCTTTACAGAACACGTCTATCATAATGCTTTTTAATCACTTTAACACTACAATGCTAAAACTGTCCTTTCCAAAAAGTTATCTCAATACATATTTACACATAAAAAAGGTATCAACAGACCATCCTTTATTTAACCCAGTCATTGATTTCATTTAAAAACTCCAACAATGCACAACAAACAACAAAATGATAGCATCATGTGGTAATGTGAAGCTGAAATTCAATTAAAATAGCTAGACTATCATAAGACATTCAAAATCGTATAAATTAAAGAAAACACTTAGATGCTTCTTTCATCCATTTTCCATTTCTAAAACATAAAAGGTGACACCCATGCATCTATTTTCCAGCAATATATTATAACACATTCACAGGAATGCAACATATTCTAATCATTTACTCTATATTTCAATAGACCAAGGTATAAATTCCAACATGTGACTGTAATTTAATTTATTGCTTTGCACTTTTGTGTTTCCCTTTTTTCTCTTTCGCTGGTTGTGCTCCAATGTTCTCTTCCTTCTTTCCAGCACACCCCAGTAAAAATATCTACCCCTTTTTCAATGCTATGCAAAATGTAAAATATAATCATGCATCTTCCCTTCTTAGTCTTCCTATCATTTCGCATCCAAAGACATGGAAGAGTTAAAGTAATTATGTCTAATCACACAATTAGCTAATTTATCTCCACCACCATTTCTCCACTAAGCCTCACTATTAAAACACATTCGTATTTCAAATGATTTCATTTTCATTTGCTTAATTTTGTTATAATTTCCTATTATTGCAAAATAATTTTATATTAGTAATTGTAGGCTTAATATCATTAAATAAATCTCAAACAAACATCAAGTAAACTTTATACCTTTTTTAATCAATCTCAAGATATGCATTAATTCATTTGCAAATCACCCAAAAATGGTTCCCATGCCACCAGCCACTTTCACTGCCAACGTAGGTATTCAATCAAACATAATGTAATAGCATATAATATTGTTCACAACTATATGTATACACACCTACATGATGAAATCTTATGAGTTGTGGTAATTTTCTCACCATCATCATATACCACTTACCTTCTTCCGTTGTCCCTTCCCTACCCGTCGAAGGAATGCACCTAGTACTGCGTACACAGTAGCTATTAGAAATACCACATTCTAGCCATAAAGGTAAGCATAAACCATCAATTCATTTGCTATCAAAGGTCGTGCAAGGAGGGTCGTTACAAAAGTAGCAATCTTAAACAAAACAAATATTCATTAGAAGCACCAAGTATAGAGAAACTCACCATCATTGGAAATAGTGAAATCACACGTCCAAGGATCATTGTAGGTGGGTGAAGAGGAACAAGCACTCTCTCCAAGTATCAAAATTTAAAAGAGAAGCCCAACCACCAACGTGTGAAAGGGAAGCTCCAAGCACAAACACTAAAAAAAGAAGCTCCAAGCACCAACATCCAAAATAGTATCTTCAAGTACCAACGTCTAAAGGAAATCTATCAAGCACCAACGTATTGTTGTTGTCGTTGCAAAACTTACCCCAATTTGGGGACCCACCTGAAATTTTGACATTAATGTGAAATTTTGTTTGCACTGAGTGTTTTGTTGATAAGTTTTAACCTAGAAATATTTCATATGCTTGAACCCCACTCATTCTAAATGCAAATTCCTTTTCATGCCATTGGCGAGAATTTACTTCCCTCTATACCATATGATAAAAATAGATTTCTTATCTCATTCAATATAGAGTAAAGTATCCAATGGATATATAAAAAAATAATCTAAGTTTTATAAATAAAATATATATATAATAAAAATAAAAATAAAGAAAAAAAAATATAATTACAAGGTAATTCTTTTCCACCTTATGGATTTGAATAATGTAAAATTTGAATTGATTGATTATGTTTACATATGCAGGTCACTAAAAATGGTGGTATGATTTATGAGGTGGACTCTATCAACAAGTGAATGCAGTGCGTGAGCGCGGTTAATGCAATCAAAAACATGGTTTCTAAGGTACTGCCAGAATATAATTTTTGAGGATCAACACAATGGCATGATTTTTGAGGTGAACCTCGACTCAGCCAACCAATGAACGCAATGCTAGAGCATGATCAACGGGAAGACATAGACCAAGGAGCCACTAAGGCTTAGCTGAGTCATTGTTATTAGTGCATGTTTACATATATATATATATATATATATATATATGATCAACGGGAAGACATAGACCAAGGAGCCACTAAGGCTTAGCTGAGTCATTGTTATTAGTGCATGTTTTATATATATATATATATATATATATATATATATATATATATATATATATACACCACTTTGTGCTATCTCCAGATGTATGTGGGATTAAAAATGAAGCTTCATTTTATTATTTTATACCTAATGTATGCATTGCTCATGGATTTACATAAAATAGGACGATGGGGATGGTTGGATCGCATTGTCCAGAAGGGCCCCTACACAAAGATAGATGAGATCATTTCATGTCAATAATAAACAGAGGAGGATGATACAAACATCGTGGGTGAACAATATTGTAGGCACCGTATTGCATTGTCATTGGAAATATATAATTTGAGGTATTCAAGAAGAGCAAACGGATTCACCAACCATTTTAATCAGAGAGAAGCGGTGAAATCAGTGTTCAAGTTTGCTTCTATCGTACAATCACTAGATGGAAAATTCTTGATAGTTCAAATACAGCTTAATAAAAATTACCAAAGACACCAACGGATGGATAGACACAAGAGAAAAATTGATTGCTTTAAGAAAATCCATCTTGATAGCACAATTGTTATATTTATGTTGGAAAGCTTTGTATAGAAGTGTCATCTATCTCTAAAATTGCATTTGTATCTAAGGAGTTGTGCATTGGGTGTGGTATCTGCATTAAGAAATGTCTATTTGAATCTCTCCAAATTATGTACCTCCCAAAATATTTAGATAAATATATAACACAAACCTGACTGGGCACCCATTGGTCCTCTACATAGTCTAGATCTATTTAAAAGCTTCCTCGATGAAAGTGGTTTGTCTTGATATGGTATTTTGAAATATATCTTCCATTTACTAGATAACCTGGTTTTATCAGATGGACGTCTAAGGAAATGTATTTGGTTTTTAGTTGCTTACACAAATTGCACCATTCATAGAGGGTGAAATCAATTTTAGTGTGGTTATATTAGGTAAGGCTGGTAGCAGGTGATTCAGGCTGACCATGCTTGATGAGTTTCATTTTTTATGATGTCAGAGTTGGTGAGGCCAGATTTATGAGTTGCCAGTTGTGAATCCATGATCTGTATATTTTATAAATTGGTTGACAAGACAGGTGCCAAGGGTATAGCCAACATGGTTCTCAGTTTTTTAAGTTAGCATGATAATCAAGATGGATCTTGATATGAAATGTACAACTACTATTAATGATTTGAAGTGGGTCTACAAACATAAACATGTAGATTATGAGTACCGGATTAGTTATAAAACCATCGAAAGGGGTGACAATACACAAGTCTTATCCAAGAAATGAGAAGTCACTAAGGTTATACGCAAAATTGACTATTTATATCAATATCAATGGAAGACATGTTGAAAGGAGGAAGGCAAAATGTGACATAAATATTACATCTAGCATGGGCTATATGTATTTGCAAGCTTTATAACTTGTGATAGACAAAGGAAAACAAAATGTGTTTTAAACTTGGATGATTATACTTTTAGTTTATGGCAAAAGCATTGCCAAAAGGTTTTTATAACTGATGGACCATTTTCATCATGTATTCCAGGCCTTTTTAGCACTTAAGAAGAGATATATATGGACACAACGGTTACAAGTTGAGAAGAATAAAGAAGGAGAATGAAAGTTGGTTGAAGAAGGCATTATGAAATTAAATGAGCGGAAGAGAAAACTAAAGGTTTTGTGTGAAATTTTTAAATAACCATTGAAGCCCACGAAAAAAGAGGTCAAAGAATATAGGCAGCAAGTGCATGGTGAGAATTGGATTTTCTTGAAGAGTATCTCCTTCCTGGTTGCTAGACTGTAGAAATTTCACCATTGTAATCTATTTGAAACAAGGTATTATGAAGGAAATCAAATTCAATATCTTTTATTTTGCAATATACTAGATATTTTTTATAAGTTATATACATGCAGATGGTATACTTATTCAAAAAAATTTAATATATTGCGTTATTCCCTTAGAATATTGCATTACATTAATTCTGGGTTGTGTGAAGACTAATCGGTTTAATGTTGATTTAGGTTCAAAAGATTTGTTTATGCAGATTTAAGTTGAAATTTTAAAAGTTACATTGACTTGTTCCTTTTATCTTATTTTCTCAAACCATGACTTTTACATTTTTTTTTTAATTTCATCAAAAAAAAAAAATCAAAACCCCAAAAAAGAAATACATGAATTTCAAAATTAAAATTCAAATTTTCATTTTACGTAAGTTCACATTTTTAATGAAAATTTGAGGTTTTAAAATTTGCACAATTTTTCCAAATAATCAATTAGTTTCATTTTATGAAAATTGAAATTTCAATAAATTTCAAAATTTCATTAAAGTGAATAATTGATATGATATTCCAAAGTTTTAAATGGCAAAGTTAGATTTAATTATTTCATTTTTATT
The DNA here is from genome assembly GCA_028583015.1 of Wollemia nobilis. NCBI lineage: Eukaryota > Viridiplantae > Streptophyta > Pinopsida > Araucariales > Araucariaceae > Wollemia > Wollemia nobilis. The sequence goes on from JAQPPZ010001683.1 coordinate 2,190,549, forward strand.
TTCAAGCAAATCTTAACAAACGAAGATAAAATTTGATTAACAATTGAAGATAAAAATTGATTAACAATCGAAGATAAAATTTGATTAACAATTGAAGATAAAAATTGATTAACAATCAAAGATAAAATTTGATTAACAATCGAAGATAAAATTTGATTAACAATCGAAGATAAAATTTGATTAACAATTGAAGATAAAATTTGATTAACAATTTGAGATAAAATTTTATTAACAATTTGAGATAAAATTTTATTAACAATTTGAGATAAAATCAATTAAAATTAAATTTTCAAAGGTTAAAATCAAATATTTATCAAATTTCAAAGGTTGTTAGTTGATCAATAATTTCACATTTTCATAAATTCCATGAACAACAAAATCATTGCAAATCAAATCAACCCAAAATAGGCCCCTTGTTAACAGGTATATGCTATACCGAGGTATCCAATTAATTTTTAGCATTTCATATTTTTCACTAAGCATTGCAAACAGATTAACACAAGAAGTAGAAGCTTGGGAAAATTACAAATATTTCCTTGCAAGAGAGGATATCCAGGTAGAATCCTAACTGTGAGTATATTATTGTGATTGGACAAAATATCACTCAACAAAATTGGTGCTAGAAGGAGGGCCTACTTGAAGGTAATTGATGTGATTTACGAAGTTTTTGGTTTTAAGTTGTTCACATTTATTGTTGGAAATTCTCTAATTTATGATGCATTGATGCTAACTTTTTACAAATTTGAGAATGTTCCTTATTGTTAGGGTTTAATTGATGCATTATAATGAACATGATGATTTATTAGTTAAACATTTAAAAACTGGAAGCCTTTTCATTTCAAGATCAATAAATACTTGTTGTTTCCATTATCAGAACTAGAACCGAAAATAATAATCACAAGATCTAAGGCTTCTGAAGATACTATTTTCCATAGCATTTATTCTACAAGGAGGATCATAAGGTCCAAGAGTTAGTCGATTATTCCACCCAGTAGTAGTTCATCACTACCCATAATTCCATTTGTTCCCCCACCAGTAGTTCTAATGGTAGAAATTACACCTTGGTTGGGTGCTCATAGCAGTCCTTTAAATATTGTTGGAGCAGCCCATGATATTTTCAAAAACTTAGAAAGGTATTTACCAAAATACAAACATGATGGAATTAAAATTTCTGAAGAGCATATTCAATATTTCAAGGATACCTTGATTAGACTGCAAGTTGAACATGAAGATGTTGCTTGTAGAATGTTTCCTCTTACCTTAGATGAAATGGTATATGATTGGCACATTAGTTTACCTGCCAATTCCATTACATCTTGGGCCAAGTTGGAAATAACTTTCGTGAATCAATTTAGGCTACCCATAGATCCTATTGTAATATATAATTAGTTTACATTAGCCAGGAGAGCCTAATGAACCTTTGATATTGTTCAATAATCGTTTCCATAAGTTGTATAGCAGGTTAATTTCCCCGTATACTCTTTAGGTAGTTGCTGCCATATAGATGTACTTTATGGAATTGTACCCTTTAACATCTATATTTGTAAGGAGAGCTCCTCAAATAACTACATTTCCCATGGCATACGATGAGGCTTTGACTGCAAAACAACAATTGATACCATAAGATTTTGGGATAGGACAATTGCCTTCTATAGGACAACCAGGTGCTTATAATCAAGTGCCTATGATCAATTAGGCTTTATCACAACAAATTCCAATGTTGAATGCCATGCCATTCAATAATTTCAATTTGCCATACAGTCCACCTATCACACCCACTTATTCCATTACTCCACTATATTTAGAAAATCAATTCACCACTCATAAAATGGCTGAAACAAATGCTCAAATCATACCTTCATTATTTAATACAACACCCACTTCAAATGTGTCAATATTTCATTAAAATAACACAACCTCTCCACAGGTTGTCCAAAATCAAAGTTTGCCAAATTTTCAAAACCTACCACTACAAGTAATACAACTAATCAAACTACTATAGGTTAAAATAATGAATCTAATTCTCAGGTAAATGATATAAGGAGGGTTTTCCAAAAACTCAGTATTGACATGGTTCAAATCCAGAAGCAATTTCCTCAAAATTCTCATCAAAATAGAAATTTTAGTTTTCAAAGAAAACAATGGAATACTCGTCCAAACAATGGAGGAGTACCTAATCCCATTGTTAATCAGAACAATGCTACCACTAGTTCCAATCAAACCAACACTATTGTTAATCTTTTGGAGTTGGATTTAAATAATTGGTGTAGGGTACATTCTACGACACAACATAATGAGAATAAGTACCCTGAATTCAAAATAGTGTTATATATTCTACAAAAAGAGATGGATAATATGGAAATTATTTTTGATGAAGATCCTTTCCAACAGGCTAGTACTAGCAAAGGGAAAGAATTAGCGCTAGTAGTTGAAACATTTGAATCAATTGAAGAATATTAATAAGGGTATGATGGGTTTATAGAAGAGGAAGTTCAAGATTTCAGATCGTTTAAAAAAAGAAATCATAATTACAAGCTTAGGAGTAAGACTAAAGCTCCATTTACTTCTTTTACTCCCACAAATGACACCATCATTCCTCCTGAAACACAGGATAGTAAAAATCCCATGCCTCCATATAAATTTAATCTACCTCAACCACCACATGAAAAAATTGCATATAATATTATGAAATATTTAAAGAAAATAAAAGCGAATATTTCTTTATTTGATGTTGCTAAATTGACTAGTCAACAAGAATTTTTGATGCAGGATTTTGGTGATCAAAGCAATAAAAAACCTTAGAAAGCCATGGATGCATAATTTACCTCATGAAGGGACAAAGGAGAAGCTCCTCCCTTTCTTTTGACCATAAAAATTGTAGGAAGAAATCTGCACAATTATCTTGTTGATTTAGGAGCATCCGGTAATGTCATGCCTCACATTGTTTGTCAAAAATTAGGTTTGAAACCCATTCCTTCTAATAGAATAGTTGTGCAATTGGATAAATATGAAGTTAATATGGTTGGAATGCTTAATACTGTTCACATACAACTAGCCTCATAACCTAGTATTCAACATTATATTGATATACATGTTGTAGATATACCTGATAAGTATTGAATGTTGTTGAGTAGAGACTGGTCTAGGAACTCAAATGGATACATATTGTTCACATATGTGGCTACCATGGAAGGGTGTTGCTAACCAAATCAAATTTGAAAGAGAACCTAGACTCAAATATTTGATTACTGAATATAAAAAAACTAATGAAATTTTTGACAATGATTCTAAGTTAGGTGTTTACATTCTAGAAACAAAATTGGATGTAGGTGAATCTGAAAATGAAATACCATCTATTAATCCAATTAAGGATGAGAATATGGTTTGGATGCCTAAATTTTATGGATTGAAATCCAAACAAGATAGTGGAGTTGGTGTGGAATTGATTAGTCCTAAAGGTAAATCGTCTCTAGTAGCTTATAGATTACAGTTTCCTTGCACTTGTAATACTGTAGAATATGAGGCCTTAATATTTGGTTTGCAATTAGCCTTAAAGAAAAACATTAAATATTTAAAAGTACTAGGAGATTCATAATTGGTTGTTAAACATGTGAAAGGACAATACATGTGTCATGATAAAAGGTTCATTCATTACAGAAATAGAGTTAGGGATTTGATTGATGAATTCCATACTTTCAATATTTCATTGATATCTAGGAAGAACAATCGAATTGTTGATTCTTTAGCTATCACAATAGGTACTCTTAAGACTATTGATAATAGGAGGCTAAAGAATTTTTTAATTGAGTTAATGCCTATCCTTCTATACCTGACAATGTGAGAAATTTACAGGTATTTGAAAGTGACAGACATATTTTTGATTTTATAACTAATTCAAGCATTTTTAAAAATCAGGTGATCAATGAGGATGAAATATTACAAGAAGATGAAAAAGAAGATCATGTGGTAACTGTTGACACTTTTTGTCACATTATACAAGGGGTAGAAGAATAGTAGAATTTTGTATAATATTTCCTTGTCGAAAGTTTTTCTTTTATTTTAAGTTACAGCAATTTTGACTCTCCCTATCGCCCCTTTTATAAAATGAAGAAGAAAGAGCTTCGCGACCAAACAGGCCAAGGAAAATAACTTTGTCGAAGGAAAAGAAGGAGAATGTGGAAAGAACATCGACCCCGAAGCACTTCAAATCATCACTTCGGGCGAAAACCTTGCGAAGTAATATCGCCAAAGGAAATACAAAGATAACGCTTTGCACCCGAAGCATTTTTAGCAGCCGCTTCGAGCAGAGGTTTTGCGAAGCAGCATCCAAACGACTTCATCGAAGGAGGAGAGCATAATCCAAATTAGCTAAGGTAATGAAACTACTTCGGGCCCGAAGTATTTCTGACACCTACTTCGGCCAGTTTTCACCCAAAGCAGTGGTGCCCGAAGCAAAATGACAATGTGTCAGAAACAAAAAAGTGCTTCAGGAGGATATTCCTTGAACCGCAGTTTTGAGAAAGAATCGGGCCGAAACATTTTCCAGTCGAAGCAGTTTTGCCAGCAAAGGACGGAGGGCCCCACTTCAAAGATGAAATTCGCTTGGCACTCGACACCCTCGAAGTAGTTTTGTGAAGCCCTATTTTGCGAAGACCAAATCAAGGAGAAACTACTTCGGCCCAAGGATTTGGCGAGGCAGAGATATAGCGAAGCACTTTTTGGGCCCACGTTCCAAGGTGGGCAGCTTCCCAAGGTGATCGAAAGCCCCTTATAAATGCCCCCTTTCTTGCCCGATAAGTCCGTTGACCATTTTTGGCAAATGAAAGGGACATAATAGTCCTCGAAGTAAAACCCGACGGGCATAACGATCACTCAAGCACAACATCCAAAAGCCAGGGACACTCGGGCGGCGCATTAAATGAATGTTTCCATGGTTGACCCGATCACAGTTGCCAATTTTGGTAGCCGATTTGAGAGATCATTCGCAGCAGCAGCGAGGCACCGATTTCTCAGGGCCTGAGGGTGTACTCCGTCATTTTTTATAATAATGACTCAGAGGGCTAGGTCCTCTATAAAAACCTAGGCTTTGTAATGTGAAAAGGGGGGGGAACTTTCTTCTAGAAAGCTGCTGTAACTTGATGTCCTGCGTTTAATACTAAAGATCTTTTATGCTCTATTTCTCTCTTTTATGCTGCCTTTTGTGCTTAATTCTTTTGTCTTTTCTCATTAGCGTACTGAGACTCTGAATCCTGAATTCGGTGTGCGATTGGGGACTAAACCCCTAAAATTTGCCCTGAAGGATACATAGGAGAGGAAAAACGCCTTGTCGCTTTCCTTTATGCTGCCTAGTGGATTGAGGTTTCTGTTATTCCCTTATCTCAATTGATGTTACTTTGAATTCTGAATTCCAGTGAAAGAGAAAGGAGAACCATGTGAACCCGTCCAGAGGATACATAGGAAGTTCGACATTTCATTTCTTTCATTTTATTCTTGGTATTTCTTGCTGCTATTTGAGTTGTTAGCAAGTAATCGTGCTTCCTGTTCTCTCCCACCTTAAATCATCATCTTCTAACCCTTACTCTTTTTATTTCTTTCTCTAACCCTTACCCCTTTTTATTTCTTTTCCTAACCCTTACTCTGTTTATTTCTTTCCTGCACTCTTGTCTCAAAACCCAAAAGTAGATTAGTATAGGAGCCGACATTTCTCCGGAGATTGGCACGAGGGGCATCTCTTTCCCCTGGCCTTTCAATGTTGGTCACAGGTCCAAGGTGTGCACACCCATCGAAAGTCCTTTCCTGTGCGGATTTGATGACCAACAGTTTTTGGCATGCCCGGTGGGACCCAAGGTCCCATATTTGAGAAAATTTCTAGCCCGTCTTCATCGGAGCCAGTAGTTCTAACAAGTTCCCGGTGAGATCTGGTCAGTCTCATCTCCTGAGTAGTAGTGAGAATCGATGCTCTCATTACTAAAAGAATCTTAGCATCTGGCGACTCTATTTTACCTAAGAATCTCTGAAGTCGTGAAGACCAGTGCCTAAACCTGGTTTTCATAACTAGGACTCGCCGTGTCTTAAGAAGGTCTGAGTTCGATGAATCTCTGGCCTATCTTCATCCGATAAAATCACCTGGTGACTCAGTTGAGCTAAAGATCCAAATTTCCTGGTCGTAGGCGCCTTTCAAATCTAAAAGAAGATATCCCGAAGGAATCAAGGTTCGGTGAGCAGCCTTGACCTCATAAGCGAAGAAAGAATGTCCACCTAACGACTCTGACTCAGCGACGACAACCACAATTTCCACAGGCTGTTGTCATAATGGCTGGGAGAAGCTTTCCTATCTGGAATGATCCAGGCCCCCTGAATATCCAAAGCTACCATGATATTCACAAAAGTGCTTTGAAATCATTGACGAAATACAACGACACCTCGGGAATGGCCTGAGAGCACCTTGAAGATGTTGTCGATTTAGCAACCCTCCATGACATTATCCATGAAGATGTCATGATCAGACTTCTTGTTCTATCTCTGGAAGGAAGGGCGCTGCGGTGGTACAGATTGCTCAGGCCCAAAAGCATCTGCTCATGGGATGACTTAGCGGGGGCATTAATCGAAACGTTCGATGGCTGTTAGGACCCCTTCCATCTCTTTGCATACCTCTCCATCATCAAGAGAGCACCTTCGGAGGGTATCACAGACTTCAATGTCTGATTCTGCAAAATTTGGAAGAGAATCCCGCTGGAGATCCAACCGACGCCCGCCCAAGCCCATATCTTTTATGTTCGAGCCTTCCACCCAGACATAAGCCTCATTCTACTGCAAGTAGGGGAACGAAGGTTCCCTAAAATATTTGAGGAGGAAATACGAGCGAAACGGCTTCTGCTCCTATCGAGAAAGTGGCAGTGGAGAGAAACTCCATCGCTTCCTCCGATAATTACTGCTCTTGTCCAACCAATGCAGTACTCATCATGGGGCATTCCTCACACTGATTCGAGGCCTGAGATGCAGTCATTTGGAGCTCTGAAGGTGGACCTCATACTAGTCCAACAATGGGAATACGCAAGCATGGCCCACCCAATGAACAACATGGCTACTCGCGATCTCCATCAAGAGGTGAACCAAGGAGAGAAGCAGACTCGAGTAGTAGAACCCGAGAACAAAGAGGGCACATTTTTGCACCCTTTTTGTATCCCAAGAGATGGCATGCAAGTGTTCAGCCAAAGCTCATCAAGCCTGTTCGATTCAAAGGATGAGCCCAAAGGGATTTTGGAGGACTACTCTTCATCGAAGGAACCTTGTTACCATATCAGTGGGATGGAAGAACCTGCACCCAGTCTTCATTTGGAAGAATCTATAGAATTATGGCACTAGGTCTGGTATTGGTTCCAGCTATCCCTAAGACCAATGCCCCAAGAAGGCTTTCAAGTGGCAAACTTCTTTGCCAATAATTTGGGCACTGGCAGAAATGAAAATCGGCTGCGTTGCTTCCTCTTTGTAGCATGGACAACTTCAGGTAGAAATTATCCGAACTTCGAAGGTCAACTAAAGTTCAACCTGATCTGGTCGGGTCACTACAGGTTTACCGAATAATCACCTGAAGTGAATCCATGGTGGCGGCATGCCAATTATGCCGCAAGCTTGTGTATATACTGTAAATAGTTTGGCTAATAAATAAAGTGTTGCTTAGGGAATCAGGTCGAGTTTTACATCGGCGGTTGTGCTCTAAAAACAAAAAAATCTCCTTCGGGAAAAGGTTCCCCGAAGTAGCCAATGGAAAATTGCTCACAACAACGAATCAGACTAGGGTCTGAGAGATACTTAGTCAAAGGGATTCCAAGCAAAACAGTTTTCGAAAGAGGACCGACGAACCACATTCTGCGAAGAGAACTACTTCGGGCCCGAAGCGTAGAAAACCGGCTCACACCAAAGGTTCGTTGCAAAGCATTTCAACCCTGACCTCGACTTCACCAACCCAACGATGGAAAAGGCAGGGGCATTTAAAACATGCCTAGGGGAACGTGTCGACAGCCACCTTCAAAAGCGTCCGAAGTAGGTGAGTTAAATGAAAATGTGGCGGGTACATCCTTTAGGGATTCGATTAGGAGAAAAGTTCATGCTCGGGTACAGAGTGGTAGAGGGTCACGATTCCAAAGCAAGCCACAATCATCATAACACACAACCATGTGTACCACTCCACTAGGTGGAGAATTAGATGAAGCGACGTAGATTTAATTATGGTAAGTGCCATAAATACGGGTAGTTGCCTTCTAGGGCTATATAAGGCAGACTCCAGCAGTAAGGAAACTATATGCTCAATAATTCATGCAAAATTCACTGCTAGCCTTCAAGCTCTCCTATCTTGCGCTTCGAAGCCTCCAATCCCGAAGCCCTCCGCATTGTTTTCTCCATTACCCCTAGCACTATGGGAAAGAAGAACTCTAAGGAAAATGGGAAGGAACCAGAAGTGGCGGCCCCGAACAGCCAAAGGCAAAGGGCCATGACAAAGGGCCGAAGAAAGTTTATTTTAGCCGTCGCCCTGAGAAACAAGTCATGGGAGAAAGAGAGGATTATGAGGATGAACAACCTAAAGAACTGCCAGTTGATGCGTGGGATAGGATTAGAGACAAAAATCTATCGAGGAGCATAGCTGAACTTAGGAGCACCATCGAGTTCATGAAAAGTAGGCTCTCGATAAACAACAAAAGAGTTGTCACTTACTACTCCCAGATATACTGGTATCTGACGCCCCCCACGCATTACTGCCCTAAGCTGATTGATGCCATTGCGTGAAACTATCAACCTGCTTCCAGGAAAGTGGTAGACGCCTTCGACCACAAGCTATTCTCTATTCTGAATGAAGATGTCCAGGCAGCCTTTGCACCACAACAGTGCCCTCCTAAGGGGTACACAGTTCGCAACGTTATTCTTAGCGAACAAATGGAGAGGTTCAAGTCCTCCAATTACATGATTAATTTTTTGCAGCAGAGCCTCAAAAGCGGTCTCCCTTCAGGAAAATTTCCCCAAATGCCCCTACCCTTGGAGGCCTTCAAAAATGCTGACATCTTCTCCATAATTGCATGGGTGGCAGGCCTATCTATCGACGCTTTGGTGCACCCGTGGTAGGTGTCTTTGGTTGAGTGTATTTCCAGAGGGGAATTTTATGCCCCTGATGCTTCGAGGCCGAGCACCAACCTAGTATTTTTTGACTGGGTAGAATGGGTGCCTAGGACCCTACATACGCGGCTCACCAACATGAAGAATGCTGGGACAAATAAGTACTTCTCACCTTGTTCTCTTCTTATTTGGTTATTTTTATTTCATGTACATAAGATTTTCCCTTATGTTGCTATTACGACAAGCGACGAGGATGGAAATCCTCTGCCTGTATACCAGTGGACCCTTCTCCTATTGAAGACGGAGTCCTATTATTCTTTTAACCAACAATTTTTGGGACCCGCAATGCACATGCTAACAAGGTCTTCCCCTCGGGTTCCCCTCCTCCTAAGGGACAAGGTGGTACAAGAGAATAGGGGAGACATTTTTCAGCTGACACAGGGGCTCGTAATTCACATATTCGGCTTCATAGGGAAGCCTTTCCTACTGCCAATCTATCCCTCCGAATACCAGTTCATATTGGAGGTCACTCAACAGAGCGATGCAACAAAAGCCATTTATGGCCATGGACAGAAATGGGCTCACACCTGTGATTTCCCTTTCCAAATGGGATTTATCGAGGTGTTTGCCCTTAACCAAAATGTTTTCTTGGAGAAGAAACTCACCCATTTTGGCCTAGTCCAACTTCCTCAGCAATGGCTCTATGACCCCTTGGGGGTAATGAGGGACCATCTTCAATTTAAGAACTTCCACGCTTGCCCCTATCCAGAAATTATGGAGCAAAGGAACAATCCTAATGGGAAGGATCTAGAGTGGCATTTGGAGAAAATGGAAACGCTACATCCCTGGCATGAATTCTACCTAATGGAAGTCGCATATGACCCAGTTCGGTACCCTCTTCTGAGCCCCAACTCCACCTTATGGAAGAAGGCAAAGGATGATTTGAAGGAGGCAGTGAAATATTGGGACGTGGCCCAGCTAAGAGAGTGGTGGATAATGAGGGTCCACCACCAAAAGATGAACTCTTACAGACTTTTGGTGACTTATAAGGACTTCACGGTGGTCTATGAGGCCAATGCTGGAACATGGAAGCCCCTGTCCTTCATCGACCTCATTCCCCCAGCTATCCCAGGTTCGGGCGAAAGCCCAAAGAGAGAGGAAACTACTTCGAAGCCAAATAAAGGGAAGAAGGCCAAAGCCATGCCACGGAGGCCACCTTAAGTACCTGTGGGAGGCCAAGGCATGAGCTCTGAAGAGTCAGAGCAACCACTAGTGAAAACAAAGAAAAAGAGGCCAAAATTAGTCCAAGTGCCTCCAAGCCATCCAAAGCGGCTCCGTATAGGGTTTCAAAGCCCTTCCATTGGACGAACTACATCGGGCCCGTCCAAAGCAAATGTTGAGAGTACGACGTCGCCAAGCACCAAAATCGTCCCCGATATCAACATCGTCAACGTGGAGGAACTCCTCCAACCCGAAGGGGATGTCGAGGCAAAAAAAGAGCAGGAGACGGCTGCACTTGAAGTCACTACAACCACTTTTCTAGGAGGGCACTCAGGTATGCATTCTCCACCCTTTTCTCAAGACTCACCCATGTCCACTGTAGCCATGGTCGAAGGTTCCCATCAGTCTCCCCTGTAGGGCCACTCATCCCCTCATGCGTCACCCGTGGCTAGTCCAAGTCTGTTCCACGATCCTAGCTGGGATAAGTCCATTGAAGTCACTTCACCCACTCACGCTGCCACTCCCTTGATTCTTAGCAGAAGCAGAGGTATCACTTTGACGCCGAGTCCCACCACCCAATTCCTTGTCTGGAATGATGTGGCCCCCATTGCCGAAATGCCCTCCACACCCACCACCGAACCTCCTTGTGAAGCATCCCCCATACACTCCCTGTATTTGTTCACTCCTTTGGCTGGTGACCCAACCTTGTTTGAGTCTGAGATGTCCTTGATCAAGGAGTACCCCCTTGCCGAGAAGCTTCTCCAAGCCCGACAGAATACCGACAAAATCCTGAAGGAGGCGAGAAAGAAAAGAGGGCGAGCGATGACTCAAGTTGAAAAATGCATCGTGTTTGATTTGAAAGCTAGGAAGATGCACAAGATCAAGAAGGTCCCTAAGGTACAAAAGCCTCTGGATGAAATGACTCCAGCAGACTATGATTACCAGGAAACACCTAAGGACCTGGTGCATCTAAATGTAGACAATGAATCGGCATCCATGCATGTTCAAATTAAGACCTTTAGGGCTCATGCAGTCATCGCCAACCAGCGCAGTATCGAGGCCGAGGCCACCAACATTAAGCTAGAGGAAGATTTGGCAAGGGCCCACTCCAAGTTGGCAGAGTTCGAGGAGCAGTGCAAGGCCATGAAAATGGAAACACGCACTCTAAAGCTGCAAGTTCTATAGCTCTAGAGTACTAAAGAAAATTAGGTGCAGAGACAAGCCAAAAATGATCTAAAGGCCAAAGATCTAGAAGGTAGAATTGCACAAATGCAAGCCCAACTATACAAGAAGGAAGACCTGACGGTGTTTGATAGGAGCAAAATTAAGGAGATTCACACCCATTTGCTCAAGAATTTTAGGTCTCGGTGTTCCAGCGCCCTCACGATTCTAACCTTCATCACCGAAGCCTAGCACGCTATTGCCGAAGGAGGGCCAATCATTGATGAAGTCATGCAGAAAGCCAGGAGCAGGCTCAAGTTAGCCTTCGATGTCCAGAATGCGAAATATCAAGACTTGCAGGTCACTGCGATGACTCGGACGACTAGGGATTGGTCCACGGCCCAGGACACAGTTCGCGCCTTCTTTTCCAAGGTGCGAAAAGCTCAGAAGGTGAGAAGGCTCCAAGACATTTTTAACAATGAGCAGCGCGTCTCGATGAATTATTTTTAGGACCTCTTTTCCTTGGGTTTCTCGAGTTTCACAGATGATGACGGGAACCTTCTGACTAAATATGACCTCAAACCAGTCTGGCTCCAGTTCGAGGGTGATGTCTCGGAGATAGACGGGTGGGCGGAGCCGATCTTGGAAGGGAATATAACCAACTTCATCTTGAGATACTGCAAGATGGTAGCATGCCTAAACGATTTATTCATCAGGGCCAAACATGTTGACATCGGGTAAATTGATCGATTTCACGTTTTGGTTAAGGCATTACAAGATCAAGAACCATTCCAAAAGGGTGCCTTGGCTCATGTCCGAAGAACGATGAAGCACATCCCTGATCGCCTCGAACCATCGCCTCAGCCAAAAGCCACGCCAGAGGAAGGAGAAGAAGAAGGAGAAGAGGAACAAGAAGAGGGATAGACCGTAGAAGCAGGGTCTAGGGAAAACCAGTAACTCCGTAGCCCAATGGATCAGGACTAAAGGGTTCTTTTGTTGAGACGAGCTCGTCACCCCGCGAGCCGCCAAGAATGTTGACATTTTTTGTCACATTATACAAGGGGTAGAAGAATAGTAGAATTTTGTATAATATTTCCTTGTCGAAAGTTTTTCTTTTATTTTAAGTTACATCAATTTTGACTCTCCCTATCACCCCTTTTATAAAATGTAGAAGAAAGAGCTTTGCGACCAAACAGGCCAAGGAAAATAACTTCGTCGAAGGAAAAGAAGGAGAATGCGGAAAGAACTTCGGCCCCGAAGCACTTCAAATCATCACTTCGGGTGAAAACCTTGTGAAGTAATATCGCCAAAGGAAATACAAAGATAACGCTTCACACCCGAAGCATTTTTAGAAGCTGCTTCGGGTAGAGGTTTTGCGAAGCAGCATCCAAACGACTTTGCCAAAGGAGGAGAGCATAATCCAAATCAGCTAAGGTAAGGAAACTACTTCGGGACTGAAGTATTTCTGACACCTACTTCGGCCAGTTTTCACCCGAAGTAGTGGTGCCCGAAGCAAAATGACAATGTGTCAAAAACAAAAAAGTGCTTCGAGAGGATATTCCCCGAACCATAGTTTTGAGAAAGAATCGGGCCGAAACATTTTCCAGCCGAAGCAGTTTCGCCAGCAAAGGACGGAGGGCCCCACTTCAAAGATGAAATCCGCTCGGCACTCGACACCCCCGAAGTAGTTTTGTGAAGACCTATTTTGCGAAGACCAAATCAAGGAGAAACTACTTCGGCCCAAGGCTTTGGCGAGGCAGAGATATAGCGAAGCACTTTTCAGGCCCATGTTCCAAGACGGGCATCTTCCCAAGGTGATTGAAAGCCCCTTATAAATGCCCCTTTTCTTTCTCGATAAGTCCGTTGACCATTTTTGGCAAACGAAAGGGACGTAACAGTCCTCGAAGTAAAACCCGATGAGCGTAACGATCACTCAAGAATATTATCCAGAAGCTAGGGACACTCGAGAGGTGCATTAAATGAATGTTTCCATGGTTGACCCAGTCACAGTTGCCAGTTTTGGTAGCCGATTTGAGAGATCATTCATAGCAGTAGCGAGGCATCGATTTCTCAGGGCCCGAGGGTGTACTCTGCCATTTTTTATAATAATGACTCAGAGGGCCGGGTCCTCTATAAAAACCCAGGCTTTGTAATGTGAAAAGGGGGAGGAAATTTTTGCTAGAAAGTTGCTATAACTTGATGTCTTACGTTTAATACTAAAGACCTTTTGTGCTCTATTTCTCTCTTTTATGCTGCCTTCTGTGTTTAATTCTTGTCTTTTCTCATTCACGTACTGAGACTCTGAATCCTGAATCCGGTGTGCGATCGGGGACAAAACCCCTGAAATTCGCCCTAAAGGATACATAGTAGAGGAAAAATGCCTTATTCCCTTATCTCAATCACTTTTACTCTGACTAAATTCTAGTGAGAGAGAAAGGAGAACCCTGCGAACCTGTCCATAGGATACATAGGAAGTTTGGCATTTCGTTTCTTTCATGTTATTCTTGGTATTTCTTGCTGCTATTCGAGTTGTTAGCAAGTAATCGTGCTTCCTGTTCTCTCCCACCTTAAATCATCATCTTCTAACCCTTACTCTTTTTATTTCTTTCTCTAACCCTTACCCCTTTTTATTTCTTTTCCTAACCCTTACTCTGTTTATTTCTTTCTTGCACTCTTGTCTCAAACCCCAAAAGTAGATTAGTATAGGAGCCGACCTTTCTTCGAAGATTGGCATGAGGGGCATCTCTTCCCCCCGGCATTTCAATGTTGGTCGTAGGTCCAGGGCGCGCAAACCCATCGAAATTCCTTTCCTGTTCGGATTTGATGACCAACAGTAACAAGGAAATTCAATGTGATTCCTAAAGGTATAGTTTCTCTTGAAAAGATTTTTGATATTGATTACAAAAGCAAGAGTTGTAATAAAATCTCAATCCCGCATGATGCTTATAATTCTATTGGTCTTGGGATTAGTAAAGACCCACATATACTCATAGGAAAGGCTTGCACTCATCATGAACAAGAAGGGATTGTACTGGATCTTAAAGATTACGTTGATGTAATAACATGGATTTATGAATTTAAAGACTTATAATGAAAACATCATAACACATACTATTCATTTAAATCTAGATTCCAAACCATTTAGACAAAAACAAAGACCAGTTAACCCATTTCTAGAGCCTCTTACACAAAATAAGGTTAAGAAATTGTTGGATGCTAAGATTATTTTTCCAATCAGACACTCGACATGGGTAGCAAATATTTTACCAATTAGAAATAAAATAGGTGAAATCCATTTGTGTATTGATTTTAGGAATCTCAATAAGGCTTCACAAAAAATAACTACCCTTTGCCTTCTATTGACCATATTTTACAAATGGTTAATGGTTATGAGATGATGTATTTTCTTGATGGTTATTCTGGATATAACCAAATTCTTATTGACCCAAAAGATAGAATGAAAACTACCTTTACCGTGAAGTGGGGTACCTTTGATTATAGAAGAATACATTTTGGATTGCTTAACGCAGATGCCACATTTCAAAGAGCTATGGATTATGCATTTAGATATTTGATAGGTAAATGCATAGTTATTTATGTTGATGACATTCCTATTTTCTCAAAGAACATATTTGACCACGTTAATAATATGAGAAAATTTCTTCAAAAGTGTAGAGAGCATGGCATTTCACTAAATCCTAAAAAGTGCATTTTTTGAGTAACTGAATGTAAAATTTTAGGCAATATCATCTCAAAAGATGAAATTTCCATAGATATTGTAAGAATCAAATTCATCCATAAAATCCCTCTTCCTGGTAGAAAAAAAGAATTACGATCATTTTTTGGGAAAATCAACTTTGTCAGGAAATTCATTTTAGGATTTGCTGAAATAGTCAAACCATGATATGTTGAAAAAGGATGCTAACATTAATTGGACTGGTGAAGCTAAAACAACTTTTCAAGATGTTAAAAATGCAATATCTTCTACACATGTGCTTGTGAGTCCTAATTACAAGAAATCTTTCTATATTTATTCATTTGCTTCTTAACATTCTTTTTCCAGTGTATAAAATTAAAAGAACGAAGATAATTCAAAAAATCCTATTGCTTTATTGAGTTCACAACTAATCTATGCACAGTTGAAATACACTATTCTGGATAAATAGGTATATGCTCTTTTCAAAACTATGAAGAAGATTATTACATTTTACACAGTAGAATTTTTGAAATCGTACCTGACCCAGTTATCAAAACAATATTGATGCAGAATGAGCTGGGAGAAAGGAGAGGTAAATGAATGACTACTTTGTAGGATTTTGATTTAGAGATTCGTCCGATGAAGCTTGTTAGAGGACAAGGTTTGACAAAGTCTCTATCTAAAATCGATCCTCAAATCATGTTTCAACAATACACTACAAAAAGCATCACCACAGATGAATGGTATAATGACATTGTGTATTTTATTTTGAATGGTAAGTACCCCAATCACTTTAATGCTATGCAAAGAAGAGCACTTTGATTAAAAATATCTAATTTTATGATTAAATATGGTGTGTTATACAGAAGAAATCACGAAGGAATGTTCATTAGATATTTTAGTAAGGATGAGTCTATGCAAATACTTAAGGATTTTCATGGTAAGTATGGGATGGGGTACGGATCAACTAATGCCACATTTTCAAATATACACATACCCATGTTTTCTCTTGCCATACATGTTAGATTACCACCAAAATAGAACGAAATGCCTCCATGCCTTTACAACCACTATTTGACGCTAGACCATTTGCATAATGGGGTTTAGATTTTGTAGGAGTTATAAACCCAAAATATTCATCTAGCCACAAATACATTTTAACCACCACATATTTGTGTACCAGATGGACTGAAACCATTCCTACTAAGAATTGTACTTCTAAAGTGATTCAATTTTTAGGACACATTGTTACTAGATTTGGTATGCCATATTCTATTGTTTGTGACAATGGTTCTGCTTTCATTTCACTTTAGTTTGTAGAATGGGCATATGACAATAAGGTAAGAATAAAGTTTTCTTCAAATTATTACCCACAAGATAATAACAAAATCTACTAATAAGAAGTTACTGTCAATCATTAAGAAATTGTTGGAAATGAATCCTAGAGACTGGCATAACAAGTTCAAATATATTTTATGGGTGGATAAAACTAGATTAAAAGGATCCATTCGTACTTATCCTTATCATTTAGTTTATGGTCAAGATCCTATTTTTCTTGCTAACCTAAAATTGCAGACTCTTCAGTTTATGAAATATTATCTTGAAACTGATGATAAAATAGAGGTAAGATTTACTCACTTAATGAGTCTAAATGAAAAGAGGGAAGATGCCCTACAACATCTTAGTAAGCATCAAGGGGTTGTTAAAAGGTGGTTTTCCAAGAGAGTCAATGTCAAAGTCTTTAATATTTTTCATTTGGTTTTGTTGTGGGATAAGGCATAAGAAAGGAAGGGTAATCATGATAAATTTGATAATATTTGGTTAGGCCCCTACCAAAATTTCGAGATTCTTAGGGAGAATGCATTTAGATTGTATAATATGAGTGGAGAGAGTATTCCTTTACCTGTTAATGGGTATTTATTAAAGCATTATTTCCATCCCTAAGATAGAGAGCACAATCATCACTTGTATATATTCATTTCTTGTACATAGTTTTTTGGTTTTGCAAGTTTTGCTTGTGTATAACTTTATTGTTTTGTTTTGGTTTTTGCTTGTACATAGTTTCGTGTATATGTAACATTTTGATGCAGTCATCACTTGTTTGTTTATTTTTTTGTGTTTCCTTTTTTGAAGTTTATTTTTCCATTTTTGGGCTTTCAATAGTGCAGATTCATGCCAAATTTTATATTTTGGTTTCTGTTCAGATTTTGCTTCTTCATTTTCACAACATGTTTTTGTTTTGGTTTTCCAGATTGTAGTATGGTTCTGTAGTTACGATAAACTTTTATAACTTTTTTGGAAATGTTGCTTAGTCATGGAAGATGAATTGCTTGGTTGAGATGAAGTGAAACTGAAGTTTGTGAAATTAGATTATCTAGTAGTTTTTCTTGAATTATGGATTATAGTGGTGGACATTGAAGTAATGCAACATTTTGCTGAAGCTTCACATGTAAAATCACATTTAAAGGATATTTTTGACTCTTGAAGGATGAAATCATTCTGCTTTGTTGATTAGGAAAAAAAATTATACCCTCTATATTAAGCCTTAGATGATCTCTAACCTAAAAGGTGCATGTGATATTTGAAAATAAATCAAATGTTTATAAAAAAGCAAATCAATCAAAAGCCTAGGTGGTTTAAATAATATCTACCGGGGCTACAGACACCTAGATGGTAGTAGAGAAAGGTTTAAAAGATATCAAGGTCATCTCCATCGAAGCTATGGATGCTTGACTGACAATGGAGCAATGCAGAGGTAAATTTTTATGAGTAACATTTTTCAAAGCCTAATTGCAAAACATATGATGAAATTTTGATGCATTCAAAAATAGATAATGAATTCACAAAACACACACTAAGCTAAAGCAAATGAAGTGTTTACATTCAATTGAAGTTATTTAACCCCATATTTCTCGGATGTTACTGGATGATTTATATTTTGCTAATATTTGGTTTTCTTGGTTTCAGATTGGGTTCTTTATCCAGAATGCTCAGGAGCATTTTCCAGCAAAGTCACCATTTGTTTTTGTCATTGCATAACTTACCCCAATTTGGAGACACACCTGAAATTTTGACATTAATGTGAAATTTTGTTTGCATTGAGTGTTTTGTTGATAAGTTTTAACCTAGAAATATTTCATATGCTTGAACGCCACTCATTCCAAATACAAATTCATTTTCATGCCATTGGTGAGAATGTGCTTCCCTCTATGCCATATGATAAAAATAAAGTTTTTATCTCATTCAATATAGAGTGAATTATCCAATGGATATATAAAAAAATAATGTAAGGTTTATATTATATATATATATATATATATATAATAAAAAAAATAAAAAAACATAATAATAATAAAAAGGAAATAAATAAAAAAATAATAATATCATTACAAGGTAATTCTTTTCCACCTTATGGATTTGAATAATGTAACTTTTGAATTGATTGATTGTGTTTACGTATCCATGTTACTAAAAATGGTGGTACAATATACAAGGTGGACTCTATCGACAAGCGGATGTAGCACGTGAGCACGTCCAATGCGGTCAATGACACGATTTCCAAGGTACTACTAGGGTACAGTTTTTGAGGATCGACATAGTGGCATAATTTTTGAGGTGAACCCCGACCCGACAAACCAACGAATGTAGTGCCAGAGCGTGATCAACACAAAGGCACAGACCAAGGAACCACTAAGGCTTAGCTGAGTCACTAGTGAATGGATAAACACGAGAGACAAATTGATTGCATTAGGGACATCCATAGTGATAGCACAATAGTGATAATTATGCTAGAAATATCTGTGTAGAAGTGTCATTTGTCTGTAAAATTGCATTTGTATCCGAGGAGTTGTGCATTGGGTGTGGTATCTATGTTAAGAAATATCTATTTGAAACTCTCCAGATTATGTACCTCTCAAAATATTTAGATAAAGTCATAGCACAAACCTGACTGGGCACCCCTTGGACCTCTGCATAGTCTAGATCCATTCGAAATATTCCTCAATAAAAGTGGTTCGTCTTGATGTGATATTCCAAAATTGATGTTCCATTTACTAGAGAACCTGGTTTTATCAGATGGACATCTGAGGAAATATATTTGGTTTTTAGTTGCTTATCCAAATTGCACCATTCATAGAGGGTGAAATCAATTTCAGCGTGGTTATATTAAGGTTGGCAGTAGGTGATTCAAGCTGACCATGCTTGATGAGTTTTATTTTTTTAATGATACCGAAATTGGTGAGGTTGGATTTATGAGCCACTAGTTGTGAATCTATGATCTGTACATTTTGTAAATTGGTTGATGGGATAGGTGCCAAGGGTATAGCCAACGTGGTTCCTAATATTTCAAGTTAGCAAGATAATCAAGATGGGTCTCGATTTGAAATGTGCAGCTACTATTGACGATTTGAAGTGGGTTTGCAAACATTAACATGCAGATTCTGAGTATCAGATTAGTTGCAAAACCACCAAAAGGGGTGATAATACGCAATTCTTATCCAAGAAATGAGAAGTCACCAAGGTTATACGTAAAATTAATTATTTATGTCAATATTAATGGAAGACAAAATGCAATGTAAATATTACTTCTAGCATGGGCTATATGTATTTGCAATCTTGCCAACTCGTGAGAGACAAAGGTGAATGAAATATGTTTTAAACTTGGATGATTATACTTTTAGCGTATGGCAAAAGCATTTCCAAAAGGTTTTTAAAACTAATGGACCATTTTCATCATGTATCCTGGGCATTTTTAGCACTTGAGAAGATATATATATGGATGTGGTGGTTACAAGTTGAGGAGAATAAATAAGGAGAACAAATGTTGGTTGAAGAAGGCGTTATGAAAATAAATGAGCAGAAGAGAAATTGAAAGGTTTTGTGTGAAAATTTTAAATAGCCATTGAATCCCACGAAAAAAGTGGTAGGAGAATATTGGCAGCGAGTGCATGTTGGAAATTGGATTTTATTGAAGAGTGTCTCCTTCCTCGTTGCTGGACTGCAGAAATTTCACCATTGTAATCCATTTGAAGCAAGGTATTATGAAGGAAAAAAATTTAATATCTTTCATTTTGTAATATATTGTTTTTTTTTAATAAGTTATATGCATGCGGATGGTATACTTATTCATTTTTTTAATATATTGTGTTATTCCCTTAGAAGATTGCATCACATTAATTTTGGGTTATGTGAATACTGACCAGTTTAATGTTGATTTAGGTTCAAAATAATTATTTATGCAGATTCGGGTTGAAATTTTAAAATTTACAACGACTTGTTCCTTTTATTTTATTTTCTCAAACCCTAAATTTTACATTTTTTTATAATTTCATCAATTATAATAAAATAAAATCAAAACCCAAAAAAATAAATATATGAATTTCAACATTAAAATTCAAATTTTTATTTTACGTAAGTTCACATTTTTAATGGAAATTTGAGGTTTTAAACTTTGCACAATTTTTCCAAATAATCAATTAGTTTCATTTTATGAAAATTGAAATTTCAATAAATTCCAATTTTTCATTAAAGTGAATAATTAATATGATATTCCAAAGTTTTTACATGGAAAAGTTAGATTTAATCATTTCATTTTTATTTTCAAGCAAATATTAACAATAAAAAATAAAATTTGATTAACAATCGAAGATAAAAATTGATTAACAATCGAAGATAAAATTTGATTAACAATCGAAGATAAAATCAATTAAAATCAAAATTTCAAAGGTTAAAATCAAATATTTATCAAATTTTGAAGGTTGTTAGTTGATCAATAATTTCACATTTTCATAAATTCCATGAACAACAAAATCATTGTAAATCAAATCAACCCAAAATAGGCCCCTTGTTAACAAGTATATGCAACATTGAGGTATCCAGTTAGCTTTTAGCATTTTACATTTTTCACTAAGCATTGCAAAGAGATTAACACATTAAATAAAACCTTGGAGAAATTACAAATATTTCCTTGCAAGAGAGGATATTCGGGTAGAATCTTGATTGTGAGTATATTATTGTGATTGGACAAAATATCACTCAACAGGTATAAAGAAGTTCTACAATCATCTACAAAGCACAAGCAACTCAAAGAAAGGAGTGCAAAAACCAAGGTTAACTAGAATAAACTCTCATTAAGTGCAAACACAACCATTGAAGAAAGAATCATAACATCTAGGTTAATCATTTGCAAAGTTCAATGATGCGGTGCAAAGTTTGGTAAGGGAAGACATCTCATTGGCAAGAGTAACATCCATCCACATGGTAAGAGAAGACATCTCATTGGCAAGAGTAATGTTCATTCACGTAGTAAGAGAAGACATCTCATTTGCAAGGGTAACGTTCGTGCCAAGTGTAATACCATCTAGAAGTATAACGTGCTTTGTTAGAAACCCTAATTTTTTGCCTACATAAACCATAACCCTCACCTATAGCATCCAAGAAGGGCAATTAAAGAAAGGGCACATGAATTGGAAGTGATAATTCAAAACTGGTCTTCACAGTCGATCAAGTCATGGAGCACGCAAGAAAAAGTTGGTGGAGGTATTTTCATTTGCTAAGGTTATTTTATATGCTTTAATCAAAATTGAAGATATATAGTTTTATAAGCTTTTATTAAAAGGAGAAATAAAGAATTATAAAATAAAGAAGTTATTTATTAAAGCCTTGTTATTAAAGTTAAGATAGGAGTGATAAGTAGTAGATTGAAATTATTCTCTTTGGAGTTATAAGTTTTTGAGTTGAAGTTTATTTTTAATAATAGTTTTTTGAAATTTAAAGTTTATAGAATATTTGCAAATTAATTTAATTTGGGAGTCAAAAGGAATTCTACTTCAATTAAATTTGCAAAAATTTCTTATTTTCTTAGTTTCTAAGTATTAGGGAGATACAAGGAAGTATACTTCATAGGTTTTATATTTTAGAAACTTTAAATTTATTTAAACCTAGGGAGTTTCAAGGAAGTCTTTTTCCAAAACCAAAATTTGCAAATTTAATGGATAAGTTACCAAGAGGAACTTTTCAACATAGAAGATGTTATCAAAATATAAAACCATATTCTTCAAAAGGAAAAGTTCAAGAACAAGGTACATCAAGTGAGCAACATCATACTCAAAACTCTTGTCAACAATGCAAAATAATTTCAAGTAAAACCAATCATATGATTCAAATAGAAAGAGATCTTTGGTATATAGATTTAGGTGCTAGTCATCATATGACTAGTAATTTATAATGGTTTGATTGCTTGGAAGTCAAAGATAATTTCTATTTGAAAATTGTTGATGATAAGAGGTACCTAGTTCATGGAAGTGGTTGTGTAACACCTAGTGCACCATTCTTAGACTTTGTATTGAAATATGTTATGTATGTTCCAGGGTTGACAACCAATCTCATTTTAGTTACTAAACTAGTTGAAAGTGGAAGGTCAATTGAGTTCAAATGTATAAATAAACACAATAAATGTCTTATCAAGAATCAAAATATAACAGAGGCTACAGGGTCAATTAATAATGGAATATATGCTCTAGATTTAATTAGTTTTTATCAAGAGCTTATCTTATTTTAAGATAATATTGTTGAATATTCTAAAAGACAAAGCATAGGAAATTAGAATGTAAAACCTTTCTACCATCGAAGATATTAGGTGAATCCTAAGTTCAATATGATGAAAAATATGTGAGGACAATAAAATATCACTTGAAAAAGAGGACCTTGATTGAAGACTAAAGTCTTAAATAACCAGATAATGTAATACAGGGGGGTGTTGGAGTATATTACATTAATTGGTACATGCTAATGTACCCCCATGGTATACCTTGTAAATATTAGACTAGGGTTAAGTCTTAGATTAGAGTGTGAGTAAATATTTTATGTAATGTAAAAATGTGCAAGAAATACACAAGTGTCATGTAAGCAAGTGTGCAAGTGTTATGTATGTATATATGCACAAGTGTCTTATACATAAGTGTGCACATGTGTTCTTTGATTTAGAAGTGTTATGTGAAGAATCATGTCCAAGTGTGCATACAAGATAGAGTCATGTGTATGCAAGTTTCAAATAGAGAAGCCAAGATTCATGAGACTTGGCATAAGGAAAGGAAGAGTCAAGTAACCAAAGAGTCATCCTACTATGGCTATATATTACTCCATAGCCTATGTTGTCTATATCGTCTACATAGTGAACATAGAAAGCATTGTTATTGTATGAGAGTTTTATGATACATTTGTAAGATAAAGAGGAGTAATAAAGATTGCATACACTTGAGCAACTAATATTGTAAGTTGTTCTATACATGTATGATTCAAGTTATTACATTTATATTTATGCTTATTATTGAATGTTAGTTGATATATTATAAGCCTTGATTTTACATATTAGTTGGCTCATATTATTCTTAGTTATATTATTATCTTGATATTACAATATTGCGACTATCATATATTTGATCCTATGAGTTTACATTAATATTAAGGCTTCAAAATCCATCAATTGAATCTCTTAAGAAGAAAATGAAAATAGATGAATCATTTCTAGAAAATATATTCCATTCTTCTTGTAGTGTTGATATTCCAAGTTCATCTAACTCAAGAATTTATTATGATGCACTAAGTGAATGTCCAAAAGCTACTATATAGGAAAAGAAAGAAACATATGTTTCTCAAGACAAAGGCAAAAGAAAAATTATTGTACAAGAATTTGATGATAATGAGAGAGTTCAAGAGACTTGTAATATTGAAGCTATAAAGATTGAAGAACATAAATATGATGATGAACACAAAGTAGAAACCAAGCAAGGAGAAATTGAACCTGATGAAGCTCAAGTAGAAGATCACATGTATTGCAAGGTCACTTGAAGATTGAATATCAAGATGAAGACTATGATTGAAGACTAAAGTCTTCAATAACCAAATAATGTAATACAAGGAGGTGTTGGAGTATATTACATTATTTGGTACATGCTAATGTACACCCATGGTAACTTCATGGTACAACTTGTAAGTAATATATTAGGGTTGAGTCATAGTTTAGAGTGAGTAATATTTCCATTTTTATGTAAGTGTGAATATGCAGGATATGCACAAGTATCATGTAAAGTTGTAATATGTAGGAAATGCACAAGTGTCATGTGAGTTAGTGTGCAAGTGTAAGTTAAGTCTATGTGCACAATTATCTAATATGTAAGAGTGCAAATATATAATGTAAAGATGTGCACAAGTATCTTAGATAGAGTATGCAAGTGTCAAGTAGTCAAGCCAAGATTCATGAGACTTGGCATATGGAAAGGAATAGTCAAGTATCCTAAGAGTCATTCTACTATGGATATATACTCCATAAGGATACTTCATATGTGATCAATAAATCAATCAATAATTCATTCAATCAATCATTCAATCAATAAAGAGATCACATTAAGGAGAAGAGCAATTAATATTGTAAGTTGTTCTACATGCTTAGTACTTTTATGATTCAAGCTATTTACATTCATATTGTTGCTTATTAGTGAATGTTATTTGATATATATATTTTTGATTGATTGGAAAATAGAGGGTTTTGAAAGGAGTCCCAAAACCTTTTATAATAAGCCCAAGGGGGAGAAAATAGACTAGAGGTCACATGCTAACCACCCTATAACTAAAGCCAAATAGAAAAAACATAACCATCCTAGATTTAGCCATCCCACAATCTTACCTGCTATGAATTTTGTTTTACATAAATTGGTCTAGAAACCAAGTAAAATAGATCCTACAAATCGAAAAAAACCAACATATTCATAGCACAAAGGTGAACCATAAGAGAATTTGGAATAGAGCACTATAGTTTGAACTAAAATTAAAAATTTGACTCTCACCCAAATAGTAGCACTCAAAAAAGGAAATAAAATTCAAAATAAATCTTCCTACCCAACAGGGTTTGAAAAATGTTCCTACCTGGTAGGAAGCAATGTTTTGGAACATGTTGTACTCAATCCAAGGGTGCCCAATTTGAAATTTGAAATATAAAACCTTGTATCCTAAATTGGGAGTCCAACAACAATTATCTTACCATTTCTAGAAACCCTATTTATGGGTCTACACAAAACCAGTAAAATAGACATTTCCAACTAAGAGCAAAGAACTCCAACTAAAAATCCATAGAGAAAACCAGCTGAAGGAGAATATAAATTTGAAATATAGGCTCCATGACTATTTTATCATCCACAAGGAGCCTTGAAGTCAAAAGAATAGACTACCAACAACAGGAAAAATAGGCTCACACAATAACATAACACATTCTAGCTAGAACAACATTGGTATACAAGGCTATGTTTCAAATCCTAACCCTTAGGCCCGCTTAGACACTTAGGGCCTGGTAATCATGGGTACTACCAAAGGGGTCTCAAGGGTAATACTCACTTGAAAAACCAGGGAGAAATACCTTGAGCACCCCAAAAGAGGGATGAAAAAACTTTCAATCCCTGTGGGTACTAACCCCACAGGCACATAGAAGAAACATTTTCCAACTAGGAAGAGAATCCAATAGTTGAAGCATGGCCAACCACTGCCACCCAATCTTATAGAGACTATTTTTTTGCATATTAGCCTACCACCCAACCAAATGCCCAACAAGAATGAGAACACCACTTTAGAAAACTAGGAACTTGGAGCAGAGGGGATCTCGCACAATAGCTTCCTAGGAACCAACAATGGGTCAACACGACCAAGTAGGAGTTAATATCCACAACCCACCACAGAATCTCTTGATCCACTAGAGATATCTGATTTGATGAACTCCATCTTCCCGCTCTCTTGCAAAACAAAAGACCAAGAGGTAAAAAGGGGTTCCAACTTAGTTGGAGAGAAACATGAATCCAAAGAGAAATCAACCGATTATCTTTGAGGAGGTTCCCAAGTAGCAAAGAGGGCTTCAAGCTTAGAAGGTGAAAATTGTGAATCCAAGGAGAATGTTATTTGATATATTATTAGCCTTGATATACATATTAATTTTCTCATTCTATTCTACTCATATCATTATCTTCACCTTATAGTATTGTGGCTATATTATATACGATCCTATGTATTTCAAATACTATTAAGGCTTAAAAATCCATCATTGTTCCAATGTGATTTTCTATAGCTTGATTATGGAATATATAACCTTTTCAATGTAACGATTAAAACAAGATTTATTTTATCATATTCTAAAAAGGTGCTAGTGATTTATCTTCACCTACCTCCATATATATATACACACTTTCAACCCTAATATTTTCTCATGCTGATTTAATATCATTTGTATAAGTTTGATTTATGAATTTTATTATTCTAAAATTTTATATATTATCCTATTATTGATAAACATAATGAATGCTTGATCATTGTTGTTCCTAACTAATAAATTTGGAAAGGTATGATTGGTTATATGTATTAACATGATTGAATTACACTTCCATTACATCATTGATTGGATTATAATTTTATACATCATGGTAGGGTAATTAGTAACATTGAAATAACAAATTTTTTGTTCATTTAAAGGCTGGTGTGATGATTGCATGTTTTACATGGATTGTATTGTTGATTAATGGATGGAGTTATTTTTATTGCTTCATATTCATTAGTTTAACTAGACATTTAGTTTGATGTATGAAATAAAATTTCCTTGAAAATAATTATTATTCTTGTATTATGTAAGATACACTCACCTCTAGGAATTCTATATGCTTGTAAGGATGATAGGAGGTCGACTCCTCTAGGTAAGAACAGCCCATCCATTCTAAACTGGTTAGGATTGAGTTAAATTATTTCTAAAATATGTATTCGCACATTGTTGCCTTCTTTTCATTACACAAAAATAAAATGGTACAAACTATATAGTCTAGTCATCTAATAACACCTCCCTAGAAGGTAGTAGGAGGTGGTTGATTTTAATTAAACAAGGATACTCAAAATCTAATGAGTCTTTGAGAAGTATGAGTATCTACTCTCTTACATAATCAATTTGATATGATAAGTAAAATAGATCAGGTCTACTTTGGTGAGAAACAAAATATCTAGTTTAGGTGGAATTGATAGTGAAGGGTCTTCAAGTAGATATGGTGCTCTGTAGAGGCTAGAGTTGTAGCTTGATTTTCTAGCATCTAGATCTTGAAGTTAATTTATGGTTTAATTATTAGTTGGTGTCTATTTTTATAGTTGCTTGTGGTAACCTAGTTGGGTAACTATGTTTTTAATGTGAGTGCAATGATTGGACTTGGGTAGGTGGCAAGTCAATGATGAAAATAACTTGGTGTTTAATTAATATATTAAAAAAGGTGCTAGTTTTATAACTTGAGAAGGGGGGTTATGACACCTATGAGTAGAGGCACATTATCCCAAACATCTAAAAATGTTCTTTCATTTAGGAGAGGAATAATATCCCACATCTAAATCTCATATTTTTATACAAAGTGGACTCATCTGCTTTAGGGAGACATAACAGATATGCCCATATAAAATTCTACTACTATTATCTACTTTAACCACCACATCATCTTGGCCATTCTTCTTAGAGAAAGAGGAAGTTGAAGAGGGATCACTAAGCTTATGCATATAACCAAAATCATTGCAATATCTAGGTAAATGAACAATTTTATTGAATGTTGAGAAACCAAGAGTCATCTCTTCATAATAAACCATCTAAAAATAGGAATCATCATAAAGAATCTTATGTTGACCACAATGCTATGTCATGTGCCATGTTCCTCTTGTATCTATAATACATTGCCCTAAAGATATGGGGCCCAAGAGCTAACCCTCATGCTCATAATCACATCATGTAAGGAAAAAATAAGCACCACCACCCTCTTTTTTTGTTGCCTCAATAAAAGGACCCTCATTTTGGAAAAAAATGCAAATAAGTGATACCAACAATTACAAGAAATAGTCCATGAAATTCCTATAAAAATCCATTCTTCTATTGGTAGCATGTAGAAAAAATAACACCACCATGTTGAAGAGTTCAAAAAAATCATGTGATTAAAAAAGAGAGCTCCAAATTCTTTTTTATGCAAAATATATGGCCTCTAAAGATTTGCTTCTCCATGCACCAAAAAAACTTCCAATATTTTGTAAATTTAAATTTTCAAAAAATTCCATGATATAAAAAAAGGTTCCACATGTCACAAATCTTATTTCCACCACCCATCTCACTTGTCCACTACTAACTGGACATGCAATAAATGTTTTTTTCCATTTGGATCTTGATTTACCAACACTTTGTATATAC
The DNA here is from genome assembly GCA_028583015.1 of Wollemia nobilis. Lineage (NCBI taxonomy): Eukaryota > Viridiplantae > Streptophyta > Pinopsida > Araucariales > Araucariaceae > Wollemia > Wollemia nobilis. The sequence goes on from JAQPPZ010001683.1 coordinate 2,218,973, forward strand.
AAAAAATGTATTTTTTCACTACCAATTGGCTACCATGTTGGTCGTAAGTGGGAAACCTCAATTAAAAAAATATAAAGAATAAAAATAAAGGGGTTGAATTTGTGACTCTCCAAACAATAAAAACTTAAGGAAATATTCCCACACAATTGACCTAAGAGTCCATTACAAAAAATGGAATGAGTCATACTAAACCAAGATGTGCTTTTGACAATAGGAAATTGGTCCTCTAAGATGAAAAAACAACACTCATGAGTTTCAAACTAGTCAATTATAGGTTTTGTAACCTTGCACCTCATATAATAACCACTTGCTTAGTCCATGCAATGTAATGTGAATGAAACAACCACCATAGATGCTTACCTTATAGCATAAAAGTGAGAAAAGAACCATATGTGTCATCCTCTTAAACCAACACACAAGATAATGGGTATATATGGGATTCAACCTAGGGCATATCCAAAATAAAAGGTTTACAATCACTTTTCTCACCATCCTAGACATCCTAATGATCTCCTTTGACAACAATCTCCATACTAGTGAGGATAATCTATCAAAAAAATTAGGGTTTTCAAATCATGTCCTTGCTGCTAAAGGGAATGATTTTTGGTAGAATTAGACCTGTATGTATTGGGTGCCAAGTGCCATGACACTCCTATGAACCCACTATGCCATAGATATTGTATTAGTAAAACTCTTTGCTATATGATAACCAAGCCTTCCATACATTTGCCTTCATGGGAAAAAAATATTGATAGATATCCATGGAATATTGTATGATAATTAAGGTAAAAATTAGGGGTTTGAAGTTAGGACCTCAAAGGAATTGGGTGCCCAAATGCATCCTTCCAATCGTACAACCTACTCTCAAATATTTTGCATGTATTATATCAACCCAACAATTGATAAATTTTTTGGAGGTCAATCCTTTGTGCTAAGGTTCCTCAATTGGGGGTAGAGATGTGTTCTTATTCTCAAATTGATTTGCAAAAACATTACCATTTTTATCTCCCTTGCATGACTTTTGGTTATCACCAATAACATGACTCTTGCTCATTAGGTCTTCCATCAAGACATGTCATCTTTGAAAAACTATTCTCTTGGTGAGGGAGGATAGTGCTTGCATGACATAATTCCACCTAACATTATGGAAGGGATGCATATCACACCTACTTATCAACTTAGAAATGCTACCACCAAAATTACAACAAAATGTTTCGTAGCTAGTATATACATAAGAGATAAAATTCCATCAAATTATCTAGTTTCATGACCCTCCTTGATGGACTTTGTGACATGGAAAACAATGTATTAATTTTATGGTGCTTTAATACTTGGTTTTGTGCAATTAAGTAGCTATGCGATGTTAGTTGATATTGAAGAACATGATACTGCTAACAAATTTCCAATGTGTAGGATCAGGTACGCTCGTGGGTGGAAGAAGTTGAGTCATCCACAAAAAGTGAGGGTACTTGAGGTTGGGGAAGTGATGAAAAGGCATATCAAGGGTAACATGGATAGATACCTTCATATAGGTATGCATTATCGGTTAGGGATAATCATAAATAACTAACCGCATTGAGCCTTAGTTGATAGCCTAGTAGCTATCGTAAATCCTTGGGCTGAGACAAGTGACTAAATTGACAGAAAGACTCCCTCTTTGTTTGTTGCATATGTTTAATTATCTTTTACTTCATCACTTGTTGCATAAATGGTTTGGAAAGCATGCATAATTTGGTTGTTTTGGGAAAACTCCTTGTTTTGCATATATTCCTTCAAAATAATAGCTTGATGTTAGTATGCAATGAGAAAACCTCTTGTTCTATAAAGAAGAAGGGGGATAATTATTTTAAATGATAATAGAGCTTCATTTATAAATAATGGTTTAATTATTTTAAATGAAGATAGAACTTCATTTACAAATGATAATTTAACAATATTAAAAGAGAAAAGAGTTTCAATATATATATATATATATATATATATATATATATAATGGTTGGTTTAGTTTATATATTGAATGGATCTTATTAATAAATAATCAAACTTCATGTTAAACCAAGGAGATATTTACCATTTATGAGAACTCTACTAGCAACATGTTTGATTAGATGGGGTGCCTGCCAATCTCAAAAATGGAGAGAACTCCATTTATGGTAGGGCTTATCTAAAGGATTTAATAATACATATAATAATATAATGTTGGTTGCCATGTTGAATAGCTACGAGGAGTTATAGCGAGTGGTGGAGTTGGGTAGAGGAGATAGAGATGCAGGAGGTACTTCGGGTAAAAAAGAAAAAAACTACATTGAGAGGAAGAAGGAATTTGTGCAAGAGCTGAGAAAAACTGTATTGAGAGGTGAATGACTCACTGTGTGCAAGAGCCGAGGGAACCACATTGAGAGGAAATGATTCACTGCATAAGGAAAAATGAGCCATGTTGAAGAGTAGTCGAGCAATAGCAAGAACAAAGGAGCTACCACAGTGTTAGTAAAAGCTAGGCAAAGGAGAGCTAAGCTCACATAACGTTACAGGTTGGTTGGAAACTTGTCTTTCATTTCCTTAGCAAATAAAGAAACTAAATATCCGCCCATGTAGAGGATTTGGAGAGCAAGTGGTTAGTTAAACCTCTCTAGTTGCTGAGAGGCCCAGGTTCAAATCTCTTGCCTCACATGTTGCGGATATGTTATGTAATGGTTCCCTCGTGGTCATAGTCTGTTTACCCCTTGTGGCCACCACCAAAAATAAATAAATAAAGAAACTAAACCATTTAAAACATTGGGGTAACGATTCCTTATGCTTGACCCAGTTGGGTCTATTTCTATTTGGACTATGTATGTTGGTTTCTTTTATGATGTTGTGGGTTGATTTTCCTTGACTAGGACCATTCTGCCATGTCAACCGTGTAATACTCTATGTCTTCCTAGGTTACTATGTGTTAGTTAGACCCATGTACTGGGGTTTATAGGTAGCTTTGACTCAACCCAACCGTTGAGAAAACCTCACTTTTACTCTCCCTTGCATCAACATATGCTGCTTGAAGGGTGATAGTGTTTGAAATCCCTTGTTGGCTGTAGCCTTTGCTTTGAGAAAACTCCAACCTGTATTGCATCTCCATTCTGAAGCCTTGGATAAATCAGGTGTTGGAAATTTGTATATTTCATTCTTTGGCCGACGTAAATGATAACCTGACATCCCCTTATCCCTAATTTAAGGAGGGGAAACATCTCTCCATTGGAAAACAACATTTTAACCTTGACCATTTGATTATGTTCGAACAATGTATTGTTGCTTTAGTTTGAAGGCTATTAAGGTTTTGTTTATTTGATTAAATTAAAGAAAGTAGTCTTTAGTTGTATTAAATAAGAGATTCATGAGTTATTTGATTAAATTAAAGAAAGTAGTATTTAGTTGTATTAAATAAGATATTCATGAGTTATTTGATTAAATTAAAGAAAGTAGTCTTTAGTTGTATTAAATAAGAGATTCATGAGTTATTTGATTAAATTAAAGAAAGTAGTCTTTAGTTGTATTAAATAAGAGATTCATGAGTTATTTGATTAAATTAAATAAGGTAGTCTTTAGTTGTATTAAATAAGAGATTCATGAGTTATTTGATTAAATTGAAGAAAGTAGTCTTTGGTTATATATAAAAAAAGAAGAAATATGATTTTTTTTGTAAATAAGCTATGCGTGGCTTCTATTGGGGGCCACTCCCATTACAAAAATAAAATATTACATTGCTCTCATTACATTTCTAACAAGTTAATTAAAACATATCCAATTTTATCTTTCTATCAAAGATCGTCTTCATTTACCCTTCTATCAATTTTTTTTTCATATTCCTCAAACTGCTAAATTTTCACAATCAACTTCTTTTATATCAAATGCCTTCAAAATATAAATTTTGTCAAGATGAAATTCAACACTGCGAATGGTGAAAATATTTGCTGCCCAGCTTCTATATCTAGAAAAATCTTCTCTATAACAACATGAAAATTTCTTAATATCTTATTTTAGGGTTCTTATTCATTCCCCTAATATTCCAAGATATTACTTTCATTGTTATTTTTTTATTTTATTTGTGGGTTTACCCCACTTCTTGTTAAAACTTGTGATATTTTCTTTTGTTTTACCATATCAATACCCCTTTGTGTTTTTTTTTCTCTTTGTTTTTGCTTCTTGGGTCTTCCTCTTTTTTTTTCATTCTCAACAATACTTTCATCTTCATCAATCTCTTCAATCTTCTCACACTGCTCATAGTAAGACTTATCATCTTTAGTTTTGCCTTGTTCTGAAATATCTGAAGTGCAAGGAATAACCTCAAAAGAACACTCTTCTTTATATTTCCCTAGAGACCCAAAAGCACACTCTTATTTATTTATTGATTAGTCATAGATTGGTTATTTTATAAATTGAAGGTATGGGACTTTAATTTGTAGAATAAAAGTTGTAAGGAGTTGCTATTTACTTAGTTAATTGAATAAAGTGTTATTTGATTAATGTAAATAGAGAAGAGGTAATTTGATGAGTGGAATGAATAAAATATTATTGATTCACTTATGGGGAAATATAGTTTATTTACATAATTAAGGGTATGGGACTTTGATTGTGCTAAATAAAGGAAAGGAATGTTTGATTAAAGCAAAACTTGGGATCTAAATGTTAGTTGAAGACTCTCATTGGGTAATGAGAGGGGGAAATGAAAATAGAGTTTTCTATTGAGATCAACTATGCATTAGATGGTTTGATGCTTTGATAAAGTTTGTATAGTTGTAATTTGGTAAAGTAAATGGTAAATGCATTTAGAGGCATGCCTATCCTAAACCATGAGTGTCTTGATCCCTTACTATCCTCAAATGACCAATGGAAGAGTGGGAGGACCAAAGTTACAGATGGACCAATGCACCAATTTTCTCTCTACTTACCATTTATTTACTTATGCTCAAATAGACTAGATTTATGGGGAGATTTCCTTGATGAAATTGATGTAATGTATTATTTTTAAAAGTATGGAGGATTTACCATACTTGCTTATTTGTAATAATTATTTAAATTTTAAAATATGTACCTTTAAATTACTATTTTATTTATTTATATTTTGTATTTAAATCCTTTCTAGTTCATGTGTATCTTCCTAGTTATTGCTCTTTTAATATTTCTTTTGTTCTATGAGTTATGCTTTATTAGATTTAGTATCTAGATCTATCTTTGATTTCCTTGCTTAATATTATTAAAAATAATAAGTAATAAGTTCTAGGGTGAACTTAGAGGATAACCTAAGGGATTGAGACCCATTAGGATGAACATAGTGGACCTAAGGGATTAAGATACCTTAGGGAGAATGGTAACTAGGTTTATGGAAAGACTACATTTGAGTTAAGATAGCTTGTCGAAAGATGATATTGATAGCTTAACTCACAATACACGTAGCATACCTACACATAATGGCTTATGTAGAGTATGGAGATGCATTTATACCTTCGATTGAATGAAGGTGATAATTCTAGCTCATCGGGAATGATGATATTGATGGGCTTATTTGCATGACATATGATATGCTTACATAGATGGACTTGCATGAGGAAATATTATGAGACGTAGCTCTTAAGGAAACTTAGGGGCTTTGTTAAACATTAAGTTAACCTAAAGGTTAGGGGTTATGAATCCCTCTCCTTAGTAAAAAAAAAATCTTTCTTTTTTGTGTGTTTCTTGTTTCTTGTTTTCAGGGTTATTATAGCTAGGCACCCAACATCGAGTCTCAAACTTTATACTTCCTATGAAAGGTGATTTATCATCACATGCCTAAGTCATTTCACCATGACATATGGTAGATATTAGTTTTGTCTTACACAAACATAACCAATAATTGACACACCCAAGGAGCATCGTCCAATAAACATGCCACATGATTAGTGTAAAAGGAAATTTGAAATTAAAAAAATCACATATTTTACAATTCAAAATTGAAAATTTAGAAATTAGAGGCAAAAGGAATTTATTTTACTCAAAAGAAATATTCCTCATGACATAATCATAAAAAGTGCCAAACTAGGACCTTCCTTAAATTTCATAAAGAATCCAAAAAAATTAATGTTTGTTCATATCTTCTATGGTTGTCCCTATACAATATTTTCTAGATTAAAACTTGATAAGACATATCTTTCCAACACAACATAAAGTTGTTGAACCACTTTTATAATTTTATCAAGTGGTTTAGATGTGTTTGCCATGCACTAAATTTTGACTAAGACTTTTCTATCAACTTGGGACAATTTAATAATGATAAACTTCTTCTTTAAAATTTTAGAGACCATATAGATTATCCTCTCATCTATGCTACATCAATGCTAGAAGTTTTGAAAAGGGAATGGGTTTTCTCCATAAAAATAATAAAGAAAGCTAAAATATATAGGTAAAACTAGAATATTTTATATGTTCTCAACATAGTCAAGGAAACATTGAAATATTCCATCATAAATAATTAGTTAGCTAAATAAATTATATGTTAAGAGAAGAAAAAAATGAATCTAAATCCCAATATTAATAATATAATGATATCATATCAATGTAATTGATTGGGTGGTTAAGAGGTATTTATAGCAAATACCTAACTCCCTATATTATAATTACATATCACATTAACCTAGGTTGAAATAAGGCTTAAGGCTAAGTCAATTTCAATTACAAGTTATAAAAACCTTAATAAAGTTTTAGTGAATGTTAATCACTAGCGTAGTTTAACCAATCCCATTAGGGTTGTCTATATTAAACCATTGCCTATAGGATTACATCAATAATTCCCATAGGCTTACATCAAGAATGCTCATAGGCTTACATCAACCAATTTTGGACTTGGTACAATAATTTTAGATTACCATATTCTAAAAATAAAGAACATACATAGTGAAAAATGGAATATGAAGATATGATATTGTATTGTTAAACACAAATAATCAATCATTAACAATTAATATGATCTCTAATTGAAGTAGAAACTAATGGGTGAGCAGGAGTACAATTACTAACTAGGGTATAATGTCATAGATCCTAATAACCGTCAAATAAACATGTTATTCATAATAACATAATACAAAAATCACCCCACAAGGTGAAAATGGGCTTGTGGATCTATACAATAATGAATAATACAAAATAAGTACAGTCCACCATGTGGTAAAAAGTGAATGATTACATATTTCAATGTCCCCATAAATTTGAATAGGGCCACATATATAAGATATTATTGAAGATCTAGGGTTTTGCTCATATGTAATCTTGCTAGAGGTCATTTATCAAAGGTAGGGTTTTGATCCTATGGAATCTTGTTAAAGGCCATTGTAGAAACCCAATTTTGACACACCAAACAAAATCTTCAAAAACTAGTCACAAACGCTCCAAAACTTCTCAAAAATGGTTGCAAATGTTACAAAACCTCAATTTGATCATTCCCCATCATTTTGAGAATTATTTTTTACCTTTACCATATTCACCACCCTAAACAAATTTTCCAATGATGAATTTGGCAAGTTTAGCGATGAATTTGGTAAAACTACAAAAATTGACTTCTGACATCTAGAATCACTTCTAACCAAATTCGCCAGTTTTCGCCAGTGGTGAATTTGGAAAAATTTCAAATTTTAAACTTCATAAAATTAGATTTTGTCTCCTTACCAAATTCACCACCCGAGTTGCCAAATTCGCTAGTGGCAAATTTGGTCGACTATGGTGAGTTTGGCCAAATGACCTAGAATATTCCACATGAACTAGAGAAATATAGATTAACCTCCTCTAATCTCTGCCATTGATCCTACATGCTCCAACAAGGTTTCAAATGCATTTGTTTGAATTTATTCTTATCTCTTATTCCTCCCAAATTTCCTCCCAAATCCTATATAAGGAGGTCATGGGGCAAGAATTCACCATGAGTTTTCACTATAGCAAAGCTCTACCAAATTTCTTAAGCACTCTCTCTCTCTCATAGCACTTTCATTTTTTCAAGCAATATTAGTATTCTCTCCAAGCATTCCAAGTATTGGGACCATTTTGCAAGTATTTGTGGAGGGCAACTAGGCAAGGCAAAGAAGCTTGGTTGTAAGGAGATCTTGGTGCATGGGAGGGACCATAGCTAGGTGAAATATAGCATAGTTATATCATCCACTTTTTTTCAACCTCTTTCATTTTAGCTTCTTAAATTTAGCTTTTGCAAGTTTTCTAGCTCCATTTGATTTGCTTCATTTCCTTTTACATACTTTATCATTGTGTTGAGCTTACATTTATTTTATAGGCTTCAACATTCTTACTTGTAGTTATAATCTCAAGGATTTGCAAAATGTTTTACACTTCTAACATCTATTTTTTAGGGTTGGAAGACCTATCTTCTTAGGCATCTTATATTATCTACTAATCTCTCTCTTTTGTAGGGTAATTTCATACATTTCCTTCATAAGCATTAGGAGATTTTCTATCTTTTATTTATACTTAACTACTTGCTATCCTCTTTCATTTACAACTATATTTATTGTAATTTACATGCTTACTAAAAAATCCTTTACACTTCCATGCTATTTTACTTTCATACATGGAGTACTCTAGCATTTTAATCTATTCTCTTCATGCATTCTTATGTTTCTTTTCATTAGCAGTTCAAGAGTCTTCTAAGATTTTTATCTCATCATCTAAGATCTTCATTATCTTATTATCCCACTAAAATATTCTCTTCATCCCTTGCATGTATGCATTCCCTTATGCAATTTGTTTGAATAGTAAATTTTATAACACTTCCTTTCACTTTCTAAGCATTTTGCATTAGTTTCTATATCAATTTCATAAGCAATGCAAGAATTAGGATATAGATAAGTTACCTTGCTATATTCCTAACCTTTTTGCACTTCCAACTCCCCATATCTAGCTCTCTAACTGTTCAAAACAGTCATTAAAACACTTCCCCTACCTCTTCATTGAAGTATTTTCTTAGATCATGAACTAATAACGATTTTACATCAATATTTGTCCATTTTATATTCAGATTAGTAGCAAACAGTTTTAGGATCATTCCTAACACATTTATGTACATCTCTCACTTCATTGCACTCTCATGTAATTGAATTTTAGTCATAACCAAAATTTCCTCCCTTTTGCATACATTTAATTTCAATCATCAAATTCTTTGATTTGAGGGCCTAATCCTTTGATTTTATCAGTCAAACACTTAGTAGATACTGTTAGGATCCTTCCCCTCTGGATTCAGCTTGAAATACTATTGAAATATACCTAAATCAACCTCTAAAATCTTCAAAAACCTATCCCAAGACCAAATTCACCACCCTGCAGTATCAATGGCTAATTTGGCAGCCTAAACCACTTAGAACCAAATTCACCACTCAAACCAAATTTTCTAGTGGCAATTTTGGCAAGACCAATGGTAAATTTGTCAATAGGTCAAATTCCACCCCAGGAGGTAAGCATACTCATTTATTTCATTAAAAAGTGGTTTAGTCAACTATTTAGACAAGTTTCTACCCTATCTAGCCCTCAAACAAACCCCTCAAAACAAAAACCCTATTTTTTTGGGTTTTTATGCAGATTTACCAATTTGCCACCCTAGTGGTAAATTTGGTGGCAATGGCAAATTTGCCAATTTTAGTGGTGAATTTTCAAGATAGGCTTTGGGAGAGGTAATTCGGCCACTTTGGCCCTTCATTAGCTCTACAATTTTATTTTCTTTATATTCTATTCTCTAATTTCTATTATTTTGCATTAGGAATCACATTTATTTTGGTAAATTAAGGAATCCTAGCTAGGAACCCTAATCGTTTATAAAATCTTCAAATTTTGTATAAAACGTTATGATTTCCTTACAAAACACTTAAAAACCAGTCAATCAAGAAATCTTAGGCAAAATTTTAGCTTCTTGATCGTTTTCAAGCATGTAGAAAAAGAATAAAAAATTATTTATTTGCATTTAGGCTATTTTGTCTTCTTGCATTTCTCCTTGTTTTATATTGAAATTGAAATTTCCTTAGTTTAGCTCATTCAAACTTGAAAAGCATATAGGTTAGCTCTTTTTTACATGAATTTATGTGATTTAAGCTTTAGCATTGCATTTAGATGATTCTTGATGATTTAGTTTTAAATAACAATTAAGGCTCGAAAATGAGTTAAGATAGATAGTGATCCAAAAACCTTGGGTGTTTTATTTGAATAAGCACATAAAACACCAATAAAATGAGCATAAAATAAAATTTCACACAACCAAATAAAAAAGCATTGAGTAGGGATCTAGTTGTGTTGAGGATCTTCGTATCCTCGAGGTCTTCTTTAAAAAGAGACTCTCAAGTGGGGACGCAAAGATTCTAACAAATATCCCCTGCACACACTTGACATTAAATTATACTTAAAGGGAAAAGAACATGAGGTTTTTCTACAATCTACATATTTGGTTAACCCTACGTGAACACTCCTCTTGCCTTAACAAAGATAAAAGTTTATTAAACTTAAAAAATATCATCTAATTTGTTTGCTTAGTTTAGATCACATTAAATTAAGATAACAAGAACATAATCAATTGTTAATCCTACTGGGGGAAGAATAACGACCCCTTGAGTAAACCATAGTACGAACCTTATGGGAGTAATATTATTTAGCTAGTATATCATGATGGATTAATGAGTCATAAGGAGGGTTGCTTATCAAGGTGACATAAGGATCCCAAACATCTTCTCTTCTTTGCTATAAGTACTTTGGAAACAAAACTCTAATAAATTAACCCCCTTTGTACTCAAACTTTCAAACTATGTCTCAACATCCTTACAACACCCGAAATAAGGGTGTACCTTCTACCTCTCAAGAGGAATATTCTCATGAGAAAATTGAACAAGAAATAAACCCTTGGTCGCAACAAGCACCTAGGGAACATGAATAAATTGTTTAACAAATTATTTTTTGAACTATAGATCACATCAAAGAATATATCAAAAGAAACAAAGGCATATTTTTATATGTTCTTAGATATGAACTTAGAGAACAAGTGGAAAAATAATCTGTCACAATGCATTATAATATCAAATATTCTAATGATCAATCAATCGTTGCTCAAATCAATGAAACTCAAAACAACCTGGCAATTCTCAATGTGGCTACGACTCAACCCAGTGATTCCATAACACAACTAACCATATCTATGGGGATGCCCACTATGGGAAACCCATTCTCAACATCTCCTAACATTACAACTAATACCACAAATCCTTTTTATACTCACAACGTCAGACCTAGTCAAGTCCCTCCCACCATGACATCAACTCAAAACACTTCAACCCTTACAAGAATACCTTTTATGTCACAAATCCTTGCTCAAACACAAACACAATTGGTAATAAAAATACAACCAAATCCTTTATCAAATGGTATTCAAGATATCAACACTAAAATCTTAGACTTAGAAAAGAGGGACTCCAAGTTTGAAGAACTTGAGCATCAAATTTCCTCTCTTCAAGGATCATCTAAGTTAAAGTACTCTTTTGAAGAGTTATACAATGATCCATTAGATCCAACCATCCTTAACCATCCATTTCCAAAGAACTTTGAAACTCCCAAATTTCAAATGTACAATGGAAATCAAGAACCCATCAACCATCTAAGACTATTTCAATATCTTATAGTGATACAATCATGATGAAAAAATTCTCCTTAGGTTATTCCCTAAAATAATTAGTGTTTTAGCTTTAGAATGGTATTTTTAAATACCTCGCCACTCCATCACAAAGTTCAAAGAACTTATGGAAGTCTTTTTTAAACAATTTTTGACTTACATAGATGATAAAGTCACCATAGATGATATTTATCAACTTAAACAAGCTAAGAATGATAAATTTTTAGACTTCTTAGCTAAATGGAGAGGTTTAGTAGGAAAAATTCAATATATTCTTTCTCCTAAATAAATTTTGCATATTTTCATATGCAATATTCATGAAAGGTTGTCATATCCCTTGGAAATAACAAACATAACCTCCTTTGAAGAAGCCGTCAACATGGCTAAGAGGGTAGAGGCCATCCTCATAATACAAGGACAACTCAACTATAATAAGAAAGAAGATAAAAACCCCATAACAAGGGTCAATACAAAAATAAACATGTCATGGGAGATGGTGTGACTAACTCTCATCAAAACAACAACATAAGCACTACTCAGAATACTTCTTAAAAGTTGGTTATCCAAAGAGAAGATAAACCTCAAAGGCAATATATGAATACCAGACAAAGCCAAATGTTTATGCTAAAAGGACTATTTTATTCTAAATAAATAGAAATTATACCTATTAGGCCTTGGAATCTATCCAAGGGAGCACATTTTTGGTATAGACAAGATGAATATTGTGATTTTCATTGAACAGAAGGACACACTACCAACAAATATATAACCTTAAAGAACATTATGCAATACCTTATTGAGGAATGGAAAGTAATGTTAAATAAAATAAAAATATCCAAAAAATGAATGGAGATATTTCAATATCCCTTACCAACGCATGATCGAAAATCAACCAACTTCATAGGCACCATTCGTTTATCAAGGTCTTCTCATGCCATAACTAGGTAACAAGCAAAGAATCAGTATTATGTTGGAAATGGAAAAAATGAGATGTATTGATACAAGAAAAGAGTACATTATATAGGCATAAGCCTATATGAAAAGCATGACAAGTGTCAAGAAGGCATAGTGCACATTATAATATTCTAACATTGACACAACTCCAACTCAAATTGAACACACAAAACAGGAGACAGAAGACAAGTGTCAACCTGTTAAACTAGACATAAACTAAGGCATAGTGCACATTATAATAATATTCTAACATTTCCCATTAATGTGCACTATCCTAAAAAGAAAAGAAGTCAACATTAGATAACATTCCCCCTTAATGTTGACTATTACATAGATATAGCCAATTGCTAAACTGAGAAAACTTGTCCTTCCCAAGTGACTTGGTGAATATGTCTGCCACTTGATATTGAGTTGGTACATACTCCATGTGTATAATGTATTCGTGGACCATTCTATGATGAAGTGATGATGGATTTCAACGTGTTTTGTTCTAGAATAGAAAATTGGATTCTTGGTCATCTTGATGGTACTTTTATTGTCACAATATATATATATGTTGGACCATGTATGAATAGCCCAATATCTTGAAGTAATTGCCTCAACCATATTGCCTCCTTAGTTGCCTCAACTATTGCTCTATATTCAGCTTTTGCTAAAGATAATGAAATTGTGTTCTGCTTCTTTGTGCTCCATGAAATAGAGCCTTGGCCCAACTGAAAGCAATAACCTGATGTGGATCTTCTAGTTTCAAGATAACTAGCCCAATCTGAATCTGTGTAGCCAATCAATGAAAAATCATCACTTGATGTATACATAAGGCCATGATGAGGTGTGGCCTTGAGGAATCTCACAATCCTCTTAGCTGCTATCCAATGGCTCTTCTTAGGATCCTGCATGAATCTGGAAATAAGGCCAACTGAATAGCAAATATATGGTCTAGTTGAAGTTAAGTAGATCAAACTTCCAACTAGCTACCTGTAAAGGGTACCATCAAACCTTTCTTCATCATCACTATTGACCAATTTCAACTTGGTTTCCATGGGAGTGAGAGAGGGCTTACACTCCTCCATGCGAAACCTCTCCAAAATAGACTGAATGTATTTAGCCTGTGAGATAAAAATCTTACCAAGTTGTTGCTATACCTCTATGCCTAAGCAATAGTGGAGGAGACCTAAATCTATCATCTCAAAGTTCTTGCATAAGTCCTCCTTGAGAAACCTTATTCCTTCTATTTCATCACCTATAATGAGAAGATCATCCACATACAATGTAACCAAAATGATGTGGTTTCTCCAATGTTTCACATAGAGAGTATATTCTGCTGCAGATCTAGTGAAACCAAGGTTGAGAAAATAGGAGTCAATATTTGCATACCAATCTCGGGGTGCTTGCTTCAACCCATATAGAGCTTTCTTTAATCTGAGGACTTTGTTTTCTTGGCCTTCAATTGTGTACCATGGTGGTTGTTTCACATACACTTCCTCCTTCAAGTGACCATTGAGAAATTCATTTTTGACATCCATTTGATATATTGGACAATGTTTTTGAGTTGCCATAGCAATAACTATCCTTATTGTAGTCATCTTAGCCATAGGAGAAAAGGTTTCCTCATAATCAATTCCCTCTTGTTGCTTATAGCCCTGAGCTACTAGCTGAGCCTTGTAGTGATCTAGTGAACCATCTGCTTTATATTTTTCCTTTTATACCCATTTTGTGCCAATGGTATATTTGCCTTTGGGTAAATCAATTAACTCCCAAGTGTGATTCCTTTCAATGGAATCCAATTCTTGATTCATGGCATGAACGCATTTAGGATCACCAAGTGCTTCTTTGACATTAAAAGGTTTAGGTTGGCTAAGGACCTTGGCCATTAGGGCATAATTCACTTGGTGTCTTAGGGCTGAAGGCCTTTTACCTGTATAGGTGGGAAAATGATTTTGGGCTTACTTAGGTAAAGGATTGAACGATGTTACTTGATCATTAGGAGGAGGAGATGGAGGAGATGGATCATTTGTAGAAATTTCTTCTTGTGGATGAATTTCTTGATTTATGAGTGAAGGGGAAGGACTAGATGATATTGTATGCATAAATGGAGCAACTATTTCATTAGTTATTTCTAAAGTGGGGCCTTAGGAGGATTATATTGGGGATACTCATGAAAGGTAACATCCCTAGATAAAATTATTTTCTTGGAAACATGCTCATATAATTTATATGCATTGGCACTATCACTATAGCCAACAAAGATACAATTTTGACTCTTATCATCAAACTTATTCCTTTTCTTATGAGGGATATGAGCATAGGCATCACATCCAAAGACTCTCAAATGGACCACATAGGGCATCCTTCCACTCCATGCTTCTTCAGGTGTTCTTTCATGTAAGGCCTTTGTGTATGACCTTTTAGTCAAGTATGCAACAATAATAACATCTTCTCCCCAAAATGAGTTAGGTAATATAGCAACATGTAACATTGATTTTGCCCTATTTATGATTGTTTGATTCATCCTCTCAACAACTCCATTTTGTTGCGGGTATAAGGGGTTGTGAATTTCCTCCTTATCCCATGGTACTTACAAAAATTGAAGAATTCATTGGAGACATATTCTCCACCATTATCTGATCTTAAGGTGGAGATTTAATAGCCACTTTCTATTTCAACAAGTGCCATGAATTCTTTGAACTTATCAAGGGCTTTCCACTTATATTTTATTAGGTAGATCCATACCTTTTTGCTATAATCATCAATGAAAGTGATGTAGTATTTAGCCCCAGTATAATATTGAACATACATTGGCCCACAAATGTCTGAATGAACCAATTGCAAAGGTCTATTGACTATCAATGCCTTTCCTGATTCAAAATGTTGCCTATGGTGTTTGGCTATTACACATGGCTCACAAAAACATTTTGACTCCTTAAGATGTGGAAGTCCTTTAACTAATCCTTTCCTAGCCATCATTTGAAGATTATTAAAATTTAAATGTCCCAATATTTCATGCCACATGTACTCCAAAGAGAAAGTAGTTGTTGTATGCAAAGATGTTTGTGTTACAAATTTTGTAAGGAGGTAGTAAACACCATCCTTTTTGACTCCCATGGCATTGACATTGCCATTGGGTTCCTTAATGTAGCTTTTTTATTTTTCAAAATAGACATTATAGTCCTTATTTGTAAGCTGCCCAATAGAAAGAAGGCTACTTTTAAGGCCAGACACATACAAAACATCTGTTTTAGGAACATTATTCCCATCATGCAAAGTAAGTGGTGCCTTCCCAAAACATTTAATGGGAAGAGCACTTTCATCACCAAAAGTAATGAATTGATTTGAAGTGGGTTGAACCTTGGTCAACCAATCTTGCCTTCCTATCATATGCTTTGCTGCTCCAGAATCAATATACCAACATTCTTTATCTTCCACATTTACTTGATTGGCTGCATACAACATGTTTAAATTATTATTTTGTGGTTCCCTCTGTTCTCTTTGCCTTTGATAGTAATTAGCAATGTTATGATTCCATTTTCCACAATATTCACATCCTTGTTGATTTTGGTTTTGAACCCCTTAAGGTCTTGTTTGCCATATTTGTTTTTGATTATACTGTTATGGATATTATTGTCGTGGTTGTTGCTGGTATTGCTGATGCTACTGTTGCTAACGTGGCTATTGCTAGTACTACTGATGTGGCTGTTGTTGGTACTTTTGATGTTACTGATGTTGGTATTGCTAACGTTGTTGTTGCTACTATTGTTGTGGATATTTTTGATGCTTTTCACCCCTTTTATTATGCTAATTTTAATTCCTCTTTTGCTGTAAGGATGCCTTAGGATGCCTTGGTGGCAAAAACTGCTACAATTGATTCAATTTCTTCATCTTTTATTAAGGCTTGCTCATGTTTCTTCAATAGAATCTCAATTTCCTCAAGTGTGGAACTCATTGTTTTTCCACTCAGATCTAACATGGTAGCATAAGAGTGAAACTTTGAAGGAAGGCCATGCAACATAATTGGAATCAATTCATTATCTTCTAGTGTTTTTCCAGTAGCTAGGAAATCATTCCTAATAGACTTCACTTCCATAAGATAATAGGTAAGTGAGCCTTTCATACATAAATTGTGCAATTTATGTTTGAGATACAAAATATTATCCTGAATTGGTCTATCAAACAATCTAATGAGAGCATCCCATGCTTGTTTAGGTGTTTTTACAGCCCTTATAGTTTCTTTGCATTAAATTCCTGTAGCTAGTTTGATTAGACTTAAAGCAATGTTAGAATTATTTTCAAACTATGCTTTTTCTTTAGGGTCTGTTGGTGGAGTGAGTGGGTCTTCATTTACCTGTATATCTCTCACAAAGTCCCACATGTCATTCATCATTAATATTGATTCCATCTCATACTTCCAATTTGTAAAAGTTTATGCTCTCTCAAGTTTCTTAGTGAGTCCACTTAGCAGATTTGTAGTTCCCATAATTTAGAAAAGGATCAAAAGAAATGGGAGCTCTACTAAGGATTAAATTTGAACCACAAGTCCCAATTTAGAGCCCTAAAAAAAAATCTAGGGTACACCGTTGAAGAGCCAAAGGAGGGTTCACCTAGTTTTTCCACTCTGAATTTTCAAGTGATTCCAACAGTGGGAGGGTTAAGTTGAACACAAGTGGCCTATTTTCCCAAAGAGAGTAAGAATTTGAATTATGCCAGACCTTTATACCGAACTTCTCAATATACCCGCCCTTACGTGAGGGAGACTATAAGTATTTGAGCAACCGATACGTGGAACATAGGCTATTCTGAAGGGGAAAAAATTGCCAGGCCTTTATACCAATCTTCTCAATAACCCGCCCTTACGTGAGGGAGACTATAGGTACATGAGAAACTTGATACGTGGAACATAGGCATTTTTGAAACAATGATAACCTGCCAGGCCTTTATACCAAGCTTCTCAATAACCCACCCTTACGTGAGGGAGACTATAGGTATATGAGAAACTTGATACGTGGAACATAGGTGGTTATAAAGATGTGATGCTTGCTTGCTTCTTTTATAATTGTTACAATAGTGTGCCAAAGTGTTTGGGGCTTTATGACAAGATGATTGCTTATATTTGCTTGCTTGTATATGACATAGTGTCAAGTGTGAATACACTTGATTACAATTATAAAACCCAAAGAAATGTAAGGGTAATAGCAAGCATAAAAAGTAAAAGAAGCCCAAATAGAAGATGCAAGCAATAAACACCAAGTGGCCAAGAAAGTGCCACAAAATGACTCCACCAGCAAGGGACAAGGGGCCTTAAATCACCCCTTGAGTTGATGATTTTATTAGGAACTTTGGCTAAAAACTAGCCCCAAATGTGCCTCCAAAATATTGTACAAGATCAATGCCTTCACTTACAAGATTACCTCCAAACTTACCAAATTCAATGAATAACTTGGCCTAAAGTCCCCCCAAAAGACTTAGAATTGAGCCCCTCACAATTTTGCCAAATTATCAACCAAGAGTGTCGGATGCAACCAAAAATGCACTCTATTTTACAATCTCAACTTCAAGTTAAAATTCAGCTAAGTAAAAGGTCTCAAATCTGAAAATTAATTGCACCAATGGATCCACTTCGAAAAAAACTTTCCAACGACTATGTATAAGCCTATAGTCGGATACAAATTGAGCCTTGATTTGCAGAAAAAAAAAAGACCTCTTGGAAGCAAAAAAGACAGGGCAAATCTGCCCTTTACAAATTTGAAATTTTTGAATTTCAAAATTTCGGTGGGAAAATTCAGATTTGAAATTTGGCGGGAATAATTTTTTTCGGCGGGAATAGATTTTCACGAGAATTTTGAATTTTTTAATTTTCGGCAGGAATTTTGTGGCGGAAACTTACAACAGCCGTAGACTGGAAACGAGGCTTACATCGCCACTGCCGCTATGCCACCGAAACCTGCAGTAAACAATGTGCTATATATCGATTGGTTTTGAGGTCCGAGGGTTTCAACCACTGAGGGTTTCAATGCTTCAGATACCAACAACAAATCCACGTGCCAATCACTCGTATTGGCTCCAGGGAATCGATCTCGTGACTGCCATCTTGCAAACCCTTTGAGATAGAAATTGTCGTTTCTGGAACGAAAAGTCATCTCCGTCTTGAATCAGTAAGAAGATGTGAAATGTGGTGTTCTTCGATTATTCTGCACAGAAGAAAGACAAAAACAGACAAAGAAAAAACCTAGAAACAATTATGGCAAGCTATGACGAGCTCTGGAACAGGCAGTTTGGGGTAAGTTTTTAACTTCAGAATGAAACACAGTTATGGCACCAAGCAGTGGTTTACGTGAGGAAGAAGACCCCGTTGTGCATTATCCATGAACAGTCCCCTCCAGATATAGCAATGCAAAAACTAAAACCTCCATGAATCTACTATGACCTCTCGCAACTCCCAAGGCTTAGGATAAATTTAACGCAGCTTCCTTGGCCTTTCACTCCGTTCGAGCCTATGAAATCTTCTCTACGGTAGTGATAACAATGCTAGAAAGTGATAGTGAATTGTAGTTTTATAGTATTGAGCCGTAGAGAGACAAAAAGAATGGTACTGGTCTGTATATTCAATAGCAATGATTGCGTCCATCGATCTGGTTCATTTCAGGGATGATGCACTATGTAAGAAACACGCGGCTGGCCACTATGATTATCGATGTCTTCAACGATGCCTCCTTGATGCTGCTAAAAAACGTCGATGTGTGTCCAATTGCAAGAACCAAAATCTGCAGGTGGTGGGGACTTGTACAAGATAAGTGGTCATCTGGTAGGCCTCCTTATATCCATAAAATTATGATATTTTAAAATATCTGTTGTGCCATGTAATCTCAGTGAAGTGTCATTAACAAATGAGGGTTACAAAATTTTCAACTCTTCACGCTTTCCACCACGCTGAAAGTTCAATCGTTCTTCAGTGCAATCATGAAACTTTTGATATCGTAGGAGAGGATGGGGGGCTATCTATTGTGGGTAAAACATAGCACAATTATGAATTTGAGAAAACAATAATACCCCAGACCCTAAAAAGAACTGGAAAAATAGGTGCAGTACTGGCAGATCATTCTGCAATCACAAGGCAGGTTCAACAATATTCAGGCCCTAAAAAAAACTCTCAGAATTTTTTGTATCTACTGTAAAATTACAGTCCTGTCAATATGGAAGATCCTAAAAAAACTCTCAACTTTCAACAACTCAGGGAAAAATACTTCTAAGTGTACAAATTTTTTCTCCATTTCTCATTCATAGGATCAAATTAGCAAGTGAAGAGGATACTTCAGAGAGAAAATTTTCAATCCCTAAAAAAAAAATCTCAAATCCACAAGTCCCTTAGGCAGATCTCACCGCTCTGATACCAAATGTTGGAAATGGGAAAAATGAGATGTATTGATACAAGAAAAGAGTACATTATATAGGCATAAGCCTATATGAAAAGCATGACAAGTGTCAAGAGAATATGACAAGTGTCAAGAAGGCATAGTGCACATTATAATATTCTAACATCTTCAGATCAACCTCCCTTGGTCATCCCAAGAGCAAATATCAATGTCCCTAATAAGTCACCTTTGGTACTTACACCTTCTCAAAATACATTTCATAGATTCAATCTCCATAAACAATTATAAGAGGAACCCGCAAAGATCTCCCTTCTAGAATTGCTAAAAATATTGCCGAATCATAGAGAAATATTGTTGAAACTTTTAAGTGAACAAGAAGTCCCTCAAGACATATCTTCAAATAATATTGCTAACATGGTTGGACTAGTAAGAGTGAACAATGCTATCTTAGTCTTTTATTAGGAAGATACTCTTCTTGAAACCATATATATGAACAAAAATTTAGGCCCCACCGTCCTCTCTAGAGATTGGTATCGGTTAGAAAGCCTTAGACAATTATTAGATGCTACAGTTTATGTTCAAGTGACATCAATTCCATGGGCTATTAGAATTTTAGTTAATAGTGTAGTTGATTTTAAAATCATAACTAGAGAAGAAAAGTCTTTTTTGTTGCAAGTCTCTCCTGAAACTACAGAGCCTTATACTTTTTATTTGATTTCAAAAGTGCATAAACAACCTTTGGTGGGTAGGCCAATTTATTCATACTGTAGATACTTTTTGGAACCTGTGTCTAAGTGGTTGCACCATCAAATTTTTCCAATTTTGTTGGAGCAAAAAAACCACATGGAATATTCTGATTTAATCTTAAGTCTCAAAAAAGAAAAAAACTTCCCTTAGGACTACAAAATTTTTTCTTTCGATATTGAAATTTGATACCCAAGTTTTCCTATTGCAACAGGTATCTTAGCCATTGAATTTTTTATCAAGGATAGTTTTCTACATGTAAAATACGATTAATTTTGAAGATGGTGGACCTAGTGCTAAATCAATATTATTTAAAGTTTGATGGTAAACTCTATAGACAATGAATAGGCACTGCAATGGGTAGCAACTTTGTAGTTGTTTATACTTATATTTTCCTTTATCATCTGGAAAATAAAATTTTAGAAAGAATATCGCATGTTGCAGATAATTTGTTTTTATACAAAAGGTATATCGATGATGCTTTCGAAGTGTGGCATGGAGATAGGTCTCTACTTCTACAATTTTTAGATTATTATGGAGCCATGTATGATAGCATTAACATCACTACCATAGTTTTATACTCTAAGGTAAACATTTTGGACATTGTCATTTATAAATCTACCGATTTGACTGTGTAGACACAACATCTAGCCACTTGTCATCCATCCGTGATCTTCAATCACAACCATCCGTTATTTATATCTATATATGTGTATTTACTTAATACATGTATAAATATTAATATTTTATATTATATTTTTATATATTTATATATATATATATATATATATATATATATATATATATATATATATTTATTTATTTATTTCTATGAATTAATCCTAGCCCTATGCCACATTTTAATCTTAGCCATTCATCCATATTAATCCATGCCACTTACCTAGATTTAATATCCACCCTTATTTTTTAATCTCGGCCACTCAAATTGTGTCATCGAAACCCTAACATGTTCAAGGGTAAATTATAAAAAGTGATTCATTTTGATGAATCAAGGTCCTAAAACCTTAAGCATTCTAGGGAGATTTTTGAAGCCTACTTTGAATTCTATCGATGTTCATTCGTAAATAATTCTTAGAAGGTCAAACCCTAGCCCCATTATTTTCATCCTCGCCCTCCATTGTTGCCCTTGCATCATTCGTAGTCACTGTCATAAAACCCGTGCAAAACCAAATCTGGTTCTATGACACCTCCCTCAGCCCCAAACGCCCTCTAGAGTCAGTTAAGCACCCTCCATATCCAGTCAAGTACCCTCCAGAGGTAGCAGAGCATCCTCTAGAGCTATCTGAGTGCCCTCCAAAGCCAACCAAGCATCCCCCAAATCCAGCAAAGTGCCTTTGGGTGTTTTTGGTTATCTCTAAGCACTCGTAGGAATTTCCTGTACTAGATCTACAGTTCCACAAACCTCAGGTGCCCTTCAGGAATCCTCACGACCATCATCTATAGAAACAAAAGTAGAAGATTCCAATGACAAAGTAAGAAATTTATTTGTATTCATTTTCATATTCTTGCACTTTGTTTTCAATTTTAGATTATAGTATTTAGGGTTTAGTGATTATCTTATCTTTTTGAGGGCCTCACACTATGGAGCCCTCATAGGTATTACTAATATCTTTTGTTTTTTTTTTTTATTGCAGGTACAGGAATCATACATTTGGTAGGTATTGAAGCTAGGATGGCCCATTTCAGGATACACAAGCCCACCCACAACCTCATTGGGATCAAAGACAAGCGTGAAGACACCAACCATTCTTTTCAACTAGGGTTTCGAAGAACCCTAGTATCTATAATTTTGTATCAAAATAAGTATTGTAAAACCCCACATTTGGGGTATATTGATTGTAACATTTGAGATCCACCCACAGCAATAAAGAGTTTATCTATTTTGTGCAATCTTTGTGTATTACTGTGCTTATTGTTATTTTATACTATTCTATTGGTGTTGCTTGATTTTTTATTCACAAATGGTGATCATGGTGGGACCCACAAAGGGTTATCTATATTAATTTACTTTGTCACTAACTTCTATTTTCTATTTCTGTTCTACAAGTTTTCAAAAATTTGATCGTGCGATTTTCGTAGAGCTAGGGTTCCTGCATAAGTTGACCAAAAGTTGCATAGATGCCTTGCAGTTCTCGAGGGGCACCCTACAACATTCAAGGAACACCCTATTGCATTCTAGTGGCTCTGTGGTGCATTTCATAGAGTGGGAAAGAGATACATAGGCTTCCTTGTAAGTTTGCATCAAACCCTAACCCATTTCTGTTGTTGTTTTCCTACTTTTTATAGTAACATTGATAAGAAGAAAATCATTAATTTTTGTTAAAAGTAGTCATATTTCATTTACATTTTAGGCATTTAGAGTAGATTTGCATTCACATTCATCATAGTTCACATTTCAGATTTAAAATTTTGTTTTTTTTTGGTGTGTTTTATTCAATATTTTGCATATTGTTTTCATGTAAAATGACAATTGCATAAAATAGTTGCATAATAGGGTTAAAAATTCCCATTTTTACTTGTCTAAATAGGAACAAGATCATAATACATAAGTATATTCTCGTATTTGGTGATTCAAGGTGGAATATTAGGCGAACCCTCCATTATTTAGAGTGGGTCTTAAGCGGTGTACCCTACATTCTTTTGAGGAACTTAGTATTTCTATTTTTGGCTTCTGATTTAGACCTATAAAATAGGTTATTTTTAACATTGTATGTACACATTAGAAAACATGAAATTTTAAAATGAATCACACAATGCACATTTCACAATAAACAATAATGAGTTGGATTTCATCACCAACCATTGTTTGAGATTTGGTGATAGTGGGCTTCATCCCCATCCGTCAATCTCTGCCCTTAGCCACAATAGATACCCATGAGAAAATTTTCTATATTTCATCACTAGGAAGAATCTCATTTTCCAACCATACATAGATTTCATGTTACATAATTCAGATTAGAACATCTAAAACACAAAAAACTCACCCAAAAAAATAAATAAATAAATAACTAGATAAAACAAAGGAGGTAAGAAAATATATTGCAAAAACATAGGATTGATTTGTTTACTTGATTTTGTAAAGTTTTCATTTACATTACTTTCTTGCACATTTCATATTTGATTCACTAGCTTATGGTTTTAACTAGAAATCAAACAAAAGTCTTGAGTCAAATTTTCATCAACCAAGTCACTTCATCCATGGAGTGTTCAACATATTTCTCTACCACTTTTGTGGTTAACCCCACTAGTGTGATACATATAAGTTATTCAAATTTGTTTGCGGGTCCCTCACACACCGTGCATACTTCAAATGTTGATGTTTTGCATAGAGCCATCCACACATCCATTCCATAGATAGAACCATCATCCCCCACCATAGACCATAACATAACCTATATAGACATAGCTAAAGTGAAAGCTTTTAAAATACATTATAACCATGTTCTATAATAGGTCCATAGCCCACCTAGGCATGATCCTCCATTTCAGCAGGAACTTGCCTCCTCATAACTTTCTAGCCTTACCCAGGTGTATAATAATCCTCTTTTTGAGGCATCAGCTGCACCTTCCTAGCATTGGTCCATTCCATAGTTGTCATGTGCTCAAAGCACTTCCATTCCATCCTCATACACCACCACCTATGGCAATCCTTTGTATGAAGCACATGTCAATGCTGCTTCATAGATGCCAGCCTCCACCTCATCCAATGTCTCTCATCTAGTTGTAATTCCCATTGCAACTTATCCTCCACCTACATCATCCATTCCATCCACATCCACACCATCTACCTCATAGGTGGCCATACATAAAGCATGGCAACATCTCAATCAATTGTTTATGGCTCAACAAGGAGCTCAATCTTGTTCCCAACAACAAGTATAGGAAACAAATTTTAAATCTTAGCTTGTTTTCGCCAACCCACCTTTTTCACTCCAAATCCATCATGGGTATCCCCACACCACCATTAACACACACGCATGTCATTCCCAAAAATCATCATATTCATAGTCCTCACACATCATCTCCTTTTCAGCATTCACAATCATTTCTTCATCAACCTCCACATCATAAAATTCAATTCACTCCACCAAATCATCACAATCTCATCACACCCTATCATCTCACCACTCCACCTTCACAAAATTATCAAGTAATTCAGGGCTTCCACATACCTAGGGAAGACCCTAGAATCCAAGTTATGCAAAAATACTTTGATAGCTTGATGCAACATACTCCTGGTATGATGAACCAGAAGCCAACCCTAAGATAACTGATCAATCAACCAATCCATTTTTTAGTACCATCACTGCCATATTCAAAAGACTTCACAATACCAAAATTTGACAAATTCAAAGGGACTGAGGACCTTAGAGAACATGTGAGAACATTTATCCATTCATGTTTCAGAATCCAAAGTAATGATGCTCTAACAATTTGAAATTTTCCTTAGATATTGGAGGGAGATGCTGTAGAGTGGTACAATAATTTACCTCATCATAGTATCTATACTTTTGAATAATTGATTGACCAATTTCTTGAAAGGTTTTCCCTCGATGTTAGAAAGAAAGTCACATTATCTAATTTATATGGCTTAAAACAATATGATGATGAGTCAGTATATGATTTTGGAAACTGTTGGAGGGTTGTTATCACAAAACTACCATTTTCCCTACCAATGGAAGAGCTAACCCGATTATTTACCAAGAGTTGCCTAAAACCCATCTCTTGGTTATTAAAATTACAATAGTATAGATAATTTGAGGAAGCTCTTGCCCAGGCTAGCACAATTGAAGAGATCAAAATCCAAGAGGGTGTGCTTAATCCCAAAAAGAAAGAATGGCAAAATAAGAGCCAATACAAAGGTAATTATTCTGGCCAAACCAAACCAGTCCAATCAGGTTAGTCAAGTCAATCAAGTCAATAAAGTGGTCATGAGCTAGCTAGTAATGGCTCAACAACAACCCATGCAATAACAACCACTACAAATTGCATATCATCCTTCACCATCACAATTAGTCCAAAACACAACACCAACTATGGAAAATTGCCCACATCGATAATCTATTCGACAAAACCGCTAGTACACTCCCTTAGCTGAATCATATACCTCCATATTTTGTAGGTTGTATGACACTAACCAACTTGCCTTGCTTGAGGTTAAACCAGATGACCCTACCAAGTGTAGTAAACACTATAGGGAACATTTATTTTACCCTTATCATAGGTAGAATGGGTATGATATAAATAGTTGCTACAACTTCAAAGACATAGTGCAAGATCTCATTGACTTAGGAGCGTTCAAGCTTGATAGTCCCTTAGTTCAACAAAACCAAAATATTAGAATTTATCAAAAACCTCTTCCTCATCATGAGGAGGTACAACCAACAACAAGAAGACCTAACACCAAGACCCATCCTAATCAAGTCAATCATGTTCAACCATACCAATATTTTGTGGGTGCTATCCATGTGGTCACCCAAGGTCAACAATGCACTAAAAATTAAAAAAATGTATAGCAGCAACATGTTCAATCTCCCACAGCACCACATGCAAGTGTGTCTCATCAACCTGCCACTTCATCATCTCCCATACAATTTTTTGCTAATCCTTCCCAATCCAATCATATTCCAAACCATCCATCTCAATCCATTCATCCTCCCAATTGTCCATCAAGGCTAATAATATATTTGAGCAGTTGGCTGACTACTATCCTTAAAATGGCCTCAACCAAACTGTCTATTTATGAGCTTATTCAACAATCTCCCCCACATCGCAAGACATTAATGAATATTTTAAAATCCATTGAAATTCAATCTCAAGATGCTACTGCCTTTAGCAATTTGATGGGGAGTATCCAAACATGCATGGAGCCTTCCATCACATTCTATGATTTTGAAATCAAACCAATATCATCAGAATCAGTAGATCCTCCATTGCACATCATGGCTCAAATTTACAGGAAGCCATTTAAATGAGTATTAATTGATACCGGCTCCTCTGTCAACATCATAACCACATTAACCCTCTAACATCTTAAGCTTCTACTAAATCACATCACCAAATCCAATTTCACCTTGAAAGCATTTAATGATGCTCTTTGCTCCATAGTTGGCACTATTGTTTTACCCATAAAAGTGGGGTTAAGAACGTTTCACACCATGTTTCACATATTGGAAGGGTCCATGGCATACAATGTACTCCTTGGATGTCCTTGTATGAGGGAAATGAGATGTGTCCATTCTTTAATTCATCAATACTTGAAATGTGTACATGAGGGACAAGTTCATTGTATACCAGTGGATGTTGAATCATTTAAGTATTGTGGTAACAACCCCAATTGTTACCACCTCTTATCCACATTTTTTTTATATAAATACATATTTCATGAGGTAAGGTACATAATCATGATATAAGATAGAATCATTCCATTTGGATTGTAAGTTATCAAGGCAAATATTATCAAGATATATTGAGACTTGATCAGAGTCACTCTTGAGTAGAAGTGATCAGCTTCTACGAAACCCTCATACCACTCGGATATGAGAATGCTGACCAAGCGTTAGATTTCATCCCTTTTAAAAGGGAAATCACACTTAACCATACTGTCCACCAAGACTGGTATATAGGTGAATGCCTTGAAGATGTAAACCCATCATAATGAAATAACCTCAAAAATGGTTATTTCTAGATCTTAGATCCAACCCACATTTTACTAAGATAACAAAATAACTATATGTGATCAACTCATAGAATCCTTGGAATGTCATCTTAAGCATGATTATATAACCTTATACCTCTTAAGGCTTATTTGTCCACCCTTTTATTTAGGCATCCCTTTTGTTATATACATTCATTAAACATCATATATTTGACAAAATATACTAATCAAAGAATTTCCATTACTTGATCAATTTCCAAAACATAAATCACTTAACATTCGTTAGAGGTGAATATTACAATATGAAGACTTTATATCTAATTTACAAAGCTAGTAATCAAATACATAAAATATTACAAATCATGGCTGATTTTTCATAAATTATTTCAACCCTGCATAATTACATTGGATCTATATCAATACAAGCTTATTCATGATTACAATAAGAATATCTCAAAACATAAAGTATAGTATTTAGAATTTGTTTTCCGGTTCTCCTCTGATTTGTCTTGAATCTTCTTGGAGTGAGAGATGATAGTGAAGGGATCATGACAACTCGAATGCAATTTATGCCAAGTGAATTACAAGAAAGCCATGCTTATCCAAATTAAATGCAATCATGCATCAAGTATTTGTAAAATGTATAACATATCTCAAGAAATCACCAAGCATGATTAAAAAATTCATTCATCATTAATATTTTCATAGAAAGGATTACTTCTTAATCCTATTCATCATTCATTTAGATTAAAACCAAACAAAAGGAAGAGTCCCATACCTCTTCCCAAGGAATGGACACCAATCCATCCTTCTCAAAATTGGAAAATATTCCATTTTATAAAATTCCTCAAACACATAATAGTTTACTGTTTGTTTCCTAGAATTATACAAAGACTATGATTTCACTTGTTCATTCTACTTGTCTATCTAATAGACCTCAAATTATAGTTTTTTTTCTTATTTTATAATACATTCAAATTTTAATAAAATAAAATCAATTTACAAATCTAATTGATTTCAATATGATCTTCCAATCATTCCAAAAATAAAGAAAATTGCTTTAATTTTAAAGCCATTTAAATTTTACTCAAAAGGTTTCCATACTACATAATTTATCCTATTATATGAACCAAAATCCAATATTTTCAAAAAGGAAATTAAATAAATCCCTTTACATCTAAACTTCACTTTCTATTCCCAAATATTGTATTTTAACTTCAACTAAATTACATACAAATAATCATGAGATTTCCATGTTTTATAGAACCTTCCACAAAACTAATAAATAAGTGAATCAGATCAGATACAACTTAACGATATAAAGGAAGTTTCAAAATTAATTGAAACTAATTTTCATAGGATTTAACATATGCAAATTATATGATATAAAGGAGCTTCTTTAAGTCTACGCTTTGGAAGGTTGTATATATAAGTACATAGCCAGTGGCTAAACCTGTTATGACGAAGGCTATATTAAGGAGTCGATGACCCAT
The DNA here is from genome assembly GCA_028583015.1 of Wollemia nobilis. Lineage (NCBI taxonomy): Eukaryota > Viridiplantae > Streptophyta > Pinopsida > Araucariales > Araucariaceae > Wollemia > Wollemia nobilis. Next base: position 2,247,857 of record JAQPPZ010001683.1, read on the forward strand.
TTAAGTCAGAAAACACTTCTAAATTTTCACATAGTATCACTGGATTCACGGCAACTTGGAGCAGATAAAATTAATTGGACAGAAGGGTTTTGATGTTCAGTAAGATAAGTGTCGGATTTGATTACGCAAGTGAAAGAATCCAACTATGTTTTTTTTCCTTTTTAAAACTCCCATATACATCATGCATTAGTAGAAACAGCTTCGATTCCAACAGGGTATAACTAGAACATGTAGTGTAGATGGATACAACTAACAGAGGAAGTTTTAAAGTGGAACGAAATTCCAACATAGCATCAGATTGTGATAGGAATGGGCTCATACAAAAAATAAGTTATACAATACTCCAAAATTGTAGCCATGTATGATTTTATCATTAAAGAGAATTATAGTGAGGAGGACATAATACACAGGTGCTTCCATAGTGGATAAAATGAATTCATCGACACAGGTTATAATCCACCTAGCACTAATATCAAGGTTTCCTTTAGCTTTCATTCATAACAGAGACCACGTAGAGCTGGATTTAACATTGATACCATCGATGTTTGGACCAGGTAGTGGCTACTACTACTACCATTGCACTCATAGTTGTGGGGATAGTGGTTTTAATGACTAGAAAACTAGCCGAAGCACTTCACATAGATGATTGCTCACCCAAAATCATGGATGGCTCAAATGCATTGATTACATATCCTATTATGGTAGGTATGACTATATACATTTCATAAAATAGACAACGTATAAACACATCATATAAATCATGTCACTCGTTCAATATAAAGAAAAAAAATTACAAGCAATACGATTATTGATGTGTAGTAGATTTAAATTCCAAATGTCGTGGGTGAAGCCTATAGAAAAGGAATCAAATTATCATCATGGCTTGAGTTCACAATAAAGCATAATCTTTCAGTCACACAGTCTAAGGAGTTTAAATGAATTTTAAGGAGAAAAAATTTATACTAGCAAAGATGATTACATTATTAAAGTGAAACCTATTATCCTGTTTCGCAAATGACTTTTCAATGGTGAAAAGCAAACAACCCATAAATCATTTAAATCAAAACCAAACAACATAAGGATGAAATAGCTTCCATCTAAAACTCTAGTACATTGGTGAATCTTATTAGATTTGCACTTCTCCTCTAGCTTCTCCAATCCAGCATAACATCACATAACATAGCATCCCCCTTTTTTTTCTTAATTTCAATGGTAATTTATAGCTTTCTTTCTTTAAGAAAATATGCTTCTAAATATACTATTTTTTTTACTTTTTTAGCTTTCTTTTTCTCACCCCATGTGAAGGTTTCTTTTAATATATATTATTTTAATGGAAAGGGAATCCATAGAGATAAGAGCAGAATCTTATCCACCATTTCAACCTTCCCAAAGTAGCCATGCATGTGTAGGAAAAATTGATTATTTAAATCTACAAAGTAGTTTTTTTTTTCCTTCAAGTTTTAATCCAATTTAAAAATGAACAAGCTCATAAAAAAAAACTACCTAATTTCATTCTAAAATAGGATCAACTAGATCAAATAAGCATGCTCAACAACTAAATATTTTTTTCTTCTTTAGAAATTGCTCAAATTAAGATTTCACAAAATCATAATAAATTGCATGATATTATTTTCAATATTTTTTTTTGTTTAGAGTAATTTGTAAAATGCAAAATATTATTTAATGTGCATTTTCAAAGTAAAATTCAATTAAACCAATATCATGCAAATTAATCATGAAATCAAATATAAATCACACACAAATGGCATACAAGCACTCAATGCATGTGCTCAGTATCCCCCATCACCATTTTTTCTTTTATTGTGTGAGACATTTTAGAGTAATACTCAAGTAACACCACCATCATGGAGGTAACTAGTGATGATAGGAATATGAGTTTTACCTATTGAGTTGTCATAGTTATCATTTCCCTTCTCATCTCTTGGTGATCAGTCTTCCACCTACGAGAATAAATGTTCCTGTAATCAAGCAACGCAACATCATTTCTTTTGACAAATACAATGAAAATATATTAAGCATTAAAACCAACTATCATTACACAAATAACATCTTAAAAATAGTCCTCCAATGTGGTATGTGACATACTACTCCCCTTAGATTAAATATAGTCCTTTGTGTTTTCCTGCAATATTACATAACAATCAATAAAACATAATTTTTGGCATAGTTTCCACTTTGCATAAGTGGTCCATAGTTCAACTTGTATTATTACATATCATCATTAAATAAATAAGGAAAGTATATTTTCATATCTTCCACTTTTTCCCAAGTGGAATTATTTTCAGAATACTAGTTCCATTGGACCTTACACTGATCAATATTACACTTCCTCATAGTCTTGGAACGAAATTCTAAGATCTTCACAGGTCTCACTTCAAAAGTTGTCGGATCTACCATCTATAAATTAGAAATATCTAACATATGATCAAGATAAAAAAGATATCTCCTAAGTAGGGATACATGAAAAGTATTATGGATATTTAAAATATTAGGTGATAAGTCAAGCCGATAGGCTACAGGACTTATCTTCTCCACAATCTCAAATGGACCAACAAATATAGGATCCAACTTTGTTGATTTAATAGCACTCTTCTTAGATTTTACCCTTAGAAACACTTTTTCACCTACGGAGAATTCTCTAGGAGTTATTTTTAAATCTACATAACTCTTCTATCTATCCGTGGCTTCCTTGAGCCTTTGACGAATTAGTCCTAGCTACTCTTCCATTATTTTGACCATTTTTGGTCCAATGACAACCCAATCCTCGGGATCATCCCATGATAATGGATTTCTGCACCGTCTACCATACAAAGCTTTGAAAGGGGCCATATTAAAGGAATAATGATAACTATTATTATAAGCAAACTCAACTAGATACAAATAGTCTTCCCAATGAGACTTCTGGTCCATGCAATACATTCGTAACATATCTTCCAAAACTTGGTTAACCCTTTATGTCTATCCATCCATTTCAGGATGGTATGCAAAATTGATATTTAAAGTTGTACCAATTGCATGATGGAGATCTTACCAGAACTCAAAAGTAAACCTAGAATCCCTGTCAAAGATAATCATCTCCAGAAATCCATACAACCTGAAAATTTCTTTTACAAATTTATTGGCTACACTTACAACATCATTTTTAGTACATCCTAGTATAAAATGTGCAACCTTAGTGAATTTATCAACTATAACAAAAATTGCATCATGATGATATTTTGTCTTTGGAAAACTGATAATAAAATCCATTGATATTACTTGCCATTTGTGAGTGGGTATAGCATGTGAAAACAATTTTCTTGTTGGATGCTGATGTTCAACTTTCACCTTCTGACACTGTAAACATCATGCCACAAAATCATTGATATCTTTCTTCATGCCCGACTAGTAAAAGGTCTTTATCATATTTTACCTCATATTGGATCCTATAGGATGAGTGGAATAAGGATAATTATGAGCTTCACTCATGATCAATCTCCTCAAATCACCCATTTTAGGTATTACTGCTCGATCTCTAAAGCATAAAAGTCCATATTTCATGCTATAATATTGGTTTTCATTCAAGTTTTTCTTTATCTTAACCCAAATTTCACTACATTTAGGATCCTAACACTGCATCTTTCTGACTTATCCCATTAAATCCACATGACTACGAGTCAATGCAACTATGTGCGTCCTCTTAATTAAGGCATCAGTGACTTTATTTTCTTTTCCTTTGATATACTCAATACCAAAATCATATTCTGCTAAGAACTCTATCCACATTTGTTGTCTAGCATTTAGTAATGGTTAAGTGAAGATATAATTTAAACTCTGGTGATTGGTTCTTGAATAAAAATGGTCTACCAACTAGATAATGTCACCAAATTTTCAAGGCATACACAACTGTAGCAAGTTCTAAATCATGAGTAGCATAGTTAACTTTATGTTTTTTGATTTTTCTAGACTTATATGCTACTACAGAACCATATTGGGATAGGAATCCTCCTAACCCTTCCAAAGAGGCATCGGTGCAAACTAAAAAATTTCTTGTGGGATCCAAAATATTCAAAACAAGAGCTGAGGTTAGTTTATGTTTAAGCAAATTAAATGCTTCTTCACACTTTTATGTCAATTTCAACTCCTTCCCTTTCTTCTGAAGGTTGGTTATTGAATAAGAAATATTAGAGTAGTCTTTTAAAAACATCCTATAATATCCTAACAAATACATAAAGCTTCTTACTTCTGTCATATTTGTTGAAGGTGGTCAATTCAAAATGGCTTCTATTTTCTTTGGATCAACAACAATCCAATATACCGATATAATGTACCCCAAGTAATGCACTTGTGGAACATAGCATTCACATTTAGTCAAATTCTCGTAAATTTGGTTCTTCCTGAAAATTTCTAGCACTATCCTCAAGTGCTTAATAAATCAAAATGTCATCCAAGAATATCAACACAAACCAATCCAACTATTTTCTAAATACACTATTCATCAAATTCATGAAAGCTGCTAGTGCATCAGTCAATCCAAATGGTAGGACTGTAAATTCATAGTACCCATATTTAATCTTGAATATGGTTTTATGTGTGTCTTCTTCTTAGATTATCAGTTGATGATATCCGAATTTTAGATCAATCTTTGTGAAAATGGTGGCATATTTTAGCTGATAAAATAAATATTCTATCATTGGTAATGGATATCTGTTCTTGAAAGTTACCTTGTTTAGAATTTTATAATATATGCATAGCCTTAATGAACCATATTTCTTCTTCACAAATAAAATAGGTTCTCTCCAAGGTGATACACTTGGTTTTATCAACCATTTTTCTAGCAACTCTTGAAGTTGCACTTTCAATTCCTGCATATCAATGGGGTTCATTCTATAAGGAGCTCTATGGATAGGCTCAGTACCTGGAATCAATTATATGGTGAAAGAAAATTTATGTTTAGGCGGTAATCCAGGTATCTCATCAACAAAAACATCATGAAATTCCTACAACAGTGGAAATTTTCCAATAATTTCTTTCTTTTTCTCTTTTTCCTTGAGTTTAACTACACAAACCATTCCTGCTTTTCTAATAGTTTTCTTCAGTTGTATTGCTGAAATTAGCATTGGTTGAAATTATCTTGGTTCACTATACATCCTTTGCCTTTATTTGTCTTCGTTGCTAAACTCAATCCATCTCTCCTAGAAATTTACCAAAGGCTTCATGAGCCTTCAACCAGTCTATTCCTAAGATGATGTCAAAGTTATGTAGGGATGCTACATAAAAATGGTACCTAGTAAAGCCATTGGGTAGGGTAATTTGAGTTGAGGAAAAACATTGATTAACATGATAAGTTTACCCTGATACATACTCAACCTTCCAACCTTATGCCAAAGATCCTAGCTTTTCTAGCATATCCCTTACTAGGTTACTAGAAATAAAACTATCGGTAGCCCCACTATAAATTAAACTGCTTAATTATTTATCAAAAAGTTTACCATTTAGTAGCAGATGTGTAGCTTGTCCATCCAAGTTTTGTGTTGTTTTTGCTGCATAGATCTTGTGATTTTGCCTGTCAGAGCTAGTGCTTGCACGTTGTGGGCAATTAATGGCAAAATGTGAACCTCCACACTTGAAGCACTTTATCCTTGAGTTTGAATCTCCTTATTGAACCTATTTTCCTGTATCCACTGCTTGTAGTGGAATTGGTTGAATTACTTCACACAAATTATTGCTCACTCAAAATAATGGATGGCTAAAATACATTGATTACATCTCCTATTATGGTAGGTACGATTATATACATTTCATCAAAATAGACAACGTAATAAACACAACATATAAACCATGTCACTCATTCAGTATAAAGAAAAAAAATTACAAGAAATATGATTATTGATGTGCAGTAGATTTAAATTCCAAATGTCGTGGGTGAAGCCTATAGAGAAGGAACTAAATTATCATCATGGCTTGAGTTCACAATAAAGCATAATCTCTCAGTCACGTAGTCCAAGGAGTTTAAATGAATTTTAAGGAGAAAATATTCAGACTAGCAAAGATGATTACATTATTAAAGTGAAACCTATTGTCCTATTTTGCAAATGACTTTTCAATGGTGAAAAGCAAACAACCCATAAACCATTTAAAGCAAAACCAAATATCATAAGGATGAAATAGCTTCCACCTGAAACTCCAGAAGATTGGTGACTCTTATTGGATTTGCACTTCTCCTCTAGCTTCTCCAGTCTAGCATAACATCACATAACATAACATCCCCTCTTTTTTTATTAATTCCAATGGTAATTTATAGATTTATTTCTTTTAGAAAAGATGCTTCTAAATATACTATTTTTTTAAAAAATTTAGCTTTCTTTTTCTCACCCCATGTGAAGGTTTCTTTTAGTATATATTATTTTAATGGAAAGGGAATCCATAGAGATAAGAGTAGAACCTTATCCACCATTTCAACCTTCCCAAAGTAGCCATGCATGTGTAGGAAAAATTGATTATTTAAATCTACAAGGTAGTTTTTTTTTCATGTTTTAATCCAATTTAAAATTGAACAAGCTCATAAAAACAAACTACCTAATTTCCTTCTAAAATAGGATCAAATAGATCCAACAAGCATGCTCAACAACTAAATATTTTTTTCTTCTTTAGAAATTTGCTCAAATTAATATTTCACAAAATCATAATAAATTGCATGATATTCTTTTCAATTTTTTTTTATTTAGAGTAATTTGTAAAATGCAAAATATTATTTAATGTGCATTTTCAAAGTAAAATTCAATTAAACCAATATCATGTAAATTAATCGTGAAATAAAATATAAATCACACACAAATGGCATACAAGCACTCAATGCATGTGCTCAGTATCCCCCATCACTATTTTTCCTTTGATTGTGTGGGACTTTTTAGAGTAATACTCAAGTAACATCGCCATCAGGGAGGTAACTAGTGATTATAGGAATATGAGCTTTACCTGTTGAGTTTTCATAGTCATCATTTCCCTTATCATCTCTTGGTGGTCAGTCTTCCACCTACAAGAATAAATGTTCCTACAATCAAGCAATGCAACATTATTTTCTTTTGACAAATACAATGCAAATATATTAAGCATTAAAACCAACTATCACTACACAAATAACATCTTAAAAATAGTCCTCCAAGGTGAGATGTGACATACTCCCCCCCCTAGATTAAACACAGTCCTCTATGTTTACCTGCAATATCACATAACAATCAATAAAACATAATTTTTGGCATAGTTTCCACTTTGCATAAGTGGTCCATAGTTCAACCTGTATTATTACATAGAATCATTAAATAAATAAGGAAAGTATATTTTCATATCTTCCACTTTTTCCCAAGTGGAATTATTTTCATAATACTGGTCCCACTAGACTTTACACTGATCAATATTATGCTTCCTCATAGTCTTGGAATGAAATTCTAATATCTTCACAGGTCTCACTTCAAAGGTTGTTGGATCTACCATCTATAAATTAGAAACATCTAACACATGATCAGGATCAACAATATATCTCCTAAGTAGGGATACATGAAAAGTATTATGGATATTTGAAATATTAGGTGGTAAGTCAATCTGATAGGCTATAGGACTTATATTCTCCACAATATCAAATGGATCAACAAATCTAGTATCCAACTTTGTTGATTTAATGGCACTCTTCTTAGGTTTTACTCTTAGAAACACTCTGTCACCTACAAAGAATTAACTAGATGTTCTTTTTAAATTTGCATAACTCTTCTGTCTATCTGTGGCTTCCTTGAGCCTTTGATAGATTAGTCCTAGCTACTATTCCATTATTTTGACCTTTTTTGGTCCAATGACAACCCAATCCTTGGGATCATACCATGATAATGGAGTTCTACATTGTCTACCATACAAAGCTTCGAAAGGGGCCATATTCAAGGAAGAATGATAACTATTATTATAAGAAAACTCAACTAGATACAAATAGTCTTCCCAATGAGACTTCTGGTACATGCAATACATACGTAACATATCTTCCAAAAATTGGTTAACCATTTCTATCTATCCATCCATTTCAGGATGGTATGCAAAAATGATATTTAAATTTGTACCAATTGCATGATGGAGAGCTTTCTAGAACTCATAAGTAAACCTAGAATCACTATCAGAGATAATCATCTTCGAAAATCCATGCAACCTAAAAATTTATTTTGCAAATTTATTGGCTACACTTACAACATCATCTGTAGTACATCCTAGTATAAAATGTGCAACCTTAGTGAGTTTATCAACTATAACAAAAATTGCATCATGAGGATATTTTGTCTTTGGCAACCGATAACAAAATCCATTGATATTACTTGCCATTTGTGAGTGGGTATAGCATGTAAAAACAATTTTCCTACTGGATGTTGATGTTTAACTTTCACCTTCTGAAACTGTAAACATCGTACCATAAAATCAATGATATATTTCTTCATGCCCGACCAGTATAAGGTCTTTTTCATATTTCCCTCATCTTGGCTCCTCTAGGATAAGTGGAATAAGGAGTTATGAGCTTCATGCATGATCAATCTCCTCAAATCACCCATTTTAGGTATTACTACTTGATATCTAAAGCATAAAAGCCCATATTTCATGCTATAATATTAGTTTTTATTCAAGTTTTGCTCTATATTAACCCAAATTTCACTACATCCAGGATCTTGAAATTGCATATTTCTGACTTGCACCATTAAATCCACATGACTACGAGTCAATGCAACTATGTGCTTCCTCCTAATTAAGGCATCAATGACTTTATTTTATTTTCCTTTGATATACTCAATACCAAATTCATATTCTACTAAGAACTCTATCCAAATTTGTTGTCTAGCATTTAGTAACGGTTGAGTGAAGATATACTTTAAACTTTGGTGATCGGTTCTTAACTCAAATGGTCTCCCAACCAGATAATGTCACCAAATTTTCAAGGCATGCACAACTACAACAAGTTCTAAATCATGGGTAGCATAGTCAAATTTATGCCTTTTGAGTCTTCTAGACTTATATGCGACCACAGAACCATCTTGGGATAGGACTCCTCCTAACCCTTCCAAAGAGGTATCGATGCAAACTAAAAAATTTCTTGTGGGATTCAAAATATTCAGAATAGGAGTTGAGGCTATTTTATGTTTAAGCAAATTAAATGCTTTTTCAAACTTTTCTATCCATTTAAACTCATTCTCTTTCTTTTGAAGGTTGGTTATTGAATAAGTAATCTTAGAGTAGTCTTTAACAAACCTCCTATAATATCCTGAAAAACCCATAAAGCTTCTTAATTCTATCACATTTGTTGGAGGTGGCCAATTCAAAATGACTTCTATTTTCTTTGGATCAAAAATGATCCCATCTATCGATATAGTATGCCCCAAGTAATGTACTTGTGGAACATAGAATTCACATTTAGTCAAATTCTCGTAAATTTGGTTCTTCCTTCAAATTTCTAGCACTATTCTTAAGTTTGTAATAAATCAAAATTTCATCCAAGAATATCAACACAAACCAATCCAACTATTTTATAAACACACTATTCATAAAATTCATGAAATATGCTAGTGCATTAGTCAATCCAAATGGTAGGACTGTAAATTCATAGTGCCCATATTTAGTATTGAATACGGTTTTATGTGTGTCTTCTTCTCGGATTCTCACTTGATGATATCCGAATTTTAGATCAATATTTACAAAAATGGTGGCATATTTTAGCTGATTAAATAAACCTTCTATCCTTGGTAATGGATATCTGTTCTTGACAGTTGCCTTGTTTAGCATTCTATAATCTATGCATAGCCTTAATGAACCATATTTCTTCTTCACAAATAAAACAGGTGCTCCCCAAGGCGATACACTTGGTTTTATCAAACCTTTTTCTAGCAACTCTTGAAATTGCACTTTAAATTCCTACATCTCGATGGGGTTCATTCTATAAGGAGTTATGTGGATAGGCTCAATACCTGGCATCAATTCTATGGTGAAATCAAATTTATTTTTAGGTGGCAATCCAGGTATCTCATCAACAAAAACATCATGAAATTCCTACAATAGTGGAAATTTTTCAATAATTTCTTCCCTTGTAACTTCCTCTTTTTCCTTGAGTTTAACTACATAAACCATTCCTCCTTTTCTAATAGTTTTCTTAAGTTGCATTGTTGAAATTAGGATTGGTTGAAATCTCTTGGTTCACTATACATCCTTTGCCTTTCTTTGCCTTCGTTGCTAAACTCAATCCATCTCTCCTGGAAATTTACCAAGGCTTCATGAGCCTTCAACCAATCTATTCCCAAGATGATGTCAAAAGCATGTAGGGGTGCTACATACAAATGCCACCTAGTAAAGCCATTAGGTAGGGTAATTTGAGTTGAGGAAAAACATTTATTAACATGATAAGTTTACCCTGATCCATACTTAACCTTCCATCCTTGTGCCCAAGATCCTAGCTTTTCTGGCATATCCCTTATTAGGTTACTAGAAATAAAACTATCGGTAGCCCCACTATCAATTAAAATGCTTACTTATTTATCAAAAATTTTACCATTTAGTAGCAGAGGTGTAGCTTGTCCATCCAAGTTTTGTGTTTTTGTTGCTATATAGATATTGTGATTTGGTCTATCAGATCTAGTGCTTGCATTTTGTGGGTAGTTAATGGCAAAATGTGAACCTCCACACTTGAAGAACCTTATCCTTGAGTTTGAATATACTTGTTGAACCTATTTTCCTATATCTACTGGTTGTAGTGGAACTAGTTAAAGCACTTCACATAGACGATTGCTCACCCAAAATCATGGATGGCTCAAATATATTTATTACATGTCCTATTATGGTAGGTATGACTATATACATTTCATCAAAAAAAATAGTGTATAAACACAACATATAAACCATGTCACTTGTTCAATATAAAGAAAAAAAATTACAAGCAATACGATTATTGATGTGTAGTAGATTTAAATTCTAAATTTCATGGGTGAAGCCTATAGAGAAGGAACCAAATTATCATCATGGCTTGAGTCACAATAAAGCATAATATCTCAATCACGCAGTCCAAGGATTTTAAATAAAATTTAAGGAGAAAACATTCAAACTAGCAAATATGATTACATTATTAAAGTGAAACCTATTGTCTTATTTTGCAAATGAATTTTCAATGGTGAAAATAAAACAACCCATAAACCATTTAAAGCAAAACCAAATATCATAAGGATGAAATAGCTTCCACCTAAAACTCTAGCAGATTGGCGACTCTTATTGGATTTTCACTTCTTCTCTAGCTTCTCCAGTCTAGCATAACATCACATAACATAGCATCCCCCCTTTTTTTCTTAATTTCAATGGTAATTTATAGATTTATTTATTTCAGAAAAGATGCTTCTAAATATACTAATTTTTTATTTTTTTAGCTTTCTTTTTCTCACCCCATGTGAAGGTTTATTTTAATATATATTATTTTAATAGAAAGGAAATCCATAGATATAAGAGTAGAATCTTATCCACCATTTCAACCTTCCCTAAGTAGCCAGGCATGTATAGGAAAAATTGATTATTTAAATCTACAAGGTAGTTTTTTTTTTCCTTCGTGTTTTAATCCAATTTAAAATTGAACAATATCATAAAAAAAACTACCTAATTTCCTTCTAAAATAGGATCAACTAGATCAAATAAGCATGCTCAACAACTAAATCTTTTTTTCTTCTTTAGAAATTGCTCAAATTAAGATTTCACAAAATCATAATAAATTGCATGATATTATTTTCAATATTTTTTTTTTTGTTTAGAGTAATTTGTAAAATGCAAAATATTATTTAATGTGCATTTTCAAAGTAAAATTCAATTAAACCAATATCATGCAAATTAATCATGAAATCAAATATAAATCACACACAAATGGCATACAAGCACTCAATGCATTTGCTTAGAATCCCCCATAACCATTTTTTCTTTAATTGTGCGTGACTTTTTAGAGTAATACTCAAGTAACACCGCCATCAGGGAGGTAACTAGTGATGATAGGAATATGAGTTTTACCTATTGATTTGTCATATTCATCATTTCCCTTATCATCTCTTGGTGTTCAGTATTCCACCTATGAGAATAAATATTCCTACAATCAAGCAACGCAACATCATTTTATTTTTACAAATACAATCCAAACATATTAAGCATTAAAACCAGCTATCATTACGCAAATAACATCTTAAAAATATTCCTCCAAGGTGGGACGTGACAATTGTAATTTCATTTCAAATCCTTATGAATCCATGCTTCCTTCAACTCATCTATTCTTGTCACCATCAACCACCTCATCAACCATACAATCCACATATTTGTCAAAAGCTCCTATTCCTAAGGAGAAACCCATTACCACTTCACATAAAGCCTCCACTTCCATGCCCCCATATTCATCACCTTTGACTACATGCACATGTAGTCAAGCCCAATCCACATCACCCACATCATCAACATAAGCATCCTCAACCATCATTCCTTCTGCATCATTGCCCATTCAACAACAACCTTAGCCAAATCCACCTCCATCCACATCAGTCGATGTTTCACAAGTTGCCTTAATGAATTTTGAGATGCCATTCCAGTCCATACCTCTCCCATTATCGAAGACCAAAGCCAATCCCAAGTCATCCATATCCACTTCCACATCCACATCCACATCATCCCAAGTTGTGGTCCACCTCACTAATCTTGGTATTGGTGAATATGTGGTCCAAGATATCACAATCACACTGCTTAGCATCCAAAATTCTAAGGATTATGGTCGCCCACGTGACCCACCCTTATTTATAGGTGTGGTGTACAACATGAGTTCAATACCTAATAGCATTAATTTTGTGTATGGAGGGATTGATTCATCGTCCAATCTATCTTTCCTAGATGAACCCAAGCAACCAACTCTTACCAATATACAACACATGTCATTTGTTCCATCTTGATATTTTCACATAGTTAATTGGTAAGGACATGGCCAAGGACGACATGAAGAGGGAATGCATGAGATAATTGATGTTTCATATTGAGAAGTGCATGACCACTCAGGTTTAGAATATCATCCACTTTCTTCCACTTCTTCTCTTGAACAAGATTTTCAAAGTTTACATTTGAATTCATGAGAAGATATCCACCACACTAATAAATTTGAACATGAAATTTACGAGGAATTCAAAGTTATATTGATAGCTTTTGATGAATCTGATGAGGAATTGGAACCCATCATTCCTTTCACTGAACATGATGAGTTTTACCTCAAAATTTTCCCCATCCATTAGCCCATCCTTCGCTTGCTTCTTCCACAAGAGCAAGCCGAACCAACTAGTAAACCACCACCCCCACTTCATTGATCCATATCACCAACCATTTTTCTTGTAATATATGTACATAATTCAAATTCAAATTAAAAAAAAACACAAAAATAAAAAATAAAAAACAAATTTAAAAAAAAATCATTGCATTGCATAAACATGGTTTTTTTCCAATTGCATTTATCTGTGTTGCTTGCTGTTGTTAAGGTTACTAGAGTTCTAGCATTGGTTCTAGCAGACAGGATCCATCCATCCTCCACCTTGCCAACCATTTTTCCATTTAAGTTAACATGAATCCTATTGACTTATTCACCCCCTCTGTAATCCATATGATTTGGAAAAGCCAATTCCAATTGAAACGAGCCTTATTGATATGGACCGAATTTCCTCACCACCATCCTTTTTGGAATTTGTCATTTTTTAGGAATTGTTAAGGGCTTCATCCAGCTACATTCCTCCATCACCTCCACCTCCACCTTCACCTTCACCTTCAAATCCTGAGGTTTTCCAGGTAGACATAGACAAGGTTGAGTCAAAAGAGTTTGATAATGTTATAGATGATATTCATCTTATTCCAATGCCAGATTAGCTTGATGAAGGCTCTCACATTTCCATTGAAGATACCATCGATGTGGACCTTACTTTAGATGTAGACAATTCCCAAATTGTCAAACTTGGTAAAAGTTTATCCACATATGAACAAGAGCAATTAATTGCTCTCCTCAAGAAGAAGGGCATTTTTGCATGGTCCTATAAATACATGCCTGTTCTTGACCCTAACTTGGTTGTCCATAATATCACCTTGCATTATGATGCTATTTTTTGACAACACACTATTTTTTGATGGTTCTAAGTGCAAAAAAGATCAAGGTGCTGGAGTCGTGTTTCATACACCTCAAGGAGTGTTGATCCCCTTATCATTCAAACTTGACTTCCAATGCACAAACAACAACGCAAAGTATGAAGCCTTAATATTAGGTCTTCAAGTAGCCATAGCTATGGGTATAAATCATATCAGGATATTTGGTGATTCTCAACTTGTTGTTAGATAAATCAATGAAAAATATCAATGCAAAGATCCTACCTTAAAGCTTTACCATGAAGTATCAATGAAATTGCTCATCAAATTTGATTGGTATGAAATTGATAGTTTACCACGTGCGACTAATATATTTGTAGATGCAATGGCCTCTCTTGGATCATTGATTCCAAAATACTCCATAGGAGAGGTACAACCACTCATTATCACAATGATCTCTAAATCTACAATTGTCCATGATGAATCTAAGGATGGAAAATATGTTTGCTTCATCCATTTAGAACCATATGAGCCTTGGTCAAACCAAATAATAGCCTTACTCAAGTTTGGTACACTCCCATAAAATATGTCATGGATTGCTAAATACACTTTCAAGCAAAAGGTAACTCGTTTTACTCTCTTAGGGATGTGTTGTATAAATGTTGTTATGATGGAATTCTCCTTCATTGTCTCGAGTCTAAAAAGGCACAAAGATCCATAACTGAAGATCATTATGGTACTTGTGGTGGTCATTTTAGTGAAATGGCCATTGCAAAACGTATTTTATGCATGGGTTACTATTGGCCCACCATGGAACATGACTGTTGCACTTACATCAAGCATTGTCAGCAATGTCAACAACATGCTAATTTAACTCATATACCATCACAAGAATTACAACCTATTCAAAGCCTTTGGCCCTTTTCACAATGGGGTCTTGATTTGATTGGTAAAATTTCACCTCCTTCATAAGTACAACATACATTCATAATCACAACCACTGAATACTTCACAAAGTGGGTTGAGGCAATTTCTCTAACCAGTATGACAGGACAAAGAATTGTGGAGATTATACTTCATCATATCATTTGTTGTTATGGTATCCCCTCGAAAGTAATCTATGACAATAACAAGTCTTTCAAGAATAAGTATGTTCGAGAACTTTATGAGAAATATAATATCCAACATAGTTTCTTGAATCCTTATTATCCATAAGAAAATGGACAAACTCAGGCTACCAACAAGACCTTAATTGTTATTCTCAAGAAACTAGTCAATGAAAATTATAGATATTGGTATACTCAAATCCCTTTGGCATTATGGGATTATTGAACAAGCATCCACATGCCTACTGGGACAATACCATTTTAATTGGTCTATGGAGCTAAAGCAATCATGCCTCTTGATATTGATATCCCCTCATTGCAAATTTCATTACAAGAATTCACAAATGATGACACTGCTAGACAAGCATATATTGACCAACTCACGATTCGTGATGAAAGGTGTGTCAATGATTTAGAGCATTTACGAGTTTATCAAGACTGCATAAAGCATGCTTACAACACCAAAGTTCATCTACATGAATTCCAAGTAGGAGATCTTGTCCTTAAAGAGAATCAACAAAATACCAATGCATTGTCGCATCTTCATCATAAATTCGTGGCTAATTGGTTAGGTCCATACATTGTCACTCAAAAAGTGGATAAAGTAACTTATAGGCTTGCCAGTCTAGAGGGAGTTGAAGAGCCCGAACCACTTAACATCATCCACTTTAGAGCATTCTATTCTTAATGTGATTTATATATATGTATACATGGCTAATACACAGAAATAAAATTACATTTCACACATCATATTTTACACATTACATTGCATACATTTCATTTTACACATTGCACTTAACACATTACACTGCACAACATTACATTTCACACATTGCATTGCACACATTTCATTTCATAAATTGTATTTCATACATTACATTTACAACCATATTCACACATTCCATATTCGCACATTTCATATTAGGGATCATTTATTCATTTCAGATATTAATTGGTCCAATAGTCATGTTGCCTTAATCAGGGGCACCTTCAAGTCATAATTCATTTTCATTGCACCATGCCATAAAGTAAAATAGTCATTTACAAAACCACATTACCATAATTCCTGGGTGTTTTCAGCAACTTCCAAATACATGTCAAGTTTTCTTAAGGACCAAGACACATTTTCACTAAGAAAATCTTGAGTTCTGGGAATTGACTCTAAATATTCTTGAACCAAACACAATTACACATCTTAAAAACATCTTGTGTCAAAGAGGGATAACACCATACTCGGGTTGAACCTCGAAGCAAAAAGGGTGTTTCTTTCTTGTCCCATTATGCACATAGTCCAAAAAACAATGGTTTTCACTACTATCACAATTTCAAAATAAAATAAAGAGTAGGGTAAAAAAATCCCCAAAACACTCTAAATATTTTACACATCACACACCATAGATCATCAAGTAGTAAGGATAGAACTACATTTCCAGTCAGATGGTTAGGTAATTTGAATCCCCAAATTTTAGATATCAAATTCTTAGACTATGGAGTCAATCTCCACTGGGGCTATAGACACTTGATGGGTAGTGGAGTACGCTCATGTGTGGCAACACATCTCTTTTAAAGAGACCTCTGATCACACATAAGGACAAGCTATCTTCTTGGTCTTCTTCATAACATGTTTTATTTCAATTTAATCAAAATGGGTTAATGAACTCACTTGCACACACATTGGTTTTTGATTGCCTTGAATCATTACCATACTCATGATTTGGTAAATGGATTCACTGCACACACATTTGGTATTAGAGAAAATTAGGCAGTATTTAGTGAGTTTTTTTGATGCCACTAGTATGTATGAGTCTCTACAAAATAGTCAATTTTCCATATCAACATCCATGTCTTCTTCCATATCAACATCCATATCTTCTTCCATATTAGCATTCATATCATTACATGAGTCTTCCATTTCACATGCCACTAGTTTGGTGCCCTTGATTAAACAACGATGCTATACATGACCAAGAAAAATCTACACTATAAATTATCATTAGAGCATCAATTCATTTTCATTCATACCACATTAGCATTGCATTATCGTCCATCACAGATATACATAAGCATTTACACAAAAGTAAAAGCCATGTATATATATATATACCGCATGTATAATGAATGCCCAAAATGCTATATACAATGGAGCACCAAGACTCATATACAAAAAGTGCATCTCAGCACTAGATAAATGCCCCCTTGTGATCTCGAAGGAGCCCTAGACCTAGAGCTATACCTAGAATCACTATTCCTAATAGACCCGAATATGGATGAGGATGGTGGATCTGGAAGCCCAATATGGTGATCCATCAATTGATCCTCTAATAATCGTATATATCCATCCCAAGATCGAAGGCATAGTACATCATTTATTTGATGATGTTTCCTCTCAAGCAGCTCTACCTGGAGTCTCATGATCCTATCCTTGCCTCCACCTGTAGCTGGTCATACCTCTATCTCTACCCGTATCTGAGCTATCTCCGCATCTTGAGCTGTTATCTCCACATATTGAGCCACTACCTTAGCAATATGAGTTGCTATCAATACATCTTACTCTACCACCAACTGCTCAAACCTCACCCATCCTTCTCACTCTAGCCTGGAGGTCTCTCTATAACCTCCTCCATATCATCATCCATACCATCTCCATCGCCTCCAAGCCTTGGATCCTAATATATCGTGTCTTTCACGGTGTCTTTTCCATATCCTTTGAATGCTAGATTGAAGGTATATGTGATGTCTAGGAGCCTCATCTACATCCTCCTCCTTAGCCTCAGCCTCATCCTCATCCCCATTCCCCTCATCCACTACTAAACTTGGTACCCATGGTAAATATACAATGAACCATGCATCATATTCCACAATAGTCCCTGCATCATCCACATAAGGGAGGTCCATCTCCTCATCATCCTCATAGGTCACCTTCCATACCTCAGCACAATGTAGACCCGTATCATCTTGATGATGCTTGTAGAGCACCGGTACCTCAGGAACCACCTACCTTAGCCTAAAATACTGTAGAACCCATAAGAACTAGATGTTCTTCTCCTCACTCCTATGCCTCCCAACCACCCACCTAGCCTATCGAGCCCTTTGTAGCTACTCCCTATCACCAGCCCAAGTGGCACCTTACCACGGTATTCAAAGCACCTAAGCTGATGTTAGTCCAGCCCACAGATCCATGTACCACTGGCTAGTACAAATAGGACGACTCACTACACCTCCTCTACCACAGGCCATATCATAGCATAGGGATACTCCCTATTCCATACCTCAGTAGGTAAGCCTACAGGTTGAGCCACACTAAAGTGCTCCCAACCCCAACACTGCAGTAGCAAACTACATCCCAACCCCTTCCACCCTTGCTTCTTCACCTTATACAACTTTTGGTAATTGCACTAACAAAGTAAGTGCCTATGCATATACCTGAGGTGTATCAATCATGTCATACACTAGCCTAATCAAATTTCATGGGAACTGATATCCAGTGCTATTCGAGGCCATTATGTTGGCCAACACGAACATGACCAAAGTAGGAAGTGTATCCAACTACTTTTCCATATACATAGCCAAGTACCTTATCCCTCCATCCTTCACATTATTAGGCTACCATTGATCTCCAAAGATCTAGTCCATCTCATATTCCTTATCATTTCCAACCTCGACACGTAAGCCCTCCACTGGTAACTTGAGGATGTGATATACATCCTCAAGTGTCAATGTAATCTCTCTAGTAGGGAGCTAAAAGGTCCCCATATCTAGATCCCATCTCTCTACCAAGGCAGAGAGATACCCCTCATTATCCCTCACTACATCAATTCAGGTTGTCCTAGCTAGCCCCACATCCTCCAACCAATCTCACTCCTCCTTATGTAATGTATTTTTCACCACTGGTATGAGAGGTAAGAACTGATGCTGAGCATCCAAAATACTCAACTACAACACAAACACATTCACAAAGAAATTACATTAAATTCACTTTCAATTTTTTTTTTAGCACAAGTTCAAACAAAGAGTAGAAAGGCCACTTACCTTAACCACATGCACCTCTACTCCTACTTCCGCATCTACACCCTCTATTGTCATATCTTCCACACCACCAAACTCCTTCACCTCACTTTACTTCACTCACTACCTCATCCACAACTTTTAGAAGTTGCAAACGCAAGAATGAATATAATTTCACCTTTGTAGGCCATTTATAGCTATTTCTAGTGCACTAGAACACCCATGGATGTTCATAGGCGCATTGAGATGCTATCCTACATTTGTAAAATAGCAGACTCTGGCTAGGGTCTATGCATGCTATGGATGCCCATCAATGTTTAGCATAATAATTTATAGAAAATACCAAAATGATGCAAAAAGGTAGCTTACCTCCACAAAATCACTCCAAATTACATCCATACATTCATTTCATCCTTATATCATGTTTTGTGAAAACCAAAATTGATTTGGACGCATAATTTTTGTTTGCATCCAAAAGGCATAAAATCATCTTTCAAATTTTAAAACACACCAAAATGGTCCAAGTTTCACAAAACAACCATAATCATCATTCTCATCATCAAATATTCATTTCAACATCATTTTTCATCCATCAATCATTACATTTGCATATTTTGCCAAGTTTACATATAATTTCAAGTGAACATTGTATCTAGTGGTCTATTATATCTCCTTGGCAATTGTAGTAATTGGTTGTCCATGCAATTAGGTAAGATGGATAACTCACCATAAGGAAAATTTGTTATCTTCATCATCCAATATCTCTTTGTTCAAAAAACAAAATCACTTTTGGTACCTCACCTTTAGAGTGAGACTATGCCTAGACCAATTTTCTCAATAGCTGTCATTGATGGCCTTATTCGTGGGGCTTGAAACACAAAAAAAATCATAACTCATCATTTATTTTATATTGAAAGTCATCATGGAGATAGGCCCTCACTAGGTTGATTGGTTCCAATTGTGAGAATTATCCTATAGTGACTAGCAGACCCTCCAAGGTTGACTCTTTTTATTTTTGTTGCATTTTCATTAATTTGCATTTCAATGATGAGAAAAGGTACTTTCTTAAATAGCATGGAATCACTCCAAACTTGGAGCAGAAACATTTAATTTTGATTTCCCACAATGGGATACATTTTACATGATCATGGCATTTATGCTTTGCAAAAAACCTTTCTCTGTTGGGGCAAAAATAGAATCAATCACTTACATTTTACAACAATCCCTTTCTTCGTTAGGGCAAGAATGATATCAATTTACGTCATTCATATCATACACATTTACATCATTCATATCATTCATATTTACATCATACATTTACACTTACACCATTCAATTATATTTTCACTACACAAATCTATCAATTGGCTTGTGAGATTTATTCTTCACTCATTTTCCAATTGAGGGGGTAAGCTACACATTCAAATTCTTTTATCTTCAAGATCATCTTTGCATCCTAAGGAAATAAAGTTGCTTCTGCTTCAGGCCAAACCAAGTGTCTTGTATTTTTGCACCGCATTGTGTTTCATGCAATGCGGTACAAAATGGGGCATCTATAGACACCAAAATCTAGCTACTTGTCATCCATCCATGCCCTTCAATCACAACCATTCATTATTTATATCTATATATGTGTATTTACTTAATATATGTATAAATATTAATATTTTATATTATATTTATATATATTTAATATATATATATATATATATATATATATATGTATGAATTAATCCTAGCCCTCCACCACATTTTAATCTCATCCATTCATCCATATCAATCCATGCCACTTACCCAGATTTAATCTCCACCCTTCCTTATGTTTTAATCTTGGCCACTCAAATTGTGTCATCAAAACCCTAACATGTTCAAGGGTAAATTATAAAAAGTGATTCATTTTGATGAATCAAGGTCCTGAAACCTTAAGCATTATGGGGAGATTTTTGAAGCCTACTTTGAATTTTATCGATGTTCATTTGCAAATAATTCTCAGAAGGTCAAACCCTAGCCCCATAATTTTCATCCTCACCTTCCATTATCATCCTTGCATCATTTTCATCCACTATCGTATAACCCATGCAAAACCAGATCTGATTCTGTGACACTTCCCTCAACCTTGAACACCCTCCAGAGCTAACCGATAGCCCTCTAAAGCCATCTGAGCACCCTCCAAAGCCAGTCGAGCACCCTCTAGAGCTAGCCAAGTGACCCCAGAGCTAGTAGAACATATCTAAGCATTTCTCACACTAGATATATAGGTCCATAGCCCTCGAATGTTGTTCAAGTGTCCTTACGACCCTCATCTACAAAAATAGAAGTAGAAGATTCCAGTGATAAAGTAAGAAAGGTATTTGTATTCATTTTCATATTCTTGCACTTTGTTTTTAGTTTTAGATTACAACATTTAGGGTTTAGTAATTATATTACCTTTCTAAGGGCCTCACACTGTGGAGCCCTCACATGTATTACTAATATCTTTTGTTGTTTTTCTAATTGCAGGTACAAGAATCATACATTTGGCAGTTGTTGAAGCTAGGGTAGCCCATTCAGGATACACAAGCCCACCTAAAAACTTGTTGGGATCAAAGACAAGCGTGAATATACCAACCATTCTTTTCAACCAGGGTTTTGGATAAACCTCGTATCTTTAACTTTGTATCAAAATAAGCATTATAAAACCCAACATTTGGGGTATATTGATTGTAACATTTGAGATCCACCTATAGTAGTAAAGAGTATCCATTTTGTGCAATATTTGTGTATTACTGTGCTTATTGTCATTTTATACTTTATATTGGTGTTGCTTGATTTTTTATTCATATACTGCAATAGGAAAATTATCCACAAGGCTATTTCAAAAATCCATGAATGTATATCAATACATTTCATTTACCTCCTTTCACCCTTGCCATCAAAAGAAAGCATTCATCCTCAGTGAACTACCAGGGAAGAAAAACTAGAGGGTTTCAGTGACATGAAGCATAACTTCTTCCACAAACTCAGAGTTAGAGGTTATCCTATAGCCTTTCTCCTACCTTTATTTGCAGAAGTTAATTTTTCACATAGGCCTATCTTATTGCAAAAAATTATGGATAGGTTGTGTAACAAACAAAGAACCAGACATCATAGCACCCCCATTGTGCTGAAGCTAGTTAACTGTGAGTTTGCCATAAAATTATGTATCAAAGAAACAATTCTTAATCCTTTGTCTGATGCTTGTATCGCATATCGAGAATTATCAAATTTTGGCAAAGGAATTATATGCTAGGAAAAAACAAGTCTCTGAGGCACTTTGCAAAAATTAAATCTTTTAGTTTTCATTGCATCCAATCTCAGCTATTCGACCAAAATAATGCTAGCCATTGGTGCAACTCAATTCTAGCCATTGATGTAGTCAACCACTTTGTTTAAAACATGACAACCCATGCAAAATTATTATTTTTTAAATTAATTTTGCAATTTTAATATTGGGATTTTGTGCAAATTTAATTATTGTAATAAATAACAAGTGCTATCATTGTCCAAATTTTGGACATATCCCACTTTGTTATATGTTTTTGCTCTTAGGAGGTGTAGCCACCCATGCAATATTTAATTTTTAGAATTTTGTGCAAATTTAATTTTTAGAATTTTATGCAATTTTAATATTTAAAATTATGTGCAATATTAATTATTGTAATTAATAACTAGTGGCTATCACTATCCAACTTTTGGACATATCCCACTTTGTTATTCTTCGTGACACTTAGAAGAAGGTTTAGTGGCTATTTTAGCGGATCTTGGCTATCACTGCCATTTATTATTGGCATATCCCTAGATCACGCTTCCATAGGTATACTTGATTTTTGCCATGTGGCATGACCGTTGGTCTTCCTTCATGACAAAAATTCTTTTTATACATACAAGGGTGGTTATAAAAATTTTCATGAATCGTACTGATGAGCATGTAGGTGCAAAACACGTTTATAGAGTATTTTAAGTTTTTGCAATTGTGCTTGTATATTTTTTGTGTATGCCATTATGTTAAAATTTATTTTTCAATAAAAATTCATTTTTTTGCTAAGATTCTCTCCTTTCGTATACTAGCAACTGCTATGATTTACCTTTTTATTTCTTCACCCTAAAATTTTTCATATCCCTTGGAAATGACAAACCTAACCTCCTTCGAAGAAGCTATCAACATAGCTAAGAGGGTAGAGGTCATCCTCATAAGACGAGGGCAACTCAACTATAACAAGAAAGAATATGAAAAACCCCCTCACAAGGGGTAATATAAAAACAAACAGGTTATGGGAGATGGTGTAACTGACTATCATCAAAATAACAACATAAACATTACTTAGAATACTTCTCAAAATTTGGTTATCCAAAGAGAAGGTAAACCTCAAAGGCAATATACGAATATCAGACAAGGCCAAACGTTTATGCTAAAAAGACTCCTTGTTTCTAAATTAATAGAACTTCTTCCTATTAGGCCTTGGGATCTATCCAAGGGAGTATATTTTTGGTATAGGCAAGATGAATATTGTGACTTTCACCAAATGGAAGGACACACTACCAACAAATATAGAACCTTAAAGAACATTAACCAAGACCTCATTGATGGAAGGAAAGTAATGTTAAGTAAAATAGAAAATCCCAACAAAGGCATGGGGATCTTTCAAGACCCCTTACCAATGCATAATAGAAAATCATCCAACTTCATAGGCACCATTCATTTATCAAGGTCTTCTCATGCCATAACTAGGCAACAAGCAAAGAATCAATCTTCGGATCAACCTCCCTTGGTCATCCCAAGAGCAAATATCAATGTCCCTAATAAGTCACCTTTGATACTCACACTTTATTAAAATACCTTACATACATTCGATCTCTGTCAACAATTAGAAGAGGTACCCGTAAAGATCTCCCTTCTAGAATTGCTAAAAACATCACCGACTCATAGAGAAATATTGTTGAAAATTTTAAGTGAACAAGAAGTCCCTCAAGACATATCTCCAAATGATATCATTAACATTTTTGGACTAGCAGGAGTGAACAACGTTATCTTAGCCTTTCATGAGGAAGATACTTCTCTCAAAACCATATATACGGATAAAAATTTAGGCCTCACTATCCTCTTTAGAGATTGGTATCGATCAAAAAGCCTTAGACTTGTTGGAACCTGTGTCTAAGTGGTTACACCATAAAAATTTTCCAATTTTGTTGGAGCAAAAAAACCACTCAAAATATTTTGATTCAATCTTAAGTCTCATACAAGAAAAAAAAATCCCTCAGGACTGCATCCTTTTTTCTTTCGATGTTGAAATTTTTAATCCAAGTATTCCTATTGCAAAAGATATCTTGGTCATTGAATTTTTAATCAAGGATAGATTTTCTACAGGTAAAATATGGTTCATTTTGAAGATGGTGGACCTGGTGCTAAATCAACATTATTTAAATTTTGATGGTAAAATCTATAGACAATGAAGAGGTATTGCAATGGGTAGCAACTTTGCAATTGTTTATGCTTGTCTTTTCCTCCGTCATCTGGAAAATAAAATTTTAGAGAGAATGTCGCATGTTGCAGATAATTTATTTTTATACAAAGGTATATAGATGATGCTTTTGAAGTATGGCATGGAGATAGGTCTCTTCTTCTATAGTTTTTATATTGTTATGGAGCCATGTATGATAGCATTAACATCACTACCATGGTTTTAGACTCTAAGGTAAACATTTTAGATATTATTATTTATAAATCTATCAAGTTGATTACAACAGGAAAATTGTCCACAAGGCTATTTTTAAAATCCAAGAATGTATATCAATACATTCTGTTTACCTCCTTTCACCCGTGATATTAGAATATAGCATTCATCCTCAACGAACTCTATAAGATCCTTGCCAACGAAGAAAAAATTGGGGGTTTCAGTGCCATGTAGCATGACTTCTTCCACAAAATTAGAGCCAGTGGTTATCCTATATCCTTTCTCCTACCTTTATTTGGTAAAGTTAATTTTTCACACAGGCCTACCTTATTACAAAAAAATATGGATAGGTTGCATAACATACAGAGAACCAAATATCGTAGCACCCCCATTGTGCTGAAGCTAATTAACTGTGATTTCACCAGAAAATTATGTATTAAAGAAATGATTGTTAATTCTTTATTTTATGCTTGTATCACAGATCAAGAATCATCATATTTTGGCAAAGGACTTATATGCTGGGAAAACAACAAGTCTCTAAGGGACTTACTTTGCAAAAATAAAATATTTTAGTTTTCATTGCGTCCAATCTCAACTATTTGATCAAAATAATACTAGTTGATGGTGCAACTCAATACTAGCCATTGATGCAGTCAACCACTTTGTTTAAAACACGATAACCCATGCAAAATTATTATTTTTAAATTAATTTTGTAATTTTAATATTGGATTTTTGTGCAAATTCAATTATTGTAATAAATAATAGTGGCTATCACTGTCCACATTTTGGACATACCCCACTTTGTTATATTTTTTACTCTTAGAAGGAGGTGTAGCCGCCCATGCAATTTTTAATTTTTAGAATTTTGTGCAATTTTACTTTTTAAAATTTTGTGCAATATTAATTATTGTAATTAATAATTAGTGGCTATTACTATCCAAATTTTGGACATATCCCACTTTGTAATTCTTCGTAACACTTATAAGAAAGTTTAGCGACTATTTTAGTAGATATTGGCTATCACTGCCATTTATTATTGGCATATACCTAGATTATGATTCCATAAGTATACTTGATTTTTGCCATGTGGCATGACCATTGGTCTCCCTGTGTGATCGATATCCTTTTTGTACACACATGTGTGGTTGTAAAAATTTTAATCAACTGTATTGATGAGCAAATAGGTGCAAAATGCATTTACAAAGCATTTTGAGTTTTTGTAATAGTGCTTGTATATTTTTTATGTGTATGCCATTATGTTAAAATTTATTTTTTGATAATTTTTTTTCTGCTAAGTTTCTCTCCTTTCGTATACCAATGTATTGTTGTGATTTACCTTTTCATTTCTTCACCCTAAAAGTCGTCATATCCTTTGGAAATGACAAACCTAACGTCCTTCATAGAAGTTGTCGACATGGCTAAGAGGGTAGAGACCATCCTCATAAGATGAGGGTAACTCAACTATAACAAGAAAGAAGATGAAAAACCTCCTCACAAAGGGCAATACAAAAACAAACATGTTGTGGATGATGGTGTAACAGACTCCCATCAAAACAACAACATAAACACTAATTAGAATACTTTTCAAAATTTGGTTATCCAAAGATAAGATAAACCTCAAAGGCAATATACGAATACCAAAAAAAGCCAAACATTTATGCTAAAAAGAGTCTTTGATTCTAAATTAATATAACATCCACCTATTAGGCCTTGGGATCTATCCAAGGGATCACCTTTTTTGTATAAGTAAGACGAATATTGTGACTTTCACCAAATGGAAGGACACACTATATCCTTTATTATATTGCATTGTACTATTTTTGTGAGCTTTCAATAATGGTATGTTTTTGAGTTATTGCAGAAGTTTATCTTATTATTTCCCTGCATATTATAGTAACATTATCATATACTTATCATAGCTTGCTTAGTTTACATGTTGTGGTGGAATTTTCTTTAGTATATACATCATAAAAAGCTAACACTTAGCTCTCGCTAAATTTTGTCTTTAGATTTTACCTCTTTCGCTAGTATCTTCCTCAAAAATCTAAATGATTTAGAACATTAAAGAATATTATCCAAGACCTCATTGAGGAAGGGAAAGTAATGTTCAGTAAAAACAAAAATCCCAACAAAGGCATGGGGATCTTTCAAGACCCATTACCAACGCATTATAAAAAATAATCCAACTTCGTAGGCACCATTCGTTTATCAAGATATTCACATGCAATAATTAGGTAACAAACAAAGAATCAATATTTGGATCAACCTACCTTGGTCATCCCAAGATCAAAGATCAATGTCCCTAATAAGTCACCTTAGGTACTCACACCTTCTAAAAATACCTTACATACATTCAATATCTATCAAAAATTAGAAGAGGTACCCGCAAAGATTTCCCTTTTAGAATTGCTAAAAATATTACTAACTCATAGAGGAATATTGTTGAAACTTTTAAGTGAACAAGAAGTCCCTCAAGACATATCTCCAAATGATATCGCTAACATGGTTGGACTAGCAGAAGTGAACAACACTATCTTAGCCTTTCATGAGGAAGATACTTCTCTCGAAACCATATATGCAAACAAAAATTTAGGCCTCACCATCCTCTTTATAAATTGGTATCGGTCAGAAAGCCTTATACTTGTTGGAAACTGTGTCTAAGTGGTTGCACCATCAACTTTTTCTAATTTTGTTGGAGCAAAAAAACCACTTGTAAGATTCTAATTCAATCTTAAGTCTCATACAAGAAAAAAAATTCCCTCAGGACTGCATCCTTTTTATTTTGATGTTGAAAATTTATATCCAAGAATTCCTATTGCAGTAGGTATCTTGGTCATTGAATTTTTTATCAAGGATAGATTTTCTACAGGTAAAATACAGTTCATTTTGAAGATCGTGGACTTGATGCTAAATAAACATTATTTAAAGTTTGGCGGTAAAATCTAAAGATAATGAAGATGCACTACAATGGGTAGCAACTTTGTAGTTGTTTATGCTTATCTTTTCCTCTATCATCTGGAAAATAGAATTTTAGATAGAATGCCACATGTTGCAGATAAATAGTTTTTATAGAAAAGGTATATCGATGATGATTTTGAAGTGTGGCATGAAGATAGGTCTCTGCTTCTACAATTTTTAGATTGTTATGGAGCCATGTATGACAAAATTAAAATCCCTACCATGGTTATAGACTCTAATATAAATATTTTGGATATTGTCATTTACAAATCTATCGAGTTGACTGCAATAGGATTATTGTCCACAAGACTATTTCAAAAATCTATGAATGTATATCAATACATTATGTTTACCTCCTTTCACCGAACTCTACATTAGAAGAAAGCATTCATCCTTAGTGAACTCTGCATGATCCTTGCTAGGGAAGAAAAACTAGAGGGTTTCAGTGCCATAAAACATAACTTCTTCCACAAACTCAGAGCCAAAGGTCATCCTATAGACTTTCTCCTATCTTTATTTGCAGAAGTTATTTTTTTACACAGGCATTCCTTATTGCAAAAAATTATGGATAGGTTGCATAACATGCAGAGAACCAGACATCGTAGTACCCCCATTATGCTAAATATATTTAACTATAAGTTCACCAGAAAATTATGTATCAAAGAAACAATTTTTAATTCTTTATTTTATGCTTTTTCCTTATATAAAGAATTATCACATTTTGGCAAAGGAATTATATGTTGGGAAAACAACAAGTCTCTGAGGTACTTTGCAAAAATAAAATCTTTTAATTTTCATTGCATCCAATCTCAACTATTCGAGCAAAACAATGCTAGCTATTGGTGCAACTCAATGCTAGCCATTGATGCAGTCAACCTCTTTATTTAAAACATGACAACCCATGCAAAATTATTATTTTTAAATTAATTTTGCAATTTTAATATTGGGGTTTTGTGTAAATTTTAGTATTGTAATAAATAACAAGTGGCTATCACCGTCCACCTTTTGGACATATCCCACTTTGTTATATTTTTTACTCTTAGAAGGAGGTGTAGCCACCCATGCAATATTTAATTTTTAGAATTTTGTGCAATTTTAATTTTTAAAATTTTGTGCAATATTAATTATTGTAATTAATAACTAGTGGCTATCACTATCCAAATTTTTGACATATCCTATTTTGTTATTGTTCATGACACTTAGAAGAAGTTTTAGTGGCTATTTTAGCAGATCTTGGCTATCACCGCCATCTATTATTGGCATATCCCTAGATCACGCTTCCATAAGCATACTTGATTTTCACCATGTGGCATGACCGTTGGTCTCCCCGTGTGACTAAAATCCTTTTTATACACACAAGTGTGGTTGTAAAAATTTTCATCAATCGTAATGATGAGCACGTAGGTGTGAAACGTGTTTATAGAGCATTTCGAGTTTTTGCAATCGTGCTTGTATATTTTTTATGTGTATGACATTATGTTAAATTTTTTTTGATAATATTTTTTAGTTAAGTTTCTCTCCTTTTGTATACCAGTGTATTGTTGTGATTTTCCTTTTCATTTCTTCACCCTAAAATTTTTCATATCCCTTGGAAATGACAAACTGAACCTCCTTCATAGAAGTTGTCGACATGGCTAAGAAGGTAGAGATCGTCCTCATAAGATGATGGCAACTCAACTATAACAAGAAAGAATATGAAAAAACCCCTCACAAGGGGCAATACATAAACAAATATGTCATGGGAGATGGTGTAACCAACTCTCATAAAAACAATAACATAAACACTACTCAAAATACTTCTCAAAAATTGGTTATCCAAAGAGAGGATAAACCTCAAAGGCAATATAAAAATACTACACAAAGCCAAATTTTTATGCTAAAAAGACTCCTTGATTCTAAATTAATAGAAATTTCACCTATTAGGCCTTGTTATCTATCCAAGGGAGCACCTTTTTGGTATAGGCAAGACGAATATTGTGACTTTCACTAAACAAAAGGACACACTACCAGTAAATGTAGAACCTTAAAGAACATTATCCAAGACCCCATTAAGGAAGGGAAAGTAATGTTCAATAAAATATCTTTCAAGCACTCTTACCAATGCATGATAAAAAATAATCCAATATTGTAGGCACCATTCGTTTATCAAGGTCTTCTCACACCATAACTAAGCAACAAGAAAAGAATTAGTCTTCAGATCAACCTCCCTTGATCATCCCAAGAGCAAAGATCAATGTACCTAATAAGTCACCTTTGGTACTCACACCTTCTCAAAATATATTACATACATTCTATATCTATCAACAATTAGAAGAGGTACCCACAAAGATATCCCTTCTAGAATTGCTAAAAACATCACCGAAAAATTTTAAGCGAACATGAAGTCCCTCAAGACATATCTCCAAATGATATCGCTAACATGGTTGGACTAGCGAGAGTGAACAACACTCTGTTATCATTTCATGAGGAAGATACTCCTCTCAAAACCATATATAGGTATTCCCCACTTTACATCATAACTCAAATAGGCGATAAATATATCAAGAGAGTCTTGGTAGACAACAGATCCAACTTGAATGTATGCAACACCAAATTTTTATAAAACTTTGGCTTAATGGAAAATGATTTACAAAAATCAGACCTCATCATTAGGGCCTTTGACAACGAAGAATGAGAAGTGATCGATACCATAACTTTACGTATCAAGGTGGGGCCTCGTGTCCTAAACACCCTCTTCTATCATATCATGTAACATAACATATAACATGCTCCTTGGAAGATCTAGTATACACGCTATGAGGGTAGTGCCTTCCACCTTACATCAATGTTTCAAATATGAATATCAAGGAAGGGTTATCTATGTTTTTAGAGACCCGAAGCCTTTTGCCATGTGCAATTCTATTGGATTACAAGATATTAATCTCTTCCCTTCATCAACCAAAAATAGATAAAGGAAATGAAATTTTAGAGGAACCTCTCATAAACTTAGAGGATATTCCCCAATCATCCTCTTCCAATGGCCAAGTCAAATTCATTCATCAAAAACCAAATTCCTTTGTATAATTAGTAAGCATGTTCCTATCTCCTTGTGACATGGGTATGCCTAGTAGAAAAGGAATTAAAATCCAAATAGGATCTTGTAATTTTATTCATGGGGGAACTGCTCTTGATAAAAATATTCAAGGTCAAAACCTCATGCTTAGCGAATAAATGTATGCTATATGTTATATGTCATATTCATTTTCCATAGTTAAACAAATTATTTCCAACATGGGTTATCATGTCAAAGGCTTAGGTCATCATGAACAAGGTATTAAAGAACCCCTTGAAGCTAAACCTTGGTCAACACGATGTAGGATTGGATTCATTCCCAACAAAAATGAGCCTTCTCCTATATAAAGATAAGACAATAAGGATAACTAATCCAATCAATACATGGCTCTCGATGGGGTGAGGAGAAAGAAGAAGAACTATGGTCACTCCTTAATCAAACACCCTGCAAAACCATATGACTTGGGAGCATCAATATGCTAGAGTTGATCCATTTGAAAGCAATAACGAATAAAGAAGATATTGAAGAACCTTTGGATAATTACCATATAGAAGAATATCTTAAACATATATTTGATTTAAAATCCACCTAACCTCTTGATTTAGAAAAAAAATAGTTAGATCCATAAGAACTTAAAGAGTTGTGGATAATAGATGCGCCTCTTTATTTTGAGGATGAGTCACAAGCTCTAATCGAAGACACCATAGAGGTTGATACTGGAACAAACCAAGATCCTCACCTTATCAAGCTTGGAAAAGTCTTGGCCCTAGAAGAGAGAATATAATATACAAACCTACTAAAGGAATTTTCTTATATATTTGCTTGGGGATACAATGATATGCTAGGACTTGACCCTTTTTTGCTAGTCCATAATTTAGTAGTGCACCCTAATGTCAATTTTGTCAAGAAAAAATTAAGAAAAATACATCCAAGAGTTACTCTTTTAGTAAAATATGAATTACAAAAATTCCTAGATGTTGGCTTCATAAAGGCTATAGATTATTTGAATTGGATATCCAACATCATTCCCATTGCCAAGAAGGAAGGATCCATTCGAATCTGTATCAGCTTTAGGGATATAAACAATGGTTATCCAAAGGATGATTTCACTTTGCCAAACATAGACATGATAGTCAAATTCACTGCAAGGTCTGATATGCTATCCCTAATGGATGGATTCTTAGGCTATAATAAAATTAATACTGCAATAGAGTATCAACTTAAAATAACTTTCACTATCCCATGGGGATCCTTTTACTATCAGGTTATACCTTTTGGTATTAAAAATGCAGGATCCACGTATCAGAGGGCCATGATGTATATATTCCATAAAATAGTGGAAGATTATGTATATGAGATCATAGGTCAATCTCAAGAAATAAAAAATCATCCACAAGACCTTAGATGTATCTTCCAAAGATGACTAGATTATAAAGTCAAAATAAAACCCTTAAAATGTATTTTTGGGAAAAAATAAGGAAAAATACTTGGGTTCATCGTATCTCATCGTGGGATTGAAATTGATCCCTCTAAAATCATGACTATAACAAATATGCCAACCCCTGAAAACTTGACTAAATTATGAAACCTTCAAGAAATTACAAGCCATATGTAGGGTCATATCACAACTTGCAGAAAAGTGTTAACCTTTCTCCAAATTATTGAAGAAAGGAGCTAATTTTAAATAGGATGAAGGGTGTCAAGAAGTCTTCGAAGCCCTAAAAATTTATCTCTTTATGCCACCCATATTAGTACCACAAAACCTAAATCAACCATTATTACTGTACATAATTGCTACTGAACATGCCCTAAGAGCTTTACTAGCACAATACGATGAACAACGTTGAGAAAGGGCAATATACTATATCAGTAGAACTCTAGTAAACTACGAAAATTGTTACACCACTAGAGAATATTTTATTAGCGGTCTTCTCATCTCTCAAACTAAGACACTACATGCTTAGTCAAAAGACTTACATCTTAGAAAGAATAGACCCATTGCGTTATCTCATGTCGAAAGCTTACCTATCTAGTAGGATTGCAAAATGGGTCATAGTCCTTAGTGAATTCAACAAACAAATTGTAAACCAAAAATCACTAAAAGGGCAAGTTATAGCTGATCAACTTGCTACAACTCCTTTAGAATCAAAACACCCCATAAATATCTCCTTTCCCGATGAAATGATCTTGTCAATAGAAACCCAAGAGCTTGAAACTTGGGTTTTGTTCTTCGATGGAGCTAGATGTGCAAAAGGCACAGGGGAAAAAATTGTCCTAAACCCCACAATAACAACATATTGCTATCCTTTAAGCTTTATTTTGTCATGTACCAATAATACAATATAATATGAGGCACTCATACTAGGTCTTAGGGCAATAATAAAACTAAATATCAAGAACATAACCGTATACAGTGATTCACAATTGGTAATCAACCAAGTGAATGATGCCTATCAAACCAAAGATGAAAATCTAAAGCCATACAAAGACATTGTAGACATTTTGAAAACTCATTTTGACCAAATAACTATAGAATCCATATCGCATTCTGGCAACTGCCATGCTGATGTTATGGCTACCGCTGCATCTCTCATACCTTTATAATTAGAGGATGAAGAATATTTTATTATCATAAGATCAATTAGAGAATCTTCCACATTCGGATCATGCCTACAACCTCTTAACATATGCAATATTGAAACATCTATACCTCAAGAACCTCGGTATCAAGACATATTTAATTTATGTAAGGAAGGAACATTCCCTAAAGGATTCAAATAAAAAAAATAAATACAATTTAGGCTAAAATCTTACAAATATGTCATCATTGGAGATATCTTATATTGATGCTATTTCGAAGGTATACTCCTTTGGTTCTTAAACGCAAACAAAGCCCTAGCTATCATAAAATAATCCCATGATGGAGCATGTGGCGGGAATTTTAGCGGATTATCCATAGCTAAGAAACTCCTTAGAATGGGCTATTATTGGCCCTCTATGGAAAATGATGCTCACAACTATGTAAAGAAATGTGACAAGTATCAATGACATGACAACCTTGTTCACGCCCCCTCTCAAGAACTTCAACCAATCATGTTTCCTTAGTATTTCTCTTCTTTGGGATTGGATATCATAGGTAAGATCAAACCTCAATCATCTAATGGAAACAAGTTCATTATCATGGATATAAAATATTTTACTAAATGGGTCAAGGCAATGTCCCTATCCACCACAACAAGCATTCAAGTATCTAAATTCATCCTAAATCAAATCATCAACCGATATGGTATACCTTCTACCCTAATCATTGATAATGGCACCCCTTTTAAAAATAAGGAAGTTGCCAAAATGTGCACCAAATATAGATTCAACAAAAGTGGTCTACACCATACTACCCACAAGGAAACAGACAATTTGAATCCTCCAACAAAATGCTAATTAAAATCCTTAATAATCTAGTAAAAAAAAATGGTCGATACTGGAATTTGCAATTCTACCCCACCTTATGGGCATATCACACAAGTGTGCATACTCCCACCAAGTCAAAACCATATACTTTAGTTTATGGCACCGAAGCAGTATTTCCCTTTTAACTTGAGATACCCTCTCTAAGAGTTTGGTTACAAGACTCTTTTATAGGAGATGAATATTGCTCATGTCACTTAAAACAAATAGAACTCCTAGAAGAAAAATGCATCAATAATCTAGATCACCTAATAACATACAACAACAAAATTCAATGTGCCTACCACAAGAAGGTACATCCAAGATCCTTTGAAGTTGGGTACTTAGTCCTCAAAGAAAATAAAAAATACTAACACTGATGTTGACCTAAAAGGTAAATTCAAACCAAATTGGTTAGGACCTTTCATCATTATAAATAAATTTAGATCTGGAGCCTATTGTCTAGCCACATTGGATGGCAAAGAACATAAATAACCATTAAACATCATGCACCTTAAATTATACTATGCATAAAACATCAAGTCATTTTCTTATTCATTTGATTGAATGGATGAAAAACATCACCATATCATCATATACACTTCATCCCTTTCATGCTTGCCTGGTTTTATTGATCATACCATAGAGTCATGAGGGTTTACTATGATGTAAATACCAATCCTTATTAAAAATACATTTGCATTGCATCCGCATAGGCTAACCATATGTTGAGTAAACTCTCTTAGTCCAAAAATTCCATCTTCAAAAAAAATCTTCTTCTACATATCGCTTTCTTACTATCATACTTCTTCTCTTCTTCTCCATATCTTGGGTTAAGTGATGTATGATGCGATCATTCATGACCTTGATGACCCGATATTTTCTCTTTCTTCTATCCCAACTTTAGGCCATCCGACAATAAACAAAAATCAATTACTCCTACCTTCCTCTATCTCATCCATCATACTTCTTCCTTCTCTTCAAAATAAGCAACATGCATAACTTACTTTCCTCTATTTTGTGCACAATGACATCACTAATATCAACAAAATTTCACAACAATATTATCAACAATATATATCTACAATATATTTCAAAAAAAGAGTCTTTTTTTATCAACATTCATGATTATTTAATAGACTCCTCAAGGATGCCTTTTTCTCTTCTACAATACATCTATGACTTTTTGCAACCTCTCTTGCAAAATGATGTATTGTATAAGAGAATTTTAAGAGCAATCTATTGAATGTGTCATGACATATACTCATCACATTCTTCAAATACAACTCATTTGATATGCCATCCAGGGATGGGGAAAAGCATTCAACCAATCTCTTGTGAATTCATAATTATTTATGGGTTTCATTAGTTACTAGTTGAATAGGGTTCTCTTCCCTTATTGGCCTATCATCTGAGTTTGTAAAATTATACTTAATACTAGCTTACTTATTTGGTTGGTTGCATGGACCAAGAAATCCCTAATCATCCATTCTCATATGGATTAACAATCATTTATTAACTTTATATAAGAACAAATGATTATACGTACTCTTGCCTATTTGACATACCATTAGTATGCAATCAAACATAAATCAAATCCTCACACACTACCTCTCCAATAAATCATAGTGAAGAACATAGGTTTATACTGAGAGTGGAGGGGTGAAAAGTATAAGACCAACTTTTATTTTTCTTTCCTAAATAATATTATCCAATATTATCAATGGCAATACCAATAGCAATAATCAAAGCAATGTACAAATCATCACACATAAGAGAGACACAAATTTAATGTGGTTCACCCAATGTGGGCTACTCCACAAAGAAAATATTTCTTCTAAATTTTCTCAACAAATATCTTGGGAATAAATTCCCTATTATAATATTTATGGACCTCTACCCAAAGGAGACACCAATCCCCTATGCTCTGATTTTTGGATCTCTCTCAATAGAAGAAATCTTTCCCATTTTATTTGGTTCATGGAACTTGATCCAAGAGAACTCTATCTCCTCAACTGGTTCGTAGATATCTCTCCACAGAAGAACTTCACATAAGAACTCTATCTTCCCTTTTCTCTGGTTTGTGGAGCTTGATCTAGGAGAACTCTATCTCCTCAATTGGTTTGTGGATATCTCTCCATAAAAGAAATCTATCTTCCTAGCTGGTTCATGGATCTTACTCCATAGAAGAACTCTTTCCCTTTCTGGTTCATGGATCTCTATCCATGGGAGAACTCTATCCCCTCTGCTCTTGCTGGTGATATTCTAGAAGACTTTTACCCCCACTACTCTAGCTTGTGGATATCTCTCCACTAGAGACCTCTGTCCCAAATGCATTGGCTGATGGATCTCTATCCACTAGAGAATGCTATCCTCTTTACTCTGTCACCTCTAAATCCTACTCTCAAATCTATCTCAAATATGCACCACACTCTATCCCAAATCTAGCACAAATTTACTCTAAATCTACTCACAAATATGATCTCAAATCTACCTTAAGCCTTAACACAAATTTTGAACAAATCAACAATCAAACCTGCTCTTAATTCTATCTCAAATCTATGCTTAAGCCTTAACACAAAGTTTGAATAAATTAGAAATCAAACATGCTCTCAAATCTGTCTCAAATCTATCCTCAAGCCTTAACACAAAGCGTGAACAAAAGTGCCTTCAATCCTTCTCAAAATACTTGCTCAAATATACCTTCAAGCCTTCTCAAAATACTTGCTCAAATATACCTTCAAGCCTTCTCAAAAGACTTGCTCAAATCTGCCTTAATGCTGCTCACTTAACCTGCTCAAATATTTCCAAACTTTGCACACAAACAAAGCTTATATCTTTTTCAAAAATACTTTCTTCAAACAGATATATTCTACTCATAATTCATTTAACCTCTGGAACATATAGAGAATGATGTACACTATCAAAATCCTAATATGTTCTTCACATTCACAAATCTTGCATTCAACTAATCCAATCTTTATCTCTTGCAAAAATAGATCAACATAGTATATATATTGCTTCCCAAAACTGGTCTATATTTCTTGTAAATTTTCTCTCAAATATCAATCACACTCATGCATAATTTCCCTTCACAAAATTAATCTCAACTACTTCCACAATATCTCTCAAACCACTATTTAAAATATTTCACATAGATGCACTAACTTGTCTTCAACCCTAGCACAAGTAGTTCACAATCTCTAGCACAAATGTCTCAATCTATTTCAATAATAGAAGCATAGATTGTTCTCAAATTCTATCCCAAATATTTCCAAAACATTCAACAATGAAGCACAAATTCTAACTCAAATATTTCCAATAATGCTTATCAAACAATCATTTTCACTCCACCTTATGTTCCAAAACCTTGCTTAACAATACGCCACAAAGAAGGAAAAATATGCCCATACCTCTTATTTGTTCTGATGAAGATATGTCATTAAAACCTGTATCACAAAAACACAATCCTTTTTGTGCCACTTCAAGGGTTAGATAACAAGAGTTTATTTCAAAATATCCACATGAACATTCGCTCAAAAATGTGCTCAATGAAATCTGAAAAATGATGTTCTAGGACCCTTCTTTTGATCTCAAGGAAGATGCATTAAAACTCAACAAAACCTCACAATTTTTTTTTTATCAATGCAAGAAGTACAATAAATTTTTCAAACCACTTTTACACATTATTACTCCTAATATTGCAAATTAATTTTCAATCCAACAAAGATCACAAATTACTCAAGAAAATTTTCATTTACACCTTATACCTCCTACTTGACATTAATGCACTTCCAAAGAGATAATTAAATCATCACTTTATTTTATACCCCAAGGCACTAGAAAAAATACCACTTAATATTTTATCCAAAAGTCAAACCACATTCATAACCCTTTTATTTAAAAATAAAAGCAAAAACAATATCCCTTATATCTCCCTAGACAAGCGCGCATACCTTAGAACCTTAGACTTTGCATAAATTAATTTTCACAAAAATTAATCCCTTTGCTACCGCCTACCACCGTGATTCAAACCCGTGTTGCATTATATCCTACGCCTTAGCCATGACCAAGCCACCGTGTTGGCTAGCCACCCACACAAACACTAAAGGCACTCACTATACCTTAACCTATCACATGAAACAAAAGACTTTCAAACAAAATCTTATCACCTGCCTCTACCATGTCTTGAACATGAGACCTCTCTACTACCACACCCTAGTGCCATAGATACTACCATCTGGGCTAGCTTCCTGGATGAAATCAAATTTCAGAGCCCCTTCTCCTTATACCTTGCTCTTCCTCAATTTTCAAAAAAGACTTGTTGTCTTCTCCCTCTCCGCTGCGAATCAAACAAAGACTTTGTTGCATAAACTTCTAAATATTCAAATTTTTAATTAACCACCTTGGCATTGCAATATTTATATGACATATTTGGCATATACCTTGACGTTGGCGAATACGAAGTTCAAACCCTTGGCTCTCAAATTGATTTTTAAATAGTATAATAATTTAAATCTTTAGATTTAAATATTATAATTATTTTCTTTGGTCCTTTTCTTAGGATAAAAACTTTGCCACCATAGTAAATTAATTTTGTTGGAAATTTTGAGTAGTTTTGTTGTCATTGATGTCAAAAGTGTATTGGTTCAATTTTATCATCATTAAGGACATCAAGTGGTTTTTCCAAAAGCAAGAAGGTCTTGAAAAGGAATAGGATATAATATTTATTTTTAATATTATATGCCTAAAAATGCCCAAAGGAACCCAAGGAATAAGAAGCAAGTTTAAAGTAAATAATAATATTATATTATTATAATATTTCGGGCCAAATAACAAGGTGAAGAAAAACAAGGTTCAAGTTAAAAAGACCCATGAGCAGATTACAAAATATTTAATTTAAATTAAAATTTTAATTTAAATTAATAATGGGTGCAAAGGTTTTAAATTTAAAATATTTAAAATCTATTTCGAATTTTAAATTTAAAATTTCGTCGATGTGTAAAAGACAAGAAGCATGTGTATTAATATAGAAAATAAATTTCATTTCCTAAGTTCTTGGAGATACACAACTTCGAATGAAAACAATCAAGAGCTGCATTTGTTGGAGAAAGAGAAGTTCGTGTTTCAAAGTGATTGGAGTAGACTAAGGTGTAAGACCATCATCGTGGATAGAAATATCCACCGGTGGTGGTAGCGTAGGCAGCAGTTGAGATAGTGCTAAGGCTTGCAAGGAAGGGATCGTGGGTTTGATCCATGCAATAGATGTTTTTGCTAGTGGAGAGGTTTTCATTTTTTGTGGGTGCCTTCGTGAGGAGAATAAAGTGGGAAACGTGCGCCTAAAGTCTCATGTGGGCATGCAACCCACTTGGTAGCCTAGCTTGAGGCTAGGGTGTTGGAGAGGCTACGTTGTGTGTTCGAATCATGCCAAAAATATTTTGGTGGGCAGATTAGTTGAAAGGTATGTTAAAAATATTTTTACTTCTCCAAAGGTTGTGAATTTCGAAAATTGCTTAGAGGTCTTTGTAAGTTGAAAACTATAAGGTTGTTGAGGGAGTTATAAGGTAAAGTAAATTAAAATATTTTATTTTAATTTCTAGTGATTGCAATTTATTTTATAAAGTTGGAGTGATAAGGTGTTTAAAGGAAATTGTTGTGTATTTTGTTTAATAAGGATGTTGACTTATATTATGTAATCTTGGAGATTACAAGGTGTACTAGAAGATTTAATATTTTGTATGGTAAAATAATTATTGAAAATTATTTTGTGGAAATTTTGAGATAGGTTGTGGCTACCTAACCCTAGTGTTGGCAAAGAAAATTTTATTGTGGTTAAGATTGGATTTGAAGATATATCTCCATCAAAACAAAAGGTATGGGTACATATTCCTTGTGAGTAAAATATTGTTGGATTGGATTTTATGAATGCTAAGTTGGAATGAAAATGATTGTTTGATAAGCATTGTTGAGTTTGATTTTGAGATATCCAATATTGATTGATGAGGGTTTTTTTGGAATGAAGGTTGATGCTATAAACCTTGTTTGATAAGCATTGTTGGAAATATTGAGTAAGACTTCATGTGCATGATTAGGGTTTGTGAAATATCATGAGTATTATTGTTATGTGAAGTTGAAAACTATATTAAACTAGGGTTTGTGAAAGATCATAAGTATCATTGTTATGTGAAGTTTGTTTGATAAGATTTATTGACTAATTTTTCATTGAGTGATTGGTTGAGTTGAGTTGAACAAGATTTTGTGAGAGCTTGTGAGAATATTTGAGTAAGTCATAGAGAGGACTTAAGGATAGAATTAAGGAAGCTTTTGTGAAAGCTTAAGGATATATTTATGTGAGATTTTGTGGAATATTATAATCAT
This sequence comes from Wollemia nobilis, assembly GCA_028583015.1. Taxonomy (NCBI): domain Eukaryota; kingdom Viridiplantae; phylum Streptophyta; class Pinopsida; order Araucariales; family Araucariaceae; genus Wollemia; species Wollemia nobilis. The sequence goes on from JAQPPZ010001683.1 coordinate 2,288,633, forward strand.
ATTGGACAAATTTGAGGTAAGTCTTGGTCAAGACTTGTTGGACAGAGTTGAGGCAAGTCTTAGTGAAGACTTGTTGGACAAAGTTGAGGTAAGTCTTGGTGAAGACTTGTTGGACAGATTTGAGGCAAGTCTTAGTGAAGACTTGAGAGCAGATTGGACAAGTTCTGGTGAGGACTTGTTGGACATATTTGAGACAAGTCTTTGAGAATACTTGAGAGCAGAGTTGATTGATTGATTTGTTCAAATATTGAGTTAAGGTTTGGAGCAGATCTAGCAAATTTGATTTGTGATTGAGTCAAGATTTGTGTTAAGGCTTGAGGAGAGATTTGAGGACAAATTTTGGTGGATATTTGAGGACAGGTTTGTGCTGGACTAGAGATAGATATTGAAAATATTTGTACTAGATCGAAGGATAGTGTTCAGTACAGATACAAGATAGAGAAAATAATAGAGTAAGAGCAAACTTCAGAGGTGATAAATCAAATGATAGTAGTCTCCAATGGATAGAGATCCATTAGCCAGGATAGTGAGGATAGTGATCTTTTGAGTGAGGATAGAGTCTTATGTGGATAGAGATCCATAAGCCAGTGTAGTGGAGGTAGTAGTCTTCTAAGAGGATCACCAACCATAGTAGAGGAGAAGGAGTTCTCTTATGGATAGAGTTCCACAAAATTGATCAGGGGATTGGTGTCTCCTTTGGACAAAGGTCCATAAACATTGTAATAGGGAAAGGACTCCCAAGCGAATTTATTGAGAAAATTTTATAAGGAATAATTTCTCCGTGGAGTAGCCCACATTGGGTGAACCACGTTAAATAATATCTCTTATGTTTGTGATTCTTTGTGTAATGTTTACTACTTTAATATTATTCATGTTATCATATGGATTGAAAAGCAAAAATTTTTATCTTATACTGTTCACCCCCCTCTTAGTATAAGCACATGTTCTTAAATTGGTATCAGAGCGGGTCTCTTCATGAAAAGACTAACAACTTGGAGGAAGATCTATCAGAAACACATATGACTTCAAAAAATGAAGAAGAGACCATGTTTGACATAAAATAAGAATTCTTTGTCGTTCTCAGGAATCTTGAAAAGGTTAGAAATAAAAACTCAATTTTGAAGGATCAAATTCAACAAGATGAAGAAGTAAGGATAGAACTTCTACAGAGTATCACAGAAATCAAGATAAAGGTAGAAGAGGGAAATAAAATTAAACAGGATATGACAGATCTATTAAGAGAAATGGAAACAGGGTGTTAAATACTAGAAGCAGAAGTTGTATCTCTAAGGCATGAAGTTGAAAAGACCAAGCTTCAACAAGACATAAAGTTAGAGAAACAGAAAGAGAAATCTAGATTTCAAGAAACAGAGACATCAAACAAAGATAAGCTCGTTACTCATACCTCAAAAGGAAAGGACATCAGGAAAGAAGAAAGCAAATAAGAACCATGTAAAAAATTTAATCACAAAATGAGAAGCACTCAATCGCATTTTCAAAGGCATCCAAACAGGTTACATAATTTCTTCCATGGCTATTGCTTTTCTTGTAATAAATATGGTCATAGAGTTATACACTGCACTGGTTATGAGAAAAATTATGTCAATAGAAATTTCAACTCTTTTGCACCTCTTATGAATTATGATATCATATGTTGCAAATGCAATAATTTTGGGCACAAGGCTAGATGATACAAAATGGTACTTCCTAAGTCTAGTAAAAATAATACAACTTCAACAACTAAGAAAGAGAAAAAGGGGATGAAAAAGCTAGATCAATGTTAGTTCAAACAATTCTTCATGCTCAGGATAAATAAGAACAATGGTTTCTTGATAGTGATTTCTCTAGACACATGACAGGAGACAAAGACAAATTTCTTGTACTCAAAGAAACCAATAGAGGATCAGTAAGTTTTGGTGATAAGGGATCAACAAAAAATTGTGGAAAAGGAACTCTGAGTTTAGATAATGGGAAAACAAGAACAAAAAATGTACTATTTTTTTTTAAAGCGAAAAACCTCTTACGAGGCCGCCTTGGTCTGAGATACCATGAACAGGGGGTTCTACACCATCAAAGTCACCCGAAAGTCGCACCCGACCCTACCCGCACCAACATTATCAATTGGATTTTGGATACCCAATTTAGCTTTTTGGTAGGGTGGAGATTTGAACCTGGGACCTCCTTTGGAGGATTACCCTCTCCTCTCCAACTCACCTACAACACCTGGGTAACAAAAAAATGTACTATATGTCAAAGGGTTAAGACACAATTTTCTAAGTGTAAGCAAACTTTGTGATCAAGTTCATATGGTTACATTTCACCCAGATAGATGTGATATAAGAAATTCAGAAACTAGAAAAGTCATTGCAAATGCAAGTAGAACTCCAAAAAACCTCTATATGCTTAGTGAGATTAAAGGAGAAAAGTTTTTTCTATCACAAGAAGATGAGAGTTGGTTGTGGCATAGAAGAATGGGTCATTTAAATTTTGAAAACATATTCAACATAAGCAATAAATAGACTGTCCGAGATTTACCCAAGCTAAAAAGACCACAAAACACAATTTGTACACCTTGTCAGCATGGAAAGCAAAATCGAACCAATTTTAAATAAAAAGGATTTATGTCATCTAAGCCATTGAAACTACTACATACTGATCCATGTGGTCCTACTAGAACCCAAAGTATTCAAGGTGAAAGTTACTTCATATTTTTTATAGATGATTATTCCAAAATGACTTGGGTAGCCTTCCTAAAAGAAAAGTCAGAAGCACTTGATAAATTCAAGGCGTTTAAAGAGTTGGTTGAAAATAAAATAGGTAAAAGGATTAAGTGTTTGAGATCAGACAGAGGAGGAGAATTTAACTCAAATGAATTTTTAAACTATTGTGAACAACATGGGATCAAAAGAGAATACTTAGCTGCAAGAACTTGTCAACAAAATGGAGTTGTTGAAAGAAAGAATAGCACTGTTGAAAATATGGCTAGAGCTATGTTAAATAAATACAAGCTTTCATATGGTTTTTGGAGGGAGGTAGTTAACACAACAATTTATATCTTTGATAAGGCTCAAATAAGAGTGAACCATCACAAGAATCCATATGAGCTTTGGAAGGGAAGACCAACCACTATAAAACACTTCAAAATTTTCAGAAGCAAGTATTACATAAGATGGAAAGAGAAAAACTTGGAAAAATTTGACCCAAGATGTGATGAGGGTATTTTTCTTGGTTATTATACTAAGAGCAAAGCCTATAGATGCTGTAACAAAAGGACACACACTATTGTAGAAAGTATAAATGTAACAGTTGATGAGAAGATAAGATTAAGAGAACTAGTTCAAGAAATTGTGTATCAGGAAGATGGAAGTTGTCAAGAGGAGTTTCGTGAAGAATAAGAAGAATAAGAGGAATAAATACAAAGACTTCTTCCTAATATTCCATCCAGGTATGTACATAATATCATGCAAGAGAGCTAATCATTGGGAATCTAGATGAGATACATAAAAGGAGAAGGGTAATAACATAAACTCAACAAGCAAATTTTTCTTTTTTATCTAAAATTGAGCCAAAATACTTCAATGAGGTAAGTGAAGATAAGTTCTAGGTTAAGGAAATGGATGAGGAATTAGATCATATAGAGAAAAGTAAGACTTGGAAACTTGTTCTATGACCAAAATATGAAAATGTGATTGACACTAAATGGGTATTCAGAAACAAGTTAAATGAAGATGGCCAGGTGGTCAAGAATAAAGCAATATTAGTGTGCAAAGGTTATGCACAGGTAGAGGGAATTGAATTTGATGAGACATTTGCTCTAGTTGCACGAATTGAAGCTATAAGAATGTTATTAGCATTTTCAAGCTTCAAAAACTTCAAAGTATATCATATGGATGTTAAATCAGCCTTTCTAAATGGTGTTTTAGAAGAAGAGGTTTACATTGAGTAGCCAGAAGGTTTCAACTTGACTGATAAATCAGACTATGTATGCAGATTTAAGAAAGTACTTTATGGACTAAAGCAAGCCCCTAGATCTTGGTATTCAATATTGGATAAGTACCTACAGGAATAGGGTTTCAGGAAAGTAATAGTGGACAATAACTTATACATAAAAAATGAAGGGAATGACTTACTAATTATGGTTTTGTCTGTTGATGATATAATTTTTGGAGAAAAAATTGATAAGATGTGTCAAAAATTTGCAAAGAGCATGCAGAATGAATTTGAGATGTCTATGCTTGGTGAGTTGTCCTTCTTTCTTGAAATTCAGATTTCACAATCAGAGAAAGGGGCGTTCCTTTCACAAACCAAGTATATAAAATATATGCTAAAGAAATTCAAGTTAGAAGATTGCAAACCAGTAAGTAATCCCATGGTTATAGGATGTAAGCTAATTAAATATGATGAATATCTAGAGGTAAATAAGAAATTATACAAATCTATGATTGGCATATTATTGTACGTCACAACTACTAGACCAAATATCATGCAGGTAGTGGGATTAGTGGTAAGGTTTCGGGTAGAACCCAAGGAAACACATGTAGCAGTAGTAAAAAGGATTCTCAGGTATCTAAAAGGGACTATGGACTTTGGGCTCTGGTATCCCAAAAGTGACAGTTTCACTCTCATAACTTATACAAATGTAGATTGGATTGGCAACATTGATGACGAAAAAAGCACAAGTGGAGGAAAATTCTTTCTTGGAGACTGTTTGGTCTCTTGGCTAAGTAAGAAACATGCATCAGTATCCTTATCTATAGAAGAGGCAAAGTATATTGTAGTAGTTGCTAGTTGTACACAGGAATTATGGATGAAGCAAATTCTAGAGGATTTCAAGATAAAACATTATCATCTTATTCCCATATTGTGTGATAATTCAAGTGCTATAAATATTTCAAAGAATCTAGTGATGCACTCTAGGAAAAATCACATTTCGATCAAGTATTACTTTTTGAGAGAATAGGTGACAAACAAGAAATTCCAGTTTGAATATATTACTATAAAGGAGCAGATTGTAGACATTTTCACTAAGACACATTCGAAAGAGACTTTTGAGTACCTTTGAGAAAAGTTAGGAATAGTTCTACTCCCACCCCAAAATTAACCACCTCAAGAGGAGGTGGGGGAGGGGCTAATATAAGAGTATCATTCTTAGCCCCAAGCCCCAAAGGTAGCCCTTTTCCATTGATGACAAAGGGGGAGAGCATTCAGTTAGAGGGAGTAGTTTCTTAAGGAAAGTAGCTTTTCAAAAGGAAAAATAAATGATAAAAATAAAGGGGTTGCCATTAATGACAAAGGGGGAGATTGTTGGAAATTTTGAGTAGTTTTGTTGTCATTGATGTCAAAAGAGTATTGGTTCAATTTCGTCATCATTAAGGACATCAAGTGGTTTTTCCAAAAGCAAGAAGGTCTTGAAAAGTAATAGGATATAATATTTATTTTTAATATTATATGCCTAAAAATGCCCAAAGGATGAAGACCCAAGGAAGGAGAAGCAAGTTTAAATTAAATAATAATATTATAATATTTCGGGCCAAATAACAAGGTGAAGAAAAACAAGGTTCAAGTTAAAAAGACCCATGAGCAGATTACAAAAGATTTAATTTAAATTAAAATATTTTAATCTTTGATTAAAATTTTAATTTAAATTAATAATGGGTGCAAATGTTTTAAATTTAAAATCTATTTCGAATTTTAAATTCAAAATTCCAAAGACTTGTAAAAGACAAGAAGCATGTGTATTAATATAGAAAATAAATTTCATTTCCTAAGTTCTTGGAGATACACACCTTCGAATGAAAACAGTCGAGCACTGCATTTTTTGGAGAAAGAGAAGTTCGCATTTCAAAGTGATTGGAGGTAGACTAAGGTGTAATGCCATCATTGTGGATAGAAATATCCATCGACGACGATAGCGCAAGCGAAAGTTGAGATAGTTCTAAGGCTTGCAAGGAAGGGATTGTGGGTTTGATCCATGCAATAGACGTTTTTTCTAGTGGATAGGTTTTCATTTTTCGTGGGTGCCTTCGTGAGGATAATAAAGTGGGAAACATATGCCTAAAATCTCATGTGGGAATGCAGCCCACTTGGTAGCCTAGTTTGGGGCTAGGGTGTTGGAGAGGCTAAGTTGTGTGTTCGAATCATGTCGAAAACATTTTTATGGGCAAATTAGTTGAAAGGTATGTTAAAAATAATTTTACTTCTCCAATGGTTGTGAATTTCGAAAATTTCTAAGAGATCTTTGTAAGTTGAAAACTATAAGGTTGTTGAGGGAGTTATAAGGTAAAGTAAATTAAAATATTTTATTTTAATTTATGGTGATTGCAATTTATTTTATAAAGTTGGAGTGATAAGGCGTTTAAAAGAAATTGTTGTGTATTGTGTTTAATAAGGATTTTGACTTATATTATGTAAGTTTGGAGATTATAAGGTGTACTAAGAGATTTGATATTTTGTATGGTAAAATAATTATTGAAAATTATTTTGTGGAGATCTTGAGATAGGTTGTGGCTACCTAACCCTAGTGTTGGCAAAGAAAATTTGATTGTGGTTAAGACAGGTTTTGAATATATATCTCCATAAAAAAAAAGGTATGGGTACATATTCCTTGTGAGTAAAATATTGTTGGATTGGATGTTGTGAATGCTAAGTTGGAGTGAAAAGGATTGTTTGATAGGCATTTTTGAGTTTGATTTTGAGATATCCAATATTGATTGATGAGGGTTGTTTTGGAATGAAGGTTGATGCTAGAAACCTTGTTTGATAAGAATTGTTGGAAATATTGAGTAAGCCTTCATGTGCATGATTAGGGTTTGTGAAAGATCATGAGTATCATTGTTATGTGAAGTTGAGAACTATCTTGAACTAGAGTTTGTGAAAGATCATGAGTATCATTGTTATGTGAAGTTGAGAACTATCTTGAACTAGGGTTTGTGAAAGATCATGAGTATCATTGTTATGTGGAGTTTGTTTGATAAGCATTGTTGACTAAGTTTTCATTGAGTGATTGGTTGAGTTGAGTTTAACAAGATTTTGTGAGAGCTTGTGAACAGATTTGAGTAAGTCCTAGAGAGAACTTAAGGACAGAATTGAGGAAGCTTTTGTGAAAGCTTGATAGATTTGTGTGAGCTTTTGTGGAAGCTTACAATAATATTTGATAGAGTTGATGTAAGTCTTGGTGAAGACTTATTGGATAGAGTTGAGGCAAGTCTTGGTGAAGACTTTTTGGATGGATTTTAGGTAAGTCTTGATGAAGACTTGTTGGGAAGAGCTGAGGTAAGTCTTAGTGAAGACTTGAGAGTATATTGGATAAGTTCTGGTGAGGAATTTTTGGACAAATTTGAGACAAGTATTTGAGAAGACTTGAGAGCAGAGTTGATTGATTGATTTGTTCAAACCTCGAGTTAAGGTTTGGAGCAAATATAGCAGAGTTGATTTGTGATTTAGTTAAGCTTTGTGTTAAGGCTTGAGGATAGATTTGAGGACAGAGTTTGGTGCAAATTTGAGGACAGGTTTTTGCCAGACCAGAGATAGAGATTGAGAAAATTTATGCTAGATCAAAGGATAGTGTTCAGTATAGATCTGAGACAGAGAATATAATAGAGTAAGAGCAGACTTTGGAGGTGACAAAGTAGAGGATAATAGTTTCCAGTGGATATAGATACATTAGATAGGGTAGTGAGGACAAAGATATTCTGAGTGAGGATAGAGTCTTCTATGGATAGATATCCTCAAGCCAGTGCAATGGAGGCAATAGTCTTCGAAGAGGATCACCAACTAGAGTAGAGGAGAAGGAGTTTTATTGTGGATAGAGTTCCATAAACATGATCAGGGGATTGGTGTCTCCTTTGGACAGAGGTCCATAAACATTGTAATAGAGAAAGGATTCCCAAGAGAATTTATTGAGAAAATTTTATAAGGAATATTTTCTCCGTGGAGTAGCCCACATTGGGTGAACCACATTAAATCATGTCTCTCATGTGTGTGATACTTTGTGTAATGTTTACTACTTTAATATTTCTGGTGTTATCATATGGATTGAAAAGTAGAAAGTTTTATATTATACTCTTCATCCCCCTCTCTTAGTATAAGCACATGTTCTTCAAATTTATCCTTTTATTTTGCAACTATCACCATGGTAAATCAATTTTACCCTTTTATTTTTTTCTTTTTCAATGCCACCATGTAGAAAAACTTTCCTTCTTCTTTTTGTCTCATGCCTCATGTGTCGTTTGTAGAATATTCTCATTTTGACATAAATGATAAACATTGCCCTCAACTTATGGCATCAATGACAAAAATATACTCAAAATTTGCAACAATCTCCCCCTTTGTCATTTATGGCAACAATTTTCTAAAAATTCCTTTTTCCAAACAATTTGATTCCAAATTTGCTCCCCTGAGAAACTGCTCCCCCTAACTGAATGCTCTTCCCCTTACTCAAATCTCTCCCCCTTTGACATCAATGGCAAAGGGACTCCTTTGGGGCTAAATATAATACTCTTAGCTCAGCCCCCTCCCCACCTCCTCTCCTTGAGGTGATTAATTTTGGGATGGGAGTATCTCTACTCCTAGCATACAATGCTCTTTTTCTTTGTCAATCTTCTTTCTCAACATACCCTTTTGATCCTTTTGAGTGTCTTGTTCTTTCTTGTGTCTGGAAGCTCTGGAAAATCTGTTCTACAACACTTGGTATTATGCCCAATATTATTACACTTGTAACACTTAATGTTGTAGTTCTTGGAAGGTGCAAATGTCTTGAAGTTCCTCTTGGTGAAGCCATACTCATTTCTATCATGGACTGTGCAGTGGATTGCTTTATGATCAAATATATCAAAAGAGTAGCAATACCCTTGAAAGAGATCTCCATATTTGAATTTCCTCTTAGTAAAACCATACTCCTTTTCATGAACCCTGCAATGCATAGCCTTGTGACCAAATTGATTACATGAAAAACAATGTCCTTTGAAGAAATCTTGTCTTGAACCTTCTGGTCTCTTAGTCCTTTCTTTGCCTTCTCTATGATGATCCATGTTTCTTGTTTGTGCATTGTTTCCTTTATTAGTGAAGCTTATATTCTTTAAATTATCCTCATAAGTCTCAATTTCTTCTTCACTCTCTTCCTCTAAAACTTCCTCTTATTTTGAGCTTGAGCTTGAACCTTCTTCGTGTTTCTCTTATCCTTCTTCAAAACCAAGTACTATTTTGATAGATGAAGATCTTTATGTATTGATAATCTTATCCAAAGTCTTTGAACTTTTCCCAAACCTGTGTAGCTTGTCCTTAGAATCTTTCACTTCCATCCTTAATGAAACTACATCATGTTCTAATCTTTCACATTCTAATTTTTTTACCTCTAAATTTTCACTCATGACCTCTTTAAATTTCCTTGCCATAGCTTTTGAGTTTGTCAGATCTTGTAGAAGCTTTTCTTTTTCTTCCTCATATTATTGAACCTGAGTCTTTAGTCTTGAATTCTATTTTCTAACCTTTTTCAATTCTCTAAGAGCAACAATAAGTTCTGCTTCTAGATCTACTGTACCTTCTTTATTTTTTGAATCTTTCTCTACTTATTGGTCTCCAAAGAGTATCTTTATACTCTTCAGCCTTATCTTCAATAGGAGCATTTTCTTCTTCTTCTATTGCCAAAAATAGGATCTCTTCTTCTTCACTATTTGAGAGTCTTCCATCACTGTTACTTGAATTCTTGCTTCCCTTATTAACATAGAAACTCTTCTTGTGCCTTTGAAATAATTTATTTTCATGCTTGTCTTGACTATACCTATTTTTATTTTCATACCTAGATTTTCCTCCTTCATTTTTCTTATGATCTTGTTTCTCTTCATTGCTACTACTTCCAACTTCTGGACAATTAGATGCATAGTGACCAAAATTACCACAATTAAAACATTTTATTGTTTTCATACCTTTGTGATTTCTTAAGTCCTTGTTTCTTCTACCATAGTTAGCTTCTTCATCATTGCTTGAATCATCACTTGATTATGGTTTCTTATCCTTTGTCTTCTTTGATGCTTTGAAAGTTACCTCTTTCTTGGAGTTGGGATCCTTTACTATTCTCATCTCATAAGCTGTGAGAATTCCATGTAACTCATCCATAGTCAATTTTTAAATATCTCTCATCTCTTATATAGCTGAAACCTTTCCATCATACCTTATAGGAAGAGACCTTAGTACTTTCTAAGCAACACTGGAGTCTTCAATTTCGAATCCAAGTCCATGCATGGTATTTTCAACTTCATCCTCATGAAGCAAGTATGTAGCAATATCTTCTTCATCTTCCATATTCAAATCTTCAAACCTTTTCTTGTGGTTTTGTAGTTTTTCCATCGTGACATTTTTATCTCCCTCATATATTTACTTCAATTTTTCCCATATCTCTTTTTTTTATTTGCAATGCATAACTTTCAAAAAATTTGCTTCACGTAATCCACTTAAGATTCTATTCATAGCCTTTGTATTATTCACATGTAATATATTACCATATTTATCTGTGGGAGGAGTAGTTGTAGGTGTGAACCCATACTCAATAGATTGCCATGTCTCATATTCTTGTGCCATCAAGTAAGTCTTCATTCTTATGCTACAAAAAGTATAATTGTTCCCATTGAAAAATGGTGCCTTATTTGATGAAGCAAGTTGTTAGACTTGTTTGAAGGAACCTGCTCTGATACCAATTGAAGAACATAGGCTTATATTGAGAGGGGAGGTGAATAGTATAAGACCAACTTTTACTTTTCTTTCCTAAACAATATTATCCAATATTATCAATGGTAATATCAATAGAAGTAATCAAAGCAATGCACAAATCATCACACATAAGAGAGACAAAAATTTAACGTGGTTCACCCAATGTGGGCTACTCCACAAAGAAAATATTTCTTCTAAATTTTCTCAAAAAATCTCTTGGGAATCAATTCCCTATTACAATGTTTATGGACCTCTGTCCAAAGGAGACACTAATATCCTATGCTTTGATTTGTGGATATCTCTCCATAGGAGAAATTTTTTCCCCTTTTCTCTAGTTCGTGGAACTTGATCTAGGAGAACTCTATCTCCTAAATTGGTTCGTGGATCTCTCTCCATAGAATAAATCTATCTTCCATTTTCTATGGTTTGTGGAACTTGATCCAGGATAAATCTATCTCCTCAACTGGTTCATGGATCTCTCTCCACAAAAGAACTCTATATTTCCAGCTAGTTCATGGATATTACTCCATAGGAGAACTCTTTTCCCTTGCTCTGGTTCATGGATCTCTCTCCACAGGAGAACTCTATCCCCAATACTCTAGCTTGTGATCTTCTAGAAGAATTCTACCCCCACTAATATGGCTTGTGGATCTCTCTCCACTGGAGACCTCTGTCCCAACTATACTGGCTTATGGATATCTATCCATTGGAGATTTCTATCCTCTTTACTCTGTCACCTCCAAAGCCTACTATCAAATCTATCTCAAACTTACACCAAACTCTATCCTAAGTCTAGCATAAATCTGCTCTAACTCTACTCACAAATCTGCTCTCAAATATGCCTCAAGCCTTAACACAAAGCTTGAACAAATTAGCAATCAAACCTGCTCTTAATTCTATCTCAAATATGTCCTCAAGCCTTAACACAAATATTGAACAAATCAGTAATCAAACCTGCTCTCAAATATGTCCTCAAGCCTTAACACAAAGCTTGAACAAAACTGCCTTCAAGCCTTCTCAAAAGACTTGCTCAAATATACCTTCAAGCCTTATCAAAAGAATTGATAAATTTTGCCTTCAATCCTTCTCAAAATACTTGCTCAAATATGTATTAATGCTACTCACTTAGCCTACTAAAATATTTCCAAACTTTGCACACAAACAAAGCTTATATATTTTTTAGAAATACTTTCTTCAAACAGATATATTCTACTCAGAATTCATTTAACCTTTGGAACATATAGAGAATGATGTACACTATCAAAATTCTAATATGTTATTCACATTCACAAATATTGCATTCAATTAATCCAATATTTATCTCTTACAAAAATAGATCAACATAGTATATATATTGCTTCACAAAATTGGTCTATATTTCTTGTAAATTTTCTCTCAAAGATCAATCACAGTCATGCAAAATTTCCCTTCAAACAATTGATCTCAACTACTTCCACAATATCTCTCAAACCACTGTTTAAAATATTTCACATTGATGCACTAACTTGTCTTCAATCCTAGCACAAGTAGTTCACAATATCTAGCACAAATGTCTTAATTTATTTCAACAATAGAAGCATAGATTGTTCTCAAATTCTATCCCAAATATTCCCAAAACATTCAACAATGAAGCACAAATTCTAACTCAAATATTTCCAACAATGCTTATCAAACAATCCTTTTCACTCCACCTTATGTTCCAAAACCTTGCTCAACAACACACCTCAAAGAAGGAAAAATATACCCATACCTCTTATTTGTTCTGATGAAGATATGTCACTAAAACCTATCTCACAAACAACCAATCCTTCTTGTGCCACTTCAAGGGTTAGATAGCAAGAGTCTATTTCAAAATATCCACATGAACATTCCCTCCAAAATGTGCTCAATGAAATCTAAAAAATGATGTTCTAGGACCCTTCTTTTGATCTCAAGGAAGATGCATTAAAACTCAACAAAACCTCACAAAAATTATTTTCTCAATGCAAAAAATACAATAAAATTTTCAAACCACTTTTACACCTTATTACTCCTAATATTGCAAATTAATTTTCAACCCAACAAAGATCACAAATTACACAAGTAAATTTTCATTTACACCTTATACCTCCTACTTGAAATTAATGCACTTCCAAAGAGATAATTAAATCATCACTTTATTTTATACCCCAAGGCACTAGCAAAAACACCACTTAATGTTTTATCCAAAATTCAAACCACATTCATAAATAAAAGTAAAAACAATATCCCTTATATCTTCCTAGACAAGCGTGCATACCTTAGAACCTTAGACTTTGCATAAATTAAATTTTCACAAAAATTAATCCCTTTGCTATGGCCTGCCACTGTGATGCAGGAGCATCCGGAGACAGTAGGGCAATCTTGCATCTTCCAAATATTTTTCAGTTTTTTCTAAGTTCTTTGCACTTTGATCTATTTATTTTCAGTATTGGGGAAGGTTTGTAGAGCAAGTTTTGGCTTGGAAAGTTTTATAAGGCAAGGTGGGGAGGGGTCGCGAAATCGCGACATGTCACGAAATCGCGACCCCAAACGCTGCGGTGCAACTTCGGCGAGTTTTGTCGCGATATCGCGACGTCGCGATATCGCGACGGTAATGCAGAGCAGAGGGGAGGAGCTTCAGACGTCGCGATATCACGACGTCGCGATATCGCGACGTCGCGTTATCGTGACTGTCTATAGAGAAAGGCGGAGAAGATAGAGTCCTGTCGCGATATCGCGACCTATCGCGATATCGCGACCAGTTAGAAGCCGCCACGTGGCATTTTCACAAGAAGGCAAGGCGGAGAAATTTACAAAGAACTTCAGCAAAGTGAAGGCTGAGAGGGGGGGTGGGGTCACAATTTCGTGGCCCCAAAGAGTTATGGCTTGAGGAGGCGCCTTTGGTCGCGATATCGCGACATGTCACGATATCGCGACATGTCGCGATATCACGACCGGGTGAAATCTTGACCAAAGGAGAATGAACCAAAGACCAGACAAGGGCGGAATTGGCACGTGGACAGCCACGTGTCTCAAAGCGGTTAGGAAGGGTACGTGCATCAAATATATTGCGACTTGGAGAAGGCGGAACCAGATTTGCAGGCGGTCGGCTACGTGTATGGAGACAAGACGGGGGAGGTGTCGACCACGCATTCTTTATTATGCCTTCTGGCAACGCAACCATTACAGGTGATGACTTAATGGAGGAAACAACAGTGCAGAGGACGGTCAGAACAATGCGGCCGGTGCAGGGAGGCCATCAATGCTAGTGCCATGGTAGATCGGACAGATGGCCATTTAAGACTAAAATTTTGAAAAACCCAGGGAGGGGGAAAAATTTGATTTGAAATTTTTTTAGGCGGGGCATTAATTGCCATGAGGAACGGGGCCTCGATAAAAACCCAAAAATTTGTAATGGGAAGGATGGTGAGTTCGGGATTGTGGGAGAAGAAGTATGCTGGGAAAATTGTAACAGAGGACTGTATTAATGAAATTTACTGCAAATTAATGAGAAATTGCTTGTTTGAATCTCGACCTCGCCATCAAGTGGTATCAGAGCGGGAGCTCCTGAGCGTGTAACAGATCGTCGGAGAGAGGCAGTTACACCAGGATCTGTGGAAGGATTTTATAAAAAAAAATATATAATGCCTCCACGAAGAAACCGTGGCGGAGTAGGAAATGTGGTGCCGGTCGAAGACTTTCGAGCCTTGCAGAGACAAGTTCAAGCCCTGCAAGCAGAGTTACGCAGAAGGCACGAGCCCGGAAGGGATGAGGAAAGTGAGGACGAAGTTGAAGAAGAAGACCAATCTGAGGAAGAGGAAGAGGCTATGGATCCTGCACAAGCCCGGTTATACAAGGCCATCTCTCAGATTGGAAAGCAACCAAAAATGGAGGTTTCCACATACTCGGGTAACTTAAATCCAGAAGAAGTGATTGATTGGATAAATGATTTAGAGGAGTATTTCGAGTACGAGGAGGTTGAAGACCCTAATCGGGTCAGATTTGCTAAGACCAAGTTGAAGGGTCATGCCAGCATTTGGTGGAGGGGATACGGTTGGAGAGGAACAGACGAGGGAAGGAGAGAATAACCAGATGGGACAAAATGGTGGAGAAGCTGAAAAGACAGTTCATCCCGACAGACTACGAGTTGGATCCGCTAAGAAAAATGCGAGTTTGAGGCAGACAAACAAAAACTGTCCAAGAGTACACCGAGGAGTTTTACAAGATCTCCATTAGAACTGGGCATTTAGAGGCAAACAAAGAAAAGGTGGCCCGTTATATCAACGGGTTGAGACTCGGTATCCAGGAGGAACTGAGCCTGGTTCGGGTAAGCACCATTGAGGATGCTTACCAATTTGCCTTAAAGGTGGAAGAAAAGCTAAATAGGCGGTTTGAAGGCAAGCAAAGAGGAAGGGGCCATGGTGGAAGAACTGGTGGGAGGACCAGTGGAGAAAAGTACAAAGACTCGAAGAAGACTGGTGAAGCCAGTAGTAACCAGGATCAAAGGGAAGAGGATGTTTATCAGCCCCGAGATCAGAACAACTACCCAAGAGGACGGGGTGGATCTGGACGAGGATTTGGAAGAGGAGTATTTCGTGGAACATGTTTCCACTGTGGTGAAGAAGGACACCGGGCATTTGAGTGTCCACAACACCGAGAAAGGACGAACAAGAGGCCTGAGGGTCCAGCCAGAGCTGCTTTGGTAGAGGAAGATGCTGAGTCTGAGCATTTCGAAGAAGCGAAGAGAGGGGAAGCAATGATTGTAAGAAGAGTCCTGTTGAATGAGGAGAAGGACACAGACCAGAGAAGAAGTTTATTCCACACCAGATGTAAATGTGCGGGCAAGGTTTGCAATATTATTATTGATAATGGTAGCACGGATAACCTGGTTTCTGAGGAAATGGTTACAAAGCTACAGTTAGAAAGGAAGAAGCACCCACACCCATACCGGGTCGCATGGTTACAGAAGGACCACAGAGCTTTGGTCAATGAACAGTGCTCCGTTAAATTTAACATTGGAAATTATTGTGATGAGGTCCTGTGTGACATCCTGCCCATGGATGCTTGCCACATGTTGCTGGGGAGGCCCTGGCAGTTTGACCGGAGTGCAGTGCATGATGGCCGTGCCAACACCTATTCATTGACAAAGAATGGTGTACGCCATAAACTAAAGCCCTTAAAGGATGCGGATGAAAAGGTATGTAACAATTCCAGAATCTGTTTAGTTGAGGGGAGGAAGTTCCTGAACGGGTTGAAGCATGAACATTTATGTTATGCAATAATCCCTAGAGTTAGGGGGAAGGAATGCCAGGATACCCCGACAGAAGTCCTAAATCTGCTGGAGGAATTTCCAGATATTGTGTCTGAAAATGTGCCTGAGGGTTTACCCCCAGTAAGGAAAATTAGCCATCATATAGATTTAGTACCGGGATCAAGCTTGCCAAATAAAGCTGCACACAGAATGACACCTGTAGAAACTGAGGAGTTAAACAGGCAGGTCCAGGAGTTGCTGGAGAAGGGATTGATTAGGGAGAGTCTTAGCCCATGTGCAGTGCCAGCGGTACTAGCACCCAAGAAGGATGGGGAGTGGAGAATGTGCACAGACTCTCGGGCAATCAATAAAATCACTATCAAGTACAGATTCCCATTGCCAAGGATGGATGATATAATGGACTTCTTAAGTGGGGCTGAGTACTTCACAAAGATTGACCTGAAAAGTGGCTATCATCAGATCCGTATCCGAGAGGGAGATGAATGGAAGACAGCCTTCAAGACAAGAGAAGGCTTGTATGAGTGGTTGGTCATGCCATTTGGGCTGTCCAATGCACCAAGTACTTTCATGCGGCTGATGAATGAAGTACTGAAGGAATTCTTGGGAAAGTTTGTTATTGTTTATTTAGATGATATATTGATATTCAGCAGGACCCTGGAGGAACACCTGATGCATATCAGGAGGGTTTTTGAAAAACTGCGAGAAGAGCAGTTATTAATAAATCTAAAAAAGTGTAATTTTGTCAAGAAAGAGTTGGTATACCTGGGGTTTGTAATCTCAACAGAAGGTCTGAAAATGGACCCCGAGAAGGTGAAAGCCATCATTTAATGGCCTACCCCAAGAAGCACAACAGAAGTAAGATCATTTCATGGTCTAGCCAGGTTTTACAGGAAGTTCATAAAGAACTTCAGCAGCATCTGTGCACCTCTCACAGAAACAATGAGGGGGGATAAAAAAGAGTTCAAGTGGACATTAGGGGCTGAAAGGAGCTTTGATGCATTGAAGAAAAAGGTCATAGAACAGCCTGTCTTGGCACTCCCAGACTTTGACAAGGTGTTTCAAGTGGACTGTGATGCCAGTGGCAGAGGGGTCTTGAGTCAAGGAGGTAAACCAGTTGCTTATTTCAGTGAGAAGTTAAATGATGCTCGAAAAAAGTATTCGGTTTATGACCAAGAATTTTATGCTATAGTTCGAGGCTCGAAGAAGTGGAGGCACTATTTGCTGCCAAAGGAATTTGTTCTATTTATCGATCATCGGGCTTTACGAGTACATTAACAATCAGACAAAAGCTGAACCAAAGGCACATGAAGTGGGTAGAATTCCTTCAAAGTTATACCTTTGTGCTGAAGCACAGAAGTGGGAAATCAAACAAGGTTGCAGATGCCTTGAGCAGAAGGCAGACTTTACTGATTAAATTGACAGTGGAAGTAGTGGGATTTGAAGAACTGAAGGGTTTGTACCCTGCAGATCCGAATTTTGCAGAAGCCTGGAAGGCTTGCTTAACACCTGTTACGGTGGACCGAACAAAATGGTTGGATTTCCTAATCCAAGATGGAATGTTGTTCAAGGGAAGCAAATTATGCATTCCAAGGAGCTCCATGCGGGAGAACTTGATCAAGGAAAAGCACAGCGGAGGACTGGCTGGGCACTTTGGTAGG
Source organism: Wollemia nobilis (assembly GCA_028583015.1). Taxonomy (NCBI): domain Eukaryota; kingdom Viridiplantae; phylum Streptophyta; class Pinopsida; order Araucariales; family Araucariaceae; genus Wollemia; species Wollemia nobilis. Next base: position 2,306,267 of record JAQPPZ010001683.1, read on the forward strand.
GATAAGACTATTGCCCTAGTGGATGAAAATTATTACTGGCCACAACTTCAGCAAGATGTGAGGAAGTTTGTGCAAGGATGCAGAATATGTCAGATGGCAAAGGGCATAAGGCAAAACACAGGATTATACCAGCCATTACCTGTACCTGAGAGGCCATGGGAGGACATAAGCATGGATTTTATTCTGGGATTGCCGAGAACACAGAGGGGAAATGACTATGTATTTGTGGTGGTTGACCGATTCTCCAAAATGGCACATTTTATTCCCTACCAGAAGACAAGTGATGCAGTTCACATTGTTGGATTATTCTTCAAGGAAGTGGTACGACTCCACGGTCTACCAAGAAGCATAGTTTCTGACAGAGATACCAAATTTGTTGGGTACTTTTGGAGAACTCTGTGGAAGAAGATGAAGACAGATCTGAAATTCAGTTCTGCATACCACCCATAGACTGACGGACAGACAGAGGTGGTGAACAGAAGCCTGGGTAATTTATTGAGATGTTTGATAGCAGATCAGCCCAAGGGATGGGATTTAGTTTTACCGCAGGCGGAATTTGCGTATAACAGTTCGGTTAATAAGAGCACCAATAAATCCCCATTCCAGATAATATACGGGAACAGCCCAAGAAATGTGTCTGAACTGAGAAAGTTGGACAAGAAAGAAAAATGTAGTGTCGAGGCAGAAGAATTTGTAGAACATATGAAAAATCTGCATGAAGAAGTAAGGAAACAAATTGTAAAAATGAATACTCAATATAAGACAAGGGCGGACCAGAAGCGGCGGTTCAAGGAGTTCAAAGTAGGAGATGAGGTCATGGTGCATCTCAGGAAGGAGAGATTCCCTGCCAAGACTTACAACAAACTGAAGATGAGGAAGTTTGGGCCATGCAAAATACTGGGAAAGCGGGAGTCAGGAAATGCGTATGAAGTAGAGTTGCCAAGTTGGCTTGATATTTCACCTATTTTTAATATTTCAGATTTAGTGGAATATCATGAGGGAGAAGGAACAGAGATGCCAAATGCAGAATTATGGCCAAATCCAGCATCTACTCTGACTACAGATGAGGCCGAGGAAGTATTGGACACTCGTGAAGGCAGAAGCACCAGAAACAGACAATACTCTGAGTATTTAATAAAGTGGAAGGGCAGACCTGTTGAGGATGCAACTTGGATGTCGAAGACGGAGGTTGACCGCCTGGGTCTTCCCCAAACAAAACAGAAGTGAGGGTCACTTTTAATTTACCCCGGGTGTCTGATGCAGGAGCATCCGGAGACAGTAGGGCAATCTTGCATCTTCCAAATATTTTTTAGTTTTTTTCTAAGTTCTTTGCACTTTGATCTATTTATTTTCAGTATTGGGGAAGGTTTGTAGAGCAAGTTTTGGCTTGGAAAGTTTTATAAGGCAAGGTGGGGAGGGGTCGCGAAATCGCGACCCCAAACGCTGCGGTGCAACTTCGGCGAGTTTTGTCGCGATATCGCGACGTCGCGATATCGCGACGGTAATGCAGAGCAGAGGGGAGGAGCTTCAGATGTCGCGATATCGCGACGTCACGATATCACGATGTCGCGTTATCGCGACTGTCTATAGAGAAAGGCGGAGAAGATAGAGTCCTGTCGCGATATCGCGACAGGTCGCGATATCGCGACGATATCGCGGCCAGTTAGAAGCCGCCACGTGGCATTTTCACAAGAAGGCAAGGCGGAGAAATTTACAAAGAACTTCAGCAAAGTGAAGGCTGAGAGGGGGGGTGGGGTCACGAAATCGTGACATGTCACGATTTCGTGGCCCCAAAGAGTTATGGCTTGAGGAGGCGCCTTTGGTCGCGATATCGTGACATGTCACGATTTCCGATATCGCGACCGGGTGAAATCTTGACCAAAGGAGAATGAACCAAAGACCAGACAAGGGCGGAATTGGCACGTGGACAGCCACGTGTCTCAAAGCGGTTAGGAAGGGTACGTGCATCAAATATATTGCGACTTGGAGAAGGCGAAACCAGATTTGCAGGCGGTCGGCTACGTGTATGGAGACAAGACGGGGGAGGTGTCGACCACGCATTCTTTATTATGCCTTCTGGCAACGCAACCATTACAGGTGACGACTTAATGGAGGAAACAACAGTGCAGAGGACGGTCAGAACAATGCGGCCGGTGCAGGGAGGCCATCAATGCTAGTGCCATGGTAGATCGGACAGATGGCCATTTAAGACTAAAATTTCGAAAAACCCAGGGAGGGGGAAAAATTTGATTTGAAATTTTTTTAGGCGGGGCATTAATTGCCATGAGGAACGGGGCCTCGATAAAAACCCAAAAATTTGTAATGGGAAGGATGGTGAGTTCGGGATTGTGGGAGAAGAAGTATGCTGGGAAAATTGTAACAGAGGACTGTATTAATGAAATTTACTGCAAATTAATGAGAAATTGCTTGTTTGAATCTCGACCTCGCCATCACACTGTGATTCAAAACTACATAGCCTACTGTCCTGTGCATTAGCCATGACTAGTCCACCATGAGGGCTAGCCACCCACACGAACACTAAAGGTGCTCACTATGCCTTAACCTGATTTCTACCATGCAAAACAAAAGAATTTCAAACAAAACCTTATTGCCTACCTCTGCCGCGTCTTGAACATGAGACCTCTCTACCACCACATCCTAGCATCACGGATACTACTGTTTGGGCTAGCTGCCTTGATGAAATTAAATTTTGGAGCCCCTGCTCCTTATACCTTGCTCTTCCTTGATTTTTGAAAAATACATGTCGTATTCTCCCTCTCCACCACAAATCGAATGAAGACTTTGGCGCACAAACTTCTCAATATTCAAATTTTTAATTAACCACCTTGGCATTGCAATATTTATATGATATATTTGGCATAGACCTTAACGTCGACGAATATGAATTTCTGACCCTTGGAACTTAAATTTATTTTTAAATATTATAATAATTTAAATATTTAGATTTAAATATTATAATTATTTTCTTTGGGCCTTTTCTTAGGATAAAAACTTTGCCACCATAGTAAATTAATTTATCCTTTTATTTTGCAACTATCACCATGGTAAATCAATTTGACCCTTTTATTTTTTTATTTTTCATGGAGAAAACCTTTCCTTCTTCTTGCTGCCTCATGCCTCATGTGCCCTTTGAAGAATATTCTCATTTTGACATAAATGACAAACATTACCATCAACTTATGACATCAATCCTTTTGACATCAATGACAAAAATATACTCAAAATTTCCAACACATAGGGATTGTAAGATTTCATTGATCCAATATCTCATAGGTTTGCAATTTCTTGTAAATCTCATTAGGCAATGGATCAATGCTATCTTTACTTTCTCTTTTATTTATTTTTTCAACATGCTATCACATTTTATAAATCTCACTAATTACCTTCAATAGTCCACAAGGTTATCGAAGACTCTATCGATCCAATATCTTGTATATCTACAATAATTTGTATATCTTACTAGGCACTGGATTTATATTGTCCTCATACCCTCCTGGTTCATTTTGTTGGTGCTCTATCAAACAAAAATCAATATATCTCACAAGTTTTCATTCAAATGGGTCTATCAGACTATAACGCTACATGGATCCAATGCCTTGTGAGCTACAATTATTTGCATGCTTCACCAAATACTAGATCTATGTTGTCCTCATAGTTGTCTTATCTTCTACAACAATAGAACATTTGAGAATCATATTCTCTTCATTGATTATTTACCTAATAATCCATTGGATCAACAAAATTTTGTTTTCAACTGGTTCATTATGCGGATATGCAATAAACATCTAATCTCAAAGAAATTACTCATCAAGAATGCTTGATATTCTCTATCCATTTGTACAAAATGTCATTCAATATATAGAGAACTTCCTCCATATTGAATTATCATAAAAAACTATCATTTATTATTCTCTTCAAAACTAAAACATCCAGACTAACTGGTGGGTCCTTAAGGAACATTAGCATTTGGTAATCAGCACTTCATGTAATCAAAATCATTTATGACTATGTCAAGCAGTTTATTATCAGATATTTGTGTCTCTTCATGAATTGTAAGTCAGTATGGATGTTATCCACTCATTCATACAAACAAGATCCTTCAAGCAAAGGTCAATGTTGTCACATGGACCTCCTAGACAAGGGGATTTATTTTACCCATGCTCTGTGCATATACATTTCTTTATACACACGTCAGGCAAAGGAGAAGGGTATATCCTCTTGGATTGTCCATATGAGAGCGTTATCCTCAGTCTGAAAGATTTTGTTTACAATACAAAATCATTGAATATTTCAATGCATCAGATGTGGCAATGAGTGTTAAGTCCAATTCCTCACGTACATGTGAACTTTTTGCATATGCGTTAGGTAACGAACTTATATACTCTTGTTACCCTCTATCATGCATTAAAAAATTCAACAAAATCGAGCTATTATCCTCATTAAAACATCTTTGCTTTCAAACAATTAGAGCAAAACGAACAACACAAAATCATCCTGTAAGCATTTTTACAAACATCGACATCATTACATTTACAAAATATTTTGCAATCACCAAAATATTACATTGTAAACCATTCACAAATCATCATTTCAGTACCCTACGGAATCCTTTCTCAAAAATTACAATATCAATAGAATTGCATTACCAACATCATCTTGGTGTCTTGTGAGAACATTACAAGAATCAATATCACCATAACATCATATTGCAATATATTTTGCAATATCAAAATTACCTTATTACAAAAGCATCTCATCACTTTGCAAAAAATTTGCAAAAATCACAAAATTGATTACAAAAGCATCTCATCACATTTGCAAAGAGCACAAAATCAGTTACCAAAAAACATCTCTTCATTTTTAATCATAGAATCAACATCAAAAGCATTATCAAATATCACTTCAAAGCTTTGCAAAAGGCTTGCTCAATTAAATAATTTCATCTACGTAGTTAAGTGTTTCATAAAGTATGACACTTAAACATTGATGAAAAATATAACCAATCTTATCTATGCAGTAAAATATTTCATAGAAAATTTCATTTGAACATTGATAAGAATCAAAATAATTTCATCTACGCAGTTAAGTGTTTCATAAAGTATGATGAAAATCTAACCAATATTATCTACGTAGTAAAATATTTCATAGAAAATGGCGTTTGAAAATTGATAAGAATCAAACAATTTCATCTACACAGTTAAGTGTTTTATAAAGTATGTCACTTAAACATTGATAAAAAAAAATAAAAAAAATCTTGTCTATGCAATCAATTATTTCATAGAAAATGGCATTTGAACATTGATAAGAATAAAAAAACTTCACCTATGCAGTCAAGTGTTTCATAGAAAATGGCACTTGAACATTGGTGAAAATCCTAAATATTATCTACGCAATCAAGTATTTCATAGAGAATGGCACTTGAACATTGATAAGAAGCAAAAATTTCACCTACATAGTCAAGTATTTTATAGAGAATGACACTTGAACATTGGTGAAAATCCTCAATGTTATCTATGCAGTCAAGCATTTCATAGAGAATGAAACTTGAACATTGATAAGAATCAAAACAATTTCATCTACATAGTTAAGTGTTTCATAAAGTATGACACTTAAACATTGATGAAAATCAAATATCTTATCTATGCAGTCAAGTATTTCATACATAATGACACTTGAACATTGATAAGAAGCAATAACTTCATCTATGCAGTTAAGTATTTCATAGATAATTGCACTTAAACATTTATGAATATGAAACACCTTATATATGCAATCAGGTGTTTCATAGAGAATGGTACTTAAACATTGATAAGGAGCAAAAATAAATATACATATATCATGTACATGTTATAGGTACCTCATCTACGCAGTCAAGTGTTTCATAGAGAATGACACTTGAACATTGATGAGAGGAAAAATATTTCTTAAATATATTATACTTCATGTACATATTATAGGTACCTCATCTATGTAGTCAAGTGTTTCATAGAGAATGGCACTTGAACATTGATGAGAGGAAAAATATTTATCAAAAACATTATACTTCATGTACATATTATAGGTACCTCATTATGTCTTGAATGATATCCTGAATATGACATCATAGGCTACCATTTAAACATAATGAGATTATATTCCCACCTATGGGAACACATATAAGGTAAAACATATCTCTAACAATATGAGCACTCTCCTATATCTGGTCTAAATGCCACCACTCATAGTACACTTTGGGATGGTCATCTATCATCCAAAATCCTCAACACATATCTCAAACAAGGTAACTACCCCTCCTTAGCATTTGGTTATCATTAATTTACAAAACCATCACTAAGAAAATCAATCAAGATTATAATCACTTAGTCAATTACATCATATAAAACATATCAACATCGCACATCAAAACATCATCAAAGCATAAATACATGAAAACATCATCATAATACCAAGCCACAAAAGAATCAAAGCATCATATCAAAACACAAGTATAATTACTATATACATATATGCCTCACACCATACATACCGATGGATAAGGTGTATCATGAAATAAAACAAAATGATACACTCAAATAATAAAAGTAGGATGTACCATAGCCCCAAAAATTGGTACACTCACTCTTGAACATCCCTAAACCTTCCTAACAAGTAGAACTAGTCTCCCCATCACCTCTTGGTGGAGGAGGAGGAGGATGCAGTTGAAAGTTGAAAGACCTCCAAGAGGTATCACTCATTTATGGAGCCCTCAATTATAATCTCTAAAGTGATGGCGTTCATCACTCTATAAGAATCTCTACCTGATATAGTTGATGATAGTACATGGTCCTACCTCACTCTCTCTCAATATGAATCTCAGTGCATTTCACCCTCATCGTAAGCTCTATCCTAGTGGTCTCCAATACTGCCCTATAAGCCTCCAACACTACTCTAGAAGCTTCCAACACTACTCTAGAAGCTTCTAACACTACTCTAGAAGCCTCCAAAACTACTCTAGAAGCCTCCAACACTACTTTAGAAGCCTCTAATTATCACTCTAATGACTCAATAATCATGGCCACCACCACACTATCTAAGCCTTGCCCAACCTATGATCAGGCCTCGTCCCTCTCTCTCATCATATGCTCCAAATTGGACCTAATATTAGCAATGATCATCTTATTTGTGGCTTGCTCATCTGTAACTTGATCCAAATTCAACCAGAGTTTGGTGATGGTATCCTCACTATCAACCCTCACTTGGGTCATCTCACCTCAGACCTGAGCTAGCTCATATCATATCCTAGTCACCTCCTCCACTTGCATGATATTAGAGGCTACCAATTGACTCCTCACCTCATCTAAAGTATGTCAGAGAACCCTCAAATCTACCATTGAAAATTACTCTGTAGTCCTACTAGGATCTACCTCTCCACCAAAATTTGGCCCTAACCCACCAAAGTCTAGCCCTACTTTGCCTAAACTCTGCTAGGTGGGGCACACAAAAGTAGAATTGTGGTCAATGGAGCTACATCCAAGGGGGTATTGTATGATCCCCAAACCCTCCATCTGGACTCCATCCTTTGCCATCCCTCTATCTTGCAGTGGTACCTACTCCTCTCAAAGCACTCAATATGTCCTAAAAAATATATTTCTAATCCCTCGATGGTGGACCTACCATCAGTGAATGGGGCCTAAATCATCCATATTGATCAGTGTACCCAACTGTCACCCCACATCATCTACTCTAGGATTTAGTACTACTGTATCATCCTGATAAACCTTCATAAAGGTAACGGGGTCCATAGGATCCCACCATATCTTACAGTGCACTCGACCTATCCATACCTCACCTACTGTTGGTACCCCTTGTACCTCTCCAAACTAATGTGTCACATGATCATACTGATATAACTCATATACCTTTTTACCATTATCCAACCATCAAATCTACATCACCTTAAATAACTCCTTATGGTCATCTAACCATATATACCTATCCCTCCATGATCGCCAAATGACATGATGTCATCAATGAGATACCTTTTCCAAGATAGAGAACAAGATGAAGGATGTATGCATCTCTCCCATCTGTAAACTACCATAGTTTGGCATCTCTCCCTCAGGGTTGGCCTCCCTCATCACTACCATAGGTTGATAGATGGCTATGTGCTCCCATGTCTAGACCTAAACCAAAGTGCAACACATCATACTCTGACATATTTGTATACCACCCTGTATAAAGTGTGGTATAACCTCACCAAGATAGCAAGGTCCCACTCATAGATAGTCTGATTATATCGCAACCCTACTTTAATAGGTCCCCATCTCCAAGGTATAAAATAATTGTTGGTATCACCCATCATCAGCCCTAACATGAATGATTCTAAGAACATAGTTAGTCGATCAATATGCCCTCCTACATAGGCATCATTAATCCTCAGTCCATCCTTCATACCTAAGAAGCCACCCTCCCTTGAGAAGGCTAAGTTCCTAGCCCTCACACTTGTCCCTAGGTGAATGGGAACACCATGAACAAGCACTCTGAGGATACACCATACATCCTCCAGTGTAATTGTCATCTCACCCATTGGTAGCTTGAAAGTATTAATAGATGGGTACCATCTCTCTGCAAGGGTTATCATAAGGAGTGATAAAACTCCAACTTAGGCATGTATGCCATATAGTATAGCCCCAAATTAGGCATGTACACCTTATATTATATCTCTATCACCACCAAAGTTGTCACATACTTCTCCCTCTAATCGCTCGCTAAGATGCTCCCCAAGAACTTACGATGATGCTCTCGACTTGTCAAAATATTCATCGCTTGCCAAAACCACACCCAAAATATTTAGTTAGAAAATTTATTAAATTTTCTCAAAATTTCACAAAAATATTACCATTAGATAGGCCTCAAAAAGAGCTTTCCAACAAGTATAAATATGCCTATATATACACTCATATCAAGGCCTAAAGACACAAAATAAAACTTGCAGTTCTATCCCAAATTTGGCATTGGCACTAATTTCGCCAGTGCCAAATTCATCACTGGGACCAAATTTGCCATTGGCACCAATGCCAAATTTGCCACTGGTTCCAAATTTGTCACTAGTTCCAAATTTGCCACTGGTGCCAAATTCACCACAATTTTTGAAAATTTGAAAAAAAAGACCCAAAAGCAAAAATTTTGAGTCAAGATGAAGAACGTACCTATCAATATCGCTCTGACACATCTATTGTCCTTCGAACAGTGTCCACACAATGCACCCAACCTCGAATATGTGTCATACCCTCTAATAGCTCTATCTCGCTCTCTTCAACTTTCTAAAATTGGTAAGATACAAATGAGGGCACTTTCACCTTTCCTTTTACATTTTAAGCCCCTAACCTATCATCGTCAACTAGCCAAGTATCCTGTATTCCAGAATTTTTTTTTCCAAAAATCACCATCAGGCACATTGTTCACAAAGAAGGGACCATACACCAGGGAAAAATTACTCCATGGGGAAAAATAATCTTCTCCAAATATCGGGGAATGCAAAATGAGGAATATTTATATAATAATATAAAATCATCGAAACAACAAAAATCACAATCATCTCTTCAAATCAATAAAGAAATACAACAACAATGCATCATAGTGTCAAAATTGAGTATCACAACTTAACTTTTGATGCAATATCATAGATATTACATCAAAACTAGGGCAAAATGTAGACACCCAATTTTGACATGCCAAGCAAAATCTTCCAAAACTAGTCACAAACACTCCAAAACTTTCCAAAACTAGTTGCAAATGTTATGAAACATTAATTTGATCATTCCCAATCATTTTGGGCATTATTTTTTACCTTTACCAAATTCACCACCTTGACTAAATTTACCAGTGGCAAATTTGGCAAGTTGAGCGATGAATTTGGCAAAACTACAAAAATCAACTCTTGACATCCATAATCAATTATAACCAAATTCACCACTCCTACCAAATTTTCTAGTGGAAAATTTGGTAAAATTTCAAATTTCAAACTTCATAAAATCATATTTTGCCTCACCAAATTTGCACCCGGGTTGTCAAAATTTCTAGTGGCAAATTTGGTTGATAGTGGTGAATTTGACCAAATAGTTTAGATGCATTTATTTAAATTTATTTTTATCTCTTCTCCCCCCCAAATCTCCTAACAAATCCTATATAAGGAGGCCATGGGGTAAGCATTCACCATGCATTTTCATTGTAGGAAAGATATATCAAAGTCCTTAAGTACTCTCTCTCTCTCATAGCACTTCCATTTTTCAAGCAATATTATTATTCTCTTCAATCATTCCAAGTATTGGGAGCATTTTGCAAGCATTTGTGGAGGGCAACTAGACAAGGTAGCGGTAAGGAGATCTTGGTGCATGGGAGGTACCATAGCTAGATGAAATATAGCATAGTTATCTCCTCCATTTTATTGCAACCCCTTTCATTTTAGCTTCTTAAATTTAGCTTTTGAAAGTTTGCCAGCTCCATTTACTTGCTTTGCTTCATTTCATTTTTCATTCTTTATCATTGTGTTGAGCTTACATTTGTTTTGTAGGCTTTAACATTCTTACTTGCAAGTCTAATATCAAGGATTTGTAGCACTTTTTACACTTCTAACATCTATTTTGTAGGGTTCAAATACTTATCTTCTTAGGTATCTTATATTATCTACTAATCTCTCTATTTTTTAGGGTGATTTCATATATTTCTGTCATAAGCATTAGGATATTTGCTATATTTTATTTATACTTAACTAATTGATGTTCTCTTTTATTTACAACCATATTGACTTTCATTTTCATGCTTACTAATAGTTCCTTTACACTTTCATACTATTTTACTTTCATACATTGAGTATTCTAGCATTTTAATATCTTCTCTTCATGCATTCTTATCTTTCCTTTCATTAGCATTTCAAGAGTATTCTAAGCATTTTACATCATCATCTAAATCCTATTTAGTGTTGGATATAAAATATTTATTATCTTATTATCCCACTATTAGCTTCCCTTAATCCCTCACATGTATGCATTCCCTTATGTAATTTGTTTGAATATTAAATTTTATAACACTTCCTTTCACTTTCTAAGCATTTTGCATTAGTTTCTTTATCAATTTCATAAGCAGTGCAAGAATTAGGATATAAACAAGTTACCTTGCTATATTACTAACCTTTTTGCACTCACAACTCCCCATATATAGCTCTTTGATTGTTCAAAACACTCATTGAAACACTTCCTCTACCTCTTCATTCAAGTATTTTCTTAGATCATGAACTATTAAATATTTTACATCAATATTTATCCATTTTATATTCATATTAGTAGCAAATAGTATTAGGATCATTACTAACATATTTACGTACATCTCTCACTTCATTGCACTCTCATGTAATTGAATTTTAGTCATAACCAATATTTTCTCCCTTTTGCATATATTTTTATTTTAGTCATCAAATTCTTTGATTTGAGGGTCTAATTATTTGATTTTATCAATAAAAAACTTAGTAGATATTGTTAGGATCCTTCCCTTCTAGATTTAGCTTAAAATACTATCGAAATTTACCCAAATCGACCTCTAAAACCTTCAAAAACCCATACTAGGACTAAATTCTCCACCTTACACTATAAGTAGCAAATTTGGTAGGTTGAAATACTTAGAACCAAATTTTCCACTCAGACCAAATTTGCTAGTGGCAAATTTGGCAAGACTAGTGGCAAATTTGGCAACATGCCAAATTCCACCCTAGGAGGTAAGCATACTCATTTCTTTCACTAAAAAGAGATTTGATCAGCTGTTTAGACAAATTTCTACCCTATCCAGCCCTCAAATAAACCCCTCAAAATATAAACCCTAATTATTTTGGTTTTTGTACAGATTTACAAAATTTACCACCCTAGTGGCGAATTTGGTAGTAGTGGCAAATTTAGAAGATAGTCTCTAGGAGATGTAATTCGGCCACTTGGCCCTTCATTAGCTCCAAAATTTTATTTTATATGTATTTTTTTCTCTAATTTTTTTTTTTTTTTTGCATTAGTAATCACATTTATTTTGGTAAATTAAGGAATCCTAACTAGGAACCCTAATCGTTTACAAAATATTACAATTTCTTTACAAAATGTTCTGATTTCCTTACAAAACACTTAAAAACCAGTCAATTAAGGAACCTTAGGCAAAATTTTAGCTTCTTGATCATTTTCAAGCATGTAGGTAAAGAATAAAAAATCATTTAGTTGCATTTAGGCTAATTTGTCTTCTTGCATTTCTCCTTGTTTTACCTTGAAATCAAAATATCCTTAGTTTAGCTCATTCAAAATTGAAAAGCATATAGGTTAGCTCTTGTTTGCATGCATTTGTGTGATTTAAGCTTTAACATTGCATTTAGATGATTCTTGATGATTTAGGTTTAAATAACCATTAAGGCTCGAAAAAGAGTTAAGAGAGATAGTAATCCAAAAACCTTAGGTGTTTTCTTTGAATAAACTCATAAACCACCAATCAAACGAGCATAACATCAACTTTCACATAACCAAAGGAAAAAACATTGAGTAGGTTTCTACTTGTGTTGAGGATCTTCATATCCTTGAGGATTACATGTAGATTATGGTACTGCTAATGAATTATATGGTTGCAGGACTAGGTGCTCTTGCAGGTGGATTGGCATAGGACAACCACTAAAATTAAGAAACAATAAGGAAAATGATGGATGATGATATTATCATAGATGGATCAAGGATAAAATAATTATTCTTATGTAGATGCATTGCATAATTATGTGTTTTGGTTTAAATACACCATTGGCTAGTAAAATGCTTGAGAAAAGGAACCATCTTTAGTAGTTAGGTGATGAAGTGACAGTCATCATAAATTTTGTTGCTTAAATATAAAAGTGGTGTACTACATTTATTTGATGAATATGAGTATGCAAGTGATTTTATGCATAAAACAGGGTTGGCATGGTAGTTCATAAAAAAAGGTGCTAGTCATCATTGAGGGTATTATTAATATCTGAATATTAACATTAGAAATTGATTAAGTTAAATAAGAGAATAATCGACTTAATCATTAATTTTTTTTAATTTTATGTTCCATAGAATTCTTTGGAAAAGTATTTTAATTAAAATAATTGCTTATTCATAAGTTTATTTTGCCACATATTATTTTCCTTCAAGAAACTAAAATTGACTATCAAAATTTAGAGGTAATCAAGAAGATGATTTGGAAAGAATCCCATTTTGCAGCAAGCCCAACATTTTCCTCCTCGAAGGGGCTCATTTATCTTTGGTATGCTAAGAAGCTAGAGGGCTCAATCATTTCATCCTCAAATAGGGTTATCAAAATTATCTTTTTTTAGTCGAGAATGTAATAGAAGATGGGTTATGCCTAATATTTATACCTCAAATTTTAGCCCTAGTAGAAACATGTTGTGGCACTCTCTGAGTTCCATGAGAAGTGTATTCAGTCAGGAAGCTCAGATTTTGGTAGGGGACTTAAATATCTCATTGTATCATTCTAATAAAAAAGAGGACACTCTTCAGTATCGAATGAAATGGAAGAGTTTGTGGAATTTGTGAATAATAATGAGCTTAATGATTTGGAGTTGAAGGGATATAGGTTCATCTAGAGTAATAGGAGAGTGGGTAACCAACTCATTCAAATTAGGCTTGATAGGGTGATGAATTCTAAAGAATATTTTCTACTTTTTGGAGATATTTCTTTCTTCTCTCTCCCTAAAGTAGGCTCAGATCATAATACTTTATGGTTTGAAGTGGCACAAGATGAGGTGAGGCTTCCTAGACCGTTCAAATTTAAAGCTATGTGGTGCCAACATCCTAACTTGGAGGTAAAAGTCAAAGAATGGTGGTTGGTGGAGGCCCCAGGCTTAGGTTTATCTAAAGTGGCTACTAAGCTCAAGTTTGTTAAACGAGGTCTAAAAGAGTGGAACAAGAGGGTATTTGGGCATATTATTAAAAAAATGAGGATTTAAAATCTCAACTTAAAGAAATTGAGTCTGCCATTGAATCTGGTGATCTATCCCAAGAGATGAGGTGTAGGGAAAATGTGGTGTTGTCTAAATTCCATAATACTTTAGCCAAGGAGGAATTGATGTGGAGGAAAAAATAAGGGTGCATTGGATTAAATATGGTGATAGAAATACAAATTTATTTCATGTTTCTGCGTTGAGGCATAAAAGTTGCAATAGAATTAAATAAATTACCAAAGCTGATAGTTCCAAACTTATTTAGATTCAAGATATAAGGGCTGAAGCGATGGTTTTTTTTAGAACTCTCCTTGGAGTGAAATATGCCAACATTGATGAGGATGAAAATAAGTTGCTCTATAATATCCCCTCCCTTGCCACTAAGGAAATGAATGTAACCCTTATGAGCCCCTTTAGGGATGAGGAAATCAGAGCCACAATTTTTACAATGGAGGGGCTGAAAGCTCCAAGACCTGATGGGTTCCACTTACTCTTCTTTCAAAAATTATGGCATATTTTGGACTAGAATATTAGAGAAACGCTTCGAAAATTCTGAACCTCAAGTTTCATACCCTTTGGAGTAAATTCTACATTCTTGAAACTCATTCCTAAGTTCGTTGGTGCAAAGGATTTTGGTGCTTTCAGACCCATCAGACTATGTAATACTATCTATAAAATTTTGATGAAGATCCTCGTCAATAGATTAAAAAATTTCCTTCTAACCTTAATTAATTTAACTCAAAGCGAATTTATGGTAGGGAGACAAATCCTAGATGGGATTATAGCGGTCCATGAATTAATCCACTTAGTTGATAATAGTGGTAGATAGAGACTTCTCAAACTTGACGTGAACAAGGATTATGATGGGGTCTCTTAGGAGTTCCCTCTAAAGGTGTTGGAGAAATTTGGTTTTAGCCAAGGCTAGATAAGTCTCGTTAAAGCTTGTATTTCCTATACAAAATTCTCTATCTTTATAAACAGGTCCTATATAAGCTATTTCTCAAGCTTCAGAGGCATTCAATGAGGGGATCCCCTATCCCCATACCTCTTCATATTGATGTTTGAAGCACTTGGAAGATCCATTAAGGTAGAATTAATTATGAAAGTTATCAATCCAATGCTATCTACGGATCCAATATCCCACCACCATTTCACTAATGATATTCTCCTTTCCATTCTTACCTCGGTTATCTAAGTTAAAGTCTTAAAAGGAATTTTGAGCTCTTTTGAAAAAGTGATTGGGCAGAAAATAAACAACCTTAAAAGCAAGATATTCTTTTTATAAACCCTCGAACAAGGTAGAGGTTAATTGCCTATATCTTGGAATGCAAGGTTGTGTCTCTCCCATTTCTCTACCTTGGGATATCCCTATTTAAAGGTAAGATTCATGATTCTCTTTGGGAGTCAATTGTGGAAAGAATGCAAAAAAATCTTGTTGGGTGGAGGAGTTCCCTCTTTAGCCAAACAAGGAAGGCTACATTGGTGAAATCTACTCTTTAGAGCATACCGACATTTTTATTATATATTTTTAGGATTATTAATAAGATTTTATCCAAGATTAAACGTATTCAGAATTTATTCCTTTAGTATAGCTTAGAAGAGAAGAAGGAATTTTATTTGGTAGCATGAGAGCAAGTTTATAGAAGAAAATAGGATGGAGGGTTTGTTATATTTAGATGAGTATATGATAAGGAAATGTAACCAAAATATGAAATATAAGAAATCTAAGATATATATATGATAATGGCACTATAATATGCAAGAAAATGATAAGAGAAACTTCTACAATAACTTAGAAATATGCCATTAATGAAATCATACAAAAATAGTACAATATAGTATAATGGAGGACATGAACACTCCATAAACTATTTTTTAAAGAGCTACATTGTACCACACTATCAATATATACTATGCACTCTCTATATTCTCTCCTCTCCCATTTCACTCACTATAAGGCCTTTATATAGGAATATAGGTTCCTTGGCCCTTACTCTATCTTTGACTCTATTCTATGACTCATGTACATGTGGACTACATGAACATTTACATCATTGCATTTTCTAACACTTGTACATTTGTTACATGCTGAAGTAACTACATAAATTTACTCTAAAGGAAACCCCAACTCTAGTAATATACCCAATGTTGTACATTAGCATGTACCCAATAATGTAATATACTCTAACATCCTCCTGTATTACATTATTAGGATATTTAAGACTTTAGTATTCAATATGGACTTTTTCTTGGTACTAGAATTTGTACTCTCCTTCTCTGCTTTCTTTATTATGCTCCCTATATGTATCCTGTTCAAGCATGTAGTTAGTATCTTCATAAAATGCTATCTTTGCTAAGAGAACTTTAACTTGATATTCATCTATTTTAGTCTTTGTGCTTTATTTATTATACTCTCTATTTGTATCTAGATTAGGATATTTATCTTGTTCTTTTTGCCATGTTTTCTCTTCCTTCTTCTTCTACTTCAGTTCTTCATTGCTACTAGAAAACATATCTACTTCATGATGTGTTAGCCTATCATCACAATAGATTTGACTTGTATTCAAAGATTCATTACTAGCATTTTATTTCTTTTGTTTCATTCCTCGAAAGAACTCAAAAGTTATTAATGACAAATAGAACATTAAGAACTCTTATGAAGAAAGAATAATCATATTTTGAGTGTTCCACCAATTCCTGAATAGATTTTCATGAAAATATCCAATTAATGTTGTAAATTTCTCTTCCTTTTCTTCCTTCAAAAACAAGGAGAATCTTTATTTCAACTCTGTAGACAACTATTTGAATCTATCAAAGTTTTCTATCAGATTTTATGAATAGAATCTAAGTTTATGAAATAGCATTTCACTATTTTTATTAAATGCATTCTTCATTATTTCCTCCATATTGCTTTAAATAATAAACCTTTTGATTTTTATATACATTTTATTACCTTTGAAGTTGGCTTCCTTATGTCACCCTAGTGATTAGAATATACTCTAATCTTGGTAAAGTGCTAAAAAAGTAATAGTTCACATTTTGAGTTGATTTTGTAATGATAATAACCAACTTCTATTTCACCTTATGACTATGAGACAAATGTATGCAATAAATTCCAAATATTTTAGTAAGAAATGATTTTTCTCTTTTATCCTTAAATTATAATGATTAAATTTTCTAAATTCTAATTAATTAAAGTTTGATGTAGCACTTATATCTCTCTAATTTAGAATTATAGAAACTGATCATATTTGCAAAATAATAATTTGTTTTCCAAGTAGAAACCCTTATATATCCTATGGTATTGATTGCAAATATTAATATACTTGTATTTCAATTAATATGATTTGAAATACTATTTAAGGATATTAACTCCTATTGATTTACTTTCAAGTTTACTAAGGTTGAGTTTGCAATAATAATTTCAACCTTATATTGATGAGTGCTAAAATCGTATATATTTTGTGCAAGTTTAATCCATATTTTATCTACAAATCTATGTAAATGAATGTATTTTGATGATTACTATATCTTATTTGTATGATTTATAAGTGAATTTGATTTATAATGTTAAAAATAATTTGTGCTTGTATTTTACACAAAATGTGCAAGTTTCTATATGTTTTCGATAGATGAACATTGTAGGAGCTTTATAGGGAACGTTGTAGCAAGATACATACCAGATGAAAAACATGGATTAATACTACAGAAAGGTACTATAGAATACAACTATGAAAAGGTGTTATAGAAAGCACCTATAGAAAGCTGCTACAGAATACACCTACTGAAAGGTGTTACAGAAAGAATGTTGATCGAATAAGTTATTTGATGCATTAAAATTCCACGTTCGATGATAACGTAGCAGCATTACATAGCATATACAGTCAACATAATTGACTGATACAGTGGCATTGTACACGTGAAAATTTGTTATATAATTTATTATTAAAAAGTTGTAAAGTTGTTAAATTGTTAAGTTGCTTAGATATAGATGTAAACCTAATTTATCTCCTTCCGTAAGAAGAGGATAAATAGTTGTATTATCTTATCATTACATTATTTAAATTTAGGACTTTTGTTATGTTAGTTTGTTAGTTTACCACTTGGACAATCGTGATTGTAATAAATTCTAAGGTGGTTAGGATATTGTATTCATTTAGATTATTGTTGTTGTAAGGTTAGTATTCAAATCATCAAACATATAGAGATAACATGGCAGAATACATGGAAGAATTTCATTAAAAATGTCCAAGTGACATTATAAAATACAATGTAGAGACCTTTGAAAAGGTCTAATGGTTTGATGTCTACAGTCTGTTAGCTTTATGATGTCTACGTTTTTACATTTTTGAAGAAATATATTCAAGATTTTGTATGATTGAAATTCATCAATAAAGCAATATTTTCTTCCATGATTTTAGAAATGGTATTCTGTATCTTCGCATGATTTATTTATTTTTGTAATCTTTACTTTATTTTCCTGCATCAATGAATTAAATAGTGTTAGAATAGTTTTAATGAATATTAGTTACTAAAGTAAATTAGAATAGAGGAGAAGAGAATTACATTATCTTCTAGGAGGTAGGGCCCACTCTATGCAGTCAGTCCCTTGCTCTCTATCTCCTAAAATAGAGTAGAATTAGTTAGTAAGTAGAATTAATCTTAGACTATAAGATAAATTATTATAAAATAAATCAATAGTTAAAATCATAAATGCATTATTAGATTGCATGTGGATCCACAACACAACACACAGAATTAGTCTGCATCATAATTGCACTTTTAATATTTCATTTTATTTTATTTCCTATAATTTTCATTTCCTACAACTGAAACTAAGAAAATAGAATCAAGTCAAATATTAATGATTATGGAATAATCTATACTAGATTTACTATTCTTTAAATCATTTAACCTAGATTGACAAATTTAATGTATGAGATACAACTCGACATTTTGGCATCATTGTCAGGGAGAACAATGTCATAATTTTTAATCAGAGACTATTGGGGTGAGAAGGAGACTTACCTGCATGACTAGCAAGGAGTTCCATATTCATGTAGCTCAAGGTTGGGATAATAGGGTTTCAACAAGTGTCTTCATCTCAATACTTCTAGGTTCCATTTTCTTAGGATCAATTTTTATTGCTTTCCTAGATTAGCATTTGATTTCTACAAGTTATTTTAATTTATGGTTGTTACATACTTAGGTCTGGGTCCCTTGAATTGTGAAAACAAGGAATAGGTTTAATAGTGAGAGTGTTACCGAATAGTTCCTAAGATACCAAGTAGTAACAACTAGTTATATTTCAACATTTTTATTTTTAGAAAATTTACTTTCAGCATAAGTGTGGTTGTTACATACTTAGGTATGGGTTCTTTGACTTGTGAAAAAAAGGAGTAGGTGTTAAAATGAGAGCATTACCGAATAGTTCCTAAGCTACCAAGTAGTAACAACTATTTGTATTTCAACACTTTTACTTTCAAGCAAATTTACTTTTCAGCACAATGTGGTTGTTACTAGCTTAGGTCTGGGTTCTGTGACCTTGTGAAAACAAGGAAGTAGGTGTGATTGAGTGACACAATCATAGTGAAATATTCCTAAAAATCAAGTAGTAACAACAACACTTTACTTTCCCTTATTATGCTAAAATTGGTTGGAAAATCAGACTTGGTTTTAGTGGCAGTAAGAACTATTTTAGAATAGTAATTTTACTTTCCCTTGCTATGTTAAGATTGGTTGGAAATTTAAACTTGATCTTAATAATAGTAAGACTATTTTGTTGAAATTTATTTTCTAAAAACTATATCTTGAAAAAACAAAAACAAAACAAAAATTAAAAAATAAAAAGAGAGAGAGAAGTAAAAGTTGCTAATGGTAAAGAGTTATTTTCAGTCTGCTTTAATAGACCTTAGAAAATTATTTCTAGAACAAGAAATCAACCTAATTTTTGAACAAAGACATAGGTCATCTGGAAAATAGTGGGATTATATGTGGGAACACCTTGATCTCATTAGGGAAAGAACACAAGAACTGAGCAACATTGAGAGGATTGATATAATTAAAGCCCTAGGGCCAGATTATCATTCACCTTATCTTGAACTTGTGAGGAGTTGTGAACATTGGCTAGGAGATAGGAGAGCAAGTGTAAATTCAATAACATATCCTTGGGGGTAATACTTTGAGGATTCTCTTACTATCCATAAATTCCTAGAAGACATAGAAAATAGAGAAGTGGATCTAGAATACAACAAAATATATAACAAGGCTCCTAGAATCGTGTACTTCAGAGAATTGTGTCATGATTTACATTACGAATTATAGTTTGAAAGTCCC
This sequence comes from Wollemia nobilis, assembly GCA_028583015.1. Classification (NCBI taxonomy): domain Eukaryota; kingdom Viridiplantae; phylum Streptophyta; class Pinopsida; order Araucariales; family Araucariaceae; genus Wollemia; species Wollemia nobilis. Next base: position 2,326,602 of record JAQPPZ010001683.1, read on the forward strand.
ATCTCAAATAAAAAATAAGCTTTTATTGTTCAACTAATTTGTCTTGTGAAACAAGATTTTGATTTTGAGGAGGAACATTACATGACCCCTGAACAACTAGACCCAATTAATGATATTCACAAATTATTTAAGGAGGAATGAATGATTTTTGTTGTAGAAAATTTAAGATCTTTGCAAATTTATGAGTAGACCTAGAGATTCAAGGGGAAGATTCATCAAAGTCTGTAAAGAAAACTCTAGTGAAAAGTTTGATAATTCTAGATCAAAAGAGACTGAGATTGTGGTAACTAAGGATTCACTAGAAGAACAAGTTGAGCTACCATTGACTCTACTAAATCAAAATCCTGAATCATTTTTATTGCCAGAACCTGAATTCGATAATCATATTGATCCATCAACTATATTTTTTGAACCTATACCAAGTCCAATCTTAGAATTCATCCAATCAGTCATGGTTGACCAAGCTAGTGAACATGGGGAAGTAGATGGAAACCAAAGAGGACATAGGCAAAGGAGTAATGATCATGGAGAAATAGAAAATCAAAGAAGGGGTAGGCAAAGAAAAAATTTTGCCTTCCCAATTTCTTCTTCAAAAGATAGGCTAACAAGAGAACCAAAACTAGTCTCTATTGTTGTTTTGCCTACCTTCCATGGGAAACCACATGAAGATCCTGATGCTTTTCTCTTTGAGTTTGAAGTAGTGTGTCAAGCCTATTTTTATACCATGGATGAACAAAAATTAAGATTGTTTCCTTCTACCCTTAAGGATGCAACTTTAATATGGTTTATGGGTTTAGGAGAAAGTGTTTGTAACCGATGGGATGGAGATCATGGATTAAAAGATATATTCCTTGAAAGATATCAAGATTACTATAGAGTTAGGGATAAGAAAGTTGAGCTCTTTCGTATGAACCAATGAGAAGAAGAATCCCTTGAGGATTATCTTGAAATATTTCAGTTTGTAGGATCTAGAGTAAATATTGATTTAGATGAAGAAGTCTTGAAAGAACTCTTTCTAAAAGGATTAAAAGAAGATGTCCTTGATGTCCTAAACCTTATGGCTAAAGGGGATATTCATCTAATGGAATTTGAAGAGATTGTGAATATTTGCAAAAATTATTCAAGGAATAAACCTCTAAGGAACAACAAATACTCATCCACAAGTGGAGGAGTAACAAGAGCAAAAATTGGTAATATGTTGGAAAGTTTAAAAACTGATTTGCTAAGTACATTAACTACATCTCTTGACCTCATGGATAAGAAACCAAAAGAACAAGATATTGAGGAGATATACTATCATAGATGTAGAAAAAGACACAACTTGAGGGAATGCCCTCTCAACATTACAAATATTTCCAATATTTTTGCTTATTGTAAAATCTGTGACAAGAATCATAACACTAAAAATTGTAAGTATATTTCAGCTATGAAATCTGCTATAAAAGAACCTGAAGTTGAGGAGGTAGAGGATGTTTATTTTGTAGCTCAAAGAAGAAATGGCCCATTCAATGGTCCATCTAATTGGTCAAATTCTAACTATTCCAACCAACAAAGACCTAACCAGTGGTCAAATGCATCAAATTGGACAAATTGGAACCCATACCCAAATAACCAAGATTGGAATATACCTCCATGGGCCCAATTTATGGCCAATACATATGGAAGTCCACCTCCATGGACTCAAGGAATGTCGGGTTAGAATATGCCTAGTTGGAATACGAATGGCCAATATAATCAAGGAGGACCTAGCTGGTCTCAAAATCCACCTCAACAACAGAATTTCCAAAACCAGTTTAGGGGACAAGCCCCTCAAAATCAACCTCAAAATAGACTTCTTCCACCTCCAAACAATATGAACAACCCTCCTAAGCAACCACCTTTACCAGCTCAACCAGTTCCCAATCCTAATAATAACAAGACTGTTCAACAAGTCTATGAAACAAATGAGACATGTTCAATATATGTGGTACCTTGCCAACAGATCCATTTAAGGTCTAGAAAAGTGTTGGAAAATAATGTGACTCTCACAGAAGTTGAAGAACCTATCCAAGACTTGTTTGAAAAAGTAGACAAAAATGAAACAAAAACTTACCAAAAAATATTCCATAAAAACAAAAAGAGATCCAAATTCCTCAAAGGAAAGAAATGGAAATTCCATTTCCTAAAATACTGGCAATACCTAAAGAACCTTCTAAACCAGATTTCAATTTCCTTCAAGAATTAGAGAATGTTACCATTAAAATTCCTTTATTACAAGCTATCAAGGATATTCCTATCTACTCTAAATTGATAAAGAATATTTGCACATCCAATTCAGGAAGGAAAAAGAAGAATGAACCTCAAACTATCCAAGTTATTGGACAACTATCAGAGATAATGACTGAAGGTAGGTTATTGCCAAAATATGCAGATCTTGGAATACCTATACTCATAGTCCATATTGGTGATACAACCTTGCATAATGTCTTAATATATTTAGGGGCTGCCATCAATGTTATGACCAAAGAAACAATAGATTCTTTAGGGGTATACAAATTGCAACCAACCTCTATAGTGCTTCAACTTGCAGATAGATCTACTATCAAACCAGAAGGAAAATTAGAAGACATCATAGTTTCTATAAGCTCATGGGAGTATCCTATAGACTTTGTGGTCTTACAACCTAAGAAGAAGCTAGGGGGACATCCCTTAATTCTAGGATACCCATGGCTTGCAATAGATGATGCTTACATTAGTTGTAGATCTAGGAATATGACTATTTCCAATGGGAAGCACACTAAATATTTGAGTCTATTTCCTGAGTCAACATTAGATAAAGGATTCTCAAAACAACTATGGTATGATTTTCCTAATGATTTGGATGCTATTCAAACTTTATCAATTAATGTGTTAAGTGAATATTTACAACAAGAAATTGAAGGACCATTAGGATCACTTTTTGATGAAGAACAAAGTATTAATTGTTCAAATGAACTTATTATATCTAATGATGAAGCAAGTACAAGTCAATCTCATCAATTAGTGCCCTATACCTATCAATTAAATATTCTTGAACATGAAATATTGGGAATAGATGCAAATATTGAAAATTGTAAATAGATAGACATCACATCTAGGAAGACTTTGAATATTAATAATGAGCTTACAAGAATTCAAGAATCACAATTGATAGAAGTACTTAGAAAACATCAAACAACATTTGCATGGAACTATGAGGACATGAAAGGGATTCATCCAAATATTTGTACCCATCAAATCTTCATTCAAGAAGGTTGCCACCCAGTGAGACAACCTCAAAGAAGACTAAATCCAGCTATGAAAGACATAGTTCAAGAAGAAATCATTAAGCTTTTAAATGCAGGATTTATATATCCAATTTTTGATAGCCAATGGGTGTCACCATTAGTAATAGTTCCTAAGAAGAATGGTAAATGGAGGATTTGTGTAGATTATAGAGAATTGAATAAAGTAACAAAGAAATATTATTTTCCTTTACCATTCATTGATCAAGTTCTTGATACCTTGGCTGGAAAGAAATATTTTTGCTTTTTGGATGGTTTTAGTGGGTACAATCAAGTCTCAATAGCAGAAGAAGATCAAGAAAATACTACTTTCACATGTCCTGTAGGTACCTATGCTTATAAAGTTTTACCTTTTGGATTATGCAATGCACCTGCTACTTTTCAAAGGGTTGTTTTAGCTATTTTTGCTGATTTGATTAATGAATGTGTAGAAGTCTATATGGATGACTTCATAGTCTATGGTAACACTTTTGAAGAAACTCTATCAAGCTTACAAAAAGTTCTGGTTAGATGCCAAGAACAAAACCTCTCTTTGAGTCATGAAAAGTGCTTCATGATGATGAGAGGAGGTATTGTTTTAGGACATTACATATCTAAGGAAGGTGTTAAAGTAGATCCTACAAAAATCCAAGTTATCCAATCCCTCCAACCTCCAAAAACACAAACAAAGGTAAGGAGATTTTTAGGACATGCAGGATACTATCATAGATTCATTAAATATTTTAGCAAATTTGCCTCTCCCATGCTTAAGCTCTTAACCAAAGAAAGTGAATTTAATTGGACTGAAGCATGTCAAGAAGCCTTTGAAGTTATAAAGAATAAATTGACTACTGCTCCAATTCTAAGAGGACCAAATTGGGAATTTCCCTTTCATATACATTGTGATGCTTCAGGATATGCAATAGGGGTAGTACTACAACAAATAGAGAACAAAATACCTTATGCTATCTATTATGTGAGTAAAAATTTGCATGGGGCTAAACTTAATTACACGATTATTGAAAAGGAATTCTTAGTTGTAGTCCATACCATTAATAAGTTCAAACATTACATAATAGGGTATGAAGTATTTGTTCACACTGATCACTCTACCATAAAATACTTAATGAACAAAGCTATAGTAGGAGGAAGAGTGGTTAGATGGCTTCTCTTATTGCAAGAATTTAATGTCACAATTATAGATAAAGTAGGTAAAGATAATGTCATTGCAGATCATTTATCTCGTATGCAAATATTTGATGATGATGAGTTAATTCCTGATAATTTCCTAGATGAACATTTGTTTGCTCTTTCTATTTTTACCCCTTGGTATGCTGATATTGTAAACTATTTGGTAACAGGAAAAATACCTCAAAATTTTACACCGCATGAGCATAGAAAATTAATACATCAGAGTGCCCCTTATATGTGGATTAATGGAATATTGTTTAAGTCTTGCCCTGACCAAGTAATTAGGAGATGTGTGCAAGAAGAGGATGTATATGACATCATTAGAGCAACACATGAAGAACCTTGTGGAGGTCATTATGCAACCCAAAGAACAACTAGTAAAATATTCCAAACAGGTTATTATTGGCCTACTATGAATAGGGATACCCATAAATTTGTTGATAGATGTGATGCTTGTCAAAGGGCTAGTAAACCTACACCTACAATGGAGATGCCTTTGGTCCCACAAATAATGTTTGAACCATTCGAGAAATGGGGGATTGATTTTGTTGGGCCAATAGATCCTCCAAGTGCAGGTAATAAACACATACTTGTGTGCACAAATTACGTCACCAAGTGGGCTAAAGTAAAAGCCTTGCCATGAGCACAAGTTGAACCAATTGCTGATTTTCTGTACTCACAAATTATGCAATGCTTTGGAGCACCTAGAGAACTAGTTTCAGACCATGGGTCTCAATTCCTCTCCAAAGTAATTGAACACTTTGTTAACATCTATCAAATAAAACATAGAAAAACTTCACCATATCACCCTCAAGCTAATGGATAGGTAGAAGTTACAAATAGGGAACTTGAAAAGATAATAACAAAAACTATAGCCATTAGTAGGGTTGATTGGGTAGAAATATTAAAAGAAGTTGTATGGGCATATAATACAACTTGGAAAACCACCACAGGTTTATCACCTTATGAAATGGTTTATGGCAAGCAAGCTATTATACCTATTGAATTTGAAATAGAGACTCTTCACACAATGGTACAACTTGATATGAATTTGGATCAAGCACAAAAAGCTAGATTGGAAAAATTAAACATTCTAGATGAAAGAAGATTAGAGGTATTACATGACTGAATTAACTCAACAAAAAGAAAAAAATGGCATGATAAACATATTGTACCATGAACATTTCAACCAAGAGATTGGGCCTTGCTATTTGACTCCCGCTACCAAGATTTCCAAGGTAAGTTAAGGACAAGATGGCTAGGACCCTATGAGATTGAAGAAATATTTGGGAATGGTACAATTAAACTTAAGCCTATTGATGATTCAACAAGAAGATTACTAGTTAATGGACATAGGCAATGCTTTAAAGCATCTAGAGAACTAGTTTTAGACCATGCATCTCAATTTCTCTCCAAAGTAATTGAAAACTTTGTTAATATCTATCAAATAAAACACAAAATAACTTCACCATATCACCCTCAAGCTAATGGACAGGTAGAAGTGACAAATAGGTAACTTGTAATTCAGTCCTGTGTAATACCTCTAATATTATTTCAATCCAATTAATTCAGTCCTATGTAATACCTCTAATCTTATTTCATCTAGAATGTTTAATTTTTCCAATCTAGATTTTTGTGCTTGATCCAAATTTATATCAAGTTGTATCGTTTTACGAAGAGTCTCTATTTCAAATTAAATGGGCATAATAGCTTGCTTGTTATAAACCATTTCATAAGGTGATAAATTTGTGGTGGTTTTCCAAGTTGTGTTATATGCCCATATAACTTCTTTTAATATTTCAGCCCAATCAATCCTACTAATGGCGATAGTCTTTGTTATTATCTTTTCAAGTTCCCTATTTGTCACTTCTACCTGTCCATTAGTTTGAGGGTGATATGGTGAAGTTTTTTTGTGTTTTATTTGATAGATGTTAACAAGGTGTTCAATTATAGAAGTGAAAAATAGGGAACTTGAAAAGATAATATAAAGACTATAGCCATTAGTAGGGTTGATCGGGCTAAAATATTAAAAGAAGTTATATGGGCATATAACACAAATTGGAAAACCGCCACAGATTTATCACCTTATGAAATGGTTTATGACAAGCAAGCTATTATGCCCATTGAATTTGAAATAGAGACTCTTCGTACAACAATACAACTTGATATAAATTTAGATCAAGCACAAAAATCTAGATTGGAAAAATTAAACATTCTAGATGAAATAAGATTAGAGGTATTACATAGGACTGAATTAACTCAACAACAAAGAAAAAAATGGTATGATAAACATATTGTACCAGGAACATTTCAACTAGGAGATTAAGCCTTGTTATTTAACTCCCGCTACCAAGATTTTCAATGTAAGTTAAGTACAAGATGGCTAGGACTTTATGAGGTTGAAGAAATATTTGGGAATGGTGCAGTTAAACTGAAGCCTATAGATGATTCACTAAGTAAATTACTAGTTAATGGATATAGGCTTAAACTCTATAGGAGCCATTATCTAAATAAGAATTTATAAACCACCTTAAGCAATAGGTTGATTTGTAGTGCATCTCTAAACTACAATTAATTGCTATTAAATAAAAACTCTCTTTTCTATCCTAAGTAACAAAATTATTATCTACTAAATAAAATTGTTGCTATATAGGTTAATATCTTTAGTAAATAAGTAAAACCATTAAAAAGAATGTAGTATAATCAGTCATCTTGCTTGGAAGAGTAAGGCACCAGTAAATAAGATAGATGACAAAAATATTTATACTACTTGGCCAATGAAAGAAGATTATTATGGAATAGTAATATTTCTTGAAAATAAACTAGAAAATCACTCTATGTTCTTTAAATATGCTTCCTTTGTTTCATGATGGAGTTCTAATATCTACAATGTTTTCATCTTATTATTCATCACTTTTCAATCACAATATCAGGTTTAAGAGAGAAGTCAGATTTGGTGTGTGAAGGCATGCTCTTACCTTACGGGAAGGAGGATAACTAGTCATGATGGTATCATTAATTTTAAAAGCAAGGTAGTGAAAAACCTTGTAGCCCATAAATAATAAAAAGGAAAAAGAAAGAACCGTAAGGATAAAATTACATTTTCATCCAGATGGAGATGTGATCCGAATCCCCAAAGTTTCACTTACTTCTCCAAATAATAATAATAATAATAAAAAGAACCGTAAGGATAGAATTATGTTTCCATCTAGATGGAGATGTGATATGAATCCCAAAAGTTCTAACTTATTTTAAAAATAAAATGGTAGTAAGGATAGGACTACATTTCTATGCGGATGGTTATGTGGCATGAATCCCTAAAGCCTTACTTTTTACTTACAGGGACAAGGCAGTAAGGATAGGATCACAATTCCCATCAGGATTTTGATAGAGTGGTTGAGAATCCGATTCCCCAAAGCTTTGCACCTCTATAAGTTTAACATATAAATGCACATTTTTATAAAAATGGGCCATCAAGATGATACTAGAATGACTATCTTATTTCTCCTTTTTCCAAAATGGGTTTTGAGTGTGTCCAAACCTTTGATGAAGACCTATTTTGCAAACCAAAGTATTGATGATTGATATTGGTTTAAATTCATTATTTTTCTCTCACATGGAACTCCTTAATGAAGCTAAAGGAAGTAGAACAAGAAATTGACCTCTCTAGGGCATTGGAAAGATTTGTTATTAGACTATGGAATATTTTATTAAAAGGCCAAGGAAGACATCAAGTTTTTGCATAATATCTTTGCTATTGGTAACAAGCAATTCCGTTCTAAGAAGATTTATTATCCTACAAACTTATTTGATGACTTGACATGCATAAATAGTATATAAGTAAAACCCCCATATCCTTAATTAAATAAATAAAATAATATTAAAAATTATTATATATATAATATTTGCCATAATATAAACTTTTACAAAATAAAAATTTCTCTCCTTATCCTATTTTGGCTATATAGCCAAAAATACAGTTTGGGGGAGAAGTAAAGGATTTATGTAATAAAATTCATGATACAATTTGGGGAAGAAAAGAAAAGAAAAATGGAAAAATCAGGTAAAGTATTCCTATGACTCTATAATTAATTTTTCATAGCTATATTTCGTAGTTATTTTCTGTAATTAGATTTTGTAGATTGTTTCTATAGACAGTTTCTATAGATAGTTTATGTAGATTGTTTCCATAGATAGTTTTTGTAGATACCTTCAGTAGCATATTCCTGTAGACGCACACTTCACAAAAATTCTCCTAAGTATAAATGATTTCAGATTTGTGCAAGATTGAGGATACATGTCGAAGTAAAATCATACAACACAGGGTAATTATCAATAATTATTTTTAAAAGGAATTTGGTATGAAAAGGAAGAAAAATCATGCAAGAATTTAAAAATATTTTACCGCGAACACCATAGCACGAACGGTTAAATTTAAACCCATGAGCTATGGCATAAAAATTAGAATGCAGACTTAGCTTTGGAAATCATGCAAAAAAGAATTGGAAAATCAAAATTTGACTTGGGAAATCATGTGCATAGGATTTAGATGATCGTAGGGTAGGGATTAACAAGCCGATAGGGAACTCTAACCTTTGCACGAAGACGATTTGGAGACTATAACCCGGAGCATGAAGTGGTATCATGGACACTTACAATTGGTCAAAAAAGTACCATGAATACATCACAATTTATCACCTCAGAAGGAAGGTAAAGCATGAATCAAAATTTAAATACCACCAACTTATGGAGAGACTACGCATAAACTAAAATAAGCATGAGCACAATGAATAACGTGGACATTCATGGCTTAGATATGGGTGGTAAATAAGTCATTACATGGTGATCATAAGACCTAGTGTTAAAATATGGTGAAAATATCATATGAAGAAGCCAACATCGAACAAAGAAGGCACATGTGTTAAAGGTATGGCAATTTGAAGTATGAATCCATAGGAAAACTAAGTAAGGGATGTAAATTTTATTGTCAATTAAAAATAACCCCCTTTCATGGTCGACGTAAATCATAACACAAACTTAGGTATATTAAAATTACAAATCAAATACCTAAAGTTTTTATTTAATTTTCCATGTAAGGTGGCAAGGAGACATCACACCAAGATTGTTTCCACAGTAAGATGACCACCTCACAACTGACATTGTCGATTATCGACGTCTATTCACAAGGACCAATAGGATTAAGCGACAATGATGGAGTGTGTGAGCCATTGATCCAAATCATGATTGACAACTAGTCTCTTGAGTTATCAAAATTCATAAAAAAAATAATATAAAGAAAACCCTAATTCTATCTTCCTCTACAAGATAACAACCGACCACCGTGCATGAGAAATGATCGATTAACGACACTTGGTTGTGCGAAGCAATGAGAAGAAATATCGTAGATTGAGGCTGTGAACCATCGATTAAGGAGAAATAGAGGGCTAGGATTTATCCAATTTTTTTGCATAAGAAACTTAAAACAAAAAAATAACCCTAATTATCACCTTTTCATAGCACACAAGCTCTACAACTTTGATGAAAAACTTTATGTGGAAGATGAAGCCACTATGTGGCAAACAAAAGCAATTACGCGATAACAAGGATGACAGTAAGGGTAGATGAAAAATGATTTTAGGATATTGCTGAGAATGATGAAAGAAGGAGCAAGCCAGGGTAGACGATGACAGAAAAAGTAAAAAAAACCCGAGAAAGGGCAGAAAAATTAAAGCAAGATTATAGAGTGTAAATATCTTTCAAAATATTAATAGGAAATGTTTTGTTTTACAAAAGGAAAAAATTATTATTATAAACATAATAGAACATTGAATTTTTTAATCGTTTTTTTGTAGCAAATCCAACGAAGTTTCTTTTAATTATGCTACAAAAATATGTATTTAAATTTGATTATTACGGTTTTGTTGCATGGGTTAAACTATGTAGATTTTATTTTGTTTTATGGTGATAACCCATGCATGTATTCATTTTGTCAAAAAATTCTACAGATGTTGTTTTTGGCTAAGCAATCCTACATCATAATTTATAACAATAGCCCTTCCTTTCTTTTAAACCCACTTCTTCATTTTATACACCCTTGTCCACTAAATCTATTGCCATACTAAGATCTACATGTCATAAGCGTATTAAGCCCTCATCCATTGATACCCAAAACCTTGGCGATGCCATCAAGGGACTATTTTAGGAAGCTCACTAGTGGGAGGCCCTAACAAAATTTCAAGGGCACGACCAAGGTGTGGCAAAGTAGTTCATTTTGAACTACAATCCCATGACCATGGTAACCCATGTGGGTGAAGTAAAAATAGAGGTAACCCCTAGCCTAATATATGAAGTCCTAAGTCTTTTCAAAGTTGGCCAATGGTACTACACGTCTACCTATAAAGGAGTAAACCATATGGTTGAAACATAAAAGGAGAGATGTACTGTCTCCAGAGATAGGGATGGGTGGATTAAAGGTGTAGCCACTTCTTCACTCCCTCTAAAATGGCAAGAGGCAACCACGATTTTAATGAAATTTTTTACGTTGGAGGGAATATTATCTAACTGTGGGGCCTATCACCTAAATATGATGTTAAACCTAAAATATCCCAAGAATGAAGACTATGTGATTAATTTTCCATACTTTTTGTATCGATATGTGAAAGCCATTGTGATGAGGGTCCAACCTAAGAAACCTAGTGACAACCCCAAACTTCACCTACTTGCCAACCTTGGGATGATAAAATTAATGGTTCTGCATAGAGCAGTTGAAGTCAGAATTTCATGGGATACCATAGTTGAGGAGGTCAACCTGTCTATTCAATCTAAGCCAAGTGAGTTTGAGTCTGCTGAGGATAGTGCACTAGAGGAAAGCTCCAAATCTGGAAGCCAGGAGGAGGAGGAATCTCATGTACGCAAATGTCCTACCTGTTCCAAGCTAGCCAAATATTCTTAGCCTACATGAAACACTAGGCATGAGAAATATGGTCCAGAAGATTAGGGAAATGGAGAGATGTCTAGTCCAAAAATGAACCCACCTACATCAGACCTTTTCGCAAAGACTCTTGGATAAATCTAGACACAACAAACCTTGCTACATATCAAGGTGGACAGACTTAAAAATGATTTTATAGAGCACTTCACCTTAGTGAAATGATCCCTTACTCTCCAACTTAACATCCTCTAGCAAATAATTTTGGATAGGGTGGTAAAACTAGTTGACTTAGTCATCCAATTGGTAATTGTCAATACGTACCCTAACAAGAGCTCCATGTCCGAGAAAAAGCCAAAGATGTCAATAAAATTTTGTAAATAGATTGAATTTACCAAGGTGCTAGAAGAAGACATCTCAATTCCTTTATTACTTTACAAACTCAATAATAGACATACATATAATCTTTAATTCACCAAATGATTTAATAGAGACACCCATGCCCTAGGGACTTTCATTACCATCATAAGTTATATGTATTCATCATTTTTTGTTAAACAACAAGCATATATTCAAAACAAGGCATACACATAATGCAAGTAATTCATGATGCATCTATATGATACGCAATTGTGTGAGCTTCCATGTACTCACGAACCGTGGTGATATTTCACATCGCCATCATAGCCCATCTTACCTTTCTCGATCAACCTTTTTTCTACCTGCCAAAGAAGTTTACCTTGTCCTGCAAGAACACCAACCATCAATAGTACCACATTCTAGAAATAAAAGCAGGTATAACTCATCATTTCATCTTGTAAACAATAGTTGCGCTAGGAGGGTTGTTACAACACCAGAAACTTTGTATATTGAAGCCTAGTAGGAAGTGTTACAAGAGATACATACACTAATAATAGAGGACGATAATTCAGTGTTGACTCAACCAGTAATTATTAAAGAGCTACAATGAGTGGCCTTCAAAATGCTTAAAGGAAAGACCCTTAGGCCGAATGGATTCCCCATCGAATTCTACCAAGAATTTTGGGATATCCTACATGAGGACCTTCTAGATGTGGTAGGGGAAGCTAGGAAAGCTAAAGATATGTTGAAGGAAATCAACAAAGTATATATAGCATTGATCCCAAAGGCACAGGATGCAAAGCACATTGTTGGGTTTAGACCAATAGCTTTATGTGATGTCTTACTCAAAACAATCACCAAGGTAATGGTAGAGAGGCTCAAATTGCTTGTGTAGAAGATTAAATCATCAAAACAAGGTGGTTTTAAGGAAGGAAGAAAGATAGTGGATAAAATAATACTAGCTCAAGAGGGTATCCACTCCATGAAAGCAAAAATATCCCCATCCATGTTCATCCTCTTAGACTTATCTAAAGCATATGATGGGATGGTCTAGCATTTTATCCTGAAAGTAATGAGTCAATTTAGCTTCTCACAAGAATGGACAAACTAGATCAAGGGATGTATTTTGTTGGTGTCCTATTTAGTATTAATCAATGGTTATCCTTCATAGTTGTTCATGATGTATAAATGTATTAGGAAAGGAAACCCCCTCTCCCCATACTATTCATCATTCTGGTTAAATTCCTAGGAAAGACAATAACCAAAAATAGGAATAACTCCACTCTCTTTCTACGATGGAATTTCAATTTCAATCCACAAACGGTGTTGTGTGCAATGTGCAGGCAGAAATACGCTGCTCAGAGTGCACACAGCACCGCGGAGCACAGAAGCCAGCACAACACAACACTTCAAAGGCACCAAGCAGCCCACACAAGTCCGCGTGCCACCAAAAAAAATATTTTTAAAACATTAAATTTAGTAGGGCTTTCAGGGAGTTCTCATAGAGAACGTGTATGGGCTCCACATAGCCCATAACCCACTTTGTAAATAGCAGACAAACCTGACAAGCCCACATGGCCTCATTTTAATGAACCGATTTATTTATGGCAATGTGAGCCAGCAGGAACTTTGACAAGCCCACATGGCCTCATTTTAATGAACCGATTTATTTATGACGAAGAGCCAGCAGGAACTTTGATGTTGCCTGACGAAGAGCCAGCAGGAACTTTGATGTTGCTTGATCTTCATTTTTGCTTAAACGGGAGGAGCTTTATCTTTGTCATGTATGTTGACTTTTGGCCTAAGAACGGACTTAGGGCCAGGATTTTATAAATGATAACAATTTTCGGCCACTCAAAAAGAACTTTTGGCCTAAGAACGGACTTAGGGCCAGGATTTTATAAATGATAACAATTTTCGGCCACTCAAAAAGAATTGTTTCGATGGAGAAAGATTATGGTCAAGGAAAGGCGAGTCAAGCGATGAACGATTTGTAGAAACAGCCGGTGACTGAAAACCTTTTGGTATGTTATTACGGTGGTAATTTTTTTTTGCTTTTCTGGTTACATATTAGAGTTGGCTACACCCACTATTTTTTAGAAACTGTCAGTGCAGGGTTCAAACCATAGGGATTGCAACCACCAAACCTCTTCATCTCATTAATTGTTGACCCGGCATGAGATGGGGACCAAACTTATCCGTCTCCTTAATTGTTGACTCAGAGTAGATTACTACCTTTGCAAACTGGCACCACCAAAATTAAAACCAAGTCTCTTTTGAACAAATGTTCATCCAAACTAATACTTACCAATCCACTAGTCCTTGAAGCTCAAATAATGGTAATCTAATTCATTGTTATCTCAGCGTGTGAAACATTGCACGTTCATTTAGTTCGCAATTGCAACGGATTGTCAGTCTACGGGTTGCTACGTTAAGTTTGTAATTAGGTATTTGTGTTAAAATTTGTATTCGATATATACCCAATTTTGTAGTCTTTGTTGGATTTATCTTATGATCACCTCTTATATTTATTAAGACTTTATAATTAATTGAGTATATGCCTCAGGTTGTTGGATTTTTCTTTATATTGGATGCGGCCGTTTCGAATATGGAGCGTGTCATGACAGGCAGGCTTAGAATTTGACATGTATATGATCCTATTTGAAACTGTAAATTATATAAGAATATAAACTTACACGCAAATATATTTAAAAACAATAAATTTTATTTAAATATATATGTTCAATCTAAAATCTTAATAACTAAATTAAAAATAAACTAAGTGGGGACGAGTCGCAAGGGCTTCTTCTTCGGCTGTAAGGAATTTAAAGAACTCCACTCTCTTGTGAGAAATGAGCTCCGTGGTGAGGGTTTTGCGCATCAATTTCCAATATGGCCCGGACTGAGCGAACCTTATATTTGTGGGCTTTTCAAATCGGTCGTCGTTGCGATTCACGTCTCCGAAAAGCGGACGGTTTTCAAATATGTGGTCCTCCGATTTGAGGACCTGTTTGGCCAACTGTGGCGACGATATGACGATGGTTGGAAGAGAATCAAAGTGGACGGTCATAATTGGACCATATTTGCGGGCAAGATTGCAGAGAGATCTGTGGGGAAGACTGGAGACCAAGTGAAGGTTGCCTATGATGGGTAACCTTGCTGGACCCGGGGTAGCATGGGCTTATTGCCAAATTTTCTATAAAACACTATTGAAATGAGAAGGATTACAGGTAAAAGAGGTATCATTAAAATATTAATGTGGATTGAAATTTAATTTTAAAAATATATAAAAATAAATTATTGTATAAAAAATTATCATATGCTTGGTATTTCACTAATATCTCTTCCAGAAATGTCCTCGTTTCTCTTAAAATGGAGAACGTACGAAACAAAGATACGTCTCTAGATTGGCTTTATTTATGGAGTTTTGGTCCACCCTAATACTTAGCTCACCTTAAGGCAGAGTGATCCCTGTAATGCTCTGGTATTCCAGTAAGATCTGACATTTCTGCAAAAATGGACACAGTATGAAACAATGATATGTCTCTAGATTGGCTTTATGTATGGAATTTTGTTCCACCCTAATACATGGCTCACCTTAAGGTAATATTCCCACGTGAAAAACTGCAGTTGTCTGGCCTATCAAGAAGGAATCTGACAGTCAACACTCAACAAAAGCCATACAGCCATACAGAAGTTTAAACGTTAAAAAAATAAATAAATGAGTTCAGTTGTAGGTCAGTTCTAGTTGGCGTATCACCACTCCCACTAAAATATAAAATACCAAATCTCATCTCGTACACCATTTCCATTAAACTATTGTTGGATGGTTTAATAATTTCTGGATACATTGTGGTTTGGAATTTTAATTTCAAAAAAATTAAATTTAATTATTTTTTGTTTACATCAATTTATACTATAAATATTAATACTATGGTTATAGGTATTATCAATGTTATAAGTGTAAAGTGCAGGTTAATAATATATCAAATTTAAAATGGAGGTATGGTTATAGATATTATTAATGTTATAAGTGTTAAGTGCAGGTTAATAATACATCAAATTCAAAATGAAAGTAAATAGAGAGGATTTAGAAATGGTACAAACAAATTAAAAAACAAAAGGGTCAGTTTCATAAGAGATTATTTTACTAGAAATAGATACATTCCTTATAGATGAATTTATTATGGTTTGTTTTATGTAAACAAATGACCTAAACTTGTAATAGAAAAAAAATTGAACAAAAGAAAGAAATCATCGATGAAAACAAGTGGATGAATAAAATGGAATGTTTATTCAAGTGAATGCCTAAATAATAACAAAGACATGAAGACATTTGTTAAGAAAAAATTTAAAGCAAATATGTGAAAAAAAAGCTAACAAAAAAGAAAGACATTATTTTATTGACTCCAACCCCACATATCATCACCACCAAAAGATCTATACAAGGACAAAAATCAATTAGACAATAAAAATACCCATTTCCCAATTGTTATGTTTTTGCAATCACCCCCTTAATATCATTTTATGTGTGGTTTCTATTGGAACTCACTCCTATTAAAATAACAAAACTTTAAATTGCTAACAAGTTAATTAAAACATATCAACTTGCCTTTTATCAAAGATATTCTTTCTTTGCTTTTTTTTCAAAGAAATTTATATCTTCATCAAAATAGTGAGTTTTGGCATTCAATTTCATGATATCATTCTTATTAAGAGAAATTTCAAACACAAATGGTTAAAATATTTGCATATAGTTTCCATATCTATAAATATCTTGTTTGTAATAACCTAAAAAATTTATTTAATCAAAAAAATTAAGTTGTAATATTATTTAATAAAAAAATTAAGTTGTAATCTTAAAAGTTGTAATATTATTTAATAAAAAAATTAAGGTTTACTTATGAAAATTCAACTTTATTTTATGATATATTACTTTTTACTAATTATTAATTATCTAAAAGATCATAATTTATATTAAAAAATCAGTTATAAATTTTATTTATACTACTAAATACACCATATTATTATTTTTATTTTTATTTAACATTATCGATTGGATTACAAGTTCACTTAGACTACTTAAATGACAATTTTGTATAATGTTAATGTAAAATTAAATAAAAAAAATATGTAAAATTTGATCTCTCGCAATGAAATTCATGGATTGAATCTGCTATGGTGGGTCAGGACTTGGATCGAGTGGAAGGGTTGATTCAAGAGAGTCTAGTGGTGGTTTGCAGTTATCGAATGGGAAGAAGGGCCTTTTTGGTGGCCATGTGGGTGGATCCCCAAGTTTTGGATAGCCTTTTTACCTACATTTTCTTTTGCTACGATTGCTGCAAAGAGTTACAGGTCATGTAACCCTAGTGCTCTATTTGATATTTCTCCATCCTACAATAAGCTTGTCATTTCAGATGAGTTGATGGCTGTCACAATGGAGGAAGGCTCATGGAATTTGGTTGGTAAACTCCAAGGGGGGCGTATGGATATTGATGCGCAAAGGAGATAAAATTTAATCAAGTGGAAACCCAAAGGATCCCTAGAGATTGTGGAAAGGATCCCTAGAGATTGTTGTAGTTTTCAACATTTTTTTCTTAATCAAACTCAACTATGAAGAAGACTCAAAGCGTATCCTTTGGGGAGGGCCTTGGTTATTCGGTAGAAGGGGCCTCTTCCTATAAAAGTGGGGGCCAAAATTCAAGAACTCAAAAAGTTAATATGCCTCCTCTTTGGGTTAGGCTTCTGAATTTGCCTTTCCATTTTTGGCATGAAGATATATTGAGAGGTATTGCTAAAGTTATTGGGGTTTTAATCTTGATCAATTCTGCCACTCGAGCCAAGTCAAGAATATTTTTTGCAGCGTGTAATGGTAGACCCGAAGGCGGATTTATCGAACCATTTGTTGGACCATATTGATCTCATTTCCAACCAAGGTTCTTGGACCCACTCCATAGTTTACAAATATAGACCTATGAGATGTTTGGTTTGTAGCAGATTTGGTCATTTCTCTAGTGCATGTCCTAAGTGCATTCAAAATAAAATAGAGACTTAAAAAGAATCCTCCCAAGAAGAAGTGGTCTAAGAAGTAGCCCATGATGTCTCAGGATCATAATCAGGGCATAGGGTCCATGGCATATCCTATGTTGAATTTGCATCTTGTTTGTAATGAGCATGAGGACCTGGATGCAGGGGATAGGATCGTGGATGAGTTGGTGATAATCGATATTAGCAATCCGAGAGTGGCAGTAGTGAAGAATATTGATAGTTCCTTTAGAGGCCATTCTCAACTTGACCACGTTGACTTGATTTCAAAAACTCCTATTCCTGAGGAGTTCCTTCAAAATTATTTTCTTGACTTAAATTCTCATGAAGTGGCTCAGAAGGAGCATGGTGTTCCTCAAGAAGTAGCTTAGGGTGGTTCTTCCCCTTCGAAGGTTGTGGCGGATCTTGGTTCTCCTCTAAAATTTATGACTTTTCAAAAGGAAGTTCAGTCCCCTCTCCCTGGGGAGGGATCATCAATGGTAATATTTTATTGACCTAAAACAAGAAACAACTAGAAAGGCCAGTTGGATTTGGGGACAAAAGGAAATATTGGAAAACTTCTTATGTTTTGGGTAGTAGATACAAGAGATGCAGATGATCTTCAATCCAATCCCCCTAGTACCCTAAGGAGGAAAATAGTATCAAATCTTGTAAATGAAGATTTTTCCTTAGGCTAGAAAATTGCGAGATCACTGGGTATAGTTCCAGTTTTACATCTAAGATGCTGTTGTGGGTTTGTGGGGAAGCATTCCTTGATCTTTAGCTTCCAGAAGAGGTTCGATTGTCTCATCTGGAAGGAATCATAAAATATTTTTATGCAGATTGGTGGGTTTCCTTCCTCCATTAGATATCCATATTGCTTCATCAAGAAGGGGATGGAAATTATCTCTAAGTAGAGTGTCAATTTTTTGGGTGTAAAAATGGTGTGGATTTCTATGGTGGTTTTTGTTCTTGTCAGGTTGGATGGTTGCCTATTTAATTGTTTCGATCCATTTTTTATGGATAGTAGTTTAGGTTTTAATTACCTATTCTTGGCCAATTTGAATGTTTAGTTTTTATTTTTTTTTATGCTCTAGTTTTGAGAATTGTGTTGGATTATATCCTGGCTAAGCAATAATCTAATTTTAAGTTGATGTAAATACCACTAGATAACTCTTTGGTTGGTAGCTTGGTATTTGGTTGGCTACTCCACTATGTTATAAGGTTTGGAGGCCCTTTTAAAACTCCATCCATCTAATAATAAAAAAAAAAGGTAAAATTTTAAAATTTTATCAAAAGAGAAATCTAAATAACCTATTTTTTTTATGAACTAAAATTTTAAGTTTTGATTAGAAAAATAAAATAAAAATATGAATGTAATTTTATAAATAATTAAAATATATATATATATATATATATATATATATATATATATATATATATATATATATATATATATATATATAATAGCTTAGATATAAAAGATATATATCTAAAAACATCGAGAGTTATCAATCTCGAGGTGTCTATCTCATTTCTTGGGGGTGTAATCTCCAAGATAGGCGTCTCGAGATTGATAACTCTCGGCGTTTTTAGATATATATCCTTTATATCTAAGCTAGTTTAAATGTTTTTGTTAATGTCTATTTTTTTAATAAAAAAAAATTGTTTACGCCATGTCACGTATGACCTCTTTGCTTCCCACCCCTTGTATGACTTCTTTTCTTCCCATCCCCTTTCTGCCATTGTAGGAATGCCTCTCGGTGTAATAAATATAAATAATTAAAGGAAAAAAGCAATAGTTAAATAGGGTTCATGGTTAGACATCAATTCCACATTAGTGTTTAAAACTTGATTTTGGAGATGCCTCTCTAAAATATTAACATGAAATTTATACATAAAAACTATATATGAATCAAGTTTGCTGGTTTGTGCACAAGTTGTATCTCAAAAAATAGTTATTTTAATGGAATGCTTCTCACTTTTAATTGCATTAATTAATGAACATGTTATGGGTACCTCCATATACTCTTAGCACAAGTGTGTCAAATGTAATGGCATTAGGTTATAATGTGGGGCACATGACACCTAATAAGGAATCTTAAGTGTAGATTATTTCTTTCTATTTTTACCATTACCTAAGGCCCCTACCACAAGTACTTGGATAACAAGTAACTTGGAAATATATAACACTCTTTTATTTTCCAAATGGTGAGAAATATTTAATGCACTTGATATATTTTTAAATAGGGTTTTGAAAGGGTTTCTCATTCTTTTTTACATGGATTTACTTTTTTGTTTTTTAAATGGTGAGAAATATTTAATGCCTTTGATATATTTTTAAATAAGGTTTTGAAAGGGTTTCTCATTCCTTTTTACATCAACTTACTAATATTAAGCTATTTGGTGCCATCAAGATTTGAATACTGGTGTGGGCTGCAACAACTATTTGTCCCAACCATTGAAGCAAAGACCACATTGGCTCCACTTGATATATTAATTTTTTACATTTATTATTTTCATTTTATGTACGTTATTGAATAAGATTTAGATGAGAAATTTTAGGTCAGTTAATTTAGTTGTGGATTTTTTTTTCTTGCATATGTTTGATTTTTAAATAAGTAGTAATGATTATTTTATTTGTTATTTTTTGTTTAATTGTTATTGTATTTTTTTAATGTAATGTTATATTGAGATTAGAAGTACAAGAGGAGACTGAATATTAGGAACAATTAGGATTTCTTGACATTTTTTATTGGATTAAGACCATAAGAATACAATAGTAAAGGGTGATAAAATTTTGTAGCAGAAAATTAGGGTTCATTAGGATTGATTTCATTTGGATAAGGGTGTTGATTTTAATTTTAGTATAATTTTTTATTGGATATTGAGGACATGTTTTTCTATTGTTTTTAAAATATTTTTTTAGGAGATGATTAATACCTTAAGAGATTGAATAAATTGTGTGAATTGTTTTGAAGCTAGGTGTAAAAGGGTGGTAATTCCAAGGGATCACTCTCTTTGGGAGTCTTTGTTTTGTTTTGATTTTTATTATATTTTTATTTTATTTCTTTTAAGAATATGAAAAGATCTTTTATTGGTAAAATAGTTAATGGATAATTTGTGCTTAAAATGGAATGAATGAATTGTTACAAATAGTGTGATTGTATATTGATGAGTCTAGCAAATATTTTTTAATGTTAGGTTGGGATTTGTCCCTTTTCTATTTTGATCCATGAAGGGATTAACAAGAGGATTGCAAACTCAAAATATTCTCTCAAACATTTGTTGATTGTTATGAATTGAATTGTTAATCAAAATACCAAACTAGCATTATCACCAAATAGATTTCATTTGTCATATGGGCTTTAATGCAAATTTAAAGTTTTTTTTTTTTTTTTATCCTAATCATATTCTACACACACTGATCCAAAACATAGAATTTTGACTATTTTGAAATTTAAAATTTTGAGTTAAATAAGATCAAGAAAGAATATGATTCAAAATAATAGTTTAACAAACCAAAACATAAGAGTATATAAGAAAAATAGTAGAATAATTTTAGTACTAAAAAATAGAGTATGATGCAAGAAATATACAACAAGAGATTTGAGACTATAACATTGTATCCATTACTAATTTCTTCTATAGTTAGGGGTTCCTCTATCTTTATACAATAATTGGTGCAATGGAAATCCATCATGTTGGATATAGAAGTTTACTTCTATAGAAATGTGGTGGTTCACCTTCTATGAGTTAGGAGGTCACCCATATTGAAATGTTGTGATTCACCTTCCATGAGTTATATAGTGTATATTAAATGAAATTTATATACATGTGAATTTTGCTCGTGTTTTATCTTCTATTGATGTGTCAACATAGCCAAAGATGCATTTTGGCTATAAAAAGTTAAAAATATATGATTACTAGGAAATAGGGCCCCTAGCATTTTTCATGTACTTGGTATACGATATAGACATGGATTCCCTATCAAAAGTTCTAGATATTCCTCTAATACTTACAATGCATTTTCAATGGATCAACATAGAGTCTCAACAAGAATGTTATGTCCCTAATAGTGTGGTTAGGGTAAAAAATAGAATTTTGGGGAAGAAAAATTGATGAAGTGATACTCATAAGTTGTATCCTATCAAACTTTCAAAAATAAGTTATTAACATTTTTATTAATAATTAATCTAAATAATTACTCTTGATAACTATTTCATTTAATTCCTCTCTAAGTAATGAAAATAAGTTGTACTCATATTGTCTACAAAATAATAAAATTATAATAATTGTACAAAATATTTGTAACTATTTTAGATTCTAACTTTCATGCTCAATCTAATTTAGAAATCCAAATAATTAATTTTCTTGATTCTTATCAATGTTAAATATTTGATAGCCTATAGACAACCAAAACTCATTTTTATTGGTATTTGGATGTGTCTATTTTAATTGGATTACACTTTTGGTCCTTATGTTCAATCATTTTAGCAAATGTAATTATTTTCTTTGAACTACTAGGACCAAAATGGTTGTGTTCATGAATATTATCTTGTGTAGAGAATTACAAAACACATACAAACATTGTCCTTAAAATTTTCATTATGATATTTAAACATTGAATTACTAGTTAGTTTATGATAATTTTGAAATGCACTCATAGCTCTTTTAAGATTAAGATCATAAAAAACTCTTACTTTGTTATTTTAATTAATACATCAAAATATGTATGAAATGTATATGTAATGATGAGACTAATATAGAACAACACTCATCAAATATCTAACAAATTACTTTGGTAATGTAGGTTCATTACAAAAATTAATATCTATAACATACAGGTTTATGAATAAATATTTATTTTTCCCTATATTATCATAATTTTATTTTTTGAATGATGCCCTATTTAGGTTTAATACTTGCTTGGACATGTGTTTCTATAAGAATTCATAGGTTTTTTTATATATATCACTAATATTGTACAATGAATACTTTGTAAGATTTTATTGTGAATGATTTTGATTCACCCTAGAAATTAGGTAATCTATTACTAATATTGATATGTGAAGATGCAAATGGATCACGCTATAGTTGCATTGGATTCAAACACACTAAGATAAGAGATTCACCTATGTAGCAATGGGATGAATTAACACTTTGAGTTGTTAATTAACAACTAAAAAGTAAACACTTCATTAGTCTAGCACATAGGATATACATAAGAACCCAAACAAAAAGAGAAATAGCTAGATAGAAGATCTTTCATGGAGCTTTTACATAGAGAAAATTGGATAAAGGTAGCAAAATACTATAGGTACTAGACAAAAAATTGATACATTGGGAGAAACTAGGTCCCCATAGCCAAATGGCCAATTCAAATCCTATAAAGGAAAACCATGGATAGCCAACAAACTCTATAAATGATCTCACTTTCATGGTCTCAAGTACAAAATTCCCTTGTATGGGGAAACACTTAGGGGGGTATACAATAACATGAGGATATGTAACCTATACCAAAGCACTCCTAACCTGCCTCAATACTTGAATAAATATACGTACATAAGTTATGATTGAAGGTGTGATTCTTCATTTGGCTACTACTGCAGAAAAGGGTACTAACAAAGGAACAACTTATGAAAAGAGGTTTTCATGGTCCTTTCCAATGTGAGTTATGTTGGGAGAACTCCAAAATGCTTTACCTCTTATTTATTGAATGTCTTGTAGCCTCAAATATGTGGAAGATGATGGGTACCTTACTTGGTATTAATTAATCTTTCTTTACCACCCTAGAGCATATATGGAGGAAATGGACTACACAAGATGGAGTAGACCAATATGTTAGGTAGATAGTATGGATAGGAACTACTCTCCTACCTTGAACATATGGAAAGAAAGGAACAACTACATATTCAAAAAAGTGTCTTTGGACATCTACTATGTTTGGAAAAAGACCACAACCAACATAGCGAAGACAATCCAACATATGCTAAAGCATCTCAGGAGCCCTACCAACTATAGGGACAGATAATGAGTAAACTAAAAATTGCTTCAATGATTGGTAAACAACAAATGATGACTATAAGGTACCCAAAATTAGTCAGAAAAGAAAAGTGGAAAGCTCCCCCAAAGTATCAGGGAAAAGTAAACACATATGGAGTTTCATGGGGGAATCCAAGAAGAGCTAGTACAAAGGGATATGAAGAGTGTCGAATGGGACCCCAATATTTACCTTCGTAGAGAATATTGGCATACTTTCCAACAACCTAGCGAAAGGTTATGACATCCTTAGAGGACTCTAAAAAGAAATAAAGGTAGGCTGGAAGAAGGTCTAGATAGAACCCAAATCACAAGTCATAATCAGCCATCTAAGGAATGCAATGGAGAATAGGAAGATTAATTGGAGAGTAATGAGAACTATAGAGAATATTTAGATAATACAACCAAGATTTCTATTAGTAGAATATAATCACATCCCTAGAGAACAAAATAAAGTTGCAAATGCGGTGGCCAATTGGGCTTTAGACAAAAATGACATCACTTGTTGTGGTTATACCCCTATATGATGGATAATGCAGATCATGGAAGCTCTTCTTTCTATCCTATCTTTTGATGGTAGCAACATTAGATGTATTTAATTTTTTAATTCATTGTACTAGTCTATTTCTCTTATACATGGATTACTATAACATATCAGCTGAAGGAGATTATAGAACTACATCATTTGTTAAATCTTCGAGTAAAAACCTATTTACCTAGAAAAAAAAGCAATCTACCTCTTTTTCTTGAATAACTTAATATAAACTTAAAAAAAATGAAATAGCTATAATTTATATATTTTGATTAATTTTGACTAATGTGCTTAAATTTGTAGTGAAAGGATAGGAATTATAGATGGTATATGACGAACAGCAGGGGAAACGATGCCAATTCTTCACGTGTTTTATAAAAATTTAACGAGGAATTTTATTCTTGAGACAGGGCACCGATGGCGACAAAGTAAATACTCTGTATGAAAATAAATTTCAACCCATGTAAGACAAGGCCTTAAAACAAAAGACCCCATGTTCGAAATTTTAACAAGTTAAAAGAAAAATAACAATGACTTAAAACAACCTAAGAAGATGAGGATCAAATTCTGACAAATATTGATCAAATTCTGATAAATATTGTTCACAAGCATTCTGGAAGAACAACTCCATGGTTAGGTTTTGTATAAAATTTCTCTTCATAACATAAAATACAAAACCTGCAGCAACCATACATATATTTAAACTTGTAACTTAACTTTTGATTTTTACAATTAGCATACATACAATATACATAGCTAGGCATGCTAGAGAATATATCTTAATACATCAAATTCTAATTCAAGGTAACGAATTTCAGGATCTGGCAACATAGTAAACAAGCTGTATATACACAGTCCAACACAGTTTATTTAGAGAATTGTAAAATCACTTAAACACTCGATTTTCTCTATGCCGGCTTTACTTTCCCCAGTCTGATTTTCAGTGGAACCTCTTCTTTCCAGCTTTTTTGTCACCTGCTAGACAATGGTCATGTAGTTAATGTTTCCATTTCTGAAAAAGGTGATTTTGCACAGAAAAGAATTATCCTTAGAAGCTTCTTGGTCACAGAAGCTCAAACTCAGAAGCCCAGATATGAAGCTTCTGAAAACAATAACTTGTAAAAGAAAAACATACCTTAGACTAGGCTTTTGAGTGGTAAAGGTCCAATGGAAGGCGGGGTGCTGGAATTGCATGGAGATGCATCGCCTTTGGTAAAGTAAGACCAAATACTTCCGACATATCCAAAGTCTGAGGAGTAACCCCTTGAGGAAGATACCAATTGAAGCTATGTAGCAACCGAGCAAGGCCAAGCTGAGTCATACACAGCCCTAAATTAACTCCTGGGCATCCTCTTCTACCGGCACCAAACGGAGGACCTCAAAATCTTCACGTCAATTGGACTTCCTAGAAACCTTTCTGGTTTGAACTTATCAGCCTCTTCCCAAGCAGTTGGGTCTCTCCCAATAGCCCACACATTTACAATAACACGAGTTTTTTGTGGTATTCTATACCCAGCTATGGTGGAATGTTCCATAGACTCTAGTGGAATCAGCAAAGGGCCAGGTGGGTAGAGTCGCAGTGTCTCCTTCACCACTGATTGCAAATATGGAAGATGACCCAAATCCGATTCTTCTACCATACGATTCTGTCCTACGACAGAATCAAGCTCTTGCTGAGCTATCTCCATTGCTGAGGGATTTCTAAGCAATTCCGACATCGCCCATTCCAATGTATTTCTTGAAGTATCTGTTCCTGCAGCCAATATATCCTGACAAGGCCCAATATATTTTTACCAGCTTTTTTAGGGAAATGCGGACTAATCAGCTTTTTTAGGAAGCCATGTCGTTAGATCCCATCATGATGCCAAACCACTAGTAAATATCAAGCAATAAGATTACAGATATTTTCACAGAATGATAAAAGCCTGACAACTTTCCAAGCACAGACAACAAACAAATTCTAAAAATGTGAGAGAAATTTTGCTTACAAAAACGACGTCTTTGATGTTCTGTCTTGTGATTTTCAGTTCGGCTGATTCATCTTCACACAGAGAAACCAAGACATCGACAAAGTCCCTACCTGCTTCAATACTTACTTGAATAAATATAGGTACATAAGTTATGATTGAAGGTGTGATTCTTCATTTGACTACCACTGCATAAAAGAGTACTAACAAGGGAACAACTTATGAAAATAGGTTGTCATGGTGTGAGTTATGTTGGAAGAACTCCAAAATGCTTTACCTTTTATTTATTGAATGTCTTGTAGCCTCAAATATGTGGAGAGATGATGGCTACTTTAATTGGTATTAATTATTCTATATTTACCACCCTAGAGCATATATGGAGGAAATGGACTACACAAGATGGAGTAGACCAATATGTTAGGTAGATAGTATGGATAGGAACTACTCTCCTACCTTGAACATATGGAAAGAAAGGAACAAATACATATTCAAAAAAGTGTCTTTGGACATCTACTAAGTTTGGCAAAAGACCACAACCAGCATAGCGGAGACAATCCAACATATGCTAAAGCATCTCAGGAACCCTACCAACTATGGGGACAGATAATGAGTAAACTAAAAATTGCTTCAATGATTGGTAAACAACAAATGATGACTATAAGGTACCAAAAATTAGTCAGAAAAGAAAAGTGGAAAGCTCCCCCAAATTATTAGGGAAAAGTAAACACATATGGAGTTTCATGGGGGAATCCAAGAAGAGCTAGTACAAAGGGATATGAAGAGTGTCGAATGGCACCCCAATATTTACCTTCGTAGAGAATATTGATATACTTTCCAACAACCTAGCGGAGGGTTTATGACATCCTTAGAGGACTCTAAAAAGAAATAAAGGTCGGCTGGAAGAAGGTCTAGATAGAATCCAAATCACAAGTCATGATCAGCCATCTAAGGAATGCAATGGAGAATAGGAAGATCAATTGGAGAGTAATGAGAACTATAGAGAATATTTAGATAATACAACCAAGATATATATTAGTAGAATATAGTCACATCCCTAGAGAACAAAATAAAGTTGCAAATGCGGTGGTCAATTGGGCTTTAGACAAAAATGACATCACTTGTTATGGTTATATCCCTATATAATGATAGGTAATGCAGATCATGGAAGCTCTTCTTTCTATCCTATCTTTTGATGGTAACAACATTAGATGTATTTAATTTTTTAATTCATTGTACTACTATTTCTCTTATACATGAATTACTATAGCATATGAGCTGAAGGAGATTATAAAACTATTTACCTAGAAAAACAAGCAATCTACCTCTTTTTCTTGAATAACTTAAAATAAACTTAAAAAAAAAAAAAAATAGCTATAATTTATATATTTTGATTAATTTTTTAGTTAGGACAAGTTTATAGTTTGAAGGAAATGTCGTCAAAAGTTCATTAGAATTCTGAAAATTTGAACAACTATATTTCGACTAATGTGCTATAATTTGTAGTGGAAGGCTAGGAATTATAGATGGTATATGACGAACAGCAGGGGAAACGATGCCAATTCTTCACGTGTTTTATAAAAATTTAACGAGGAATTTTATTCTTGAGACAGGGCACCGATGGCGACAAAGTAAATACTCTGTATGAAGTGGTCAAATGACTAAAATAAATTTCAACCCATGCAAGACAAGGCCTTAAAACAAAAGACCCCATGTTCGAAATTTTAACAAGTTAAAAGAAAAATAACAATGACTTAAAACAACCTAAGAAGATGAGTATCAAATTCTGATAAATATTGTTCACAAGCATTCTGGAAGAAAAACTCCATGGTTAGGTTTTGTATAAAATTTCTCTTCATAACATAAAATACAAAAACTGCAGCAACCATCCATATATTTACACTTGTAACTTAACTTTTGATTTTTACAATTAGCATACATACAATATACATAGCTTGGCATGCTAGAGAATATATCTTAATACATCAAATTCTAATTCAAGGTAACGAATTTCAGGATCTGGCAACATAGTAAACAAGCTGTATATACACAGTCCAACACAGTTTATTTAGAGAATTGTAAAATCACTTAAACACTCGATTTTCTCTATGCCAGCTTTACTTTTCCCAGTCTGATTTTCAGTGGAATCTCTTCTTTCCGGCTTTTCGTCACCTGCTAGACAATGGTCATGTAGTTAATGTTTCCATTTCTGAAAAAGGTGATTTTGCACAGAAAAGAATTATCCTTAGAAGCTTCTTGGTCACAGAAGCTCAAACTCAGAAGCCCAGATATGAAGCTTCTGAAAACAATAACTTGTAAAAGAAAAGCATACCTTAGACTAGGCTTTTGAGTGGTAAAGGTCCAATGGAAGGCGGGGTGCTGGAATTGCATGGAGATGCATCGCCTTTGGTAAGGTAAGACCAAATACTTCCGACATATCCAAAGTCTCAGGAGTAACCCCTTGAGGAAGATACCAATTGAAGCTATGTAGCAACCGAGCAAGGCCAAGCTGAGTCATACACAGCCCTAAATTAACTCCTGGGCATCCTCTTCTACCGGCACCAAACGGTATGACCTCAAAATCTTGACCTTTCACATCAATTGGACTTCCTAGAAACCTTTCTGGTTTGAACTTATCGGCCTCTTCCCAAGCAGTTGGGTCTCTTCCAATAGCCCACACATTTACAATAACACGAGTTTTCTGTGGTATTCTATACCCAGCTATGGTGGAATGTTCCATAGACTCTCGTGGAATCAGCAAAGGGCCAGGTGGGTAGAGTCGCAGTGTCTCCTTCACCACTGATTGCAAATATGGAAGATGACCCAAATCCGATTCTTCAACCATACGATTCTGTCCTACAACAGAATCAAGCTCTTGTTGAGCTATCTCCATTGCTGAGGGTTTTCGAAGTAATTCTGACATCGCCCACTCCAGTGTATTACCTGAAGTATCTGATCCTGCAGCCAATATATCCTGACAAGGCCCAATATATTTTTATCAGCTTTTTTAGGAA
This sequence comes from Wollemia nobilis, assembly GCA_028583015.1. NCBI lineage: Eukaryota > Viridiplantae > Streptophyta > Pinopsida > Araucariales > Araucariaceae > Wollemia > Wollemia nobilis. The sequence continues at coordinate 2,355,938 of JAQPPZ010001683.1, forward strand.
GCCATATCGTTAGATCCCATCATGATGCCAAACCACTAGTAAATATCAAGCAATAAGATTACAGATATTTTCACAGAATGATAAAAGCCAGACAACTTTCCAAGCACAGACAACAAACAAATTCTAAAAATGTGAGAGAGAAATTTTGCTTACAAAAACGATGTCTTTGATGTTCTGTCTTGTGATTTTCAGTTCGGCTGATTCATCTTCACACAGAGAAACCAAGACGTCCACAAAGTCCCTATACTGCAGGCCACTGCTTTCCTTCCTCTTTTCAAAATGCTCTTCCACCATGCTCTCCAAAAACCCACTAAAAAGCTTAGCGATCTCAGCCTCCCTTGGCCTAGGGCTCTTCAAACCAAGCCAATTCAACAGTGGAATAAAATACCTAGCATTAAATCCAGCTTGAAGAGCAAGAAGCTCGTCCAGGGCCTCCTTGTAAATCTTTCCCCCAAGCTCATCTTCACAACATTTCCTCCCAAACGTCATTCTACATACAATATTGTTAATGAAAATAGAAACCTCCCTAGCTATGTTCACAGCAGATGCGCTGCCGCCGTTGACATTGGATGCGGCCGTTTCGAATATGGAGCGTGTCATGGCAAGGGCTTCTTGGGCTCTAACGAATTTAAAGAACTCCACTCTCTTGGGAGAAAGGAGCTCCGTGATGAGGGTTTTGCGCATCAATTTCCAGTATGGCCCAGACTCGGCGAACGCTATTTTTGTGGGCTTTTCATATCGGTCGTCGTTGCGATTCACGTCTCCGAAAAGTGGACGGTTTCCAAATATGTGGTCCTCCGATTTGAGGACCTGTTTGGCCAACTGTGGCGACGATATGACGATGGTTAGAAGAGAACCAAAGTAGACGGTCATAATTGGACCATATTTGCGGGCAAGATTGCAGAGAGATCTGTGGGGAAGACTGGACAGCAAGTGAAGGTTGCCTATGATGGGTAACCTTGTTGGACCCGGGGGTAGTATGGGCTTATTGCCAAATTTTCTGTAAAAAAGTATTGAAATCAGGAGGATTACAGGCAGAGTGATCGCTGTAATGCTCTGGTATTTCACTAAGATCTCTTGCAGAAATGTTCTCATTTCTGCAAAATTAGAGGCTAGATTTGTGGCAACCAGAGATCTCATCTCATAAAGAGTGTAGAGATCTCATCTCATCTCATGAAGAGTGTCTTAAAATCTCTTAGAAGACCAGATGCAAGGTCACAATCACTTGACTTTTTGAGAAATAGAGAATAAAGATCTAACAAGGGTAATATGTGGAAATCTTTAAAGAGGTTAGATTTTTGGCAATTTAAGATGAAGGATCTAGGTGAAATTGTGTCACAATAAATCCAAAGCCAAGGCTTTGATACCAATTAAAATTAGCAAGAATTAGCATGAAAATTCACATTATATTATTGATATCTAATCTTTATAAATGAGTACAATGATGCTTATTTTAAAAGGAATGGTTTTAAAATAAGACATACTTTTTATTTTAGAAGATATTAAACATAATAATTAACTAAATAAAATATTGTTATATAAGACTAAGCTTTATATAGAGACAAAAAAGCCTTATCAGAAGGAGATTTTAATACCATCCTTTCCTTAAAAGAGAAGTTTGGGGGAAATAGTATCTTAGATGGAGAATGAACCTCATGGAGGAATACATAGAAACCTCCACCTTGTGAATGTCATTCCAAATAATGGCATTATGACCGAGTCTAATAGGAGGTAAGGCTCTACTCGCATTCTAGAAAGATAAGATAGGTTTATGCTATCATACAAGTTTTTGATTTATGGACACATTAGTAGGGTGAAGATCCTAATCATTGGCTAATTATGATAGAACTGTGGAAATCCAAGGCCAAATACTCACCATTCAGATTCCAATTGGCTTGGTTTAGAGATAACTCTTTCAAACCCATAGTACAACAAAGGTGGGAAGAACGAAAATCTTGACATGAAACTAATATGTACTACTTTGTGTGGAGGCTTTAGTACATTAGATCCAAGATAAGGATCTGCAACTAACAGTTTGGAGATGTCAAAATGAAAAAGTTAGAAGGGACAGACCAACACAAATATTTGAATGAACAAATCTATATGAATGGTCTCACGAAGGGTTTGAGTATGGCAGAGATCATATTTACATCCCAACTAGAATAATGGTAAAAATGGGAAGAGCTATTATGGAAGAAAAAAATTAGGATCCAATGGCTCTATAATGGGGACCAGAACATGGGATTCTTCAACAAATCCCTTCTAGCCCAAAGATTACACAACTTCATCCCCTCCTTAATAATAGAAGCAAGAGATTTTGTCCACATATGGGAAGTTATGAGTTATATTATAGTAAATTATTTTGCAAGTATGTTCACAAATATGTTGAAGGAAATCAACAAAGCATATATAGCATTGATCAAAAAAGCACATGATGCAAAGCACATTTTTAGGTTTAGACCAATAGCTTTATGTAATGTCTTACTCAAAATAATCACCAAGATAATGGCAAATAGGCTCAAACCGCTTCTGTATAAGATTAAATCATCAAAACAAGATGGTTTTATGGAAGGAAGGAAGTTAGTGGATGAGATAATACTAGCTCAAGAGAGTATCCACTACATGAAAGCAAAAAAAATCCCCATCAATATCCATCCACTTAGACGTATCTAAAGCATATGATAGGATGGTCTAGCATTTTATCCTCAAAGTAATGAGTCAATTCAGCTTCTCGCAAGAATGGATAAACTAGATCAAGGGATGTATTTTTTGGTATCCTTTTCATTATTAATCAATGGTTGTCCTTCATAATTGTTTACAATGTATAGAGGTATTAGGAAGGGAGACCCTCTCTCCCCATACTTATTCATCATTATGGCTGAATCCTTGGAAAAACAATGTCTAAAAATAGGAAGAACTAAACATTAGTAAGAATCACTATTGCAAATGAAGTTAAACCAATCATTCACCTTCAGTTTGTTGATGACTCTACTCTATTAGGGAAAGCAACAGTGAAGGAATATTCAAGAATTAAACATATCATAAGTTGTTTCTCAAGATCCATGAGGTAACAAATCAATGAAGAAGAGTCCAAAGTCATTTTCTTCCACTACTTATCTAGACTAGAGATCATGATTCTTGACAAATTATCACCTATTTAGGTGTTCCACTTTAAACAAGGAGACAGAAGGAGGATTGGATATGGCTAGTGAATAGAGTAAAAATGAAAATAGAAAAATGGACCAATCAATATCTATCATCAAGGGAGAGAGTAATATTGATTAAATCAATCTTAGTCTACACCTATTTATGTCTCTATGGTTTTGGATATTCCCAAGGCAGTGTTGAGAGAGCTAGATAAAATAAACCATTGGTTCTTTTGGAGGGGCATTAAGGAGGAAAGGAAATAATTGATGGTATAGTAGGAAACTTTATACCCGCATAAAATTGAAAGGGAACTAAGATTCAGATCAACAATCAAAAACAATAAGACATTAATAACTAAGTTGTATTAAAAAATGTTGAAAAACCATAGGCCCAAAATTTGAGAACTAACTATGAAAAAAATAAAAAAATAAAAGTCCAATAGACATCATTTGCCAAATTTACTTATTGCCAAAATCATTGATAAAAAACTTTCATTCATTTTATATGTATATACTTTCAATGTGTGGTACCCTTCGAGTCACTATCTTAAGTAATGTGATAAATGAGTCTGTCATAATCGTGATAAAGGACTGAGAAGACTTCGAGTTAATCTCATAATAACGATGTGGTACGTCTACAGTCTCATAGACTTTTAGGCAATTTCATTAAGTGCGAGTTCATCCATTTGCTTATTGCCAAATTTTCTCTAAAAAACTATTGAAATTTCATCATACTAATAAATAAACAGTTTGAACATTTAGCATTCATATTTCACAAAGTTATCTTCCAGAAATGTCCTCATTTCTGCAAAAATGGACAGCGAATGAAACAAGGATAAGTCTATAGATTAGCTTTATTTATGGAATTTTGGTTCACCCTAATACGTGGATTACCTTAAAGTATTATTCCCACGCGAAAAGCCTAAGTTTCATACAGCTGCAACTGTCTCGACTATGGGGGCATATCAAGAAAGAATCCAATGGCAGTCACCAAAAAGCCATACAGAAGTTTAAACGTGTAAAAAATAAATAAAGGAGTTTGGTTGTTGGTCATTTCTGGTCGGTGTACTGTCACATCTCCCACTAAAATATAAAATACCAAATCTTATCTGGTATACCATTTCCATAGTTAAAGTAGTCTATTCTTTCTGGATAGGTTATGATTTGAACTTTGGATCTTCCTAAACAGTCAAACCTAACTATTTCATTGTTCAGATCAATTTATATTTTGAATATTAATGTCATGATCAGTGTTATCAATGTTATATGAGTGTGAAGTGTGAGCTTGCAACACATCAAATTCAAAATAAAGGTAAATAAAGAGATGTAAAAATGTCGAGCTATAAATAAATTAAAAAATAAAAGAGTCATTTCGTACAAGATTCTTCTAGTAGATACATTCCCTATAGATGAATTTATTATGGTTAATTTTATGTAAACAAATGGTCTAAACTTGTAATAGAAAAAAATTTGAACAAAAGAAGAAATCATTGATGAAATAAAATAATGAGTGGATGAATAAAATAGAATGTTTATTCCAGTGAATGCCCAAAAAATAACAAAATACATAAAGACATTTGTTAATAAAAAATTTAGAGCAAATATGTGGAAAAAAGTTGACACAAAAGAAACCATTATTTTATTGATTTCAACCCTGCATATCATCACCACCAAAAGACCTATACAAGGTAAACATCAATTAGACAGTAAATATGCTTATGGCCCAATTGCTAATTGTTTGCAATCACCTCTTTGATATCATTTTATGTGTGCCTTTTATTGGAAACCATTCCCATTAAAATAACAAAACATTGTATTGCTATCAAATTAATTAAAACATATCAACTTATCTTTTATCAAATATATTCTTCATTTGTCTTTCTATCAAAGAAAATTATATTTTCATCAAACTAGCAAGTTTTAGCAATCAACTTCTTGCTATCATTTTTATTAAGAAAGAAAGTTCAACAATACAAATGGTTAAATTATTTGTTCATAGTTTCCATATCTATAAATATCTTGCCTATAATAACCTAAGAATTTCTTAATATTTTTTTAAAAATATTATTTATATTTATAATATTTCAACAACACAAATAATATTTTGATATCATTTTTATCAAGAGAAAATATTTCTCATATTCTAAAATTTATATTTTAACATGATAAATTTAAAATTTAAATTTTAATAAGATAAAATTCAACAATAAAAGTAGTCAAAATATTAATAAGTAATGTTTATTTCTATAAATATATTATTAATAATAACTTGACAATTTTTAATAATTAAAAAAAAATTATTTATACTATAATATTTCAAAATATTAATTTTATTATTATATTTTTATTTTTCTTTCTAAATTTAATCCCACATTTTATTAAAACTTACTTTTATTTTACCATATCAATATTCCATTTGTTTCATACAAGTTTTGTTTTATAAAAAATTCATTAAAAACATCTTTAAAACATGCATTTTTAGGTGGGTAATTGCAAAAGAGGCGTCAACCTTATGGAAAGATACACTAGACATAAGCTAAGATGCGTTATTAAATTGCAGACTCCTATGGTTGATGTTAACTAATACTTCAACAAACAATATCTTTTACAAGCATGAGGCATCTACAACAAAGATTTTTTTTCTTTTTAAATTAATTATAAATGGTGTGATATGTATTATATATTAAGATTTCAACGTGTGAAAGGAATTTTTTCATAAAAATTATAATATTATTTGATTAAAATATTAAAATTTAAAAGTGAAAATAATTTTTCATAAAAATTATAATATTATTTGATTAAAATATTAAGGTTTAAAAGTGAAAAGAATATTTTCATAAAAGTTTTAATATTATTTGATTAAAATATTAAGGTTTACTTGATGTATGGTTAATCGAAGGATGACAGTGAGTGCAATAGCGAGTATGACCGCAAGCCAAGAATTAGTGCAACATTGAGTATGAGTACGAGCAAGTATGAGTGTGAGCATGGACTGAGTGCAGCAATGAGTGTACGTGTGAGCTGAGAGTGAGTGCAACAGAGAATACAAGTGAGAGTCAAGAGGGAGTGCAATAACAATAGCACGTGCGATCCGAGAGTGAGTGTAGCAGTAAGTACGAGCATGAGCTAGGAGTGAGTGGATTAGAGAGTGTGAGTGTAATATAGTAGTGACTGCAACCTAAACCATGAGTTGGAAATAAGTGTAACTAGAAGCAAGTGTGAGTGCAAGCCGAGAGTGAGGAGGAAGTGTGAGCAGGAATTAGAAAATAAAGTGTGATCTAATTGAAGAAAATCCAATCTAAGTTCAAGCTGGTTCTAAGAGGGAGTGCAAGCCAAGATTTACTCATGGCATAAGAGCAATGGGTTCATTCAGAGTGCATCAATGCTTCAAACCTTTACCACGAATGCATGGAATATTATTTCCAAAAAAATACTAAAGTGAAGGAATGTCAAGAAAAAGAAGAGACAAGGGCTATTATGAGCCAAGAGGGAGTGTGAGGCAAAAGAGAGTGCAAGTTGGGAGCGAGTGCAAGTCGATAGGGAAGGTGATCGTGCAAGTTAAGAGCAAGCCCCATTAGCTAGTATGGAAGGAAAGTCATATTTGAAAGCTCTAATGGGAATTCATGATGCCCTAGTTGGAAGTATGGAGGACCAAGTTGAAGATAAGTAGAAGAGAAAATACATGGAAAGTTTGATCTAGTTAGCAGATGTTATATCATAAGTGAGTATCAAGGATGAGATAATTGAGCATGATATAATGGTTCTTAAAAGTAGAGGGTTAATATGTAAGTTTCATAGATCATGGATAGGGTTAATGGAGATTCAAAGTTGGATAAAGTGGAAGTGGGGATTAAATTCAAATTACTTTATGACTTTCCTCTCGAAGGTTTTTTTCTTATCATCTTTTCCAGTTCATAAATTAGGGATAAAATAATGGTTGGTGGCCCATGGTTTAGGGGAAGAGATGCACTTTATTTGAGACCATGGAATGATTTTTTTTTGTTGAGATAAAAACTATTAAGAATCTTTGAGTATGGGTTAGGCTTTTTGGACTTCCATATCAATTTATAAATAAGGATGTTTTGAAGAATATTTGAAATTCCCTAGGGAATTCATCAAGGAAGGACTAGCTACTATGGAGTGAAAGAATGTTATATATACTCAAATATGTGTTGCTATAGATATTTTAAAACCTTTGCCACAATCCATTAAGATAAAATCCGAATCAAGAGAATGATATCAAAAAGTAGATTATAAAAATATTGCATTTCATTGCCACAATTGTTATGATACTGGACACATGTAAAGAGTTTGCAAAGTGAAAACTATGAAGAAAGAGACAAAAAATTCTAGCCATGAGATAAACTTCAAGATAAAGCAAGAAAATCATACAATAATAGAAGCTAGATCAGATCAAGAATATTCTACTCCAAAATAAGAGGTAAAGAAAGCCTATCTACAATATCATTTGGAAATTTCAAAAGGAATTAAAGGTGCAAAAGAATATTGGGAGAGAAATCCTAAAACAAAAACAACAAAAGAGGTCAAGTTTATTCCAGGTAAATAATCTTCATTTTACTCAAGCAGCATAGATTCCTCTTCAAGTAATAAGAGTGAAAGGGATGAAGATGTTATCCCTTGCACTTCAAGTTATAAAGAACAACATAATAAAGAAATAAGGTTAGAGGAAACCAATAACAATTTAGGTTTTTAGAGCTAAATAAGAAGGTAATTACTGTAGAAGAGCATCCTTGCACTTTAGAGTTTTTAGGGTAACATAAAGAAGATAGTGCTTTTGAAGTTATTGATTCCACTTCACATCTTTCAAAGGTAAACTTAAAGATGATAAGTCTTACTTTGAGCAATGGGAGAAGATTGAAGAGATTGATGAAGATGAAAGTATTGCTAGGAATGAAGACCCAAGAAGCAAAAATAAAGAGAAAAAGAAACCTAAAGGGATATTGATATGGGAAAACAAAAGCAAATATAACAAGTGCTAACAAATGGGGCTAAATCCACAAATAATAATAATAAAAAATAACAATGAGAATAATATCTTGGAATATTAGGGGAATTTAGAACCCTAAAAAGGTATTAAGAAGTTGTGAGGTTGTTACAGACAAGATATTTATAGACATAGAAGTTGGGCAACAAATATTTTAGTCATTAGTGATGTTGAATTTCATCTTGGAAAAATTTAAATTTCAGAAAAAGAGTTGTTTATATTGTTTATAGAAACTTAGCAGTTTGAGAAAGATGAAGATTGATAAATAGACAAATGAAGAATATATCTTATCCAAAAATAAAGTTGAATGTGCTTTAATTAACTTAATAGAAATATAATTTTTTATTTTTGTAATGGAAGTGACCCCAATAAAAACCATACATAATTTATTAAAAATAAATAAATAATTAAGTATATAAATTTACTTATAAAAATTCAACGCTTAATTAGTTCATGATGTATTATTTTTTACTGAAATTTCATAAACCTAACATTAAAAATCAGTTATAAATTTTGTTTATACTACTAAATGTATCACCTTATTCTTTTTATTTTTCTTTAACATTACCTAGTGGATTCTTAAACTCCTAATTAAACGAAAGTTTTGTATCATGTTACTAAATGTATCACCTTATTAACCTTATCTAGTGGATTCTTCGACTCCTACTTAAATGAAAGTTTTGTATCATGTTAGAGCAAAATTAAATATATAATAAAAAATATATAAAATTTTATCAAAAGAGAAGTCTAAATTTTATGAATTGCAAATTTGACTTTTAAGTAGTAAAAAAAATAAAATACCTAGCCTCCATTGCATTAGTAGTCAAATGAAGAATCACACGTTCAATCATAACTTATGTACCTATATTTATTCAAGGAAGTATTGAAGCAGGTTAGGAGTGCTTTGGTATAGGATACATATCCTCATGTAATTGTATACCCCCCCTAAGTGTTTCCCCATCCAAGGGAATTATGTACTTGAGACCATGAAAGTGAGATCATTTATAGAGTTTGTTGGATATCCATGTTTTACCTTTATAGGATTTGAATTGGCCATTTGGCTATGGGGAACTAGTTTCTCCCAATGTTTCAATTTTTTTGTCTAGTACCTATAGTATTTTGCTACCTTTATCCAATTTGCTATATATAATAACTCCATGAAAGATCTTCTATCTAGCGATTTCTCTTTTTGTTTGGGTTCCTATGTATATCCTATGTGCATGACTACTTGTGCTAGACTAATAAACTGTTTATTTTTTAGTTGTTGATGAACAACTCAAAGTGTTAATTCATCCCATTGGTACATATCCCATTGGTACATAGGCGAATATCTTATCTTAGTGTGTCGAATCCCATAGCATAGGACTTTTATTTTACTTTTATCGCTCTACCCTTTTACTTTGATGAATGCATGTAGCTTAAGAGTAGTTTAGGAAGCTGAAAATTGAAGATCACATCATGTAAGGCGATATCCTTGTAAAAAATCCTTAAGGTTGTCATTTTAGTCATGTCCCATGTTCTATAGATTTTTGGTTGTTGATCTACATGAGACATGAGAGTTGTGTGCATCCAACCACTATAATGGATGACTATGATATTCTGAGATGACAATAAGAAGCCAACGATTTGGTGAAGATGTTAGTCCCTTGCCATAGTATGTTTCACATCAACCTAAATTTAATTATATGAATAAATTACCCATAATTTTGCTTGAGAATAAAAACCTTAGCCAACATCACAAGATATCAAGTGAAACAAATTAACAAAATGAGAGAAACTATGATGTATCATATCATAAAACACTTCAAAACATAACTAATTAATAACATAAAATGATATCAATGTTTAATTGAGTAGTGTGTTTGAAGCCAAAGCAACTATAGCATGATCCATTTGCATGTTTACATATCAATATTAGTAATAGATTGCCTAATTTATAGGGTGAATCAAAATCATTCACAATAAAATCTTACAAAGTATTCATTGTACAATATTAGTGTATATATATATATATATATATATATATATATATATATATATATATATATATATATATATATATATATATATATATATATATATAACCTATGAATTCTTATAGAAACACGTGTCCAAGAAAGTATTAAACCTAAATAGGTCATCATTCAAAAAATAAAATTATGATAATATAGGAAAAAAATAAATATTTATTCATAAACTTGTATGTTATAGATATTAATTTTTGTAATGAACCTACATTACCAAAGTAATTTGTTAGATATTTGATAAGTGTTGTTCTAGATTAGTCTCATCATTTCATACATGTTTTGATGTATTAATTAAAAAATTAAAGTAAGAGTTTTTTATGATATTGATCTTAATAGAGCTATGAGTGCATTTCAAAATTATCATAAACTAACTAGTAATTCAATGTTTAAATATGATAATGAAAAATTTAAGTACAATGTTAATATCTTGAATTTCTTACTTTCATGTTTGTATGTGTTTTGTAATTCTCTACCCAAGATAAGATTCGTGAACCGTTTTGGTCTTAGTAGTTCAAATAAAATAATTACATTTGCTAAAATGATTGAACATAAGCACCAAAAGTGTAATCCAATTAAAATAGACACATCCAAATACCAATAAAAATGAGTTTTGGTTGTCTATAGGCTATCAAATATTTAGCATTGATAAGAATCAAGAAAATTAATTATTTGGATTTCTAAATTAGATTGAGCATGAAAGTTAGAATCTAAATTAGTTACAAATATTTTGTACAATTATTATAATTTTATTATTTTGTAGACAATATGAGTACAACTTATTTTTCATTACTTAGAGAGGAATTAAATGAAATAGTTATCAAGAGTAATTATTTATATTAATTATTAATAAAAATGTTATTAACTTATTTTTGAAATTTTGATAGGATACAACCTATGAGTATCACTTCATCAATTTTTCTTGCCCAAAATTCTATTTTTTACCCTAACCACACTATTAGGGACATAAAATTCTTGTTGAGACTCCATGTTGATCCATTTAAAATGCATTGTAAATATTAGAGGAAGATCTAGAAATTTTGATAAGGAATCCATGTCTATATCCTAGACCAAGTACATGAAAAATGCTCTAGGGGCCCTATTTCCTAGTAATCATACATTTTTAACTTTTTTATAGCCAAAATGCATCTCTAGCTATGTTGACACATCAATAGAAGATAAAACACAAGAGCAAAATTCACATGTATATAAATTTCATTTAATATACACTGTATAACTCATGGAAGGTGAATCACAACATTTCAATATGGGTGACCTCCTAACTCATAGAATGTGAACCACCACATTTCTATAGAAGTAAACTTCTATATCCAACATTATGGATTTCCATTGCACCAATTCTTGTATAAAGATAGATGAACCCCTAACTATAGAAGAAATTAGTAATGGATACAATGTTACAGTTTCAAATCTCTTGTTGGATATTTCTTGCATCATACTCTATTTTTTAGTACTAAAATTATTCTACTATTTTTCTTATATACTCTTATGTTTTAGTTTTTTAAACTATTATTTTGAATCGTATTCTTTCTTGATCTTATTTAACTCAAAATTTTAAATTTCAAAATAGTCAAAATTCTATGGTTTGGATCAGTGTGTGTAGAATAGGATTAAGATAAAAAAAAAAAAATTGCATTAAATGAAATCTAGTTGGTGATAATGCTAGTTTGGTATTTTGATTAGCAATTCAATTCATAACAATCAACAAATGTTTGAGATAATATTTTGAGTTTGCAATCCTCTTGTTAATCCCTTCATGCATCAAAATAGAAAAGGGACAAATCCCAACCTAACATTAAAAAATATTTGCTAGACTCATCAATATACAATCACACTATTTGCAACAATTCATTCATTCCAATTTAAGCACAAATTATCCATTAACTATTTTACCAATAAAATATCTTTTCATATCCTTAAAAGAAATAAAAGAAAAATATAATCAAAATCGAAACAAAACAAAGACTCCCAAAGAGAGTGATCCATTGGAATTACCACCCTTGTACACCTAGCTTCAAAACAATTCACACACAATTTATTCAATCTCTTAAGGTATTAATCATCTCCTAAAAAATATATTTTAAAAATAATATAAAAACATGTCCTCAATATCCAATAAAAAATTGTACCAAAATTAAAATCAACACCCTTATCCAAACGAAATCAATCCTAATGAACCCTAATTTTCTGCTAAAAATTTTTATCACCCTTTACTATTGTATCTTATGGTGTTAATCCAATAAGAAACGTCAAGAAATCCTAATTGTTCCTAATATTCAGTCTCCTCTTGTACTTCTAATCTCAATATAACATTACATTAAAAATACAATAACAATTAAACAACAAATAACAAACAAAATAATCATTACTACTTATTTAAAAATCAAACATATGCAAGAAAAAAAAATCCACAACTAAATTAACTGACCTAAAATTTCTCATCTAAATCTTATTCAATAACGTACATCAAATGAAAATAATAAATGTACAAAATCAATATATCAAATGCAGTCAATGGGATCTTTGGTTCAATGGTTGAGATAAATAGTTGTTGTATCCCACATCAATATTCAAATCTTGATGACACCAAATAGCTTAATGTTGGTAAGTTGATGTAAAAAGGAATGAGAAACCCTTTCAAAACCCTATTTAAAACTATATCAAGGGCATTAAATATTTCTCACCGTTTAAAAAATAAAAGAGTAAGTCGATGTAAAAAGGAATGAAAAACCCTTTCAAAACCCTATTTAAAAATATATTAAGTGCATTAAATATTTCTCACCATTTAGAAAATAAAAGAGTGTTATATATTTCCAAGTTACTTGTTATCCAAGTACTTGTGGGAGGGGCCTTAGGTAATGGTAAAAATAGAAAGAAATAATCTACACTTAAGATTGCTTATTAGGTGTCATGTGCCCCACATTATAACCTAATGCCATTACATTTGACACACTTGTGCTAAGAGTATATGGAGGTACCCATAACATGTTCATTAATTAATGCAATTAAAAGTGAGAAGCATTCCATTAAGTTAACTATTTGTTTGAGATACAACTTGTGCACAAACCAGCAAACTTGATTCATAGATAGTTTTTATGTATAAATTTCATGTTAATATTTTAGAGAGGCATCTCCAAAATCAAGTTTTAAACACTAACATGACATTGATGTCTAACCATGAACCCTATTTAACTATTGTTATTTTATTTTTATTTATTTATATTTATTATGTCCAGAGGCATTCCTAAAATAGCAGACAGGGGGTGGGAAACAAAGAGGTCATCCATGTCATGCCGTAAACAATTTTTTTTTATTAAAAAAGTCGACATTAACAAAAACATTTAAACTAGCTTAGATATAAAGGATATATATCTAAAAATGTCGAGAGTTATCAATCCCGAGGTGCCTATCTTGGAGATCACACCCCCAAGAAATGAGATAGGTGCCTCGAGATTGATAACTCTTGGCGTTTTTAGATATATATCCTTTATATCTAAACTAGTATATATATATATATATATATATATATATATATATATATATATATATATATATATATATATATATATATATAATTTTAATTATATATAAAATTAATTAATTTAAAAGTAACTTATTGTTAGTCCTTATTAAAATATAAGGCATAGGTGATACCTTCATTTTTTAGCTTACTTAGATTTTGCTTTTGTTAAAATTTTAAAATTTTACTTTTTTTTTTTTATTAGATGGATGGAGTTTTAAAAGGGCCTCCAAACCTTATAACATAGTGGAGTAGTCAACCAAATACCAAGCTACCAACCAAAGAGTTATCTAGCGATATTTACATCAACTTAAAATCAGATTATTGCTTAGCCAGGCTATAATCCAACACAATTCTCAAAACTAGAGCATAAAAAAAAATAAAAACTAAACATTCAAACTGGCCAAGAATAGGTAATTAAAACCTAAACTACTATCCATAAAAAATGGATCTAAACAATTAAATAGGCAACCATCCAACCTGAAAAGAACAAAAACCACCATAGAAATCCACACCAGTTTTACACCCAAAAAATTGACACTCTAGTTAGAGATAATTTCCACCCCCTTCTTGATGAAGCAACCTGGATCTCTAATGGAGGAAGGAAACCCACCAATATGCATAGAAGGATTTTTTGATTCCTTTCAGCTGAGACAATCAAACCTCTGTTGGAATCTAAAGATCAAGGAATGCTTCCCCACAAATCCGCAACCGCAATTTAGATGTAAAACTGGAATTGTACCCAGTGATCCCGCAATTTGCCAGCCTAAGGAAAAATCTTCATTTACAAGATTTGATACTATTTTCCCCCTTAGGGTACTAATGGGATTGGATTGAAGATCATCTACATCTCCTATATCTACTACCCAAAACCTAAGAAGTTTTTCAATATTTCTTTATGTCCCCAAATCCAACTGGCATTTCTAACTGTTTATTGTTTTAGGTCAATAAAATATTATCATTGATGATCCCTCCCCAGGGAGAGGGGACTAAAATTCCTTTTGAAAAGTCATAGATTTTAGAGGAGAACCAAGATCCGCCACAACCTTCGAAGGGGAAGAACCACCCTAAGCTACTTCTTGAGGAACACCATGCTCCTCCTGTGCCACTTCATGAGAATTTAAGTCAAGAAAAGAATTTTGAAGGAACTCTTGAGGAATAGGAGTTTCAAAAATCAAGTCAACGTGGTCAAGTTGAGAATGGCCTCTAAAGTAACTATTAATATTCTTCACTATTCTCACTCTCAGATTGCTAATATCGATTGTCACCAACTCATCCATGATCCTATCCCCTGCATCTAGGTCCTCATGCTCATTACAAACGAGGTGCAAATTCAACATAGGATATGCCATGGACCCTATGCCTTGACTATGATCCTGAGACATCACGGGCTGCTTCTTAGACCAGTTATTCTTGGGAGGATTCTTTTTAAGGGTCTCTATTTTATTTTGAATGCACTTAGGACATGCACCAAAGAAATGACCAAATCTGCTACAAACCAAACATCTGATAGGTTTATTCTTGTAAACTATGGATTGGGTCCAGGAACCTTGGTTGGAAATGAGATCAATATGGTCCAGTAAATGGTTCGATCGAAGGCGGATTTATCGAGTGGCAGAATCGATCAATATTCTAAAACCATCCTGGCAAAAAATATTCTTGACTTGGCTCGAGTGGCAGAATCGATCAATATTAAAACCCCAACAACTTTAGCAATACCTCTCAATATATCTTCATGCCAAAAATGGAAAGGCAAATTTGGAAGCCTAACCCAAAGAGGAGGCATCTTAACTTTTTGAGTCCTTGAATTTTGGCCCCCATTTTCATAGGAAGAGGCCCCTTCTACCGAATAACCAGGGCCGTCCCCCAAGGATACACTTTGAGTCTTCTTCACAGTTGAGTTTGATTAAGAAAAAAGTATTGAAAACTACCACAATCTCTAGGGATCCTTTGGGTTTCCACTTGATTAAATTTTATCTCCTTGGTGCATCAATATCCAGATGACCCCCTTGGAGTTTACCAACCAAATTCCTTGAGCCTTCCTCCATTGTGACAACCATCAACTCATCCGAAATGACAAGCTTATTGCAGGATGGAGAAAGATCAAATAGAGCACTAGGGTTACATGACCTGTAACTCTTTGCAACAATCGTAGCAAAAGAAAACATGGGTAAAAAGGTTATCCAAAACTTGGGGACCCACCCACATGGCCACCAACAAGACCCTTCTTCCCATTAGATAACTGCAAACCACCACTAGACTCTCTTGAATCAACCCTTCCACTCGATCCAAGTCCAGTCCTAACCCACCATCGCAGATTTAATCCACGACTCTCATTGCCAGAGATCAAATTTTACATATTTTTTATTTTTTATTTAATTTTACATTAACATTATACAAAACTATCATTTAAGTAGTCTAAGTGAACTTGTAATCCAATTGATAAAGTTAAATAAAAATAAAAATAATAAGATGGTGTATTTAGTAGTATAAATAAAATTTATAACTGATTTTTTAATATAAATTATGATCTTTTAGATAATTAATCATTAGTAAAAAGTAATATATCATAAACTAAAGTTGAATTTTCATAAGTAAACCTTAATTTTTTGATTAAATAATATTACAACTTAATTTTTTGATTAAATATTTTTTTTAGGTTATTACAGACAAGATATTTATAGATATGGAAACTGTATGCAAATATTTTAACTATTTGTGTTTGAACTTTCTCTTAATAAGAATGATATCATGAACTTGAATGCCAAAACTCACTTTTTGATGAAGATATAAATTTCTTTGATAAAAAAGCAAATAAAGAAAATCTTTGATAAAAGACAAGTTGATATGTTTTAATTAACTTGTTAGCAATTTAAAGTTTTGTTATTTTAATAGGAGTGGTTTCCAATAGAAACCACACATAAAATGATATTAAGGAGGTGATTGCAAAAACATAGCGATTGGGAAAAGAGTATTTTTATTGTCTAATTGATGTTTGTCCTTGTATAAATCTTTTGGTGGTGATGATATGTAGGGCTGAAGTCAATAAAATAATGTTCTGTTTTTGTTAGCTTTTTTTTTTTTTCTTTCGCATATTTGCTTTAAATTTTTCATATGATATTAGTGAAATACCAAGCATTGCCTGATAATCGGTTCATATGATAATTTTTTATACAATAATTTTTTTAATATCTATCTAAAATTAAATTTCAACACACATTAATACTTTATTAATACCTCTTTTACCTGTAATCCTTCTGATTTCAATAGTGTTTTATAGAAAATTTGGCAATAAGCCCATGCTACCCCGGGTCCAGCAAGGTTACTCATCATAGGCAACCTTCACTTGGTCTCCAGTCTTCCCCACAGATCTCTCTGCAATCTTGCCCGCAAATATGGTCCAATTATGACCGTCCACTTTGGTTCTCTTCCATCCATCGTCATATCGTCGCCACAGTTGGCCAAACAGGTCCTCAAATCGGAGGACCACATATTTGAAAACCGTTCGCTTTTCGGAGACGTGAGTCGCAACGACGACCGATTTGAAAAGCGCACAAAAATAGGGTTCGCTCAGTCCGGGCCATACTGGAAATTGATGCGCAAAACCCTCACCACGGAGCTCATTTCTCACAAGAGAGTGGAGTTCTTTAAATTCCTTACAGCCGAAGAAGCCCTTGCCACTCGCCCCCACTTAATTTATTTTTATTTTAGTTATTAAGATTTTAAGGTTTAATATATATTTCCCCCACTTAATTTATTTTTATTTTAGTTATTAAGATTTTAAGGTTTAATATATATATTTAAATAAAATTTATTGTTTTTAAATACATTTGCTTTTCTTATAAAACCATAATTTACGGTTTCAAATAGGATCATATACATGTCAAATTCTAAGTCTGCTTGCCATGACACGCTCCATATTCGAAACGGCCGCATGAAAAATCCAACAACAGGAGGCATATACTCAATTAATTATAAAGTCTTAATAAATATAAGAGGTGACCATAAGATAAATCCAACAAAGACCACAAAATTGGGTATATATCGAATACAAATTTTAACACAAATACCTAATTACAAACTTAACGTAACAACCCGTAGACTGACAATCCGTTGCAATTGTGAACTAAATGCACGTGCAATGTTATAACCATTAGTGGATTGCTAAGTATTAGTTTGGCTGAGTATTTGTTAAGAAAAGACTTGGATTCAAATCTTGGTGGTACCAGTTTGCAAAGGTAGTAGTCTACTCTGAGTGCGCGTCGGACAAACGACGAAACTAACCCCGAGCGTCCGGCGGTCCCCATCTCAGGCCGGGTCAACAAGCTCGGGTGGTCCCCATCTCATGCCGGGTCAACAATTAACGAGATGGATAGGTTTGGTCCCCATCTCATGCTGGGTCAACAATTAACGAGATGGATAGGTTTGGTCCCCATCTCATGTCGGGTCAACAATTAACGAGACAAATAGGTTTGGTGGTTGCAGTCCCTGTGGTTTGAACCCTGCGCTACCAGTTACTAAAAATAATGGTTGTAGCCAACTCTCCTATGTAACCAAAAAAAAAAAAAAAAATTACCATTATTTGGCCGTAATAACATACGAAAAGGTTTTCAGTCACCGGCTGTTTCTACAAATCGTTCGTCGCTTGACTCGCCTTTCCTTCACCATGATCTTTCTCCATCGAAACAATTCTTTTTGAGTGGCCGAAAATTGTTATCATTTATAAAATCCTGGCCCTAAGTCCGTTCTTAGGCCAAAAGTCAACATACATGACAAAGATAAAGCTCCTGCCGTTTAAGCAACAATGAAGATCAGGCAACACCAAAGTTCCTGCTGGCTCTTCATCAGGCAACATCAAAGTTCCTGCTGGCTCACATTGCCATAGATAAATCGGTTCATTAAAATGAGGCCATGTGGGCTTGTCAAAGTTCCTGCTGGCTCACATTGCCATAAATAAATCGGTTCATTAAAATGAGGCCATGTGGGCTTGTCAAAGTTTCTGCTGGATCACATTGCCATAAATAAATCGGTTCATTAAAATGAGGCCATGTGGGCTTGTCAGGTTTGTCTGCTATTTACAAAGTGGGTTATGGGCTATGTGGAGCCCATACACGTTCTCTATGAGAACTCCCTGAAAGCCCTACTAAATTTAATGTTTCAAAAATATTTTTTTGATGGCACGCGGACTTGTGTGCGCTGCTTGGTGCCTTAGGAGTGTTGTGTTGTGCTGGCTTCTGTGCTCCGCGGTGCTGTGTGCACTCTGACCAGCGTATTTCTGCCTGCACATTGCACACAACACTGTTCGTGGATTGAAATTCCATCGTAGAAAGAGAGTGGAGCTCTTCCTATTTTTGGTCATTGTTTTTCCTAGGGATTTAACCAAATGATGAATAGTATGGGGAGAAAGGGTCTCCCTTCCTAATACATTTATACATCATGAACAAATATGAAGGATAACCATTGATTAATACTAAATAGGACACCAACAAAATACATCCCTTGATCTAGTTTGTTCATTTTTGTGAGAAGCTAAATTGATTCATTACTTTCAGGACAAAATGCTAGACCATCCCATCATATGCTTTAGATAAGTCTAAGCTGATGAACATGGATGGGGATATTTTTGTTTTCATGGAGTGGATACCCTCTTGAGCTAGTATTATCTTATCCACTATCTTTCTTCCTTCCTTAAAACCACCTTGTTTTGATGATTTAATCCTCTACAGAAATAATTTGAGCCTCTCTGCCATTACCTTGGTGATTGTTTTGAGTAAGACATTACATAAAGCTATTGGTCTAAACCCAACAATATGCTTTGCATCCTGTGCTTTTGGGATCAATGCTATATATACTTTGTTGATTTCCTTCAACATATCTTTAGCTTTCCTAGCTTCCCCCATCACATCTAGAAGGTCCTCATGTAGGATATCCCAAAATTCTTGGTAGAATTCAATAGGGAATCCATTCGGCCTAAGGGTCTTTCCTTTAAGCATTTTGAAGGCCACTCATTGTAGCTCTTTAGTAGTTACTAGTTGAGTCAAAACTGAATTATCGTCCTCTATTATTAGTGCATGTATCTCTTGTAACACTTCCTACTAGGTTTCAATATACAAAGTTTCTAGTGTTGTAACAACCCTCCTAGCGCAACTATTGTTTACAAGATGAAATGATGAGTTATACCTATTTTTATTTCTAGAATGTGGTACTATTGATGGTTGGTGTTCTTGCAAGACCAGGTAAACTTCTTTGGCAGGCAGAAAAAAGGTTGATCGAGAAAGGTAAGATGGGATATGATGGCGATGTGAAATATCACCATGGTTCGTGAGTACATGGAAGCTCACACAATTGTGTACCATATAGGTGCATCATGAATGACTTGCATTATGTGTATGCCTTGTTTTAAATATATGCTTGTTGTTTGACAAAAAATGATGAATACATATAACTTTTGATGGTAATGAAAGTGCCTAGGGCATGGGTGTCATTCTCTATTAAATCATTTGGTGAATTAAAGATTATATGTATGCCTATTATCGAGTTTGTAAAGTAATAAAGGAACTGAGATGTCTTCTTATAGCACCTTGGTAAAGTCAATCTATTTGCGAAAGTTTACTGACTTCTTTGGATTTTTCTTGGACATGGAGCTATTGTTAGGGGATGTATTGAAAATTACTAATTGGATGACTAAGTCAACTAGTTTTACCACCCTATCCAAAAAAAATTGCTAGAGGATGTTAAGTGGGAGAGTAAGGGATCATTTCACTAAGGTGACGTGCTCTGTAAACTCATTTTTAAGTCTGTCCACCTTGATATGTAGCAAGGTTTGTTGTGTCTAGATTTATCCAAGAGTCTTTGCGAAAAGGTCTAATGTAGGTGGGTTCCTTTTTGGACTAGACATCTCTCCCTTTCCCTAATATTTTGGAACATATTTCTCATGCCTAGTATTTCATGTAGGCTAAGAATATTTGGCTAGCTTGGAATGGGTAGGACATTTGCGTACAGGAGATTCCTCCTCCTCCTGGCTTCCAAATTTGGAGCTTTCCTCTGGTCCACTATCCTCAGCGGATAGCCCCCACAGTTAGACAATATTCCCTCCAACGTAAAAAATTTCATTAAAATCGTGGTTGCCTCTTGCCATTTTAGAGGGAGTGAAGAAATGGCTACACCTTTAATCCACCCATACCTATCTCTAGAGACAGTACATCTCTCCTTTGATCTTTCAACCATATGATTTACTCCTTTATAGGTAGACTTGTAGTACCGTTGGCCAGCTTTGAAAAGACTTAGGACTTCATATATTAGGCTAGGGGTTACCTCTATTTTTACTTCACCCACATGGGTTACCATGGTCGTGTGATTGTAGTTCAAAATGAACTACTTTGCCACACCTTGGTCGTGCCCTTGAAATTTTGTTAGGGCCTCCCACTAGTGAGCTTCCTAAAATCGTCCCTTGATGGCATTGCCAGGGTTTTGGGTATCAATGGATGAGGGCTTAATATGCTTATGACATGTAGATCTTGGTATGGCGATAGATTCAGTGGACAAGGGTGTATAACTTCATAAGCTACTATAATCTAACAATGGCCTTAATATATTCTCCATCACTTTGGAAATAATCTTATAAGCCATATTACATAGGCTTATGGGTCTAAAAGAATCAAATAATTCAACATCCTTATTTTTTGGAATTAGAGTAAGATAAGTTACATTTATTTTATAAGGAATGTATTGTTTAACCCTAGACTGTTCCATTGCCACCAATAAAGAATCCTTCACTATATCCCAATTATGTTGGTGAAAAGCTGTAGAGAGCCCATCTAGACCAGGGGATTTATCCTTATTAAAAGAGAAAATAGCTAAATGAACTTATTTTAGAGTAATAGGCTCCATCAGTTTCCTATTGTCTTCATTTTTTATAATTGAAGGAACATCTTGAAGAAGTTTATCATTAAGAACTTCGGTCTCCTCTAAACCTAGAATATTTTGAAAAAATGACAGCCTATTTTCTAATTTCACTCTGATATTCAATCCAAATCCCTTCTATTGATTTAATTCTACCAATTCTAGAAGAAGATCTCTAAACTATAGCCATCCTATGAAAAACTTTGTATTTTTATCTCCTTTTAACCAAGTTTGTCTTGATTTTAATCTCCAGAATTTCTCTTCCTTACTCAAAATATTATGATAATCACTAAGCAACTCTCTTTTCTCTAAGCTTGTATTATTTTCATTACTTTTTTGGAGTTTTGAAAGTTTATCTTTTAGTTCTTCTTTCTTCTCAAAAATGTTTCCAAAGGTGTTCTTGTTCCAATCTTTTAATCTAGATGTCATAGCTTTAATTTGGTTTGGAAGAGCATACAATCCACCATTACCTAAAGAATTCCACGTTTGAGCTATCATATCAAAAAATTGAGGATGGTCTTTCCACATCTGCTCATATTTAAAATAAGATATTTTTTGAATTCACTAACCACCATTTTAACTCTTATTGGACAATGATCTGAACCAATCCTAGTTAAGGTATTAATCTTAGCACAAGTTCTGATGGAGGGGGCCAAAAATCACACCAGAAATCCAAATCCAATCTTCTATTTTATTTATGAAAAACAAATTACAACACTATCCCGCAGGCATAGTTTTCTTTTTCTGGTGCAAGCTGCCTCACTTTCGACGATCTGCTTACATTCTTAGGAAGAACACATCCTCCTAATCTCAAAACTCGGCTC
This sequence comes from Wollemia nobilis, assembly GCA_028583015.1. Lineage (NCBI taxonomy): Eukaryota > Viridiplantae > Streptophyta > Pinopsida > Araucariales > Araucariaceae > Wollemia > Wollemia nobilis. The sequence goes on from JAQPPZ010001683.1 coordinate 2,378,380, forward strand.
CTCACCCCTCGTGACTGTAACCTTCACCTCTTTTATCTTCACTAAAAACTACCACCCGGGTCAGCCATGAAAACACGCATTGATGAGCCGTCTGAACATCTCTGACCTCTGGGCGTAGCAGTCGAGTGGCCGCCATGCTCAGCAAACTTACCGGGCAAGAAATCATGCATTTATGAGGCCTTTGATCGCCTCGAGAAACACCATCTGGGAACACGTGCCTTTTTGAATCGTGAACTAGCAGTATGTCGCGATATCGTGACATTTTTTCTTCCTCGTTGCCTTTCTCTCCTTTGGGTCGTGATATTGCGACATGTCGCGATATCGCGACATTTTTCTTCCTCGTTGCCTTTCTCTTCTTCGGGTCACGATATCGCGACATGTCGCGATATCACGACATCTTTCCCTTCCGGCTCTTCTTTCTCCCTTTCGATCGCAAAATCGTGACATCTTTTCTTTCTGCTTCCTTCTTGCCTGTTCGGGTCACGAAATCACGACATGTCGCGATATCACAACATCTTTGCTCTCTGCTTTCTCTTCGCTTCTTGGGTCACGAAATCGCGACATTTTTTTGCTCTCTGCTCTCTCTCTCTCTGTTTTGGGTCATGAAATCACAACTTTGCCTTCCGCTTTTGCCCTCTGCTTTGGGTCGCGAAAATGCGACATGTCGCGATATCACGACAGTTTCCTTCCTTGCCTTCTTTCTGCTCCTTTGATCGCGATTTCGTGACATGTCACGAAATCACGACATTTTCTCCTCCGTCCCTTCTTGTTTTCTTTCGATCGCAATTTCGCGACATTTTTCTTTGGATGCCCTCTCTCTCTTGTTTCGGTCGCGATTTCGTGACATGTCGCGAAATCGCGACATTTCCTTCGGGCACCTCCCCTTCCCCTGCTTCGGTCGCAAAATCGTGACATGTCACGATTTTGTGACATTTTCTTCTTACGCCTTCGCTCTACTGTTTCGGTCGCGATTTCGTGACATGTCGTGAAATCACAACATTTTCTTCGGGGCACCTTCCCTCTTCTGCTTTGGTCATGATTTCGCGACATGTCGCAAAATCGTGACAATTTTGCGCCACGCCTTCTATCTCCTTCCTGAGTCGCGAAAACGTGACATGTCATGATATCGTGACACTTCTCTCTCTTGCGCCTCATCTTGTCTTCTGGTCGCAAAAATGCGACATATCGCGATATCGTGACACTTTTCTCTCTTGCGCCTCCTCTTGTCTTCTGGTCACGAAAATGCGACATGTTGCGATATCGCGACACTTTTCTCTCTCTCGCCTTCTCTCGAATTTTGGTCGTGATAATGCAACATGTCGCGATATCGTGACATTTTTTTCTTTTGCGGCATTTTTCTTTCCCTTGGATGCTCCTACATCAGACAACCGGGGTGGATTGAGAAGTGACCTTCACTTCGTACTGTCCTGTCACCTTCTTTTTAACTGGGGCTGTACAAGCTCTCCAAGCTTCAACAAAATCTGGGTCTGCAGGGTACAAATCCTTAAGTTCTTCAAACCCCACAACTTCCACTCTCATTGTTGTCAGCAACCTCCTTTCATCCATCCTTAATTTTTGCTTGACTGTCTCAAACTCTGTATTTTCCTTAGCAGATCCAACTCATAGTCACCTGGGATGAACTACCTCTTCAACTTATCTACCATTCTATCCCATCTGGTTATTCTCTCCTTTCCTCTTCTATTTCTTTCCAGCTGTACTCCCTTCCACCATATGCTAGCATGACCCTTCAACTTGGTCTTAGCAAATCTGACCCTATTAAGATCTTCAACCTCCTCATACTCAGAGTACTCTTCCAAATCATTGATCTAGTCAATCAACTCCTCTGGATCAAGATTTCCAGAATACGTAGAAACCTCCTTCTTCGGTCTCTTTCCAATCTGAGATATGGCTCTATATAACCTGGCTTGTGCAGGATCTATAGCCTCTTCTTCTTCCTCAAAATGGTCCTCTTCTTCATCCACTTCATCTTCACTTCCTTCTTCTCCTCTAGGTTCAATCCCTCTGTGCAGCTCCTCTTGCAGGGCCTAAACTTGCCTCTGCAAAGCTCTGAAATCTTCTGTTGGAACCATATTTCTTTCACCACCACGGATTCTTTGTGGAGGCATTCTGCTTCACTCTCTTCTCACAACCCTTCACCACAGATCCTGGTGTAAACTGCCTCATGTCCGACGATCTGTTTACACACTCAAGAACTCCTGCTCTGATACCACTGATGGAGGGGGCCAAAAATCACACCAGAAATCCAAATCCAATCTTCTATTTTCTTCACCGAAAACAAATTACAACACTAGCCCATAGGCGTAGTTTTCTTTTCTTGGTGCAAGCTGCCTCACTTTCGACGATCTGCTTACGTTCTCAGGAAGAATACATCCTCCCAATATCAAAACTTGGCTCCTCCCCCCTCGTGACTGTAACCTTCACCTCTTTTATCTTCACTGGCAACTGCCACCGGGTCAACCGCAAAAACACGCATTGATGAGCCGTCTGAACATCTCTGACCTCTGGGCACAGCAGTCGAGTGGCCGCCATGTTCAACAAACTTACCGAGCAAGAAATCATGCATTGATGAGGCCTTTGACTACCTCGGGAAACACCATCTGGGAATGCGTGCCTTTTCGAATAGTGAACCAGCAGTATGTCGCGATATCACGACATGTCATGATATCGCGACATTTTTTCTTCCTCGTTGCCTTTCTCTCCTTCGGGTCACGATATCGTGACATTTTTCTTCCTTGCTGCCTTTCTCTTCTTCGGGTCACGATATCACAACATCTTTCCCTTCCGACTCTTCTTTCTCCCTTTCGATTGCGAAATCGCGACATGTCGCGATATCGCGACATTTTTTCTTTTTGCTTCCTTCTTGCCTCTTTGGGTCGCGAAATCGCGACATGTCGCGATATCGTGACATATTTGCTCTCTGCTTTCTCTTCGCTTCTCGGGTCGCAAAATCATGACATGTCGCGATATCGCAACATTTTTTTGCTCTCTGCTCTCTCTCTCTATTTCGAGTCGTGAAATCACGACATGTCACGATATCGCGACAACTTTGCCTTTCGCTTTCACCCTCTGCTTCGGGTCACAAAAATGTGACATGTCGCGATATCGTGACAGTTTCCTTCCTTGCCTTCTTTCTGCTCCTTCGATCGTGATTTCGTGATATGTCACGAAATCGCGACATTTTCTCCTTCGTCCCTTCCTGTTTTCTTTCGATCGCGATTTCGTGACATGTCGCGATTTCGCAACATTTTTCTTTGGATGCCCTCTCTCTCTTGTTTCGGTCGCGATTTCACGACATGTCGTAAAATCGTGACATTTCCTTCGAGCACCTCCCCTTCCCCTACTTCGGTCGCGATTTCGCAACATGTCGCGAAATCGCGACATGTCACGATTTCGTGACATTTTCTTCTTACGCCTTCGCTCTACTATTTTGGTCACGATTTTGCGACATGTCGTGAAATCGTGACATTTTCTTCGGGGCACCTTCCCTCTTCTACTTCGATCGCGATTTCGTGACATGTCGCGAAATCGCGACATTTTTGCGTCGCGCCTTCTCTCTCCTTCCTGAGTCGTGAAAACACATGTCACAATATCACGACACTTCTCTCTCTTGCGCCTCCTCTTGTCTTTTGGTCACGAAAATGCGACATGTCGCGATATCGTGACACTTTTATCTCTTGCGCCTCCTCTTGTCTTCTGGTCGCGAAAATGCGACATGTCGCGATATCACGACACTTTTCTCTCTCTCGTCTTCTCTCGGATTTTGGTCGCGATAATGCGACATGTTGCGATATCGCAACATTTTTCTTCTTTGTCGACATGTCGCGATATCGCGACATTTTTTTCTCCTTGCAGCATTTTGCTTTCCCTTGGATGCTCCTGCATCAAGTTCCTTCATCTGGCCAATGATTTGAGAGAATACATCTATCTAATTTTTTTGCTATTAGGTTTTGGCCTCTCCTGTTGTTGGTCCAAGTATAGTTGTCTTATTCAAACTCAACTTCCCAAATATTGTTGTTTTGAATAAAAGCTGAGAAATCTCTCATACTTTGGGTCAATTTCCTAATTCCCCCAAATTTTTCATTCAGCTTGGTAATGGCATTAAAATCTCCAATGATCATGAAATGGGTTTCTTGATATTTACTTCTCATAAAGGCCTCAATTCCAATCCAAACTTCTAATCTATCTGACTAAGTTGTAGGACCATACACATTGATAAGGATGAAGCGAATATCAGCAAAGTAGCAAGTGACTAAAGAGACTATCCAATGCCTAGTTTTCTAAATTGTTACACAAGAGGTTCTAGAAGGATTCCAACAAGTTAGAACTCCCCCTGCTGCTCCTTCAGAATCCATATCATCTCATTCACATCTTGCCCAAACTACTTTCATAGTTTTTGAAACTTCTTCTTTTGTCATTTTAGTTTCTTGAATACAAAGAATATCAGGTTTATTACTTAAACATAGGTCCCTAATACACCTATGCTTTGAGGGGGTATTAGCACCCCTTATATTCCATAAGATGATAATCATATATTGTTAGGGGATTTTGGCCCCTCTTGCGTATTATTAATATCATTTTGTTGTTTGGTAAAGATAAGTTCAACCAACTTAGTTTGTGTTCCTTTATCTATGTTAGTTCTTACTTCCCTAGATCTTGCTTGATGATTTGAGGGTTTTCCTCTTTTTGCCTTGCCTATATTAGGAGCAAGTCTTATTATTCTATTCCTCAATATTCTTTCACCATTTTGTTTTTCAATATAATTATCTTCTCCTAGCTCTATTATAACAACTGATGAATGGTGCACGGTACTTCAATACAGTCCTCAAAATCTAATGAAACAAATTCCTTGGGTTCAACAAGAATGTTCTTTCTTAAATTATGATCATATTGAATAGATGGTTCCTTGCTAATATGTTGAATTTGTTGTACTATATCCTCTAAGTTTTGATGTACTTTTTCTTCATAGGCTAAAGCCTCAAAAGAATTGGAATTTCTTCGAATATCCTTTCTTATTGGTATCCACTATTCATTTACTTTTATTTTACTAGATCTATTTTTTGGAAGTTGAAAACCATATTTATCCATACCCATTTGTAAATTTCTCTTAGGAATTTCTACAAATGATTCTACTAGGCTCTTCTTAGGGCATGATCTCTCAATATGACCCACCTCATGACATATTCTACATCTAAAAGATAAGTTTTCATAATCTATAGTTTGGATCCACATCTTATCCCCATACTTAAGAATGATTGATTATGGTAAAGCTTTACTTATATCAATCATAACCAATATTCGAGCATAAATAGCCAAAAATCCATCTTTTGTTGTATCTAAAATCTCAAGGAATTCTCCTAGAGTGTTTCCTATTACCTTGAAGGTATCTATTTCCCAAAATTCAATGGGCAATCTAGACATCCTTACCCAGACTGGTACTAGGGATAAATTTACATTTTTAGGTGAAAAGCCTTCATACCAATGGGTAAGGAGGAGCCCTGCTCTTCCCATAAACCAAGGACTCCCTTTTCGTATTATTTCTCTTTATTACCTAGAACAAAAAATGGCTAGGAAGAAACCTTTGGGAAGAAATGATAGAATCACTCTTGGAGACTTCCAACTCCTATCAATCCATTTTCTCAAGGCTGAAGCCCTTGGCCAATACCCATTAAATTTACTAAAAACTGCCCTATCTTGGAGTAATGAGGATCTTTACGAGGTGCGCTCACTAACCTCTACCACTAGGGATGATTCTAATAATTTAACTAAAAATAGATCCATGGAAAGGAAACTAAAACTCAAAATCTAATGAAATTTATCCAAAATTTCTATAACAAATATAATATTTTATAAAAACTTTATAAAAATTTCATGCACAATTTCTAAGATAAAGAAAGGGAAAAAAGAACTTAGCTGAGAAATTCTTTGTCCAGATAGAATGTCTTACCTCGCTGAAGTCCTAGCCCTTCATTTATCTTTCCATCGTTCAAAACCTAGTTGGCAAATAATTACAATTTTATTTTTTGCAATTTGAAAAATCGTCACTACCCTTGTTACAGATGGTTGAATTCATAGGGTCGTATCTCCCTCAATATTGCTCAGATTGCTGCATATGACCACTTATTTTTAAAGCTATTCAAATTCTGCACAATATAGTCCAAGAATCAGCTAAATCAGATAACTCTTCGCAAAGATATGGCTCCTAAAAGATGAGATATTTTTTAGAAAAAATCCTAATCCTTCGCACTTTGCAATTTTATTTTTCGTGATTTGAAAAATCGTCACTACCCTTATTTCGGATGGTTTAATTCATAGGGTTGTATATCCCTCAATATTGCTTAGATTGCTGCATATGACCACTCATTTTAAATCTATTCAAATTTTGCACAAGATGGTCCAAGAATCAGTTGAATCGGATAACTCTTCGTGAAGATATGGCTCCTAAAAGATGAGACGTTTTTTCAGGAAAAACCTTAATTCTTCACACTTTGCAATTTTAGTTGATAACTTTTATTGATCCTTCATGACTGGTTTTTTCTAAGTGTTCTTCTTCTTAGGCATTTGGAAACCCACTAAGTTTGTATCCTCTTTATTTTGATCTAGAACTTTATTTGGGTAGACCCTAGCCAAATGACCATATTCATGGCAAATTCTACAATAAAAAGGAATGTTCTCATAGTCCACCACTTGCTCCCAAGTGTCCTCCCCAAATTGTAATGAGATATTTTCAGGTAGGGGTTTGTCAAAATCCATTAAAATGCAAATCTAAGCATAAATAATATGTTCAATTTCTTAGTACAATCAACAACCATCATAAAATTTTCAAACAGTTTCCAATTGAAGAAAAAATAGTCAAATTCTAAAATTCATTTGGGAGGCCAAAGAGTCTAACCCACAGAGGACCTGTAGAAGGCATATCTTATTTAGATTTAAATTTAGTTTTCCAATTCATGAAAAGCCATGTCCTTCCAAAGAACCAGGGATCCCCTTGAAATGTTTTCTCTCTATCTTCATGATTAGCAAATAAAACAAGAAAATAACCATTTGAATAAATAGAGATTTGTAACTCACCTTTTATATTGTAATTTTTTGTAGCCCAATCTTTGAAAGAAGATAGGCTTGAATGAAAACCCACGAAACAAAAAATTAGTCCTCTTTTTTCCAGATCTTCTATTCCAGTCTGAATATCACCCATATCTAGCTTAATAATCAAATTTCTATCAGCTTTTCTAATGTTATATTTTGATTAAGTATGCTATGGGAGATAGCATTCACAAGATTTAGAAAGATAATGAAGATCTGGAATACCACAAAAATGTGCTATTAATAGAAATCACAAAAATATGGAACTTGATACAATAGATAGAACTCTACTCTACTAGTGCATGCTATAAGCAATGCACACTCTCACATTGATCACTCACTATGAGGCCCTTTATATAGGAATATGGATTCCTTGACCAACACTCTACCTAGTTGTACAAGAGGACATCTTGCACATTGACACTTGTGCATTTATTACATTACTTGAAGTAATTATCTAACTTCCCCCTAAAGTAATCTCCTACTCTTACTATGTACCAAAGGTGGTACATTTACATGACCCAAATGATGCAATATACTCTAACACCCCCTATATTACATTATTTGGGTATTGAAAACTTTAGCCATCAATCTGGATCTTTGTCTTGGTTTTGGAATTTGAGCTCTTCTCCTATGATTCCTTCATGGTCTTCTTTGCCTAAATTTGGATAAGTATTTTCACCTTGTTCAGGTTTTTCTTCTTTGTTTGGTTTAGTCTTCAATTTGTTCTTGGAGCTCATGTGTCTTTTCTCCTTGCTCCAATCTGCTACCTTCGTATATACTTGATCAAATTAATGGTTAGTATAGTTCAATCTTTGTGGCTTCAGGATTACAAGTCTCTTGAGCTCTTTCATAGTCATCAAATCCTTGTATAATAATTTTCATTTTTCCTTTGTTCCTAGAATCATATTATCCTTTGTTTTCCTGTCTAGAAATTTTTGCTTCATCAATTCCATTCCTTGATTCTTGTGTATGAATATGGAAGGCAAATTTGGATCATAATTGATCCATTCTCCTTTTTAATTTCCTATAACCTGTTTCTTGGAAAATCTATCAGTGATGTCCTGAACAATATCTTGTGTGAACCCAAATAAATCTAGAGCATATTTATTAATAGATCTTGTAGCTTTTATCTCATACTTGGATTCTACCATCTCTCTTCTTTCAGTTGGTTTGGTTACTGAAATTAGCTCTCTCAAATTATGAATATTTGAGACTTTAAGGTGATCATACCATCATGGATTTCCTGTTATATGGTCACTTATTTATGTATCCATAATTGCTTTGTCCCTGTAAGTTTCTAATTCTTTGAAGTTGACTTCCTTATGGCTCCCTAGTTTTGAGTATGTGAACTAATTTGATAAAACCTATTCAATAATTAAGTTTTGTAGGATTCCTTATATCTCCCTAGTAATTAGACTATGCTTAGTTCACCTTCTAAGTTGATTTTGTAATGTTTTGAGAAAAATCAACCTTTAATTATTACCTTATCTAGGTCCAAGGTGTTGACCAATTGGTTCATCCAAACCCCATAAGGGGGCGGAGGTCCAAGGTTCAAATCTCGGGCCTCGTCGGACTGAACGCTTGTCCCTTTCCTGGTGCTTTCAACGACGTAAAAGGTTTAAAATGATTGTGGCATGGTGGTTATAGGGGCGGACTGCACGAAGATTTGTGTGGCGACTCAGGGCGGACAACGCAGAATACTGTGGTGGCCATAAAATCTGGACAATCTGCCTGGATTCATGGCGGCTACCGATTCCACCATGTAAACTAAAAAAAAAAAAAATTATTACCTTATCTCTCCTAATGAAGTATGCTTTAATGGTTGGATTTCTTTTTGTCTCCTTAGAATGAGTATGAGACAACTCTTATCAATTAATTCCAACTCTATATGTAGGTAGTAGTTTCGCTTCTCTTTCCAATAGATTAATTTTCTAAATTCTAATTATATGTATATAATTTGAAGAAGTATACCTTATATCTCCCTACTTTTGAAATATTAAAAAATAATAATGTATTTGCAAATTAATTTTTGGGTTTACCAAGGTTATCAACCTTATATATCCTACTTTGTTCTTTAATTGCAAATATTAAGATGATTGTATACCTTGAAATACTATTACCCTTCTTTGATTTACTTTCAAAATATATTAGAGTTCATTTTTCCTCCAACTTAAATATTCTATGAATTCAACCTTACACCTTATATTCTTTGAGTCTCTTTCGCGGTCTCAGCGACTAGCCACTAAGTGCTCCTAAAAAGTAACTTATGATATTGAGCTTTCAAAGGTTACAAAATTTTGTTGGCCCTTTTAAGTGATACCACAAGGATGAAATGGTTATATTCTTACTTGTGCTGTTACAATATGAATATCATAAATGCTTCACCATTTCTTTATAATTCCTTCATGCGTGAATATATCTCTAAAATAAACTTCAACAACACTACCTGTTAACCAGATTTTACCTTCTCCTCATGGATGACTTTGAACAAATATTTTGCTATAGATTTTAAAGGTTTTTGATGTGAGTCTTATCCTCCTGCTCTACTTAGTTGGTGTTGGACTGTGACTATAATATCTAAGCTGTCTGCAGTGAATGGCAAGATTCTTATAATATATTAACTACACTTTTTTGACGCTCATCTTCATAGGTATATGACAAAAAGCTTTCTGGAAATAGCTTCTCTTCATGCTTTCCCTTAATGATTATTATGCTGTAACTGACGATGTACTTGGATGTTGTCTTCCTCTGCTACGACTGTTCCTCCTTACTCTTTGCTACATCCTTCGAGAATCCTCCACATGGATGTGTGTAATTGATATTTGATGTGTGCCTAGTGAATGTATTCTTCAGTGAAGCATTTATGATATTACTCCAATTGTTTGTGCACTCTTGGATGAGCGTTACTCTACTGACTAGTGCTCTAAGTGTTACTCTATGGCTAGTGCTTTCTTGGACGAGCGTTAGTGTTATGGAATGTATTTCTTCTTACTGCTTGGTATCCAAAACTAACTGATCTGCAACATGGCCTTTCGAAAGATGAACCCTTTTTATAACGATGAGTTTGAATGTTCCAAGTGGTAACCTTCACGCTTGCATGTAGAGCCTTATCAAACATATATCAAACCTTATAATCTCTTCTAGCAAACGCAAGTTGTTCACTTATTTTCTCCAATGCTCTACCAGTAAATACTAGCTTGCACCTCCAACGATGATCTTCTTCCAATGTTGGATCCAACATAGCTTCTAGGTGGATGAGGTGGTATATTTTGATTGCAAATTTTGGATGCTTCGATGGATCTCTTCCTTGCTTGCTATTAGGTGCTTGAATGAGGTAAATTTTGTGGCCTTTCCTTGTAGATTTTTGTGGCTTTTCCTTGGCTTGTATGCAGATTTCCAAACTGATATTCTTCCTTGATTTCTGATGGAATTGTAATGGTTGTAATGCCTTTGATTTAACTTTAGATTGACATCATCTGAGGACATTATTTGGATGACTTAAATGGTGTTTCTAGACACCCGAAACCCGACGCTTGTGAACCCTGGATTGGCTTCTTTTCTACCTCTCTTGATTCACCAAGAGTAGATATAAAATTTTTGCAGTGTTAGTGTCTTGAAGATATTTGATAATCTATCCTATTTTTAGAAGTATTATGGTGCTCCAATGTAGTATTAATAATAGACTTTTTTTTGCACCAAATTTTAGTGTGCACATTGCTTCTTCTGATGTTATTTCCTCCTTTGATTTGAAGGCTTCAATACTATGTAGATAGATCTGCTCCTCATTGTATAGCTTGAGGACTCTATGTAAGATAATCCAAAGCTTTTCTTTTTGGCTTTTGGATATGGCTATTACTTGCTCTATTATTTTGAGAGCAATGTATTTTTGCCTTCTTTTTTTTTTTTGGACAACACTAGAATCTCACTTTTTCACTTGGGTAGTTTAATAAAAATCAGGGGTATGCACAGTGGCGAATATTTACAAATTGGGTGAATATTAGAATTTTCAAAATTGAAAATTGGTGAATATTAGGACCCTTAACGTCAACCCATTCGTCTAAAATTTTCAGGACCAATTTTTTCTTAGGGTCAATTCACCACAATATATATCCAAACATAGGCATATTTGTACTCGTTAGAAAGCTCTTTTTGAGACTGATCTAATGGTGGTGTTTTTATGAAGTTATAATATGATTTAATAGGTCAAAATTTGTCCCAAATATGAAATTACTTTTTAGGGCTTCAAATACCCCAAATTTTGGTGTGAAGATGATTGATTTGATTTTCTTAGGATTCACCATGATTCATCTTGATTTTGATTAGAATTCACCATTTTTTTACAAGTACATTTGGAGTCCAATCGCTTATGCATAACCCTAATAACAATGGACCCAAGTAAATAATAAATATACGCGATATGCTAAAGAGATTAATCTTTGCACTAACCTTCACTGTAATATTTAGTGCACTTCTAATAATCTTTAAGAGATACATAATATAGTGCAACTCAAATCACCTTATTACTCCTTAAGAAACTTTATAATATGCACTAATACTAACTCTTAAAGAATTCTCAAATGCTTTAGTAATATTTGCAATCTAATATAGTCTTCTTAGTAGTAAGTAGATAATAGAAATATGATATTTTATTTCTATAAAAATATATCCAACTCCTATTTTATTTGTGTAGGTAATAACCTTTAAAGTAATTTCATTTTGCATACCTTGAAGACTATATAATGCAGCCTCCTTTTTGCAAATTTTGAATTCTAAAAATAGTGCTTTAATGGAATTGAATAATAACCCTAATCAAAGTTCAAATAATGAACCTATTTGCACCCAAGTTTCTAACCTTTACAGATATGTATATGAAGGATTGCTAGGTGATTTGATTCACCTTATTACTACCTTGAAATTGAATAGATTCATGGCTCTGCTTGACTATCTTTTTGATTTAGCATATTGCAGCTCTCTAATTCTCCTGACTTGTTGCTTGATTTTGTAATGAATGATTTAATTCATCAAGTATCTGTTTGGAATGGTGGTTGCTTGTAGCTATGAACCCTTATGGTTTCTTTCCTGAAAGTGTAGTAGATGGCTTCAAATTTTCCTTCAGGATGTGGCCTAGAATGCTGAAGTTTGACATAATGCTTACCAAATATTTTATCTTTGGGCTTGTTGTTGGATGGTGACAATCGTCCCAATTCCTTCACTATCAAGAAATTATCCATGGTAGTAGATTTCTCCAACGAGTTCTCCTAGGAAATCATTTTGATGGCTTTTTCTAACTTCTTCAATAAGGCTCTCCAAGCCTTTTTTTGAGACCTCTCCAAGATATTCTCCTTGTAGCTCCTATGGTATTCTTAATGAGACCTTTGTGGGTATTTTTAGATTCCTTTTAAGGAAGTCTTTAATAAAAAAGATCTCCAATCTCCTATCTTCTATGAACTCTTCTCTAGAGTCTCTTCTTGAATCTTACAACAAGGCTTCTAGGATCTTCTATCAATAAATCCTGAGACTGCGATGTTTTACATGTAGTAGTGTATAGAGGCAGATTCAATTTGCAAAGACACAATACTTTTTAGTCTAATAGTAGCAATGGTGATCATTCTATCTCCAATATTTAATATTTAATATTCAATGAGAATCTTCTCCTTGGTTCTTCATAAATATCTAATTTTTTGTAACACAAAGTTAATACCTAATGGGTTAGTCTTGGTATTCATGAGTATTTTGGAACTCTATAGAAAGACTCTAGCCAAATGCAATCTCATAAATTCTGGAATTGAGATTTGCTTCTCTCCTATCAGCCTATCTTGTGGCTCTCCCTATTCCTATCTAGATCTACTGTAGCTCTGATACCATTGTTAGATTTTGATTAAGTATACTATGGGAGATAGCATTCATAAGATACACAAGATAATGAATATCTAGAATGTCACAAAAATATGCTATTAATAGAACTCACAAAAATAAGAAACTTGATACAATAGATAGAACTCTACTCTACTAGTGCATGCTATAAGCAATGCACACTCTCTCATTGATCACTCACTATGAGGCCCTTTATATAGGAATATGGATTCCTTGGCCAACACTCTATCTAGTTTTACAAGAGGACACCTTGCACATTTACAACTTGCACATTGACACTTGTGCACTTAGTACATTACTTGAAGTAACTATCTAACTTACCACTAAAGTAATCTCCTACTCTAACTATGTAACAAAGGTGGTACATTTACATGACCCAAATGATATAATATACTCTAACACCTAAGACATGCCAAATCTATTTTTATAGGATTTATCTTATCCGTTCTTAGTGGTTTAGGGAAGCCTTAAGATTAATGTTAGCATTAGGTAGAGGTTGTCCACCATGGAGGGCATTCCTAAAATTCATTTTTGGGTCCGAGTCTTTGGAATCCTTACCCTTGAAATGGGTTTCCATAGTGGATTTATTTTGGGGGTGCTCCTCAGTACTATATTTTCTAGAGATGTGAACCATTTTTTATCAATTGCTTGAAACTTGATTTGAGATCTCTTTAATCCATGCCTTGGACATCAAGGAAAGATATTAGTTTTACTTTTGTTTTGTGCAACAAATTGGAAGTTATTGTCAATCAATTTCACAACATGAATATCTATTAAAAGACATATTTCTAACCCATCTTGGATCTCTTACAACATATCCCACTAAAATCTTGAGCAGAAGTCAAAACAATGTTGGTCGCTAGGGCCCAAAGACCCTAAAAAAAACCTTTACAGACGCTTGCACTAAATATATATGAAATACTCGCAAAGTCACTCGCTTCTAAAAAACCATCTAAACGATCCAAGAATAGTACAATTTTTTTTTAATAAATGTGGACGAGTTTTTTTTAAAGGTATTTAGTGCAATGTTTTGATTAATACCTTAAGGGATTGAATAAATTGTGTGTGAATTTCGTGAAGCAAGGTATAGAAAGATGGTAATTCCAAGGGATAACTCTCTTTAGGAGTCTTTATTTTGTTTGGATTTTTATTATATTTTTCTTTTATTTCTTTTAAGAATATGAAATGCTCTTTTAATGGTAAAATAGTTAATGGATAATTTATGCTTAAAATAAAATGAATAAGTTTTTGCAAATATTGTGATTGTATATTGATGATTCTAGTAAATATTTTTTATTGTTATATTGTGATTTGTACCTTTTCTATTGATGCATGAATGCATTAACAAGAGGATTGTAAACAAAAATCTTCTCTCAAACATTTGTTGATCATTATGAATTAAATTTCTAACCAAAAGATCAAACAAGAATTATCATCAAATATATTTCATTTGTCATATGAGCTTTAATGTAGATTTATTTTTTTATGTTAATAATATTCTACACACACCAATCCAAAACATATAATTTTGAATATTCTAAAATTTAAAATTTTAATGAAGATCAAGAAAAAATGCAATTCAAAATAATAGTTTAACAAACCAAACATAAGAGTATATATGCAAAATAGTAGAATCTCCATTCCACAAAAATGTCACATGCATTAATCATTCATTCCATTCTGCAAAAAGGTCACAAATCCATTCCACAAATATAATTTTAGGTATTTTTGAGCATAAATCCATTCCAAAAAAATATCACATGCGTTAATCATTCATTTCTCCTTGATAAGAAATTATCCCCATTATGTCAAATTTTGACATCAAGTGTCAAAATTGTTGTTTCTTTATTTAATTTTTTGTGATTCATTTTCCTTTGTTATCATGTTGTCCTACCTTGACCACTTTGTGCATTTTATTGGACTACTTTATAGTGGTTTTAGTCCATGTGTAAACAATATAATCCTCTTTTATTGGTGATAATTTGTTTGTATTGAGTTCTTCAATGTCCAACCATTTTGCTACCATGGAAGTGTTTAACAAAGGTGGATGATAGGGACTAAGAAATTTAACATTGAAGATTGGATTCAAAGAGAATAACACAAGCTTATACTGAGAGGGGGCAATGAACAATATAAGATAAAAAAAATTACTTTTCTTTCCAAAGCAGTATTATCCAATATTATCAATTGTAATAATGAAACAATGCATAGATCATCACACACATAAGAGACACATATTTAACATGGTTCACCCAATGTGGGTTACATCCATGGAGAAATATTGCTTATAAATTTCTCAACAAATTTCATGGGTACCAACCCACAAGAGACACCAATCCCCTATTACAATGTTCATGGACATCAATCCATAGGAGACATCAATCTCCTCTCAAGTTCATGGAAACCACTCCATAGGAGACACCAATATCTCTGATCTGGTTTTGTGGACACCACTCCATAGGAGACACCAATCCCCTCAACTCTGATTTTGTGGATACCACTCCATAGGAGACACAAATCCCCTCTGCTTCTGATTTTATGGACACCACTCCACAGGAGACACCAATCCTCTCTGCTTCATGTTTTGTAGATACCATTCCATAGGAGACACTAATTCCCTTTGTTTTGGTTCGTGGACCCTTATCCATAGGAGACACCAATTCCATCTACTCTGTTTTGTGGACATCTATTCACAAGAGACCTCAATCCTCTCTACTCTAATATACTCCAAGCCTTTACACAAGGCTTGCTCAAATTTACTCTAAGCCTACACACAAGGATTGCTCAAATTTGCTCCAAAACCTACTTTCAAATCTAATCAAATCTGCTCCAAGCGTACACACAAGGCTTGCTTAAATCTACTCTCAAAAACTTGCTCAAGTCTACTCAAGGCCTACACACAAGGCTTGCTCAAATATGCTCCAAGACTACTCATAAGGCTTGCTCAAATCTACTCCAAGCCTACTCATAAGGCTTGCTCAAATATGCTCTAAGCCTACTCACAAGGCTTGCTCAAATCTACTTTAACTCTACTTAAAACTCTGCTCACAAAACCTACTCATAAACCTGATCAAATTTTCTCACTATCACTATTCAAACCTACTCAAAGCTTGCTCACAAGGCTTGCTAAAATATTCTCAACAACCTGCTCAAATTTATCTCAATATTGCTCACAAAAACTGCTCAAACATTCCTAATTCTTGCATAGAAATAATTGCATATATCTTTCTCAAAAGTGCTTTCTTTGACTAAAGTAATTTAGACATATTCTACCCATAATTTTTTTTTTTCATGAACATATAAAGAATGATATGCATTATAAATACTCAATATGTTCTTCTCACATTTATTAAGTCTGTTGCTTTCACATGTCTCACATTTATTGCATTCAAAAGGATACTTTAGACTAGCACTTGATAGTTGTTGACCTTATTATGTACATCTAAAATTAATCAAAACCAATGCACATACTTACTTCACAAAACTGGTCTATATCCCTTTCAAGTTCATTACCAATATGACTTAAAGTTAATGCACCAATTTTCTCTCAAACCCTTGCTAGTATATTTTCAAACCCTTGCACATATATTTCCAATTTCATTCAACAATAATTCACAATTACTCCCAACTTCAATCAATCACTAATGCACATCAAATAAATCCTTATACCTCCACCATATGACATCAAAAATATTTTCCTCAAACAAAACCACCTTGAGAAGGAGTTAAATCACCATACCTCTAAAAACTACCTTGATGATGATGTACCTTCAAAACCTGTCTCAAAAATAATTTTCCTTTCTTGTGCCACTTCAAAAATTGGTTAGTAAATTTCTCTTTCAAATCATCCACATTAAAACCCTTCTCAAAATATGTGCATAATAAGGCTTGAAAATTATGTTTTATAACTCCTTTTTAGTCTCCCAAAATAAAGCTTTTAGTAGTGACTAAACCCTCAAATTTCCTTCTTCTATCATACAAAATTACATTTAAAAATTAAACCATAATCACACCTTATAACTCCTTTTATAATACACAAAATACAACTTTCAATTCACCCCAATATACCTTATAACACTTACTATCACAATGTGCAAAAGAAAAATTTTAATTCACTCCCATGCACCTTATAACTCCTACTAACTTAATGCTGAATACAAAAACAAATAATAAGGTTGAACCTTATGAATCCCTTTCTAAATCAAAATATAAACAAAAAATTTCTTCTATTATAACCACATAAGCCCTATGAACTGCCTTCTAAAAATAATTAAAACTTCAACCAACAAGTCCAACACATTAACCTTTTCACATAAAATTTAATCAACAAAATTTTTGGCTCATACCTCAACCAAACAAGCCAACAAACGTGACGAAAATTGAAAACCAAAATTCTACTCATGCAGCGCCTTACCACAGGCTAGGCTACCCCAACAGGTAGTGCTAATATTACAACACAAAATAATTAAATAATCCCTCGTCTAAGCTTCCAAACAAGAATATTTTTCCTTCTACCAAAATAGCACAAGCATGTTTCGACCCTACGACCTCCGGCTTGGCAGTGCCTTAGTGTCAACTAGGCAAACCAGATGGACTAGCCACCTAGACAAAATTCCAATCTTGGCATAAATGTATTATCGTTATGGTATTTGCCTCAAAGTTCATTTTTGTCTTGTCTTTTCCTCTACTTCAACTTTTGCAAAAAATAAAATGTTCGATTAGCGCATTCGAAAACATTTATTGTAAATGAAAAATTTGCACACCTTATATAGCTTTTCTCTTAAAACCTAAGACATCGACGCATATTTGAAATATTTAATTTGTACTACCTCCATAAAATTTTTGGTGCTTCCACCTTTTTCAAACCTTTATATTATAATATTTCAAATATTATAATATTAATTCTTAAACCTTTGTCCCTTGCAAATTAAACCTTTTTCTTTTTCTTTTAATTTGTAAATCCTTTTGTCCCATGCAACTTTAAACTCTTGTCCATTTATTTTAATCCTTTGTCCCTTGCAAATTAAAACTTTTTCTTTTTCTTTTAATTTGTAAATCCTTTTGTCTCATGCAACTTTAAACTTGTGTTCCAAGCTCTTAAACTCTATAATATTTAAATTTAAATAATTTAAATACTATAACCCTTTTCTTAAATATTCTCATTTCTTTGCTTCAACTGAAATATATGCTTACTTTGGATAATTGTCCATTTTTCTATACACTAAACCCATCTTTGACCTTAATGATATATTGTCCATCCTTAGAGTATTCCTGCCTTGAGTACCATGCACCTTTGATATCAATGACAACTCAATATTTTCAACAATATCTCCCTTTGTCATTGATGGTAACCCTTCAAAAAAATTTCTTTTTACTACAACTGGATTTCCAAACTGCTCCCCTTGACAAGCTGCTCCTCCTCACTTAATTTTCTCCCCCTTTGATATCAATGGCAAAGGGCTCCTTGGGGCTAAAAATAATACACTTAGAATAGCCCCCTCACCACCTCCTTTTCTTGAGGTGATTCATTTTGGGATGGGAGTGAGGCTACTCCCAACTTACAATGCTCTTCTTCTTTTTCAATATTTTTCCAAACATTTGAAGTCATACCTTTTTGAATATTTTGAGCAGCCTTTTTATTGCTTATTTTTGGAAGTTAAAAAAATTATTTTCTACACCACTTTGCTTTGTGCCTAAAATTATTGCAATTGAAAAACCTATTGTTGTAGTCCTTGAAAGGTGCAAAGTGAATCTATAATCATTCTTATCATAAACCCTGCAATGTAAAACTTTATGACCAAAATTATTGCAATTGAAATACATGATGTTGTAGTCCTTGAAAGGTGTAAATGAATTGAAGTTCCTCTTGGTGAAGCCATAATAATTTTTACCATGAACCCTACAATGCATAACTTTATGACCAAAATGATTACATGAGTAACAATAACCTTGGAAGAAATATTCATCTTGCCTTAATCTCATGGTTCTTTCTTTGCTTTTCCTATGATGGTCCCTATTCCTTTATGGTTCTTTGTTTTCTTCCTCTTTGATACTATCACCTCTCAACACATCAACATAGGTCTTAGAGTCTTCTTCAATTTATTTCTTTGATTTATTTATCCCTTTTGAGCTTGACTCCTCTTTTTGTTTCTCTTGACCTTCTTCAAAACCAAGTCCTGTCTTCATAAATGGAGATCTCTGTGCTTTGATAATATCATCCAAATATTTTGATATTTTCTCAAAATTATGTAGCTTATCATTATAATATTTTACTTCCATCCTTATAGAAACCACTTCATGTTCTAATATTTCACATTCTAGCTCTTTTGCCTTTAACTATTCAGCCATACCTTCTTCAATTTTCCTTGCCTCTTCAACCTTATATTTTAAGTTGGTGAGATCTTGTAGAAGCTTTACCTTTGTATTCTCATCCTCTTGTACTTGAGCCTTCAATTCTGAATTCTTCTTTCTAACCCTTTTCAATTCTTCAAGAGCAACAATAAGTTCCTCCTCTACATTAACCATGGCTTCTTCTTCAATTTTTGAATCTTTCTCTTTTTCTAGATATTCAACTATAAGATCATCTTCTATTTCACTATTGGAGAGACTTTCATCACTACTGCTAGAAGCAATGCTTGCTTATTCAACATAAAACTCTTCTTGTGTCTTTGAAAGATCTTCTTTCCATGCTTGCCTTAACCATGCATATTTTTATTTTCATGATGGAATTTTATTTCCTTATTTTTCTTGTATTCCTTTTCTTCTTCACTGCTACTACTTCCATCTTGTGGACAATAAGCTGCATAGTGACCAAGATGACCATATTTAACACATTTGGGTTTTCTTTTGTAGATTTCAACCATAGGAGCAACTTCTATCACTTCAATGTCCATGTGTGTTCTTGTAAGATATTTCTTCAAGCTATTAGACTTTCACGAAGGAACCCGCTCTGATATCAATTGAAGAACACAAGCTTATATTGAGAAGGGGGTGAATAGTATAAGATAAAACTTTTTACTTTTCTTTCCAAAGTAGTATTATTCAACAATTGCAATAATGAAACAATGCACATATCATCACATACATAAGAAACACAAATTTAACTTGGTTCACCCAATGTAGGTTACATCCATGGAGAAATATTACTTATAAATTTCTCAACAAATTTTATGGGCACCAACCCATAGGAGACACTAATCCCCTATTACAATGCTTGTGGATACCAATCCACATGAGACACCAATATTCTCTCAAGTTTATGGACACAACTCCACAAGAGACACCAATCCCATCTGCTCTGGATTTATGGACATCACTCCACAAGAGACACCAATTACCTATACTCTGGTTTTGTGGATACCACTCCACAAGAGATACCAATCCCCTATACTTTTGTTTTTGTGGGCACTACTCCATAGGAGACACCAATCCCCACTAATTCAGGTTGTATGGACACCACTCCATAGGAGATATCAATCCCCTTTATTTTGGTTCATGGACCTCTATCCACAGGAGACACAAATCCTCTCTGCTCTGGTTCATGGAACTCTATCCATAGGAGACCTAAATCCCCTTTGATCTAATATGCTCCAAGCCTTTACATAAGGCTTGCTCAAATATACTCTAAGCTTACACACAAGGCTTGCTCAAATATCCTCCAAGCTTACACACAAGGCTTGCTCAAATCTACTCTAAAATATGCTTTCAACTCTACTCAAATCTGCTCCAAGCCTACACACAAGGCTTTCTCAAATATTCTTACCAAAACCTACTCAAATCTACTCCAAGCCTACACACAAGGCTCAAATCTGCTTCAAGCCTACTCACAAGGCTTGCTCAAATCTACTCCAGGCCTACTCACTAGGCTTGCTCAAATATGCTCAAAGCCTACTCACAAGGCTTACTCAAATCTGCTCCAAATATACTCAAAACTTTGCTCAATTCTACTCATAAAACTTACTTATAAACCTGCTCAAATATGCTCACTATCACTGTTCAAACCTACTCAAATCCTGCTCACAAGGCTTGCTCAATTTTTTTCAACAACCTGCTCAAATATACCTCAATACTGCTCATAGAAACTACTAAGATATTTCTATTTCTTGTATAAAAATAATTGCATATATCTTTCCCAAAAGTGCTTTCTTTGACTAAAGTAATTTAGACATATTCTACCCAAAATTATTTTTCTTCATGAACATATAGAGAATGATATGCATTACAAATACTCAATATGTTCTTCTCACATTTATTAAGTTTGTTTCTTTCACATGTCTCACAATCATTGCATTCAAAAGGATACTCTAGTCTAGCACTTGATAGTTGACCTTATTATGTACTTCCAAAATTAATCAAAACCAATGCACATACTTTCTTCACAAAACTGGTCTATATCCCTTGCAAGTTCATTTCCAATATGACTCAAAATTAATGCATCAATTTGATCTCAAACCTTTGCTAGTATATTTTCAAAACCTCACACATATATTTCTAATTTCATTCAACAATAATTCATAATTACTCCCAACTTTAATAAATCACTAATGCACATCAAATCAATCCTTATACCTTCACCATATGACATCAAAAATATTTTTCTTAAACAAAACCACCTTGAGAAGGAGTTAAATCACCATACCTCTATAAACTGCCTTTATGATGATGTACCTTCAAAACTTGTCTCAAAAATAATTTCCCTTTCTTGTTCCTCTTCAAAAATTGGTTATTAAATTTCTCTTTCAAATCATCCACATTAAAGTCCTTTTCAAAAGGTGTGCATACTAAGACTTGAAAATTATGTTTTATAACTCCTTTTTAGTCTCCCAAAATAAAGATTTTAGTAGTGACATTTTATAACCCTAAAATTTCCTTCTTCTATCATACAAAATTACATTTAAAAATTAAATCATAATCACACCTTATAACTCCTACTTTTATAATACACAAAATACAATTTTTAATTCACCCCAATATACCTTATAACACCTACTAACACAATGTGCAAATGAAAATTTTTAGTTCACTTCCATGGACCTTATAACTCCTACTAACTTAATGCAGAATAAAAATAATAATAATAATGTTGCACCTTATGAATCCCTTTCTAAATAAAAATATAAACAAAAATTTTCTTCTATTATAACCACATAAGCCCTGTGAACCACCTTCTAAAAATAATCAAAACTTCAACCAACAAGTCCAACGCATTAACCTTTTCACATAAACTTTAATCAATTTTTTTTTTGGCTCATACCTCAACCAAACCAGCCAGCGAACATGATGGGAATCGAACACCAAAATTCTACCCACGTAGTGCCTTACCATAGGTTGGGCTACCCCAGTAGGTAGTGCTAATATTACAACACACAATAATTAAATCATCCCTCGTCTAAGATTCCAAACAAATATATTTTTCCTTCTACCAAAATGGCATCAACATGTTTCGACCCTGTAACCTCCGACTTGGCAGTGCCTTAGAGTCAGCTAGGCAAACTAGATGGACTAGCCACCTAGATGAAATTCCAATCTCGGCATAAATGTATTATCGTTATGCTCTCTACCTCAAAGTTTATTTTCGTCTTGTATTTTCCTCTGCTTCAACTTTTGCATAAAGAAATGTTCGATTAGCGCATTCAAAAACATTGGGCATAAATGAAAAATTTGCACACCTTATATATATTTTCTCTTACAACCCAAGACGTTGGCGCATATTTGAAATATTTAATTTTTATTTCCTCCATAAACTTTTTGTTGCTTCCTCATTTTTCAAACCTTTATATTATAATATTTCAAATATTATAATATTAATTCTTAAACCTTTGTCCCTTGCAAATTAAACCTTTTTCTTTTTCTTTTAATTTGTAAATCCTTTTGTCCCATGCAACTTTAAACTCTTGTCCATTTCTTTTAATCCTTTGTCCCTTGCAAATTAAACCTTTTTCTTTTTCTTTTAATTTGTAAATCCTTTTGTCTCATGCAACTTTAAACTTTTGTCCCAAGCTCTTAAACTCTCTTTATAATATTTAAATTTAAATAATTTAAATATTATAACCCTTTTCTTAAATAATTTAAATTTAAATAAAATTTTTGGTGCTTCCTCCTTTTTCAAACCTTTCTATTATAATATTTCAAATATTATACTATTAATTCTTAAACCTTTGTCCCTTGCAAATTAAACCTTTTTCTTTTTCTTTTAATTTGTAAATCCTTTTGTCCCATGCAACTTTAAACTCTTGTCCATTTCTTTTAATCCTTTGTCCCTTGCAAATTAAACCTTTTTCTTTTTCTTTTAATTTGTAAATCCTTTTGTCTCATGCAACTTTAAACTTTTGTCCCAAGCTCTTAAACTCTCTTTATAATATTTAAATTTAAATAATTTAAATATTATAACCCTTTGCTTAAATATTCTCTTTGCTTTGCTTCATCTAAAATATATGCTTGCCTTGGATAATTGTCCATTTTGCTATACACTAAACCCATCTTTGACCTTAATGATATATTGTCCATCCTTAGAGTATTCCTGCCTTGAGTACCATGCACCTTTGACATCAATGACAACTCAATATTTCCAACACAAAGGAAGATAAGATGGAAGATTCAATAAAAGGAATTTTCTTGCACCTTGATGATGGTGTATGGTCCGTAGCAAATAGGTTTTATCTTCTTATGGGGTGACATAACTATACATTATATTCAACCTTGAATTGATGTGGGACCTAAAATTGGTCATAGTGTTGCTTGTATTTCTAATTTGTACTTTTTAGAGGTCATGGAGATGTTGATGGATGTGCTAAATCTATTTCAAAAATTATGTATCCTTTCCTTATTATTTTTGTTCATGAGATGAGTACTCTATGGGATGCATAACGAGATATACATTAGTGGGTTCTAAGGGTTAGAATCTAAAATATACATGAAATGGACTATGTTTGGTAGATCAATGTAGAGCTTGAGTGTATTCACATTATATGTAGGGGAGGATCTCATCCCATGTGCAAGGGTGCTTAGAATTGTACATTCCAAAAAGATGTACAGTAAATTGATTCACAACTTCTATTTGGCCATCAACATAAGGATCTTGAGAAAACTAAATTTATGACATTGTACCTTTTATAATTTCCAAATGTTTTGTTTGAACTCATGAGAAAACTAAATTTATGATATTGTATAGATACTAATTCCTTATTGGTATACAAAAATTCTAGAAAAAAATCATAATTAGTAAAATAGAGCATCAAGATAAAATCATTAAAAATACATTTATTTAATTTAGTGACCTTTTGTTTACCTTTAAGTTTGTATAGGACTTTGAATGTACTACATGGTACTTAAATATTGGTATCAACTTTGAGAATGATGAGTAAGCATTAGTGAGGATAATAATGCAAAATTTAAACTTAAACTCCAAATGTAAATTTACCTTCAATCAATTAATGGTATAGGTAAAATGGATTGGAGTTAGTCAAAATACTTTTATAGGTGATATTGTTCCTATCTTAATATAGTAGATCTATAAAATTAAATATATTATGTGATATTATAATAAAAAATTAACTTGGTTATATGCAATTGAATTAATTGTTATGATGAACTATATAAAGGTAAGGAAAATTGATAAAGAGATACTCATAGGTTGTATCCTGTCAAACCTTCAAAAATAATTTATTATTATTTTTACTAATAATTAATATAAATAATTACTCTTGATAATTATTTCATTTATTTCCTCCCTAAATAATAAAAAATAAGTTGTACTCATATTGGATATAAAAATAATTAAATTATAATAACTATATAAAATATTTATAACTATTTTAGATTCTAATTTTCGTGCTCAATCTAGTTTAGAAATCTAAATAATTATTCTGATTGATTCTTATCAATATTAAACATTTGATACCCTATATACAACCAATCCTCATTTTTATTGGTATTTAGATGTATCTATTTTAATTGGATTACATTTTTTATTCTTATGTTCAATCGTTTTAGCAAATGTAATTATTTTATTTGAACTACGAAGACAAAAATGGTTGTGTTTATAAGTCTTATCTTGGGTAGAGAATTACAAACCACATACAAACATGAAATTAAGAAATTTATTTTACTAGCATTGTCCTTAATTTTTTCTGTATGATACTAAATATTGAATTACTAGTTAGTTGATAACAAGTTTGAAATGCACTCATAGCTCTCTTAAAATTAAGATCATAAAAAGCTCTTGCTTTGATTTTTTTGATTAATACATAAAAAGTGTATGAAATGTATAAGTAATTATGAGACTAATCTAGAACACTACTTATCAAAGATATAATAAATTACTTTGGTAATGTAGGTTTATTACAAAAATAAATATCTATAACATATAAGTTTATAGATAAATATTTATTCTTTTCATATATTATCATAATTTTATTTTTTTGAAAAATAACCCATTTAGGTTTAATACTTTCTTGGACATGTGTTTCTATATGAAATCATAGGGTTTTTACATAGATCACTAATATTGTACAATGCATACTTTATAAGTTTTTATTGTGAATGATTTTGATTCACCCTACTAATTAGACAATTACTAACATTGATATGTGAACATGCAAATGGATCATACTATAATTGCATTAGCTTCAAACACATTGCTCAATTCAATATTGGTATCATTTTATGTTATTAATTAGTTATATTTTAAAGCATTTTATGCTATGATACACCATAGTTTCTCTCATTTTGTTAATTTATTTCTTTTGATATAGTATGATGTTAGCTAAGGTTGTCATTCTCAAATAAAATTATGGGTAACTTCTTCATAGAATTAAAGTTAGTTTTATGTGAAACATACTATGGCAATGGACTAACATATTTACCAAATCATTGGTAAAGGTGCATGTTGTCATCTCAAAATATCATGATCATCCATTATAGTCTTCAGATGCACACAATACTCATGCATCCTATAGAGAAACAACCAAAAGTATAGAGAAAATGGGATACAACTAAGAGGAAAACCTTAAGGATTTTCTAGAAGGTTATTTCCTTACAGGATGTGATCTTCAACGTCTAGCTTCCTAAACTACTCTTAAGCTACATGCATTCATCAAAGAAATAGGGTGGAGTGATAAAAGGAAAATAAAAGTCCTATGCTATGGAAGGCAATGCACTAAGATAAGAGATTCTCCTATGCACCAATGGGATGAATGAACGCTAGAAAGTGAACACTTTATTAGTCTATCACAAGCAGTCATACACATAGGATATACATAGGAACCAAGATAAAAATAGAAATAGTCACAACTTCATATATGTATACATCATAAATTTTCTTCCAAATATGTCAAGCCAAGAGGTATCAAATGCTATTAAAAAAATGACTTAGGGTTCAAGTATAAACTAAATAGATAAGAGAAAATGAAAGTAAAATTACATAAGGGGCCAAATATTAGGCATTTATTAGGTAAATTTATGATGCTTTGTAACAAAGAATACATTGTTATTTATAGGAAAATTTGAGGGAGCTCTTTTCCTCTAAAATTGTGTAGGATATTAAAAGTACCTCTTCCATTGTATGGAGAGCCATATCTACATTAATTTGTTGATCACCTCGATGTATCTAGATCTAGAATCATCAATGTTGAAGGTTTTTGGGCCTCTTGATGTGTAGTGTCTACTTAAATTGTAAATTAATCTTACTAGAAACTCTTAAAACTAGGACCTTTTGTAATTAATGTTGCTAGGATTGATGCTACTAGAACTATAAATTGCACCACTAGTTTCTTTAAAATTCCAACCACCTCCTTCGAATTTTGCACCCAAGTGATGAAGGCAGATTTGTAGGTTTGTTGATATGAAAGGAGGCATATTTAGAATATGCTTAGTACCCTTTTGTGTATAGTCTTTTATTTATTACACATAATAGTTTTAGTTAGTATAATTTTACATAAGAGCCATTTTGAAGTTTTGTTTTTGGTTCTTTCAATTCCTAGAAATTTGGTCCACACTCTTTTGCACTTGGTTCTAGCTTGGCTTTCTTTCACAATTTTGAATAGCTTGCCTCCCACTAGAACTACCTTACAATTTTTTTTTGGAAATATTGAGCATATTGAGTTGTCATTGATGTAAAAGGTGCATGATAATTGATGTCAAAGGTTCATAATACTCAGGGAAAATTTTTCTTTAAGGTTGTCAAGTTAAAATGATTGGAAAATTATTCAAGTGGAACAAGGCAAGGAAAAATATATTAAATAAAAATTTATAATATTTAAATTTCATATTTTAATATTATAATGGAAAAGGTTTAAGGTTGCTTGGATGAAAGTTTTAAAAATATTATAAAGGTTCAAGACTTAGGATAAATGATTTAAATAAAGGTTTAATGGCATGAGGACAAAGGTCTATAAAAGTCAAGGACCAAGGTTGGGACATAATTGTGCAATATTTAATCAAAATATTTAATTATTACAAGGCCATAAGAGTTAAAGTTATATTATTTAATTCAAATATTATAACCCAAATATTTGGGCACCAACGTTATTGAAGATATTTAAGTTCAATTTTTGAGCCGATGTGATATCTTCGTAAAATTTTTGAGAGCATATAAATTGGTGATTAATTACCTTTGATTTTGAATGATAGACCATAGGCAATAAGATTGAAAATATTGTTTACCCTGTGATTTCAAACGACAAAAATATTAGAATATTTGACAAAAAAAATTGAGGCAGGAACATTCATTGTTTATCTTGCCCACCTGAGGTTTGTTGGGCAAAAGGTCAAGGGGTCAAACATCGTTAATACCTATTTTTGATTCACTATTGAGAAGGGATAAGAAAGAAATATTTTTTATTGTATACACCCAATTTTTTATTCATCGGGGGTAGCCTAGTCGGTGGAAGGTTGTGCAGTTAGTGTTGCTTGGTAGGAGGTCACTATGTCGATTTCCATCATCACTGGTTTTATGGTTTTCGTGTTGGATAGTGTGCAAAACATGGTTTAAGAGATACATCACCCCATTTTGGTATCAACTATTGTGGTAGCATAGCTGGCCAAGGCACTTGGGAGAGTGTTGGTTGTTGTGAGGTTGGAGGGTCGATTCGCAGTAGTGATAGAGGTACTTAAATTTTTTTACAAAAATTATTTTTATTAAGGTTGAGAAATATATGAGGTGCATGTATTGATTTAAATTGTATTTTTGAAGTTGAGGAATAATAAGGGTTTTGGGTTTCTTTTCTTTGAATTTCTAGAAAGGAGTAATAAGGTGTGTATGAGATTTATTGTTATTTCATTGCTTTGAATTTCTAGAAAGAAGTAATAAGGTGTATATAAGATTTATTGTTATTTGCATTACTTTAAAATTATAGAAAGGAGTAATAAGGTGTATGTGATATTTATTGTTATCTTAGAAAGGAGAAATAAGGTATACTTATGATTATTGATATTTGTAATGTTGGCATATCATTGAAGGGAATAAAAGGATTTGTGTTATTATTGTAAGCCTTGATTGAGTACATTTTGACAAAAAAATATTATGAAAATATTTTGATACCTAATCAAGAAGAGAAAAAGGGATTTGCTAACCTGTTTTGAAGTGGGAAAAAGAATATTATTTTTGTTAAGATAGGTGTTGAGGGCACATCATCATCAAGGCAGTTTTAGAGGTATGGTATTTTTTATTCCTTTCTAAAGGTTGATGTTTGTTTGAAGGAAATATTTGTGATATCATATGGTGGAGGTATAAGGATTGATTTGATGTGCATTAGTGATTGATTGAAGTTGATAGTATTTGTGCATTACCTTGATTAAAGTTGGAAATATATGTGCTAGGGTTTGAGAACAAAGGTGTGCATTACTTTGGGTAAATCTGAAATGAAAGTGCAAAAATTATAGACTATATTGGCGAAGTAAAATTGTATGTTATTCATGTTTAGATTCGAGCATTGTTTGTATGCAATAATTGGAAATGTTATGAGCAAATTTGAGTAGGTTTATGAGCATATTTGAGTAGGTTTATGAGTATGTTTTATGATTATATTTGACCAGGTTTATGAGCAGATTTGTGAGCATATTTGAGCAGTTTTATGAGCAGGTTTGAGCAGAGTTGTGAATAGGGTTGAGCAGAGTTGTACACAGAGTTGAGTAGGTTTTGTAAATAGATAATATCAAAGGAGATTGGTGTTTCCTATGGATAGTGGTCCACGAACTTGAGCATAGGTGATTGGTGTCTCCTTTGGATTGGTGCCCATAAACATTGTAATAGGGAATTGGTTCCCAAGAGATTTGTTGAGAAAATTTATAAGAAATATTTTCTTTGTGGATGTATCCCACATTGGGTGAACCATGTTAAATTTGTGTCTCTTATGTGTGTGATGATTTGTGTATTATTTCATTATTACAATTGATAACATTGGATAGTACTACTTTGGAAAGAAAAGGAAAAAGCTATATCTTATATTTTTCACCCTCCCTCTCAGTATAAGCTTGTGTTCTTCAATTGGTATCAGATCAAGGTTTCTTCATGAAAGCCTAATGGCTTGAAGGAAGATCTTCAAGAACACACATGGCCACTAAAGTGATAGAATTTTCTCCTATGATTGAAATCAACAAAAGAGATCCAAAAAAATAAAAGGAAGGTTTGGTTGACATAGATAAGAAACTTACCATTAATCTTGCAGAATTAAAAAGGGAGAGAAATAATAATTCAATATTGAAAGCTAAACTTCAAGAGGATAAGAAAATAAAGATAATGTTTCTACAATATCTCACAAACTTAAAAGTGAAAGTTGAAGAAACAAAGAGAATTGAAGAAGTAATGATTCAACGATTAAAGGTCTCAGAGTTGGAATGCGAAAAATTGGAACATGAGGTTGTCTCTCTAAGAAAGGAAGTTGAAAAATATAAGAATAGGTCACAACAAAATATGAAGTTACAAAAGGAAGTATCAAGCTCAATAGGGATATCAAAGGAAGTAAGTAATAAAGAGCTCATGACTTATGCTGATGTATTAAAGAGTAAAAGCATCAAGGAGGATAAAAGCAAAGAATCATTATGGACGAAAGTCAATCATAGAAATGGTATGCAACCATATTATCCAAGGTAATCAAACAGGTTTCATGGTTATTTTTTTTCATGTAACAAATATGGCCATAAAGTTGTACATTGCATGGTCCATGTTAGAAATGATGTTGGTAGAAATTTTAATTCATTTGCACCTCTCATGGATAACAATATTATTTGATACAAATGTGATAATTTTGGGCACAAAGCTAAATGGTTTAAGATAGTATCTCCTGAACTTACTAAATCAAGAAAGAAGGAGAAAGATCAAACAACTTAGAAGGGATTATCCTTAAAAGTTTGGAAAAATAAGGAACAAGATAAAGAAAAATACATGCTAGTACAAATAGCTCTTCATGTGCAAAAGGAAGGAAATCAGTGGTACATTGATAGTGGTTGCTCAAGTCATATGACGGGTAAAAAAAAGTAAATGTCTCTCTCAAGAAAACAAATGGAGGAAAAGTGAAATTTGTTAATAATGCTTCCGTTCAAATTATTGGAAATGGGACTTTGAGCTTGGACAATGGAAGGTAAAAAAAAAATGTGTTGTATGTTGAAGGATTGAAGCACAATTTACTAAGTGTAAGTCAAATTTATGATCAATGGAACACAGTCACATTTCACCCAAATGGATGTGAGATTAGAAAGTCCAAGACAATAAAGCTTATTGCAGATGTCGGTAGAACCACAAACAATATCTATGTGTTGAGTGAGATAAAAGGAGATTTTTTTTATCACAAGAATGTTAGAGCTAGTTATGGTATAGAAGAATGGGTCATCTGAACTTTGAAAATATAGTAAAAATAATCAACAAATATGTATTTAGATATATGCCCAGGATAACAAAACCTTCAAACATGATTTGTGCACAATGTCGGTATGGCAAGCAAACAAGATCTAGTTTCAGATCATATGAATTTTCTTCATACAAGCCTTTGGAACTAGTTCATACTGATTTATGTGGTCCTACAAGGACAAAAAATTTACAAGGTGAGAGTTACTTCATGTTATTTATTGATGATTTCTCTAGAATAACTTGGGTAACATTCTTAAAATAAAAATCGAAAGCATTTAAAAAGTTCAAGGCATTCAAGGCACTAGTAGAACATAAAATATGTAGAAATATCAAATGTCTAAGATCAGATAAAGGAGGAGAATTCACTTTAGGTGAATTTGTAGAAATATGTGAACAACATGGAATTAAGAGACAATTCTTAGCAACAAGAACTCCACAAAAAAATGGAGTGGTTGAAAGAAAAATTAGAACAATTTAGGATATGGTCAGGGCTATGTTAAATGAGTCTAAGATTTTTGATGGGTTTTGGAAAGAGGTAATTCATACATCCATTTATATTATCAATAGAGCTCAAGTAAGAGAAAATCACCACAAAACCCCATATGATCTTTGGAAGAGAAGACCAACTATTGTAAAATACTTCAAAATTTTTGAAAGCAAATACTACATTAGAAGAGGAGAAAAATTTGGGTAAGTTTTATTCCAGGTGTGATGAGGGTATCTTCCTTGGATACTCCACTAAGAGTAAAGCCTATAGATGCTACAGTAAAAAATCACATACAATTGTGGAAAGTGCAAATATAAAAGTTGATGAAGAAATAAATCTAAGAGAACTAGCTCAAGAGATTGTTTATCAAGAAGGAGAAAGTTACAGAGAGGAAGAAGGAGAAGAAAATGATGAATATGCAATACAAATAAAACCACCTAAAACACCGTCTATGTGAAAAAGAATAATCCAAGAGATATAATTATTGGAAATCTATATGAGAGACAAACAAGGATGAAGATAATAGGAACATGTGAACAAGAAAATATTTTCTTACTATCTAAAGTTGAGCCCAAGGATTTAAATGAGACGAGTGAAGATAAATATTGGGTCAAGGTAATGAAAGAAGAGTTTGACCAAATAGAAAAAAGTGAGACTTGGTAACTTGTCCCACGTCCAAAAGATAATAATGTAATTGACAAGTGGATTTATAGAAATAAGTTGAAAGAAGATGGTCAGGTTATCAGAAACAAAGCAAGACTGATATGCAAAGGCTATGCACAAGTTAAAGGGATTGATTTTGAAGATAATTTTTCTCCTATTGCACGTCTTGAAGACATAAGGATGTTTTTGGCATTCTCAAGTTTCAAAAACTTCAAAGCATATCAAATGGATGTAAAATCAGATTTTCTTAATGGATACTTAGAGGAAGAGGTCTACATTGAGCAACCAAATGGTTTTAGTTTGACATATAAGCTAGATTACGTATGTAAATTAAAGAATGCTCTTTATGGACTAAAGCAAGCCCCTAGAGCTTGGTGCTCTAGGTTGGATAAGAATTTTCAAGAATAGGGTTTCAGAAAAGGTATAGTTGACAACAATATATACTTTAAAAATGAAGGAAATGACTTGTTGATTGTAGTAGTCTATGTGGATGATATCATATTTGGAGGCAGTAATGATAATATGTGTCAAAAATTTGCAAAGAGTATGCAAAATGAATTTGATATGTCAATGCTTGGAGATTTGTCTTTCTTTCTTGGCTTACAAATTTCACAATTAGATAGGGGTATATTTCTCTCTCAAACCAAGTATGTAAAAGAAATGATAAATTTTTTTAGGATGGAGGATTGCAATCCTGTAAGTACTCTCATGGTTACAAGATGCAAGTTAAGTAAATATGATGAGTCTCCTGAGGTAAATTAGACATTGTATAGATCCATGATTGGGAGTTTGTTGTATGTCACAACTACAAGGCCAAATATAATGCAAGTATTTGGAGTGGTGGAAATATTTCAAGCTGCACCAAAATAAATACATGTACAAGCAATGAAAGATACTATGAGTTTTGGACTATGGTACCCCAGGTGCAATAATTTCATTCTCACAACATATACAGATACACATTGGGAAGGTAGTGTTGATGACAGAAAAAGCACAAGTGGAGGAGCATTCTTTCTTGGAGATTTTTGATGGGTTTTGAAAAGAGATAATTCATACATCCATTTATATTATCAATAGAGCTCAAGTAAGAGAAAATCACCACAAAACCCCATATGATCTTTGGAAGAGAATACGAGCTATTGTAAAATACTTTAAATTTTTTAAAAGTAAATGCTACATTAGAAGAGAAAATAAAAAATTGGGTAAGTTTGATTCCAGGTGTGATGAGGGTATCTTCCTTAGATACTCCACTAAGAGTAAATCCTATAGATTCTACAATAAAAAATCACATACAATTGTGGAAAGTGCAAATATAAAAGTTGATGAAGAAATAGATTTAAGAGAACTAGCTCAAGAGATTATTTATCAAGAAGGAGAAAGTTACAGAGAGGAAGAAGGAGAAGAAACTGATGAAGATGCAATACAAATGGAACCACCTAAAACACCGTCTAAATATGTGAAAATAAATAATCCAAGAGGTCTCATTATTGGGAATCTAGATGAGAGACAAACAAGGAGGAAGATAATTGGAACATGTGAACAAGAAAATATTCCCTTACTATCTAAAGCTGAGCCCCAGGATTTAAATGAGGCAAGTGAAGATAAATATTGGGTCAAGGTAATGAAAGAAGAGTTATACCAAATGGAAAAGAGTGAGACTTGGGAACTTGTACCACGTCCAAAAGATAAGAATGTAATTGACAACAAGTGGATTTACAGAAATAAGTTGAAAGAAGATGGTCAGGTTATCAGAGACAAAGCAAGAATGATATGTAAAGGCTATGCACAAGTTAAAGGGATTGATTTTGAAGATAATTTTTCTCCTATTGCATGTATTGAAGACATAAGGATGTTTTTTTCCATTCTCAAGTTTCAAAAACTTCAAATCATATCAAATGGATGTAAAATCAGATTTTCTTAATGGATACTTAGAGAAAGAGGTCTACATTGAGCAACCAAATGGTTTTAGTTTGACATATTAGCTGGACTACGTATGTAAATTAAAGAAGGTTATTTATGGACTAAATAAAATTCCCTAGAGCTTGGTACTCTAGGTTAGATAAGAATCTTCAAGAACAGGGTTTCAAAAAAGGTATAGCTGACAATAATGTATACTTAATAAATAAAGGAAATGACTTGTTGATTGTAGTAGTCTATGTGGATGATATAATATTTGGCGGCAGTAATGATAAGATGTGTCAAAATTTTTCAAAGAGTATATAAAATGAATTTGAGATGTCAATGCTTGGAGAGTTGTCTTTCTTTCTTGGCTTGAAAATTTCACAATTAGATAGGGGTATATTTCTCTCTCAAACCAAGTATGTAAAAGAAATGTTGAAAAAATTTAGGATGGAGGATTGCAATCCTATAAGTACTCCCATGGTTACAAGATTTAAGTTAAGTAAATATGATGAGTCTCTTGAGGTAAATCATACATTGTATAGATCCATGATTGGGAGTTTGTTGTATGTCACAACTACAAGGTCAAATATAATGCAAGTAGTTGGAGTGGTGGCAAGATTTCAAGCTACACCAAAAGAAATACATGTACAAGCAGTTAAGAGAATATTGAAGTATTTGAAAGGTACTACGAGTTTTAGACTATGGTACCCCAGGTGCAATAATTTCACTCTCACAACATATACAAATACACATTGGGAAGGTAGTGTTGATGACAGAAAAAGCACAAGTGGAGGAGCATTATTTCTTGGAGTTTTTTTATGGTTTTTGGAAAGAGGTAATTCATACATCCATTTATATTATCAATAGAGCTCAAGTAAGATAAAATCACCACAAAATACCGTATTATATTTGGAAGAGAAGACCAGCTACTATAAAATACTTCAAAATTTTTAAAAGAAAATGCTACATTAGAAGAGAACAAAAAAATTGGGCAAGTTTGATTCCAGGTGTGATGAGGGTATCTTCCTTGGATACTCCACTAAGAGTAAATAGTATAGATGCTACAATAAAAAATCATATATAATTGTGGAAAGTGCAAATATAAATGTTGATGAAGAAATAGATCTAAGAGAACTAGCTCAAGAGATTGTTTATCAAGAAGGAGAAAGTTACAGAGAGGAAGAAGGAGAAGAAAATGATGAATATGCAATACAAATAAAACCACCTAAAACACCATCTAAGTATGTGAAAAATAATAATCCAAGAGATCTCATTATTGGGAATCTAGATGAGAGACAAACAAGGAGGAAGATAATAGGAACATGTGAACAAGAAAATATTTCTTTACTATCTAAAGTTGAGCCCAAGGATTTAAATGAGGCAAGTGAAGATAAATATTGGGTCAAGGCAATGAAAGAAGAGTTAGACCAAATAGAAAAGAGTGAGACTTGGGAACTTGTCCCACGTCCAAAAGATAAGAATGTAATTGACACCAAGTGGATTTACAAAAATATGTTGAAATAAGATGGTCAGGTTATCAAAAACAAAGCAAGACTGATATGCAAAGGCTATGCACAAGTTAAAGGGATTGATTTTGAAGATACTTTTTCTCCTATTGCATGTATTGAAGACATAAGGATGTTTTTGGTATTGTCAAGTTTCAAAAACTTCAAAGAATATCAAATGGATGTAAAATCAGATTTTCTTAATGTATAATTACAGGAAGAGGTCTACATTGAGCAACCAAATGGTTTTAGTTTGACATATAAGCTGGACTACGTATGTAAATTAAACAAGTATCTTTATGGACTAAATAAATCCCCTAGAGCTTGGTACTCCAGGTTGGATAAGAATATTCAAGAACAGGGTTTCAGAAAAGGTATAGCTGACAACAATATATACTTTAAAAATGAAGGAAATGACTTGTTGATTGTAGTAGCCTATGTGGATGATATCATATTTGGAGGCAGTAATGATAAGATGTATCAAAAATTTGCAAAGAGTATGCAAAATGAATTTGAGATGTCAATGCTTGGAGAGTTGTATTTCTTTCTTGGCTTGCAAATTTCACAATCATATAGAGGTATATTTCTCTCTCAAACCAAGTATGTAAAAGAAATGTTGAAAAAATTTAGGATGGAGGATTGCAATCCTGTAAGTACTCCCATGGTTACAAGATGTAAGTTAAGTAAATAGGATGAGTCTCCTGAGGTAAATAAAAAATTGTATAGATCCATGATTGGGAGTTTTTTGTGTGTCACAACTACAAGGCCAAATATAATGCAAGTAGTTGGAGTGGTGGCAAGATTTGAAGTTGCACCAAAAGAAACACATGTACAGGAAGTTAAGAGAATATTTAAGTATTTGAAAGGTACTATGAGTTTTGGACTATGGTACCCTAGGTGCAATAATTTCACTCTCACAACATATACAGATACACATTGGGAAGGAGTGTTGATGACATTAAAAGCACAAGTGGAGGAGCATTATTTCTTGGAGATTGTTTAGTCTCTTGGCTAAGTAAGAAACAAACATCAATATCCCTATCCACTGCAGAGGCAGAGTACATTGCAATAGTTGCTTGTTGTACATAGGTGTTATGGATGAAGCAGACCTTAAATGATTTCAAAATAGAGCATGATTATCCTATCTCCATAATTTATGGCAATACAAGTGCCATCAATATATCAAAGAATCCAATGATGCATTCAAGGACTAAGCACATTCCAATAAAATATTATTTTTTAAGAGATTAGGTGATAGATCAATAGGTTAAATTGGAATATGTTACTACAAAGGAACAAATTATTGATATATTCACCAAGCCACTTCCAAAGGAAACTTTTGAATATCTCAGAGGAAATTTGGGAGTATTTTTACTCCCATCCCAAAATTGATCACCTAAAGAAAGGAGGTGGTGAGGTGGCTATGCTAAGTGTCTTATATTTAGCCCCAAGGAGCCATTTTCCATTGATGTCAAAGGGGGAGAGAATTCAGTAAGGGGGAGCAACTTGTCAAGGGGAACAGTTTGGGTATCTAGTTGTAGTAAAAGATTTTTTTTTGAAGGGTTTCCATCAATGACAAAGGGGGAGATTGTTGGAAATATTGAGCATATTTATTTGTCATTGATGTTAAAGGTGCATGGTCATTGCTGTCAAAGTTTCATAATACTCAGGGTAGAAATTTTCTTCAAGGTTGTGAAGTTAAAAATATTGGAAAATAATTCAAGTGGAACAAGGCAAGGAAAAATCTATTAAATAAAGGTTTATAATATTTAAATTTCATATTTAAATATTATAAAGAGAAAAAGGTTTAAGGATTCTTGGACCAAATTTTTAAAAATATTATAAAGGTTCAAGGCTTGGGATAAATGATTTAAATGAATGTTTAATGACAGGAGGACAAAGGTCTATAAAAGACAAGGACCAAGGTTGGGACATAATTGTGCAATTTTAAATCAAAAGATTTAATTATTACAAGGCCCTAAGAGTTAAAGTAATAATAATTAATTAAAATATTTTAACCCAAAGATTTGGGCGCCAATGTTATGAAAGATATTTGAGTTCATTTTTTGAGCCGACGTGACATCTTCATAAAACTTTCAAGAGCATATAAATTGGTGATTAATTATATTTGATTTTTAACAATAAACCACACACAATAAGATTGAAAATATTGTTTACCTAGTGATTGCAAATGGTAGAAATATTAGAATATTTGACAGGAAAAATTGATGCAGGAACATTCATCGTTTATCTTACCCGCTTGAGGTTTGCTGGGCAGAAGGTCAAGGGGTTGAACCCCATTGACGTCGATTTTTTATTTACCATTGAGAAGGGATAAGAAAAATATAATTTTCATTGCATACACCTAAGGTTTCATTCACCAGGGGTAGCCTACCCAGTGGAATATTGTGTGCTTAGTGTTGCTTGGAAGGAGGTCACTGTGTCAATTTTTGTCATCACTGGTTTTGTGGTTTTTCATGTTGGATAGTGCACAAAATGTGGTTTAAGAGATACGTCACCCCCTTCTGGTCTTAGTCACTGTAGTAGCACAACTGGCCAAGGCACTTGGGAGAGTTTTGGTTGTTGTGAGTTTGCAGGTTCGATTCACAACAGTGATAGAGGTACTTAAATTTTTTGATGAAAATTGTTTTTATTAAGGTTAAGAAATATATGAGGTGCATGTATTGATTCAAATTGTATTTCACAAGTTGAGGAATAATAAGGGTTTTGGGTTTCATTGCTTTGAATTTTTAGAAAGGAGTAATAAGGTGTATATGATATTTATTGTTATTTCATTGCTTTGAATTTCTAGAAAGAAGTAATAAGGTGTTTTGAGACTTATTGTTATTTGTATTGCTTTGAATTTCTATAAAAGAGTAATACGGGGTATATGATATTTATTGTTATTTGTATTTTTACATATCTTAGAAAGGAGAAATAAGTTATACTTATGATTATTGATATTTGTAATGTTGGCATATCATTGAAGGGAATAAAAGGATTTGTGTTATTATTGTAAGCCTTGATTGATTACATTTTGACAAAATATTTATATGAGAAATATTTTGATACCTAATCAAGAAGAGAAAAAGAGATTTACTAACCTTTGTTGAAGTGGGAAAAATAATATTATTTTTGTTAAGACAGGTGTTGATGGAACATCATCATTAAGGAAGTTTTAGAGGTATGGTGTTTTTGATTCCTTTCTAAAGGTTGATGTTTGTTTGAAGAAAATATTTGTGATATCAAATGGTGGAGGTATAAGGATTTATTTGATGTGCATTAGTGATTGAGTGAAGTTGATAGTAATTGTGCATTACCTTGATTAAAGTTGGAAATATATGCACTAGGGTTTGAGAACAAAGGTGTGCATTACTTTGGGTAAATCTGAAATGAAAGTGCAAAAATTATAGATCAGATTTGTGAAGTAAAATTGTATATTGTTCATGTTTGGATTTGAGCATTGTTTGTATGCAAGAATTGGAAATGTTATGAGCAGATTTGAGTAGGTTTATGAGTAGGTTTTATGAGCATATTTGAGTAGGTTTATGAGTAGATTTGAGTAAATTTATGAGCAGGTTTTTATGAGCAGATTTGAGCAGAGTTGTGAGCATATTTGAGAGATTTTGTGAGCAGGTTTGAACAAAGTTGTGAACAGGGTTGAGTAGAGTTGTGAACAAATTTGAGCAGGTTTTATAAAAATATCATAGTAAAGGATATTGGTGTCTCCTGTGGATAGTGGTCCACAAACTTGAGCATAGGGGATTGATGTCTCCTTTGGGTTGGTGCCCATAAAAATTGTAATAGGGAATTGGTTCCCAAGATATTTGTTGAGAAAATTTATAAGAAATATTTTCTCCATGGACATAGCCCACATTGGGTGAACCACATTAAATATGTGTCTCTTATGTGTGTGATGATCTGTGTATTGTTTCATTATTGTAATTTATAACATTGGATAATAATACTTTGGAAAGAAAAGGAGGAAGTTATATCTTATACTGTTCACCCCCCCTCTCAGTATAAGCTTGTGTTCTTAAAATTTACTAAGATAAAACATTTGTCCAAATATAGTGAAAATCATTATAGTTTTGGTGAATTATACGGGTCTTCTACTTGATGAAGAATGAACCCAGGAACCATCACCTTATCCATAGGATATGGAGTCAAAATGTTGTGGGTTTAGATGTCATGACCCCACCCTTAGCGGAACTTTTATTTTGATGCATTTATGTTTTGTTATATTGCTTATGGATGGAATGACCGACTATATCAGTTTTATTATGCAAATTACTTGTTTCTTATGGAAAATATGAGATGTAAATCCTTTGTGGTATGTAGGATAATTCCATGTTTAGATCTTAGAAACATGCATTATGTATGAGAACATGATGCTGCTAATGAAAAGTGCACTTTTGTAGGAACAGGTTCCTTTACGGTGGCAGAAAGAGTAACCACAGAGAAAATACTACCTTGGGGAAATAATGTGATGGGTTAATTGTTAAAAATTATGGGGAGGCAACACGAATGAATACCCCTTTTCATGAATATGCATATCATGAAATTGCTTAGTTGCATTTGTGTGTTATATAGTGTTTTATTATAATGAAATATTATAAGGTAAAAGAACAATTGTTGGTTAATAGTTTTCTTTAATGAAATATTATAAGGTAAATGAACAATTTTTGGTTGATATTATTACCATAGTGTATAATAAAGAAAGAACAACAAAGAACAAAGAATAGTTTTAAAACAATTTCTCTTTTATTGTTTCGGTATGTGCTTTACTCCTAACTATTTTAGAACTCATAGTATTAATTGTAAGAATGTGGAAAATTGGTAATGGTGTGCTCGTTGGATTCCTTGTGGAGAAAT
Source organism: Wollemia nobilis (assembly GCA_028583015.1). NCBI lineage: Eukaryota > Viridiplantae > Streptophyta > Pinopsida > Araucariales > Araucariaceae > Wollemia > Wollemia nobilis. The sequence goes on from JAQPPZ010001683.1 coordinate 2,418,632, forward strand.
GCAATGGAGTGGGTTGTTAAGGAACATTGGAAGTTAATGCATGAGAGTTAGGCTGGAGTGGGTACACCAAAGTAAAATAGGAGTGAAGGAAAGCAATCGGGAGGATTGGCATGAAAAAAGTATTTGTTGGATTGTGTAGGGGTTTTGGAAGACTGGTTTTGCACAACATATGCATGAAGACATCGAGCGAGTGATTTTAGTAAGTAAAGAAAACATTGTATCTTGTTGCACTAAAGCTTCTAATGAATTCATGATTAGGAAATGTGTTTATGTGAGATCAACTGTGGTTAGGATATAACATTGATAGTCAATTAAATGAAAGAGAAAGACTATGTTTTATACCTTGTATGTTGATAGAAAATACATCCAACAGTTTACTCTTATTTTATAGGAGCATTTTGTGTTTCATAACTTCTAGTGGTACCATACGAATGTACCTAGTAAACCCTATTAGTAAGTACATCCTACCTAGTATCCAGTAGTGAACTTGGTATCATTGTTGGGTGTTGGAATCCATGTTATGGTTGCTAGGAGAAGGAACTAATGTTTGATGTTCGTTGGATAGTGTTTCTAATGATCCCCTCACTGTAGCAACCGATAGTGGGTAACAACGTTAGTGTGGGATTTGGAATAGTGGAGGCATTAAGTATATCTCTTTTTATTTGTTCATGTTCTATCATTTCCATGAATGGTTTGGTAATATTAGCAGATAGGACAAAAGATACATGGTAATGCTCGGGTTCTATTTTTTTTAGTAGGTAGAATTGAAAAAAATCATAAAGGCTAGGTTTGTCTATGAATTCTTGAAGAATGGTAATTGCTTAGTCATTTGAAAAGAGAACGATTGCCTTCTGTTGCATTTGATTATACCTAAAACTCTATGTCTGTAAGGAATGTGTATAATGAATGCATGTTTTATCATTGTTGTTGATAGAATAAAAGGAGACGATTGAATTGGAATTCACTCCTTGATTTTGAATGATTATATTGGCAATGCTCAGTTTCTATTTTTGTTGAGTAGCTAGAATTGAAATAAATCATAAAGGCTAGGTTTTTCTATGAATACTCAAAGAATTATAATTTCTTAGACATTTGAAAAGAGGATGATTACCTTCTATTGCATTTGATTATATTTGGAATTCTATTTTTGAAAAAAATGTGTATAGTGATTACATTGTTTTATCATTGTTGTTGATAAAATTGAAAGAGATCTGATCATTGAATTTGAATTATTATTTGAGAATATAAAAAAGAATAGATAAAATTTGAGATTCAGTATAAATGCATGATGGACATTCTTGAAAAAATAAGGAGCCATCTACGATCCCTATTTATAAGGAAATATTTTCTCAGTTGTTGTTAATGAATTACAGTCAAAGTGTACTATGGGCATCGGTATGGTTACAACCGCATGTGCAACTTGAGTTTATTTCAATAAGGCTCTATGTAATGGCACGAACATGGGATGACCTTAGCTATGGAGGGAGTTAATATCTATGAGGAGAGATTGGTGCTTGATGATAGCAAGCTGGAAGACGAATTGGTCCTATTCAAATGGTAGATGGTAGTTGAATTTCGATTGCCATAATATAACTCTTCTATAGAGAGATTCATATCATGGATGAATATGTTGTATATACATCTCTATGGGTTGTCTATTGATGCACTGTCAGTAATGTTGAATTGGAATCCTTTGCATTGATTGGATAGTTCTCGAACAATTTTAGAATTATAAACAAGATCATGTCATATTAAGCTTAACATGGCCACGATGTAATGATGTGTATATGTTATGCTGGTGTTTGATTTATTATCTCCAAGATCATCAAGGCCATGTTAATCTTGCAAAAATGGCAAGTGATTTCGATGGATTTCATTGTAGGGCTGTCTAAGACCAAGTTCTAGCATGATGCAATCCTACTAGTGGTCGACAAACTGAACAAGACTGTGCACTTTATACTTGGGAGAACCAAGGATAATGCCATGATTGTGGCTAATAGATTTGTCAAAGAAATATTTTGGCTCCATGGATTTCCATAGGTAATTATATTAGATAGGGACTCGATATTCACATCTGATTTTTGGTAAGCCTTACACCAAGCCATTGGCACTAGGTTGAACATCAATTTAGATTATCACCCAGAAAATAATGCAAAAATTGAAAGAGTGAACCAAGTATTAGAGGTCATGCTTCGCATGTACTGTATGGATCTGAAAACCCACTGGAAGGATTACTTACATCTAGTAGAATTTACCTACAATAATGGTCATCATTCGATATTAGGCATGACCCCGTTCAAATATTTGTATGGAAGAAGATGTAGGACACCATTGTATTCGGATAATCTAGAATATTGGATTGCACTTGGAATAGACATGGTCAAAGAAATGGAGCAACAATTAAAGGTGACCAAAGAAATATTGAAGGAAGCTATAGATTATCAAAAAATTTATGTCAATCTTAAGAGATCATCCAGAGAGTTTGTTTTTAGTGATAGAGTGTTCTTGAGGGTGAGACTGAAGAAAAGTGTGTTCAAGTCCACAAAGCTTAATCCTTGTTTTGTAGGACCCTTTGAAATCATATAAAAGATCAGTCCTGTGGCATACCAGCTTGCATTACCACCTAATATATCCATGATTCACAACATCTTTCATGTTTACTTGCTTAAGAAATATGTTGTTAACCCTGAGCATGTGTGGGATTTTTCTATTTTGTAGATGACAAATCCCGGGGCTATAGAGGTTTGACCAATAAATATCCTTGAGTTTCGATCCAAATCGATGAGGAAAGGAACCTTGGAGCAATGCAAGGTCTAATGGGATCATTATTATGAAAGAAATGCTACTTGGGAGAAAGTAGTAGACATGCAAAAATATTTTCCATTTTTGTTTGAGGATGCAATGTAAATATTGCCTTAATGTTTATGCTATTATGATACATAGAGGAATGTGTTAAGTCTAAGGGGGGGAGGATTTCATTATTCCACCCTTGGCAGACCTTCTATTTTGATGGATTTATGTTTTGTTATATTGCTTATGGATGGAATGACTAACTATATCATTTTTATTATGCAAATTACTTGTTTCTTATGGAAAATATGAGATGTGAATCCTTTGTGGGATGTAGGATAATTCCATGTTTGGATCTAAGAAACATGCATTTTATGTGAGAACATGATGTTGCTAATGAAAAGTGCACTTTTGCAAGAATAGGTTCCTTTACGATGGTAGAAAGAGTAACCATTGAGAAAATAATACCTTGGGGAAATTATGTGATGGGTTAATTATAAAAAATTATGGGGAGGCAACATGAATGAATGCCCCTTTTCATGAAGATGCATATCATGAAATTGCTTAGTTGCATTTGTGTGTTATAGTAGTTTCTTATAATGAAATATTATAAGGTAAAAGAACAATTGTTGGTTAATAGTTTTCTTATAATGAAATATTATAAGGTAAAATAACAATTGTTGGTTGATATTATTACCATAGTGGATAATAAGGAAAGAACAACAAAGAACAAAGTGTTGTCTCGGTATGTGCTTTACTCCTGACTATTTTAGAACTCATAGTATTAATTGTAAGAACGTGGAAAACTAGTAATGGTGTGCTCGTTGGATTCCTTTTTGAGAAATGTAGTGGAATGGGTTGTTAAGGAACGTTGGAAGTTAATTCATGGGAGTTAGGCTGGAGTGGGTACATCGGAGGAAAAGAGGAGTGAAGTAAAGCAATCAGGAGGATTGGTATGGAAAAAGCATTTGCTATATTATGGAAGGGCTCTGGAAGACTGGTTTTGCGTAGCATAGACATGAATACATCGAGTGATCGATTTTAGTAAGTAAAGAAAACATTGTATCTTGATCCACTAAAGCTTCTAAAGAATTCATTATTAGGAAATATGTTTATGTGAGATCAACTATGGTTAGGATATAACGCTAACATTCATTTAAATGAAAGATACATAATGTGTTTTATACCTTGTATGTTGATAGAAAACACATCCAATAATTTACTCTCATGATATAAATAATGTGTTCTATAACTTTCAATGCTGCCATATGAATGTACCCATTAAACCCTATTAGTAAATACGTCCTGCCTAGTCTCCAATAGTGAACTTGGTATTTTTGTTGGGTGTTGGACTCCATGTTATGCTTGCTGGGCGAAGGAAATAATGATTGATGTTAATTGGGCAGTGTTTCTAATGATCCCCTCACTATAGCAACCAATAGTGGGTAACAACGTTAGTGTAGGATTTGGAATAGTGAAGGTATTAATTATATCTCTTTTTATTTGTTCATGTTCTATCATTGCAGTGAATGGTTTGGTAATATTAGAATATAGGAAAAAATATACTTGGTAATGCTCGGGTTCTATTTTTTTTGAGTAGCTAGAATTGAAACAAATCATAAAGGCTAGGTTTATCTATGAATTCCTAAAGAATGGTAATTGCTTAGTCGTTTGAAAAGAGAACAATTACCTTCTATTGCATTTGATTATACCTAAAACTCTATGTCTGTAAGGAATGTGTATAATGAATGCATTTTTTATCATTGTTGTTGATAGAATAAAAGGAGATAATTGAATTGGAATTTGCTCCTTGATTTTGAATGATTATATTGGAAATGCTCAATTTCTATTTTTGTTGAGTAGCTAGAATTGAAACAAATCATAAAGGCTAGGTTTGTTTGTGAATTATTGAAGAATGGTAATTTATTAGACGTTTGAAAAGAGAAAAATTACCTTCTATTGCATTTTATTATATCTAGAATTCTATTTTTGAAAGAAATGTGTATAATGAATGCATTGTTTTATCATTGTTGTTGATAAAATTTAAAGAGATTCGTTCATTGATTTTGAATGATTATTTGAGAATATTAGAAAGAATATATAGAATTTGAGATTCAATATGAATGCATGATGGGCATTCTTGAAAAATTAAGGAGCCATCTCTGATCCTCGTTTATAAGGTAATATTTTCTCGGTTGGTGCTGATGAACTATGATTGAAGTGTACTATCGATGTCGATATGGTTACAACCGCATGTGTAGCTTGAGTCTATTTCAATGAGGCTCTATGTAATGGCATGAATATGGGGATGAAATCAACTATGGAGGTATTTAATCTCTATGCGAAGAAATTGGTGCTCATTGATCGCTAGCTAGAAGATGAACTAGTCCTATTCAAATGGTAGATGGTAATTAAAATTTTAATACCATAATGTAACTCTTCTATAGAGAGAGTCATCTCATGGATGAATATTTTGTATATACATCTCTATGGGTTGTCTATTGATGCACTACCAGTAATGTTGACTTGGAATCCTTTGCATTGATTGGATAGTTTTCGAACAATTTTAGAATGATAAACAAGATCATGTCATTTTGAGCTTAACTTGGCCATAGTGTAATGATGTGTATATGTTATGTTGGTGTTTGGTTTATTATCTCAGAGATCGATTTTTGAGCATTCGCGGGTGACATATGGGTTTTACCTAGAATCACCAAAACTTAGCTTGATTAGTTAATTCATTTAATTTAATCCTTAGAAGCTTGAGTTATGGGGTTACACCCGAGATTATCGATGTGTTATGTAGGAATAATTGTTATAACCTTTACCCTGTAATTGAATAGGGACAATTGGTTATAAGGCGCATTCGGATGACATCTATTATCAATGGATATCCACTACTCACTAATTAGAGATGAATTGTGGATCGGTTGATTATTTAGTTAAAAGGATATATCTTTAAAATGGGAAGATATAATGAAGAAATTTCCTAACTCATTCTCGTGTAACTAATATCACTAATGAGTATAGTTTTTGGGAATGGAAACTAGTGGGAGTTCGACTATCTCTTTTTTAGATACTGGGTAAGGGATCCTTTTGGGAAAAGAGTTGGTCAATTTGATGTAGACGATGCTTAGTACTCCTACACTAAAGGAATTGTGTAGAGAGTAGTGATTAGTGCATTTCCACAGAACTCTTACACTAAAATACTTGTGAAAAAGAGTAGAGAACTATGTCCATAGATCTCTTACATTAAAAGACTTGCATAAAAAGAAAAGACTAGTGTCCTAGAACTCTTGAACTAAAGGACTTGTGCAAGGGTAAATACTAGGGCTTTTCCTTTCAATGGAATGGAAGGAGAACCAACTATCTTGCAAGGGATTCAAGGTAGTCGTAGTGGAAAATAATTGCACCAATACTTCTCACAAATAGACATGTGGAGAAGTAGGGATGGATGCATACTTAGGCTTCTCGTGACTCATAGATGAGGGTCTTGAGTTAATCATCTCTAGAAAAGGATTACTAGAGTCTAGGTCTATCTTTCATTGGAGAAAGAACTCAGTCAACTCTTATGAATTTATAGTAGTTCAAAAAAAATATTGGGTTGATTTAGGGTAAACTAGGTTTGGGAATTTTGGGTGATGACATTAGAAATGAAGTGAGGTTATTGAATTTTACTCATAAATGTTTGAACCTCTTTCCACAAATCCTTTGAAGGTAAATTTAACATTTATGAGTAGGATATATATCTTTTAAAACTACCAATAATCATCTTGAGAAATATGAGTAGCCTTTACCCATGACCTCTTGAATATGCAAATTTTGTTTCATTGCTCAAGTCACTTTATGTAAAATGGAAGAGTTTAGTGATATATCAACATTTTCTATTGCTTAAAAAATTGCCAAAATTATTGTTTTGGAAGGATCCAGCCATCCAGATTCTAAGGAGGAAAAAGGATCCCTTAAACCAAAGAGGTAATGTGCCTCTTCCAATATTCTGCTAATATATCAAAAGAATCAACCTAAGATTTACATTGGCATATTGTGTGTTCTACTTCAAGAACTTCCATTATTAGGAAGACTTCCACTTCATGACTAAAAACTCCTATGGCCTCCCATTGTTAATTGGTTAGGTAAGTTATCCAAACATTGTACGCTTGCACTTTGGTGAGATTAAAACTGAGTTTTGTCAAAACATGCTCCACTATCTTACTAACGTTAGAGTTTTAGGAGGTAATCATCGTAGTGAACTCAAATACTAGGTCCAAATCACTAGTTGTTTTGACATCCTCATCCTAATGAACCTGACTCCCCTCAAACATTTGTTCTATGCCACCCATCCTTCGTTCTAGCTTAGAATTTTTTTCTTTTATTCCTTTTTATCCTTCTTTAAGGACTTTGACTCCTCCAATTACATCATACATTGGGTCATCTAAAACTTCATTGCCTAAACCTTTGCATGAGAAGCTTTGAACATATGATTACCCTTTTCTAGATCCTTCTCCTTGGCTAGATTCCTCATGTGAGTTTGGTATTAATGACTTACAAATTTATTTGCCTACTTTAAAATTTTAATTTTCTTAGGCCAAGTATACTTAAGCCTTAATTTCACCATATCCATAAATGATGAGTGGTGGAAAGGTGGAGAGAGTGGAATAGATAGGGGCGATGACAAGAATGACATTTAAATATGGTGTCATTGAAGTAGAAGTGGTGTAATTTTTAATTTATAAGGTTTGGCCACCTCCTTCAGTGCTAGGATAGTGGTTTTGGGAACTATCATTGGATATGGTAGAGGGGTGACTTGAGGCATAGTTTTGCTCATTTGTTTTTCTATTTATGATTTCAATTTGGTGATAAACCTTCATATTCTTGGAGGAGTTTCAACCTACTTGACTTCCCCTCATTTGTCTTTCTTTTTGTGGGTTTGGATTGAGATGAGGCAACTATATCCAAAGGCATTGAAGCAGAAATCGTGGTAGATCACCTTTATATTTGGTGGCGAGTCCAAGAGGATACATACACAAAACTATTGAGATTATTTTAGTCTTGTTAAATTATGTGACTGCATGCTCACATCTTCTCCATCAATTTCCTTTATGGAGTTATCAACTTCTTTAGGGTGCTCCTCATTATAACACCTACTGAATGTTTCATTATCCTCTAGCTTCCCATAGGGAAATTGGATATCACTAATATCCTAGTGATTTTGCACTAGGCCTTGATCTTGTTGTCACTCCATCCTAAGTCTTAAAAATACTTTTTGTTTCTAGAGTTGATTAAAGACTTAGGATTCACATCATAATTTTTATCATAGCAGGCTTGATATAGTTTTTTGTGGGGTTCAAGTGATAAGAAACATACCTTTTAGAATGGTGGATGGGTTTCCTCTTTTGCACTTTTTTTATTCAATTGGAGGTCTAATATGATGGGAATTTATTTTGGATCCTTTCATGCATGTCATTCATGCAACAGATTTCCCTTATGGGTCATGATTCCTAGCATCATCTAAAATATTTAGTCCTAGATCTTATATTTTAACCTTTACAATTAGGGTTGCCTTCCTTCACAATAGAGATACATCATAAAGGTATATGTGGGGTTTGTAAAAACGTACCTTGCTCTATCCAATCCCATAGGCAACATCAATAACATACAATTATTTCAACATTTATAGAAGATCAATATCTTTGTTGTATAACTTGGTAGTAGGTAGACTAGCTTGTTGAACTTGCAGAGATAGATAATCATGCCATCTTCAAGGAAATACCAATCCCCTCTAAATTGGAAATATATATCTTTCATGCTATTTTCTAAAATGCATCAATATTTTGCTCCTTTAATCATGCTTAGGGTTGGTGCCAAGAATTTATTTGCAAAGGCATAGTAGGAGGAGGTATGACAAAGGACCCCCATTTAGTAAGAGATGGGTTGAATTTGGCCATCTTCACCTCCAATATTCAATTTAAATGGGTATACATATAGGTATTTTGAAAAACAAATACACCAAGAATGAACAATACCTGAATGTGTGGATCTCTCTAAGCTTATATAGTCATTTATGAATTTGGTGGACTATAAATTTATTATAGTCAAGTATCAACATTCTATCCTTTGAGATGAAATTCTACATGTGGAGGATACCCAACTCTTATAATACCTTCTTGTCCTCATTAACACTAAAAAGGAATTATGCCATGCTTAAAGTATTTTTGGAATTATTATTGAAGGTTTGTTAGCTTAAGGGAGTTTTGGCATGGATATTTCTATATTTTAAGGCTCAAAGTTAAAGAAAGCTAGCTTGAAGTAAATTTTTGCATAGTATCCATTGGTAATTTCTAAATTTAGCCTTAGTTTGTTAGGCACCATTAGCATTTCTTGCATAGCCTACCCTAAAAACCAACCTAAAGTGGCTATCATTGGCCTTGGCCTCTCTATGGTGAGGTTCATAATGTGAAGCACATGCCTCCACCAACTTGTAACAATAATACACCTAACTAGATATTGAGCTAGAAAATTGGTCTAAATCCCTGTAGAGAAGAACTCATCCTCACTATTGAGTTTTCTCTAGTAGGCACATTCTCTTAAATGTTTTGTGTTTGTCAACAACTTTGGATTTACCTCTTTTTTAATCACATACTTGATATGCCTTAGAGGATATATTTTCTTGGCATGGGTGTAGGTGTATCTCTTGGAAGTAGAGTGATTTGTTGAGGTTGATTTTGAAGATGAAGTATTAGCCACACTTATTCTTCTAGACTCCATGGTTTCCTACAATCATTTAGAATTTCAAAACTTCTCTACCTTTTACTTCTGCCAACAACCTTCATGCTTTAGATCTATTAGATATTTCAACTGTTTATGGCATAATGAAGAACACTTGAGGAAGGGAGGGGTATTAGTAGGCTTTGTGTTATCTCCACTATAATTTATGCACATGCATGGAACTTCCATTTCTATGGTTGGTAGGAATTACTATGATATTTTCTAGGCTATGGTCTCATTGGTTTGTGTGCATCCTTTTGTGATTAGCTAATTTTAAATTTACAACCATAACACCATTATCCTTTAATGCCATGCTAATGAAGCTTTTCATCCTATCTACTAGAATTTTGATCAGATGGTTTGGAGTTACTTTCCCAAGGGTCTATATCTAAGGGATTTACCCCATAAACTATGGTGGATCTAGGAAGACCAAATAGTCTAATTACCCACATGAATCTCTCCTCAACAATGTTGAATTTGGAGGGCCTTAATTTTTTTCTTTAATTTTTGCACAAATCTACCTTTATTTCCAAAAATGGTTATAGGAGTGCATTAATTATATGGACTTGGGAAATAGAATTTATATCATAAGGTTTTCATGATGGACCCTCATTATGAACTTATGGGTTCAAATTTACCTGCAATGCTTAGTAATCATGGAAGATCCTTCATACCTGCATTACTAGTGAGACTTGAGCTTATATATCCTAAAAAAACTTCCTTAAATATGTGAAGCTCTCCTAATATATTTATAATAAAGAGGATCCATATTGAGGATCCTTATTAGCACTATAAAATTTCTTTCTTACCTAAGGCTTGACACTAGATAAGCTTCCAAAGGCTGGTAGCAATGTAATATTTTTGCTGAAGCTCTCTTGGGGCCATAAACCATATGCAACAACCTCACCACCACCAATAAATTTTTAGTATGCAAGATACACTTAAGAAGGTGATAGATGGTTGCACTTAGTTGTTTCCTAAGAGAACTCAGGTGGTGGTATTATAGTATTATGTAAGTTCCATGGCTTTGTAGACTACCTACAAAGTGATAAAGCATGAGTTCATAGGTCAAGCTTTGTGAAAGGATTTCGTTACCAACCTAAAATTTGTATCCCATTTAACTATGTTTGAATGCGGTATGTTCTTATGCATCTTATGTAACCTTCACCAAATCCCATCCTACAAAATTTATTTTTTGGCACATAGAATCCATTTTTTTTTATACATAACCCAGGTGAGATTAAATTTAGCTAATGAATTTTGGCTTAAAAATCCTATTGGAATTTGAATCCCAATTTTTTTCTACCCATTGATCCTTCAATTCATTAGGAATGAAGAAATGCATCTCATCATGGACAATTTTAATCCATACTACTCCTCCTCAACTATAAAAATCTAGTTAGTGCTTGGCTTAGTTATGTGTAGATGTTCAACATGATGTATGCAGAGAGGTTTTTATGGAATTTTGGTCCCAGTACCATATCAATTATTCATGACCATAAGTATCCAATCTAGATATAAATAGCCCCCTAATTTAGTAGTGAAGTCCTTAGATAAGCAAATGCTAAATGAAGTTGGAAGATCAATCACTTCTATGTCTTATAATATTGTGAGGTTCAAACAAGCATACAATGTGAGCAAAATATTTTTGGCTACCACCAATATTTGAATTAAGGTTTCATCTAACTGCACCACAATTTTATTAATAGGTGATTATCCATTTCAAGTGTATAAATCATCCCACTTGGAATTACTAAAGTACTTGACCCAAAATCTATCATGCAATTGTGAATTATTTTATCTCCATAGACCAAGTTCAAGTAAAAGACCATAAATTTGACTTGGATATCTTTTAGATCAAATATTTATAAGATCATCAATGCTTTTTGTTGTCTTGGTCCATTTTGTTCCCCCAAGGCTTTCTTAAGGTGTTATTTTTTCTTAGGAATGGATAAAACATCCCATCGAGGCATGACCATGGTGGACCTTTTCAAATGATCAACCATGTTATACGATCTAAGAGGTTGAGTCTTTTGAATGACACTTAGTAGTTTATATGGTCTAGGCTCCTCGGAAACTAATTAAGGAATTTTAGTAGGTCCAAGCATGAGTGAGTGCTACCTTGGGAATTTTGGAATATTTTTTTAGTAGCCATCAAGATTTTTCATGTGTTTGAAATCAATAGGGCTATGGTGGAAACATCCCTTCTTGGACCAATTGACCTACTTTACTTATCTTGGGTTGCTTAGTTGCTCTTTTCTTTCTCATCTATTGCATTCTATTTAGAATTTATCATATAGTTTAGTTGAACTTATGGCTTGTTGGATGTTAAGGTACCCACTCCATCAGATATAATATATACCTCCTCCTCATCCTATGTGATTAGACTTTGATCAGAATGAGCAAATCTTGAATTAAGGACTAATGGGGTAGGGAAAGGTTGGATTTGTCCTTATACTTTTTCCTCTAAATGATATTTAGATGCTTAGATAGAAACTATTTCATTTTGCACTGCTATAAACTATTGAGAGTTCCCCCTATAATAGGTATTGGGAGGGTAGTCATTTGGGTATGGGTAATACCAAGTAGGAGGGTCCTCCACATAAATAATTTGCATGGGGGTTATATCTCTAGTGGATTAAGGGTTATGCATAAGGAGTCATACCTAAAATATATTTGTAAAAATAGGGTGAATCAGTTTCAAAATCAAGGTAAATCATGTCCAAACTCATGTAGGAGACATGACAAATTGCCTTTATTTTCATCAAAAATTATAACTTTGTGGTGAATTTTATAGTTTTTATGATCGATTCCATATAATATTTGATAGAATCCTAACTATAGATATTTATGCATTGATGGCTATAGAAATCTATTCTTGATGATAGAAATTCAACTACCGACTAAAAAACACTAAGTTGATAGCACCTTGACAATAGGTTCCAGCATAGTCTTTGACTGACGAACGATTGTAGCATAGTCTCTAACTAACGATCGGTTGTAGCATAGTATTTGATTGACAATTGATTTTAGTTGAGGGCTTGACTAACGATTGATTATGGGAGAGAGTTTGATTGATGATCAATTGTAACAGAGGGTTTGACTAATGATCGATTATAAGAGAGGGTTTGAATAATGATCAATTTTAGGAAAGGGTTTGATTGATGATCGATTGGAGTAGAGGATTTAACTAACAATAGGTTATAATAGAGGGTTTGAATAACGATCGATTGCAGTAGAGGGTTCAACTAACGATTGATTATAGTAGAGGTTTTGAATGATGATCAATTGAAGTATATGATTTGATTGATGATCAGTAATAGCAAAGGGTTTTACTAATGATTGGTTGTAATAGAGGGCTCAAATGATGATTAGTTGTAAGAAGCCACATGTCAAAAGATCTATAGTATCACCTATATAGCTCCAATGAAATGTTACCACATGTCAAAGTTGCATTTAATTTTGGCATGTAGATGCCTATAAAAAGGCATCAACCATCATTTTTAGTCTTTTTCTTATATACAACACATCAGAGCTAAGCAGAAACCATCGTACACCTTTGAAATTTGTACCTTGCATCCTATGCCCTGATCCCTCGAACCTTACCCTATTTTTTGACAAATATAGCAATGGCAACCTCTTCCACCCCTATTCCTTCTAAAATTTATTTCAAAAACCTTGTGTGCCCCCTTATTTCTGAAATATTAACCACATCAGGATATGATATGTCATGGGTCAATGACTCTGGTCTTTAGTATTTAGTATTAATATCGTAGTATAAAATAAACAACAAATTATTGCTAAATATTATTGATGCATATGACAATGATTTAGTGACTATCAATCTCATAATCAACAACAAGAATCTCAAATTTTCTGTCAAACCCTCAGACATCAAGAGATTGATAGGTTTGCCACACAAGGATGGTGATCCCATCACTCCAAAGTTCATTTTAAGTGACGAAGACAAAGTATACCTAGAGACCAACTACAAAGTCTCTTCAGATTTTTTGTCAGGTATAACTCTCCATATTTCTAGTCTTGTTTAAAGTTGAAATTTTGGGTTTCTCAAGTACTAATTTTTTTTTCAGTTTTTGCTTCTAAGTCTAGAAGGGGCTTGAATTTATCATCTGTCCAAATAGCAGAAAAGGGTTGAATATATATATTCAAGACAAGTTTCTTCGAGTGTGTATCAAATTCTTCCAAGAAAGACTTGTTCTACAAGGAATATTGACAAACATTCCATTCTAGGCATTGGCATATTTGGTTTGGTGTCTTGCCCACCAAAAATTCGACTGGTGTACCTATGTTTTACAATGCATCAGAATAGATCTACACAACGTCCAAATGAACACTACTACAATAGTCTCCACATGCAATTATATACTTTTGTTTTATTATAAATCTTATTATAATGTATATAATACTATAGTACCAACCTCGTTGCACCCAGACCTAGCAAATGTTGGCATGATAGTCGAACAGGTGCAGGTAAAATTATATTTTTTGACAAAGTAATAATTTTTATATTCAAGTACTTTTTTCTTTTTATTTTTTCAATTTTGTACCTAAATGCAAAGAAGGGCATCCTCTTCCTCTACAAAATGAGATGTTGCATTAAGGGGTCATAAGCTAGAAGCCACTGGAGATTCTGACACATAGTCAAAATCAACACCATTACAGAGAAGACCTACAAAATATTTGAGGTCTTCTACTTCTCCTATTTCTCATCCACCTCTACCTACACATCATGTGCAAAGTGATGTTGAAGTTAGTGAGGCCATGCCCACTACATGTAAGCTTACTATTTTGAGTTTTAATTCATGTATTCATTTAGTTAAAATTATAATCAATCATTTTTATTGAATTTTTTATATGTTTTCAAAGCTACACCACACCAACATGCCATTACACGGTGTAGCTACCCAATAGATCTCATATTCATTCTATAAGTGTAATTCATTTAAATTAATATATATTTACTTAATTTTATTGTATCACTGTAAATTAACAAAATTTTATTGTAATATTTTTAGTGGCCTCACTACAATTTATCCAAAGAAGACAATAGATGATGTTGCCCCGCCTCCACCATGAAAACAACTAATGAGAGGTCAAGGTATGCGAGGAAAACAATTTTTTCCATCCATGACGTAGGGAGCACCAAGCCAAACTTTTTTAGATTTTTCAAATTTTTCTTTTGGAAATATTTCAAGTATGTAAGGAATTTCAGCTTCAGGATTAGATAATCCTCCACTTGATGAGGATTATATTTTATAGGGCAACATTCTTGGTTTATTTAAAGCAACAAATGTGCTTCAAGATCCTCAAAAATAAGCACAACAAACAAAATATTTAGCTGCATCTCCCCAGACCTCATCACCTCCTCATGAAACCAACGACCCTCATCCTCTAACTGAGGATGAGAAAGTAATTTTTTTGAAGATATTTTAATGTCAGATAATTTCAAAGCAACCATCAAAGATATGTTGCTTCAAGATTTAGTAAAAATAAAATATTGGGAGTATCAGGCCAAAGTTTTAATAAAGCAAATAAATACCCGATACAAAAAAATTCAAAAAGAGAAGATATTTTTTCATTGGTTGAAAATGAACCAAAAAAGCTTGATGCTCTACTACATCAAGCTAAATATAGCATAGTGAAGGCCACCAATTTCTATGATGATGAAATTTTAGATATTATGTTGAATAGGTTGGAGAACATTAATGTTGAAGCCCAAGCTTATTTTAACCAATGGGTATTTGACAAGAAAAAAGTTGTAGTTGTTGAGGCTACAAAGGATGTGAGTTTTATTTTTTCTCTTTTTTTTTGTATAACTATCAATTGACTTATTTTTTCTTTTCCATTTTGTCAGTCAATTTTGATAACTTAAAGAAACAAGTGAAAAGCTTGCAAGTTTATCTAAGAATGGCAAAGATAAACCTGCAAGGTACTATAAAAATGAAAGAAATATTACAAGCCACAATTAGAGAGAACAACACTTTTAGAAGGATCATAATCCAAAATGGTTTGGATCCTGATATTTTGCTTAAGCAAAAGGGTAAAGAAATACTTTCAATAGTACAAGAAGATCCTATGAAAGAAGAAAGGGCATTTTTGGGGGGTTTAGAGATAGTAGAGGAAGGCTTGGTCAGAACTGGAGCACTAGAAGTGTAGACTGTAGAGGAAGGACCTAGAGCACTGGAAGTGTAGACTGTAGAGGAAGGACAAGAGGGAAAAGAACCTCAAACTCAAGGAGAGCCTAAAACTACCTTAGAACCCCAATCTCAAGAATGAAAAAGTGAACACAGTTCACTTGTTGACTGCAAATTTTGTTGTATTGCAGTCAACAATTTTGTACAATGCAATGATATATTTTCCAATTAATAAAAAATACATTTCCATAACTTGAGTATTATACTATTTAAATATTGTTTCCATGTATATTCTTGTGCTGGTTTAAAATTTATGATAATTCAATTATGTTTACTATTGTACTTTCAATTTACAAAATAGATATTTACTATTGGTTTAAAGTTGACTCTTATATAGTATAGTTATTTGCATAATAGATGTACCTGGGGGACTTTAAATATTTATTAGACAAATAACCATGAACTCAGTTTGGCCATATAGCACTTTCTAAACTACATACAACACTTTCTATTAAAAAATATTTACGAAGGATACATGCATGCATGGTCAAAGGATAAAACATAAAATTTTATAAAACATAAAATTTTATCAACATAGATAGTTAATACAATAACAAGGCTATGATATAAAACATAAAATTTTATTAAACCAGAAATCCAATTTTGATATCCTAGTAGAAAACAAATGATAACAAATACTGTTAAATATATCAATTTTGTTAAATCTTGGAAATATTACAATGGAGGAAGTTGAAACAAACACTTCTCAACTTGTCCAAAATCACTTGTACACATCATATATCTTTGTGTCTCCACAATATGATCACTGCAAGTGTCATTATCCTCATTATCATGAATATTAGTGATACCTCTTCTATCTGCTAGGGATTTCCAATATGCCAAAGCTCTATCATAGGGATACTTGTCCAGCTCATACGATGACACATATATTCTCAAACAATTTTCCAAATTTTTGTCCAACTTGTTACGAACTTTAGATTTCACAAAAGATAGTGCACTAAAAACCCTTTCGTCTTCCATAGATCCCAAAATCATTGTTTGACATAATTCATATAAACAAAAATATTCATTGATCATATCTTGTAAGACACTACTTGGATACATTTTTTCCACAAACGTGTAATGGAACCAGGCTCATGAGGGTTACTCAAATGTGACATTTGACCAACCATTGTCAATCCAAAATGGGTTGATTGTTGTGTCAAAAGTTCTTTGTTGAGAATACCATTGATTTCAATACCATTGACTTCCATACTTTTAGTGAAATGTTTAACAAGAGTGCCCATATATCTTATAAACAACTCACTTGTAGTATTGTAGTTAGTACAAGGATCCCAAAACATGGGGTTAACCACACCCATCGCCTCAAGCAACTCATCTCTTTGAAAATGATCTCTTATTTCCCTTGTCAATGATTTTGCTATTTTTATCAATTTAATCTTAGTATTGTGTAAAACTACATCAAATTCATTGTGTTATGGGAATTTGTTCAACATCCTCTGTAACTATATGTGACCACTTTTCAAAATAATATAAAGGTATCATCTTTCCATGAACATTAATACAAATATGATCATTGATGTTGAACTTCAAAAAGCTTTTTGGATCATTGATGTTAGTTAAAGTTTTCCAACTATCAAACAAAGGATCTGTAAAATTTTCTTCGGACAAGTATATCCTATCAATATGCATACATATTTGTTTTCTCATCCTGATGAAATTGATAATATAAATGGATCTTTCTTGTGCAAGTTTAATCAAAGTATTCATTTCTTGCAACAATGGAAGAATACCACATAATGTGAGAAGTGTTTCCAAGTTAGTCATATGGTATAGAAAATATTTTGCCTTATCAACTGCCCTACGATTTGCATACATAAACCCTGCTAAGGATTGATATTCTATAAAAATTCTATATGCAGGTTGAAACAATGAAATCCACCTGGTATCTACATCTTTTAACAATTTTCTACCTTCAGTAACTCCTAGTGAAAACTGTTGAAACTCTGCAAACCTTTTTGGACTGCATGAAAAGTAAGCATGTATTTCATGGACGAGTTCTTCCACTCTCGCAACATTTTCAAATGTGCTCACAATTTTGTATGCAAGATTCATTCTATGAGCCATGCAATGAATGGGTATCAAATATGGGGTAATTGATGTTTGAAGTCAAACACAAAGACCATTCCTGTGTCCTTGCATTGTAGTAGCATCATCAACTCCAACACATATTAACTTTGTGGCTATTTTTGTATCATCCATTCCCATAATATCCTTTAAACTGGTTACAACAACATTGTAAATATTTTTCGCATTACAATTTTCCACCATCTTATGTAGTGCTAGTAAATGAGGTTGCCTTAAATGATTTTAGAATGTGTAAACATGCATGCAAATCCAAGATGTGTTGTCAATAATCATTACCTCATCAATTGAAAGTGAAATGAATTTGGCATGTTTTACTTTCTCTCTTAGGTCCTTCTCAACCAATGATAGACATTTTACCATTTTCCAACCACTTCGATCTGACCAATGGGAACTAGGAAGGTTTTGCACATCAGCTAGTTGAAATAGGTGCTTATAATCAATAAAATCAGACATGGGTCTACCCTTTTTAAGAATACTATATACAACAACAAACTGCAAACTTTTTGAAGCTAAAGTGGTCTTATGAATTTTTTGAAATTGGGCTTGAATTGTTCCACCCTTCTCAACAAGAGTTTGTTGTTGTTTCATTTATTTTTCATATTCTTGTGCATATCTAACATGCACGCATTTTGATGCATCCTTCCACCTAATTATTTTCTTAGTTGTTCCATCACTTTCTTTTACTATTGAATAAACTTTCCCACAATGTTTTTCTATTGTGTCTAACTTAAGTTGCATCTTATGATCATTTCCTAGTTTCCAACTACAAATTATGCATCTACATTTTGTTGGTATGTCATTGTTGTTCTCTAGTTGGATTGGATCAATAAAGGGATATGTTGATGACCATTCAAGCTAAAATATCCTTCCAATAGTCCACCTAGTTAACTTTCTACATTTAGGTTTCTGACTAGAAGATTCCCTAGAAGTTTACATTTTATTTGAATGATCATTTTATTTTTCGGTTGGCGTGTTTGTATGAGGCATCTCTTCAAGTGGTTGTTGCATGTCATTGTTAAGAAAATTTTCATGTGGAGGCATCTCATCCCTAAGAATATCTTCAAGTGGAGGCATATTAGGGTCAACAATATTTTCTACATACAATGGTGTTCTATATCATTTTTTGATGTAAAAAGGTATTATATTAAAGAATTAACAGAATACATTTTTACAAGCAAAAAAAAGAGGCAGATAAACATACCACTTGGCCAAAGCCATCAACCAAAAAACCACAATTTTTGATGAAGAAAGGCTTTATATTAAAGAATAACAAAATACAAAAATTAACTGTTTAGTTGGTAAAAGGTATTTGTACCTTGAATTTGTGCAGATGTCGATGGCTCACTAGATTTTGATATATGTCTAAAATATTTTAGGATACTCTTTTTACCAGAAGATTGGCCTTCCTTCTTTCCATCGCCAGTAGGTGTCATTGTACCTGTAAAGAAATATTTTTGATGTTAGAAAATGAATATGATGTTGAACAAGCTAAGGCATCTAAAATTCTACTACATAGATCATGGAATACGTTTTCTCTACAAGCATAGATCCAAACCAAAGTGCTACAACAAGAAGCAAACAAAGAAAAAGCTATTTCTAGAGATGATCCAAAGCAAAACAACAATCACACTTAGATGTTTGGAAGCTTGTAATTTACCTAGGAGTGCTTTCAAAAACTTGATTTGCTATATTCCACCCTTCTCTAAGTCCTTTCACTACAGTTGATCATCACCCATGTCACACTTTTTTCCAATAAATCGATAGTTCTATTGATAGACAATCCTTTGCAACTGATCACTAGTTCTATCGATAGATATTCCTCTACAAATGATCATCACCCTTATCATTATTTTTTGCAATCGATCAATAGTTCTACCGATAGACAATCATTTACAACCAATCATCACACTTGTCACACTTTTTTTTAATAAATTGATAGTTTTACTGATAGAGAGTCCTTTGCAATCGATCATCACCCCTCATAACACTTTTTTACAACCAATTAGTAGTTCTACTAATAGACACTTCTCTACAACTGATCAAAAAATCTATCGATATACGATCCTCTACAACTGATTGTCTTTTTTATCAATAAATAATCCTCTGCAATCGATATTCTTTGGTCTTTTTTTGTTGTTTTAGGTCATGTTTATCTATTGCAAGGCTTTCATTGATTTTAGTCCATTTTTGAGGAGTTTGAATGTTTGATATGTATGAGTATCATTATCATGTTAGGTATATATATTTGTGGTATAAGAGGTAAATTTGGTGGTATATTTTTTTTTTAATAATTTCAAGGAAAAAAAGATCCATGATTTAGGTGAGGATGTTGGTGAATTAAAATAAAAACTATGAAATTATTATCAATGTGGGGTGAGTTGACCTAAAAAAAATTTGGATTCAATTTTTTTTGGCGAATGGACCCCCGTCAAGGGTCCCCATATTTGCTAATTTTCAATTTTGAAAATCCTAATATTCACAAATTAATAATAATTCACCGCTATGCATAACACTGAGTGGAGTTAGGAGGCCTTTCATATAGCCCTAATTATTCTATTGGAAAGGAAATCTTGGATTATTTTAATACTAAAACTTCCAGGTATTTTATTGTTTCCTATGGGCCATGAATTTATTGGATATTATCCTTAGGATTTTTTTATTTCATCTAGTTCATAGGAGTAAGGACTTGTAAAGGGATGTTCAGGAGTAGGGAGATACATTCAAACTGGAACTAGATTCATAACTAGTATAGGCTAAAATGTTATAGGTTGGATAATCAAATGAGGCTTATATGGAGGTTTGATACTATTGGTCATCAATCCAACACCACACACCAGGGTGAGGGTGGATCAATGATGCAGCATAGAACTATCACCATGTCGGGATAGGGCGAACGATCTCCAAAGTAGGCCCATTAATTCAAGGGTAGTTCTAGCTATCAACGCTGCAAAATAGGAAAAAAAAATGGGAAGAAATAAGGAAATGGATATAGCTAGAACTCAAAATGATGGGTATAGCTACATCAAGACCTATGCAGGCGATATACCACACATGAAACATAGATCCCACACCTAACATATCACCCAACAATACCTTTGTTCTGGCTCCTATCAGTGGTGGACGGAGGATGAATTCTAAAACAAATGAAAAGGTTCATGAGATCCAAGATTTAGAATCAGAGCACTCCTATCCAAATGGATTTAGTAGAAATAAACCCTCAACCCATATTTACGAATGCGCACTCCTAAGTCACTCAAGTAAACCCCATGGAATCCAAATAGTAGAATATCATGGGATAACTTAAACAACCAGACATAAATAGGCATTCATACAATCAATAAAAAATAGGGAGATGAAGCCAAAAAAACCAAACAATGTAGAATTTATATTTACATAGAGTTAAACCTTACATATGAATTGTAATGGCTAAATAGCTACCCTTAGGAATGACTAGCATTCCACTATTTATAGGTATATTTACATCAATTTCAAAATTTAACCTTAATTACGATAGGTGGGAAGACAATCCTTGCAATAGATAAGTATCGTACTAGTACACTATTTCTTTGGATAACACCAATCTTCTAGAAGGAGGTATATGCATCAGGTTGAATCTGGGTCTTTGGATCCTCTAACATTTTTGTCCATTTTATTAATTCTCAACTTCCTCATCCTTCTCCTTGATTGATGATCCTCTAGTTGGATGGTGAATGACAGGTATTAAAGTGCCTTGGGAGCAACACACCTCAAATAAGTCATCTCCATGTACATTGTCAGGTACCTGAACTACTGGAGCAATAGAAAAATATTCTCTTTAAATTTTGGGTGATGGCGGGATCTTTGCATGTCGAGCAGGTACCTTTTATTTCATCCATGGAGTGATTTGAGAAGAGGATGAACCTTAGCTCGAAACTCTACCCTATTTGTGTTTGTGTATCCCGCCTGATGTGGGTAGGATTTTCTATCAAGGGTGGGATTTCCTAATGCTTCTACCCATTTTGGCCACTTGAAATGTCCACCCAATAGGTGGGCCGATATTTGAGAAAGTTTCACCCCAAGGCTAAGAGTGGGTCTTCCACCCACTTTGTCATTTGTCCTTCTTTAGTCCATTGTTTGACTATCAATTTGGTCCAATTATGTCTGATGTTGTCATAGCCTAATATCTTTCACCTGTCCATGAATGTTCTTCAAAATCTGGAAAGCTCTTTCTGAGTAAAGGGAATCACTTCCTGAAGGGAAGAGTGGGTGAAAGGAGCAAAAATACACCCACACTTTTGGTAACTTACAAGGGGTTTTTACTCTGTAAAAAAATGAACCCAGTAAACCTTTGATTATTAAAGCACTTACAAATAGAGAAAAGTAGAAGGGAAGAATAGAGTAGGAAAAACGGGTTACAGGGAGGAATACTAAGAAAATGATAGGGCGAAACATAACAAAAGGAAAAAAAGAAGGAAAATATAAAGGAGGGGCCAAGCGAAAGGGAAGAGAAACCCTTGGGAATGAGAATGAGAAAATGTTGGAAGGAGGAAAGGAGGAGGAGCAGTCATAAGATGATTGTAAAACTAAGCAACCATCAGAACAATAACAACAAAATAGAGAAAACATAACAAAAGGGGAGAACAAGAGGGGACACAATGTTGAGCAAAACCCAAGAAGAAGAGAAGCAAAACTACTGGATCTATGATATATTTCCATAGAGTAGTAGACTAAAGCTCTTGGTTTATGGGATATTCCCAAGCATTGTATACCCATAAACATACTTCGTTGTAGCCCAAAGCTGATTCAAGAATAGACAGGTTACCAAAAACCATGATTTTCAAGGTCAACAACTTTTGGTAATCTACATATTCTTGAATTGGCTTTCCACCAAGCTAGTTTTAATAGGATTCCACCATAGGCATCCCATGAGACCTTTCAGTTGTATTCATATTTTATTTGGATTATTGTTTGGAATGCATATATATAGGGGAAGGTATAGTGGAATAAGCACCCTTTTCGAAATATTTGACAAGATATGAATTGTTGACTCGTGCCACCATTGGCGTGTTGGTGCATCTTCCTACTTACTCGAGTCTTGCTAGCTTTTGCTTGATGCAATCACATGCCTTTTAGATTTTTTGTACTATCTTATCCTTATACATTGGGCTACGGAGTCATGAAAATCTAAAAAAAGAAAAAGAGATGATGAACAAGAAAGAAAGAACTACAAGAGAAGAAAAGTGCTTAAAAATAGAAGATGCTTATCTTAAATTCTTCCTTTTTCTTGGGTTACATCACCCTGGTACACTTTTATTTACTTGTCATCTTATGTACACAAAATTATGATGTGATTGGTATGTCAGGACCATTGATTCACTCTGAAGCTCATCCAGTGAATCTATAGTGATCGGACCATATTTTACTAAACTTGAGGTACTTTCTGTAGTTCGGTCGACACTGCCAGCCTTTCCAAGCCATGAACTACTCACAACTTGGCAGATCACCTTGCATACCAGTACTAACGCAACTGATAATCAATGTGGCAATGAATTTTACCATGTGGGATACATCTTCTTGTATTGGTATATCTAGAAACAAGTTCCAATATTGCCAATATTTGGGAGTCACTTGCTGTAAAATCCTGGCTTCGTACACCTTTGTCATCCTTGCACATTTTATTTTGCAGGCTTCGTCGATTGAGCCTACTACTGATAGGACCTCCTAAGGAATATGGATTTTATTGACTATGCCACTATCAAGATGGCCTAGCCCTTGTTTGTTGTGCTCTTGGACACCAAAATGGTGAAAAATACTTCCTCCTTGTGCATGGTATTCCCATATTTTTCTAGATCCTCCTTTTTTTAGGACAAGGTGCAAGCATTAAATTGGTAAGTTTCAAAGCTGGTGCTTGCACCTCTCCTTCCTAGGCTCGAGAATATATTCATCTTTTATGTTATGTCGAACTGCATCCTTAGTTCCTACATAGCTTGATATGACATCCATGGTGGATACTGCATAGTAGGGTGAGGGGCAGTGGTGGATGGGAACGAGGATGGGAGGGTGAAGTCCCTTGAAGATGTCATTACTACCTGAAGCAGGAGTTGCTCTACCCGTACGACCTCTTGAAATACTTGAGGGAATATTTGTTTCCTATATTGTAGGAGGATGAGGCCAATATTGAAGATCAAAGCATGGATATAGTACAAGTGAGCTTGGGTAGGTGACGATCGATACTGAAGGAGAATCCACTTCCAACTCCTTTTGAAATGAACGTTGAAGTCGACGAGGTGTTTGAAAGGTTACCTCTTGATGAATGAGAGATGCATCAAGAGTTGGAAGGGATCCATGGATCCATCGAATGCATCGATATTTGGATCCTTTGATATTTTTGCCTAGTTCATTAATTCTTAGTTGCCTCATCCTTCTCCTTTTCTGACGATCCTCTGATTGGGCAATGAGTGATAGGTATTAAAGGGCCTTGGGTGCGACCTGTCTCAAATCAATCACCTCTATGTACGTTGTCAGGTACTTGAACTATTGGAGCAATGGATAAATCTTCTATTTGAATTTTAGGTTATGGCAAAAGACTTGCGTATCAAGCGGTTGCATTTTGTTCTTCCCACAAAGATATTTTAGAAGAGGGCAGAACTTAGCTCAAAACTCCACACTATTTATGTTTTTCTCTCTCGCCCAAGGTGGGTGGGAGTTTCTATCAAGGGTGAGGTTTCCTAATGCTTCCACCCATTTTGGTTACTTGAAAGGTCTGCCCAATAGGTGGGTGGATATTTTAGAAAGTTCTTCCCCAAGGCTAAGATTGGGTCTTCCACCCACTTTGTCATCCGTCTTGCTTTAATCCGCCATCTGTCCATCGGTTTGGTCCGCCTATGGCTACTACTATCATTTCCTAATATCTTCCACCCATCCATGGATGTTCTTCAAAATTTGGTAGGCTATTTTCAAACAAAGGGCATCACTTACTGAAGGGAAGAGTGGATGAAAGGAGTAAAATTACACCCAATGATACTCAAAACCAAGGGCATGATGGGCATAGTTGGTAGTATCTCTATCTAAATGAGATTATTTTTTGCTTGAATGGCTATCACATATGCCATTGGCAAGGATTTTCTTCCCCTAGACTTGACCATCATGGTATTTTTAGAATTAAAAATTTTCATTATTATATGAATATCATACCTAGGGGAGGTTAAATCGCATTTTGGATCTTATACCAAAATTTATGAAATTGGTTACTGAAGTCATCCATTGTATCCATGGGTTCTCTTTAATTTTTGTTAGTTGATCCAAGAGAGACTCTCCATTTTCCTTCTCCATGAATCTATCAACCAACAAGTCAGTGAGTTGATCCCAATTTCTAATTGATCGTGGGGAGGTCTTATGTACCATTCTTGTGTTTTCTCTTTAAAAGATGCTACCAACAATATCAAAGTTATATTTTTTTCTTTGATGTTGTGCACCATACATAGGTTTATGATTAGGTGATCCATTGGCATCGTAGTACCTTCTCTAGTGAAGTTTGGTAATGAATTTAGAGCTAAAACTAGGATTGTGTCCTATATATCAAGAGGTATAGGTGGAATAAAAGGGTCTCTATAATTCAAATCTAGGTACCTTCTTAGAGGTTTATTTTGATATCCCATGATTTCATGTTGACATCTTCTTCTCCTTTTGATTTAGTTGAGGGCTTGCACTAATTCTTGATGATTTATAGATATAAAGGACCTAGTTGTAGGTCTTGTGCTCATAAACATGTATGCCATTCATTTTTAGAGGAGTATTCAGATGAATACTTCATGCTTTATTAATTTGAGAGACTGATATATTCATCAAAATATCAATTCAAATCTCTCTTTAGGTGACTACTTCTATGTATTCTTCTTCAATGGAGTTACCAAGTGAATATCTTACATGCTTAAAAAATAGATAAGTTGAGACCTTCACCAAAATCTCAACCCAATATTTCTTATTTTTGGGATGAATTAATTTGATTGGTCTCACAAAGTGTGCCATTGAAATATTGTCATCTTAAAATATTGTAGTCATCCATTGTAGTGGTCAAATGCACCCAACACACACACCTTGAGTAGAGTGACATAGTTGAAAGTTATATCTCAAAGGATAACCTTTAGGATTTTTTACAAGGTCATCTCCTTACAGGATGTGATCTTTAATACAAACATTCCTAAACTACTCCTAAGACACTTACATTCATCAAAGAAAAAGGGTAGGTACAAATAACAAGAAAATAAAATTCCTATGCTATGAGAGGTGATGCACCAAAACCAGAGATTCTCTTATGTACTAGTGGGATGAATGAACACTTTGAACCATTCATTAATAGCTAGAAAGTGAACAATTTATTCATATAGCACAATCATTCTTGCACACAATATATACATAAGAACTAGGATAGAAAGAGAAATAGTCATATATTCATATGTATTTTATAAATATTCTTACAAATATGCCAAGCCAAGAGGGTTCAAATGTTATTAACAAAATGACTCAATGTTGAAGTCCAGATTGATACATAAGATAAAATGAAAGGAAAATTACACAAGGGACTATATATTAGGAACTTCTTAGGCAACTTTTGAATGCTTTTTAATGAATATTACATTGTTCTTTATAGGAAAAAATGATGGATCCCTTTCACTCCAAAATTGTTTAGGATATTCAAAGTACCTCTTTTGTTGCATGTTGATCCATACCCGCATTAATTTATTGATCAATCATGGTCTCTGGATCTAGAATCATCAATGTTGAATAATTTAGGGCCTCTAGTTGTGTAGCGTCTACTAACATTGCCAACTACTCTTATTAGAAACTCCTAACATTGGGAACTTTTACAATTAATGTTGTTGGGATTGAGGCTACTAGAACTACAACTTCCATCGCTAGTGTATTTAATATTCCAACCACCTTCTTGGATTTTTTTGCCTGAGTGATGAAGGTAAATTTGAAGATTTATTTTCATAAAATGAAGCCTCTTCAAAATCCAGTTAGCATCCTTTTATACGTGGCATTTTCTTTATTTCTTGTTGTAATTCCAATAAACATCATTTTGTGAATGGTGTCATTTTGAACTTCTTCCAAAGTTTTAATTTTTCATTCTTTTGCATCCCAGGACTCTATTTCACATTATTTTACACTTTTTTGTACCTTAGCTTTATTTTAGAGTTTTAGATAGCTTCCCTCTTAGTAGATCTATCTGACAAAATCAACTATGATAAAACATTTGCCCAAATGTAGTGAGAATCATTATAGTTCCATTTGTTCATCTTTGGCTTATAATCAAGATGTAGGATATTGTCATCAAGGGAGGTTGTTCAAGTGATGACATCTTTGACTCATATATCAATCATGTGATAGGGTGTTGAGGGTTGAGATTGACTTATGTCTTATGGTTCTTTAACACTTCATATGGATCATCACTTAACTCTCCATATTGTATATTTTATAATAATCAGTTATGAATGGTCTTGATGCATCGTATTTATGGGGTAATATATTATTGACATTGATTTTGGTGCATCCACATGGATCATACATTCATTTAGTTGGTTATAAATATACAACTCATCTAAAATAAGTATTGTCTTATGCTATTAATGCATTATATCATAATGTTTACATGTGATGATGCATCATATTCATGCCTCCTATTTTCTTATTTTATTTCTTTAGTTTTATTGTGGTGTTTGATAATATGTACATTCTAAGATGAAATTATATCTAACTTTATCATCCCCATTAAAGCTATAATTTCAATTCTAAGATATAGGTTTTGATATTGATAATTTTTAAATATTTGATAATTATGTAAGAACCTATTATCCTTCAGTTGTTAATGGAAGCAAGGGAAGTATATTAACAACAATCGAAGGTGACGAGGAACTAAGATTACAAAAAACACCAATTGCAATTTTATTCTCAACTTGTGCTTAAATAACACTATTTACAACCATAATCTTCTAAAAATGGAAGATGTTAACAAGAAGACAATGACTAAGCAAATCAGAACCAATTTGATTACTATCACTAAGATAACAAAGCCAATCCATGACTATGTTTTCCAAATGTGCCAAAATTTACAAGTTGAAATTGGATCTTATACTTTATTGCTAATTGTGACTTAGGAAATTAAACTTTAGGAAATATTAAACTAAGCCTAACAAACATAAGCCTAAGTCTACATACATGAGGGGGAATCTCAAGTGTGATCCTCATCATCCCTCTCCACCATAGAAGCATTGGACTTCAATGCTTTTACAAGAAAAAAGGAAGAGGGTGAGAAATAGAATGAGAAAAGTAGAGCCCACCAAAAGGATGAAGTGGATCAAAAAAATTGCAACTATGATCCTATCAAGTAGCTGCCTTTAAAAGATCAAAACAAGATCTTTTAAGGCTTACAAATTTTAACAATTACAATGTAATACCTCTTCACAAGTTATGTACTATGCCCAAGATAAAAAATGTTTTGCCTCTACCAAGCAGATCCTCTACAACAAATAAGGTAGAGTAGCAACACAAATATTTTACAAAAAATTATTGCTTAGGGGTAAAAAAATTTAAGTAATTTAAGAATTAATTAAACAAATCAATTCCAAATAAAAAATAAGTTAAAGTGGCAAAACAAACATTTTACCTTTTTTTTTTTTTTTAATTTATAGGAAAGTTGGTTACAACCACACTATTTTTAATAACTAACAAGCACAGGGTTCAAACCATAGTAGTTGCTCCCACAAAACGTCTATTTTTAATAACTAACAAGCACAGGGTTCAAACCATAATAGTTGCTCCCACAAAACGTACAGCAATCAATCGATTGTTTGGCGCGACAAAAAAAAAAAAAAAAAAAATTTGGAAATTAATTCCAACTAAAAAAATTAGTGCGACCAAATCAAATGGTGGGTTAACGCTGTTCAACCCTCAGTATCAACGCGGTCTCACGAGCGCCCAAATAAAAACACGCTCAACACGTTGCACCTTTTAAATAGGTATATCGCCTATCCCGCAACGAATATGGGACAATATCCTGTGATCAAAGAAAAACCAATAACTTTCAATTCTACGAATCAAAGCAACATCACACGTGCACAAAAGCGATCGTTGCCATTTGGCGTTGTAGCCAAGCTAAATTTTCTATCGTTGCCTAATATCGATTTTTGAAAGACATTTTATTCTATCCCCACGAATGTGGGATATTTAATTTTGAACCAGTGCGCAAGCCAGAACGGAATTCGCCAATCCTACGCCAAAAAACCACCTGTAATCCGCTAGGACTGGATCTGGAAAACCTACAAATGGTGGAAGAAGGTTTGGAAAGGCTCTGTATTTGTTCGGAGATCGACCGGTTGAAGTGCGTCCAGAGGTAGGAGACGACCAACAAATGACCTATCTGTACGGATCGTCTGGGGGGTCGAGCTTGGCAACGAACAATTGCTCGGTGCTGAACCTGCTTTGTCACTGCCGCAAGAGACTTTGTTCTTTTCCGATTGATGTTTCTGACATCCGTGAAATGGAGATTCCTTGCTTGCCGAAGACTGTAGCACGAAAACTCCGCCGAGGAATGACTGGCATGTGGTCGGCCGTAGTCAGCAAGTCGGCGTTGGTAAGTCGGAGTGGCTGGGGTTGACAAGTCAGTGGTCGAGCAAACCGATGGTCAGCCGGGTCGGCAAGGTGGCAAAAGGCCCGATTGCAAGGCGTCGACGACGGCTCAAATGGGCTGGCTCCTCACTGGATCGGCACCCAATTTTGATATTTGTGCATACAAATATCCTGCAAGAACTTAGTGTGGGCACATAAAATAATAACATTAATAAAATATTAATATTATTACTAAATTTTCTCTCGGGAGATCATCAATCACTTTTGCAATGATGTTTATTAATTGGTGGTTGGTGGCTGGTGCCTTTGCGTTGGGATTCATGGGGTGGGAGTAATTACAGTAGTAGAAGGGTGGCTGGTCTTCTTCCTCGTGGCACGCAACGCTGTTCTTTTTTCAAATTTCAAACTCTAAACTTCGCCTGTCTTTTCACCTTGGTTGTTAGGGAATCTCCAGAAACTTTTTTAGTTTCTGTTGGAAGGAGCTCGTTGCTCGAGGCCCTCCTCATGTTGTACGTTTGCTGTGTGGACTTCGGTATGCAGAATGGTCTCGGGGTGTCCCTTGGGTGTCGTTCTCAATGTGCAGTATGTTTTGGTGGCCTTTGCTACGTTTATGTTGTCAGATATGGCCAGAGACTGGAGTGCCTCGAGTGTTTTTTCCAATGGATAGTGGGCTTGGTGGTTTCTATTCTGTTTATGTCATTAGGAGGGACCAAAAATTGGAGATTTAAAATTTCATTGGGACTAGCTCTCGTCCTTTCTTCTATGGTTTTTGCACCTCGGGTGGCCCACTTTTTATCTGTCACCTTTGGCGATGTGGCTGGCTAGGTGGTCTTGTGCCTTGGTTCCACCTCTTCGCTTCTTTTCTTCCTTCTTGCCAGGTGGAGGTTTTTTGGGAGATTGTTGGTTGTGTCTTATGTTGTGTGGCTGTTCATCTTCCCCTCACTATCTTATGTGGTGGCTCGCTCTCTCTGTGGGGTTTTTCGATCTCCTCATGGGGTTTGAGTTTTCGTTTGTTCCTATGTTCACTATTCGTCCTTCGATGCTTTTGTGAAGTTATTCTGTTATTCTCGGTGCTCACGAGTTGACGATGGAGATTGTTGCGTCTTTGACTTGGGAGACCTTGTTTGGACTGGTTCGTGTTATGAGAAGTTTTTATGTTCAAGTCATGTTTGGAGCCTTCTTTTTTATTATGTGTGTATGTGTGTTTTCCCCCTGGCTCCATTGTGTGGTCTATTGGTGTTACCCTTTTTGGGTCTTTTCGGTTTTCTCTGAGGATGGGTAAATCTAAGGTCTCCATTCGTAAGTCCAGAAAGTCCAAGTCAAGGATGGAACCTGCATCTCTATCGACTGATGAGGATGATTTATCCATTATGAAAGCAAGGGGTTTGTTGGATTGTATCCAGAAGTTCCATGGTCATAATCTTATTCTATCTAAATGGATGGCAGTCACTTGGAAGGAGGGATGGGTTCGTGTTGGGTCGTGGTCATTTGAAGTTACGATGGATCTGGTTAGCCATACCACGGGGCTGGTTTTAGATGGTGCAATGCACAATAGGGAGAGACACTCTTTAGTTCAAGAGATTCGCTTCTTTCTGGATGAAGATGAATTCCTACCTCAAATTCAGAATGGCTTTAGTGCAAAAGCTTTGCCTACTCCATGGAATAAGGTAATTAGGGTGATAATGGATTTTTTCACTGTGGATGCTTTGTACGACATAGTGTGAAGTTTTCATGATATGTTCCTTAATCACATATAACGGTAGAGGTGGATGAATATTCCTTTTATCCTGTTCAACTCATTACATAAATCTATGATGGTCGTACAAAGTGGTAGAGGACATCCCCCTTGCATCAGGTTTTGGCTCTATTGTTGTTCAGGTGTGCTGCTTTGGAGAAGGGGGTTGTTGCAGATGAGATTTTAAATTCCTTGAATTCTCTCTTTGTTCTGGTGCCTGGTGATCCCCTGTCGACTTCGGATAGTTCGAGCTCTGAAGTTGAGATTACGTGTTCTTCCTCTTTGGGATCGGGTTTGGAAAAGGTATATGGTAAAGGCTTTGATTCTGGGAAAGGGGTGTGGGGCTCTGCGGTAGTAAAGACTTTTGTTGATGATGGGAAGAAGCCCTTGGTTTCTCCAATCGCTTATCCGATTGTGGAGAGCCCCTCTATGGATGTTCGGGGGGAAATTGGTGGGATTTGTAAATCTATTCGGTTGAGTGGTAAAAGGTAAAATTTGGTGGAGTCCTCCCCCATTTCTAAGGTGGTCGACATGGATGATGTGGTGGAGGTCCTTCCTAGATCTACTGCCAAAGAAAAACTAGTTGCTGAGATGTACTCTCAAGGCAAATCCGTCGTGAAGAAGAGCACAATTCTCCATAGTCTTGGTCTGATGGAGATCAAACAACGTGCGGTTTGGAGTTTGATTAAGATGGCTTTAGACTATGCCAAAGAGGCTACCCAGATGTCTATAGAAATTATTCACGAGTTTGATTCTCTGATGTAGAACCACCTCGGTTCTCTCATTGGTCAGTTCATTGGTTTTTTTGGTGTTTCTAGGATCCACCTCTCTGCTTATTTTTGTTACTGCTCTATTTATTTTTGTTTAAATAGGTTTACACTTTGTAAAGGTTGTGGGATCCCTTTGAAAACACTCTTTTCTCTTAATATTTACAAAAAAAAAAAATTATTACTAAATTTACCTTAAAGACTTTTTTTCTTGCACCCCAAACTGATGTAAACAAGATAATTGTTCAACAATTTTTATGACTGGAGTCCAACTAATTGAAAACAGTTAAAAGAAGGCTAACAACTTAGGAATTTAAGGGAAAAATTACATGGATTTTATGTACTTAATCCTATGCAAATTAATGACTTCCAACAATATTCCAAAAATAGAAGATGTTTACACCAAAACAATGACTAAGCAAATCAAAACCAATTTGCTTACTATCACTAAACTAACAAATCCAATCCATCACTATGTTATCCAAATGTGTCGACATTTACAAGTTAGAATTGAATTTTATAATTTATTGCTAATTGTGACTTAGGACTTTAGAATTTAGGAAATATTAAAATATAAACTAAGCCTAACAAACATAATCCTAAGTCTATATACATGAGGGAGAACCTCAACTGTGATCCTCATGAGAAGGTATGATTGGAAGTGAAAACTATGAAATTATAGAAAATAACATATTAGTAATAAGATACTGCATAAAAATCTCCTATTATTTTTCTATATCCTCAAGTATTATTATTGAAATTGACGTATACAAATTAGTAGTAGAGATGGATTGGATAAAATTGTTAATATTAAGTGGATTTGTCAAAACACAGGTATGAATTTTTTAAATTAAATTGTAAATTATGAAAAAATTCATTCTCAAAACAAAAACATAGAGGGGTTGACATAATGGTATGATCACACATTTCTTGCCTAAGTGAAATATTATTGTTTTCTAAAATTCCATAAATCTTTAAAATCCTATTAATTTTCCATACATATTTCATAAGGATTAGAAAATATCCTTGGAGGTCTATAATACCTTGAGGGGAGGTTTACTAAAATGTAGCCTCAATATAATTTTATTTTTCATACTAAGAAAAAGCGTGACAAATCGATGAAGTGCATAATTGCTAATGATTATTTGTAGGATCAAGATCATTGTCATTAAAAATTTAATTTTATTTCTTTGCTTTATAAGTTAAAGCATTAGTAATGGAAAATCACATTTTGAAGGAATTACTAATAAAATAAACACAAGTAGTTAATTTTGTCATAGGGAAAAATGATTGCATGATGACACTTCAAATTACCTAGGCTAACCTTAAGGGAAGGTGCTATATTTATTTTTTCGTTGAAAAGTGCCTCTATTACTTAAAAAATAAATAATACACTATTCACAAAAAAATGGTGGGTGGAAAAAAAGCACACGCTAAAAAATCAAACTAAGAAGCCACCTAGAGTAAAAATAAGAGACCACTATGAGGATTACAATAATAGTCAAAATATTATCAACAACAAAATCATATCCATGCCAATGTAGAAAACATTGACTTGTTGGGTAACCACTAGAAAAGGGAGGATCTTTATCTTTAGTATTGTCGCACCTAGGTACGGGGTTAGACCCTTTAGAAACATGTTCCCATATATAAGGAGCAACAAAATATAATGGTCACATAATGTCTTTAGAGGGTTCTCAACTAGTGGAAGGAGGATAGTCCTTGGATTCCCAACACTACTATTTACTAAAAGATCCCCAACCTATGCTCTCAGTAGTAGTATCCCACCCCTATCCAATCATTTAAGTAAAGAGGGTGGGGTGATAGAATAGCCTCAAAAGCAAACATGGAAATGTGGCTGCTATGGAAGGCTTCTAGGTCATCTATTTGAACATGGGATATGCTCTTAATGGGCATGGAAGTTATATACTCATTGATGCTCCCTCTAGGTGGGTTGTCCTCTACCAAAGTCCAAAGAAGAAGGGACCATGGCCACAAAATAGGGAGAATTGGCTCAATGATCTAGTAAGCTCTATAAGTGTTCCACTTTATTATCTTGCACTTGAATCTACATCATAACATTAGAATAAATTATATATTTAGCATAAGCTAAGAAAGTTGTATTGACATTTGAGCTAGAGAAAATAATATTTTCACAATCCTTCCAAATGATAAATAAAATTTGTGATCTAGAAAACTACCATAGTTGGTCAATACTATCAGGCATGCCTGTCTTGGTCCCAAGAAGAGCCATATGCCATGAGAAATATCAAGGATAAAATGGATGAAAAAAATCATGAATCTAAACCCAAACTAGTTGGGCTTTGGGAAAAAACTAGAATAAGTGTTTGATAGTCTCTTGTAATTGATAAAATAGACATTTAGGATTCTAAACACCTAAATAAACAAATTGGTCCCCAATCAACAGACCTTGGAAAAGCAGACATCAAGAGAAGTGCACTAATTTAGGTTCTAAAGCTATGTCTCAAATACTGGAAAACTTGTTTTACCAGTACTTTAGAGAGGACTGAAGATACCAACAAGCATTGAGTATAGGAATCATGTATAGATGAAGGGAAATCCAATGATACCCATGTTTGGATTTGTAATTTTGAAAGGTGTATTTGGATACCGCTTCTAGTCTATTCACCATGGGTGTGAGGTGCAAACTCCAATCTTGTGAAGCATGTCAAATGGGATAATTTTTTTGATTGTTTGAAAATTCTCCCTATCCTACTCCTAAATGTTGAACTAGGTTTTATATTTCGGCCAAGAGATCCAAACTCTAGTGCAACTAGAGAAAATGTCAAATATGAATTTTATTCCCTTATTAAAAATGGAGAGCCTTCACCCAAGGAAACTTGGCTAAAGGGTAGTCATGATACATGATGATAGGAGACCACCAAATTGAGAGGTTGTTCATAGATAAACTAGATTATAATTTTCTATCAATCTAGTGGATCCAAGGTTTAAGGGACTTGCAAGCTCTCTAGATAATTTTTACTATAAAATTACCTTGGATCTAAATAGACACTTTCATAACCAAAAGAGAAGGAAAGCCAAGCCCTTCCATGCTTTGTAACCATAAGGGACACTTGAGGAGATATAGTGTAGAACCAAATCCTTCTAGGTTGTATTTTACTACACAATCTTAATGACCCATATAACATAGAGAGTTATATCCTTTCTCTAGGTATCAAGAAGGACCAAACCCCTAAAATCCCTTGGAAGACCAAAAAAATATCAAGTAATGTAGTGGAAGCCT
The DNA here is from genome assembly GCA_028583015.1 of Wollemia nobilis. Taxonomy (NCBI): domain Eukaryota; kingdom Viridiplantae; phylum Streptophyta; class Pinopsida; order Araucariales; family Araucariaceae; genus Wollemia; species Wollemia nobilis. Next base: position 2,453,885 of record JAQPPZ010001683.1, read on the forward strand.
TTTATATCTATCGATTCCAATAAAAATTCCCATAGGATCTTCTTCAAATTTTGGTATGGTGCCTTGGATGGATCTTGACAAGAAAAATAGTAAACCTAAGTGGCAACTAAGATTTTTGAATAGATCTAAAACTTGCTAGCAAGCAATAAAAGCCTAGAAAGACATTTTTGTAGCTTACTCTCCAATTTTTCAAGAACAAATTACAATAGAAAAAAAGAAAAATATTGGAATGAAAATGGAATTCCTTTAAAATAGAACATTTACCCATGTTGTATCCATATCCACTAAAAGTGGCATAACTTCCCTAGTTTTGAAAGAAAGGACTATCTCTAACACTGGTTTTATTCCATTGGATACTAGACCCAAAAGTTTCATAGAATGTGTCAAGATAGTGCAGTGCATTATCAATGGTGTTTTTTTAAAAAGCATTAAAAATGAGTCACATATAAAATGACCATTGACAAGTTGTCAAGAGGAGTCAAGAAGAGTAATTCCTTTCACTCTACCCTGGGAAACAACATTGGCTAGAAGGCATCTAAGGACTTGAACAATTGGAACATAAAAGGATAGAGTAAGGGATCACCATTACCTAATGGATTTGAAGAGGCCAAAGAGCAAATATTATTGACCATTAATCATTAGACAAGTAGAAGTATTTGCTAAAAGTATTTCAATAAATCAAAGAAAGGGGTTTCCAAATCCTATGGCTTGAAGCATGGCTAAGATGAATGACCATTCAATATGATCACATGCCTTGAAAATTTTATCTTAAGAAAGTTAACCTTCTACTAATATTGTATTACCCATTCCATGCCTTCCTAGACAATAATGATATTGTCCAAAATGTATTATCTCTTGATAAACCTAGTTTGTTCAAGATAAAAAATTAGCGGGAGTAAACTTTGATCGTAAGTGCTAGAGATTTGGCTATAATTTTATATGAGTTATTAAGCAAGGTAATGGGCTACAATGTTATATTTTCAGCCTAACTATCTCAAAATATCATAGGTCCCAATTGAAATAAACCAACAACATTATATGGAAATATCGATAATCAAGAGTAGAATAATATATGAATAATTAAATATGTATATCAAGGTTAATATAACGATAAAATAACATTAAATTATATATCAAATATGAATGTAAAAAACCAAAATCATTCTTGAACATGCATGAAGAAAACTTACAATATTAATTGCTCAAAATATGTATACAAGGTTTAGTATGAAACTGTTTCTCCCTTTCGCATGACGTGTTGTGATTGTAATTGATCTTACATTGTATATAGCTTTGTCTCCATAATATATAAATATAATATGACTCTTCATGTTCTTGACTATTTCTCTCCATATGACAACTTCCATGACCTTTGGCTTATCATCTTACCACTTGCATACTAGACTCTTCACTCTCTTCTTACATGCAAAATTGAACCTATGATACTTGCACACTTCTACATGACTCTTACTCTCCTACATGCACTCCTAATATAAAACACTTGTGCACATCATTACTTTAAATATTTGCACACTTACATACAACACACTTGTGCACATTCTCTCAATACACACTTGCACTCTAACTTACATGACACTTATGTATTTTTTGTGCATTGCACTCTTACATGACACATGCATTTCCTGTACATGGACACTTACATAAAAGGGAAATATAAAATCACTCACCTAAACAATAGAATCAACCTTAATCTATTAGATATGTATATTTGTATCATGAAGGTACCATTTGTGTACATTTGCATATACCAAATAATGTGTTATTCTTGAACATCCCCCTGTATTATATTATTCGGTTATTGAAGACTTTAGTCTTGGTCTTCATCTTCGATCTTCATTTTGCTTCATTGAAACTTTTTCCCAAGTCTTCAATATACGATCTTGCATGAGATCCATTAGGTTTTTACTCTAAAACTTGCTTTTGATTTGTATCTCTTTTAGATTTATTTCTCTTTACATTGCTAATATTATTTTTCTATTTCTTTATTTTGTTCTTTTTAGTCCTGGTTTTGATCTTACCATTTCATATTTTTGAAGTCTTTTCTCTTGGATCTTGATGTTTTATAACATTTGCAACATTAGTCTCATCAACAATCTTTGAACAATGAATATCTTCACTATCCAAGAGCTTTATTGTAAGAAATTTGAATTCATTTCCTTCTGATATTTCTTCTAATTCTTGAATTTCATGAATTTCTTGAACTAAGTATCCTTTTTTTATTTTATTCTCTAAATTAAAGTTGGGGTTGTTGTTGACAACCATATTGTCCTTGAGGATGAAATTGACATTGATATTGAGGTTGAAATTATTGTTGTAATTAAGGATTATATTGATACAGAGATTGATATTGTCTTTGTTAAAATATTTTATTCAATTGACTTCCTTGATTCATATTCATCTAATTTCCTTGATTCTGATTCAATTGATTATATCTACAAAATCTTGTACTATGACCCTTTCTCTTACATATATGATAGAATCTTGAATTCCATTTTGATCTATACTTGGATGTTGTAGCAATATTACTTGGTATATTTTCTTTAGATACCAAATAATTATTAGTCATTTCATCCTTGACTAAATTTTCTACTTCATATTCTTGAAGAATATTAACTAGCTCATCAAATGTAGTCTCCTTACTTAGAACTTGTAGAGAAGTTACTATATTTTTATAACTTTTTGGATGTGCTCTTAGTGTAACTTGAGCAAGAAATTTCTATTCTAACTTTTCTCCCAAAGCCCAAGGTTTTTCCTTTTTATCTGCTATTTTTCAAAGAAATAGTTCTATACTTTCTCCACTATTAACCTTTAAGGAATATAATTGAGATTGTAAATTTAGAATTGTTGCTTTATTTTTTCCTTCAAATATTTTGCATAATGTATTCTATTATGTAGAAGTTTTTTCTCCACTTAAGTATGAATGTATTTGATCAATTATTGCAAATGTTATTAGCATGAGTGCCTTTGCATCACCTTATTCAAATTATTTCATCCTTACTATGTTTTTTCTTTGTTCCTTTACTATATCCCATAGTTTTTTTCTAGTAAGAATTGATTTCATTTTGTTCTTCCATGATGCAAAATTTGGTTCTTTCAAAAGTTGAGATTCAAAAAGGAAAATTTTATTATTTGACATAATGAAACTCATTCAAATTTTTGAAATCCTTTGAAGTAGTAAATATTATATCTCCCAAATTAAATAATCACTCATACAAGAAATTTGTAAATTTGTAAATTTATAAACCTTTGATGTAGAAATCCTTTTACCTCCTTGGTAAATTAAATTTGCAAAATTTAAATTTCAAAATTTTCAATTTTTTTTTCTAATTCAAAAATTTAAAAAATCTTCAAATAACTTCAAATTTAAAAACCTTGAAAAATCTCCACATAAATTTAAATTTAAATCTTCAAACTTCACTACTTGTAAATATTTTAATATTAAAAAATATTTAAAACCTTTTTAACTCCAATCCTTTAAATCACTTTTAAATATTTCAAAAAATATAAAATTTTGAAATATATAAACTTCAAAAAATATCAAGGTATAAAACCTTATAACTCCCAAGTTAAAATTTTTAATAAAATTTAAATTTAAAATTTTCTTTTCCCTCTAATGAATAAAACTAGGAAAGGCTATTTTAACATACCTTTCCACTAAAAAAGCTTTTGATTGGTAATGTATGATGCTACCTTGAATTACTCCTCCTTTTGTGAAATCCTGATAGTAATGTTGCACTCACTTAGGAATCATACATTTGAATTTCCTAAAACTAACACTCAGGACTCCTTCTACCTTAGCACTTGACTTGATGCTCTTTAATGGTATGGTATATTAGGATTTACTACATAGAACATTCAAAACATTCTTTGATCTCTTGCTTTTCATATCTTCTTCCTTGAATGACACACTCAGTTCATTACTTGGCATGCTTAATATCCTCCTCTGGATATCATGCTCAGACTAGATGACACTCTTGGAAGGTGCTCTAGTTTTTGTTGCTCAATAGTGAATGACACACTTTGTTACAATACTCTTTCTTTGGAACAATGCTCCCTTTCTCTGGAAGCAAATGCTCTTTTTTCTAGTTACAAATATATTTTTATCTATAATATAAATCTCTCTTTCTTTGAAAGCTCTATTTCTCCAAAAGCTCTCCTTTTGTGTATGCAAATAACCCCAGATATGTTCTTTGTTGTTAGAGTGTTGGAAATAGTGCTCTTGCTATGAGAGCATTGGTCTTCTTTGGTCTAGATAAAACTCTTACTATTAGAGCATTGGTCTTATCTAGCTTCTCTATGATAGCCACTTAGTTTGTTATCTCTATCTTCCCAATAATTGTTGCTTAGGTTACTAGCATATATCTCCCTAGTGATGGTTGCTTAGATTGCTAGCCTTGCTACTATATTGGCTACTTTAATGCTGACCTTCAAAGTATATATTGGTCACTTGGGTGTTTGCATCTCTATTTCTATGGTTGATGATGGCTCCACTTAATATCCATTAATACTTCTTACTTGTTGTATCCTATAGGACTCTAGAAAATACTCTACCTGTTGTAGTGTAAGACTTCTTCTTTCAATAATAAGTCAAGGCCAAAATTGATATTGCAAAAATCAACCTCATACTTTTGGTTTTTTGAATAACCAAAATTTCTTTATGCCTATTTATTTTATTATTTGTAGAGGCTTCTTCTCTATACTTCTCAGTACAACTCTTATATGTGTGTACTATTGTTCAATATCCATACTCAAGAAGCTTGAATGCTTCTTAATTCCTAGAATCTTTTATGATTTTCAATATCTATCTCCAATGTCTAAAATATTTTCCAATATATTAGGCCACACCTAAGAAAAAATATGATTCTTCTCCTTTCTAGAGGACCCAATATCAATATCAGGGTGACTATGACTGTTCTTAAATGACCAACTTTCTCCCGTGTTGGTTATCTCAATATTCAATGGTGATTATCCTCTTATCTCTAGATAATATTGAATATGATAAAGGTGACTTTGAATGTCCCTAAAATTCCAACTTTCTTCTATGTTGGCCCTTAACCAAATCTTAAATGAGTCCTAGTATTTATTGGATTTCCTTCAACCAAGTGGAAAGACCCTAGCATCTTGTAATGACCCTCCTCACATGGTTAATGAAAAGAATAAAATATGTATATATTTACATTTTCTTGTGAAACAAGGTACTGTTGATAGCCTCTATGAGTGCAGCTTAGTTGCAAGATGATCAGGAGAGGAAGTAAGTCAGTGGAAAGTATGAAGGTGAAGTGATGATTCGATTTGTGAGCACATGGAAACTTGTGTTTGCATATCATTTAGGTGAATTATAAATTGCATCTTTGCATGAGTTAAATTGGTTTGAATATGGATGTTGGCAATGAATGAGAAATTATTTGTTGTGGCGATGATGATGAGAGCCACTAGTTTGAAAAGGCATGTGGTCGCTTGCTTGTTGAGAAATGTGTGAGTATTTCTATTTTTTAAAATGCTCCATTATTGGCTTATGTGATTAAAGGTGGTAGAGAAGATGTTTTAATATTGAGAGTCACCTTTGATTGATTTGAATAAAACTTTGAAAATGTTTACCTTTATATTTTCATGATCTTAGGGAAAGGTTATTTTTATAAAGGAAAAATAAAGATAATTATTTTACCTCTTGCCTTTTAAAAAAAGGGGAAACATTATGCAAGTGTTAAATGGTTGTTTATACTATTTGCATTTTAAAATTATAAAAAAAGTGTTAGCGATAAAGTGAAATGAGGCCACCATGCATAGTTTTGATGACGGATGGTGTGCGTGGAACGATGGACAAAACTTCCTCCATGCAGAGTGTATTGCATTCCTAACCTTGCTGCTTTGGTAGAAGGTGCAAAATATTTCTTATTCCATTATTGGTTGTTTTATTTGTTATGGGAAAATAATAATAATATTGGAAACTCCATTGAATAATTAACTTCCGTGTTGGTGGAACGTACTACCATGTTGTTAATGGTCATGGTGGTATGTTGGGAATGGGGAAAAATCCATAACGGATCATTATGAGCATTCAATTGAAGGGAGAGGCGGTGGTAAGCTAGTAGTATGAAGGAATGAAGGGGAGAAAAAAGAAGATACATATGGGACTATAGAACAAGGAGGAAAATAGGCGACGAAAGGAGAGGAAAGAGAAGCATGGTAACCAAGACGTGACTGAAGAGAATAAAGATATTTTGGAGGGCAGTGAATTCTAGCAATTTTGGAAAGCACATATATAGGTTGGTAACTAAACTCCATCATAGTGAATATGCATTAAATAATTCCTTTATGTGTGAGTATGAAGCCACTGGCATGAGATAACGTAGTCACTAATTTGCATTAATAAAAATGTTGATGTGACTATGCTTTGGTCTATGAAAGAAAATATATGAATAATTATTTGTGTTTTTAAGATTGTTTGCAATATGCTATCATGAATAGTTTTTAGAAAAAGAGGCAATGGAATTCTGTTTTCCTTACTTGAAAGTTTTATTGTATTCGAACAAGTTATTATATTATGTATAAATTATATTGAGTGCAAAGAAAAGCTAGAAGTGGTTAGGTTGTTGTGGTATAATTCTATAACTATAGTGAAGGATATTTGATGATTCTGTTAGGAGTAATCAAACTGAAGGGATTTATTTCATTGATAAAAGTGGTTACAATATATAGGCATAAGCCTATATTCAACACATGACACTTGTCAAGTGAAACTGACAAGTGTCAAGGTGAAGGCATAGTGCACTTTAACTCTAACATTCCCCCTTAAAGTGCACTATCCTAACTAAAGAAAAAAAACAAGTCAACATTAGGTAACATTCCCCCTTAATGTTGACTTCTCTAAAAACAACCTATCATCCTCTCTTATTGTTGATTTGGTCTAGGCTCGTGCTCTGTGCTCTTGGCTCTCCAACTGTGAATAATGCTAGATTCACTGTGTATACATCTCGGTCTATTGCCTCAGGGTCAACCACTTCCACGGGTCTATTGCCACTAGGTCATCCGTCTAAGTGCCTCGGGGTCATCATGGGTGCCTCAGGGTCAGCCATTTTTGGGTCTGTTGCCTCTGCAGGTCATCCTCAGAGGATGTTGCCTCTTGTAGGTCACTGACTAGATTCACCATAAATATCAAATCTCTCTTTATGGTGAACTCAATCTAGAAGGTGTCGGTCTCTGTCGAAAATGCACCTAATACAAAGGAAAAACGAGCCTTTTCTTCGTATTTCGATAACGAGGACTAAAGGACCTCAAAAAACAATCCTCGTCCAATGCTCTGGAAAATGTGCATGTAAACAATGTTCCAGCAGTTCGATTCATGGTTCGGTAAAAACAAAAAATTACGCACCCTTATGGGATTAATTTTATTGATACAAATGGTTACAATATATAGGCATAAGCCTATATTCAACACATGACACTTGTCAAGAGAAACTAACAAGTGTCAAGGTGAAGGCATAGTGCACTTTAACTCTAACATTCCCCCTTAAAGTGCACTATCCTAACTAAAGAAGAAACAAAACAAGTCAACATTAGGTAACATTCCCCCTTAATGTTGACTTCTCTAAAAGCAACCTATCATTCCCCCTTATTGCTGATTTGGTCTAGGCTCTTGCTCTTTGCGCTTGGCTCTCCAACTGTGAATAATGCTAGATTCACTGTGTATACATCTCGGTCTGTTGCCTCAGGGTCAGCCACTTCCACGGTCTGTTGCCACTGGGTCAGCCGTCTAAGTGCCTCAGGGTCATCATGGGTGCCTTAGGGTCAGCCACTTCTGGGTCTGTTGCCTCTGCAGGTCATCCTTAGAGGATGTTGCCTCTCGTAGGTCACTGACTATTCCCACCATAAATATCAAATCCTTCCTTATGGTGAACTCAATCTAGAAGGTGTCGGTCTCAGTCGAAAATGCACCTTATTACAAAGGAAAAACGAGCCATATAAGAGTGTCAGACTATGTTAAAAATGCACTCAATACAATAAAATGAGCCTTAGATCCAAATATGGAGGAGAAGAAATAAAGAAGAGAATCTTCTGAAGTGTCTTTGTCTGTAGTCTTCAGAAGTAGATCCGTAAAAACCTCAGATAGAGTCTAGGTGTCTTTGTCTATAGTCCCTAGAATAAGTGTCTTTATGGTAGTCACCTCATCTTACCGGAATGCATGGGTAACCAGCCGTTGCATCCGCCAAGTAGATAGAGGTGAATACTAGATACTAGGTTCACTTACAAGTACCTTGGGAGTGTCGGGTACAACCGAGAATGCACTCCAAGGTAGAAAAATTTGAGGCTAAAAAAGTCAATTGAAACAACCTCAAAATTACAATATGACACCACCATTGTGTCCGTCGTGGAAAAACGTTTCCAACGACTATAAATACCCCTATATTCCACCATCAAAGGGGCCTTCATCATGTGGAAAAAACATCATGCCTATCTAAGGCAAAAAATAGACAACATCGCTCAATGGCGGCATCGCTCTCAGGCGAAAAAAATAGCATCAATTTCCCTCGCAAGGGAATTACATGGGCCATTTAGGGCCATCATCTCTCTGAAAAATACAATAAGAGGCCATGAGGGCCTTCCACTTCCACTTCCATGTGAAAAACAAATGATTGGCCCATTAAAAAAAAAACTGTCCCCTAAGTCCATCTAGGCGGCAAATACACATGGACACTTCCCAATTAAAATAAATGCCCCTCTTAATTTTAAGAAAAGTATGCTCACCATCATTATTTATAAAAAAAACCCCATACAATTGAAAAATGGTTTCTTTTTAGCAATGGCCCCCACATTGTAAATATTAATCCCCACATACTTTTAATAAACGATGATTGTGGGCCTTTTAAAACTTATAATATTGTAAATCTTGCTGGCGGCTTTCAACGCCGACTGAAACTGAACTTCTCCATCGTGGGCGTTGTTGGCACTGTCTTTGCCATTTAACTAAACATATCCTCCACCTGTCTAAGTATGAGATTCGTTTTCAGTTGGGCGGCACATCCAGCTCCAAGTGCATAGACCACAGACCACCTCAGCGTGGCAGACGTGGCATCCCTAGAAGTGACGCTTGGCATCGAAGAGCTGTTGGCCCTCGATGACGCCATCAATATCGACGGCCATCGCCTCCATCATCAATCTCGATGGTGATCTACAAACCAAGCCATTCCAGAGGCCACAGACATAGCAGAAAAAAAACACTTCGGCAATGGCGACCAAAATTTTTACGGCACGAGCGGGCCCCAATCAGGAGGGAGGTGTTGGAGGAGTTCCAGTGTAGTGCAGGTGAGCGCTTCATCGTGATTGCTGGTGAACGACGATGACAAAACCCCATTGCTCTCCCTGGCGTGGCTTCACCTCGTGCTGGACACGATTCTCTTTCGTGCAGAGCAGTGCCGACTTTAAAAGAAGTTTCGAAAGAGGCCGCAACGGCGAAACTCAAACGGAAGCCGTCAAATGCAAATGGAGTTTGCAAAATTGAGGGTTTTCAGTTTTCTATCGAAGAGGAGCAGAGCAATCAATCTAACGGCAGCGTTAAAGCCGACGACGTTTCGCTTCAGTTCACATGGTCCAGGTCATCCAGGAGGTCGTCGAAGACGCAAAAATGAAAGGTTTTCCGCTTCCAACATTAAAGCTCAGTCCATTCTGGAAGCTATGGCAGACTTCACGGACTGTGTTCCAGTCGCGCTCCAGCCCGACTACTAGCGCACTGATTTGTTCTAGGTTCGTCGATTCGTTAGACCTGTCAATCACATGGAATACAATGTACTACCAGATTTACCACCACTCTACCTAGACATTGTTGTCTCGAAACACGCGCTTCAAAAATAAGTGCCCAACATAAGCAGACGCCGCCACCATGGTAGCCCCTACCAGGGTTGTCATCACCAAATGCAGAGCCTGAGAAGATCCGAAATCCATCTCAAACCCAGCTTACCACTCCACTGCACTCTTCTGCTTAGATTCGACGCTCACCGAGGGAAAGGGTACACAAGATGAATCTACGAGAGAGAGTTTTCAATGGCGACCATATGATAAAGTTCGCAGTGGGCCCAGCTCCAATTGATCCAAAGCATTTGATCCTTCTTCTGACTGTATAACCCGAAGCCTTTCCTTTCCTTCCGGAGTGTGAAGATAAGTTGTTTTTAGTATATCATAGACACCATAAAAGACTGCACCTGAAGGCGCCATGCTTATGATAGCTGGTAGTAAACCCTTATATAAGGAAAAGAAACCCTCTGTCTGGACCATATACCGAATTGGATTCACCACTCTAATTGAAACGAGGACCCATGTCAACTGTTTGACAAAATGCTTGTACAATCCCCTCAACAAAAGGTTGCTGGGACAAGCCTATCAGCATAACAATTAAAATCCATAGATGCAGAAAGACTAAGCTTTGGCAGAGACTAAACTAATGGAATTGCGCAAAGGAATACATATGGGAAAAATGGATCTAAAAAAAAATTTGGGGGCAGCCATTAATTTTCAAGCTATCTGGTTTCTGATCCATTTTAAAAAAATGGAGAGCATACTCCCTAGGCTTGGAAAATAAAATGGAGAAAGAAATGAGGGGGAGGGAGGGATTTCCATGAGGGAAATCCCCCCTCAAGGGTTTCACAGGGCAGGGAAAGTCTGCTCTGATACCAAATGATAAGAGTAAAAACTGAAGGGGTTTATTTCATTGATAAAAGTGGTTACAATATATAGGCATAAGCCTATATTCAACACATGACACTTGTCAAGTGAAACTGACAAGAGTCAAGGTGAAGGCATAGTGCACTTTAAATCTAACAGATTCTACCATGACTATGTGAACATATATTCGTAGTTGATAGGGAGTGAAATGTGAAACCTTTACTTGAACTGAAACATAGCATGATGTTTCTATAAAAGAAATAAATTGGAAACTTCTGTGTTGATATCGAGTAAGGGGATTAGTGAAGATCCAATATATTTATGTGCAAATTAAAAAAATATTTGTGTGCATGTTAGCTACATGAGCATTTCATGAGCCGTATCTGATACTTGGTGACTCTGTTTGGTTACCAATGCAAGTTTAAGTCTGCAAGAGACTAGTGGATGTCATGGGAAAACCTTGAATGCAGGTTGACAGTTTTGAACGCACGCGATGGAGAAAACAAAACTTTTAATGCTAAACTCTTTTCTAAAAAAGCAAACATAAACCATTTGAATAGAGGTTCACCAGATAGGATATTGTGTAGATGCCCATCACACTGCAACATTAGCGCTCATTATGAAGAGCGAAGCTGGTTGTAAATGAATGGTAGTTTAAAGATAAATTTATCTCTTCCATGTGAAAGAAAACTTAGGAGCAGAGCCCTTTTGTATTATTATAAAAAAGAAAAAAAAATTGATTATTGAGACTTATTATAATGTGTCTGAGCCAATTCTATAGTAATGCTTCAAATATGTGTTTATGAATATGTTTCAATGCATCTTATTTCTGAACGTTTTCCAAGTTTTAATTTAAGAAGTTGTATCTTCATTCAATTTCTATTTCTTAATTTCATTTGGAATTTTGATTAGGAAGGCTATGGAAATTGTCTGATTTTTTATTAAAATAGTTAATAATGCTGAGTAGGCAAAGGATGCCTAAGACGCTTGTCTAGTTGATTTTTGTAGGCTGGATAATGACGCCAAGTATGGGTGTCCACCAGAAGTTACATTTACCTAAAACTTAGTTATATGAAGAAGTTTATATAACCAAAAAAATATTATTAAGTGGTAGTTTTACAAATATATCTTTTAGTAAGAGAACATGATTGAGTTGGAAGTCTGCCCACTTAGTGAGAATATTTTAAACCGAAGAGAATAAAAGTGACTCTAGAGCTTTGTAATGAGTTGTTAAAAAAAATTATTTTTGTTTATGGGTAATTTAAACCATAGATTGATATTATATTCTTGATAATATAGTATATTTAATTTGGTTCTAATTTGCAAACCTATTAAAATGATGTAATGCATCTATTAGGAAAGCTTGACCCAAGTTTTATTCAGATATTCATCCAAAAATGTTGGGGTTCAGGTAGGCACACAATTAGTTCGGGACAACTATCAACTGATGGAATTTGTCAATATAATATTTTGCCAAGTCAAAAAGAAAATATGGTATGGGACAATTGTTTTAGGATGTTCCCAAAGAGCACTATGATAAATACCATACTCATTGAACTTTTCTAATATTAGCCACAAGATTTGGTATGGGATAAATCTGTGATTTGTGATGGTATTGAGTTATGATGTTCAAGGTCAGGGAATTGATATGGCGATAACTGCATCCAAAAAGAAAGGGAACACTAGATAGTAACTAAGGCATAAATACACTAGTCACTTCCACACCAAGTAAAAACAAGTCGACTGGATCATCAAAGGTACATTGTGTGAAGGTAAGGGATAATGAGCATTCCCCTCTTGGTGTTATGGGCACTAGAGGATATCCCTCATCGCGGTTCTATCCTCATGCTGGAATATGTAGACTATAAATGAGAAAACCATAACCATTGAATGACATATTCATAGAATTTAGGTAATCTCATCCACTTGGGAGACTAGCTGCAACAGTCCTGAACCTAAAAAGTGGATTATTGTGCCTATGCTTTGCTATTTGTAAATGTGTAAATATTCAAGGGGATGATGTATAATGTTAGTAATATTAAGATCAAACTTATTTTTAGAAAAATATTTATAGTCAGAGTGATAAAACCTTTAAAAAAAATATTATTGCTTTTTAACTATTCTTTTATCGAGAAACCGGGTGAGTGGGTTGTTACGTATGGTATCAAAACAAAAATAATTCTAAAGCTGTAGAATTATGTATGTAAATTATAATAGTTAAGGATAACTAATGTACTACTTCTTTCACTTACAGGGCTAATGACATGAATGGTGCAAGGTGGCTCCTCGAGAACTCCTATGGGATGTAGGGAGGAGGAAATCACTGAAAGACCTATAAGAGGACCACGAACAAATCTAAGAAAGGAAGGTCCTCAACATGAAAGAAGGAAGAAAAGGGTTTATGAGAATATTTGAGTGAAAATATTGAGGAAGGAGGGAACCTTGCAAATATGGTTAAATTGTTACAAGTGCAAATGGAAAAACAAAGGGAAGAGATGGCTTAATAGAAAACTCACATGGCCCAGCAACAAAAACTCATTGTCCATAAAAATATAGGATAGTTGAAGCGCCAGGGGAACATAAGGGATCTAGTGTTGGAAGGGCAAGAGTGAGTACGAAATTGGATAGAAATATAAAAAAAGTTGTAATATCCAAGTTTAATGGAAAAGATGATGAAAAGTCGACTAAAAATTGGTTCAGTGAACTAGATTTCTACTTTTCTCTAGTGGTTCTATCCTTTGAATCCAAAACTGCCTTGGTAGTTATGAATAACTAAAATAGCTATGGACTAGTGGAAATCATATAATAAAGGGCAAGAGGTAGAAGCTGTTGATCTCAAGTGGGAGGAGTTAATCAAGGAATTCAGAGATAAATTCTTGATGATAATATTATGTGGAAAAGTTTGGGAAATTTTCAAATTTGACATAGGAAAACATGTCAGTTCGAGAATATTGCCAAAAATTCATACAACTATTAAAGTATGCTTCCCAATATGAAAGCAATGAGGAAATGAAAACACAAAAACATATTTTAGGATTACATCATAAAATCATGATGGTGATAAATATGCATAATACCGTCAATTTACCTACTACTTTTGATTTAGAAAGGAAGGAAGAAGCTAATAAGAAAATGATAAAGACATATTTCAACTATCAAAAGTTATCTAGAAAGAAGAAATGTGAAATTAGAAAATGAAAAAAAGTGTTGGTTTTATGAATTGAAAAAAGGAACGGAATAAGAAACAAAAAGGGTGAGATCAGAATAAGCAAGAAATCCAGTTACCAAGGTGATAAATACAAGAAATATGTTAAAGAGTTTCCAAAAATATAGGACCAGAAACCAGTGGGTTAGGGAAGGGATAGGAAAACTACATCCATGAATAGAAATAAAAACAACAACAGAGGCAATAGAGCTCAACTAAGTGGATTTTGGGTGTGGAAATGAGCTCATTATGTCAACAAATACCCCCACAAAGCTGATCTACCACCGAAGTCTCCATATGAAACTAGCCATAGGATTTATGCAGCCACAGGTAGTTCTAAACTCAATGGAAAAATTACTCCTTTCTTATTAAATGGTAATTTTTTTGGTAAAAATGTGCAAATTTTGATTGATAGTGGGTCAACTGATAACTTTATATCAACTAGATTAATGAAGGATTTGCTTGTTAGACCTAGATTTTTGGCAAATGGTTGGAATGTAGAGTATAGATCAGGGTAAACTCATCATGTTAACCATTGTCTCTTTGATTCCCACATTTCTTTACCACAAGGAAATATAAAATGGCATCTATATGTGGACCCTTTACATGCGTTTGATATCATATTAGGATTTGGTTGTTTAAAAGCACACAAGACACTTTTGAACTTTAAAGAAATATGGGTGGAATTTGTGGATGAATCTAGTCAAAGTATTAGAATTAATTGTGAGCGAAGAGAAATTAAACCCCATATTTTATCTACAATGTAAACTAAAAAGATTGTTAAAAATAAGGGTATGATCTTCATAGTAAATATTAATAGAAAATAAGAGTTTGATATGGAGTTTGACCTCTTCCAGAAACTAGTGCTAGGTGCTTTCAAGGATGTATTCCTTGAGAAAATTCCAGGGTTACCTATTCATAAAAAAAATTATTTTTCAATTGAGTTATTATCAAGCGCAACATTGATCACAAGATCACTCTACAGGATGACTCCTATAGAGTTGCAAGAGCTAAAAACACAACTTCAGGATTTGCTTGAAAAGGGGCTAATCAAACCTAGTGTGTCACCCTAGGGAGATCCTATCTTGTTTGTTAAAAAGAAATATGGTACCTTAAGAATGTTCATAGACTATCGGATGTTGAATAAGGTTACCATAAAAAATAAATATTCATTACCAAGAATTGATGATTTATTTGACCAACTAAGAGGAGCAACCATATTTTCCAAAATAGATTTGAGATCTGGATATCATTAGTTAATAATTAGGGAAGATACTTCTAAAACAACATTTAGAATAAGGTATGGAAATTTTGAATTTACAGTCTTACCTTTTGGACTAACCAATGCCCCAACCACATTCATGAATCTCACGAGCAACATTTTCATAGAACAAATGGATAAGTTTATACTTGTATTTTTGGATGATATTTTGGTTTATTCTAAAAATAAAGAAGAGCATGATCAACACCTAAGAACAGTGCTTGGGATTCTTAGAAAGAATCAATTGTTTGGAAAATTGACAAAATGTGAGTTTTATACTCCACAAGTGCAATAACATGGACATATTGTCTCTGTTGAAGGAATTTCAATAGACCTCAAGAAAATCAAAGCACGCATTGATTGGATAACACCTACTAATTTTATAGAGGTGCAAAGTTTTATGGGACTTTTAGGATATTATAGGTGATTCGTCAAAGGATTTTTGAGAATTTCTCAACCCATTACAAACCTTTAGAGAAAAGGAAAAGGCTTCATGTGGACAGAGCAGTGTGAGGATACTTTTCAATTTTTGAAGGAAAGGTTGATGAAAGCACCAATCCTACAATTACTTGATCCTAATAAGCAATTTATAGTCTGTAAAAATGCATCAATTGATGGGTTAGGTAGGATTTTGATCCAAGGTGATGCAGTTATTGCTTATGAGTCCAGGAAACTTAAGAGGTACGAAGTCAATTATGGCACTCATGATTTAGAGTTGGCAGTGGTAGTACATGCCCTAAGATTTTTGTGACATTACCTTATGGTAAAACCATTTGAATTAAAGATAAACCATCAAAGTCTGAAGTATATATTTACTCTACCCTTATTAAATGCCAGACAACAACGTTGGATAAAGTTCTTAGTGGAGTATGATTTTTGTATTGAGTACATTAAGGGTAAAGAGAATAAGATTGTTGATGATTTGAGTAGAAGAGGGTGTATAACCGCAATGAAAAAATGCCAATATTATATTTTAGATCAAATTAAAACATGGCAAGTAAAAGATGAATTTTGTCAGTCGTGTAGAGGTCTAGTTGGATAGAAAGCATACATGGATACAAATTATGTTTTTAGGGATAATCTAATTTATTTCAAAAATAGGTTGGTGGTACCCAACTTAGGAGGATAGAGGGAAAAAATTCTTAGGGAGGCGTATAACACCCCCTACTATGTGCACCCAAGAGGTGTAAAGATGTGAGAGAATCTAAATAAAACATATTTTTGGTCTGGTATGAGAAAATATATTACCAATTATGTGGCCAAATGTTTGGAATGTCAAAATGTGAAAGTGGAACACCTACATCTAGCTGGAAAACTATATCCACATGAGATACCCACACAATAGTGGCAAGTAGTGTCAATGGATTTTAGAGTGGGATTTCTTAAAACAAGGTTCAAACATGATGCAATTCTAATAATTGTAGATAAATTAACTAAAGTTGCACATTTTATACCTGGCAATGTGCAAGATGATGCAACTAGTATGGCAAGTAAATTTGCCAAGGAAGTGGTAAGACTCTACAGTTTTCTAGAAGTTATAATATTTGATAGGGATTCTTGTTTCACTTCTAAAATTTTGCAAGTACTACATCAAGCCTTAGGGACCAAACTTAATACCAGTACTGTCTATCACCTAGAAACATATGGTCAGATTGAGAGGGTGAATAAAGTGCGTAAGGATATGTTACAAATGTACTGCATGGACCAGTATACTAAGTGGGAAGACTACTTATATCTAGCAGAATTTACATATAACAATAGTTACCATGCTTCACTTGGTATGGAACCTTTCAAGGCCTTGTATGGGAGAAGGTTCATAATTCTCTTATCTTGGAAAATCCATATGATCGAGTAGTGATCGACCTAGAAATGATAAAGGAAATGGAAGAGCAATTGAAAAGCATTCAACAAAAGTTGAAGGAGGCTGCAGATCACCAGAAGAGCTATGCGGACCTCAAAAGAACACCGAGGGAATATTCCATGGGAGATCGAGTATTCTTAAGGGTGAAGCCAACTAAGAGCTCAATAATTTTTTCCAAGATTGATTCTAGATATGTGGACCCATTTGAGATCATAGATAAGATAAGCCTTGTTGCATACATATTAGCTCTACCGCCAAGCTTATCCAAGATCCATAATGTCTTTCATGTGTCCCTCTTTAGAAAATACATTTATGATCCTACTCATGTTTTGGATGTTTCCAATCTACAGATGACCGATCCACTAAGGATTGAGGTGTGACCTGTTTAACTGCTTGGTTTCTAAACCAATAATTTGAGGAAGTAAAGCATAGTGCAATATCGGTTCCAATGAGACCACTACTCAGACTAAAATGCTACATGGGAAGATGTGGCATATATGCAGTGAAAATTTTCTTATTTGTGTGAGTAGAAAAAAATAAGAGACTATTTCATAAACTTTTTATGAATTTGGAATATGTCTATAGAACATATTAGTTAAGTTGCTAGGTAGGGTAGCCTATAAATGTTTTGGTATTGCTATGATATATTTTTTGGACCTTGATCGATATGTGTATTTAATTTCATTATGGCATAATCAATGATGTGATTATATGGTAATCATAAACAAAATGATGCGTTTTTATTTAATATGACAATTGGGATGGCAATACTTGAAATCAAATGGAAAAGTGAAATTTTATTGAGTATTAATATTGGATAAAACATATATATCAAATATTTTTTTCTTTCATTTAGCTTTAAACACAGGGACAATGTTTATCACTAGCGGGGGAGGATGTAATGACCCTCCTCACATGGTTAATGAAAAAGAATATAATATGTATATATTTATATTTTCTTGTGAAACAAGGTACTGCTGATAGCCTCTGTGAGTGCAGGTTAGTTGCAATATGACCATGAGAGGAAGTAAGTTAGTGGAAAGTATAAAGGGGAAGTGATGATTCAGCTCATGAGCACATGGAAAATCGTATTTTCATATCATTTAGGTTCATTATAAATTGCATATTTGCATGAGTTAAATTGATTTGAATATTGCATGTTGGTAATGAATGAGAAATCCTTTGTTGTGGTGATGATGATGGGAGCCACTAGTTTGAAAAGGCATGTGGTTGCTTGCTTGTTGAGACATGTGTGTGTATGTCTAATTTTTGAAATGCTCTATTATTGGCTTATGTGATTAAAGGTGGTAGAGAAGATGTTTTAATATTGAGAGTCACCTTTGAATGGTTTGAATAAAGCTTTGAAAATGTTTACCTTTATATTTTCATGATCTTAAGGAAAGGTGATTTTTATAAAGGAGAAAGAAACATAATCATTTTACCTCTTGCCTTTTAACAAAAGGGGCAAATGGTTGTTTGTACTTTTTTGCATTTTAAAATTATTAAAAAAATGCTAGTAATAAAGTGAAATGAGGCCTCCATGTGTAGTTTTGATGACGGATGATGTGTGTAGAATGATGGCCAAAAATTCTTCCATGTAGAGTGTAATGCATTCCTAACCTTTATGCTTTGGTAGAAGGCACAAAATAGTTCTTATTTAGTTGGTTATTTTTTTTATTATGGGAAAATAATAACAACATTGGAAACTCCATTGAATAATTAACTTTCATACAGGTGGGATGTATCACCATGTTGTTAATGGTTATGGTGGTATACCGAGAATGGGGGAAAATCCATAATAGATCATTATGAGCATTCAGTTCATGGGAGAGGGGGTGGTAAGATGGTAGTAGGAAGGAATGAAGGATTGAAAAAAAATATACTGAGGGGATGATATAACAAGGAGGAAAATAGGTGATGAAAGGAGAGGAAAGAGAAGCTTGGTAACCAATACATGACATAAGAGAACAAAGAGATCTTTGACGGCAGTGAATTAAAATAATTCTGGAAAGCGCATATACAGGTTGGTAAACTAAAATCCATCACAGTGAAGATGCATTAGCTACTTCCTTTACGTGTGAGTATGAAGCCTTTGGCATGAGATAACGTAGTCGCTGGTTTGCGTTAACAAAACTATTGATGTGATTGTGCTTTGGTCTATGAAAGAAAATATATGATTAATTGTTTATGTATTTATAAGATTGTTTGGAATATGCTTTCATGAATGTTTTTTAGAAAAAGAGGCAATGGAATTCTATTTTCCTTACTCGAAAGTTTTTTTGTATTCGAAAAAATTATTATGTTATGTATAAATTATATTGAGTGCAAATAAAAGCTAGAAGAGGCTAGGTTGTTGTGGTATAATTCTATGGCTGTAGTGAAGGATGTTTTATGATTCTGCCATGACACTATGAATATAGATTTGTAGTTGATAGGTAGTGAAACTTCAAACCTTTACCTGAATTTAAATATAGCCTGATGTTGGTTATATTGGTAGAGATTCCTTTCTAGCCATATAGTCCAAAGTATTGAACAAGTTGGATGTTTTTCGCAGGATTTCCCAAACTGTCGAACTCGTTTTGGCCATATCTCACTCATCCGAACTCGGATTGAGCTAAAATTTTGAGGGTAGATGCCTGAAAAACCCTAGAACGTCTCCACCAATTTTCATATCATTTGGAGCAACACAGATCCTAGCGCAGCCCTATGTGTGAACGATATATTTGGCAAGCGGCTATGCGAGGGTTTCATCTGGGTTGAGTGCAAGCAGCTCCAGAGGTTGGTTTTTAGGGCCTTCGGGCCCTAGCGGCCAATATTTTTGTGGTTTATGCTCAATATTTTAGTAGGAAATGTTGCAGGGGATACAAGATGGGTTAGAAATTTGTCTTTCAATAGATCATACTGTGAACTTGAGTGACAACGACTTCCAATTTCTTGCTCAAAAGAAAAGTGAAAACCATACCTTTCCACGACGTCTAGGGCAAGGATTAAAGAGATCTCGAAACAAGTTTCAAGTAGTTGATCAAAAAATGGCTCATATCTCAAATGAATCTGGTGCTAAGGTGCACCCACAAAATAATTCTACTATGAAAACCCCTGTCAAGGGTAAGAATTTTGAAGACTCAGTCCCAAAAATGAATTTTAGGGATGCCCTTCATGGTGGACAGCCTCAGCCCAATGCTAATATCAATATTAGGGCTTCCCATAAACCTCTAAGAATGCCTAAGATTGATCCCGGGAAAATAGAGTCAGGATGTCTTAAAGCAGGTGATGGAACTCCTATTGTTAAGCTTGATATGGGGAACATTCAGACTGGCATTGAAGATTTGGAAAAAAGAGGACTAATTTGTCGGTTCGTGGGTTTTCGTCCGAGTCTATCTGCTTTCAAAGTCCGGGCTGCAAAAAGCTAGAAAACTAAAGGTGAGTTACAAATCTCTATTTATCCAAATGGTTATTTTCTTGTTTTATTTGCTAATAATGAAGATAGAGAGAAAAATTTTCAAGGGGGTCCTTGGTTTTTTGGAAGGGCGGGGCTTTTCATGAAGCCCTGGCATACTAAATTTAAAGCCGAAGAAGAGATGCCTTCTATAGCTCCCGTGTGGGTTAGACTCTTTGGCCTCCCTATTGAATTTTGGAATCCTACTATTTTTTCTTCAATTGGAAACTCTTTAGGAACTTTTATGATGACTCGCTGATTGTACTCAAAATTTTGAACATATTATTTATGCTCGAATTTGTGTTTTAATGGATTTTGACAAACCCCTTCCTAAAAATATCACATTACAATTTGGGGAAGACACTTGGGAGCAAGTAGTGGACTATGAGAACATTCCTTTTCGTTGTAGAATTTGCCATGAATATGGTCATTTGGCCAGTGCTTGCCCAAATAAAATTCTTGATCAAAAGAAAGAAGATATAAACTCAGCAGGTTTCCAAATACCTAAGAAGAAGAACACTCGAAAAAAAATAGTTATGAAGGATCAATCAAAGTCATTTGCTAATATGTTTGAAATACTTTCCACAAATGATGTCCCAAGTGAGGAAGAGGAAATAATGGAAACTGAAATCTTAGAAACACAATTTAAATATGAAGGGAAGAACTCAAGAGACAAACCAACAAATCAAAGGTTTTCAACAAAAAAAAAAGGAGAAAATTTACACAAGAAAAACAATATTTCAAATGTCAAAACTTCAAATAATGCGAGGTCCCAATATAGCCTCCATTGAACCATCTAGTAAAATTTTGGCGAGTGTATGAGCATTCTTCAAGGTTAGAAGCCATCTCAGATTCAATTGGAATAAGTCAAGAAACAGGGGAAAAAAATTGAAGATGGATTCCAATCAAAAAATAGGTCGCAAGACCAATCAATATCATATGGTAAAAGAAGGTGAAAAGCTTGTAGAGGAAGGTAAGATTAATGCCCTTCCCAACTTTTTTAGCCCTGGTATTAATGAAGATCATCACTTGGAATATTAGAGGACTCAAAGGGAGTCTTTCAAAACAAAATGAAATTAGAAGAATGATTCAAATAAATCATCCACATCTTGTTTTCCTTCAAGAAACAAAGATGTCAATGGAGGATATGGACTTAATTGCCAGTAAAATTTGGCCGGCTGGAAAAGTGGTTTCCCTCAGTTCCCAAGGGACTTCGGGTGGCATTGCTTGTCTTTGGGACCCAAAAGAGGTAGTTATTCACCATATGGTTGGCAGTTGGGGTTTGTTGGCTATAGCTATTCAAAGTAGACATTCCAACCAGATTATGCTCTACATTACTGTTTATGCCCCGACTTCTTTAGAGGAAAAAAGAAGATAGTGGAAGGATATTACTCATATTATCTCTCATTTTCCTAAAGCTTGGATCTTGATCGGAGGAGATTTCAATACCATCCTCTCTCTGGATGAGAAAAGGGGGGAAATAGAAATTTGGACAAAAGCATTGACCTCATGAGCGAATATATTGCAAACCTCCATCTTGTGGATATCCAACCGAGATAATGGCCTTATGACTTGGTCTAACAGAAGGCAAGGCTTAGCTTGTATAATGGAGAGATTGGATAGGTTTTTGCTCTCTAAAAATTTCTTAATCCATGGTCACATTCCTAAAGTGAAGACTCTTAATAATGCTGGTTCGGATCATTGGCCAGTCATGGTGGAAATGTGGAAAACCAATGTGAGTTTCTCTCCTTTTCATTTTCAATTAATGTGGCTTAGAGACATTTCCTTCAGACCTCGTGTGCAACAATGGTGGAAGGAAGGTAAACCTAGGCATGGGACTAAGATGTTCTGTTTTGCCAAAATACTGCAATACATTAAATCCAAAATCAAGACTTGGAACTGGAAAGAGTTTGGGGATGTTCATAAAAAAAAACATGAAGTTATTGCTCATCTTGAAAATTTGAATAAGAAAATCCATTTAGATGGCCTCACAGAGAAGAGAAGTGCAGATGAAATTAAACTCACAACTCAGTTAGAGGAATGGGAAAAAAGAGAAGAAATCTTATGGAAGCAAAAATCTAGAATTCAATGGCTCAAAGAAGGAGATCGAAACACAAATTTCTTTCACAAATCTCTTCTAGCTCGAAGATCTCACAACTTTATTTCTTCCTTAACTTCAGATACTGGAGATGTTGTTTATACTTGGGATGGCATGAACTCTATTGTTGTTGATTACTTTTCCAATATTTTTGCTGCTACTCCTCTTGACTCAGCTTCTCAACAAAATGTTCTTCAAGCAATCCCTTCTCTTATCACTTATGAGGAGAACTCTATTTTGACTACTTCTGTTACTATCAATGAGCTTCAACAAGTAGTTTTTAAAATGCAAAAAGGGAAAACCCCAGGTCCTGATGGTTTTCCTATTGAGTTCTACCAAGAGTTCTGGATATCCTTCATGTTGATTTATTAGAGGTGGTGGAAGAAGCCGGGAAAGCCAAAGAAATTTTGAAGGTTATCAATAAAACTTATATTACTCTTGTTCCAAAAGCTCAAGAGGTTGATCATATCTCAGCTTTTAGACCTATTGCTTTATGTAATGTTCTTCTCAAAATCATTACTAAAATCATGGCGAGAAAGGTTGAAGCCTCTTTTGCATAAGATTATTTCCCCGAGCAAGGGGGATATGTGGAAGGACGTCAAATAGTAGATGAGATAGTTCTTGCTCAGGAAGCCATCCATTCCATGGATATGCAAAATTCTCCTTCTATGTTCATTCGGTTAGACTTATCCAAAGCTTATGACAGAGTGGATTGGCACTTCCTTATCAAAGTTTTGAGGCAATTTGGTTTCTCTAAGGATTGGATGGATTGGATTATGGGATGTATCTCTTTAGTTTCCTACTTAGTTCTTATCAATGGCAGGCCTTCTCAGTCTTTCCCAGCTTCCAGAGGTATTAGGCAAGGTGACCCGCTATCCCCTTATTTATTCATCATTCTTGTTGAATGCTTGGGTAGGACTATAACCAAAAAGAGGGAAAACAAAACCCTTGAGGGAGTTACCATTGCTCATGGAGCTAGACCTATCTCTCATCTTCAATTTGTGGATGACTCTACTCTTTTAGGTAAAGCTACAGTTAAGGAAGCTTCTAATATTAAGCAAATAATTAGCTATTTTTCTAAGGCTACTTGGTAGTTGATCAATGAAGACAAATCTAAAGTTATTTTCTTTCACTGCTCTGCTAGACAGGAATCCATGGTCTTGGATAAATTAAGATATAAGAAGACCTCTCTTCCAATCACTTATTTAGGTATTCCCATAAATATTCAAAGGCAGAAAAATAAATATTGGAATTGGTTGTTGGACAAAGTCAAGAAGAAAATTGGAAAGTGGACCAACAAGTGGCTTTCTTCAGGGGGTAGAATCACCTTGGTAAAATCAGTCCTTCAAGCTATTCCTATTTATGTTTCTTCCATTTTGAATATCCCAAAGGCTGTTCTTCGAGAATTGGATCAAATCAGTCATCGTTTCCTTTGGAGTGGTACTAAGGAGAAAAGAAAATGGGCCTTGGTGAAATGGGATACTTTATGTCTTCCTAAGAGTGAAGGGGGGTTAGGATTCCGGTCTTCAATTAATAACAACAAAGCTTTAGCTGCTAAATTATATTGGAGGATGTTGCATAACCCCAATGCTCTTTGGGCCAATAATCTTCGTGCTAAATATGCTGAGAACAAAAGTCCTGAAGACCTTGTTCGCTATCAACTTCCTACCAAAGGTTCTCCCATTTTAGCAGTTCTTAAGACTGGTGAGGATTTGATAAAGAAAAAATTATTTTGGATCATTCATAATGGTCAACATGCAAATTTTTGGACAGATTCTTGGGATGGTCACAAGCCTTTGATAACTCAGTTTCCCGATTGGAGGCCTTTGATGGAGGAGCTTCACCGAGCTAATTGGATAAAGGTGGCTAATTACTGTCGGTACCATACTGGTAATTCAAAGGTTGGTAGATATTGGATCCCTATTGAGGACTGGCCTATTCAAATCCCAGAAAGGCAAAGACAAGATATCCAAGGCATCCTTCATATGAGATCCCTCTCTTGGTCCCATGAAAAAGATTGTTTTGGATGGAACAACACTACTAAGGGTGAGTATTCCGTTGCTCAAGGTTATTTGACCTTATGCCATAATAATCCCAACCATTCTTCGACATATTTTCTCAATTGTGGGCTCAAAAGCTTTGGCCTAAGGTGAGGTTCTTTAATTGGCTTTTATTGCATCGTAGGGTGCTTACTGGTGAGCAACTTATGAAGCGTGGTTTTCATGGCCCTTTTAGATGTGAAATGTGTGAAGAGAATGTAGAAAATATCAACCATATTTTTATTGAGTGTACTTTAGCCTCCGAGCTATGGAGGAGAATGGCCACTTTACTTGGCTTACGAGTGGTCCAATTTTTTTACTTTTGAACAGCTTTGGAGGGATTGGCCTAATCAAGAGGGTGTTGATCATTTTATTAGGCAGTTAGTTTGGATGGGTTCTACCATTCTTCTTTGGAATATTTGGAATGAAAGGAACAACCAAATTTTTAATCAAGATAGGAAGGATATTCACTATATTTGGCAAAATACCATAGCCAACTTAGTTGAATCAGTCCATCAACTCCTTAATCACCCTCAAAACTCCCACCAAATATGGGATCAAGTGATGCAAATATTGAAGATTAAACCTTCTAAGGGCAACCAACTTAAAGGGAATGTGAGTATTAGTAAGATGGATAGGACTAGAAATTGGCAACCTCCTCCTAAGGATTTTGGAAAAGTCAATACTGATGGAGCCTCTAGAGGGAACCCTGGAAAAGCCTGTGTGGGAGGAATTGGTAGACTTTCGGATGGCTCCCTGGTTTTTACTTTTGCTGAGAATTTGGGTATTCTTTCCAATAACCTTGCTTGAGGGGTATGGTATCCTCGGAGGCCTTTAGGAGGCTACTAAGGTTGGATGGGAAAAGGTGTTAGTTGAGTCTGACTCTCAACTTATGATTAATCTCTTGAAGACTCCTTCTAAGAATCATAAGGTGGATTGGAGAATAAAAAGAATTATTGAGAAGATTCAGTTAATCCAGATGGGATTTTTGAAAGTTGATTACAGTCATGTGGTCGGAGATCAAAACAAGAGTGCTTGATGCTTTAGCTAATTGGGCTTTGGACAAAGGTGATCTTACTTGTTATGGCCACCCTCCTATATGGTGGGCTTCTCAAATTAGGGAAGCTCTTCTTTCTATCATTTCTTTGGATGGCTCCAGTTTTGAAGGTACCTAGTTTCTTCTTGTTTTTTTTTTTTGCTTCTCTTTGGTTCATTCAGTTTTTTTAGTTCCCTAGCTCATTCTATTCTTTATTTTGTTTCCTTTGTTGATTCTTGCCTTAATAGTCTTCTGGTCTAGATAGGTCATTGTTTTGTTCATTGTTTTTTTTTTTTTTTTTTTGTTTAGTTTTTTAAGGTGGGTGGGTTCTTTTGTTTTGTTTTGTTTTTGTGTTCTTTGTGTTGTTTTTTCGTTGTTCTTGTGTTTTTGTTGTTTTGTTTTGTTTTTTTATGTTTTTTGTTATTGTTCTTGTGTTTTTTTCATTCTTGTTCTTGGGTTTCTCTTTGTTTGTGTTATTTCGTGTTTTTATGTGTGAGTGTCTTCTATGTTTTTTGTTTTTGTTTATTGTCTGTTGTTGGTTGTTTTTTATTTTTATTTTTTTATTTTATTTTTTAGGTTTTGGTTGTGTTTATTTTTCATGTTTTTTTTGGGTTATGTCTTTGTAGTGTTATGTTGTTTTTGTCTTGTTTGTGTTTTGTTATGTGGTTCTTGTGTTTTTCTATGTGGTTTGTGTTGTGGTTTATTTTTTCTTATTGTGCGTGTTTGGTTGTGCTTTTGTTTTTGACACACTCAAGGAGCATGTTTTTTATTTTATTTTATTATTTTTGTTGTTATTTACTTATTTTTAAATTGGTTTTGTGTGTTTGTTTGCTCCTTGAGTATGTCAAAGGTGGTAGGCCAGGTCCGAGTCCTGGGCATTTTTTGCAGAATGGATACCCCTGCCTCCTTGGGTCTTACCCGAAAGTGGCATCCCTTTTGGGATGTTTTCCACAAAAAAAAAAAAAAAAGAAATATAGCCTGATGTTTTATAAAATAAATAACTTGGAAATTTCTGTGTTGATCTCAAGTAAGGGGATTAGTGAATCTCCAATGTATTTATGTATAAATTTACAAAATATTTGTGTGCATGTTAACTACATGAGCATTTCATGATCCGTATTTGATCCCCGACGGCTCCGTTTGGTTGTAGATGCAATTTTAATTCTTCAAGAGAGAAGTGAGTGCCGTTGGAAAACCTTGAATGCAAGTTGACAGTTTTGAACCCACGTGATGGAGACAATTTTTTTTTAAATTCTGAAATATTTTGTGGAAAAGCAAACATAAACCATTTGAATAGAGGTAAACCGAATAGGAGACTACATAGATTTCCATTGCACTACAACATTAGAACTCATTATGAAGAGCAAAGCTAGTTGTTAATGAATGATAGTATAAAAATAAGATTATCTCTTCCATGTATGAGAAAATAAACTTAGGGGTAGAGCCCTTTTGTATTATTGTAAATGAGAATTTTTTTTTTAGTATTGAAACTTATTGTGATGTGGCTGAGCCAATTCTATAGTAATGTTTTGAAGATGTGTTTATGAATTGTTTCAATACATACTATTTTTTGAAAAATTTTCAAGTATTAATTTAAGAAACCATATCTTCATTAAATTTCTATTTCTTGATTTCATTTGGAATTCTTATTAGGAAGGCTATAGAAATTGTCTATATTTTTAATTAAAATAGTTAATAATGCTGAGTAGGCAAAGGACGCTTAAGATGATGGTCTAGTTAGTTGTCATAGGCTGGATAGTGACACCAGGTATGGGTGTCCACCAGAAGTTACCTTTGCTTAAAATTTAGTTATATGAAGAATTTTATGTGACCAAAAAATATTATTAAGTTGTAGTTTTACGAATCTGTCTTTTAGTAAGAGAACATGCTTGAGTTGGAAGTCTACTCGCTTAGTGAGAATAGTTTAAACTAAAGAGAATAAAAGTGACTATAGATCTTTGTAACAAGTTTTTAAAAAATAAAACTATTTTTGTTTATGAGGAATATGATCTATAGATTGATATTAGATTCTTGATAAAATGATATTTGGTTCTAATTATAAAACATTTTAAAATGATGTAATGAGTATAATAGGAAATCTTGACCCATGTTTTATTTAGATCTTCATCTGGTAATGGGGTGTGGGTAGGCACACAATTAGTTTGGGACAATTGTCAACTGATGGAATTGGTCAACAAAATATTTGGCCAGATCAAAACAAAGAGGTGGTATGAGACACTTTTTCTAGGCTGTTCCCAAAGAAAATTATGATAAATACGATATTCATCAAACTTTACCAATATTGACCACAAGGTTTGGTATGGGATAAATCTCTGAGAGGTGCAATGGTATTGAGTGATGAAGTCCAAGGTCAAGGAATTTACATGGTTCTAACTACTTTTGAAAAGAAAAGGAACACCAGTTAGTCACTAAGGCATAAATATGCTAGTCACTTATACATTGAGTATAAACAAGTCGATTAGATCATCAAAGGTATAGTGTGTGAAGGTAAGATATAATAATCATTCCCATCTAGGTGTTATGAGACCTAGAGGATAACCCTCACCTTGGTTTGGTCCTCATGCTGGAAATATGCAAATGATAAATGAGAAAACCATCACCACTGAATGGCATGTTCAAAATATTTAGCTAATCTCATACACTTGGGAGACTGGCTGCAGTAGTCTTGAACCCAAAAATGGCATGTTGTGCATGTGCTTTGATATTTGTAAATGTGTACTTATTCAAGGGGATGATGTCTGATGTTGGTAACTTTAAGATCAAACTTGTTGTTAGGAAAACATTTATAGTCAGAATAGTCAAACCTTTTAAAAATATATTATTGGTTTCTAACTGTTTTTTTATCGGGAAACCAGGTGAGTGGGTTGTTATACATGCAAATCAAGGTAACTTATATTTATCTCTTCAATATCTACTCAATCAGACCTTTAAAAATAGAGTATAAGTCTTCATTGCTTTCAAAGTGGACAAACTCTAATATAACTCTATCAAGAATGGATAGAGTTAAGTGGTAACTTTGATACCACTATTGGATTTTAAGCTTAACTATCTCAAAATATCATAGGTCCTAATGTAAATAAATCAACAATATTATAGGTTAAAATATGAATAATCAAGAGTAGAATAATATATGAGCAAATAATTATGTATACCAAGGCCAATATAATTATAAAATAACATTCACTTATAATATCAAATATGAATGTAAATGACCAAATTTATTCATGAACACGCATGAAGAAAATTTACAATACTAATTGCTCAAAATCTTTATACAAACTTTATTATGACATTGTTTCTCTCTTTTGCATGATGTGTTGTGATCATGATTGATATTACATTATATGGAGCTTTGTCTCCATAATATAGAGATAGAAGATGTCTATTTGTTCTTGACTATTGCTCTTCATATGACAACTCCCATTACCTTTGACTTATCATCTTGCCACTTGTACACTAGACTCTTCACTCTCTTCTTACAAGCATACTTGAATCTATGACACTTGCACACTTCTACATGACTATTACACTCCTGCATGCACTTCTAATATAAGACACTTGTGTACATTCTTACTTTACATATTTTCACACTTACATACAACACACTTGTGTACATTCTTACTTTACATATTTTCACACTTACATACAATACACTTGTGTACATTCTTTCAATACGCACTTGAACTCTTACATGACACTTGAGCATTTCTTACACATTACACTCTTACATGAAACTTATGCATTTCCTGCACATGGACACTTATATTAAATAAAAATATAAAATCACCCACCTAAACCATAGACTCAATCCTAATCTATTAGATATTTACATTTGTACCATGAAGGTACCATGGGGAACATTTTCATGTACCAAATAATTTAATATTCCTCAACACCTCCTTGTATTACATTATTTGGTTATTGAAGACATTTCTCATCTTGAATACACTTAAATTTTTTGAGCTAGGCTCCTCCCTCTAAGAGATTGAATAATTTATATGGAAACCTTATATCTAACCTTTAGCCAATGGAGTCTAGCTTTGAGTTAGGCACCTTGTGTGACATAAGCATCTATAATTTATTATTTTTGGCAAAGCTTATCCACATAAAATTGCAATACAAGGGAGAGTGGTTGTGCTTCCAACACTAGTGTAGTATTCTAGAGTTCTAAGCCAAGCCAATTGCCAATTGTAGATGCGAATTAAATGAGTGACACATTCCATTGCATCATTCCACCATGTAATATAGCCATTATACATGGATGGGGGTCACTTTAAGATTCCAAATATGTTGAATGTGAGAAACTATAGGATTATGACTAAGTAGTGATGTGTTAAAATAAAAATAACTATTGTGCATGGGTTTTCCACCTCCTACCCATTTAATAAAAAAATGTATGGGTGAATGTTTTGAGAGGATCACCTTAGGGAGTGGGTCTACTGAGAGATAAAAATAGCTGGTAAAATTAGAAATTGGTTGCACAAATAACAAAGCTCTATTCAATATTTTAATAATGTGATCTACCCTAATGCATAAATTAGACCATGTGTACCAAAGGTTATTGTACGAAGAGTGGTTGATATTGGGGTCATAAAGCACCAATTTATTGTGCATGTGAAACCACACCACTTATTTTTCCATGGCCCAAC
Organism: Wollemia nobilis; assembly: GCA_028583015.1. NCBI lineage: Eukaryota > Viridiplantae > Streptophyta > Pinopsida > Araucariales > Araucariaceae > Wollemia > Wollemia nobilis. The sequence goes on from JAQPPZ010001683.1 coordinate 2,484,168, forward strand.
ACATTAGGTGTCCATTTTATTTTTGCATGGTGGCCTTAATCATTTTGAAATTACCACAAACTAGCCAAGTGTTAGTAGAGAGTGATTTAGCTAACCAAATCCATAGCTGAGCATGCTCCATAACATTGTTGGATGCGTAAAAATTAACTATACCAAATGCATGATTGTTGACAGAGAATACCATACATAATGCATGACATGTATGGTCACAATTGTATTGCACAAAGTGATGCCACCAACAAGAGAGATGAAGATGGTGATACCACCTCGATTCTTTTCATGCTCACCATGAAGAAAATAAGTTTTTGGATAGATGAACTGACCTACAAATTCCAATAAAAAACCTATGATTTTAATCTTCTAAAGGCACAAGAAATCTATATTAAAAACCTTTGACAAGTTGAGCACACTTTGTATTTTTGCTCAGGGTCATTGAGACCCTGTACATTCCATGAGAAAAATTTCACTGAGGCAAGTAGTCTAATGGTATATCCTCACCATCAAGGAACTCTAATTATTTGAAATGGTTGGAACGTTTAGGGCCATTGTTATATGTTCCTAACTAAATGTGAAGCCATTTTTCTTGTAGAAAATCACCCATCTCTGTATTCCTCATGGGGCTACAAATTTATGTGTATTGACATGGGGAGATAGGGGAGGAGAGACTAGTTTCACTTATTTTATAGAGACCATACTACCTAAGCTCAAGGTATGATTTTGCAGAGGTAGTGAAGTCTCTTTATTTTCCATCTCCACTATTAAAGGACCACCAACAAGTTGTTCTATTGTTGGTTCTATCACCTTATTTAAAGGTTATGAATTTGTAATGACCACCACCTTTGGAAATGTCTTAGGGACCAACGATTTAGTGGCACTAGCATGCTAAATTTTGTAGCTTCCCATAGTGGTCCAACCATCTACACTGGATTGAGAGATTGTCCTAGTAGAGGGTGCAATAATTGGCTTTCACTTGTTATGTGATATAAGTGGGAATTTTTTTACCTTATGATCAGATGCTTGGCATTAAAAATAGTTGTTTGAGAGGTTGATGTAGAAAACCCTCTATGAGAGGAAAGACTCCTCCACTTGAATTTTGATAGAATCCTTAAGATCCTTAGATAGATGTACCTTGATATAGGCTTACCTACTTAGACAAGTATTGAAAAACTTTTTAGGTTTGAGCATAACAACATGTCATAACACACTCATGATTTGGTGCAAAATATCCCACAAAGGAATGGGAAGACTAGGGAACTCAACCTAGACTAGGAATTTTCTCATTCTATCCTTAGACATGATAAAATCATGGGTCCACAATGAGAGAACTAGTAAGGAGTTGCACATGTGCCATGAACTATGTTGTAAATATACTTTACATGGGTAAGGTTAGAAAAATAAAAAAGGAAGAAATCCTTGGTAAGGTTTCATACATGAGTAACTTTAATACAATAAGAGACCTAGGCCAAATTGACCCAATCCCTCAAGACCAACTCATTGGGTATATTATTGACAAAGTAGCACTACACCAAAAAAAGGCTTTAATGGAAATTTTAAACTATCATTAAAGGCCTTTAATAGTTATTTAGCCACAGTCTATAAGGGTATTGTAAAAAGTCTACATCATAGGATGATGGCTAAAAATAAATAAAAAAACTGCCCTCTTAGGGTCTAAGATGGTGGTTTAAAACTCCCCTCTTAGGGTGATGAGGGTGGTTGAAAACAACCCTCTTACGATGAGAGGGTGGTTGAAAACCACCCTCTTAGGGTTAAAACTCTTAGGCCTAATAGGGTGGTTTATAACCACTATTTTAGAACCTAATAGGGTTGTTATAAACCACCCTCTTAGCCCTAAGATGATAGTTTTAAACCATCCTCTTAGGTCACCCTAATATGATGATTTAAAACTATCATCTTATGGTGACCTAAGAGGGTAATTTAAAACCATAGTCTTAGGGATAAGAGGTTCGTTTATAATCACCCTCTTAGGGTCTCATAAAAAAATATATATAAAGGATTCCTCAGCTGAAACAACATAGAACTGAACAATGGTTTGCCTTAGCTGAAATAACATAGCACTCAATTCAAATCAACATAGTGCCCATTTTTGATGTTATTCAAGATGGATAGGGGAAAATTACTAACTTAGTTATCATGCCTATATTAAATTCTTTCCTTTGAAATTGACATCATTTTTGCTGATTGTTCTTTTTTTTTGAAATCTTTAAATATGCAACTATTAATTTTGAATAAATACTAGCCATTACAAGACATTCAACTCACCCAGAATAAATATTTGGCTAAAGTTCATTTGTACAACTTCTCAAAGAGTTTTGTGGAATCTCTAAAGATAAACAAACTCACTGACTATGGGAAGAAAGAATTTTTTTTTAAGTATTTACTAGCAAAACCTATCAGAATAGTGGATTTATGATCTCATTTTATTTTTTCAAGATCAATGTCTATGGAATGAAATAAAATAGGGCAGAGAGAGATTTCATGATGCTGCATGTTGATCATTTCAAATGCATTTATAAAAATTTAATTTTATTTAATATAGCTATTTTATTTGTGAGAGACAAATAATATCCTCTTGTGTTCCCTTGGCTAAAATTTTTAAAGTTTGTTGCATCCATGTAGTGTAGAAAATCATTGAGACTTCATCTGATCTATTTTCAATTAATCTCCACCACTCCCTACACTCCAAATTAGTGTGTGCATCTTATCATGCACCCCTAAATATAAACCCAATGATTAATAACATCTTCACATGTCACTAGCATATCATAACCAATTAACCAAAGTCATATTAACTAGTGGTAAGTAGATAGTTTGATGTTACATTTTATTTATTTTACATCTTTAAAAATAATATATGAATCCTAAACTAGAGAGTCTAGGGATATAGTTATGTAAGATGTGGCAAACATTATATACTCTCCCTAGAGTCCCTACAAGAGTGTTCCTCCTAATTTTATTTTACATAAAATCCTAGCTTAGGACTTCTATGACAAAGCTCCATGCTGGAAAGAGAGAAGAACTGATGCAATATTTATTCTCTCCGAGATAGTTTTTCCTTGGCACATGTAAGATATGGTGTGAAATAAAGAACCTCTTATGTTATGGAAGGTGCTACTATTTCATGTATTTAAATCTATACCACATTTACAACATTGATTCTTTTTATTCTACTAGTGAACCTTGCTACCAATAAAATTCAAGGCACCTGCTTAAATTCATCGGAATGATGCCTCAATTTATTCTAAAGTTCACCCCTTGGTTTCAGGTACACATAGTGCCACAATGAGTAGAGTAAAAATGCATATGAAAGAATACAACCAGAAAGTCCCTAAAAACAGAATGTGCAATATTCTATGAACAAAAGACAATTCAAGGGACTCAAAGATGAAAACATTACTTTGGAAGGTGAGATAACAGCTGAGAACATAACCATACCTTCCAAGTGTAAAGTTATACCTGTTAAATTCCATTCTAAAAGAATATTAATTGTCATGGTCCCAAGATGAGAACCTAAATTCAAACCAGTGTAGTGCGCGTTTTTGATGTTGAAGAGAATATTAAAAAAAATTATTGCACCCACAATCAAATTTTTTTAAAATTCAATGGAGTAAACAAAATTTTTTAGACCTATAACTAGAAGCACTTGAATCCATTAAAAATAAGAGAATAAAAAAATATTCTTTAAATCAAATCAAATCCATTCAATCAATAAAGAGATAAATAAAACTAAGCATTTACACCCACAAATAAAACCACTGAATACATTAAAAAAAAGGAGAGAAGCACATCCACACCCACAATCAAATTAGATCTGATTCAAAAAATAGAATAAATGAAACGTGTACACCCATAGTCAAAAACCATATCTATTTTTTTAAATCCAAAAAATAAAAAACACTCGCAACCAAAACCATTGGATCCGATTAAAAAAATTAAAATAAAATAAAACAAAAACACACACATATATATAAATAATTTTATACCCACAATTCAAACCATTAAAATTCAATCCCAAAAACAAAAATAAAAAGCATAAAGACTGTAGGAACAACAATACTCAAAGACCTCACATTTTTACAGTCCATATACTAAAAGTAAGTCAATTTGTGTAATGCCAAACATCATGAAAATTTAAAAAATGATATTTTTAATCATTTTCCATCATCATTATTTTCAATTCTAACATGTCTAGTATTACACACTTCTATTCCAAAAGTTGTTGGTGTTTGTTTCACATACTTGAACCTGTAGCAAGAGTCTGCTTGATGTGGCAGAGAACAAGGGTATCACTAGTAGTGAGCTTTTGATTGTCCATAGCCCATTGCAATGCATACATACTCTGCTCACTCTCATCCATTGCAACCAAATATTTTCTTCCCTTAGCACCTTCCATTATACTTCACAAGAAGCAAAACTAGATTGAATCCACTACTCTTTTATTGAATTTGGATCAAATCAATCTTTTGCTTTGCTTTGGGTTGATTGTTGAGAGAAATTGAAGGTGGATGTTTCTTAAATAGGATTTTTTTAGATCGCAAAAAATTGGAATTTTAGTTCCAACAGACTGTTATTCTGTGGGTGTATGCTTTTACGCTCCGTGTACAATTTAGTTTTGAAGCGTAGTGAAGAAGTATTTCTACATACAGTGACTTATAGATTTTAATGTAGAATGAAAGGATTTTCATAGGAAATGATTGCATGTGTTGGAGTGGCACTACTACTTTAACAATTGAAAAGCACATTTTCATGTGCAAAGTTGTAAATTAAAAATTAGAGACACATATTTGAGGAGAAAATAAGAGAATATGCCTTCTAAAACTGATCATGTACACTCTTCATTGGTGAGGTGTGAATAGATTTATAAAAATAAATTTGAAGTGTTGCAAACTACTGCTGAACTAGGCATTGAAACTCATTTAATCTAACTTACATGCAGTTAATGATCTATACATTTGTGTGGACACCTCTTTCAGTCCAACTGAGGTGAACAGGACATGTAAACTAAGACTCCAACTACTATGATTCCTAAGGAAAATTAAAACGAAAGTGGAACATAAAGCAAATAGAACATAATAGGCAAGGCTAAAAAGGAGTGTTCATAAAAAATAATATATAATATATTAGATGGAATAAATGGCCAATGATAAAAATAATAGGTAGAAAGGATTCATACTCACATATGTTGTGAAATCAACTGTGATAACCATAATTGCAAAACCATGTGGAAGTATTTTTACAAAGCTTCTCCCTACTAAAGCACATAATACTACAATTGGGATGATAATCCCAAACAATACTGGAATCAATATCATTAGGCTATTACATGCTAATATCAACCTTCCACCCAATAGAAAAACTTGGAAAAAACCAACTATACACACAAAAGATAAATGTGCTATATCCTTGCAAAAATATATAAAGATATAGCAATGAAAGAAGTTTCATAAAAATAAAACTTACATTGCAGCCTTTCCATACTTCATAAAATTGCTTGCCAACCTCATTATTTGCTTCATTTGAATGGTCAGGCTTAGAATTTTTGACTGCATGGAGCTTGACTTCTTTGTCTCCCATTCCACTAATGGAAAACCAAGAGACAAGAGTTCTTTTTTTCTCTAAACATGTTATATACACATGAAGGTATTATCAAGAGTGTTGAAAAAATAAACCATCCAACATCTTAACATAAAACTCCTCTGCTTATGACTAACCTTGTGATCAATGATCAAATAAAATTACAACAAAAATAGAGAATAATGAATTACTAGTCAATGTGAAGTTTCTCTCAGGTCGTTCCATTAAGGAAATTTGACATAAATTGTTTTCTTCCGTATGATAATGGAAGAGAAAATGTAGCATAAATTTTAGAGTCCATGGTAAAAATATAATAAATAAGATGCTACAGCTACCATGGCTACCATAAAAATATTGACAAATTGGATCTTGAAGCTTAGCATTATACACTCTTTATTTTGATTAATATATGGAATATATTCTCTTAGATTGTTGGATGAAAACCAAAGTTATTATTTATGAACAACAATAATCTATTACACCTCTTACATGTACAAAATCAAGAAAGAAAAATTATATTATGTCCAAGAGTGACCAAAGGAGGTAAATGAAATTCAAAAACCACATCCAATTAGAATATTTAAGTACTACGAAAAAAAGAAAGCAAGGAGCTCAAGAAGTAATTAAGAGATAAAATAGTAAACCATTTTAAATATAACCACAATGGGTAAATCAAAGTAGAAAAATCCTAATTTTTTAAATCAAGTACAAATACAAAAAACCTTATGAAGGAGATCCCCTCAAGGTAAAGCAATTGCAGATGAAGAGCAATAGTATAGACTGAGGACATAAAGAAGAATGTATTTATGCCTAGTGGAGAAATAGAAAGCATGGTTGTAAGATTGCTAAATGAATAAAAAATTCTTGTTTCAAGTACAAAATTAGTTATGATTATATATGTAAATGGAAAATTATTATTTCAAGTGCAATTCTTATTTACAGATATAGGTTAATGAGTAGATGGCTAAACATCCCTATCCACCCCAATCATAAGATATGAGGTGAGAGGGTATCCTGAGACTTCCATCATATACATAAATATCCATCTATGCAAATCAAGTACTACTACTAAGGACTAGAACTACAATTCAAACATGAAATATCAATTTCATAACTAACACTAACTCAACACAATAAACCTTCATTTAAACACATTACAACATGCTTTATGATTAAAATATTAATCCTATTCCCTAGAAATACTTGTATTCTTATTTTTTTACGAAATTATATTCTTTTATATGACTGGCCAACCTCATGCTTAGAATACCTACTCGCCTCACTCCTAGATTGGCTACCCATTATTTGTAAATAATGTCTAATTTAGGTCAGGCAATGAAGGAGCCCACAACATCCTTCATTGTGGCTATCTCATAATTCCTTCTAAACAAGATTGTTTCATCTTTATGGGTGACGTGCACATTGAATTTAAAATAACCTTCATTCAAATATTGACCATGTACAAGGTATTTAGGATTAGTATTGATCACTGTGCCTTTGGCCACTACCTTATCCTTATGGATTTGAGTCAAGTAGCATTTCCTTATCTCAATTTGAGTGATCGATGTCATTTTCAATTCTTGCATGGAAAATCAATAGCCTAGATAATTTCACTATATAATGTACAATACAAAAAAGTTGATCATTTTATATTTGAAATAATAGTCATACCATTGATGACTCTGAAAGCACGAGGATACGGAAACAAGAAAGGAAAGACTCCAAGCACGATGCAAAAAATGAAACTAAACTTAACGCTGAATCCTACGAATTAAAAATGCATGAAATGGAGAAAGCATGAATTGAAACCCAAATGAAATAACAGCCCTTCTCTTTTATTGATGTATTTCACAACTCGGTTACAATTCGCATCCTCCCTTTTTAGGGGCGAGGAGCGTTAAATCCATCTCTTGGTTACATCCATGGATAGCCTTCCTTCTTTCGCGTGCCCACATGTAAGATGGGCGGACCAAAACGTCGCCACCGCTTGTGTCTACGAATGTTGATTCCTTGCTGCTCCTCCGATGTTCCGATCCTGCGTTCAAAGAAACAAAAGATAATCAATAGCACTTGCGGATAAAACAAAGCATGCAATCCCCAAGCCTACGATAAATGGATGAGAAAAATGAATTAAACTATGACTAAAATGAATCCAAATGCTCTAAAAATTTTATAGGGGCATCAGGACATCACCAGGAGGGCACTCCAAAAAGAACAGTCAAGAAATTCCTCACCGATTTGAATTCGCTCCGGGGCGGGACGAATTCACCTGCAACAAAATGCCGAAAAGGTACTGTCCCAAATGTCCGGCCTAGAGAGCTCCAAAAGACCTGCAAACTTGGGGTTAGCTAATTGGGGGCATTTTGGGAAGACCCAGATGGTCGGATTTTCCCAATTTGACCTCCATCAATGGGAATATGATGATGCTACCTGCAAGTTAGTAAAAGCGAACGAATATAGAAACACGATCAAAATTGTTCAAAACGAGACGAAATTTAAATGACAACCTATCTAAGCATCATAGAATTGAATGCAAAAAATGAAAATGATAGAAAGCAAAATCTGCCACAAATTCCCAATCATTCCTAAAAGGGACGATTAGGCCTGCAGCAGTGTGGGGGCGCCCGGGCGGGCCGCCCACCGTTTGGGGCTTGATTTCAGCACCAATCCACTTGGGATGGGTCCAAAATCTCTTACAAGGTGTTGTCGACAAATTGGGTGGTATTCTATGGCCAAATGTTAGGTTTTGGGCTCAATATTCGACCTTCCAATAGTCACCCAATGACCTCCTCTCTAAAAGAGATCAAGGATGTAGAAGGCACAAATCGCACAAGGATGTATGGGGAAATAAAATGGCAGCACTTCGTTGCTCCAAATTGCTCTTACTCTGTATATTTTGGGATGAGGAAACTCATCAATTTATAGACCTGGAGGTCTCTTGGGATGAGCATGCAGAGGCGCCACATGGCAGCCATGCCCTTCCAGGGGAGGGAAGATTCCTCCCTGATTAGGGGCTTCATGACTCGCCCTTGTAACAACCTCTAACGCTCAAAAATGCTCACCCATGCTCCCATGAACTGAAGGAGGCGTTAAGTGGTGGATCCGAGCTGCCATTTGTCAAGATTTGAATTTTTTCCCATCAAACCTGCAATTCGCCCCACCCTGGAGCGAATTGTGAATTCATCCCTGGGTGGAGCGAATCCCAATTAGAATTCATCCCTGGGTGGAACGGATATTGAGCAAAGTGCCTGAAGGTGCCAAAATGATTTTTGACCTTCCAAAACTGTTGTGAGAGTGGTTAGGACCACTGTTTAACCTCTGGGGGCTGCCCTTGGGGCTGTGTGTGCCAATGTGATCAGTGTTTGCAGTCACATAATCGGATTGGTGTTGTTTTGGTGTCTATAGATGCCCCTTTTTGGGATGCGTTGTGCAAGGCACAACATCGAGCAAAAATAGATAACCAAAGCACTAATGATTAGGGTTTCTTAGTAACCTAACCAACTTTTGATGCCCCAAGTATGAAAAGGGCATGCATTCTTGAATCCTTGCTTCTGACGAGTGAAGGAACTCAATTCAAGTGTTAACCTTTTTCGGTGAGGTGTTACTTGAGCTTGGACATTGATCAGTCATGAATAGGCAAAGGGCGCAACCTTTTGTCTGTGGGAACCTTGAGTTCATGATTCATGAATGCCAAGTGATTGATCAGCTTGTGATTATTGCTTGTTTACTACCCCAAGCAGGGGCGTGATTTGTCTTTGTCAATGATTCTTTGAATGCATGCTATTTCCATGATTGGGTGTGTATTTGTTGATTGGTGACTAAGTGTGACTACCCCCTCAAGCGACGAATCGATGAGGGAATGACCTACATGAGAAAAGCGACGAGTCACTTGACCCAAGATGACTTAGGTAAGGGTGCCTTCAGAGATTTATCTTTGAATGTGTGTGCAGTTTTCTGACATTTAGACCTATTTTTGGTGGGTGTTAACCCTTTTGGGGACGCCATTTGGAGCTGAAATTGTCAAAAATCCATCTTCCCGTGGAGCGGTCCGGCCATGGTGGCCTTCTTAGGGAGTAGGATGGTGATGATTTATAACCCCGACATCTATTTTGGATGCCAAGAAGGTCAGGCATGAAGGCGCCTTCGTTCGGCAACTCTATTGCTATTTTTGGGTGGGTTTTGACCCTTTTGGCGACGCCGTTTGGGGATGAAATTCTCGAAGATCCGTCCTCCCGTGGAGCGGTCCGGCTATGGTAGCCTTCTTAGGGAGTAGGATAGTGAGGATTTGTGACCTCGACATCTATTTTGCATGCCCGGAATGTCAAGTGCAAAAGCACTCTCATTGGACAGGTTTATTGCTATTTTTGGTGCATTTTTTGCTGTTTTTGAAATTTGTGTGCTGAATTCATTCCAGGGTGGGACGAATTCCTATGTAGTATTCATCCCAGGGTGGAACGAGCGCTAACCAGAGTGCTCATTCTAGGGAGGAACGATTACAGGCTCAAAAAGCCTATTTAAAGGCCAAAACTAGGTTTTGGGCTCATTTGCACTTGTTTTTTCTGGCGATTTGGAGCTAGGAGGAGGAGGTCAATTCTGCGAAGCGAAGCGCTGCCAAATTTTTCTGCCACCATGAGTGCATGAACCGGATCGAGCGGCGGAGCCGAAGCGAGACCAGTAAGTGAACTCCCTCTTTATTATTTTCTTGTATTATAGTTTTTTTTTGTTTTATTTTAAAAATTGGGGGAAAAAAAAAATAAATAAAATATTTTTTTTTTTTTTTTTTTTTTTTTTTTTTTTTTTTTTTTTTTATACCTAGGTTGACAAATTAAATTTTGTTTTGCGTTTATGTTGTTTGTAGTTGTACACTATTTTTCATGATTCTAATGTGCTTATTTTGTTGTCTGTTGTAGGTTGTGAAGAGCCGGTATCGCATGTCGACTATTTTTGCTGAAGCACGGGAGGCGCTAGCTGTGGCTGACTAGGAGTGGCTTGATGCCCTGGGGCTCAAGCAGGTGACTCGGCTGGAGCCAGTGATTGGGGATCGGGCCTACCTGATGGCCCTGATCAACTTGTGGGATCCCTGGACTAATACTTTCCATCTCCCAACAAGGGAGATGACAGTCACCTTGGAGGATGTCTATCAGATTCTTAGGATTCCAATAGATGGACTGCCGATCAGGACGACGTCGTGGGATCAGTGGACAGTGGTGCTGACATGCTGCTTCGGGCATGGGGAGGATTTGGGGGTGGATGGTCCAGTGGAGAGGGTAGAGATTGATTGCCAGATGGGCGGGATTCTAGTTCGATGGTGGTTTGAGAAGGGGGTGTTGGGAGTGAGGCACGCATTGCTTATGGGCCTCATTTCCAACATGCTGCTACCTGACTCGTCAGGTGTGAGGTTCCCATGGAACCTGTTGGATGTGGTCTATCGATTGGTGGAGTGTTCGACATAGGAGCCTTTGGTCATGAGATGGGGACAGACGCTACTGGCGTAGCTCTATGGGGAGCTATATGAGGTCCGCTATCAGAGGGGAAGGGGATCAGCTACAGCTATCTACTGTAGAGTTGGGGTTGGTAGCACATAGCGATGGAGAGACCAGGGGGTTACCATGGATGATGCGGGCAGAGATGGTAGATAAGGATATAGGGTACGTGGCTCTATGGTGATGGTCGGAGGAGCAGGGATAGAGTCGATGGTGGGCAGGTGTTGTAGGGCACTATGTCGATGCCTTTGCTCGGCTTGCTTTGGGGGAGGTGTTCTGGCGTCCCTATCGAGACTGTCTAGCCTGGCTTGAGGCTGGAGAGTGGCTCCGATGGGTACGTAGGGAGCGGTGGCTGATTGGGTGGCATGGGACCGAGTAGGAGTTCTTCCTGTATAGTCGGGTGACATGATAGTTTGGGGTGTGCCAGGGGTTTCCTGGTGAGCCCATGGTCTATCGATGTCGGGGGATGAGAGGACTCTGGATCGGTCGGTCATCGTGCCATTGGGTGAGGATTCAGATGTGATGATCGATGTCCCGGATGTGGATGACGTCGGGACTACTACAGAGTATGATCAGTGGTGGACTCTATGATGATGGTGGGGAGAGGGGCCACTGGGAGGTGCGAAGGTAGCAAAGTGGGGGATGAGGGTGCCAAGGCACCAGGAGATGATTGGGGAGCTCCGCTAGAGGCGGACATGGTGGAGGTGGATGACTTGGGCATGGATTTTGGGGCTCTGGACCAGCTAGAGATGTAGGACATCCCGAAGCAGTGGGAGCTAGAGCAGGCTGTTGTTCTAGAGGTGCCTATGCATCCGGCCGTGGTGGAGGACATGGAGGTAGGGGTGCACGCTGAGAATGCATGATTGGTGGAGCTACTGTGGAGGTGAGATGAGGAGTTGGGGGAAGCTTTGCAAGAGAGGGATCTCCTACGGACTCAGCTGGCGGAGCGGGATAGCGCGTTTGTTGCACATCATCGGGGGGATGGGGACACCAGTGCTGCATAGGAGAGGGATCTCCTACGGATGCAGCTGGTGTAGCATGACGATGCAGTAGCTTACTACCATCGATGGGAGGTAGAGTGGTTGCGATAGGAGACAGATTGGTCTCGACATCGGATGGATTTGGAGGGAGAGATTATCCACCTCGATGGGCGGTTACCTGAGCCCCTTGGAGGTGGCTCTTCACGCCGGATGAGGGACAGTGGTACTGAGCAGTCAACATCATCTCATCGTAGGTGATTGGATGAGGGAGGTGGTAGCAGGCATGATGTAGGGGCTAGCAAAGACCGCCCTGAGGGGTCCCATAGGACCCACACCATGGGGGTAGTTCCCGTCGCACCGATCCTACGTGATCATGGTGGCCGACGCCTTAGGCTTGGGGGTTTTGAGATTTTGGATTTTGTTGCGGGGTCAGAGGACCAGCTCTTTGTAGCCTACGGGCATTTTTGATGATATATATATATACAAACTTTATTTTGTTTATGCGCATGTGATGATTTGATTTTATGCATGATGATTGATGAATATGGATGTATGCATGTTAAGTTATAGTGATGGATGCATATGTTGTTGATGAATGCAAATGTTTCTAATTTATATGATATGCAAATGGAATGGATGAATTGAATTTGTGATGTTTGGTAGTCGCACCATAGACTGTGTAGAACTTTATGGCTTTTTGTCCTAGGCGATGGCTGCGGTAAATAGCTTTTTATGTATACATGTTTTTTTTTTTTTTGGTATGGCGAGAATAAAATATAGCAAGTTGGTTTCGAATGTAGTTAAGGTTTTCTGAGACTCAGATGTTTTAACTAACTAGCCATGACTGTACTTTATCTCACAAGACTTTTTGAACAAGGTATGAATCGGACTTGTTTTGGACCAAGTTATTTCACATCCCTGTGTGTGCAATTGAGTTCATTTATGTGGTGTTGGTCAGGATACCGCCAGTGCAGGATAGGCTGTCAACCAAACTTGTACTGAGGATCACCTGATTAGCTCCACTAACTCCTTTGTTGTATTTAGTCAGATTAATCTACGGTGCTATCGTAGGATACCATAAGCTAGCTCATCCACATGCAAACATTGATCTGCACACAAGTTAATGTGACAGATATATCGTCATGCGGGAGGTTTACCACCAGTGACCGATAGGCTATCAACCAAACCGGTACTGAGGTTTGCCTCATGACCTGTCGGAATGTTGAGAGTTCCAGGGATTCAAGTTCGACTCCCTTCTTTTCTTCAATTGTATTGGGATACTTGCTCTTTTGTAGTGATAAAAATCACTATTTATTTTTGTATTATATTTTTCTTTTGAGCAAGGGATTAGGATATGGAGTGATGAGAATCACTATTTTATGTGCTTTTCTTGATGTATGCACTTTGGTTGTGATGTCAATATTTTGGAGTTTTGACGTTTGCAAATTGTTGATGTTTTGCAACTTTTGAGAACTTGGGATTCTTGGGGAATTGGGTAGGGAGGATGCTTGTCCTTTTGCCAACTCTCAGCATTCTTGGGGTCATTCGCACAGGGGGATGAGCAAGATAACCATTTCGCTTATGGTGACCTGGATTGCTTTGCAGGTTTCATCTTTCGTTCACACAACTTGGGAATGTTTTATGTGTTTTAATTTGTGTTGGGATGCTACGTAACAAGGTGTGATCCAAGTAGAATTCTACCTGCGTAAAATCTATCGACTTGGTACAGTATGTGGCTAGAAAGCTAATGACGACCGAATGACGAAAACTCTCGATACATGAGAAAACAACTGACTATGATGTGGGAGAATAACGTGAATGGCGGTTATAGGCGATGAGCTATTGATAAAGTGAAAAAATGTAGAAGATGATGGTTTTGCCAAGTAATGACAGTCTATGGCGCTTTGACCTTTATGACCACAAATATGCAATGTGTGGGTGTGATGCGTAATGCAGCTATATGTTTTTGTGTTTTTGATGGATTGATTTGTGTGAATATGAAGATGATATGCAAAATAGAGCTCTTTATTTTTGTGACGATTTTGAGCATGTATGGAAATGAGATGCAAATTTTGTTATTTTTGATGATTTTATTGTTTTTGAATTTTCTTGTTTTTGACCAAGCGATTATGGGAATCCTTGGAGCATTTTGGGGATTGACCAAGCGATTACGGAAATCCTTGGAGCATTTTGGGGATTGACCAAGCGATTACAAAAATCCTTGGAGCATTTTGGGATTGACCAGCGATTACAAATCCTTGGAGCTTTTGGATTACTATGACGAAATCCTTGGAGCATTTTGGGGATTGACCAAGCGATTAAGGAAATCCTTGGAGCATTTTGGGAATTGACCAAGCGATTACGAAAATCCTTGGAGCATTTTGGGATTGACCAAGCGATTACAAAAATCCTTGGAGCTTTTGGGGATTGACCAAGCGATTACGAAAATCCTTGGAGCTTTTGTTTGGGCTATGGCTCTTCTAAGCATGGAATGGCCGCAAATGACTGATGTTCAAGGGTTCTAGTTCCTTGATTCCATCAAGAGAGGCTAGCCGGTATGTTCCAGGTCCTATTTTGCTATCAATTACATAGGGACCTAACCAGTTTGCCATGAATTTGTCCCTTAAATGGGACGACAGACTAGAGTTCTGTTGGTTTTCTTTCAAGACCAAGTCACCGACCTGAAAGTCCCTCAAGTGAACTTTCATGTTGTATGCTTTCTTAAGTCGCTCTTGATAGATACGTAAATGCTCGAGGGCATTAACGCGTCATTCATCAAGCAACGTAAGCTGGTCTAACCGGGCTGCCATGTAGTATCATCATCGATGAACTCTTGCATTGATATGCATAGGGAAGGAATTTCCAACTCGAGAGGCATGACAGCCTCGGAGCCATACACGAGCAAAAATGGAGTTGCCCTAGTGGGTGTCCGAATGCTAGTGTGATAGGCCCATAGGGCAAGTGGGATCTGAATGTGCCAATCCTTATGATTATCTGTGACTATATTTTTAAGGATGGCAACTAGCATTTTGTTTGATGCCTCTGCTTGCCCATTTGCCTGCGGATAATAGGGGGTCAAAAAACTATGCTGAATTTTGTACTTTGTGGTCAAAGCACGCACATCTTTGTTCTTGAATGACGTCCCATTATCCGAGATTATCTTGGATGGAATACCAAAATGACATATGATGTTATGCAAAATGAACTCCATAATGCGGGGTCCAGTCGTAGAGGTTAGCGAAACTGCTTCCACCCACTTGGTGAAGTACTCTGTGGCCATGATGATAAACGTGTGATGACCTGACGACGTAGGGGAGATCTTTTCGATTAGATCTAGGCCCCACTACAAAAAATGCCAAGCCGATTGGATCGGTTGCAAGGCCTGGGAAGGTACGTGTGTCAAATTAGCATGGTGTTGACACTTCATGCACTTCTTGACATATGCGCAACAATCTCGCTCTAAATATGGCCAATAATAGCCCATGCGAAGAATGCGCTTTGCGATGGCCATACCACTGAAGTGGCCACCGCATGTACCATCGTGCGCTTGGGCGATCGCCCAAGTGGACTCTTGCTGGTCCAAGCACCGAAGGAGGATCCCTTCATAGCTACGATGGTACAAAATGTCTCCTAACAAGACATGCTTTGCCGCTTTCTGCTTGAATGCACATTTTGCGACATGCGTCAATCCAAGTGGGAGGTTACCTAACTTGAGGTAGTCCCTGATGGGGGAATACCAATCCTGCTGATCAGAAGCCTCGATGGTATGAACAACCAGTCCCTCTTGAAGTTCATCCCTAGCAAAAGCTGAGCGGGAGAGAACTTGTAAGAATAGCATTGTATTGCTATTAAGGGGAGTAGGGGAGAACAAGGACCCCCAGTTGGCATGTTTCAGATGATCGTGGATTCGAGAGAACCTATCCATGGATGGCTCAATCTAGATCAAGTGGATTCCTGGCGTTAAATCGGAGCTTGCTCGCTCCATCGCTGATTGCGATAGTGTTTTGACTTGAATGGTGGTCATATCACCAGAAATGTCTTGCGGGATTAGCGACCCCAAAGAGGCCATAGTGTCCGCAAAATGATTCGATGACCGAGGGAGTGCCTCGATGTCGTACCATTCAAGATTTGCCAGGAATTTGTCCACAAGGGCTTTGTAGGCCTACAGAACTGGGCATTTGCATTGGAATACCCCTTTGACTTGGTTGACAATTAACAGCGAATCACCAAAGATATTCAATCATTTAATGTTCATGGTGATTGTTGTCTGAAGACCTATGAGCAAGGCTTCATACTCTGCATTGTTGTTGGTGCATGGGAAATTTAATTTAAATGACAGGGGCATAGGAGCGCCCTGCGGTGTGAAGAATACTATTCCCGTGCCACCACCTTGCTCACATTTAGAACCATCAAAAAATAGGGTTATGTCGGCTTGTGACTCGGGCTCGTCGGAATCCGGTGATTCTGAGACATGGAAGACCCCATCATCGGGTAGTTCTATAGTCAGAGGCTGGTCATCTTCGAGAGGAGCCTCTGCTAGTTGATCGGCTATGACCTGACCTTTTATGGATTTTTGTCCAATAAACTCTATGTCAAATTCCGTCAACAACATGATCCATTTCGCCGTGCGACTACTATGATAAGTATGACTCATCATGTATCGCAATGGATTCTCCTTAGACACAACATACGTCTTGTTGCTCAACATGTAATGGCATAGCTTTTTGGTAGCAAACACCACCGCCAAGCAGAGTTTCTCAACGTATGCATAGTTAAGTTCATAACTGACCAGGGTGCGGCTAAGATAGTAAGTAGCTTGTTCCCTATGAAGTTCGTTCTTCCGGGCTAACATGGCTCCCAGTGCCACCTCGATGAGCTGAGATGTATAAGTAGAATGACACTCCTGGTCTAGGTGGTGCCAATACTGGTGGTGAAGCCAAGTATTGTTTAATGTCATCGAAGGCTGACTGGCACTCGTCATCCCAGTGAAATGCTACCCCCTTGTGCAACAACTTGTTCATTGGTCGGCACTTGTCAGATAGCTGCGCTATGAAGCGCTTGATCGACGCGACCTTTCCTTGTAGGCTTCGAGCTACTTGATGGTAGTTGGGGGATGCATTTCAAGGATTGCCTTGACTTTGTTTGGGTCCACCTCGATGCCCCATTTTGAGACTATGAAACCCAAGAGTTTTCCAGATGTGATGCCAAAAATGCACTTCTTGGGATTCAGTCTGACTCTATGCTCCATGAGGCGATCGAGGATCTTGCTTAAGTCATCGAGATGATCCGGGCACAAAAGAGATTTGGCCAACAAATCATCCATGTAATCTTCCAAAGTCTTGTGCATGTAATCATGGAAGATGTATGTCATGGCACGTTGGTAGGTGGCGCCAGCATTTTTAAGGCCAAAAGGCATGACCTTATAACAAAATGTCCCCCAAGGCATTGTGAACGCCATTTTTAGCTGGTCTTCGGGGCTGATACAAATTTGATTGTATCCCGAGAAACCATCCATGAGGGAAAGCATTTCATGACCCGTTGTAGCATCTACCAATGCGTCGATGCTCGACAAGGGGAAATCATCCTTAGGACTCGCTTTGTTTAGATCTCAAAAATTAGTGCATATGTGAATCCTCCCGTCAAGCTTCTTGACGGGCACCATGTTGGACAGCCATGGTGGATAATCCACACAGATGACAAACTATGCATCCAACAACTTTTGCAATTCATCTTTGACCATTAAGGCCATTGTTGGGTGCATCTTGCATAGTTTCTGCTTAACTGGCTTGACTGTCGGATCAAGCGTTAGATTATGCATGACTAGCTGTGGGTCTAGTCCCGACATGTCTTTGTATGACCATGCAAAAACCTCCTTCTTCTCTTTGAGAAGGGCAATGTAGTCGGCTTGCTCTTCGGGGGATAAACTTACCCCGAGCTTGATGATCTATGGATTCATTGGATCTGAGCCGATGTCTACGTCAGTCGTCTCCTCGACCGACATGTGGGATCCATATTCCAACTGATGTGGATTTGGGATCAAGTGGATATCATTTGCTGAGTTTAGATCATTGTTAGGAACCTCGGGTCCCTCTTCGGCATGGCAGATATCCTGAGTTGGCCTAGGGGTAAAATGGAGCATTTCACCGAAAGGCCAGTACTCGGATGGGGATGGAGGGGAATTGACGTGATCCCAGTCTATGGCATCTATGTCTAGATACAATGACTATGCCGGATCGGCCGGATTGTGGATGGGGGCGGTTAAGTCAATGGAGATCATGTTGATGAAATGATTTTGGTCTCCATTACCATGGGTGTGGTTACTCGGACATCCTAGATGCTCTCTATGCTCTGGATCTGGCTCTAGAGGGATGGGCATGAATGGATCGGCCCTATGTGCGGATAGGAAGATAGGGTCTACCCTCGGCACTGATGTCACTATAGGGTCTCTGGGTGGAAGGTGCTCTTCGTATGCCAAGAGTAGCGGATCCAACACTTGGTCCCACCGTGCTGGGTCTACGTACCACTCATGCCCTGGCACTATGTTTAATTGTTCAAATATGTCGTTAATCTCCAAGGGGTGCCGATGCTGCATCTGCCGCATGTGATTAAGATATGCCATCTCAGTTTCATCTTCATAATCACTATCGGAGATCCAAAGGCCTTCGTTGGCTCCGACAGCTTGTGGTATTAAAGGCTCGCCTTGCTCAAGCAAATTAATGTGGTCCCACCTAGGTTGTTCCGCTCTCTACGGGGGGACTTGATTTCCTTGGAGCGGCGCTTGCTCGATGGGAGCATCCAGGGGGAACATTGTCAAGAGGCTTTCTTGATAATCATCCATGGGGATCACCTGTGAGTGATCGCTATCTGATTCGAAGGGGTCATACGATGCTGGTTCATACTCCGACTCATCCTCCGAGGACCCTTCTTGACATTGTCTAGACCCTCCTTGAAAATGAGCTCTCGAGCTTTCTCCTCTCTCGAGCGAAGGGAAGGGATTACTAGAGCCAACAAGGTTGATTGCCGTTAATGGGAGATAATCCCTCAATGTATATGTGGTGTTAGGGTTGGCATATGGATCCGATGCCAATCCCCCCTTGTTGCCTATCCCTAGGCCTTGCATGTTCTCCACCAAGATGTCCAAGGGCAGGGGGTGGTTGAACCCTACTCCCGACTTGTCATATGGCATTTGGTATCTTGGTTGGCAAAGAACACGTATCCCTTGCTCATATCGGCCTAACCCATATCCGTGCCAATTGCATTGGCCAAGGTATCTCAGAGCAAAGTCTGGGTTAGACAAATAGTTGACATTTTCAGCAAAAGGCTCTTCATCTTCGTCCTCTTGCGTGCATGGTGCAACGCCATGATCAAGGCCCCCATACACAAAGTTTGTCTGGTTCGGTGGGTAGCCTAGGGGAACAATAGTGCCAATGGGGAGTCGAGGTCTCCCCATGTCCTGCATGGATTCTAGTGTGGGTGTTGCTACAATATTCCACACCAGATACTCCCCCAGGCCCGTATTGGCCATTTCAACGGTGATCGTTGGTGGTTGAGGGGGAGGGAATGGAAGTTCTCCTTGAGTCCACTCCATGTCGGGTGGACTAGGAGCCTCGACTTCCATCCGGCTAGGCATCTCCTCAGTAGAGATAGTTGATACTGATGGTAGTGTCTCTTCCAAAGGTTTTGCCTCTTCCAGGGGTTCCTTCCCTTTGTCCTTCTGTTTGGCCCCCAAAGATGGTGTCGTTGGTGGAGGACCAGATGATGAAGATGAACCCGGCTAGGATTTTGAAGAACTTGTTAACGGGGATGCCTACGAAATCGGACCCTGTTTAGATGGATTTAACTGGAAATCCAAATGCGTTGATGGCAGGGTCGATTGCGGCATCAGCTGCACCGCATTACAATACTTGAAGGGTTCCAAGTCCGTCGGGACTACATGCACCTCCCCTTCAAATGTATACTTTAAACATTGGTGAGCTATCGAAGGGACACACTTCATGTCCCTGATCCACGGCCGGCCCAGCAAGATGTTGTAGGCCATCTCACCCTCCAATACGTGGCACAATGTGGGTATGGTCTTTTGTCCCACTTGGATTGGTAGGACTATTGTGCCGACTGTCGAGCAGATTGCGTCATTGAATGCTCGTAGAGTGTAGGTGGAAGCTGTGATGTGAGATGCGGGCAACTTCAGATGTTTGAGAGCCATAGTTGTGATGATGTTGCTGGACGAGCCAGTGTCTATCAACACCCTCTTGTATGGGATCCCGTTGACCCACGCGATAACGTGCGGGGGGTGGATCTGCCATGTCATCGATCACCGATCTCAATTCGTCTTCTCGAAATGTGATGACCGGCTCAGTGCATCATTTTACATGCCCCACGAAGTTGTTGAAAGAATTTGTCTCATGGGGCTGCAACTCGATGGCTTTCAAAATCTCCATTAGAGCTTCTCGATGGGGCGTAGATTGTTGTATAAGCTCGTATATGGAGAGCCTAGCCGAGGTGGTCCTCAAACTCTAAGTTAGTTTGGTCCAAAGTGTGGCCACCGGCTTAGGCGGAGGAGGTTGTGCAAGGTGTTGTTGTGGTTGCGAAGTTGTTGGCACCTCTCCTACTGTTGCCGTAGGAGCATTCATGCTCGGATACCTCCTGTTTCGAGTCACTATACTGATCATCCCTACATATCCCTGCATGGGGTAGTTATGTGTGACCTCATTAACTTGTAGGGTCTTTGCCTACGGAGCATGAGCAGGCAAGGGGTCTTTGAAGACCTCCATTTGTTGATTGCTTGGTGCGACGGGATTATCCACCGCTAGTGTCTTGTTATCAATCAGGTCTTGCACCAAGCCCTTAAATTTCCAACAGGCATTTAGGTCATGTCCCTGTCACCTATGGAACCTGTAGTACAAGTCCTCTCTATACCCCTTAGGCTTGGGTGCATGTTGGGATCTATAGTCTGAACCTCTAGCAGGTTGATCAGGTTTGCCGCTAACAAGCGGTCAAACAAGGAGTCCCTGGACTCTGTGTAGGGTGTGAATTGTCGCCTAGGGCGATGCTGCTGACCCTGTTCTTGCCTCTAATTTTCTCTATCATAGTTGTTAGGAGGCACTGCATGATAGTTAGCCTTTTGAGGCTGTGTTGCTTATGTAGGCTTAGGGACATTGATAGCAACTTGGTTAACCACAGCGGGTTTTTGTTGCGTGGTCCCAACTTTAGTGTTTTTAGTCCACTCTTTTTTCTTAGGTTTGGCTATCTCGCCATCCTATATTTTGATCTCTTCAATGATCCTGGATTGCGCCAGAGCTTCTTCTAAGGTGGCATATTGCTGCAGCTGCAATAGCACAGAGATCGATCTCAAACAACTCTTGGAGAACATCTGAGTGAGGTCGGACATAGGAGGGAGGTAGGGCAGCTTTGAAAGCAATGTCCTCCACCGATTCCCATAGGCCACCATGGTCTCCTCCTCATACTGCCTGAGGCTGGCTAAGTCACTCAGTGATGCCTTCTTCTTGGTATTGAAGGTGAAGCATTCGAGGAATGCATCCACTAACTAATCTAAGTTGTTAATGTTGTGCTTTGGTAACTGAGTAAACCAATCCGAGGTAGGGCCTACGAATGTGGTTATAAATGTTCTCAATAACAAAGCATCATTGTCCTGAATGCCGAAGCATTGGCTCAGGAACCTTGTCACATGCTCTTGAGCATCCTCCTCACCTCTAAAGGTTGCCAACTAAGGCAGCTTAAAGTGTTCAGGGTAAGGAGGTGTTGGCACGGACGGATGCACAGGATGACTATGGAGTTGGCGTAAAGTGGGCTTTTGGGGCCCAGAAGTTTTGGTCTCCATAGACTCCAAATGCTCTAGCAACGCTTTATATGCATCTGAGGATTTAATTTCTTCCTCTTTAGTTTGCTCCCATTGTGGGTTGTGGGAGACTTGAGGCCTCTAAAGGGGTGGCCGGATGGCAACTCCTCCGCCTAGGTAGGGCATTTCAGCCCGCTCTTCTTCTTGCTCATACTCCTCGTAAGCTTCCTGAGGAGTCTCTAGATGAGACCTATGACCCTGGGTGGGTCCCCGCGGAGGGTACCCATCATTGTTCCGGGGAGTGGCCTCCCGCTCAGGTCTAGGAGGTCTCGGAGGCAGCACTTGGTAAGGTCACGGAGACCTATCTCGCACCAAGGGATTATGCCTCTCATATGGTTCCGCTCTTTGGGTGCACGGGGTTGGGACCCTCTTAGGCACCGGGTTATGGAGCAGCTCATCTGTTTGGCGCCTAATGCGCTCTTTGCTAAGGCGATATAAATGCTCTAGCTGCTGCTGGTCTTGCTCAAGCCGCGTGATCTACGCTTGGTGGGCGGCATGTCTGGCGACTGCCAGGTCAATTTGTTCCGCCATCCTGAGCCTAGGAGGCCTGGATGCCTCTCCTATGCACTTACCCCGGTCCTGATGATCCGAGATCTCAATAGGTCGCTTCCCTCTATCGAGGTTGGTGGCATTTACCCGAGGCTCCGGCCTCAGTGGGTGATCATGGTATCTAGCTGGTGCGGAAGCGCATGGCCCCCACGCTGTATATTGCTCTTGAGGAATGTAATCATCTTCCTCGTGCTCCCTTTCATATGTGTGAAAGGGGCGGGCAGAGTTAGCTCGCCCGGTTTGAAGAGCCTTGCGCTCTGGATTTTGTCTATTGGTTCTAACAGTGATGGGGGGCAAAGGAGGGATGCCATCATCATGTGGCCTCTCCTCATGGAAACTATGCCGCTCTAGCGCTTCATCGCACGGTGGCCACTCATATCGAGCTTCTAAGGGAGCCTTCTTATCTATGTTGAGTGCCACGTGTAAGGACTCCTCCTGAAAGGGGCTATGATGAACGGGCGTGTCCCTCAAAGGGGTGTCCCTATAATTCCATCTTGACATGGACTGATGCGGACTCTCTTGTGGGTCAGGCCGCCAAGGCGGTATGACTAAGTCCTTAGGGCTATAGCGGAGGTGACTTGTGCCCCCTTGTACACTTTCTGTAGCTTTCGCCCTTGATTGGGCTTGGCTACGTGTGTACACCATGGTGGTGCTTTCCTACAAGCTATGTAGATTTTTATCTCTTTTTATGAATTTTTTATGCTACACTAAACAAAAATGATCATACACACACACAAGCAGTGATTATCTCGTTTAAAGATTGAAAGTGTGTCCTAGACCTGGTTTAGTGTGTTTTTGGTTTTGTTTTTTTTTTGAAGGTTTTTGAAGGTTTTTGTAAAGAACATTTAAATGCAAAATGATGGCTCTTATGGCTCCCAAAAATGGTCGCCCCTTCGATATACCATTGCCGGGCCGATATACCAACCTCTCTATATACCCGCCCTTACGTGAGGGAAACTATAGGTACGTGAGAGCAGATGGTACGTGGAACGTAGGCGGTACGGAAGGGGAATCACCCTGTTTATGACACCTACCATAGAAGACTTATCCTCATGTGCTGGGAATCACCCCAACTACACTCGGTCAGCTTTCGTCAGGATTTACGTCTAGCAACAGTTGCGATCGGGGTAATGGATGCAAAATTCAAGCCAAGGTGGTGATGAAATCCACCGTTGGTCTTGATCAAGGGCTGGGGTTTTACGACCAATGCCTTGGTTTTTAAGTTGCCACGTGGTGTGTGGGGTTCTTTTTATTTTGCAAAATGGAAACAAGCAAGCGGTAAAGGAAAACTACTTTCCCTAAGCAAGCAAGTACCCTAGAACAGAAAAACTGAAGACAAAAATAGACAAGAAAAATTTAGAATCCTTACCTCTTCTCTGCCCAAATCTGTCGGTTCTGAGTTTCTACCCGAAGACTGCACAGACAAAAATTCATCCCGGGGGGAATGAATTACAGGACTGTATTCGTCACAGGGTGGGGCGAATTCCCATTCGTCCCTGGGTAAGACGAATTACAGTTCTGTATCCGCCTCCTGATGGAACGAACAACAGTCAGCGTATGAAAACATGGTACCTGCAAGCAAAAAACAAACAAGTTTGGATCAGATCTCTGATCTTAAAAATAGAGGACAAGGTCCCACCATGATCGCCACTGAAAGCACGAGGATACGGAAACAAGAAAGGAAAGACTCCAAGCACGATGCAAAAAATGAAACTAAACTTAACGCTGAATCCTACGAATTAAAAATGCATGAAATGGAGAAAGCATGAATTGAAACCCAAATGAAATAACAGCCCTTCTCTTTTATTGATGTATTTCACAACTCGGTTACAATTCGCATCCTCCCTTTTCAGGGGCGAGGAGCGTTAAATCCATCTCTTGGTTACATCCATGGATAGCCTTCCTTCTTTCGCGTGCCCACATGTAAGATGGGCGGACCAAAATGTCACCACCGCTTGTGTCTATGAATGTTGATTCCTTGCTGCTCCTCCGATGTTCCGATCCTGCGTTCAAAGAAACAAAAGATAATCAATAGCACCTGCGGATAAAACAAAGCATGCAATCCCCAAGCCTACGATAAATGGATGAGAAAAATGAATTAAACTATGACTAAAATGAATCCAAATGCTCTAAAAATTTGATAGGGGCATCAGGACATCACCAGGAGGGCACTGCAAAAAGAACAGTCGAGAAATTCCTCACCGATTTGAATTCGCTCCGGGGCGGGACGAATTCACCTGCAACAAAATGCCGAAAAGGTACTGTCCCAAATGTCTAGCCTAGAGAGCTCCAAAAGACCTACAAACTTGGGGTTAGCTAATTGGGGGCATTTTGGGAAGACCCAGATGGTCGGATTTTCCCAATTTGACCTCCATCAATGGGAATATGATGATGCTACCTGCAAGTTAGTAAAAGCGAACGAATATAGAAACACGATCAAAATTGTTCAAAACGAGACGAAATTTAAATGACAACCTATCTAAGCATCATAGAATTGAATGCAAAAAATGAAAATGATAGAAAGAAAAATCTGCCACAAATTCCCAATCGTTCCTAAAAGGGACGATTAGGCCTACACAGTGTGGGGGCGCCCGGGCGGGCCGCCCACCGTTTGGGGCCTGATTTCGGCACCAATCCACTTGGGATGGGTCCAAAATATCTTACAAGGTGTTGTCGACAAATTGGGTGGTATTCTATGGCCAAATTTCGGGTTTTGGGCTCAATATTCGACCTTCCAATAGTCACCCAATGACCTCCTCTCTAAAAGAGATCAAGGATGTAGAAGGCACAAATCGCACAAGGATGTATGGGGAAATAAAATGGCAGCACTTCGTTGCTCCAAATTGCTCTTACTCTCTATATTTTGGGATGAGGAAACTCATCAATTTATAGACCTGGAGGTCTCTTGGGATGAGCATGCAGAGGCGCCACATGGCAGCCATGCCCTTCCAGGGGAGGGAAGATTCCTCCCTGATTAGGGGCTTCATGACTGCCCCTGTAATCAGCCTCTAACGCTCGAAAATGCTCACCCATGCTCCCATGAAATGAAGGAGGCGTTAGGTGGTGGATCCGAGCTGCCATTTGTCAAGATTTGACTTTTTGCCCGTCAAACCTGCAATTCGCCCCACCCTGGAGCGAATTGTGAATTCGTCCCAGGGTGGAGCGAATCCCAATTAGAATTCGTCCCTGGGTGGAACGGATATTGAGCAAAGTGCCTGAAGGTGCCAAAATGATTTTTGACCTTCCAAAACTACTGTGAGAGTGGTTAGGACCACTGTTTAACCTCTGGGGGCTGCCCTTGGGGCTGTGTGTGCCAATGTGATCAGTGTTTGCAGTCACATAATCGGATTGGTGCTGTTTTGGTGTCTACAAACTCTAGCCTAGAAGGTATTGAGAAGTTGTCTATGCCTTGATCACCACCACCAATATTATGTCCAATTTTAGGGGTAGCATGTACTGATGCTTCCTATGGAATTAAATGTAAGGGATCATTACAACTTTAGGGGTGCAACATATAAACATTTCAAATATGAAATCATAAAAATATTGACACACCTCTATCTGTGAAAGTTGTGTCAAAGTATCTTCAATATTCTTATCTTTCTTTGTAAGCTTCTCTTATAGTTTTCTTTCATTCTCTGCAAGCTTCTCTTCCAATTTTTTTTCTTTCTCTACCATATGCTCTTGCATATAGTACAACTTCTGTATGTAACCCTCACCAACAAATAGAGTAGTTGGCAATACTTTGTTACCGACACCTTGAACCCAAATCAATATTACAAGTCCTAAAACCTTGGTGAGTATATCATCCTTAATATATTGATTTATGGAGCTTGTAGAAGATATTTCATCATCCAAAATTTTCTAGCAACATAACATACATAGTTAACTAGTAATATGTTAAAAAAATAATTGATATAACAATGGTTTGAAGTGCAACGTATTGCTATTTCCAAGAGAATGTCACTTACGATTGTCTCTACAAATTTTGATCAAATATGAGCCCCATCCTTGTTTGTATGAGCTTCCATCCACATAGTTACCCTTGGTAGTGAGTTTCTACATTTGGTTGGCTCTTCCTCTACAAGATATATATTTGGAGATACATGGGAATAAGTCATACAATAAAAAAATATATCTATGTTTATCACATATAATGGATGAGTATGATAGAATACCATTTCATGTTCTAGTCAAGCATATCATCTTCAACTGTAAGTATGCATGATATATTGGTGAGATATTTTTTATTTATTCCTTTGCCTCATTGCCTATAATGCAACACAAAAACCAATAAATTTTTTCATTAGGGAGAGTAAGGTTGGAAAAATTCACATGAACATAACAATAATATGAGCTGCCATTGTAGATTGACTGGTACTTGCCTTAAATTCTATGCTACTACTACTATTCACAAAGGATTCTTAATATTTTTGTGATACACGAGGTGGGGGATTAGCAATTATATCTTCATGATTATCATACTTATCATAGTATTTTTTCACAAGTTTATGCTTATGTTCATGCCATTGCTTGTCCGTGGTTGCGAAGACCCATTTCTTCATTGCATCTAAAATGATATATTTTTTTTGCATCAAACCAATATATTATTAAATGCAACATTTATATAAATATTCAAAAATGGACGCTATAAACTCCATTGGCTAGAAATTTACCATAATGAGTGTCCATAACTGATTTTTAACTTCCACTAGGACTGCTCTCCAGTCTATATGGGTGATAGATAAAATCTCCCGCACAATAACCCCCAAGTAAGATGTAAACTTAATAGAATTTTTCCTATGGGCTGTCTATTTAGATTTCAAATGATCTCCACCTTATATGTGTTGCTTGAATCTCCTACACATCTTTTTGGACCTTTCTTTCTATGATATTCAATGTTTGAAGTGTTTGTTTATCTAATATCAACATCTATAATTCTAACACCATCCAAATATCATTATGCTATATAGTATGATAACAACGACTATCCCAAAATCACGAGAAAATTTCTTGTATTATCTACATACCTTGTTTGTTAGCCAAAGAATTATGAGCCTCATTTCGAGTATTCTCACCATTGTATTCATTTATGTTAAGGGTTGCCTCCTTATCTTCCTCATTCATGGAACTCCATAGCTGGTATCTTCCACTAACTGCTATAGTATACCATAGTCAATGATAAAACCATGATCAATTCTAATATGCATAGGTCAACCACTATTGAACAACACTATAAAATTTCAAGTAATTACTAGCATGTGAGGTGTTTGTCACTAACTCTTGACTTATCGTGACAAACTCAACTACTCATGGTTTTTATCTTGGTATTTTTTTGTACATATTTCCACTTTAAAAAATAAATAAAAATAAAATGTAAACACATAAAAAACTAAAACTTGCTATCATGTAACTTGAAATATACATATAAGTTACAAGCTTACTATAGTGGTAAGGGCCTTCACATATCTTTGAGATATCCAAGGTTCAAACCCCACCCTATATGAGGGGACAAGCATTCTGATAAATAAATGCATCATTTTCCAATAGCTACCACTACATGATCATTTTCATAACAATGAAGTAAAATTACAAAGCAAAATAAGAAAAATAAAACAAAATAACAATTTGGTACTTATAACAATTTAAATTCACATACAATAAACAATGTAAAACCCTTATGCATAAAATACAATACTAAACATACCTTTTGAATTCATGATTAGTGTGTGTTAAAAATATTAAAGAAAACTCCAAAAACAGAGTTAGTAGAAAACTTCAGAAATAGAATCAGACCTAAAAT
Source organism: Wollemia nobilis (assembly GCA_028583015.1). NCBI lineage: Eukaryota > Viridiplantae > Streptophyta > Pinopsida > Araucariales > Araucariaceae > Wollemia > Wollemia nobilis. Next base: position 2,512,431 of record JAQPPZ010001683.1, read on the forward strand.
AGTAGCTCAAAGAAAAGCTAGGCATTTGTCAAATGAACATTGGATGAATGGTATAAAACAATAAAAATGTTTGAATAAAATTGGATGGAACAAATATGAAATGTTAGAGGCCATGAAAAAAATTCAAAACTATCAGGTGAACTCAGTTCAATCAAAATACTGATATGAGGAATCTATTGAATTTGAGTTTCAGATGAGACAAGATTCAAATACTCAAATACCAGATAAAACTAAAAAAAACTATACCTAGAGGAGGTAGCAAGAAAAATGAGAGAATTAGAACAAATTCTAAGACAAAAAGTAGAATAAGTTGCTGTAAAACAAAATGAAGAGCCTTTAGATAAAAAAAAACTAGAAGAGTCAATTGAAAGAAAAGAACTGGTTTCAGAATAAAATAAAGAGCCATGGTTAAATCTATCTCCATTAGCATTAGTTGCTATTACATCAATGCTTTCAACTACAAAATGGTTTAGAGCACCACAAATGAAGACTGCTTCTTCATCAAACACCACATACATATTCTAACATGCACACATAGACATAGACATAGATGACACACCATTAGGATTATATGTGTCAATATTTGGAAACAAAACTAGTAGGCTTGAAGAGATCTATGATAACATTGCTATGAAAAATATGATTAAGAAAGAACATAAATCTAAAAAATGGTTAGTTGCAATGCCATTAAATATTTATGTTCCAAAAATAAAACAAATATACAACAGGTCAGAAAAAATCATAAAGCAATATGTTATCAAATTAAACATGCAATAATGAACCTAGGGATTATGATATATTATTGATTAAATTTTATGTGAGAACCAATGACTAGGAATGAAACTACTCATGTTGAAAAGATATACAAGTTGATCAAATGTATATAATAGAAAATAACAAATTAACTTGACATAAACTAATTATATAAAAAAAAAGACCTAATTTTATGACAAGTACTTAACTAATTTAAAAGTTTATGCTAATGTAATTATTAAATAGTGTTTATAGAAAATGATAATGATGCATAGATTTATGATGTCTTCTATTTTTTTTTTGGTAAATAAAAGTCTTCATTAATTATCGGGTTTTGCAGGTTAACCCAAAACCTATTACAATATCCAGCCTTCTGCTGAGATTGTAGATCCTAGTCATCCTTGAAACTTTCTTACCAAAAATTGTGTTCAATCCCCTACAACACCTTATTAACAAAGCACACCCATACTTAAACATAACTATAAACATTACTTACATTGACAGGAATTGAAGTTTGGAACTTTGCACTTGTGAAACCTGTTGCTTGCCCATTTCCTATTCTCTGTTGGAATCTTCCAAGGATTACACCCTGTTACCTTCATTTCCAATTTGGTATGATTTAGAGGGAAACCCCATCATTATTACCAGCTCCATGGGGAAATAACACCCATTCATATTTCTCCTTAACGGGTAGGTTTCTTTTCATGACTAATAATGTTTTCCACTTCACGTGGCACACCTTGTGTCCATGTCACCAAACTACCAACATCAACACCTATGTTGGCTAATTTTTCAGCTGACCTATTGGCCTCACGGTACACGTGATGAGCCCTCCTATTCTGTCTTGCCACAAAAAGGATCCTCACTTCATGGATGACTCCCTCAATTCTCCATGGAGGTTTTTTGCCATTGGTTAACAGGTTTATGATGTTCATAGAATCCCTAGATTTGCTTGGGCAACTTGCAACCCTCTCCAAAGGGCTCTAGATTTTGCTTCGTTATTAGTTCTGATTCCCAATTGTTCAGTGAAGGCCTTGACCAGATTTCCTTGATGATCCCTAATTATTCATCCAGCTCCAGCTCTTCCAGGGTTCTCCTTGGCTGCACCATCAAAATTTAGTTTAAACCAACCCTGGGAGGTGGCTCCCAAGAAATCCCATTTTTGGGATTGGGCAAAGGAATGGAAGGTTTGTCCTCAATACCTAAGGTCCGAGCTAATTGTTTTTCTTGGGGAAGAATTGAGTGGTTCTCATCCACTAAGGTGCTAAGGTTTTCTTTCGCAAAGACAATAATATTTTTGAGGATGGTTTTTGGGTTGTGAATGGTATCCTTAAAGGCTCTATGGTTCCTTTCTAGCCAAATCTACCAGAGAAAATGATGCCAATAGATTTTCCATAGGTACTTAAGTTTTAGGCTAACAAAGGGTTGAGGCCATTGATGGAACACTTCGAATATAAGAGCAGGCTTAACCCACGAGATCCTAAAGGCTTGGAAAAGTTCATCCAAGATGGACTCCACTACCGAAAACTCCAGAAACAAGTGTTGGGTTGTCTCCCATCCTGCCCTACACATGTAGGAACGGTTAACAATAACCATACCTTTGGATAACATATTGTCCATAATAAGGATTTTTCCTTGAATCACCAGCCATGAAAAAAATGATATTTTAGGAATTAAGCCTTTGATCCAAACCAAACTCGGTTGAAATTGTTGACCTTCCACATTGAGAAGAAAATTATAGGCAAACTTAACTATGAAGTCACCACTTTTAGTCTCAGCCCAAACAATGTGATCTTCATCCTCTCCAGAGGGAATAATTTGCTGAGTTAAAATGTTATAAAGCTCTTCAGACTCCACTTCAAAACCCTGTACTTTGATGTGTTTCCACCTATTGATATTTATATCCTGCCACATATAATTTGCAACCTTCTTCCAAATATGCTGCTCCATATTCTCTTGAATCCTAGCCAAACGAGGATTCTGGGATAACTCCTGAGCTCTCACCCACCGATACTTCCAAAAGTCTATTGTTTGCCCATTTCCTAGAATCCATCTAAGACCTTTCTTGACAAGATCTCTGCTCGTGAGGATTGCCTTCCAAAAAGCAGAACCCCTGCTTGCTAAGTTGTCATTAAGGAAGTTCACACCTTTGAGGTATTTCCTCCTAACTATGGCAGTCCATTCATTATCGACCTTAGTCAATAACCACCATGCTTGTTTGGCTAACAGAGATGTATTGAGATGAGCAACTCTCCTCAAACCTAACCTCCCATCAGCTTTAGGTTTGCAAACCTTGTTCCAACCTACTAAATGGATCCTTTTCTTATCCTCAGTCCCTAACCAGAGAATTTTTTTTGAAGCTGCTCAATTTTGTGATACACCTTGCTGGGAGCTCTGAAGACTGATAGGAAGTAAACAGGTATACTTTGAAGTGAAGCCATAGTTAAAAATGCTTTGCCTGCTTGAGATAACAAATGTCCTTTCCAACCTGCTAGCTTTTTTTGGATCCTCTCTAGAACTATGTTCCACATTGATCCTTCATGTTTCCCCGTAAACAGGGGAAGACCTAAATAGGAGGTGGGAAGAGATGCAATCTGACATTCCATGATCCTTGCTATCTTGTTTTGCCTAGGAATGGGGTTATTGATGAAATAAAGTTTACTCTTATCAAAATTTACTTTTTATCCAGCCGCTTCTTCATACATTATGAGAATATTTTTAATCCTTCTTGCCTCAACCATAGAATCCAAATTCAGTAGCAATGTATCATCAACAAATTATTGATGTGTCACCGGGGTAGTTAGCAACGTGGCCTTGATACCTGATATGAGTCCAGCTATCACTACTGCCTTAATGGTTCTTCCCAAGGCCTCAACTACAATTATGAACAACATAGGACTTATGGGATCTCCTTGTATTAGACCAAATTTGCTTTGATTAACCAAAAATAAAAAACAAATCTTAGAAATACACTCTCTTATTAACTTGACCCATTTCATGTTGAAGCAAAATTTTAATAAAACTACCTCTAGGAATTCCCAATTTATCCTGTCATAAGCTTTGTTCATGTCTAACTTTAAAGCCATGACTGCTTTTTTGGTCTGAGCGGTTGTATGAAGAGCCTCATGAACATTAATAACTCCATCTAAGATTGATATTCATTGTACATAACTTCCTTGACTTGGATCAATGATAACCGGTAGAACTTTCTTCAAACGGTTGGCTAAAACTTTGGACAAAATTTTATAGGATATATTACACAGGCTAACCGGCCTAAAGTCAGCCATAGTCTTGGGGTTGGGACCTTTAGGTATCAAAGCAATTAAATTTGAATTGAAACCCCTTGGAATATGATTTGAACTTTGGAACTCCTTGATTGTAGCAATAACTTCTGCTCCAACAATATCCCAACAAACTTGGAAAAACCTCGATGAAAACCCAGCCGACCCAGGAGCTTTGTCAGGATCCATGTTAAACAAAGCCTCCTTGATCTCTTCATCTAAAAAATCTGTTGTAAGAGACTCCTTAATGATTTCATCAATGAGTTGTGGAATGAATTGAAGGAGAGATTCCTTGGCTTGGGAATTACAGGCTCGTTCTTCACCCAATAATGAACTGAAAAAATTAACAGCCTCATCCCTGATCTCCTGAATGTTTTGAGTTGAGGATCCATACACCTTAGTTAAATTTCTAATATTATTTTTGCTTCTATTGCTCAATGTGGTAACATTGATTTTTTTTGAATTAGAGTCCCCTTCCTTTAGCCATAATGCCCTTGATTTCTGCCTCAAATACATCTCTTCACAAGCTAAAATATTATAAAACTCACAAAGGGTTTCCTTCTCTTCAGTCCTTGTCGCCTCATAATAGGTTCCATTTTGGATTTTGCTTTCTATTATTCTAATTTTTTTCCCCACTGCTCTCTTATTCTCAAAAATATTTCCAAAGACTTCTTTATTCCATATTCTAAGGTTGTTTTTCATCATCTTAAGTTTTTGAGATAGTTTGAAGGAAGCACTTCCCTGGATAGGCTACTACCACCATTCCTTTTTTCGTTTCTTGAAGTACAGATGTTTAACCCACATTGACAAAAATCTAAATGGCTTTTTAAAGGAGTTAGCCTAAAATACCTCCCATAGAATAAGATTATGGTCTGAAGCGCATTTAGGAAGGGCTTGTAATGCTGAATCACCAAACATTGTTGTAGCTTACTTGGATAAAAAAAACCTGTCCAACCTTTCTTGAATCAGTTGACTTCCTATCCTCTTGTTACTCAATGTAAATTTGGCTCCTTTTAGTCTTACATCCATCAATTCATTTGTGTTAATGAATTCATTGAAGTCCTCCATGCTCCTTGAGGGTAACCCAGATCCTCCCTTCTTATCAGATGGGTAAAGGGGGGTACTGAAATATCCCCCAATCACCCAAGGAATGTATTTAAAGGTTTGGCTCAAATGCCCCAAAAACTCCCACAGTTTAGACCGCCCTTGGAAAGAGGTGGGGGCATAAACATTTGACATAATCCAATTCTTATTAGTATCAAAATCATGAAATAATACGCTTAAGACTCTTTCATTTGCCTGAATAATACTTCCTTCTATTTTAATAGGATCCCATAAGATCATGAGGCCCCAAGATGCTCCTATCGCCTGTTGAAAGGCCACTTCCCCTTGCTTCCAAATCCTTCTAGCTATAAGTGCTGATTGTGCCGCATCTGTTTTGGTTTCTTGAAGAAAAATGATAGTAGGATTCCAATCCTTCCTTAAAGACTTTACCATCCTTTGTTTTGGTGGGCCGTTTAGGCATCTCACATTCCATGAGAGAACCTTCATTTATACTGTTTGATATTACCCCCCCCTTCCCTGATCCAAAGGGGGTTTGTCAATTTTTCTATTATCCTAGCCAGGAATAGCTTGCTGTAACAATGTTCTTTGCTTTTTGTTTGCAATTTCTTCATTGATTCTCATTCTATAGTGCTCTGTTGTAGATATTGTCCCTTTCTTTCTTTCACTTCCATAATCTATCGGGTGCTTGGTAGTGCTTATAGTCTGTTTTGGACTGAAATGAAGGGGCATATACTGTGATAGTCTAGGGCTTGAACCTTCTTCCTCATTTTGGGGGTTTTCAATTCCCTTTTCATCCTCATCCTTGTTTTGGTTCATCTCTCCTATTTGGTTCCTAAAAAGGGGGCTTTCCTTCAAGGAACCTTTTACCGTTGGTATTGTCTGTTAAGGGATAATTTTCTCCACTACCGGATTAGGAGCTACATTCCTGGCTCTTGTTTCCACAACTTCGACTCTTGACTCTATTTTTTCCATGTTTAAACTAAAATGACCTGGAAATTTTTCTTCATTTTGAGCATAGCTTTTGGGGCTTTTTTTCATAGTTGTGGATGGTCCCGATTTGGATGGAGAATCTAGGGTTTCAAGAAACTTGACACTGATGATATCTTCCTTACTGTTTTCTTTTTCAAATTCTAAATTTTCTAGGATATCAAACATGTTCAAGCTGGGATCTTTATTACATACCTTATGATTTTTGCCTCCCTCATTATGTTGCTTTCCTTTCTCCTGGATTTTTGCCAGTTCTGTGTTGGCATGGTCAGCCTAGTTATTCTTAACTTGTCTGTATCCTTCCAAGTTAAGACGCGGTCCTTGAAACTTTGGGATCCCTCTCCCATTAGCTTTCCCCAAAAAACCTTCGCTCATGGCTTCCTTGTTTGCAGTTATTGTCAAACATTGGGCTTGAAGGTGGCCCTGGGTTTTGCACACTCTATAAAATGCTGGCTTGTTCTCATACTCCACAGGCTGAATCCTTAGAAACTCTCCATATGCTAGTTCCACCTGAGAAGGTAGATCAGAATCCAAGTTTGCATATATACAGATCCTGGCATGCATTAGTCTAGTCCTTGCCCGGGTTGAATGGTCTATTGCCATGAGCTCTCCTATCGTATTTGCTATGCCACTAAGCCAGTACTCATTAACAAACTAGGATGGGAGGTTTGGTAAGCGGACCCAAATGGGTGCTATATTAATGTTCTGCTTCTCAGGGTTGAAATCCTCCCCCCACTTCCTCAGAAAGAGGCTACGCCTTCCTAGAAACCAGGGTCCTCCTGTCAAGATGCGCTCTGTATCATCTTTGTTGTTAAGTCTTATCATAAAAAAACCTCTTGACATGGCTACTATTTCTAAGCTTCTTGAAGTTTTCCACTTTTTCGCGGCCCATGAGCGAATAGTCTCAATGTCCGGCCTTCCTCCCAAAAACTTGCCAACTAAGGATGATGCCTCCATATCCAAGAATCTTTCCATAATCTCCACTGGTGCAGTTAACCTATTATTGTTTGGTATTAGGGGCGGTAGTTCACTGACTGGCTCCTTCTTTTTCCCTTTTAGCATTTCCAAAAAGGTTGGGCCCTTGTTGCCAGCTCTCGAACCCCAATGGGACCCTTTGTCTGAGGGTTTATCTGGAGGATCTATACCTTTAGCCTTTTCAAACTAAGCTGATAGAGAATCCTTTTCATTTCCAGTTACAACATTCTGCCCTACCTTTGGATGTTCTCCTTCCGTTGGATCAAAATTCCTGCCTTCCATTTTTGCTCCTCCTCCGCTTCCTCCACCGCTCCTCATCTCTCTCAATCCTCCGCTTCCTCCTCCGCTTCCTCCATCGCTTCCACCGCTTCCAGCACAGACCTAAAATATCTTATATTTTTATAAAATGTGTTCTATTTGAGTAGATGAGTTTTGAAGAAATTTTGACAAAAGGCATGAAGTCAAATAGTGCTAACAAATTTGAGGCCATGCTAATAGAATAACCACTCATGGTTAGCACAATCATCTATTAAAGGTAAATCCAAAGACTATGGATCCTTACCTAAGCATACAACTTGTATCTTATGCCTCAACCTTTAATCTATAAACTTATGTCAAAACATAAATAAAATTGATATACTAATGCATGTAATATAAATAAATAATAAGCAACTTTGATTTTTACTAAAGTGAGATGACTAAAGGAAATATTTAATATGATTTAAAGGAGAAATATTCAAATAATTTTGTAGTCACTTTGTGCATGGGATCCAAACAAGAGGCCAACCACAACTAAAGCACTCAAGCATCCATTTTTCCAAGTCTTTTATTCAGTTTTAAGTGTTTGATAACATATAAATGTTTGTCACTCTTTATGATATCTACCTGATAGTTTGTATCATGTTTAGGCCTGTGTGTACATACCCCCTTCTCTTAGATCAAGAGAATGAGTTTCAAAGATTCCAATGAGTCTCAAAACACATGTAACTGTAAGATTAAAGAAAATGGTATAATTGTGTTGAAGGTGGTGTACATGTTACTATGCTAATGCTAAATATAAAATACAAGAAAGGGTGCCCCTAAGAGAAATATTGGTAAGCATAATTTAGAGGTTGTTGCTAATTCAAATATAGGAAATAATCACTTTGCTAGAGAGATACCCAATTCAAAGATAGGAAATATCAATTTGAGGCCATGCTAATAGAATAACCACTCATGGTTGGCACTATTATCTATTAAAGGTAAATCCAAAGACTATGGATCCTTACCTAAGCATACAACTTGTACCTTATGCCTCAACCTCCTATATATAAACTTACGTCAAAAAATCAAGAAAATTGATATACTATTGCATGTAATATAAATAAATAATAAACAACTTTGATTTTTACTAAAGTGAGATGACTGAAGGAAAGATTTAATATGATTTAAAGGAGCAAGATTCAAATAATTTTGTAGTCACTTTGTGCATGGGATCCAAACAAGAGGCCAACCGTAGCTAAAGCACTCAAGCATCCATTTTCTTGGTATTTTATTCATTTTTAAGTGTTTGATAACATCTAAATGTTTGTCATTCTCTATAATTTCTACTTGATAGTTTATATAATGTTTAGGCCTGTGTGTACATACCTCTTCTCTTACATCAAGAGAACTAATTTAAAGGCACAACTCTTCAGGTTTTTATAATGCAAATGAGTCTCAAAACACATGTAACTATAATATTAAAAAAATGGTATAATTGTGTTGAAGGTGGTGTACATGTTACTCTACTAATGCTAAATAGAAAATGCAGGAAAGGGTGCCCTTGAGGGAAATATTGGCAAGCAAAATTTAGAGGTTGTTGCTAATTCAAAGATAGGAAATAATCACTTTGCTAGAGAGATACCCAATTCAAAAATATGAAATATCAATTTGAGTCCATGCTAATAGAATAACCACTCATGGCTTTGTTAATAATCTCCTAGTAAGTCTAAAAGAAACACTTTGAAAAACCATCCGGATGGGCTTTATCATTTTGCATGCTAAAAACTACCCTGCGCACCTCCTCTAAGAAAGGACTGTCTAAAAAAGATTTATTTCACTATTCGCCACTTGAAGAATATTCTTCAGCAAATTATTAACTGATTCAACATTTGTTACATCTTCCATGCTAATTTTTTTTTTGAGAAAAAAAAATTACTTCCTTTTTAATATACTTTTTAGTTAATAAGTATCAAATTTTAGTTAATAATGCTTTAAATTAAATTTATGCATACAAGACTTTTACATAGTTGAACCACATATAAATTATTAAAAACTAATATCTGCATGCTTTTTAAATTAAAAAATACATAAGCGTTGAAACAACATGCATAACTTTGTGAGGATAAACAATATTTATTTGAATTCAAGATCTAAATTTTAATCACAAAAGGATAACCCTATTTGCATAAGTAAGTGATAAACTATATTTTAGATTTTGTACACATCTATTTGGATTACAACGTTAGCACACCGTTGAAGGTATTCACTGAATTTAATTTTTAAAGTCAAGTTTAGCCGTAAAAGAAAATTTCAAGGTATTTCAAAAAGAAAGATAAGTGATAATTCATATTTAGTTAATATACCATTAAAACGTTTCATCGAATTTAAATATTGTTATCAGAGAGCATATTTCGGGTTACGCAAAAAATAAAGATACTTATTTGATTTTTTTTTGAATTTACATAGTGGAATTGGTAGTTGCCATGAATCTGGGCAAGCTGTCCAACTTTTATAGTCGCCATAGTATTCTGTGCTATCCATCCAAGAAGCCACCACACAATTCTTCGAGCAGTATGTCCTTATAACCACCATGCTACAATCATTTTAAACCTTTTACACCATTGAAAGCACCAGGAAATTGACAAGTGTTTAGTCTCGCGAGGCCTGATATTTGAACCTTGAACCTCTACCCCCCTATGGGGTTTGGTCAAACCAATTGGTCTACACCTCGAACATACCTATTTGGATTTTTAATACACCGTTAAAATAAATTTAACCGTTAAGAAATATAGACTATAAAAGTTTTTAGGAGCGCACCACTGTATTTGTTTTTATTTTTATGTTTTCTCTTCCATATGTTTGTTGTGTGACTGAACCATTATGTGGTGTCAAGGTTTTTCTATTTTTTGAGAGTTTGTGTATGTCTACATATTTATATATTTTTTGTTTAAAGACTACATATTTGCATGTGAGGATTTCTATTACTTTACTTTTTATTTTTAGTTTTTATTTTCATTGAGGATGCACAACAGAGAATTGCAAAAATAACGGTTGTATTTTCAATGATAAGCTTTTGGTTGTTAGAAATTAAACAAGATTTCACTTGTTAGATATCTGAGAGATCTTATATTCTGATTCAATCGTTAGATTTTGAGGTACCTAAATTTATATCAAGTAGTTACAGTTGTTCAACAATTGGATAGACAACATGCTTTTAAATTTAATGCATGTCAGAATGCTAGTGAGCCTTTACCTCCAATCCCTAGCTATAAATATATGAGCAACTAGTATAATCAAAAGCATAATGGAAGGAAGAAGAACGTTAAGAAAATGCTGGAAGAGGGAATGTATAAGCAAGGAGTCGAAGCTGCAACCTTGTGAAAAATCCTATGTGGATGTAACCTGCAATCTTATTAAGTTGCAGATGTATTTTTCATTCTGAACAATATAGAAATACATTTACATATTTATGCTTCTATATTGAGCCATTTAAATTTGAAAATTTAGGGTTTTATTTCATTATCTCATAGTTGCGCATGTTAGTGTAGAAGCCAACAAATTATGACTTTATATTTTACATTTTCCTTCATTATCGCGTGATCACTCGAGTTAGAGAAAAACCTAAAAATGTTAATTTTGTTGAAAAATAACTTTTCATGGATAATCGTGATTTTACTGGAAATCATATATTTTTTAAATTCTTTAAGTTGAGCGTAATCCTCTTCCCTTTGTAAGTTGAGTGAAACCCAACCGTGCTCTTCCCTTTGGATGAGAAAGCAAAAAATGCATCTTCACTAGCTATAATGAAGAATATAAGACTTATAGGTTGTATAACCCTATCATAAATAAGCTAATTATAAGCTGAGATATGAAGTTCATTGAAGATGAAACTTGGAACTAGAAATCTAAGACTGATCAGTAAGAGCTAGAAATTATTGGGTCTGAGGACTTGGATGGAGATACATGCATCCACCTGTAACCTCAAGCAGTAATACTGGTGCTAGTAGTAGCACTACCTCATCATCAAGGTCACCTACACTTGCAAGAATGGTCCTCAACTTGAAGACTCCATCAAAGATAAGGAGCTTTCAAGATATATGAGGTAACTAGAAATGAAATAGAAGAAGAGCATTCTGATTTTACTTTATTTTACGAGAGTGATCCAATTTCATTCGAAGAAGTAATTCATAAGAGAAAACGAGTAACAAATTTTGAAGATGAGATAGAAGCCATAGAGAAAAATAAGACCTGGAAATTAATGGATCTTTTAGTAGGAAAGAAGACCATTGGAGTAAAATGGGTATGTAAAACTAAGTTTAATGTCCAAGGTGATGTTGAAAAGTATAAATCCAGACTAGTTGCAAAATGCTACAAGCAGAAGTCAAGGATTGACTATCATGAGGTGTATGCACCTATAGCGAGACTTGACACAGTTAGATTTATTCTAGCATTGGCAGTCCAAAAAGGATGGAATATTTACCAGATGGATATCAAGTTTACCTTCCTAAATGGAGTATTGGAAGAAGAGGTCTACATAGACCAGCCACCAGGCTATGAGCTAGAAGGGCAAGAAGGTAAGGTCCTAAAGTTGAAGAAAGCCTTGTATAGGTTGAAGCAAACACCTAGGGCTTGGTATCGCTACATTGATGCATATTTTTAGGAGAATGGGTTCATCAAATGCTCGTATGAGCACACTCTCTACATAAAGAACAATGAAGAAGGGGGGATGATAATAGTCTGCTTGTATGTAGATGATATAATTTATACTAGCAAAAACAATAGGCTATTTGAGTAGTTTAGAAATGCCATGAAGCAAGAGTTTGAGATGACAAATTTGGGTCTGATGAAATATTTTATTAGCATTGAAGTTATGTGGATGATATCTTCATCTCTTAAGGTATGTATGTAAAATATTTCTTGAAGAGGTTAATTATGAAATATAACAAACCAACGATCACACCAGTTGCAACAAACCTAAAATTTAGCAAGAACAATTGCAGCAACACTGTTGATCCAACATTCTACAAGATACTAGTTGGAAGTCTCGTGTATTTGACAGCAACCAGAATAGACTTGATGTTTACAGTGAGTTTAATTAGTAGATTTATGGAGGCACAAAAGAACACTCACTTGCAGGCAGACAAAAAAAAATTTGTGCTATGTGAATGGGACCAAAAACCATGGAATCTACTATGCAAGAAAGGATCAACTTGAGCTTGTTGGCTACACAAATAGTGATTGGGATGGAAATATAGATGATAGGAAGAGCACTTTCGGTTATGCATTCCATATTGTATCAGGTGTAATTTTATGGTCATCAAAGAAGCAACAATTGTTGCATTATCATCTGTTGAGGTAGAGTACGTTGTCGCCACTTTAGCCGTATACCAGGTAGTTTGGCTCAGAAGAATTTTAGGTGAGTTGAATCATCAATCGGAAGGGGTAAAAATAATATTTTGCGACAATAATTTGACCATAGTACTGTCAAAGGATCTAGTGTTTCATGGTAGGACCAAGCATATTGACATCTAAGATCATTTCATCAAAGAATTGGTGAAATATATAATGAAATTGTGTTATTTTTTTGCAAGTCCAAAGAGCAAGTTGCAGATATCTTTACAAAACCTTTGAAGGAGGAATATTTTAAAATACTGAGAGAAATGCTCGGTGTCAAATTTTTTGTGAAATCTAGTTTAAGAAAAGATGTTAGAAATTAAGCCATATTTCACCTGCTAGATCTCTGACATATCTTATCTTTCAAATCAATCGTCAGATTTTGAAGTACTCAAATTTATTTCTAGTAGTTGCAGTTGTTCGATGATTCGATAGACAACATATTTTAAATTTTAATGCATGTTAGAATGTTGGTGAGCCTTTCCCTCCAATCCCCAACTATAAATATATGAGCAATTGGTATCACCTAAAGTGTAACGGAAGGAAGAAGGGCAAGAGAATACCGAAAGAGAGAATGTACAAGCAAGAAGTCAAAGTTGCAGCTTTATAAAAAATCCTATGTGGATGTAACCTGTAATCTTATTAAGTTGTAGATGTATTTTTCATTTTGAGCAATATAGAAATACATTTACGTATTTATGCTTCTATGTGTCTATTTGAATGTTGATCCATTTAAGTTTGCAAAGTTAGGATTTTATTTCATTATCTTGTGGTCATGCATGTTAGTGTAGAAGCCAACACATAACAACTTTATATTTTACCTTTTCCTTCATTATCAGGTGATTTTTCGAGAGAGCAAAACGTAGAAATATTGATTTTGCTAAAAAAATATACCTTTTTGCGGATAATCGTGATTTCGCTGGAAATCACATTTTTTTCGGAAAATCTTAAATTGAGTGTAATCCTCTTCCCTTTGTAAGTTGGGTGAAACCCAATTGCGCCCATGCATTACATTTGCACTCCACTTACCTTTGTAGAGTAATCGTATCTTTGTTTCACTCCACTTCTCTTTGTAAGTTGAGCGAAACTCAATTGCACTCGCGCATTTCATTTGCACTCCACTCCCTTTTATAAAGGGAGCGCATCTTTGTTTCGTTCTATTGCCTTTGTAACTTGAGCACTTTTCTATTCCCATAACTTAGTGTAAGTTCAACGCATTTTCGTTGAGCGTAATTTCTTGTCAAAACAAAGATTTGTAGATTTAACCTAATTTCAAGATTTCAAACTCTTTATGCATTGGAAAGCGTTTAAGTGAATTTATCGCGGATTTGAGTTTTATAACAAACTTTTTGTTTTGTACTTTCAAATGTCTTGGATTTTAAAATACTGGAGATATGCTCAGTGTCAAAGTTTTTCTGAAATCTAGTTTAAGTTGGGATGTTAAAAATTAAACAAAATTTCACTTGCTAGATCTCTGACAAATCTTATCTTTTGAATTAATCGCTAGATTTTTATGTACCCACATTTATTTCTAATAATTGCAGTTGTTTGGCGATGGGATAGACACCATACTTTTAAATTTAATGAATGTCTGGTGAGTCTTTCCCTCTAGTCCCAAGCTATAAATATATGAGCAACTGGTATTATCAGTAGCGCAGTGGAAGGAAGAAGAAGGGTAATAGAATACCGGAAGGGAGAATGTATAAGCAAAGAGTCGAAGTTGCAGCCTTCTAAAAACTCGTGTCCCACCTCATTAGGGCAAGCCGTAGCCGCGTCTTCCGCTTCCCAAGCTACCCAGCCGTCTAGCGGCCTACATTCATTCGACCAGTTTGCTCAGGATCCCAACGCCTTCCAGTCACTGAGTCAAACCCTAGAGCCTTCACCCGCAGCCAGTGCTGAAGCTGCTCCTTCATCACCGCGCTCCTCGCCCCAGCCGTCCGAAGCCCTGCCGGCGCCATCCACTCAGACTCCTGTTTCCCCTAGGACCCGGTCGCCCTTAAAGACTGCCACCCCCTCTGGAATCCCTCCTACTTCGCTGTTCGCAGGGAAAATGCCGCAGCAGGACCAGACGTTGGAGGACCTCGACTTCAAGTCAGCCCTGCAAAAGCCCCATCTCCCACCTCATCAGGGCAAGCCGTAGCCGCGTCTTCCGCTTCCCAAGCTACCCAGCCGTCTAGCGGCCTACATTCATTCGACCAGTTTGCTCAGGATCCCAACGCCTTCCAGTCACTGAGTCAAACCCTAGAGCCTTCACCCGCAGCCAGTGCTGAAGCTGCTCCTTCATCACCGCGCTCCTCGCCCCAGCGGTCCGAAGCCCTGCCGGCGCCATCCACTCATACTCCTGTTTCCCTTAGGACCCGGTAGCCCTTATGTAACCTGCAATCTTATTAAGTTATGTATTTTTCATTTTGAGCAATATAGAAATACATTGGAAAGTATGCAAGTGAATTTGTTATTTTTGTTTCAGTCACGGTAATTATGGAGAATAGAACAGAATATAAGAGAAGAGGAAAATCAAATTTTTATAAACAAGTTACATTTTTTCTACAAAATGGATCTGAAACTCTTTTTATATTCATTTATGTTTATATTTTAATTAATTTTTACACACTCTAATAGAGTTGCAAATTTAAAAAATTCAGAGACAGAAGCACAATTTCCTTCCTTGAGTTAATTAAGCTAGTTTGATAGTTAAATATTCATATGTTTTGTTATAACATTATTATTTTATAGTGTGCATAGTTGTTAAAGTGAACTACTTTTCCTATTAGTTTTTGGGCTTGCATGTATGATTTTTTTTTATATGTTAGTTTTAATTTTTTTTTATAATAGGATGTTCTTTGCATTACTCTTTGCATACAATGGGGACTTTACAAGGCATCCATCAAGCAGTAGGCTAGACACAGACTATTAGTTCGAAAGTCCCCATAGAATAGATTTTGTCGAAGTTATCTGTTCTTTTTCATCTGTTAAAAAATGTCATAAACCAGATATAGGATATGAATTAGAAATTTTATATAGAATAGGTATTGTCTTTGTTATATATTCCTTAGAAAAATTGTTTAGTACTAAAAGTGCTTTTGAGTGACTGGTTCTTAAAATGTGTGTTAACCTTACATGAAAACATTTAGTACTTCTTTGTTAGCTGCTGTAGTATGGATTTGAGTGACTGGTTCGTAAAATGTGTATTAACCTTACATAAAAACATTTGGTACTTCTTTGTAAGCTGTAGTAATAGATAGGAAGAATAATGCTTATGTCATGCATAAGTCCATTTTGAAGATTTGGTTTTCAGCTTTTGAATGGAGCTTTTTGTCTTCTTTAATTTAAATCTTTTTCTTCTGGGCAATCCATGCATTCTTATCTTGTTATTATAGGTCAAGGTCATGAGTCTTATTGTTACCTTTATGTAGTTTATATGCTCTGGATGAAGGCTATGCATTTTAAATATAATATTCATAGAGACCACAAAAATCAGAACCCTTATCTCCTAGCATATAAACTACATAAAGGTGCCGTCACCGGATTAGATGCTGCAGGATCGGGACTCCCCATTCAATATGTTTTTGTCTAGGTTGCATGTTTCTTTTAGTCTTGAATATAGCTCAAAATTATTGGATCTTAATAAGAATGTTTTCGTCTAGAATCTTAAAGTATGTTTTTTAAAGGTAAATGTGCAGTTTTTGATATAGTAAAGGATTGTTCTCTCAAATATAAAATATTATAATAAATATTAATTATTATATTTTAAAATGTATTTGGTATTTGAAAAAGTTTTTGGATTATTTTTATCTTAAATAATATAGTCAACAATGGTAAATGGTATCTATGAATTGGAGATGCATTCTCTATTCTTAGTTTTATAAATTTACATATAACCATTTTTATCTTCAGAATTTTTTATAAAATTCTTATAAATATCTAACACTACCTTAAACTCAAATCCTTTCATAATAACTTTTCAACTTTAACTGTAACATTATTTTTTCTTTCCTAAATATTTTAATTTTATATTATAATTTTAAAGAGATATATATTAGTAAGAGGTTCATAGAACTCAACTTGTTGACATTTAAAAATGTTTGCTATGTTTCAAATAAATTGCATGTAAATAGTCATTAGTTATTAGTTTTTAAATGTATGTTGACGTTTAAAAATGTTTGTTATGTTTCAAATAAATTGCATGTAAATAGTCATTAGTTATTACTTTTTCCCCTAAGCTATAATTGTAATGACAATTAATAATTGTATATAAATTCTTCTTTGTTAAATTCATATAGGAATTTTGATCTTTTTATTTTTTATAAAATATTTTGGAAGGCTCTTCAATGTAACTCAAATTCTTCTAGCTCTAATTCAAACTTGAACTCTCTATTTAATTGTATTTCAATTACTTTTTTTTCATATATAATAATTTATATTTTTTCTTTTAACTTAGGAGAGACCATATATTAGTTAGGTGTTCCTAGATTTGAGTTGTTGACACGTGAACATGTTTGTTATTTTTAAATTATATTTTTATGTAAATATTTACTAATATTTATATATTTGTCTACATGTGGCATTTGGAGCGATACATTGAGCTATCCTTTATATTAAAGAAAGCATAATTATGAATAGTATAAAAGAATGGGATATAGATTCTTTATTTGTCATTTTCACAGTTTTATATAACAATTTCCATCATTGTGATTTTTATGTAATTATTCTAAGGCTCTAGAATATGTAACTATAAATCTAACCTATATTGTCATTTTCATTTTAATTCAAACTCCTATTTCTCACTCTAATTTTATTATTATTTTTTTAATTATAGCTTTCTATAGTTGATGATTTTATAGTTGTTTTTTAATTAAAGCGTTTTTTTTTTTCTTATTTATATTTTTATAATTATTTCTTACAAGTTGAGATAAATTATATATTCTTGAGGTATATGGGCAATTTTGGATATGGTAAAGGATTGTTCTCTCAAATATAAAATATTATAATAAAAATTAATTATTATATTTTTAAATAAATTTGATATTTGAAAAGGTACATTGGGTTATCTTTTATCTTAAAGAATATATAGTCATTAGTGGTATATATGAATTGGATATGCACTCTCTATTTTTAGTTTTATAGTTTTATATAATAATTTTCATGGCCATGATTTTTATAAAATGCTCTTGAATATTTGTCACTAACTTAAATTCAAATGCTAACTTTCACTATAACTCCAACTCTACTACTAACTTTTTAATTGAAGTTTATTTTTCCTTGGCTAATCATTTTAATTCTATCTTATAACTTAAAAGATATTATTGATATTTAAAAATGTTTGTTATGTTTCAAATAGATTTTATATAAATATTCACTAATTATTATTTTTAAATTGTATGTGGTATTCATAGAGCTACCTTGAGTTATCTCTTTATTTATAGTTGTAAATGAATTTTAATATTTGTATATGCATTCTCATTTTTCATTCTTTAAGATTTATTTAAGAATTTTAATCTTTCTAATATTTTATAAAATACTTAATAAGGCTCTTAAATATATCTCTAAAATAAAATCCTCTAGCTCTAACTCTAACAACTTGAAATATTACTCTAATTAGTTTTTAATTATTATTTTCTATAACTAATAATTTATATTCTTTCTTTTAACTTGAGGAAGATCATACATTGGTGAGGTGTTCATAGACTTTGAGTTGTTAATACTTGAACATATTTGTTATATTTTAAATATAGGATGGCTCACAACAGAAGAACTAACACTGGGAGGAAATGATGCATATATATGGCATGATTATAGAAAGGAACACGAAAGAGAAAATATAAGACTAAATAAACAAATATACTCTCTAATATAGTCCAAGAATTTAGAAAGTGGGAAATACATGGTTAGAGAAGAGTATAATGGAAGATTTAAAAACAACAATGAGGAAAAGCTTTGATGGTGGAGTAGAAGATGAAAGGTAAAAGCTCCCTTGAAAACTAGATTTTTTTTTTTTTTTAAGCTCTAGCCAAAAAAATACTAACATGAGATGTTCTTCAAAGGAGTTCTTGGTAAGGATCAAGTTAGTGTGTCATGTGTAGAAGGAAATAAGAAATAATAGACCATATTTTGGTTCATTTCCCTTTCACAAGAGAGATGTGGAATTCAATTCTACTTTTGACTAAAGGGAAAGGACAATGGCTTGCTAGGAATATTTTGGATAGCATACAATAATGGTTCAAAGAAAGAGGATTAAAGGAGTATAGATGTGTCCCTTTGATAGTAGGATAGGGTTTAGAGCTGGCTAGAAATATTGGGATGCTTAAATATAAGGAAAATTTATTGATTTGGGTACAAATGCAAATAAAATCTATTTTTTAAGTGTACAAATATCCCCAAAACCAAAAATGAGTACGCATATAATAATAGTCATGACCCAAGTCTACTCACTTGATTGTACTTACAATAAAAATACCATGAAATATAGAGAGTATTTTTTTTTGTTTTTACGACATAGTTTTACTTCCAAAGTGCCTTTAGGTTCTTAGCAAACTTATTTCATCCAATATAGTATAAACATATACTTTGATTAGTACAGGCATAATACCCCACGTTTGGCGTTCAAGACTACTACAGACAAACATCCAAGTGGACGAGATGCCAAATCCTGTGATGATGCCATTAGTGGAATCAATGTGTCCCATTTATTTTCCTCGTGTTCTGGCATGAGGATAGATCCATGATAAGGGTTATCCTCTAGCACCCATAACACCTAGAGGGTGGACGCATGCTTTCCTATTCCAATTATTACTGAAACCTCGAATGTCTGGTATTCTGGTTCATTTTTTATGTGTGAAAAGAATAAGCATACATATGCCTATGTGACTAACTGATCTCCCCTTACCTGGAGTTAGTTAACACCATGTCAATTCCTTTACCTTGATCTTCATTGCACATGACCATTATAATTCATGAATATTTATCCCATATCAAACTCGATGGCTTATCAAGAAAATTTAAATGGTCATAGGACTTACCACAGTACTACTTGGTGACAACCTGGAGGAGGCGTCCCATACTACCCCTTGTTACTATTTTTGAACTAGTCACATTTTTTGACCAATTCCATCACAAATACAGTTACCCTGATATTTGCTTTGTGCATACTTGCACCTTAGCAACATTGGAAATCATTTGGGCATCTTTTTTTGATGTCATTATTTATATAAATAGCCCAAATATTTTGTTGTTTAAAAGAGAAGGCACAAGGTTTTCATAAATTTCTCTAATTTTCCTACTCTCATATCAAGCAATAAGGACAAATTATGAAACTCACCAATAGTTTTCAAAACTACTCACAATTTATATTAATTTACAAATAGATAATCAGATGAGGTAAACTTATTCCCAAACATTTAATTATAATTCACAATCCCTTTTATAAATATACTCAGCAAATATCTTTTGAGCACTCGACCACCAAAAGTGTTTTATGTGGTTTAAGAAAATAAAACATTAAAACCATCTATATAGGAGGTAAGTTTCCCAACGTCTGGTCTACGTTACTCAAAACTCAACTCCCTAGATCTATTGGTATACTTTTTTAGCTGTAACATCTCATAAATACCATCGATTTACCTTATTCTATTTTCTAGGATGGTTTTTGAAACTAGAGTCACAACATTAATGTCGACATTTTTGCCTTAAGAAGTAATTTACCCTTATTGCTTAAAGGTTTTATTATGTTCATTGCACTATATAGATTCCAATCAAGATAATAAAATATTAATTCAAGATAAATCTAGATCCCTCATGCATATATGATCTGGGTAGATTCATTTCCACAAGATAGCTTATGGATTTAAGCTCATTCAGAGTATTCTATTCCAAAATGTGATCCAAGTAGCTTCTTTACTATGATAACAAACCACTAGAAAATAAATTAATGCAACTAATCCACTAGTAGGGTATTACACCAAAAGAAATATTTCTTGAATAGATATTCTTTGAAACACAATGAGCATTAAACTAATACAAGCTTCTACCACAAAATCTGTTGGACTTAAACACTAGGAGTATCACAATTGATGTATAAGTTCTCGGTATCCCAAATTATCATTGCTAGATCATATCTACATTCAACATATATTTTATTTATAATATTTGATATCAAAATAGATAAATATGTTGAAAGATAAAAGAATTTTAGAGTGAACAAACATTATTCATACAAATATATATCCATTCATTACAATATGCCATTTTGCCAAGCACACATACAACAACCCAAATATCTAATAGCAACACTGTCATAGCTGAATCATAAGAAAGTTTCACCTTTTAACATATTATTCCCATATTTGAAATAAATACAAATAATATCTCTTACAAGAGAAATCTATGGAATACAAATCAATTTTTTTTCTATTCAGCTTTTGGCTATGTCAAGAGGTCTCATCTTGATCCAACTACACATAAAGTTGAGCTAGCTCTCACTGACCATTGTAGTCACTAACCTAAGGTAGAGTCAACTCTATTTTTATTTTAGTAGGTGCTATAACAAAATTTTTAGCTATTATTCTACTATAGAGATTTTATTTGAATGTTGCATTACCGTGTTCGTCCTTGCGTGCAACTGTAATTCTCTACCAACATTCACCAACTTTATTGGTATTAAGTTTAATGAAAATATGATCGAAATCGTATCTTAATTCAAATGCATGCATACTAAATGCAAAGAACATAGCAAAAAATATATTCTCTACTAAAGATAAGTCATCATTTTCTTCATAGGGACAAGTATTGTTCGAGCTACCCCCCTGACAATCAATATTTCTAGATAAACATGGAAAAACTAAATTTTCTACACCAAAGAAATTCATAGTCCCTTTATTATGAACAACATTGCTCAATTCAACATTTCTTAAGCTATTTCTTCTTCTAAATAGTCCATGCAATATTTACTTCTTCATTTACTAGGAAAGTTGAAAGAAATAGAACTTAATTTTTTATAATATTAGAAACCTAGTAGATTTAGCATAATCACATAATCAAGCCAGAGGTAAATTATTTATTTTCGTCTTATAATATTGAGGACATGTTTTCCATTTTCAACATACAAATATTTAGACACGTAAAATACATCATGAGTAGGGGACTACTAATATGGGCATCCTAACAGACCATATGAATGATCTTGGACCATTCCAAGGAAAAAAATGGTTTTAACCACTCAATTTAGGTATTTTTGGCCTACTTAGCCTTAGCTGCAGATGACATCCATAGCTAAGATCTCAACCATGGTTGACACCCATGGCTAACAGATCTAGCTACATTTAAAAATCATAGCTAGCTCTACAACTGTCATGGACTCCTGATCCAAGACAAAATCCATTACAATGGCCCTGGCAATGGATTTTGAGTGGTTTTGAGTGAGGAAGCTTCCAAATTCTTTCTTCCAACTACTTCAACCTCTTGGTTTATAATATTTGCTTCCCAAAGAAGCTAGGATTAGAAATTAAGAGTGCTATAAGACCCCCTCCAAATTGGGAAAAATTATGGATTGATCTTGAGTTTGAATGCAATGAAGCCCTTTTGAATTGGAGAGACACTTACAACCTTTGAGAAGTGTCTTCATGCTACCAATTTGGAGAATCATAATTGTATTCTAAGTTATGGAGGTTTCAAGAGCTTGAAGAGATCATTCATCCCAATTGAACCACTTCCATTGCAAATTTGAATAATCTACATCGCTAATTCATTTCTAGAATACAAAGATGACCCTTGATCATAAATTCCTCAGAGTAATTTTGAGATTCAAGTCTTGGTTACAAGAAAATGAGCACTTTCACCTAAGCTGCAGCTATTAGCCATAGCTAATAGAGCTAGTTGCACTTGAAACCCGTGTCTAGGGTTTGATTCTCAGTTTTCCTCATTTTAGCCATAGGAATTTCATTTAAAGTATGCAATTAGGTAGATCTACCTTAGATTAGCCTTCATTTATGCTTTTGTATGGTTAATTCTAGAAATTAGAGGTATCTTTGCTCTTATTTCATTACATTTTCTAGTTTGTACTAATTTTCTTAGATTAGTCATATTTCAAGTTTCTATTGTAAATCATGTCTTAGATTAGCCATATTTATTGTTTTATTAGCAAGCTTTATCATAATTTAGATATTTTGTGATTATATTTGCAAGTCTTTATGCTTTCATTCCATATTTGATGTCATTCTTGTGAATTCTTCATAATAGCCTCATCATGAGAGGCTTCCTTTGCTTTTAATTGTGTTATGTTGTTTATTGAATGCAGATTTATAGGATCTTGACAAATTCAAAGTATTGGCATTGTATTCCTCCAATCAAGTTAGAAGAAGGTTTCCTTGAGTCTTAAGTAGTTCGTGTCTACTCTAAGAGCCTGTAGATTGCACCATCCCCATTTAGGGGCCTTCAAATTTGTATCAATTGTATCAAGAATTTGGTATCCCTAAGAAGGACATACTTGTAACCGGGACTTGACAATGATTTAATAAAAGAAGTCCTAAATTCTTGTTCAATTTATTGTTGTGCATATTTTAATGCTTTATTGCTTGATATACTGGATGCAATAGTCTAGGTGCATACTTTTAGGATGTTACAAATGGTGATCACAATGAAAAAATTGCAAATTTTATTATAGATGACTAATTTCTTTGTGTTTTGTGCTATAGGTCTTAGTCGTGCTTAACAGTCATGACCCACAGTCTCAGTCAGGGTTATGCACAAGTGCGAAATATCATAAATTGGCTCTATTTAGGATATTTAATTTTTTTTTTTGAATTTACATGGTGGAATCGGTAGCCGCCATGAATCCGAGCAGACTGTCCAACATTTTATGGCCGCCACAGTATTTAGCGATGTCCGCCCCAGAAGCCGCCACACAGATCTTCGTGCAATCCGCACCTATAACCACCATGCCATAATCATTTTAAACCTTTTATGCCACTAAAAGCACCAGGAAAGGGACAAGCATTCAGTCCGACGAGGCTCGATATTTGAACCTTGGACCTCCGCCCCCCTTATGGGGTTTGGATGAACCAATTGGTCTACACCTCGGACCTAGAATTTTTAAAATTTTGAAAAAGGCTAATTTTGGATCCTTTCATTGGGCCCATTCGCCCGAAATTTACGGGGTGGAATTTTTTTTGGGGTAAATTCACCCATCATTGATAATCATGAACCTAACTTTATTTTAATTTGTCGACCTCAAATTATATATGATTTTGATTTTCCTGCCCAATTCGCCTTCAAATTATAAATGATTTTATATTTCCTCCCCAAATCGCCTTCAAATTATAAATGATTTTATTTTTCCCGCCCAAATTGCCTCATATACTACCCGTATATATACTATACTGGGTATCGATAAACATACATCAAAAATAATCTAACTCAAAAATAGCTCTAAAATAATGAAAAGCTTGAGAATGTTGCAGAGGAGTAACTGCCAACATAAACTGATCGGTTGCAAAGAAGTGTCAATCAGTGCAAGATGATCGATTGCAGAGCCATGTCTATCGGCATAAGCCAATTGGTTGTAGAGCTGTGTCGATCGACATAAGTCGATCGGTTGTAGAGTTGTGTCTATCGACATAAGCTGATCGATTGTAGAGTCATATCGGTTGGCGTAAGTCGATCGGTTGTAGAGCCATGACTATCAGTATAAGCTGATTGGTTGTAGAGCTGTCTATCGGCATAAGTCAATCGGTTGTAAGGTCGTGTCTATCGGCATAAGGAGATCGGTTGTAGAGTCGTTTCTATCAATGTAAGTTGATCAATTGTAGAGTCATGTCTATCAGCATAAGTTGATAGGTTGTAGGGTCGTGTCTGTCGATATAAGGAAATCAATTATAGAGTTGTGTTTGTCGACGTAAGCTGATTGGTTGTAGATCTATGTCTATAGGAATAAGCCGATTAGTTACAGGGTCATGTTTGTCGGCATAAGGAGATCAGTTACAGAGCTATGTCTATCGGTATAAGTTGATCATTTGTAGAGTCGTCTATCGACATAAGCTGATCGGTTGTAGCACTGTGTCTGTTAGCATAAGCTGATTGATTGCAAGGCCATGTATATCAATATAAGTAGATTGGTTATAGAGCCATGTTTGTTAGTCAGTTGCAAAACCATGTTGATCATCATTATTCAGTCAGTTGCAGAACCATGTTGATTGTCATTATTCAGTCGGTTGTAGTGGTGTCGATCAAAATTCATCTATTAGTTGTGGGGACTGTCAATCAAATTTTACCTATCAGTTGTAGGGATTGTCTAGCGGTATTTATCAGTAGGTTATAGATGTGCCAATCAACATTAGTCTATTGGTTGTAGGACCGTGTCGATCAATATTAGTTGATCGGTTGTAGTGTTGTCGGTATAAGCCTATTGGTTGCAAGGAAAATTGATCGATAGTGTTGTCAGTATTTATATCTCGGTTGCAAAGGTTTCAATCAACATCATTCTATCGGTTGCAAGGACATGTGATCGATATTTATCTATCGATTGTAGGTACTGTCGATAGGTATAAGCCGATCGGTTGCAGGGAAGTGTCTATCAACAAAAGCGTATCGATTGTAGAGGATTCATGACTAAAAATCGATAGAGTATTATTATTCCATTGTTCTTTTATCCAAATATATTTTTATATAGTTTCATAGGCACTATAGATGAACTATATGCAACTATGGTAGACAACTATCAATACCATCTTGTTGTGTGTCAGGATCATTTCTCTTGTTAGAGACTGCTTCTTGTCTCTTAGAGTATGTTTTATACGCAGTGTAGAAGCACTATCTACAACTGTGGTTGATAAGTATTCCCTGCCATGTTGTGTGTTAGGATCATATTTTCGTCTTGAGGGATGTTTGCTATTTTTCTTCAAATTCATATACATTTCCTAACATTTGAAGGTTTTTATTTATAGATACAATGTCACCTACTAAATATGGAAATAAGGAAGGCCAATCTTCTTATAAAAATACAATTCTGAAATATTTTACACAAATATCAAAATGCAATGAGACATCAATCTCTACAAATTCTACACAACTTGCAGGTACAGACACCTTTTACCATTAGTTTTTTAAAATTTTTGTTCTTCTTTTTACCATCAGTTTTTTAAAATTTATGTTCTTCTTAAATGTAAAACCTTTCTCTATTAATAGATAAATGTTTTTTTGCTTATCTACCTCTTTTTAAATATTTTGTAAAACTGTATTCTGTTAATTCTTTAAAATAGTGCCTTTTTTACAACAAAAATGATGGAGAACACCAAACATTGAATGTAGTAAACATTGTCGAGCCTGATGTGCGTTCACTCAAAGATATTCTAGCAGATGAGATGAGACCACATGATAACTTTTCTAATAACAAAATTCAAAAACCACTTTAGGAGATTTTAAATTCAAACACATCAACTGAAAAAGAAAAGACAATACAATTAAAATTCATACCTCTGGGGAATCTTGTAGTCAAAAATCTAAATGTCAAAATATAAGCAAATGGACTATTGGAAGAGATTTTAAAAATGAATGGGAACGGTTATACCCCTTTATTGAGCGATATGAGAAAATGAATGTGTGTAAATGTATTGTTTGTACATTGAAGTTGGAAAAGGATCATTTATTACAAAATAATAAAGACACAATAGAAAAAAATTGTGGGAAAGTTTACATCAAAGAAATATGAAGTGATGAAATAATTAACATATCTCATAGGTGGAAGGAGGCATTAGAATGTGTGCATGTGAGATATGCACTTGAATATGAAAAAAAATGAAACAAAAACAAACTCTCATTGATAATGGTGGAACAATTGAGGCACAATTTCAAAAAATTAATAATACTGTATTAGCCTCAAATAAATTGCAGTTTGCTATTGTATACAGTATTCTAAAAAATATCGACCCATGTATGATTTTTCTGATTTTAAGAAAATACTTCAACTAGCCAATGTACAAAACATTACCAGTTCACATTGGTCAGATCGAAGTGTTTGGGAAATCAAAAAATGTCTATCACTGGTTGAGAAGGAAGATGTGAGAGAGAATGTGAAACAAGCCAAATTTATTTCACTTTTCGTTGATGAGGTAATAACTGTTGACAACACATCTTGGATTTGCATACATGTTTACACATTCAAAAATTATTTGAGACAACCTCATTTACTAGCACTACATAAGATGATTGAAATTTGTAATGCAGAAAACATTTATAATGTTATTGTAACTAGTTTAAAGGATATTGCCGGAATGGATGAAATAGAAATTGCCACAAAGTTAATTTGTTTTGGAGCTAATGGTGTGACTACAATGCAAGGACAAAGGAATGGTCTTTGTGTTAAGCTTTAGACTTCCATTGCTCCATATGTGATTCCTATTCATTTCATGACACATCGAATGAATCTTGCATACAAAATTATGAGCAATTTTGATATGTAGCAAGAGTGGAAGAAATCGTCCACGATATACACTCATACTTTTCATGTAGTCCAAAAATATTTGCAGAGTTTCAACAGTTTTCTCTAGGTGTAACTGAAGGTAAAAAAATGTTAAAATATGTGGAAACCAGGTGGATTTCACTGT
Source organism: Wollemia nobilis (assembly GCA_028583015.1). Classification (NCBI taxonomy): domain Eukaryota; kingdom Viridiplantae; phylum Streptophyta; class Pinopsida; order Araucariales; family Araucariaceae; genus Wollemia; species Wollemia nobilis. Next base: position 2,539,720 of record JAQPPZ010001683.1, read on the forward strand.
TTCTTCCTGCAAAAAGAGTATTTTTAGAATATCAATCCTTGGTTGGGTTTATGTATGCACATCGTAGATATGTTGACAAGGAAAAATATTTGCTTTTTTGTATGACTGACTTGGAAACTCTTCTCACATTATGTGGTATTCTACCAATGTTACAAGAAATGAATACTATGATTAAAATTGCACAGGAAAGGGCAATTTATATTGTCAATTTCATGAGGATGAGAAAAAAAATATGTATGGTTATTGATAGGATTTATTTATCCGGAAAATATTTTGATGATCCCAAGTTTGATAGTTGGAATACGTTAATTAATGTCAATGAACCGAACAACTTTTTAAAGCTCAACATCAACGAAAATATTTGTATTGCTATCCATAGAAAGTTGATTCTTGTATATAATTTTGAAAAGCGATTAAATACTCTCACAGATGATATTGAACAAGTGCCCGTTACATATTTTGAATTCGATGAGGTTTTGGATAACACTAAGAATAAATTGAGAAGAATTGCAAATGCATTAACAAGCAAAATAAGAGATCATTTTAAGAGAGATGAGACACTTGAGGCCATGGCTGTTGTTAATCCTAATTTCTGGAATCCTTGTGGTGACCAAAGTAGTAGAAATGAGTTGATTGTAAAATATATGGGTAATATTATGACACATTTCTCTAAAAGTGTGGAAATAAATGGTATTCTAAAAAAGGATCTTTTGAGATCTCAGTCAACCAATTTTGGAATAACAATGGATAATCAAATTGCACAATTCAAAAATCCACAAGAGACTGGTTCAATCACTCGTTTTTGGAAAAAAATGTATTGAAGTAGTGTCTTGCAAGATACTATGAGTGAATACTTTCTTTTATATGAATTATGTTAGACAATGATTTTGAGATCTATTGAATATGAAAGGGTTTTCAGTGCATTAACTTTTTTTAAATCAAAAGTTTGTAACAGGTTGGACATAAATTTGGAAATTTTTTTGAGAATGTATGTGTCATCGTATGAGGTGGGTAACTTTCCCTATGACAGAGCGTTGACATATTGGAATTCCATAGCAGAAAGAAGAGGTATCTATAATATGGTTGATAATGACAAAAATGATTCAACTAGGAGTGATGATGAGATTATGGAAACATAGAATTCACAAATTTTACGTTCTTGTGGACAAGTTGATAAAGCTTTGTATTACCTTCCAAAAATGTAAAAATTGCAATGATTATATGACAAATTCATATAATCTAATATTTTTTCATATTTGAAATCATTTTGTAAAATTTTAGTAATTTGAATAAATTCATATTATCAGTGATTTTCCGGATTTGAAATATTTCATATTATCAAAGATTTTTTGTATTTGATTTGTTGTAAAATAATATAATCATTCAATTTTAAATGATTATGCATGTTTGTTTTTTAATGTTATGGATTGTCTATGTTTTCAAAATTTATGATGTATGCTATAGCTTTGAGTAAGTTAAAAATTTGAAAACCATGTATACGTAATGATGCTATGTTATTGAACTAAATGTATATGTTGGCAAAAAATAATTATTTTTCCTTTGAATTTAAATGTATGTATCATTAGTTGTATGATATGACAAAATATAGTATTTTTTAAGATTTATTCTTTGTCATTGAGTAAAACTTGTATGCATAGTAAAAATTTATGTACATATGTATGAAAAATGCATGTAGTATAGTACTCTACATATGGAAAATGAAAATTTAAACCCATTCATAGATATATCCATCATAAACTCACTTTGAAATATAAAAACAATATAGCATAATACAAATTACCATATTCATTTTTATACAACTATAATGACTAACTATGAATGCACTGAAAATTGAAACCCATACATAGATATATCCTTCGTAAACTCACTCGAAATATAAAAACAATATAGCTTAATAGAAATGAAAATACTCACTTTTATACTACAACAAGAATGAATATGAATAAACTGAAATTTAAACACATGCGTAGATATATCATTCATAAAATCATTTGAAAATTGAAATATAAAAACAACATAGCATAATATATCGAAATTGAAATTTAAACCTTTCATAAATATCTCCATCGTAAACTAACATTGAATATAAAAACAATATAACATAATAAAAAAGAAAAAACACTTTTCTATACAAGAACAATAATGAATATAAATAAACTCAAATTTAAACACATGAATAGATATATAATTCGTAAACTCATTTGAAAATTGAAATATAAAAACAACATAGCATATTTGAAACACCATAATAATTAAAAGATGAAAATAACACACAATTATAAAAGTGTATCTCTTAAAAGTAAAATAATAAAAGCAAGTATCTTGTTTTCATACGAAAACATATGAAATGTCATAAAATTGTCTTTCAAAATATCAAATTTTAAAATTCAATTTCTTGCTCCAGAATCTTTTCCCGTTGGTAGTGGACGTAATGCAGCCATAGATGGGGGTTGTCAATGATCAGGAGAACTAGATGTTCGAGGTTCCCTTGTTGATATTCTCCATATAGGTAGTGGTGTTTCCTTCATAGGTGTTTCAGAGTCTCTTGATTCCTCTAGATTATAACATCTAACAACAACATCCCACTTTGAAGAGGAAGAGGATGCCCTTTTATGTGTATATATAAAATGTCAAAATTACAAAAAGATAAATAATGGATAAATACATTTTTTATTTAAATATTGACAAAAAACTTACTTGAACCTGTAGTTCTCTCATGGCTGCATTATCTAGGATTGAGTGCCAAGATGTTGGTACTGGAGTGTTCTGCAAATTATAAAAAGATTCATAAAAAAAAGTAATAATATAATTGCATGTGCTAACTGTTGGTGAGGGTAAAGCGTGGGTTATCATGTTCTCTATTTCCAATCTGATCTGATGTAAGACATAGGTGGACCAGTCGAATTTATGGTGTGAAATACAATGGACCAAATACGGTAAGGCCCACATCAGAATTTTTGTCAGCCTTCCTTGTAGAACAAGTATGGCAAGGAAGAATTCACAACATGCTCAAAGAAATTTATTTTCAACTGCCAGTACAGTCAAAACCCTTCTAGACTTGGTGGACAAAACTACAAAAAAAAAATCAGTAATACACCATTGACTAGAATTTAAATTCAATTAAATTAAAAATTAGTTATACCTTGAAAAGATTCCAACTGCATATTGAAGTTGGTCTTCAGGTAGAGTTTGTATTCATTAATTAATTGGTATTTGGAAGTGATAGGCTCAACACCAGCATGGGGAAATGCTATCAATATGGCGACATCTACGACTGTGAAAGAAAGAACGATGTTTTTGTTATCGATGATAACATTTACCTTGGGAGAATAAATATTATAACCTGCAATGATCTTCTCTAATAGTTTTTTTTCGTGTCAAACTACGACATTGAAACTAGACCTCGAAGACCAGAGGCCGTGACCCATGACATGTTGTAACCCAATGTTGATAAAATTTTGGAAATCAAGGGGCAAACCAGATTTTTAAAATTAATTTTACATATTTTAGGGGTGGTAGGGGACGCCATTTGGTGTACAAATATGGATTAGAAGACACAGAGGATGGTACGCGACACTTGATAGAAAATGATTCAAAATGGAGGAAAACGGTTAAAATTGGATTAAAACTTATAGTAAAAGGTTAAATCTAAGATAAAACTAGAGGAAGAGGGTTAATAATGTGTTAAAACGAGAGGAAAATGGGTAAGAATGCGTTAGCATAGGAATATAATGATTAATATTGTGATAGAATAGGCAAAAAAATGACTGTTAATCCCTCTATACAAACTTCTCTCCATACAATCAACTTCTAGATGGGTGACACGTGGCCTTTGCATGCAATCGTTTCATAAATGGTTGACACATGGTCTCTACATGCAATCATTTCATAGATGGTTGACCCATGGTATAGATGCAACACTGCTACCATCTTCATACCAGTAGCCGATCGTTATGCCTACAACCGATCGACATGTCTGCAACCGATTGACATGTCTGTAGTCGATCGTCATGTCTACAAACAATTGACATGTCTGTAACTAATCATCATACCTATAATCGATCGGTATATCTCCAACTAATTAGTATGTCTACAATCGAGCGATATGTCTACAGTTGATCATCATATCTGCAACCTATCATCATGTATGCAATCGATTGACATGTCTACCACTGATCAACATATCTGTAGCCAATCGTTATGCCTGCAACCAATCCACATGTCTACAACTGATCAATATGTCTACAGCCGATCATCATGTCTACAACCGATCAACATGTCTGTAGGCGATCGGTATATCTACAACCGATCGACATGTTTGCAGTCGATCATCATACCTATAATCGATCGGTATGTTTGCCACTAATCGGTATGTCTACATCCGATTAGCATATTTGCAGCTGATTGACATGTCTGCGGCCGATCGTCATGCCTACAACCGATCGGTATGTCTGCCACTGATTGATATGTCTGCAACCGATCTTCATTGATGATGTGACAAAATATAGAGATTTTTTATGGTTTATGCTTTGTTATTGAGTTAACCTTGCATATATACATAACTACTAAAACAAATTCTACATATGTATTAAAAAATCATATAGAATAGTACTCTAGATATGGAAAATAAAAATTTAAACCCATGCATAGATATATCCATTGTAAACTCACTCTGAAATATAAAAATAATATAGCATAATATAAATTACCATATTCAATTTTATACAACTATAATGACTATGAATGCACTAAAAATTGAAACCCATTCATAGATATATCCATTGAATAACATTGAATAACATTAATTGATATATCCATTCATTTTTATATCACAACATGAATAACATTGAATAACATGTAAATCTATAGCTAAGAAATAAAACACCATAATACTTAAGAGATAAAAATAACACACAATTATAAATGTAAATAGTGCAATAGTAAAATAATAAAAACAAGTATCTTGTTTTTCAATGAAAACATATGAATTGTCTTAAAATTATTTTTAAAATTTATTTTTTCACTTCAGAATATTTTACCCCTTCCTCCACTCCTTTTGCCTTCTCAAGGGCTTCCACAGCCTCCATAGCAACAACCCCTCCCTCATATTTCCCTTGTTCAGCTCCTTTTTCCTCATCCACATTCTATATTTTGGTGGCTCTTTTCTCGGGCTGGGTAACAGTACTATCAATTGCTCCACAATTGACAAGGATCATCTCAAAATTTTGCATTCCATTGAGAAGGGTCTTTTATTCTTTGCCAACATTTCAGATGTTGGTCCTTGAACTTCTTTACCCTTCTCCTTAAGTAGAACATCAAAATACAATCTATTGTAGATAATGATTTTTTTGCAAAATGTTATTTTGTCGAACTGATTCCTGTGCTCTTTTTTCATTGACATGGAAGCATTTAAGAACTCCTTTGCCATCCTGATATAGTCTTGCAGGTTTTGAACCTACTTCTTGAGATTTTCATACTTTATCTACAAAAAGAAAAAAAAGTTAATCAACATGAAAATATAATTACATTTAAAAAAAAAGAACAACAAATTTTTGAACACAAAAGTGATTAAGTCAAACCTTAGCAACATTCTTTGCAGCTATAACAACAACATTTTTCTTATCACTTGCCCATTCATTGTAATAATCTTGGGCCTCACCGTTTATGTTCTCTAATTTTTTCATCATAAACTTTAAAATTTCATCTTTGTATTATGTATTCACCTTCAAAATGCCAAATTTTACTTGTAGCAGAGCCTCCATCTTTTCAGGTTCATTTTCAACAACAGAAAATTTTCTTTCTCTTTTTGAAAAATTATTGTATCGGGCATTAATTTCCTTTATCAACACCTTAGCCCGATACTCCCATTTTTTTATTTCTATTATATCTGGAAGTAGAAAATCCTTAATTGTAGATTCATCGTTATCAGAAACCAAATATTTTTTTGAAAAATTTATTATTTCATCCTCTTGTCGAGGAGGAGCATGACAGGTGCTTCTTTCCCTTGGAGGAGATTTGCTTGAACATTCTACACCTTCATTTACTTTATCTTGAAGTAATTCTAATAGTTGAAATTGAGTGGGTGTGTTATCTTGCAAAAAGTAATCTTTATCAAGCAGAACATCATCCAACCCAGTACCAGAAGCTTTTGGTATATCCTTAAAAGTAAAATTATTAACAAAAATATGGTCAAAACTAAAAAAAGTCTTTGATGTTTCTCTCTCTGAAATTTGTTGTGTTGCTTCTCTCTGTGGCCTAGATGGAAGAAAGTGTTTTCTAAATGGGAAGTATTGACCTTACATTTGAAAGGAATGATAATCAGATCATTCCAAGCTGTAAGGATGTCAAGTGTTAACAAAACACCACATTCAACCAAAACAAGAATCTGAAAGCAAATTGATAGCATAAGCCTAAAAATGGATATGCAAAACAACGAGCAATAATATCATATATTATACATGAATAATGAACTTCCTCCTCCTTACATGATTACAATGAAGGTGCCTTGCTTATATAGGCAAGGATGATCAACCATAGTGGTAGGATCAAGCTAAGGATAAATATCCACCGTACAAAAGGAATAAGTGATATGGTCCATAGATCTGTAATCGCTATGGGGAGAAAGAATATCAACCCTCCAAATATACCTAAAGATATCCTCATAACTCCTAGGAATAGTCAAACCTAAAAATATCCCCATAATATCTAAGAAATAAATATGTAACATCTCATAATATCTAAATAAGATAAATGAAATATCCACACATAAGTGGGTGGGGAAAATACATGGAATAACTAAATAAAAGGAAATAAATAACCTAGGTGAACATGAGCTAAGGTAAAAAACCTACTCTAACACCCCCCTCAAGTGAATCTAGGTGCCAAAAATTAAAGTGGCATATCCACAATATGAGTCCCGACAACAAGGCCTAATTAGGTACTCATGTACAATGTGTATCCAAAAGCTCCTAAACCAGAAGGTGGAAAACCATGTATAAAACACCATCCAACTAGAAGGAGAGAAGAAAAAGTAGGAATGGAGCCAAGGAGTGCTCCTAACACCCCCCTAGGATGACAAGCTCCATGAAGTCCTATGAAGAAGTGGATGCCTCTGCGATGAACAATGTGTCTCCCATGAGGAAGAAAGTAGCCATGAAGCATCCATCAAATGTATTCCCACTCCAAGTGAGTGTGAGAATATGGGAATAAAATGTAGAATGATGATGTAGAATCCTTCAAACTGATCTGAAGTGAATAATATGTCATAAATGAATTATGAAATGAATCTCCAAGAATGTAGAAGCCCAAACCAACACCAAAATAGGATAGAATATAGTCCCAATCAACATCCAAAATATCAATATGCACAAAACCATGGGTGTGCAAAAGTGGAAGAGACATTTGAATACCATCCATCAAGGAAGAATCACCAATGTCTTGCTGCATAAGTGATGATGAGCCCATGGAAGCAGTAAGAGAAAGAAGTGAAGGCTTAGAAGCCTCAAAAGAATCAACATGGTCTTCAAGATCTCCAAGTGAGAGTCCAATTGAAGATAAAATATTTATATCCAACTCCTATATAAGTACATCATCCAATGTGAAATAAACATGAGAATAAAATGGTGGACAAGGTGGCTCACTCAAAGAGGGAGGGCACACCAAAAAATAGTCCACAAAGGAAGTACATGGAGGAGATACAATGTATACATCATCAAATAAATGAGTGAGGTCCTCATACATGTCAAAAAAATCACATGTGTGACTCTAAATGAAGAGAGACGCAACACCATACAAGTCATCTATATGTAAGGATGTAACATGCCATGAAATATCTACTGTATATGTTGCAACATCAACATGATCATCTATATAAGACAAGTGTAGAGATATATCCTGTAAAATATTTGAAGCAAGTACTATAGCATCAACCTCATCATCCAAAACATCATGAGATAGTGACTCCAAAAACAAAGGTGCAATATCACAAATGATGTCCTCCATGCAAGCAATTGTAAGAGAAGGTGCCTTGGGAAAAAACTTTCTTTTTAACATATGATAAGCAAGGTGAGGTGTGTTCTTGTGAACTCCAATAAAATTTTGAAGCTCTCCACAAACTGAATAATAAAGCATGCTAGAGATCCTTAAATTGTTCATGAACCATGTCCTATACTCCTTATACTTCACCATTGGTTTGGGTTTTGGAGTTATGAACAAAATATCCAAACCTTCACTTTGACATAATGAACAAAGTACCTTAAACCATGCTTCAAAATTTTCAGCATTTTCCTCTATGCTAAGTGTAAAAAAATAAGTTTCTAAGATGTCCTCAAAAGTAGAAGAGGCCCCCCCAAAATAAAATGCCATTATAATGTGAGAGGTCTAGTGTGATGTCACAAGATGATGAAAAATACCATAAAATCACACCAATGCACAAATGAATCCTCTAAACTCTAAAAAATCTCCAAAGGAATTCCCCAAAGAATCCCCTCCTTCAAACTAAGTGCCTCAATGAGGAATATTAGCACAAGAGGATGCACCACAACAAAGCAAGGGAAGTCAAAGACAAAGGACTCATCAAGAACAACAATGTGTAGGCTCCACCAATACTTAACACCAAGTAATCTGATCACAAAGTTTCAAACTAAGTGGACAAACATCAAATGAAGGAAGATGAGACTTTATAACGGTAGTCCATATATCGGTTCAAGTGCAAAAAAAAAAATCACAATGCAATATTGAGAGTGCAGTCATAAAATAATTATCCAAAAAATCTGAAATTTTACAGACATATCAGAAAAATGATTTTACAGGCCTAGAAAAAAATTTTGCTGAGCAAATCCCAATATTTCTCCTGAAATGAGGAGTTTACTAAAAATAGTAAAATCACTGTAACTTTCAGAATACAACTCCAAATACTCTAAAATTTTTTGGTACAGTTTATAATATGATTGTATACATTTTATAAACAAATATGCAAAATATCAGAATTTTTGATGAAGATATATGCAGATTACTAAAAAGTTGTAGGTTTTCATAAAATAAATATATCTGGAAGAATATTGATCCAAATGAGCTGAAATTTTGAGCACAAATCAAATAAATGCATCTACAAAACTCCAAAAAATTTTGTGAAAAAATGGCAATTCTATCAAGAGATAAATACAAAATATAAAATTAGGTTGGGTTGGAGACCCTACCAAAAAGGGAAATGCTCTAGAAAAAAAATTCTTAGGACAGATCCAAGGGAATGAGGCTATTGCAGTATGGGAAGAAGAGATTTTAGGATGTTGGTAATGATATTACAATGGAATGAGTGACACAAACTGGCCAAAATACTCTACCAAAGACCCAATCACAAAAATCGAAGCTTCCACACCATTCTTCGAACCTACAAGAGAAACAACTGCACAACACTCACAAATGGATGATTACAAGACCTATCGCTCTGATTAAATGAAAGTAATTATAATCAGATCATTCAAAGCTGCAAGGGTCTCAAGTGTTAACAAAACACAACATTTAACCAAAATAAGAATCTGAAAGAAAATTGATAGCATACGCTTACAAATGGATATGCAAAACAACGAGCAACAGTATCATATATTATACATGAATAATGGAATTTCTCCTCCTTACATGAGTATAATGAAGGTTCCTTGATTATATAGGCAAGGATGATCAACCATAGTGGTAGGATCAAGCTAAGGATAAATATCCATCGTACAAAATGAATAAGTGATATGGTCCATAGATCTGTAACTACTATGAGAAGAAAGAATAACACCCCTCCAAATATACCTAAAGATATCCTCATAACTCATAGGAATAGTCAAACCTAAAAATATCTCCATAATATCTAAGAAATAAGTATGTAACATCTCATAATATCTAAATAAGATAAATGAAATATCCACACATAAGTGGGTGGAGAAAATACATGGAATAACTAAATAAAAGGAAATAAATAGCCTAGGTGAACATGAGCTAAGTAAACAACCTACTCTAATAGTATTTAAGTTGGGCATTGTTGAGGAGGTGGAGATATTTGTTGATTTTTTTGACGAAATTGTTGCAAGGGACCTTAAAACATAAAAATAAAAATTAGTTATAAATTTTGTGAAGGTAGAAAATAAAAACTAGTTATAAAATTAAATTATGAAAATTGGTTGCAAATTTTGTTATAAATTATCGACAGAAGAAAAAACATCTAGCGTAGCTGCTGCTGCAAATGGAATGTGGTCATGTTGTACATCTAAAAAAAAACAAAATTAATTAAAAACATTAAAAATATTGTAAAAAATTTATTTTTGTAGTAATTAAAACTTCTAGAAGATGAAACCTCATGCGTAACTACGCCCATTGGCATCGGCCGTGTAGCTGTAAGTGGAGATTTTCGACGATCAAGATAAATATATCTTTTACATTTCCTTGATGATATTCTACTTAGCGGTGGTGTTGCTTCCTTCGTAGGTGTTTTGAAGTCTCTTGATTCCTCTAGATTATAACCTCTGACAGCAACATCTCGCTTTGAAGAGGAAGAGGATACCTTTTTCTATGTTTGGTATAAAATGTCAAAATTACAAAAAGACAAACAATGGAAAAATAAAAAAATTACTAAAATATAAAAATAATTACCTGAACCTTCTATTCCTGTCATGGCTAAATTGATAAGGGTTGAGTGCCAAGATGTTGGTACTGAAGTGTTATGCAAATTATGAAAAGATTCATAAAAAAGCAATAACATAATTACATGTGCTAACTGTCGACGAGGGTGAAGCATGGGTTTTCACATTCTCTATTTTCAATCTGATCTGATTTGAAACATAGGTGCACCAGCCGAATTTTTGGTATCCAATACAATGGACCAAATACGCTAAGGCCCACATCCAAATTTTTGGCGGCCTTCCTTGCAGAACGAGTCTAGCAAGGAAAAATTCACAACATGCCCAAAGAAATTTATTTTAAATCGCCAGTACGGTCAAACCCCTTCTAGAATTGGTGGACGTAACTGTAAAAAAACTAAAATTAGTAATTGTACGGTCAATCACTGACGAGAATTTAAATTCAATTAAATAAAAACATAGTTATACCTTGAAAATATTGTGACTACACTTTGAAGTTGATCTCCAAGTAGAGTTTGTCATCATCAGTTAACTGGTATTTGGAAGTGACAGGTTCAACACCAACATGGGGTAATGTTGTTAATTTGACGATATCTGTGGCTAAGAAAGAAGGAAAAATGTTTTTGTTGTCGATGATAAGATTTACCTTGCTCGAATCCATATTATAAAGTGCAATGATCCTCTCCACCAGTTTAAAATTTGTATCGAAATGGGGCATTGAAACTAGACCCCGAAGACCAGAGTCCATGACCCAAGACATGTCGTAACCCGGTGTCGATAAAATTTTTGAAATCAAGGGGAAAACCAGGTTCTTATTATTAAATTTAAACATTCTAGGGGTTGCAGAGGATGCCATAGGGTGTACAGGTATGGATAAGAAGATATAGTGGAAAAGGTTTCAAATGAGAGAAAAATGGTTTAAAAATGCTTAAAAATTAAGGTAAATTGTTAAAACCAAGATAAAATTAGAGGAAGAGGGTTCATATTATGTTAAAAGGAGAGGAAAAGGCATAAGAAAGTGTTAAAATGAGAGAAACAATGTTAAGAAAGCTTTAAAATAGGAGGAAAAATGTTAAAACGATGATAGAAAAGGTGAAAAAATGATTGTTAATTCCCTTTACATAGAATTTTTTGTATGCAATCAGCTCTTGGATGGGTGACACATGTCCTTTGCATGCAATCATTTAACGGATCGATGACACGTGGCACAAATGCACCACTACTACCGATGGGAACTCGATACTGTTGCAACACATAGACATACATGCAACCGATCCGTATGCAACTGATCATCACACCTGCAACTGATCATCATGGCTGCAACCAATCATCATGGCTGTAATTGATCATCATGGCTAAAATCGATCATCATGGCTATAAATTATCATCATGGCTGCAACCGATCGTCATGGTTGCAACTGATCGGCATGGTTGCAACCGATTATCATGACTTCAACTGATCGGTATGCCATTGGTCATCATGTCGGCCTAAAGCTTTTAAGTATGCCATAAATTTTTAGATTTTGCAAATGATATTCATATCCCCCAAAATAGAAAAAATAGCCATGATTTGAAATTTTTTTGAGATAAATTAATGAAAATCACCACGGTTTGAAATTTTTTTGAGACAAATATATGCAATTTGGAATGTATACTTCTACAAATTTCATCGGGGTTCCAAGACAATTTGCCTTGGTTTTATAAATAGATTTTGGGGTCGACCCCTTATGCATAACCCTGGTCTCAGCTGCACTTAACACTTGTGGCTAGCAAAAAAACAAAGAAACAGATAGTAAGTAGTCTGTCTCTTCATCAAATGAGGATTTCTAGGTAATCCTTTGTTCTGATATTCTTATTTTGCTATTTTGTCCTATCAGTCGCTAAGTAGATCACATAACAAAACTATAAGGTAATAATTTAATACATAATGTAATGTTCCATATTAGTCATGGTTGACAATAACAACTAGCACTGTTAGCTGCTACTGTCAATGACAACTAAGATTTTAGACTACAACTTTGCCTAGTGGATAGCACTATTGTGTGCTGCATAGAACATCAACTAGCAGATAAAATTGTTTATATAGTTTTCTTGCTTGGGGCCCAATCAAAGGCAAATTATTTCATGTAAAATGCATTCTCTAAATTTCATATAGCTAGATACATGCATATTTTTAAACTTAAAACATCCTTATTTATGTATATAGGAAAGATCGTGATTGCTTGGTGATGCATTTTTTTTACATGTAAGTTTAAAATGAACAATCACACACCACAAAACATTTAAACACTAGTGAGTTGGAATTCACACCCAACCACTAGTAGAGTTCAACAATGATGGTAGTCATTTCCATTCGTTGGCTCAAGTCCCATGAACCTTATTCTATTGGCCAATAACGACTAAAAGATCCATTCTATCCATGCAAAATAACATGCATTCATCTTCGAAGGGATTTATTACTATTCATGGTATGCTGGGTGAGGATCGGTAGGTCCTGTACTCCCTGCCTAGGTGTGGGTTTCATATCCATACTTTAGGGGGTTTATGTGACCATGACTTTCATTTTCGATTGTCGAGCTATGAGCATACAGGTGAAAACCATTAAACTAAATAAGTATTTCATCAACAAATCTAAAAACACAATGAGAGTTAGTTTAAGTTTTCAACACATCTAAAATACACTAAATCTAGTTTAGGGAGCACAAAGAAATTTCAAAAGAGATAATCATCCTTGCATTCTTTGTTTGCTCTAAAATATACATAGGAGATAATTCACAATATGGTTAATACACAGAGAGGTTGACATAAATGGATAACCAAGGTCAAAGCTGAAGGTCCACCAAACATACAAAACAATGCATCAAACCCTCAATAACATAATCCTCTCGAATGATGTTCTATGAGTATTAGAGGGGACAATTCAATGTGCCGATATTCTATTCAAAACACCCTAGTTAGAGGAGGTGATGCACACTCATCGAGGGATAGATCTAAGGGTGGGTCAAGGCCCCCACCATCCCAATATAGAGAAAAAGAGAATCCACCCAATCAGGGGCAGGAAGAGAGGGTTGCTTTAGAGCATAGGCCCTTGTAAACTCTTGACAATAATGAACCTGGTAAGTTCATGATTGACATGGCTAGACTTGGAGAAAATGGTACACCACAAAATAAACCATGGAAAACAAGATAGTTTGATGTTCTTTATAGAGTCCTAGGGAAATTAGGATGTAGGGCCTCATTTGCACATTCTTGTTCTGCAATTTCATGCAATAAGGGCACACATAGGACTATTAGGGAACAAAGAGAATGCTCGAAGTGTTATCGAAGCATATGTACCCCATAAACCCATGCGGGCACATATAACATATAATAATAAAATATGAATTCCATATATACAAACAAAGACAAGAGCATGATAGAAAAGTTTGTTGGGGTTCACACCAACAAAGCTGCTCTAAATAGAGAAAAACCACTAGAGATCACATACTATCAATATTATAGATTGATCGTAAAACTTGGTGTTAGAGTAAAGGCAGAGGATCTTCCAAGATCAATTGGAATATGTGCATGCAGAGTGCGAGTGCCTTGATAATGAGGATCCTCAATGACATAGGTTGCTACGACAATGTCTATATGAGCAGTGCATGCGCGAGCAATGCATCATTGATCAAAAGGAGTATGTAGAGAGAGAGGATAGATTGACTCATTCCAATTTACCTTATCAAAGTAAATAAAGGGAGTGCCATCATAGACGAGCTACTTTGTAGCCTAAATTGCACCCTGAGCACACTAGAAATCATACTCATTACATGGCCCAAAACACGTTGTAGTGCCAAGCGCTTGAACATCATGGGCATACACAGTACAAGGAAGTAGTAGGATATGAGCAAGAACATGAATATCTTGAGATCTCCTTAGTCAACGTGGAGGATGAGCCTAGTCCTCCACCTCGATTGAAGAAGAGTCTACCTCTAAAGGCTCCTTAGAGACCTCTCAGGGAAGAGGAGATTCTATATTCGAAGGTTTACAAGGCCTTGGTATAAAATGTAAGAGCAATTGAGAAACAAGAGATGGCTTACCAAAAGCCAACCTTGAACAGGATCCACAATGCACCTTTATACCCCTTAGTGCCTACTATAGTGTATCCCAATCACTTTGAGATGCCAAAGCTAGATAAATTTCTAGGAGATGAATATACTGAAGAGCATGTCACGTGTTTTATGAACATGTGTTTTCAGATACAAAGCTATGATGCTTTGTTATTGAGGACCTTCATCATGACCCTTTCAGTTCCTACCTTGAAATGGTTCAACCAATTAAAGAGGCACAACATAACCAATTTTTAGCAGCTAGCTAATGTGTTTTTTGAATGCTTCTCCTTTTATGTCCAGAAGAAGATAAACCTATCAGATCTGGCTGCTCTAATGCAATACAATGATAAGCTGATCATGGACTATGGAAATAGATAGATAAAGTTGATGGTAAAGTTGCCATTTTCCATTCCAGTAATGAAATTGACTTGGATGTTTCTAAAGAGTTGTGTGAAGCACATCACGCTATTATTGTAAGTGCAAAAATACTAAACATTTGAGGAGGCCTTGGAACAAGCTAAGGTAATTAATGACATCAAGTTACATGAGGGTAACTTGAAGCTATGAAACAAAAAGGATTGGAATAAGAACACTCAAAATCAAAATGACCAAACCAATCCAACCCACGTGAACCAAGTAGTGTTGAACCTCCATAAAGGGGACAAGGGGCAACAACAATAGAATTATGAGGCCCAACCTCCTCCTGTGCAATACAACCAATGCAATAATAAGAAAAATGGTAAGAATAAGGAGCAACGTTCTCCTCATTAGTTCACACCATTGTCAGAGACAATGACATCGATATTTCATCAACTATGATGAAGAACACAAGCTTATACCGAGAGGGGGGTGAACAGTATAGCGCCCACTTTTTACTTTCTTTCCAAACCAATATCAATTAGTGTCCTTAATTGCAATAACCAAATATAGCAGTGTGCATTAATGACATAGATAGCAATAGTAAACAAGTGCACAAATCACCACACACAATTGAGACACAAGATTTAACGTGGTTCCCCCAATGTGGGGTACTCCACAAGATAATATCCTTATAATATTTCACACAAAAATAAGGATCCTTATCCCAATACAAATGATTACTTTGATCTGCTCAAAGCTAGGCAATACACTGATCTGCTCAGGTAGGCAATCCACTGATCTGCTTCAGCAAGCTCACCAAGAACTTGCCCAAAACTGCTCTAGCAAGCTCACTAAGAACTTGCCCAAAACTACTTCAGCAAGCTCACCAAGAACTTGCCCAAAATATGCTCTAGCAAGCTCACTAAGAACTTGCCCAAAATTCTTCAACAAGCTCACCAAGAACTTGCTCAAAATCTGCTCTAACAAGCTCACCAAGAACTTGCTCAAATATTCTCTAACAAGCTCACCAAGAACTTGCTCAAAATATGCTCAACAAGCTCACCAAGAACTTGCTCAAATATGCTCAACAAGCTCACTAAGAACTTGCTCAAAATCTGCTCAACAAGCTCACCAAGAACTTGCTCAAAATCTGCTCAACAAGCTCACTAAGAACTTGCTCAAAATATTCTCAACAAGCTCACCAAGAACTTGCTCAAAATATGCTCAACAAGCTCACCAAGAACTTGCTCAAAATCTGCTCAACAAGCTCACCAAGAACTTGCTCAAATCTATCACAAATCTATCCCAAAAGCCTTCTCAAAGGCTCAATCAATCATACACAAAAACTACCACAAATCTATCCACAAATCTGTCCCAAAATCCTTCTCAAAGGCTCAACCAATCATGCTCAAGTAGCACTCAAATCTCATCCACAAATCTATGAAGGCAAGGCTCAATGATGAATTCAACAATGAATGGCAATGCACTCTACAATGGATGACAACAATGATCTCAACTCAAATCAATCTCAACTCAACTCAAGTCAATCTTAACTCAACTCAAATCTTATAGAAGCATAAAGAGAATTGTTAGAGACTCAATATGTTCTAATCTCAAAGCTCAATCTCAACCCAAATCAGAATTATAGAATTGTTTGTTTCATGGGACTTGAACAATCACCTCACACAATCACTTGACTAGGCTCAATCAACTCAACTCAACCAATCACCACAAGGGACAACTCTTTCTCACAAAACCCTAGTCCAAGCATGTATCAACCAACTCAAATGTTTCCAACAATGCTCAACCACAAATCTCACATAACAATGATACTCATGTTCTTTTCTAACTCAAGTTCTTTGCATAACCAATGGGCTTCAACAACTATGCTTATAAAACAAGGTTTAAACACAACTCTCAAACCAGAAAACCTTGAAGCATTCAACCAACCACTTTTGAAAAGGAAACCACAATCAATCCTTTTCTCTCCAATGATATTTCAGAAATCAACCACCATAAACAAAGTCAATGGAGAATATTGCTCATACCTTTTGATGCCTTATTGGATGTCCACTAAATCTGCCACACTCAACAAACTTCTTTTTCAACTTTCAACAAGGGTTAGAGATCATGATTAATATCACAACAATAATATCCAAATAACACCTTATCACTCCTACTCAATAAGATACAACATGTCCCCTCATGAAAGAATTAATCACCTTTGAAAAAGAACAAAACAACCTTCACTTTTGAAACCCTTTACAAAAATAGAAATATCTCTTTACATACACCTTATTTCTCCCTCTAAGCAAGTTAATCAAATAGCCCTCGAAATAAGCTTTCCAACGATATATAATATGATATACTTTCAAAAGGAGAAACACCAAAAATCTCTCTTTTTCTAAACATGCATCACAACCCTTATTCCTCCTAGGGCAACTTTAGAAAAATAAAATATATTAAAAAATTATTAACTTGCCTCTGTCCCTGACGGGATTCGATCTCGTGACGTCTCCTTGCTCAACACTTTAACCACAACCAACCTACCATTGGGCCACACGCCCTCACGTGTCCAAAGGGACACGAACAAAAACTTATATCATAAACTTCTGCACCCTTCGAAAAACTTAACAACGCTTCGAGCGCTTCAACAAAGCAAATAACCACGGTGGGACTCGATCGCAGGACCTCCTACATAACACACAATGCATGAACCGCTAGGCCAAATATGCCTATGCATCTTATTAAACTCCATGAATGATTTTTCAATAGACCAAAGTCACACTTCTCTCTCTTTTCGCAATTCGTTCCCCAATCGAAGGCATTCAAAAAATAAGCGTTGGGGTCATAAAGTCTAAGCTTTTGTTGGCATATATATATGCCTTTCCTCTTTCTTTAGACATCGGTGCTATAAATTAATATAGCCTTTCCTCCTTTCTTTAGTCAA
Organism: Wollemia nobilis; assembly: GCA_028583015.1. Taxonomy (NCBI): domain Eukaryota; kingdom Viridiplantae; phylum Streptophyta; class Pinopsida; order Araucariales; family Araucariaceae; genus Wollemia; species Wollemia nobilis. The sequence goes on from JAQPPZ010001683.1 coordinate 2,557,764, forward strand.
CGCTAAAATTAATATATTTAATTTTAAAATTTAAATTTAAATTTTAAATAATTTAAAATTTAAACTAAATATTTAAAAATAAATATCTCCATCACCAGGGCACCTTTTTCGATGAAACGAAAAGCCAATATGGGTTTTAAGAAAAACCCATTTCAAATCTGCCATCCATGGTTTTAAATAAAACCTTTTATTTTGCCTGCCTTGGTTTTCACAAAAACCTTGTATATATCCATGCTCTCCAAAATATCATAAATGCTTATTTATGAAATGCTTTGGCCACCAAAACTCAATGTGATCCATGTGACATCAATGATCCATGTGACATCAATGACAACATAAAATAACTCAAATTTCCAACAATCTCCCCCTTTGTCATTGATGGCAACACCTCTAATGCAAAAACCACAATCACTGCAAAAACCATCTCTCGAGAATCAAAGTTGCTCCCCTGACTCAATACTCTCTATGGAGGCTGCTCCCCCTAACTCAATGCTCTCTTTGGAGGCTGTTCCCCTAACTCAATGCTCCTCCCCTTACTCAAATCTCTCCCCCTTTGACATCAATGGCAAAAGGGACACCTATGGGGCTAAAAGATATGACTCTTTAAGCTTAGCCCCCTCACCACCTTCTCTCTTGAGGTGATTAATTTTGGGGTGGGAGTACTTTTACTCCCATATTACATTGTTTCTTTCCTCTGTCAACTTCCTTCCATATTTTTCTGATATCCTTCTCTTGATGAATTACTTGATCTTCTTGTCTTGAACCTTTTTGACCTTCTTGCCTTGAACCTGTTTGGAATTGAGTCCTACACCATTTTGCAATATGTCCAAAGTTATTGCAATTAAAACACTTGATATTGTAGCCTTTGGATGGTGCCCATATCCTGAATTCTTTCTTGAAATAATTTCCATATCCATTCCTTTCCTGAACCCTGTATTGTGAAGTTTTATTTTCATAACCATTATGACCATGACTTCTGAATTGTGTAGCTCTAAAACCAAAACCATGTTGCTCATTTTCTTTGCACTGAGAAGCTCTATGACCAATCATGTTGCATAAGAAGCAATGTCCCTGAAAACCATACCTTCTTCCTTTGAAGTTTCTTCTAGAAAAATCAAACTTCTTTGATCCATGGATCCTGCAGTGTATAGCCCTATGTCCAAATCCATTACAAGAAAAACAATGTCCTTGAAAAGCCCTTTGTTCATGCCTTGGTTCCTCATACCTTTCTTGACCATTATCCTTATGATCATTTTCAACTTGTGCATTGCATCCTTGAACCTTCTTTGTAGTATCTAAATCCTCTTCCTTAGTTTCTTCCTTGCTTTCCTCTTCAAGAATTTATTTTCCTTTTGAACTTGATTCACCTATCTCAAAACAAGATCCAAACTGAATATTAGGAGCCATAGGAACTTTGGAACTTTCTTCATAAAACTTAGGTGCTTCCTTGCTTTCATCTATTAGAACTTCCTTTCCTTTTGAGTGTGATTCCCCAAACCTGAAATATGAGACCTTTGGTGCTTTGGGACCTTCCTCTTCTTTCTCTTCATTTGTGTCAAATAGCAAATTGGCACACATCTCTATAGCCTCTGAAATGCAAGTATCCATTTATGTTGCTTATTTTTCTTTGGGAACTAGTTCTTCCTTATAGATTTCTGAAACAAAGCCTCCTGATACAAATATAGGTCCTTGTGTGCTTATTTTTTATTTCCCTTCTTCATAACCAAGCCCTGTCTTTATAAATGGATCTCGTTGTAAATCCAAAAAATTATCCAGAGTTTTTGAATTCCTTTGAAATCGTGCTAACTCATTTATGTAGGTCCCCAAACATTTTTGATCTTCTTCTTCTAACTAATTACATCTTTCTTTCTTCTCCTTCAATTGCTCAGAAATAGTGATGCCAAGCTCTTTTGTTTCTTGAAGCTCTTTTTCCAAATCTTGAATGTGTTGATTAAGCATCATTTTGACCTTTTCATTTTCATGAACCTTATTTTCAAGCCTTTTGATTTTCCTTTCCAATCTCCTGATTTTATTCTCTTGTTTTGTGGATTCCTCTTCTTCATCATCACTGCTGTTGGAATTGTCACTAGAACTACTGCTAGAACTATTACTGGAACTACTGCTTTCTTTTTCAACAAATAAACTTTCCTTGTTGCAATTGTTGTAGTATGTGCAATCATCATCTATATGCCCAAAATCTTTACATATGAAGCATTTTAGTATTCTTAGACCCTTCTTGTACCTATTTGCTTGCTCAATGGCTATGGCAAGCTCTTCATGTCTTTCTTCGATAGATATATCCTCTTCTTTAACTTCAATACCTAGGAATAGGTGTTCTTGCCTTTCTTCACTTATTCCAAAGAATGTACATTCTTCTTCATCTGACTGGTCTTCATTGTTGTGAACTGAACCATCACTTGCTTCTTCAATGTAGAAAGTTTTCTTTGTCTTACGAAAACTTTTCTTCTTCTCATACCTATTTTGCTTGTATCTATCATCTTTGTCATGCTTATGCTTTCCATCTTCTTTTCTTTTGTGACCCTACTTTTCATCATCACTATTTTCTTCATGTGGACACTTGTGTGCATAGTGACCAAAATCACCACACTTGTAGCATTTGAATTTCTTCATATCCCTGTAATTTCTTAAGTCCTTTTTCCTTTTGATGAAGTTAGCTTCCTCATCATTATCTAAATCTCTATCTATCTCTAGAACTTTCCCTTTATTTTTCTCTGAAGCCTTGAATGCAATCTCTTTTATTGGAACTTGATGCTTACTCACCCTCATCTCATAAGCTGTGAGAGTTCCTTGTAGTTCTTCCATTGTTAGCTTGTTGATATCCATTGTTTCTTCTATTGCTGAAACCTTTGCATCATACTTCATGGGAAGTGATCTCAAAACTTTTTGAGTAACTTTTGATTCTTTCATCTCAAATCCTAGGCCTCTCATGGTGTTAGTAATCTCATCAACTCGAAGTAAAAACTTTGCAATATCTTCAGAATCTTCCATTTTCAATTCCTCAAATATTTTTCTATGAGTTTGTAGTTTTGCCAACTTTACCTTTGAATCTCCTTCATAAGTATTCCGCAACTTGGTCCACATTTCATTAGCTGAATTACATACCATGACCTTTGCAAAATCTATTTCACGTAGCCCACTCAAAATACAATTCATTGCCCTTGCATTGATCTCAACCAATTTCCTGATAGTCTTATCTACCTCGAGATCACCTTCAACCTTATACTCTTTTTCAACCATCTGCCATACCTCATATCCTTGTGATATCAAGTAGTTCTTCATTCTCATGCTCTAGAAAGCATAATTGTTACCATCAAATAGTGGAGCCTTATTTGTAGATAATCCATTCTATGAAGCCATCTATGTTCTTGTAGAATCTACCCTCAAGTTGTTAGCCTTTTCGAAGGAACTCACTCTGATACCAATTGAAGAACACAAGCTTATACTGAGAGGGGGGTGAATAGTATAGCGCCCACTTTTTACTTTCTTTCCAAACCAATATCAATTAGTGTCCTTAATTACAATAACCAAATATAGCAATGTGCATTAATGACATAGATAGCAATAGTAAACAAGTGCACAAATCACCACACACAATTGAGACACAAGATTTAACGTGGTTCCCCCAATGTGGGGTACTCCACAAGATAATATCCTTATAATATTTCACATAGAAATAAGGATCCTTATCCCAATACAAATGATTACTTTGATCTGCTCAAAGCTAGGCAATACACTGATCTGCTCAGGTAGGCAATCCACTGATCTACTTTAGCAAGCTCACCAAGAACTTCCAACTCTAGAAGTCACTAAGACTTCCCAAAATGCTCTAGCAAGCTCACCAAGAACTTTCCCAAAACTGCTTTAGCAAGCTCACCAAGAACTTGCCCAAAATATGCTCTAGCAAGCTCACCAAGAACTTGCCCAAAATTTGCTCTAACAAGCTCACCAAGAACTTGCTCAAATATGCTCTAACAAGCTCACCAAGAACTTGCTCAAAATCTGCTCTAACAAGCTCACCAAGAACTTGCTCAAAATATGCTCAACAAGCTCACCAAGAACTTGCTCAAATCTGCTCAACAAGCTCACCAAGAACTTGCTCAAAATATGCTCAACAAGCTCACCAAGAACTTGCTCAAAAACTTCTCAACAAGCTCACTAAGAACTTGCTCAAAATATGCTCAACAAGCTCACCAAGAACTTGCTCAAAATCTGCTCAACAAGCTCACCAAGAACTTGCTCAAAATCTGCTCAACAAGCTCACCAAGAACTTGCTCAAATTTGTCCCAATATATCCACAAATATATCCCAAAAGCCTTCTCAAAGGCTCAATCAATCATACCAAAAACTACCACAAATATGTCCACAAATCTATCCCAAAAGCCTTCTCAAAGGCTCAACCAATCATGCTCAAGTAGCACTCAAATATCATCCACAAATCTATGAAGGCAAGGCTCAATGATGAATTCAACAATGAATGGCAATGCACTCTACAATGGATGACAACAATGATCTCAACTCAAATCAATCTCAACTCAACTCAAGTCAATCTTAACTCAACTCAAATCTTATAGAAGCATAAAGAGAATTGTTAGAGACTCAATATGTTCTAATCTCAAAGCTCAATCTCAACCCAAATCAGAATTATAGAATTGTTTGTTTCATGGGACTTGAACAATCACCTCACACAATCACTTGACTAGGCTCAATCAACTCAACTCAACCAATCACCACAAGGGACAACTCTTTCTCACAAAACCCTAGTCCAAGCATGTATCAACCAACTCAAATGTTTCCAACAATGCTCAACCACAAATCTCACATAACAATGATACTCATGTTCTTTTCTAACTCAAGTTCTTTGCATAACCAATGGGCTTCAACAACTATGCTTATAAAACAAGGTTTAAACACAACTCTCAAACCAAAAAACCTTGAAGCATTCAACCAACCACTTTCAAAAAGGAAACCACAATCAATCCTTTTCTCTCCAATGATATTTCAGAAATCAACCACCATAAACAAAGTCAATGGAGAATATTGCTCATACCTTTTGATGCCTTATTGGATGTCCACTAAATCTGCCACACTCAACAAAATTCTTTTTCAACTTTCAACAAGGGTTAGAGATCATGATTAATATCACAACAATAATATCCAAATAACACCTTATCACTCCTACTCAATAAGATACAACATGTCCCCTCATGAAAGAATTAATCACCTTTGAAAAAGAACAAAACAACCTTCACTTTTGAAACCCTTTACAAAAATAGAAATATCTCTTTACATACACCTTATTTCTCCCTCTAAGCAAGTTAATCAAATAGCCCTCGAAATAAGCTTTCCAACGATATATAATATGATATACTTTCAAAAGGAGAAACACCAAAAATATCTCTTTTTCTAAACATGCATCACAACCCTTATTCCTCCTAGGGCAACTTTAGAAAAAATAAAATATATTAAAAAAATTATTAACTTGCCTCTGTCCTTGACGGGATTCGATCTCGTGACGTCTCCTTGCTCAGTGCTTTAACCACAACCAACCTGCCGTTGGGCCACACGCCCTCACGTGTCCAAAGGGACACGAACAAAAACTTATATCATAAACTTATGCACCCTTCGAAAAACTTAACAACGCTTCGAGCGCTTCAACAAAGCAAATAACCACGGTGGGACTCGATCGCAGGACCTCCTGCGTAACACACAGCGCATGAACCGCTAGGCCAAAGATGCCTATGCATCTTATTAAACTCCATGAATGATTTTTCAATAGACCAAAGTCACACTTCTCTCTCTTTTCGCAATTCGTTCCCCAATCGAAGGCATTCGAAAAATAAGCGCTGGGGTCATGAAGTCTAAGATTTTGTTGGCATATATATATGCCTTTCCTCTTTCTTTAGACGTCGGAGCTATAAATTAATATAGCCTTTCCTCCTTTCTTTAGTCGGTGCTAAAATTAATATATTTAATTTTAAAATTAAAATTTAAATTTTAAATAATTTAAAATTTAAACTAAATATTTAAAAATAAATATCTCCATCACCGGGGCACCTTTTTCGATGAAACGAAAAGCCAACCTGGGTTTTAAGAAAAACCCATTTCAAATCTGCCATCCATGGTTTTAAATAAAACCTTTTATTTTGCCTGCCTTGGTTTTCACAAAAACCCTGTATATATCCATGCTCTCCAAAATATCATAAATGCTTATTTATGAAATGCTTTGGCCACCAAAACTCAATGTGATCCATGTGACATCAATGATCCATGTGACATCAATGACAACATAAAATAACTCAAATTTCCAACATGTGAGGCTAAGGCTATCAAATTACCTGAGATCAAGTTGCAAGACCCTAATTAACCCAAATAGAAAAGGTATAAGGATGATCAATATTGCTCATACCACAGGTAGCAAGGACATGACATTGAAGGATGTTATAGTTTTAAAAATATGGTACAAAATATGATCGAAAAATGTGATTTAATTATTGAGAACCCTTAGGCTTCATATAATAAAAACATGGGGATCTTCAAAAAGTCTCTTTTGAACCATGAGCCTTCGAGGAATAATGTTGGCCAGGTGAACCAAGTGCGTGTTGAGCTGCCTACGTAGGGTTTCATCAGTATGGTAAATGTTGTCACAAGAAAATGGAGGCATGAGTGACCAAATCCGCCTTCAAATCTAATTAGGTTTCAAGTTGTGCCTCCACAAAGACCAGTGTAAAACAAATTCTAGGACCACCAACTAGACCGGTGGTGACCATAAGAAATAGGCTTGTTCAAAGCCTTTAGACAGCTTCAACAGAGCTATCAGTTTATGAACTGATACAACAATATCCTAAGTATAGGGATATGCTAATGGACATCTTGAGGTCCATTTAGGTTTAGTCACAAGACCTGGAAGCATTTACAAATTTTTTTGGGACATGTGCAGTAGTGTAGAAAGACCATGATTCAATTTTACGATCACAAAATCAAAGTGGTATCTACTGCTACAATGGAGCCATTGCTCCACATAATTGCATGTGTTAGCCACACACTATTCAAATGGGTATTGATCAACATAAGGTCTTTGATAAATATTATTACTACCAAGGCATTGGCATACTTGAAATTACCCAAATCGCACATTGTACCTTCAAAATTTACTTTGAGAGAATTTATCGATGCATTATGCTCAATGATCGGTACTATAGTCCTGCCTATTCAGGTTGGACTAAATACCATACCTGTGATGTGTCATGTACTATAAGGTGCAATGCAATATAACATTATCTTGGGGAGGCCTTGTATTAGAGATATTCATTGTGTTCCCTCAATTTTACATCAATGTATCAAGTATATACATGAGGGACAAGTGCATGTGGTTCATTTTGATGAGGAAACATTTAAATATGTCAACCAAGTAGATTTGCTTAGAGATTTTATTATCCCTTCAACACACCTAGATATATGGCCAACATCACCCATTAAATATCTAGAAGGTAAACTAAAGAAAGTGTGTGTTGGACCTTCGATATCAGCACCATGATTGTCTGCACATACAACAGTAGTTTTGACAAAGCCTACAACATAGACAATGCTTAAAAATGACCAAAATCTTAAGGTAGTACTAGGCGAGAAAGAGACAAAGAAAACACTCAAATTAGCCAATGCTAAGGCCTCTAGTCCCATGGACGAAGGAGATGTGTAGAATGAAGTCGAAGAGGCACCTCATCCTGCTTTACCTATTTCTTCAACTGGGTCATATACACCGTAGATGACCATCCATTTTGTTAATCCTGGGCTAGCAGAGTATATAGTGCTGAACATGACATTCACACCTTTTGTCAAGATTGCATAGGACATGGGCAGACCTCAAGCCCATCGCTTTCCCATAGAGACGATGATACCATTGGGTTTGCCACCCAACCAAAAAAAATTCATTTATGGAGATCTTGATCAACTTGCTAATTGTACGACCATAGATGAAGATGATGATGAACTATTCTCAGTGAATATTCATTATTTGTCCAACCCAGAGTTTACCTTGTTTTATTTTAAACATTACCATTGGCATGGTTACGGTCTAGGTTTATTCAAGCAAGGGTTAGGAACTCCCTATGAACAATAGTATCAATTGCTAACTAATAGGTTTGGGTTGGGCTAACATATCAGAGGATAGGATGAACTTTTAGTAGCATCTCTCGATAACTTGAACCTTAATTTAGGGGATAATGTGGATTGGAATCCTTATCACCCTAACCCTTCATACATGTGAAGGGGTAACCGACTAGTGACTATGGTTGCTATTGAACCACCTACGATTTATCATGATGACATCTTGATGGAGGCTAGTCTAGACGACATTACAAGAGCTAACTTGAAGATTTAAAGTCGTGAAGTTATCGATAACACTAGCATGCAAATCCAAAATATGGGCCTAAAAGTAGACACTAAATCAGAATTTTCTTTTGAGGAAGTTAAAACAGAGTCCATTTCTGAAAGTGATGGACCAAAATGTGATTCTAGGAGTGATGATGATGGGAAGTTCTCAAACAATGAAGAATATAAGGAAACATAAATGGCCTACCTTAGGCCTAGACATTATGCTTAACACCAAATTCTAGTAGGTAGGAATGAGGGATTCTTCATAGATGATAGCGATTAAGAATATGAGACCAAGATGGCCTATCTTGGGTTACTACACTTACATCATCTTGTGGAGCCATTTGACATGGAATAATTATATCGAACAATATTTCTTGGTCCTTGCATCCCGATCAGATCGTCTAATCTAAATGACATTTATCATAGGGTCTTCCCCAATCCACCTACATATAGGTAGCTCCTTGAGCCAAATTATCCCATTGTCTAGTCTATTCATAGACCAGATCCAGATATCCCCATATCCCCATAGCCACATCTTGGGTATGCAAATAACATTGATAATGTAGAATGACACACATGTGGTCCTGGAGATCTAATCCATCCCATCAACATGATCTCCATTGATATGACTACTCCACTCCACAATATAATAGATACTTCCAAGCCATTGTGTCTTAATCTAGATGCTATTGATTGGGATCGTGTCGATTCACCTCTAGAGCTTGAATATTTCTTCCCCAATGAAAAAATATTAAAACTATTTCATTTTGCACCAGGCTATGCACATGATGTTTATCACACTGATGGTAATTTTGGTGTGGAACCTTTAAAACTAGTTGATGATATCCACCTAATTCCTATGCCTCACCATATTGAGGAGGGATCACAAATATGAGTAGAGGAAACCTTTGATGTGGATATCAGTGATGATCCCACTAATCCTAAAAAGGTTAAGTTCATAGGAATTCTATCTCTTGATAAGCATGCCGGCCTCATCCCTCTACTAAAAGAGAGACCCGATATATTTACTTGGACATACAAGGATATGTCGAAACTAGATCTAAAAATGGTTACTCATAAACTTTTGCTAGACCTCTCTAAAAATCCTGCCAAGCAAAAGCTCAAGAAAATGCATCCAACCATCGCTTTAATGATTAAAGACAAGTTGTAAAAGTTTTTGAAGTAGATTTCATTATCTCTATCGACTATCTAGAATGGGTATCAAACATGGTATCTGTAGGAAAACCTGATGGAAGGATCTGTATATGTATGGATTTCAGAGACCTTAACAAGATAAAAGTAAAGGATTCATTCCCACTGCCCAACATAGATGCTCTCATAGATACAACTGTGGGTCATGAGATGCTTTATCTTATGGAAGGTTTTTTTGGTTACAGTCAAATTTGGCTTAAATCCTAAGACAAGCACAAAAGCACATTCACAACACCATGGGAAACATTTTATTATAAATTTATGTCATTCAGTCTAAAAAATGCTAGTGTCACATATCAACGAGCTATGACATACATATTTCATAACTACATGCACAAAATCCTCAAGGATTACATCGATGACTTATTGAAAAAGTCATTGTTGTGTTTACAGTATGTAGAGATTCTCAAAAAGGTCTTCGATCACCTGATAGAGCATAATATTAGGTTGAATTCCAAGAAGTTCGTATTTGGTGTAACTTCAATAAAACTCTTGGGATTCATCATTTCTAAACAAGGTATCGAAGACGACCCAGCAAAGGTCAACGCCATACTTGAAATACGTACTTCCAACAATATCAAAGATCTAAGAAGCCTACAAGGCAAAGTAGCATCCATAAAATGATTCATCACACAATTATTGAACAAATACCGACCCATGAATCAATTGCTACATAAGGGGTTCCCATTCAATTGGGATGAGGACTATCAAGTGGTATTTACTAAAATTAAGCAATACCTAGCAACGCCATTAGTGCTAGCTCCACCAAGACCAGATGTGTCATTCTTGCTTTATATATCGACTACTAACTTTGCACTGGGAACCATCTTAGACCAAAAGAATGTGCAAGACAAAGAGCAAGTGATAAATTATATCAGATGCACCTTGGTGAGTTATGAGTTAGGATATGCATACGTGGAAAAGTTGTGTTTAGCAATGATATTTGCAATGAAGAAGTTGCATTATTACATGTTATGTCATACAATGTATGTAATATCTAAACAAAATCCTTTGTAGTATATGATGAACAAGACATATCATAATGCACGTACTGCAAAGTGGATCACGCTATTGGCAAAATTTTATTTGGAATTCATTAGCCAAAAGTCCATAAAGGGATAGGTCATAGTCGATCATATGAAGAGGTACCTATTGAAGATAGTAAGCCTCTTATCATAGAACTTACTGATGATGCAGTATTTGTGTTATCAAAATCTCTTAAACCCAAATAACCAGATAACAAAGTTGTCATGACTTTGTTCTTTGATGGTTTGAAGTGTGAGCAAGGGGGTGGTGCAGGAATTGTCTTATTCATGCCACAAGGTGATCCAATGCCTTTGTCATTTAAGCTAGAATTTCCTTGTACCAATAATAATTCTGAATACGAGGCCCTCATATTGGGCCTTCAAACATTAGTCACCATGAATATTAGAGTATTAAACATCTTTGGTGAGTTTCTTCTCATTGTCAATCAGGTTAAAGGACTTTTTCAATGCAGGTGTCCTATCTTGAAAGCTTACAAGGATCTTCTTGACACTTATATATCCTAGATAGAGTGGTACAACATCGAGGTAATCCTTCGTACATTGAATAGATTTGTAGACACTGGCATATTTATGATCTTTAATCCCTCAAAATTTGTCTATCGATTTTACTACCATTCATGTAAATATGCTCTCGCAAGCTGCGATGTAGCGTGAGTATTTTGATAACAAAGAATTTGTCAACATGATTCATATAGAACTAAAACATGAATGGTTCTATAAATCCTTTCTCAAGAAGGTACCATAGGGTTATTTTATCTCACAAGGTCCTATGAGGAATGGCTCCACCATTCACCATAAGGTTGTATCCCAGTCTGCATTTGCACATAGCGAACTACAAGAGGAACAAGGCATCTTATCAGTTGAAGTAAAAGCTTATCAAGATTGAATGTCACAATTGCGTGACTTCCTTAATATTGGAATAACCCCTCAAGGATTTTCATGTGCTGAAAACATACATTCAAATAGAAAAAGATAAAGTATGTCTTGCTAGGAGACATCTTATACCATCAAATCTACGATGGAGTTATCCTTCATTATCTTGAGCCCCAAGAACCAGCTTGGAAAATCTCACAAGCTCATGATGGTACATGCGGTGGCCATTTCAGCAGCATGACCATTGTCAAGCTTGGAGAAGGATTGCACCACGTGTGTCAAGAAATATGTTAAATATTAGCATCATGCTAATCTTACGCACTTGCCATTGTAGGCCTTACAACCCATTCAAGCAGTTTGGCCATTTTATCAATGGGTATTGGATCTAATTGGAAATATCTCTCCCCAATAATTAGGCTAGCATACATTTATTATAATAGCTACTAAGTATTTTACAAAATAGGTGGAAGCAATCCCTTTGACTATGATAACAGGAGCACGTATTACGAAGTTCATACTTCACAATATCATAAGTTGTTTTGGGATACCATCCAAAATAATTTTAGATAATGGAACATCGTTCAAGAATAAATCTATGAGGGCTTTAATATCCAAGTAAAATATACAACACAATTTTATGACTCCATACTATCCGCTAGCAAACAGGCAAGCTGAGGCTTCAAAAAATACTGTGGTAGCCATATTAAAAAAGATGGTACAAGAAAACTACAAAGATTAGTATATACATCTACCCCTTTCATTATGGGCTTACAGGACTAGTATACGGAAACCCACTGGGGCAACCCTATTTTCACTAGTATATGGCGTTGAGGCCATTATGCCCTTAGAATTGGAAATTCCAACCCTACGCATCACATTGAAAGAGTTCATTGATGATGACACTGCATGACAAGCTTTCCTCGACCAACTGACACTTCTTGATGAACGTCGCGTGAATGCCCTTGAGCATCTTCGTGTTTATAAGGAATGCATAAAATGAGCTTATAACAATAAAGTCCATTTGTGAGACTTTAAAGTTGGTGATCTTGTACTGAAGGAGAACCAAAAAAACTCAAACCTGTCACCGCACTTGCGAGATAAATTTTCAGCTAACTAGTTTGGTCCATATATCATCTCCGAGAAGATAGGACCTAGAACATATCGCCTATCATCGCTTGAAGATATTGAAGAGCCTGAACCTTTCAATATCCTTCATCTTAAGGTGTTTCACACATAAATTCAAAAATATGGGAAAATTTCAAAATCCATAAAAATAAAAAAGCAATAAAATCCAAAAACATTGCAAAACATCAAAAATTCAAAAATATTTGCATCATGCATTTCATTTTGCACTTGCATTCATTTAATTGCATTGCATTAGGTATTTTTGTCCATATAGGATAGGTTGTGTTTGTAATATTACAAACAAAACCACGTTTGTATTTCAATCATGCATCTATGCATCATCATCATCCACCACCCTTGTGAGTAATTGTGTTTCTCAACAGAACCCCTCTGGTTGCTATGAGGAATATACTAGGGTTTTTTGGTCACTCAAATATACCTAGTGGTCTTCTTAGATTTGGTAGAAATCTTTCTTTGCTTTTGTAGATGAGGTCTAGTTTTGATAGCACTTAGCATATCAAAATCCCATCACTAATCAAGCACATTAGCAATCCTAATTAGTACAAGGAAAGACAAACACTACAAAGTGGTCCTAGTCACCTTAAGCAAAAGGTTTTCACTTGCTCATTGTGTGATGCACATGGTCTAGTGTGTTGATCATTGATAAAAGGACAAGTTGCCCCCTACCCAAGAAATCCCTTGCTTACAAAAAGGAGCAAAATCCTAAACTCAAATCGAATCCCTTGCTCAAAATAAAAATAAAACAATATACAAAATAAATAGTGATTTTTATCACTATACATGAGCAAGTATCCCAATAAATCAAAATAAAAGAAGGGGGTGAATAGATTGAATCCCTAGAATGGTCAATAATTGAAACCATAGAGTGATCTCCAATATAACAATGGCCTGAATGAATCCTGCTTGACATTGGGGTAGGTCTAAGCAATTTACAAATGAGCTAGTTTTAGGTGGCCTATATTGCCTAATGGTCTAGTTTAACTACGTCTAAACCTAGGATCAGGATGGATATCTGGTGATCCTCATTACAAAAATGGGATGAATGAATCCCACCTAGCAATGAGGTAGTCTTATGTATCCTTTAACATATTCATGTGCACACACAGGGATAATGAATATCTTGGTCTTAATAACAAAAAAATTATCTTATAGGAGTTTAGTATAGTTGTTATACAAATTTTGATAAGTCATCTAGGGTGTTTGAGTTTCATGAAAAACCTCAAAAATTTCCAAATAGCAACAAATATCATCAATCACTCAACCATAAATTTATATTTATGAGATTTTTTTATTAAGGGGTGTTCATAACATAGAACATATACTGGACGGATATTAGCAATGATATTTAGAATGCCACTGACTATTTTGTGCATATATTTTAACTTACAAAAGCTTATGAAGAGAAACAATATATCATCGTACATCTCACATATGGATGTCTAATTGGTTAATTCTTATGATAAGATTTATCAATTACATTCATGATTGTTATACATTCTGTGGTGTCATGCATTAGATTGTTAACTCATATTGCATTCATTCCTTATGTTTTAAATGATTAAATCATACAAGTTCATTTACATTAGATTACATCATGTAAATAATGCATTACATACATTGCATTCATAACATCATAAATTAAATGCATACAATTACATCAAAATTAAACATGCATTTAACAATAAGCATTACATCCATATATGCATACATCATAGTAGTCCATATACACATCTAGATCATAGTATGTAGTCATACATCCATCAACTAGCTAGTGCATGTCATAAATACATCACATCATATAGCATCAAATCAATATAACATATAAGCATTGCATACATATGCATATCATAAACATAAAATAATAAAAATATACGCATGTAATGAGCCATAATATAAAGTCATATTATATATATATGTCAAAAAGTACATGGCTGCATCAAAAATACATGCAAGCTACAACTGTGTAGGTCCTCAGACCTTACACTCAAAAATGGTTCATATATCTAAAAATCTATACCAAATAGGGCCTGCACCCCCTGGATGGTCTCCTCTATCACCTCCCCCCCTCTATGTGTTCGCCTGGAGCTGGTGCCCATAGACCTATTTGACCTACCATCTACCCAGTGGCTCAGACACATTAAGGACTGTCCAGATTCGCTCTGATTCTGGGACCCACCTGCCATAGACCACTCTCTAGGAGTACCACCCAATAGTCTAGCCTGTGCTTGTAGTGCCACAATGAGCCCAACATTTGTGATCACTTGTGCGATAGAATATTTTAATAATCCCCATAGGTGTATGATCTTTGCATCACCACTCAACCTTATGGGTCCCTGAGCTGTTGGCACAATTTTTATAGCATATGAAGTGGAAGGGGCACTGCTAGCTACCCCAAGTGCATCTCACTCTACAGTCGTGAGATCTAGATGTGCTTGGAGAAGATCTCGTTGAGTGGTGATATTATCAATCTCTGTAGTGGCTGAATACACCTGTGTCCAAAGAGTATTCCTCTCCTCCTTGAAGCCCCACCACTATACATATTCCTCTACGATCTCAGCCTGAACCACTCCCATATTTACATATAAAGGGGTAATGGAGTTATCCCTCCCCAAAATCTACATCTGGATAGTCTGTAGCTGGTAGTATAAGCTAGATACCTGGGCTCTAATTTGGGACATCTCATCATCAGTATCATCGTCACCCTCCTTCTCATATTGAGTCTCCTCCTCTACTACTGTGACCTGGCCCCATCCACCCTTAGTCCTCTGGAAAACACATCATCCCTCGATATCTGCACCTACTGCCTCTATGATTTTCCCATCCCTAGATCTACGTAGAGGACCTCCACCCTACCATAACCTGTGTTGAGCAAGGTGTTGCAAGAAGTTTGTCATTGTTGTCAACACAAGCAGTTAGATCCAATGATGCAGTGGATAGACAGTTTAGGAGCCATTCAGATGCAGAGGACAGAAATTCAAAGGATAGTCGGATTATGTAAAGTGCAATTCCAGGAAAACAAAAGTGACCCAGTTTCAAAAATTCGAAGAAAAAGACAAGTTAGAAAACTGTCGCGATATCGCGACATGTTTTCTGTCGCGATTTCGCGACAAGTCGGAGGAGAGAGAAGGCACCAAAAATGTCGTGATTTCATGACAAAAATGAGGAGAGAGAAGGCACAGCCGAAAATGTCGTGATTTCACGACAAAAATGAGGAGAGAGAAGGCGCAGCCGAAAATGTCACGATTTCGTGACAAAAATGAGAGAGAAGGCGTAGCTAAAAATGTCACGATTTCACGACAAAAATGAGGAGAGAGAAGGCGCAAGGCAAACTGTCGTGATTTCGCGACATGTTGGAGGCCAAGAAGCTAAGTCAAAAACTGTAGCGATTTCGCTACATGTTGGATTTTCGTTGGTCGAAGCAAGGAGAAAGCGTTAAGTGGAAAAGTTGTAGCGATTTCGCTACATGTTGAAATTTCGTTGGCCAAAGCAAGGAGAAAGCGTTAAGTTGAAAAGTTGTAGCGATTTCGCTACATGTTGAATTTTCGTTGGCCGAAGCAGGGAGAAAGTGTTAAGTGAAAAGTTGTAGCGATTTCGCTACGAGTCAAAAGTGCACAAAACAAAGGTGTAGCGATTTCGCTACGTGTCAAAATTGCACAAAACAAAGGTGTAGCGATTTTGCTACGAGTTGAAAAAGCACAACACGAAGGTGTAGCGATTTCGCTACGAGTCAAAAGTGCACAACGCGAAGGTGTAGCGATTTCGCTACAAGTCAAAAGCGCGGAACTCAAATGTGTGGTGATTATGCTACAAGTCAAAAGTACAAGGCACAAAAGTGTAGCGATTTCGCTACAAGTCAAAGTTTCATGGGTAGAAGCAAAGTTGGAAGCACAAGGCACAAAGTTGTAGCGATTTCGCTACTGCATGAAGCAAGAAATGTACGAAAGCCAAAAGCGTCGTGATTTCGTGACAAGAATGAGGATGACGTCAGCAAAAGTTTGAAGTGTCGCGATTTCGTGACAAGAACGGTGGCAAAGCTATCAAAGGCCAAAATGGTCGTGATTTCGCGACAGCAAGGACATGAAGGCGTACGGCTACAAAAAGTGTCGCGATATCGTGACATGTTATTATTTCACGGCAACAGTTACAGAAAGGTGACAGAGGTGGTAGTAGCGGTTGAGGCCGACAAAGTTGAATCGGGGCCGACGGATTTTAGGGTTTTATAATTCTAGGGTTTTGTAGCTGACAATTTCTAGGGTTTTGCAGTCGACAATCTCTAGGTTTTAGTAGTCGACAAATTCTAGGGTTTTGCAGCCGACATTCTTAGGGTTTGCAGCCGACGTCTTTAGGGTTACAGCCGACTATGATTTAAGAATTGATCTTGAATTTTCTTCTATAAAAGGAGGGCTGTTTCGAGGTTGAGAAGGTGAGTGAGTTGCGTGAAAGAAGTTCGCGTCGAGCAGAGAGCGAGTCGTTTCAATTCAAACTGTGTGCGAAGTGATAGTTCATTGGAGTCGAAGTAAAGAGGGCGTATCGAATCTTTGCGAGTGATGTGTGCAGGGTGCAGAGGTTGAAGACGCACTGATCTAAGTGCGAAGTGATAGCGCGTAGAGAGCTACAGAAGGTGTGATTTACGACTGCTATGTGTAGAAAGTGAATCGTGTCTTTCAACTATCCTGTAGCAGAAAGTGCAAAGCATTTGCGAAGTAGGGATCGGTTGTGCAAAGCTTTTGCGCAATGAAGCAGAGTGCTTGTAAACTACAGACTGGGTAATAAGGTGAAAGTATTGTTGCTGTAATTTTTTTATTATTTCTTGTAATGTCCAAGTTGCGGCTTGGCATAAGAAGTTGGTGCTTCTTCCAGTAGTAGCTGGTGTCTTGGGGGTTGGTGCTCCCTTCTGTTGGTGCAGAAAAATTGAAGGGTTGATGCTCTTTCCAGTTGGTGCTGGTAAAAAGTTGTAAAGTTGTTGCTTTGCATAGGCTGGATTTGGATGGTAGTCCAAGCAACCATTTTTGAGGAGTAGCCACATTGGTGAACCTCGTTAAATTGTTGTGTTATGTGTGATGCTTTCTTACTGTAGTTGATATATCTTTTATAAGTTTTAAACTACTGCTGGTTTTAGAACTGCATATTTGAAATTTAAAAGGTCACACTGATTCACCCCCCCTCTCAGTGTCACTGTGATTACAACAATTGGTATCAGAGCTAGGTTCCTGAACAGGCTCAATCAGCTAGGGTGATCTTGGAAGTGACGCAATGGCAAGTGGTGAAGGCTTCTCCTCAAACAAAGCACCATTGTTTGATGGAACTAACTATGCTTTCTGGAAGGTAAGGATGCAGACTTATCTCCGTGCATTGGGTTTTGACATCTGGGGTGCAGTAGTCAATGGTTACAAAGCTCCCACCACTGCTCCAACAGACACTATCGGTAAGAAGGCATTTGAAAATGATTCGAAAGCAAAAAATGCCATCATGTGTGGATTAGTGGACAGTGAGCTAGTCAAAATCATAAACTGTGAATCTACAAAAGATGTATGGGACAAACTTGAGAACATTCATGAAGGAGACGATAGGATCAAGGAGGCCAAGCTTCAAACACACCGAGCTCAATTCGAATCCTTACAGATGAACAATGATGAGAACATAGAGGCTTTCATGCAAAGAGTCAACGGAATCACAAATTCAATGAGAGGTCTCGGCGAAGATATGGATGATGCTACGATTGTGAAAAAGGTATTAAGATCTCTACCTCCAAGGTTTGATTCAAAAGTTTCAGCCATAGAAGAAGCTAAAGATCTAAATCACTTTAGTATGGATGAGATGCATGGATCTTTGACTGCGTTTGAAATGAGAATAGGAAGGTCTAATCCCACAGATAGAGAAGCAACTTTCAAAGCCCTAAAAGGCAAAAACACAAAACAAGAGTCTGAAGAAGAGGATGCTTCAGATGAAATGGAAGCAAATTTTGTTAGAAAGCTGAGAAAAGGAAAAGGAAAATACAAAGGAAAGCTACCTTTTAAATGTTTCAATTGTGGAGGCATTGGACACTTTGCTACCAAATGTCCTCTCAATGACAAGAACAAAGGTGAAGAAACTCCGCATCAAGAAAGAGGTGAATGGAGGAAGAAAACAAACTTCAGAAAAGGTAATTTCAAAAAGAAAAGTTTTATCTCCCGAAATGCAGAATCTTTAGAGGACAGTTCTAGTGAAGACTCTGAAGAAGGAACAGGTGAGGCTCTCTTTATGGCATTTGAAGTAGAAAAATTAGAAGAGGCAGAAAACACAAAAAAGAGAGAAGGAATGAACTCTGAAGTATCTATTGAAAAAGGTGAGGCTGAAGTTGATTTAGAAGGTGAGCTGGTTTCTGCTCTTATGGAATGGAAATATGAGAAAAGAAAGAATAAAAAACTGTCAAGGAAGCTTGAGGATGCAAATGACATTATAGCCAGTCTAAAAACACAGACATGAAGAGTACAAGAAAATGTTCGAAGATCTTGAAGTACAGGTAACCATGAAGATAGATTACTGTTGCAAATTGGAAGAAGAAAATGTTGGTCTTCGAATACAGATACAAGAGCTGGATCGAAAAATTAGCTATCATTTAAAACGTGAAGAAAGTTCGATGAAGCTGGACAAAATCCTAAGCGATCAAAGACCCACAGGTATCAAATTCGGTCTGGGATTTACTGAAGGAGAATCATCAAATGGACCAAAGGCAAGCAATGTTGAATGTGAAAAGAGTAAAGACAAGAAACAAGTTGTTGAAAGAAAAACAAATCAGGCAAAAGAAAGCGGTAATGCCAATCCTGAAATAGGAACTGACAATGATGGCTTTACCAAGGTCACACATCAAAAGAAAAGAAGATCTAAGGCTCCTGCAACAACTTGGCAAAGACCATCTTTCAGGTTCAATCATTATTTCTATGGTTTCTATTTTAAATGTAATGGTTATGGGCATAAAATTGTTGATTGCAAGTATAATATAGGTCCAAGAAGTTTCACTAGTAGAAATGCTTTTGCTCCTCTAATGAGTTATGCAGTAGAATGCTTTAATTGTCACAACTTTGGGCATATTGCTAGAAAGCTGTCATAGAACTTCTGTTTCAAATCAATCTCGGAAAAGAAGAATTCAACCATATAGGGCAAAACAAAATAGAATTCCTTCGAAGGATATGTGCAAGATTCCGAAAAGGGGAAATCCAAGCTAGAACCCAATACCACGGTTAAAACAGAATGGAAACAGAAAGAACAGCTCGGGGAAGAAAAGGAGTCTTTAATAGTGCGAGACGACTTTCGAGCTCAGAATAAATGTGTACCGTGGATCCTTGACAGTGGGTGCTCAAGTCATATGACAGGTGATAAACAAAAATTTGAAAAACTACAAAAATATGAGGGTGGCTCTGTGAAGTTTGGAAATAATGATGGAGCCAAAATAATAGGAAAAGGGTCTATCAAAATTAGTGAAGGGAAAATCAAGTCAGAAGAAGTTTTATTTGTGGATGGTTTGAAACATAACCTGTTAAGTGTTAGTCAAATCTGTGATAAAGGTCATGAAGTAGTCTTCAAGAAGCAGGGTTGTGAAGTCAGAAAAATAAACAGTGGGAAATTGATAGCAACTGGTTCAAGGACGTCTGGTAATCTGTACACACTCTCAGAAACTTTAGAAGGTACGTGTTTTATTGGACAAGAAGAAGAGAACTGGCTGTGGCACAAGAGGCTTGGACACATAAGTTTTGATAATTTGGTGAAAATCAGCTCTAAACAAGCAGTGAGAGATATTCCAACCATTAAGAAACCTTCAAACAGTGTTTGTGCTTCATGTCAGAAGGGAAAGCAAACCGGAGTCTCATTCAAAACAAAAGAATACCACACTAGCGAGGCCTTTGGAACTTATTCATACTGACTTATGTGGACCCATGAGAACTCAAAGCATAAACGGCGATAAATACTTCATGTTGTGTATCGATGATTATTCCAGAATGACATGGATATTTTTCTTAAAAGATAAAACAGAAGCTTTTGAAATGTTCAGATCCTTCAAACAACTAGTTGAGAATGAAACAGGAAAAAGGGTCAAATGCTTACGATCAGACAGAGGAGGAGAATTCATTTCGAATGAATTTACAGAATACTATGAAAAACATGGTATCGGGAGACAATATTCAGCATCTAGAACTCCATAGGAGAATGGCGTAGTAGAAAAAAAGAACATAACTATACAGAAAATGGCACGCACCATGCTTGGCGAGAAAATAAAATAGCAGATAGATTCTGGAAAGAAGCAGTTCACACTACAGTATACATCCAAAACAGATATATGTTAAGAACTCATGAATGCAAAACACCTTATGAGTTGTGGTTTGGTAGAAAAGCAACAACAAAACATCTCAAAATATTTGGCTGTAAGTGCTACATCAGAAAAATAGATGACAACCTTGGGAAGTTTGAAGATAGAGCGAGATGAAGGTGTTTTTGTTGGGTATTCATCAAAAAGCAAAGCTTACAAATGCTACAACAAGAGACTTAAGAAAATTGTGGACAGTGCGAGACGTTAAATTCGATGAAGTTGGGAAACGATTAGCTGACTTTGAGGAAAACTACCCAATCTATGAAGAAGTCGTTGAAGGAGATGAGGTGAATGAAACAAAAAATAAATCTACGCTTGATTCAGATGAATTAGTCGATGACTCAGAGGTGCAAGAAAACAAGAAATTCAAAACAGGCAGTTGGCAGAAAAATCATCCAAGAGACCAAATAATTGGAGATCCCACAGCTGGTATTCAGACAAGAAGGAAAGTAATAAGTAATTACTCTCTTTTATCTAGCATTGAGCCCAAAAACATAGATGAAGCAAGCAAAGATGATAGCTGGATGAAGGCAATAAATGAAGAGTTAGATCAGATTGAAAAGAACAGAACTTGGGAATTAGTACCTAGACCTGCAAACAAGAATGTAATCGACACCAAATGGATATTTCGAAACAAATTAAATGAAGACGGACAAGTCATTAGGAACAAAGCAAGACTGGTTTGTAAAGGATATGCACAAGTCGAAGGCATTGATTTTGAAGAGACTTTTGCTCCAGTGGCTAGATTAGAAGCAATTAGAATTTTTCTGGCCTTAGCAGTTCACAAAAACTTTAGAGTTTATCAGATGGATGTAAAATCTGCCTTTTTAAATGGGAAACTCGAAGAAGAGGTCTATATTGAACAACCGGATGGATTTCAAATTAGTGAGGATCCTAACCTTGTATGCAAATTAAAGAAAGCACTGTATGGATTAAAGCAAGCACCACGGGCATGGTATGCTAGGCTAGATAACTATCTCTCTCAACAGGGATTCAAGAAAGGTTTAGTGGATAGTAATCTGTATGTAAAAATAGAAGGTGGGCATCTCATTGTTCTAGTTGTCTATGTAGATGATATCATATTTGGCAGCAACAAAGATGAATCTTGTAAAGACTTAGCAAATAAGATGCAGAATGAATTTGAAATGTCTATGATTGGTGAACTGTCTTACTTTCTTGGGCTACAAGTTAATCAAAATGAGAAAGGCATATTCATTTCCCAAATCAAATATGTGAAAGAAATGCTAAAAAGGTTCACTATGGAGGATTGTAAGCCAGTCAGCACTCCCATGACAATAGGCTGCAAATTGAGTAAAGAAGACAAATCTCCACCTATAGACCAAACCATGTATAGATCTATGATTGGAAGTCTACTATATTTAATAGCCACTAGACCTGATATTCTACAGGCAGTTTGCATGGTAGCTAGATTTTAGGCCAGTCCCAAAGAGACTCATGTGACAGCAGTTAAAAGGATTTTTCGGTATCTCAAGGGCACCATGGAGTATGGGTTGTGGTATCCAAAAGGCAAAGACTTCACTCTTATATCATATTCAGATGCAGATTGGGCTGGATGTGTTGATGACAGAAAGAGTACCGGTGGAGGTGCATTCTATTTGGGGGACAGATTGGTTGCATGGCACGAGTAAGAAGCAAGAGTCAGTTTCTTTATCTACAGTTGAGGCGAGAATATATTGCAGCAACAACATGTTGTACACAAGTCTTGTGGATGAAACAAACTTTGAAAGATCTTGGAATTAATTTCAGTGAACCAATATATGTTAAGTGTGATAACACCAGTGCAATTAACATCTCCAAGAATCCAGTTATGCACTCACGGACTAAACACATTGCTATAAGGTATCATTTCTTGAAGGAGAAAGTTGCAGGAAGGAGAAGTCAAATTGGATTTTGTCCCAACTACAGAACAAGTAGCGAGATATTTTTACAAAACCTTTGCCCAAGGAAGTATTTGAGTACCTTCGAAGCAAATTAGGAGTAGTCACACTTCCTAAGAAGTGACTAGCTACGGGGATCACTTTCTCGAGGGGGAGCATTTGAGTATTTGACTATTCTTTTGCTCATGATCATAATTTGTGCCGAGATGCAACAAATTGTGCCCGAGAAGTGTGAGGATGGACTCGGGGGGAGTCTGCGGTAGCCCTTTGGTATTATTGACAAAGGGGGAGAAGAGTTACGGGGAATGTACACGAGTGTTGCCAACAATTCCAAAGGGGGAGATTGTTGAGCAAGGTGTTGCAAGAAGTTTGTCATTGTTGTCAACACGGGCGGTTAGATCCAATGATGCGGTGGATAGACAGTTCGGGAGCCATTCGGATGCGAGAGGACAGAAATTCAAAGGATAGTCGGATTATGTAAAGTGCAATTCCAGGAAAAAAAAGTGACCTAGTTTCAAAAATTTGAAGAAAAAGACAAGTTAGAAAACTGTCGCGATATCGCGACATGTGTTGAGGCGAAAATGTCACGATTTCGTGACAAAAATGAGGAGAGAGAAAGCGCAGCCAAAAATGTCATGATTTCATGACAAAAATGAGGAGAGAGAAGGCGCAGCCAAAAATGTCATGATTTCGCGACAAAAATGAGGAGAGAGAAGGCACAGCTGAAAATGTCATGATTTCATGACAAAAATGAGGAGAGAGAAGGCGCAAGGCAAACTGTCACGATTTCGCGACATGTTGGAGGCCAAGAAGCTAAGTCGAGAAACTGTAGCGATTTCGCTACATGTTGGATTTTCATTGGTTGAAGCAAGGAGAAAGCGTTAAGTGGAAAAGTTGTAGCGATTTCGCTACATGTTGAAATTTCGTTGGCCGAAGCAAGGAGAAAGCGTTAAGTTGAAAAGTTGTAGCGATTTCGCTACATGTTGAATTTTCACTGGCCGAAGCAGGGAGAAAGTGTTAAGTGAAAAGTTGTAGCGATTTCGCTACGAGTCAAAAGTGCACAAAACAAAGGTGTAGCGATTTCGCTACGTGTCAAAATTGCACAAAACAAAGGTGTAGCGATTTCGCTACGAGTTGAAAAAGCACAACACGAAGGTGTAGCGATTTCGCTACGAGTCAAAAGTGCACAACGCGAAGGTGTAGCGATTTCGCTACAAGTCAAAAGCGCAGAACTCAAAGGTGTAGCGATTATGCTACAAGTCGAAAGTACAAGGCACAAAAGTGTAGCGATTTCGCTACAAGTCAAAATTTCACGGGTAGAAGCAAAGTTGGAAGCACAAGGCACAAAGTTGTAGTGATTTCGCTACTGCATGAAGCAAGAAATGTACGGAAGCCGAAAGCGTCGCGATTTCGTGACAAGAATGAGGATGACGTCAGCAAAAGTTCGAAGTGTCACGATTTCATGACAAGAACGGTGGCAAAGCTATCAAAGGCCAAAATGGTCATGATTTCACGACAGCAAGGACATGAAGGCGTACGGCTACAAAAAGTGTCGCGATATCGCGACATGTTATTATTTCGTGGCAACAGTTACAGAAAGGTGGTAGAGGTGGCAGTAGCGATTGAGGCCGACAAAGTTGAATTAGGGCCGACAGATTTTAGGGTTTTGCAACCGACAATTTCTAGGGTTTTGTAGCCGACAATTTCTAAGGTTTTGCAGTCGACAATCTCTAGGTTTTAGCAGTTGACAAATTCTAGGGTTTTGCAGCCGACATTCTTAGGGTTTGTAGCCGACGTCCTTAGGGTTACAACCGACTATGATTTAAGAATTGATCTTGAATTTTCTTCTATAAAAGGAGGGCTATTTCGAGGTTGAAAGGTGAGTGAGTTGAGTGAAAGAAGTTCGCGTCGAGCAGAGAGCGAGTCGTTTCGATTCAAACTGTGTGCGAAGTGATAGTTCGTTGGAGTCGAAGTAAAGAGGGCGTATCGAATCTTCGCGAGTGATGTGCGCAGGGTGCAGAGGTTGAAGACGCACTGATCTAAGTGCGAAGTGATAGCGCGCAGAGAGCTGCAGAAGGTGTGATTTATGACTGCTGTGCGTAGAAAGCGAATCGTGTCGATCAACTATCCTGTAGCAGAAAGTGCAAAGCATTTGCGAAGTAGCAGACTGGTTGTGCAAAGCTTTTGCGCAACAGAAGTAGAGTGCTTGTAAACTACAGACTGGGTAATAAGGTGAAAGTATTATTGCTGTAATTTTTTTATTATTTCTTGTAATGTCCAAGTTGCAGCTTGGCATAAGAAGTTGGTGCTTCTTCCAGTGGTAGCTGGTGTCTTGGGGGTTGGTGCTCCCTTCTGTTGGTGCAAAAAAATTGAAGGGTTGATGCTCTTTCCAGTTGGTGCTGGTAAAAAGTTGTAAAGTTGTTGCTTTGCATAGGCTAGATTTGGATGGTAGTCCAAGCAGCCATTTTTGAGGAGTAGCCACATTGGTGAACCTCGTTAAATTGTTGTGTTATGTGTGATGCTTTCTTACTATAGTTGATATATCTTTTATAAGTTTTAAACTGCTGCTGGTTTTAGAACTACATATTTGAAATTTAAAAGGTCACACTAATTCACCCCCCCTATCAGTATCACTGTGATTACAACAACCTGGTAGTCCACCAAGAATCATACTCTATTGTAGTACCTATATCTACCAACCCTGAATCCTGGTAGACATTATCCTCATCTCCCAGTGGGATCACTCAAGGCCAGACTAAGTGTATCTCCACCTTGAGGTGGTGGTAGATAACTGGCTCCTCTAGAATGTGTTGGCAAATACCAAACTACCTGGTGATACGTGAGAAGTGAAAGAACTCATGCATCTTGGGCTTGCACTCGAGGAGCCATCTATCACGTCGCATTCACCTTAGGTAGTGATCTACCTCCTCCCATGCTGGTCTATCCATGTAGGGGCACCATAGAACTTGCCCTACTCATAGCCTTGTAAGACGGTCCATGTAATTCTATAGATCCCCTATGTGGGTCTTTCTCCTAAAGCCCTCGACCTATCTAGGCTAATATTCTACGTAGCACTACAACTCCTTTGAGATGTCACCAATCTATAGGGTAATCCACTAGGGCAATAAATGGTGATGTGCTCCCATGCCCATATCTAGAGTAGCAGACTGCACCTGACTTCCACTTGATCCTACTGGGTGATGTGATATAGCTTATTATAGAGCTGCATGAGGATATCACTCCTCTAGAAGAGAATTAGTGGTTGAGCCATCATGCTAGCTAGAAAGTCCTACATCCTAGTTAGGAGGTTCCAAGGGAACCTCACACTAGATGTATCTAGAAGCAACACATGTATAATGATGTACATCAACATGACCTTCCACCATAAGAAGACCTATGCCCTCTACCAACGCTCAATAGGTACGCCCCCATGCTCTATGTCATCCAGCACCTCATCGCTTTGGGCACCAAATATCCTCTGAAATACTATAGCCTTAACCATAGTAGGTGAAGATGTGATGGCCTTGCCATAAATGGGGATGTGGAAGATGCAATAGAAATACTCTATAGTAATTATAATATCTCTAGTAGGCAAGTGGAAAGTGTTGGTATGTGCATCCCAGTGATGGGCAAAAGCAGTCATGTAAGCTTGATATGCTCGAATAGATGGAAGTCAGAGCACGTAGCCCAAGCCTATGGTCACGAACCAATCTTGGTAAATATCATCCATCACATGAAAAATCTCACAGAATATCTCATACTCCCACACTCTAGTAGTTAGAGACTAAAGGGAGATAATAATAAAAATCAATTAAAATCACAAAAACATAAAAAATACACATAAAAATGCAAACAAATTTAAAAAACCTTCAAAAAGGCAAAAAAAATCACAAATGCATTCAAAATGTTTAAAAAATCAAAATTTTACTTGGAAAAATTAAAAAAATCATTTAATTAAAGTCAAATAGCAAAAAAATAAAAAAATTATAAGATTTTTCTAAAGTCGCTCAGCCACGGTTGTCACCTATGGCAAAAGTCAAATTTCTTACCGTTGGTATTTGAAGTCAATCATGGCTGACAGCTGCGGCCCCCAATTGGTCAATTGGGAGCAGTGATTTCCACCCATAGCTACAGGAAAAACATCTTTTGATGTTACTTCCTACCTCAATCACCCCCAAAATTAAACCTCCCCTCTAACTAGCCTAGTCTAAATCCTAACTAGGGTGTGGTTCGTTGCCAATAGTTTAATTTATTCATTAAACCCATTAATTAATATGGTTTATTTTAGAGTTGGTAATTTAAAAAGTGAGGCTCACAATTTCACCTTGGTAGCACCAACTCTACCACTGGTGGATGCCTCTGGTTGGTCAACCATAAGGGTAGTTTGTGTGTTTTCTGGAAACGTTTCATGTCAAGTTTTCAGCTTCTCCCTTAAGAGCTATCTCTCTCAGTAGCTAGCAATGGAAATAATAAAATTGAAAATACCATATTTTTTTTTTATATTTCCAATTTGTCCCTCAATCGTAGCTGGTAACCATGGGCATATAATTAGGGTTTTTCTACCATGGGTAAGAGCTGCGACTAAGGAATTTACCAAAACTGGTTGTGACTAACAACCACGACTAGTAGCTAGAAATAATTGCTCTCAAAATACAACCGTGAGGAGATTTAAAATGAAAAATAAAGAATATTCAACCATCCAAAAATCTCAAAAATTTTAAAATAACAATAAAAATTCACATAATTCAAAATTCAAATGCGTCTCATATTCAGTTTTTTATCCTATACATGTGGTGGTTACAGTGACTTGCACTCCATGCAATCCGAAAAGATGAGTAAATCACCAAAAGGCCATTTGGAATAAATTAGTCATTGTTGAATTGTAATGCTTCACTTCACTCTCGAAGAAGGCTATAGCATCCAGACTGCCCCATGGGAATGAAGCATTTCTTTTATTTCTTCTATTATATTTTTAGCAGATCATCGACCATAGTGATTCAACACAATCCTAATTGGAATTGTTATCATCTTGATTCCCTAAGAAGGCCATTAATGCTAGACTACTCCATGGGATAGTGATGTATGATTACTATTAAAGGTTGAAATAATGATTGAATTAGGCCTTGCCAAATAATAACAATAGTGTAAAAGTCTTAAATCATCCAAATTATTCATCTGGGCCAAGCGAATCATTGTTTTATTAATTGTCCTACCCTCATCAACTCATCGCTTGAGGGGGTAGTCATAATATCAATAATCTTAATCAAATTCAATAAAATATCACTCAATCTTGATAAATTATGTTCGTCTTATGAATCATTGCCAACAACTATCATAAGCTTACCCTTTGCTAGGGCAAAAAGCAAATATGACAGTTAAGCTAGTATCTCTCCACCTATCAGAATGATTGTAGCCTAAATACCCGATCGTTGTGTACACATGAAAGCTTTGCAAATTTAAGCCTTCCCTCAGTTGGAAGCAATGATTCTAATATTTGAATCCTTTTGTAGGACTGGGCATCTAATATTGATCAGATAAATGATCATCATTCAACCTACAACATGGCTTTAGCAGTATATTTTTGCTTAGTGTTGTGCTTTCGCACAATGCATCCCAAAAAGGGCATCTGTAGATACCTAAAACATGTCATGTGTAGGGGACTATTCATATGGACATCCTAACAGACCATATGAATGATCTTGGACGATTCCAAGATAAAGCAGTGGTTTTAACCATTCAATTTATGTAGTTTTGACCTACTCAGCCTTAGTTGTAGATGGCATCTATAGCTAAGATCTCAAATGTGGTTGATATCCACAACTAACAGATCTAGCTATGTTTAAGAACTGTGGCTAGCTCAACAATTATCACAAACTCCTAAGCCAAGACAAAATCATTTACAATAGCCTTGGAAATGGATTTCGAGTGGTTTTGAGTGGGGAAGCTTCCATATTATTCCTCCCAACTACTCCAACCTCTTGATTCTTGATCTTAGCTTCCAAAAGAAGCTAGGATTAGGAATTGAGAGTGCTATAATACCCCCCTCCAAATTGGGGAAAATTATGGATTGATCTTGAGTTTGAATGCAACGAAGCCCTATCGAATTGGAGAGCAACTTACAACCCTTGAGGAGTGCCTACATGCTACCAATTTGGAGAATCATGACTGCATTCGAAGCTATGGAGGTTTCAAGACTTGAAGAGATCATTCATCCCAATTGAACCACTTCCACTACAAATTTTAAGAATCTACATTGCCAATTCATTCTAGAACACACAGGCAAACCTTGATCATTAATTTCTCAGAGGAATTTTGAGATTCAAGCCCTGGTTACAAGAGAAAGAGCACTTTCACCTTAGCCGTGACTATCGGTCACAACTAATAGAGCTAGATGCACTTGAAACCCGTGGTTAGGGTTTGATTCTCAATTTCCCTTGTTTTAGCCATAGGAATTTCATTTAAAGTATGCAATTAGGTAGATCTGCCTTAGATTAGCCTTCATTTATGCTTTTGTATGGTTAATTCTAGAAATTAGAGGTATCTTTGCTCTTATTTCATTACATTTTCTAGTTTGCACTAATTTGCTTAGATTAGTCATATTTCAAGTTTCTATTGTAAATCATGTCTTAGATTAGCTAGATTTACTGTTTTATTAGCAAGATTTATCATAATTTAGAGATTTTGTGATTATATTTGCAAGTATTTATGCTTTCATTCTATATTTGCTATCATTCTTGTGAATTCTCCATAATAGACTCATCATGAGAGGCTTCCTTTGTTTTTAATCGTGCTATGTTGTTTCTTGAATGCATATTTATAGGATCTTGACAAATTCAAAGCATTCTTGGCATCATATTCCTCCAATCAAGTGAGAATAAGGCTTTCTTGAGCCTTAAGCAGTTCGTGTCTACTCTAAGAGCCTATGGATTGCACCATCCCCATTTAGGGTCTTCAAATTTGTATCAATTGTATCAAGAATTTGGTATCCCTAAGAGGGACATACTTGTAATCAGGATTTGACAATGATTTAATAAAAGAAGTCCTACATTCTTGTTCAATTTATTGTTGTGCATGTTTTAATGCTTTAATGCTTGATATACTTGATGCAATATTCTACGTGCATGCTTTTAGGATGGTATAAAATCAAAGACAACATTATTTGTTTTCATCATGTGAAACAAAGATGATATTCTCCATTTTCATCATGTAAATTAAAAGCATCATTTTTTGTTTACATCATGCAAATCCAAGGTAGCATTTTACATGCAAACAACATCAGGTATTCATAGGTAAAAATAAGAAATTCTAACTTGGTCACTAAATGGACAACCCAGTTTCTTTATTTTATTTACCTACAAAACTTGCTCTATTATCCTTGAGCCCTTCTTAGACCACTGTCAAATTCCTTCGAGAATCCACATGTTTTCTAACTAAAATCCCTTTTTTTACCTTCTATTTCCCCTATATCTAGGGTGAATTAGCTGACCAGTTTCATGAATAATTTATAGCTCAAAGACAATGACATCATTTGCAATATGCCATTTCTCTTCATAATGACTTCACTATGTACTACAATTTGATTGATTTGTTTCATTTTCCACTTTTTTATTATATTAAAAATTATTACAAATAACAATAGTTTTATTCGCATACAACACTCATAGTACATCTAGGTTTAGTTTCTTTATCAACTTTATAATCGGTTTAACACCCACAACATTATTATGTTCATATTTTGGTTGCAAAGTAATCCAACAATAAACATGTGAATGACTTAGAACAAAAAATGTGGCCCCTATTGTCATTGCCACATAAACTTTAATTTATCTTTTGTTTTCAAGTCAAACAATAATAAATTCATACAATCAAAATACACAATCACTTTATGCATCTATGTCATATGCAAATTTTTGAGTGAGCATGCATATGCTCACGAGTCAAATCAT
Source organism: Wollemia nobilis (assembly GCA_028583015.1). Lineage (NCBI taxonomy): Eukaryota > Viridiplantae > Streptophyta > Pinopsida > Araucariales > Araucariaceae > Wollemia > Wollemia nobilis. The sequence goes on from JAQPPZ010001683.1 coordinate 2,588,623, forward strand.
CATTTCCCCACTTACCTTTTTTATTCAACAATTCCTTTGTCAATCGAAGGATTTTTGTTGATCCTGCGTACACCAAACCATAAATAGTACCAAATTTCAAAATGAAAGGCAATTAAAATAATAAATTCAATTTACTATTGCAAAATCGTGTGAGAGGTTTGTTACATCCTCCTCCATTAGAAACAAACCTAGTCCCTGTGTTTTATACAAGGTTAATCAAGAAAAACTTTTGCATATTTTCTTACAAATGTCAAAAGTAATCAAAAAAATCCATTATTCCCTTTTTCACGTAAACTATATCAATCATCATAATTATCATTGAATCACAATTGTTCAAATTGGGTATATAACCAAATCATGCAATATATCATATTGTATTCTATCTGATAGACATGAATGAATCAAAATATACACCATCACATGTTCGAAAACTACTTTACTCAGTAATGCAAAATATAGACAAGCTACTCTACTCAGTATCCAGTCTCATATTCATTGCATATACACATATCTCATCAAATCATATGAAAGTTTTTGAAAAATTCTATATCTACTCAAATAGATAAGGAAACTACTTTTGCATATCTACCACCTCCTCCCACATGGCATTTTTATCTATGTAGTGGTCCCACTGGACCCAACATTACTTTATGCTTATTTTCCTCATATTCTTGGTTCTAAAAAAAGTATGCAACCTGGTGGAACTTCAATATTTAGTGGATTGTTCATCTCTAATTTAGAGATATCCAAGACATGAGTAGGGTTAGAAATATATTTTCTCAAGAGGGGCACATAGAAGACATTATGAATTTTGGACAGGCTTGGTGGTAGAGAAATTCTGTAAACAACTAGGCTCATCTTGGCCACAATTTCAAATGGATGCACATATCTGGAGTTATATTTAAAATTATTTTATGGAAATTTTACTTGGTTTCACCCTTAATAAATATCTTGTCTCCTAAATAATATTATCTCGATGTACTTTTGAGGTACATGTAGCTCTTATGGCAATTTATGGCCTCTTTTAGCTTATGTTGAATTATTTTAAGTTGATCTTTAATTTATTTTACTATTTTTGGTTCGATCACTATCTGATACTTTGTATTATCCTAATATAAGGAAGTTCCACTAAAGAACACAAGCTTACACTGAGAGGGAGGATGAACAGTATAAGACCACTTTTTACTTTTTCTTCCAATTCAATATTATGTTGTGTAAAGATAGTAGTATCAATAGCAGTAAGAAAAGCAATGCATAAAATACCATATACAATAGAGATACCACAATTTACGTGGTTCACCCAATGTGGGCTACTACATGGAGAAAATATTTTACTAAAACATTCTCAATCAATCTCTATGGTAATCACTCCCAATTACAATGTTTATGGATTGAAGAACACAAGCTTATACTGAGAGGGGGGGATGAACAGTATAAGACCTCTTTTTACTTTTTCCTTTATACTTCAAAATAGTAAAGCAATATACCCAAAGCAATATCAAAGCAATGTACAATATCATCCACAAAGTGACACCAATTTTAACGTGGTTCACCCGTAATGGTCGGGCTACGTCCACAAAACTTTTCTCTAAAAGTTATCTCAAAGTTCTTTGGGAATCCTTCCCAATTACAATGTTTATGAGCCTCGGCCCAAAGGAGATACCTTCCCCCAATCAGAATTTATGAGCCTCTCGCCCAAAGGAGATACCTTCCCCTCTGCTCTAGAAATGATCCCTCAGAAGATCAATCGCCTCTACCTCTTGCCAGCACGTGGAACTCCTTTCCATCGAAGACCTCCTGTCCTCAATGCTTAGCCTAAGAGACCTCTGCCTTCTATGATCATGTCCACAGTAGCTCAGCAACCTGTACCAAACACAATCAATCGGTCTAGTACAAGTCTTCCTCTGTCTGTCAGATCTGTCCAACTCTTGAACAAATCAATCCTCTGCATACAAGCCTTCTCAAAGACTTGCCAACTGTCCTCAGGTTCTTCTCATAGAACCAATGCACCTCTGTCCTCAAGTTCTCTGATAGAACTATCAAACTCAGCTCACAAGTCCTCTGCTAGGACCTGTCCAAATCTGCTCACAAGTCCCCACCGAAACCTGTCCAAAACTTGCTCACAAGTCCCCACCGAAACTTGTCCAAAAACTGCTCACAAGTCCCCACCGGAACCTGTCCAAAAACTCAGCAAGCTCACCAAGAAAAACTTTCTTAGTAGGAAATCACAAAGTGAATTGTTAGAGACCCAATGTGATTTGTCAAACTCATAGAAGCATAAAGAGAATTGTTAGAGACTCAATATGTTCTATACTCAAATCCCAATCTCAAAACTCAACTCAAATCAACTCAGCTCAAACTCAATCTCAAATCTGAAAACTCAACTCAATATCTAAAATGGATAGGATAGAATGTTTTCTTTCAAGAACATGAAACCCCAACAATTGCCAACTATGCAAAGAATCACATAACAATGATACTCATGTTCTTTTCACCATCAATTAGGGTTTCAACAACAATGCTCATCAAACAAGGTTTAGTCAACCAACATCATTCAACTCAACATCAACCTTGAAGCATTCAACCAATCATCACAAGAAAAGGAAACAAGTAGAAATCCTTTTCCCTCCAAAGATATTTGAACAAAACAGCCACCAACACAATATCACCAAATGCAAAGAATAACTTGCTCAAATCAACTCAATGGAGTAAGCCCAATATCATGAATCAAGTAAAGCAATAACTTGATCAAACAACCTCTATGGAAGCAACTCAACCATCAAACTCAAAACAACCAACCAAGGGTTCCACCAACTCAATGCAAGTAGCAAGACTCACAAACATAAACCCTAGTGCACAATGCTTCCACTACCTCAAACCAGAATTATGCATTCACCAAAACTCTCATCAAGGATAACAATGCATAAGAAGTCTTCAACAAACCAGAAAATAGGATTTACACCCAACCAAAGGAAACCTAGTTGAAAACCTTTTCACTCCAACCTTATTTCAGAAAAACATACACCAATCATACTCATAAGGAAAATGTGCCCATACCTTTTTGGAGTAGAAGAAAATTGATCCTTAAAGCTGTCACCACACACAACCCTCAAACTTCCAACCAAGTTAGGGTTAGAACCAAGATAAATGAGCATATATAAAAACTTTCCTTAATACACCTTTTAGCTCCTCTTCTTTAAAAACAACCACCAAAGAAGCCAAAAACACAACAACCAAAACTTACACCTTATATCTCCATTTTTAAATTTAGCATAGCAAAAGACTAATCTCAAAAATACAACCAAAGAAATATCCCCTTATTTCTCCTATGTCTTTTAAACAATGCTAAACAATGCCAAAAATCATATCAAGAAAATAATCACACCTTATAATGGCTGCCCTTGAAGAATCCGAAATTCATGGCACAAAACACGTTTTAATAAAAACGTGACTAATCCATGCACAACTCCCTCCATGGGGATCGAAACGCAGACCTCCGCCTACGCAAGGCCCAAACGCAGCCTTCACTGCCACTAGCCCACAAGGGGCTTACGAAGTCCAAGACGGACTTCCTTCCACATAAACGGTCAAGCTTTTCGAAAGCTTTTCAAACCACGAGCTCTCCTCTTTCGCAGCGTAAACAGAACATTCGATCGCAGCCAAACCAATTAATTGCCTTCGATTTTCCAAGTGGGTTTAACCTTAGGAACCTTCTCATATTTATAGTCCATACGTGGACTTTAGAACACGTCGGCTACAAAGAAAAGTAATTTCGAATTTAATCGAAATTTGCTTTCTAAAGGGTTTAAAACCCCTTAAAGTATTTTTAATAAATTAAAAATAATTTCTCCCTTAATTAATTAAATAATTAATTAATTAAAACCTTGAAGGGTTTTAAATAATAATTAAATAAATAATAAAGAGAACCTCCATTGGTTTTAATAAAAACCATTGCCAATGGAATCTCTCCGGATTCTCTTAAAAATATTCTCTTGGAATCTTCCACCTTTGAAGCCAACACATCCTCTTAACATTAATGTCATTTCCTTTTGACATCAATGACAACTCATAGACAAGAAGCTAGGATCTCAAACCCAAAATTGCCAACAATCTCCCCCTTTGTCATTGATGGCAAACCATGCTTCTCAACAACACAGAAACTCAACATAAACAGCTCCCCCTGTCTTGAGGCTCTCCCCCTTTGTCATCAATGGCAAAGGGTCACCTTTGGGGCTTGGGACTAAGAATGAGCCTCTTAGCTTAGTCCCTCCCCCACCTCCTGTTGAGGTGTTTAATTTTGGGGTGGGAGTAAAACTCCCAATAGGCACTCGATCATCATCGGTGTCTATAGCTGCCTTACCATGTCTTCTCTTGTTCTCCTTGTCCATATTCCTGTTCCTATTCACCGTTCATTCTCGTTATCATTCCTGTTCTTATCCATGCCTTGATCCTTGGACCTGTTCATACCACTGCTTCTCGTTCCTGTACCTTGGAAGTTCAGCTCTACACTCTCTAGCTGTGTGACCTTCATTGTTGCACTTATAACAAGTAACAATGTTATTTCTTTTAGGCATACCTGTTCTTTGAATCCACCTGTTCTGACTAACCCTGTTCCTGTTATTAGCCTTGCAAAAAATTGCCTTATGCCCAAACTGTTTACAAGAGTAGCAATACCCTTGAAAGAAATTACCACCTCTGAAACTGTCATTTACCTTCCTTACTTGAGTCATGCAATGTGAAGCCATGTGACCAAACCTCGTGACAAGCAAAACATCTCGCCATTAAACTTTCCCTGTAAATGACCTTCTAGGTCCTGTAAACTTTCTCCCCTTTTTCTGTTTCCTATTTTCTATTTCTGTGCATCTATCACTCAAGGACTCCTTTTCTGAAATACTTTCCTCATCAGAACTCTCTTCCTTTTGGAGTCTCTTACTAGACTCTCCAACTTGTTCCTTGTGTGGCTTAACAAAACCAAGGCCTATTTTATCCGTTGTCTTTCTTTGACCTTTGATGAGTGACTTAACCTTTTTGGAGCTATCTTGAAACCTCGTAAAGCTTATCCTTGTACTCTTTAGTTTCCTCTTTCAAAGAAGCCATTTTCTGTTCTAACTCATTATACTTAAGAACCTTAGACTCTAACTCATCCTTGAGTTCTTGTGTCTTAGCTATAGAGAAGTCAAGACTTTCTATAAGATCATCTCTCTCCATACAACATTCATCTAACTTATCCTTGAGTCTAGCATTCTTCTTTCTTTCCTTTTCCAAAACACTAAGAGCACTAATAAGTTCACTTTCAAGATCCTTTATTTGATTTCCTTTTGAATCATCAAAGCCTTTTTCAGATTTCTTATCACTAGAGGTGCTACCCTTTTCAAAAACCATACATGCATCTTCCTTATAGTTTTCTGAAGCATCCTCATACATACTAGAAACCAAATCATTATTTGTGCAATCATCCTCAAGGTGACCAAAATTTCCACATCTAAGACATTTCATGATAATGAATCTATGTTTCGGTTCTTCCTCTTTTTTCGATATGAACAACATCTCATTTTCATCATCACTTGAAGAACTTTCACTATCACTACTAGAACACTTACTTGCTTTGTCTAGGTAGAAACTCTTCTTGTGCTTGTGAGAATACCTCTTTCCTTGATTGTTGTGCTCATATTTGTTTTTCCTGTGATGCTTGTGCTTTTCTGAATCCTTGCTCTTAGAATCCTGTTTATCTTCATCACTTTCATTCTTGGGAACAAGACAGATCAGTAGCATAATGACCAAACTTTCCACAATTGAAACATCTTATATTTTTCATACTTTTGTGCTTTCTAGAGAACTTGCCTTTCTTGTTGTAATATGCCTCTTCATCACTAGAAGACTCATCACTATCTTGAAGTTGTTTACCCTTGGAATTCTTGGTAGCCTTGAAAGTCGCCTCTTTCTTGACATCAACCTTCACTTGAGTTCTCAACTCAAATGCTGCAAGTATACTATGGAGCTCATCCTTTTTCAACTTATCCAAATCTTTAGCTTCCTCAATAGCAGAAATATTTTCACTAAATCTATTAGGAAGAGATCTTAAAATCTTATCACAAACATCATTTTCAGCAAGCTCAAGACCTAAGTCTTTCATGGAGTTAACAACCTCATCCATACGAAGCATGTAGTCACTAATATTTTCATCATCATTCATCTTGAGTTGTTCAAACATACCTTTGAAGTGTCTCAACTTGGCCTTTTTGACATTTGTATCACCTGTATGAACCACCTTCAACTGTTTCCACATTTCACTAGTTGTCTTGCAGTGAATCACTTTGGTGAGATCTGCTTTCTGTAAGCCTTTCAAGATTGCATTCATTGCTTTTGAATTGCTGTGATGTAGGAGCCTTTCTTCTTTAGTATTAGGACCATGTTCAGGAATAGTGTACTCATCTTCAATCACTTCCCAAACCTCATTCCCAAGTGCCATTAGATGAACCTTCATCCTTGCACTCCAAAGACCAAAATTTGACCCATCAAGAATAGGTGCTGCATTGCCACTTGAATGATCCATTGTGTTCTTTACTAGCTTTTCCTTCAAGCTGTTAAACTTTTCGAAGGCACCTGCTCTGATACCAATTGAAGAACACAAGCTTATACTGAGAGGGGGGTGAACAGTATAAGACCTCTTTTTACTTTTTCCTTTATACTTCAAAATAGTAAAGCAATATACCCAAAGCAATATCAAAGCAATGTACAATATCATCCACAAAGTGACACCAATTTTAACGTGGTTCACCCTGAATGGCTGGGCTACGTCCACAAAACTTTTCTCTAAAAGTTATCTCAAAGTTCTTTGGGAATCCTTCCCAATTACAATGTTTATGAGCCTCAGCCCAAAGGAGATACCTTCCCCAATCAAAATTTATGAGCCTCTGCTCAAAGGAGATACCTTCCCCTCTACTCTAGAAATGATCCCTCAGAAGATCAACTGCCTCTACCTCTTGCCAGCACGTGGAACTCCTTTCCACCGAAGACCTCCTCGTCCTCAATGCTTAGCCTAAGAGACCTCTCGCCTTCTATGATCACGTCCACAGTAGCTCAAGCAACCTGTACCAAACACAATCAGTCGGTCTAGTACAAGTCTTCCTCTCATCTGCTAGATCTGTCCAACTCTTGAACAAATCAATCCTCTCGCATACAAGCCTTCTCAAAGACTTGCCAACTGTCCTCGGGTTCTTCTCATAGAACCAATGCACCTCTGTCCTCAAGTTCTCTGATAGAACTATCAAACTCAGCTCACAAGTCCTCTCGCTAGGACCTGTCCAAATCTGCTCACAAGTCCCCACCGAAACCTGTCCAAAACTGCTCACAAGTCCCCACCGGAACCTGTCCAAAAACTGCTCACAAGTCCCCACCGAAACCTGTCCAAAAACTCAGCAAGCTCACCAAGAAAAACTTTCTTAGTAGGAAATCACAAAGTGAATTGTTAGAGACCCAATGTGATTTGTCAAACTCATAGAAGCATAAAGAGAATTGTTAGAGACTCAATATGTTCTATACTCAAATCCCAATCTCAAAACTCAACTCAAATCAACTCAGCTCAAACTCAATCTCAAATCTGAAAACTCAACTCAATATCCGAAATGGATAGGATAGAATGTTTTCTTTCAAGAACATGAAACCCCAACAATTGCCAACTATGCAAAGAATCACATAACAATGATACTCATGTTCTTTTCACCATCAATTAGGGTTTCAACAACAATGCTCATCAAACAAGGTTTAGTCAACCAACATCATTCAACTCAACATCAACCTTGAAGCATTCAACCAATCATCACAAGAAAAGGAAACAAGTAGAAATCCTTTTCCCTCCAAAGATATTTGAACAAAACAGCCACCAACACAATATCACCAAATGCAAAGAATAACTTGCTCAAATCAACTCAATGGAGTAAGCCCAATATCATGAATCAAGTAAAGCAATAACTTGATCAAACAACCTCTATGGAAGCAACTCAACCATCAAACTCAAAACAGCCAACCAAGGGTTCCACCAACTCAATGCAAGTAGCAAGACTCACAAACATAAACCCTAGTGCACAATGCTTCCACTACCTCAAACCAGAATTATGCATTCACCAAAACTCTCATCAAGGATAACAATGCATAAGAAGTCTTCAACAAACCAGAAAATAGGATTTACACCCAACCAAAGGAAACCTAGTTGAAAACCTTTTCACTCCAACCTTATTTCAGAAAAACATACACCAATCATACTCATAAGGAAAATGTGCCCATACCTTTTTGGAGTAGAAGAAAATTGATCCTTAAAGCTGTCACCACACACAACCCTCAAACTTCCAACCAAGTTAGGGTTAGAACCAAGATAAATGAGCATATATAAAAACTTTCCTTAATACACCTTTTAGCTCCTCTTCTTTAAAAACAACCACCAAAGAAGCCAAAAACACAACAACCAAAACTTACACCTTATATCTCCATTTTTAAATTTAGCATAGCAAAAGACTAATCTCAAAAATACAACCAAAGAAATATCCCCTTATTTCTCCTATGTCTTTTAAACAATGCTAAACAATGCCAAAAATCATATCAAGAAAATAATCACACCTTATAATGGCTGCCCTTGAAGAATCCGAAATTCGCGGCACAAAACACGTTTTAATAAAAACGTGACTAATCCATGCACAGCTCCCTCCGCGGGGATCGAAACGCAGACCTCCGCCTACGCAAGGCCCAAACGCAGCCTTCGCTGCCACTAGCCCACAAGGGGCTTACGAAGTCCAAGACGGACTTCCTTCCACATAAACGGTCAAGCTTTTCGAAAGCTTTTCAAACCACGAGCTCTCCTCTTTCGCAGCGTAAACAGAACATTCGATCGCAGCCAAACCAATTAATTGCCTTCGATTTTCCAAGTGGGTTTAACCTTAGGAACCTTCTCATATTTATAGTCCATACGTGGACTTTAGAACACGTCGGTTGCAAAGAAAAGTAATTTCGAATTTAATCGAAATTTGCTTTCTAAAGGGTTTAAAAACCCTTAAAGTATTTTTAATAAATTAAAAATAATTTCTCCCTTAATTAATTAAATAATTAATTAATTAAAACCTTGAAGGGTTTTAAATAATAATTAAATAAATAATAAAGAGAACCTCCATTGGTTTTAATAAAAACCATTGCCAATGGAATCTCTCCGGATTCTCTTAAAAAGATTCTCTTGGAATCTTCCACCTTTGAAGCCAACACATCCTCTTAACATTAATGTCATTTCCTTTTGACATCAATGACAACTCATAGACAAGAAGCTAGGATCTCAAACCCAAAATTGCCAACATGGATCTTTGTCCAAAGGAGATGTTTATCCCCTAATATCAATTTTGTGGATCTCTTCCATAGGAGAACTCTTTCCTCTTCTACTCTGGCTATGTGATCTTCTAGAAGACTCTGTCTCTTTGCTACGCTAACTGGTGGACCTCTCTCCACTTGAAGACTCCTCACTCAGATTTGTCTTCAGTTGTGTTGGCTGTTGGATCTCTATCCACTGAGACTCTATCCTTTGTACTCTGTCACCTCCAAATATCTATCAATAGGCTCACTAAGAACCTGCTCAATAGGCTCACATAGAACCTGCTTAACAAGCTCACACAGAACTTGTCAAATCTACGCTAGCAAGCTCACCAAGAACTTGCCCAAATATTCTCTAGCAAGCTCACCAAGAACTTGCCCAAATATGCTCTATAAATATCACCAATAACTTACCCAAATATACTCTAGCAATCTCACCAAGAACTTGCCCAACTCTACCCCAACATTATCCTCAAATCTGTCCCAAAGTCCTTCTGAAAAGCTCAATCAATCATGCTCAAGTAGTACTCAAAATGAACTTAAAAATGAATGGTAATATCAACTCAAATTAACTTCATAGAAGCATAAAGAGAATTGTTAGAGACTCAATATGTTCTAATCTCACTCTCAACCCAAATCAATCTCAACTCAACTCATAGAAGCATAAAGAGAATTGTTAGAGACTCAATATGTTCTAAAATCACTCTCAACTCAAATCAACCTCAACTCAATTCAAGTCTTATAGAACCATAAAGAGAATTTTTAGAGACTCAATATGTTCTAACCTTAATCTCAACTCAACATAGAATGATGGAATATTTTGTTTCATAGAACTTGAACAATCACTTCATACATCACTTGACTAGGCTCAATCAACTCAACTCAACCAATCACCACAAGGGAAAAATCTCTCACACACAACCCTAGTCCAAGTATATATCAACCAACTAAAATGTTTCCAATAATTCTCAACCACAAATCTCACATAAAAATGATACTCATGTTCTTTTCTAACTCAAGTTATTTCAAAATCAATCGGCTTCAACAACTATGCTTATAACACAAGGTTTAAACACAACTCTCAATTCAAAAAACCTTGATGCATTAATTCAACCACTTTCAAAAAGGAAACCACAAACAATCCTTTTCCCTCCAATGATATTTAAGAAAACAACCACCATAAACAATAAATAGGAGAATGTGCCCATACCTTTTATGAAGATGAAAAACCTCTTTGTAAATATACCACAATCACAATATTATTTTGCCAATCTTCACAAGGGTTAGTAGATCACAAAATGATCAACATTACTCCACTTTTCAATAATCATCACCAAGGCATTTAATTGCACTTCCTTATCTCTCCTAAGACCACTTGTACCATAAAATAAAATAAATCAAAACATTGCATAACCTTTTCACTCCCAAAACCACTTATACCATAAAATAAAATAAATCACAATATTGCATACCTTGTCACCTCATGAAAGAAATAATCCTCTTGAAAAAGAACAAGGCAAGCTTCACTTTTGGAACCCCTTTGCAAAATCAGAAATATATCTTTACACACACCTTATTTCTCCTTCTAAATAAATTAGTCAAATAGCCCTCGAAATAAGCTTTCTGACGATATATAAGATGCCCACATTCCGAAATAAATTGAAACATTTACATATATATATGCCAACCTCCATTAATTGCACATAGGTCAGCCCTCCATTAATTTAAACTTAAACTTTAAACTTTAATATCTTCATCACCGGAGGTCATTTTTCGATGAAAAAAAATTCCACCTTGGCTTTTAAGAAAAGCCCTTTCCACATAATCCCACGATGGTTTTAAATAAAACCTTTTATTTTGCCTGCCTTCGTTTTCATAAAAAACCTATAAATAGCCATGCTTTCCAAAATATCATAAATGCTTATTTATGAAATATTTTGGCCACCAAAACTAAATGTGATCCATGTGACATCAATGATCTATGTGACATCAATGACAACATAAAATACCTTAATTAACTCAAATTTCCAACATCCACATCTTATCCCATATAGGGCTTCAAAAAATGCCATTCCTAGTGATGAATGGTAACTATTATTGTAAATTTCACTAGGTATAGATAATCTTCCTACTTTGAATGTTGATCCATGCAGTACATTTTTAGCATATTCTTCGATACCTGATTCACCCTCTAGCTTTCCCATTTATCTGAAGAAGACAAGTAGTACTAATATTCAATTTGGTTCTCAATGTCTGATGCAATGCTTGCCAAAATTTAAAGGTAAAGCGAGAATCTCTACCAGAGATTATAATTTCTAGAAATCCATGTAGTCTTACCACTTCCCTGGTAAAATTACTCGCTACCATTGGTACTTCATCTTGCACATTGCTTTGTATAAAGTTTGCAACCTTGGTTAACTTATCCACAACCACCAATATTATGTCATGTCTGAATCTTGTTTTAGGTAAACCCACTATAAAGTCCATTGATACCACTTGCCATTTTTTCGTTGGTATCTCATGTTGGTACAACTTTCCAGTCGGATGAAGATGTTTCACTTTCACTCTTTGGAATTCCAAATATTTTGCCACATAATTGGTGATATCATTTTTCATTCCTAGCCAGTAGTAAGCTTTCCTCAAATTCTCATACATTTTCCCCCTCTTAGATACGTAGAATAAGGAGTATTATGTGCCTCCTTAAGGATTGTTTCTCTCAACCCACCTATGCTTGGAACTACCAACCTATTTTAAAAAAATAATAGATCGCCTTTAATTACAAAATGTGTATCCATTTCAGGTTCCTACTCAACCTGATCATTACAAGATTGACAAAATTCATCTTTTCCTTGTAATTCCTTACTTTGGTCTAACTGAGCATATTGGCATTTGGTCATTGCAGTAATATGTCCTCTCCTACTTAGAGCGTCTACAACCTTATTCTCCTTACCCTTTATATACTCAATGCCAAAATCATACTCAACTAAGAATTCCATGCAACATCTTTGCTTGGAATTCAATAAAGGTTGAGTAAATAGGTATTTCAAACTTTGGTGATCTATGTTAGAAATAGACTATTACATCATTTGGATTATGTAAATGTACCTTTCTTGGTACATACTTAGGACATTAGATTACTTTAGGGGGAAGTTATCTAGTTACTTCATGCAATGTAATAAATGCACAAGTGTCAAAGTGCAAGTTGTATATGTGCAAGTTGTCCCTTGCACATCTAGGTAGAGTGTTGGCCAAGGAACCTATTTCCTATATAAAGGGCCATAGACATAGAGCAATATAGAGTAGTAGGAAGTAGTGTAGACCAGAGTGGCATGATGTAGCAGTGTGATGTATTGTGATGGGGTGTAATATGCTCAATGCCCATTCTTGAGCTGTAGCTATATTCATGGAGTGTTCATTTCCTCCATAGCTACTTTTGTAAACATCTCCATAATTTCTATTTATAGTATATTTTTAGTCATCTCATAGATTTACTTTATTTTATATTATTCTGCATCTTGTGTTTGCTATCTCCCATTACATGTTGCATCAAAAGCTAACAATGGTATCAGAGCCATGGTAGGTCAATAGAGAAACCACCATTATCATTGACCCTGAGTTTTTTGAGAACCTGATGCGCCATTGGACCAATCACTGTCAAAAATTCTTAGAAGAGTCTTGGTGGTAGAATTAAGGAGAGCCACAAGTAAGGACTGAAAGAAATCTTAGATTCTAGAATACTGAGATTGCATATGGCTAGAGTCTTTCCATAGAGTTTCAAGGGAAAACTTGTGAAGACTAGGACTCAACACTTGATCCACTAGTTTGATGAATCAACTAGTGAAGCCCATATAAGAGATCTGGAGAAACTAACCTGAAGGTTCTTTTATTGCAGGGAATTAATACTCAGATGATTGGGACACCTCCTACAATAGAAATCTAGGAGATTTCAACTTCATTGCCTAAAGGTCGGAGTGCCTTCATAGTGTAGAGATTAGTTGTTGCAAGAGAAGAACACTACAGAAGAGACTTTTGGAGAAGAATTGTAGTGAAGTTTGGAGATAGGAGATCTCCATTGATAGATTGGAAACTTCACAAGAAGAAAAGGCCATAGAAGCCTTGATCCAGAAGAAAAGGCCATAGAAGCCTTGATCCAGAAGAAAAGGCCATAGAGAAAGGCCACAAAAGCCTTGAATAAAAGGCCATAGAAGCCTTGGTACTGAAGAAAAGGCCACAGAAGCCTTGAAGAAAAAGGCCACAGAAGCCTTGATCCTGAAGAAGACTCCAGAAGAGAGTATCTAATTTCAGAATTTTTCAGTACTAATACTTTGTTGTAGGAACAGGTAGATTCAGTGAGTTGGGAAAGCTTTCTACAAAAAGGTTAGGAAGAGTATCTTCTTCAAAATCAATCCAGCACCTGAAGCAAAAGAGATCAGGAGAAGATCTCATTGATGAAGAAGGACTAGGAGAGTCCTTATAGAATACAGAGACATAGTAGAATCAGATATCCAGGAGAAGATCTCACCACCAACACTTCCAAGAGTAGAAGGTTGAAGATAAGGTCTCAAAGAAGACCAGAAGAAGCTGCAAGGCCTTGGAGAGGCCTCTACGAGCATCTAGTAAAAGGCTTGGAGAGCCTTACTAAAGAAATCATCAAAGGAGTTCCAAGGAGAACTCATTGGAGAAATTCACTATTGGAGATAGTGAAATATTTGGGATAATTATCACCATCCAACAACAAGCCCAAGAAGAAGAATTTGGCAAGGAGTGCCAAATCTCAGAAGACCTCAAGACATTCAGAATATTGAGAAGAAGATCCTATTTGAAGTCAGAATTCGACAAGAAGCTTGAAGGAAGATTCAGATAGAAGAAGCCTACCAAATCTAGGAGATTTAGAGATTGCCTCTCACAGCAAGAAGGCACCACTTTAGAATCAAATATCTCTTCTAATCTATAGAAAAAGGAGGAGACTACAAGAGGAGAACAAGCCACAAAAATCCTAGGCTCGTGAAAGAGAGTTGGAGACCATATTTTGGTGAAGACGAAGTTGTTCAAGGTAGCCTATAGAGAGTTGCAAGATCTTACTCAAGACAACAACTTGGTGATCTTAGACACCAAGATCTACATCCTCTATAGAAGTGGTGAAAAGGGATTTCAGAAAAAGGTAAGCAACTATTGGTGCAAGTAAATTCATTAAGTGGATTACTTATCAGATTTGTTTAAGCACCTTGATTGGAGTAAAGTTGCAAAAAGGAGAGTTGAATTAAGAGTCTTCAAATGTGCAAAAAGAAAGGATTCTTTAAGGTTCATTTGCACTTTAGGAGTTGATTAGATTTCAGAATCTCAAACTATCTATCAACTACCTATCATCTAATTTGGAAAGAAAATGAAGACTAGCTCCTATTACCTTGCTTATAAAGAAATTTTAGAATAATTCTTGAAGATTCATTTCAGATTATTCTTGATTAGTTGTAGTAAATTGATTAAGTGCATTATTTTTTAGAGTTGATTGGAGTGATAAGGTGAAATTGTTAGTGTAGAAGTAAAATATTATTAGATTCATTTTGCACTATTATATTGCTCTCAAATATTATTGTTTGTGTTCATTAGAAGGGCACAAAAATAGAAAATTTCAAAGTGTCTAAAGACACTATTAATGCACTGAGATCTACAACTTTGAAGTGGCCTAAGGAAGCCACAAAATCAGCTCAATCCTCCAAGCATTGGAGAAGAAAGTAACCACCATAAGAGCATCAAAAGAAGCCTCGAACGAGACTTGGTGAGTCTCAAGTTCAAAGCACAAGAAAATAGTGCAGAAAAATAACTTCTATCATATGGTTACAAGCTTGGATTTATTTATAAAATATCCAAGAAAACAGGGGAAGGTGTCTAATCCAGAGACAACCTCAAAACCCCTATATTGCACTCAATATTCTACCTCAAAAACCAGAAATTAAGACTTACAAAGAGGAGTGCAAAAGAAAGTGCAACAAGGTCATCTTGTATTAAAACTATTTTACATGATAGTGCACTATTTCTAATCTGGTTATACAGGGAGAGAAGGTAGATTCAAAGGTGCCTCAAAGGCACTACTCTTGCTGGAAAAACTAGTCGAAAGTAGTCATATGCTAGCAGCCATCCAAGCCTAGCTCAAGAGAGCCATATGAAGGGCTCATACTCCTCACATTCCAGAGTGCTGAACCTGCAAGATACACGTACAAGAGCAAGGAAGAAACAGCATCATTAAAGAGCAAGAGCATCTACATAAGGAGGATAAAAATCAAATATAAAGCAAAATAAAGTTGAAGCACCATTTGGAGTACTACTTACTCCATATACGCTCATTGAAAGTGGTGCTCAAGGCCTCCATACTATTGCTCCATATCCCAATAGAAGACTATGTAGGTGAACGAAAGCAAAGGAGGAGATTTGTAAAGCTAAAAATGTCTCCAAAGGGTCCATTCGAACTAGCAATAGAGACTACATCCATGCAGAGAAGAAAGTGACACTTGTCACTAAAGGAAAACCCTAACGCTCGAATCAAGAGAGTGCTCATCTTCAAGGAGGAGTTACATGAACAAGTTGGTGCATTTGGTGCATTGAGTACACTTGTCAAAGAGGAAGACCAAGCATTTTTCTAAAGAACATAATGTTCTTACATTACAATAAGGTAGACAAATATTTCATTGGCACCAAACTCTCCTCAAGCGCTCAAAGGAAATGATCATGCCACTTGGCACATAAGAGACGAATCTTCTCCATTTAAGGACATCAATGACCAAAGTAAAGCAGAATTCTTCATCATTGAAATTACTATCTCATCATTTGAGAAAAAAGGGCCGAGTTGCAGCATGTCAAGAAGGTGTTAGAGCCTTTAATGCTCAAGGCAATCGAAGTCAAGGGAAGAGACTAGAAGATGCCAGATTTGGAACGCATTAAACACAGAGCACTTCCATTGGAGGATACATCCACAGCATCCATGACATCTACGTAAATTATGCAGTCCAAGCTTCTCTAAAATCAGCATCGAACATTGCTTGGAGAAAGGTAAAATTATTTCCATTTATATGTGCTTTATTTCCTTGGAGTTATAAGGTTTAAATCAAAGGAATTTATTTACATTGAAAGCCATACATCAAGGGGAATATTTTATCAAATGAATCAAATATTTGCAATATAAAACCTAGGAGTAATAAGGTTTTCTACTTGGATAAAAATTGAATATTTGCAAATATTATTGTGATCTAATTTATCCAAATATTAGGGAGTCATAAGGGCTACTACATCAAATCATTTAATTGGAAAATTAGATACACTTAACCTAATTCCCAAAGGGTTATTTATAAAGAGAGTTTTCTCATAGGTTGGATATTCATAATATTATTGTCTCAATCCTTTCAAAAGGAGATAAAAGATCCAACATTATAACCTCTTTAAAATTTGGGAACAATGCTTAGTTCAATAGGAGTAATAAGGGATAATAGGAATTGATTTTGGTATTCTACAAAACCTTACAAAATCAATCAAATATTGAACTATAATTCTACAAAAGCACTATATCTTATCCATAGCATACTAGGGAGTCATAAGGTATTCTACAAAACTTGGTAATATCAAGCATCTATCATAGATTATCAAGTTACAAAATATAAGCTTTCCTCATAACCTAAAAATCCTTAGGAGTATATACTCACATTACTTGGGAGACATAAGGTAGTCTACAAAACAAGGATTATTAAAGGTTTTATCAAATCAAGCTTATATTAATTGGGATTTTATACACACTGAGTAGGGAGCCATAAGGTAGTCTACTCTATCCCAAAGAATACAGGTAATACAAATGTCTACTAGCATGCTAAGCAACACTCTTAAAAGTGGATTAAGGAAGATCCCAACATGGATTAAAAACCTGATGGACTACAATGATGAAAAAGGTAAAGAAAAGGAAGAACCATTACAATATGAAATAAGCTCTAAAATTAAAAGCCATATAAAGGAAGATTCATCTAATGAATCTAACATCAAAGGGGATGCAAGACAGAAAAAAGTTGATCAACAAGTTTTTATTCAAAAAGGAAAATATGGAATAGCTTCAATTGTGCACGTATGGTTAGAATATCTTATTAAGGAAATAGACAAACATGATGTTCCTAAAATAGACTTCAAAGCTATCAGATCATCTCTATTGTGCACCTATTGCAATCAATATGGTCATGAAAAATCAACTTGTTGGAGTTTCCATCCTTGCAAATACTATGATGGAATAAATCACTCATATTTTTCCTATCATTTCAAATTCAGATACTATAAGGGCTATGAGAGAAGATTACTACAAAGAATAAATTGTTATCTTCAAGAACTTATTTCAGATGGATCTACTAACAATGATCTCAAGGTTGATACTTATGAAGAGCAAAAAAATAGGTCTTACATAGGTACAAAAGAAAGGAGGAGAACCTATTCAGATCCACTCATGACATGCAAAATCATGAGAATAATTGTTCACCAAAAATACCTGACATCAAGGGACACCGAACTCAAGAATATGAGAGGACAAGTGCACCATGCTCTACTCAATCATCAACATTCAGAACCAAATGAAGACACTCGCAAAGAGAACAATAAAAGTGGTTGGATAGAAGACAAGGATGATGAGCCTGAACAAGTCGAAGATCATCAACTGGAAGAAGATCCACATTGAAGACTAAAGTCTTCAATATCCAAATAATGTAATACAGGGGGTGTTAGAAATAGACTATTACATCATTTGGATTATGTAAATGTACCTTTCTTGGTACATACTTAGGACATTAGATTACTTTAGGGGGAAGTTATCTAGTTACTTCATGCAATGTAATAAATGCACAAGTGTCAAAGTGCAAGTTGTATATGTGCAAGTTGTCCCTTGCACATCTAGGTAGAGTGTTGGCCAAGGAACCTATTTCCTATATAAAGGGCCATAGACATAGAGAAATATAGAGCAGTAGGAAGTAGTGTAGACCAGAGTGGCATGATGTAGTAGTGTGATGTATTGTGATGGGGTGTAATATGCTCAATGCCTATTCTTGAGTTGTAGCTATATTCATGGAGTGTTCATTTCCTCCATAACTACTTTTGTAAACATCTCCATAATTTCTATTTATAGTATATTTTTAGTCATCTCATAGATTTACTTTATTTCATATTATTCTGCATCTTGTGATTGCTATCTCCCATTACATGCTGCATCAAAAGCTAACAATATATCTTTAACTCAAATGGTTTCCTTAACAAATACTGTCTCTAGATCTTTAGAGCATGTACAACCATAGCCAACTCCAAATAATGAGTGGCATAATTTACCTTGTATATCTTAAGCTTCCTATACTCATAGGCAATAACCGCATCATCTTGGGTCAAGACCCCACCTAATCCTTCAATTGATGCATCTGTACAGATTGTAAATTGTTTTTTTGGGTCAAGTAATTGTAGAATTGGTGAGATTGTCAATATTTATTTCAAAACTCAAAAATCCTCTTTGTATTGTTATATCTAGTTTAAGGCTTTTCCTTTCATTTGAAGGTTTGTTATGGGTTGGTTAATTATTGAAAATAATTTGATGAATCACCTATAATATCCTACCATACCCATAAAAATTTGCACCTCTATCACATTAGTAGGCATTGGCCAATCAATGATTGATTCAATTTTATTGGGATCTAATGCAATCCCTTCTACATATACAATATGTCCTAAATATTGTACTTGCAGAGTATAAAATTCACACTTTGATAATTTTCCATATAATAATTTTTTTCTCAGAATCGTAAGCATAGTTCTCATATGCTGATCATGTTTCTTCTTGATCTTGGAATAGATCAATATGTCATCCAAAATTACTGGTCCAATTGCTCTATGAAAATGCTATTCATGATATTCATGAATGTGGCTGGGATATTAGTTATCCCAAAAGGTAAGATAGTAAATTCAAAATGTTCATATCTTGTTCTAAATATTGTTTTAGAAGTGTCCTCTTATCGTATCCTCAACTGATGATAACCAGATCTTAATTCAATATTTGAGAAGATGGTTACCCCTCTTAGTTGGTCAAATAAATCATCAATTCTAGGTAGTGAGTACCTATTTTTAATAATCACCTTGTTCAACATCTGATAATCTATGCACATCCTCAAGGTACTATATTTATTTTTTACAAACAAAATAGGAGCTCCCTAAGGTGACACACTTGGCTTGATTAGCTATTTTTTTAGTAAATCCTGAAGTTATATTTTGAGCTCTTGTAGCTCAATAGGAGTCATTCTATATTGTGCTCTTGCAATAGGAACATCTCTAGAGAGTAATTCAAAAGAAAAATTAAATTTCCTCTAAGGAGGCAACCTTAGTATATCCTTAGGAAACACATCCTTGAATTCTCCCAATACAAGATGTTTTTGGAAGAGGTCATATTCTATCTCAGTTTCCTTTTTCTTATTCATCTTAACTATGAAGATCATTCCTTTCTTCCTAATAAATTTCTTTATCTACGTTGCAGACAATAAATATGGTTAGCTTCTCTTCACCCACATAGAATTTTAATCCTTTGATTATATTTGTCCATGAATTCCACCCATATCTCTTCAAATTTTAGAAGAGCCTTATGTGCTTTTAACCAGTCAACTCCTATAATGATATAAAATGCATGCAAAGGTACCACATACATATGACAATTAGTTTTTCCTTATGGTAAAATGATGTGAGGGTCAAACAGGCATTGGTTAACTTGGTAGGTTTGCCTCGACTTGTACTTTACCTTCCAACCATTAGCCAATTTTTTTGGTCTAATAGGTAAGTCCCTCATTCATTTAGTAGAAATAAAGCTATCAATTGATCCACTATCTATTAAAATTTGCACATATTTATAAAAAAAAATTCTATTTATTCAAAAAGGAGTAATTTGACCATCAAGTTAAAAATTACCTGTAGCTACATAGATCCTTTGGATGACCTTATATGGAGATTTTTGACATTGATAAGATCTATGGGGATATTTATTGGCATAGTGAGCTCCTTGAAATATATAACATTTGTTTTGTGGAGCTTTATTTCCTCTATTATTATTCTAATTTATGTCCAAAGGTACATTTTCCCTAGTTATTTCTT
Source organism: Wollemia nobilis (assembly GCA_028583015.1). NCBI lineage: Eukaryota > Viridiplantae > Streptophyta > Pinopsida > Araucariales > Araucariaceae > Wollemia > Wollemia nobilis. The sequence continues at coordinate 2,609,107 of JAQPPZ010001683.1, forward strand.
GACCTGTTGGTTTCTAATCCTATATTTTGGGAAAATCTCTACCATTCTTCTTGAACTTACCACCCAGGTAGCTAAGTTTATTTTTGTTTCCTTGCTTGTTCTAATCACCTCCTTTGGGTTTCTTGTTTTGCTCATTTTTCTATCTCATAAACCTAACACTTTTCCATTTCTTGAGTTCATATTTCTCCTTTTAAGACAACTTTTGATAGTTAGAATATGTTTTTTCTAGTTTTATAATTGGCTTCCTCTTTTCTTGCCAAATCATAAATTGTAGGTAAATTAATAGGGTTGTGCATGTTTACCACCATCGTGATTCTAAGATGTAATCCCATAATGAATTTTTTAGTCTTCATTTCTTCATTGCTTTCATATTGAGATGCATATTTCAATAGTTGAATGAAATTTTACTGGTAGTCTTGCATTGATATGCCTTTCTTACACAAATTGGAGAACTCCATAAATTTATCCATATAATATTGTTTAGTCAAAAATCTATCCCTCAATTACTTGAAAAAATCCTTCCATTTGAGGTCAATAACTTCTATATTATGTCCTTTATTATAGGATTTCCACCAATATAGGGAAATTTCAATCATATTCATAATTGCTAGAGCAGTATTAGATTCAAAGGATAGAAGTACTAGAGAAAAATATGACTCTAGTTCATTTAAACAGTTTTCTACTGAATTCCCATCACCTTTCCCATTAAACTTGGAGATTAAAACTTTTTTTAGGTTTCTATCCAATTATTTACTTACCCTAGCCCTTCCATAATTAAATCCCTCAGGTTCTCTAGGTGCCTCCTTTGCCTTGCCTATTCCAATTTCTCTTTCCCTATCTAATTCTTCTATGATCCATTGTTGTTGGACAATAAATCTTGTTGCTGGGACATATGAGTTTTCTGTTGGGTCATCCCTTCCCTTTGTTGTTCCATGTGAGTTTGTAGCAATTGAAAAATTTTTGCAATATTTTCCTCCTCTCTTATAGGTTCATTGGGAGGTGGTTCATTCAATCGTTTCATCCTTATTTTACATTGAGGATCTTCTCATATTAAACCAGACCTTGGTCCCCTAGTAGATCCTTTAGTGGTTTCTTCCTTGCTATTTCTCACATGATTTCATGAAGACCCACATTGTAGAATTCGTGTCATTTGTCCTGTAGGTGAAAGGGGTAAATTATTAGTTTTTGCATTACATTAACCAAGTTTCATAATTAGAGTCTACAACTTAGAATCACTTATGCTCTGATACCATATGTCACAACCCAAGTCTACTCACTTGATTGTACTTACAATAAAAAGAGCATGAAATATACATAGTAATTTATTTATTTATTTTTAAGATATAGTTTTACTTCCAAAGTACCTTCAGGTTCTTAGCAAACCTATTTAACCCAATATAGTTGAAACATATTCTATAATTAGTATAGGCATAATGCACCACATTTGGGGTTTAACAATGCTACAAATAGCCATCCAAGTGGATGAGATCGACCAAATTCTATGATGGTGCCATTAGTGGAGTTGACTTGTATCAGTTATCATCCTCGTATTTTGGCATGAGGGTCGATACATGGCAAGGATTGTCCTCTAGGGTCCATAACACCTAGAGGGTGGATGCTTGCTTCCCTATCCCAATTCATACTAAACCCTTGAATTTCTAGTCTTCTATTTTACTTTTTTTTATGTATGAAAGGAATTAGCGTACATATGCCTATGTGATTAGCTGATATCCCATTACCCAGAGTCATTTAGCACCATGTTAATTATCTGACCTTGGTCTTCATCGCACATGACCATTATAACTCAGAAATTTATCCCATACCAAAATCCATGGTTTATCAAGCAAAGTTAAATGGTCATGGGACTTTCCATAGGTTTACTTGGTGGTAACCTGTAGGAGGCATCCCATACCACCCCTCATTAATATTTCTAAACTAGTCATATTTTCTAGCAATTCCATCATAAATATAGTTTCCCCAAGACTTGATTTGTGCATACTCACACCTTAGCAACATTGGGTGTCATTTGGACATCTTTTGTTTTATGCCATTATATATATATAGCCCAAATATTTTGTTGTTTAAAAGAGAAGGCACAAGGTTTTCATAAATTTCTCTAATTGTCCTACTCTCAAGTATCAAGTGATAAGGACAAATCATGAAACTCACCAATAATTTTAAGAACTACTCACTAGTTCTCTTAATATACAAATAGATAATTAGATGAGGTAAAATTATTCCTACACATTTAATTATCATTCAAAATTCCAATTGGAAATCTACTCAGCAAATATCTTTGAGTAATCTAGACCACCAAAAATATTTTATGTGGTTTAAGAAAAGGAAACATTAAAACCATATATATATACAGGGGGTAAGTTTCGTAACGTTTGGTCTATGTTACACAAAACTCAACTCCCTAGATCCATTGGTATACTCATTTAGCCACAGTTGCTCATAGAGACCATTAGCTTACCTTATTCTACTGTCTAGGTATGGTTTTTGAAAATAGAGACACACCATTACTATTGATATTTATGCCTTAAGAAGTCATTTACCCTATTGCTTAAAGGTTTTCTTATGTTCACTACACTATACAAATACCAACCAAGATAATAGAATCTTAATTCAAGTTAAATCTAGATCTCCCATACGTATATGATTCGAGTAAATTCATTTCCACAAGATAGCTTATGAATTTAAGCTCATTCAAAGTATTCTATTCCAAAATGTGATCCAAGTAGCTTATTTACTATGACAATGAACCACTCAAAATAACTTAATGTAACTAATCGACTAGTAAGGTATTACACCAAAAGAAATATTTATTGAAAAAATATTCTTTGAAATACAATGAGCATTAAAATATTATGAACATATACCACACAGTTCAACTTAAATAGTAGGAGTGTTACAATTGATGTATAAGTTCCAGGTATCCTATATTATCATTGCCAGATCACATCTACATTCAACATATATATTTTTATAATATTTGATTTCAAATAGACAAATACGTCGAAATATAAAAGATTTTCAAAGCAAACAAACATCATTCCTATAAATACATATCCATTCATTACAATATGCCATTTTACCAAGCATACATTCAACAACCCAAATGTCTAATAGCAACATTGTCATAGCTTAACCATAAGGAAGTTTCTCCCTGTAACATATTATTCCCAAATTTGAAATAAATAGAAATAATATCTCTTACAAGAGAAATCTATGGTATACAAATTAAATTATTTTCTATTCAACGTTTGGCTATATCAAGAGGTCTCATCTCGACCCAACTACGCATAAAGCTAAGCTAGCTCTCATTGACCATTGCAGTCACTAACCTAAGGTAGAGTCAACTCTATTTTGATTTAGTAGGTGCTATAACAAAAGTTTTATCTAATGTTCTACTATAGAGCTTTTATTTGAATGTTGCATTGTCATGTTCGTCCTTACGTGTAGCTATAATTCTCTACCAACGTCCGCTAGCTTCACCAGTATTAAGTTTAATAAAAAGAGGATCAGAATCATCTCTTAATTCAAATGCATGTATACTAAATGCAAAGAACATAGCAAAAAACATGTTCTCTACTAAATACAAGTCATCATTTTTTTCATAGGGATAAGTAGTTTTTAGGCTAACCCCCTAACAATCAATGTTTCTAGATAAACTTAGAAAAACTAATTTTTCTACACCAAACAAAGTCACAGTACCTTTCTTACAAACAAAATTGCTTAGTTCAACATTTTTTTAGCTATTTATTCTTCTAAACATTCCATGCAATATTTACTTCTTCATTTATTGGAAAATTTGAAAGAAATAGAACTAATTTTTTTATAATATTAGAAGCCTAGTAGATTCAGCATAATCACATAATCAAGCTAGAGGAAAATCCTTCATTGTCATATTATAAGATAGAGGACATGTTTTCCATTATCAAAATACAAATCAAAGACACCATTCTTCATTTTTGCCATGCAAAATAAAGACAACATTATCCATTTTCATCATGCAAAACAAAAGCAACATTTTTCGTTTACATCATGCAAATTAAAGGTAGCATTTTCCATGCAAGCAACATTAGGTATTCATAGGTAAAAATAAGAAATTCCAACCTAGTCACCAAATGGACAACCCAGTTTCCTCGTGTCCTTCACCTACAAATTTTCTCTATTCTCCTTGAGCTCTTCTCAGACCACCATATTTTTCCTCCAAGAATCCACACATTTTCCAACTGAATTTTTTTTTTTACCTTCTCTTTCTCGTATATCCGAGGTGAATTACCTAACCAGTTTCATGTATGATTTCCAGCTCGAAAACAATGATATTATTTTTAATACGACATTCCTCTTTATAATAATTCCACTATGTATTGTAGTTCAATTTGTTTTGTTTCCCCTTTTTTATTGTAAAATTATTAAAAATAACAATAGTTTTATCCTACATACAACACTCACAGTACATCTAGGTTTAGTTTCTTTATCAAATTTATAATTGGTTTAAAAACCACAACATTATTATATTCATATTTTGGTTCCAAACTAATCCAACAATAAACACGTGAATAACTTAGAACAAAAAAGGTGGCTTCCTATTTTCATTGCCACCTAAACTTTAATTTATCTTTTATGTTCAAGTCAAACAATAATAAATTCATGCAATCAAAATACACAATCCCTTCATTTGCTTATATGATATGCATATTTTAAGTGAGCATCCATGTGCTCACGAGTTGAATCATCATTTCCACGCTTACCTTTTTCCTTCAACTATTCCTTTCTCAATCGAATGATTATTCCTCATATTGCATACACCAAACCATCAACAATACCAGATTTTGAAATAAAAGGCAAGTAAAATCATCAATTCAATTTTTTATTTCAAAGTCGTGTGAGGAGGGTTGTTACAGGAATACTAATAGCAGATCTTATGAAGCCATGGGCATTATTTGTTGGAGCTTGCTAGGGTAGCCTACGTAGGTGTGGGACAAGGGGAGCACTTAAATAAAAATTATAAGATCACTTTGAGGGTAGGTTTAGAGGAAGGAATAAATAATATGGAGTAGAAATAGTTGATCCTCTTGATGAGAATAATAGTGCAACAAATAATTACAACTTTGCAGATTTATGGAGATTCAAAATTAATGATAAGTTTTTTTTAAACCCAATTTGAAAAATGATATTAGAATGTGATTATTTACATGTTTAGGATGAGACTCGTCCCATACTTATATAGTAATATCACTTGTTCTACTTTTAACTTTATAACAAAATTTCATAACTTTGAAGCCCAAGATCCTAAGAACTAACCATTTTTTGTTAAAACACTAAAAGGAAATTAACATTGAATCTAAATATCCTAAACCATATGTCTACAACAACTATCCAAATTAGTTAGAAAAGGATTTGTTCATCAACATTCTAAATCCTCTCATCGTCAATAGCTATGCCACTATGCCATTGAATCCCTACCTCCTTCTCGATAGAAGTCTTAGCTAGAAAATATACCACTATATTTTTGCGTTCTACTAACATAAATTGGGATCACTTCATCCAATTCCCTCAATAAATTCTTAATTTAGGTGACATGAATCCTCAACCTCCATGTCTCCAAAGAAAATTTCCTCATATAATCCAGAGATACTACAAATATTTGAGAATCTAATCCTATGATTATCCTCCTATAACCTTCTATTATTGTCTAAATGGAAGTTTATTTAATAGTTAAAGCTTCTATGTCATTATTCATGGCCTTTACCAAGATCTATAGTTGCCAATAGAACACTCTCCCACTCCAATTCTAACTCCATAAGGATTACCTTTTATAGCTCCATCAGTATTAATTTTAATCTAGCCTTCTTGGGGTGTTTTTCAACTTGCTCTATCCCACCTCTCCTACTTTTCAACTTCCTTTTCCATCATCCCTATATCATCCTAAGATTCCTCTTTAGCATGCACTACCACATTTTTTGTGACTTTGCTCCAAATGACCTATCAGAAACCATCCAAGGATGAAAAGGTTTATCTAAAAAATATTCCTTTATTTCTAGATACAATTGCCACCAAATAAAGTTTAATCTAAGCTTACACCAAATACGAAGAGTTTCAAATTTAAATTTTCCCCTATTCCATCTTTCCCAAATATTAATCCATTGTAGATAATTGTTAACTCATATTTTATAAGCTAAAAACCATCTCTCTTAGATTTGGTACTTGAATGAACACTCAAACATAAAGTGATCACATGTTTCCTTACTTTTATCACATAAAATACATTGGGATGGGCCAATTATCAGATGTAAGAATTTCATTATGCACTAACTACTAGGCAAAGAAGTCTATTTTTGGCCAACCCTTGGATTGCTAGATATTTCTCTAATCATCAATTGATACGCATAAGGATGAGATTTTAGAATTTTTGGGCATCGAATTGACATCAAGTTTTACTCGACACTATGATTGTATATCTTCCAATTTTCTATCCAAGCATGAACCCGATAGTCATAGCTCGACACTCAACATTGGATGGACCAAAGGTAACTTCAATCCAACCTCCAGAATAGGTTGGTTCCTCATCAACTTAAAATGGTGTTGACACTATTAAAGCTCAAATAGGGTTTTGAGAAAAGGGTTATAAAAGGTTTAGGGTTAAAGGTATTATGAAAAAAAGTGGCCGGATAGGCTAAAAACATAGGCAACTACAACAAAAGCTCCTACAAGCTATTTCCAGTGTCCCATCACTTAAGATTTACAACACCCAAACCCATAAAATATTCATACATAAAAATATAAACAAAGATATATTGTAGAAAGCAATTCCAACATCCAATATTGATAATCCAAATTAGCATAATAGACCAATAGTTATATTTTATAGAAATAAACTTTCTAACAACACAGATCTAACCAGTTAGATTTTATAGAAATAAACTTTCTAACACAGATCTAACCATGAATAGATTTCAACTACTCTTATAACTAGTAAGTCATCCTTTGCTCTTTTGAAGCTACCTGGTAGTAAGGAGATCCTTTCCTTGGTACAGTCCATGTAGATGGATGTACGATCACTCGTAATTATGGCAAGATACTGAAGCAGGACTGAAGAAGAGCATGGGGATATTGAAGCAGAGCTGATAGAACAGAGAAGATTCGAACTGTACACTGAACCAAACAAGAAATATCAACACAAAAAAAATTAAAGGGTTTGTAGCAAAGGATTTTTGCATATCAAGGAGGGTTTGCGGTGGAGTATTGTATTAAACATCTATTTCATTGGGTAAGCACATTTTATATCATATTTCGATTTATAAAACAATTTAAGTAGGTAGGAGAAATACATTCATTATAGGGGTTTGCAGCACAAGGTTTTATTATCAGCAAGGGTTTGCAGCACAAGGTTTTATTATCAGCAAGGGTTTGCAGCACAAGGTTTTATTATCAGCAAGGGTTTGCAGCTTAGGTTTTACAAGGCAAGGAGGGTTTTATTACACATTTATTTCATCGGATCAATAGTACAGAGGGTTCGGCTATAAAGGGTTTTAAAATGGAAGAAGGGAAGCAACAATTGCAAGAACCAATATATGTCAATGAGAAACAGTACTGGAGGATATTAAGGCATCGACAAGCTCGAGCAAGGGCAACAACAATGAAGAGGGCATATCAGAAAAAAAAATTATTCTACCACATAAACAGGTGGAGAATAAGGAACAATCAAAGGCAAATCACTAAAATGAGTTTTGAGATGAGGAAGAAACTTATAGTCCCACAACTACACCACTCATGTGGGCACCAAGAATTTATGTGCAAGAGCTAAAGAAGATGAAAGAGAAACTTGAAAGCATGGAAAGGAGGGATAAACTAAGAGAAACTAAATAAGATGAGGTTATAAACACCATTTAGAGGCTGGAAAAGGAAAAAAACCAACTCAAGGAGCAAGTTTCAAAGCTACAAAACCTTAAAAATATGGGTCAACGTGAATGGCATTTCCTCAAACAATACATCCACCCCCAAATAAATGATGCAATAGAGGTGGAAAAAACAAACACAAATAAAATAAAAGAGGTATCAAAAACACTCCAAAACGTGGAAACAAGAGAAAATGAGCTACGAAATGAATTAGCAAAGGTAAATACATGGTATCAAGTAGTAACAAAACCTGTCAATCAACAAAAATATTTGATAGAGAAGCAAGTAAAAATTCAAATAACAGAAGAGAAATAAAGACATGAGAAGTTATCAAATATAATCATCAAAGGGTTGAAATATTATGGGGACATGGAAGACACAAATTGTTTAACCAGGGACTTCTTGTCAGATCAATTACAATGGAAGGATTAGATTAAAAAAAAAAGCAGAATTGGCAGGCTAAGAGGAGGCAGAGATAGACATATTCGGGTCACATTTATGAGCTACGAGGATAAAATAAGGTTACTTAAAAATAGAGGCATGCTGAGAAGGACACAATTTTATTTAGATGATGACCTAAAATTTTTACAGCAGGAAGAAATAAATAAAGAATGGAAAAAGTTGAGGGAAGCAAGGAATGAAGGGAAATAGGTATATTTAAGAAATGGAAAGGCATACATCACATTTAAACAAATACAAAACAAATAGGGAGTATGGCCTACCCAGGAACATCTTACAATGGTAAGTTGGAACTATAGAGGTTTCCCTTGGAGAAGAGGACCCGAGTTAGGGCCCATTGCTAGAGACAAAGATATAATCATATTGATAGAAACACATGAACACGATGGATGTAGGACTCCAAAATTTATGGGATACAAAAAAATATCAATATGGAATAAAGCAGCAGAAAATGGCAAAGGGTATGGGGGTATTATAGTTTTAATAAAAGAGGAATGGGATAGGGTCATTAAAATTGAAAAACAAGATGAAAACAAATAGTACATCTGGGATAAGATCCTAGAAAATAGGTTAGTTATTAGCATAGCAGCATGTTATTTTTCTCCCAATAATTCTAAATTCTATAAGAAACATGACCTTAACAGAGAAGACCCATACTCCTCCATAAAAAGAGACATTTCAATATACAGTAAGTTGGGGGAGATTATATTAATTGGATATTTCAATGTAAGGACAACAAATAAGCAAGCTAACATTCTAGAAGGTAACAAAGATATTGAGATTAATCCTCTTTGGATGCCAGAAGAGGAAAATCAACAATGGACCAAGACTTTAGAAGGTGAGCATGGGGCTATCACGCAATATGGAGAAGAGTTGTTAGGTCTTTATAGCATAAACAATTTTATTATTTTCAATGGGATGAACAAATGGAAAAATTCAGGAAAGTATACATGCAAAACATATAAGGGACAAAGTGTAATAGACTATGTAATATGCTCACAAAATTACATACCAAAAATAGAGGAGCTAGAAGTGGAAGATTCTCCAGTGGAACTTAAGTCAGATCACAACCCAATTGTTATGAAATTTCAAATTCATGGAGACAAACCAAGGGAAAAACACTTGCAAGGCAATCAAAATAAATATCCTCAAAAGGGAAACATTCTCTTAACAAATGAAAATTGACAGAATTTTAGAGCAGTGTTAAATAACAAGTTACAGGAAAGGGAAGACCTACATCACAGTAGTAGATATTATAGTAAGAGTGAATGATTAATGTACGTTATTCAAGAAGCTCTAAACAAATGCAAGAGAGCTAAACCTAAAAATAAATAAAGGAATAGCTTCCCAACCAACCCATGGTTCGATGAAGATTGCAAAAAAATGTGAATATTACTAAAGGAACCAACGGGTAAAACAAGAGGATATAAAAAAGCATATGAGAAACTAGTAAGGGCAAAAAAAGAAGAATACACTAGAACAAGGAGAAAAGAATTGATTTACTTAGGGAATCATGAACCACAGAAATTTTGGAAGGAAATAAGCGTGAAAAATATGCAAACTAAAAATAACATAATAGTTAATCAGTGGTTGGAATATTCAAAACAACTGTATCAACATAGTAACCAGCAGGAGACACCCCCTACTATCATTGTCAAGAAAGAACTTTTCACAATTGAAGACATTATTCAAGGGATAAAAAAGTTAGCAACTGGTAAAGCCCGTGACATAGACAATATTCAAGCAGAGCATATAAAATAGGGGGTAGATATCTTGGCACTGCAAATCAAAGAAATTTTCAATGAGATCATACAAAATGGCTTCCCTACTGAGTGGACAACTAGCTTGACCATTCCATTGTTTAAAAGTGGAGATGTAAATAATCCCTATTATCATGATCAAACCTCTCTTTACAAAGTTGTTTGGGAGTATCATAGAGCGTAGGATCAGAATATGGGCAGAAGAAAAAGGAAAGAGAGCAAAGGGGAAAGCAGGTATTAGGCCTAAGCACTAAACTATTGATCATTGTATCACGCTCAAACACATAGTGGAAAAAATATGGGACAAAAAAGAGGAGGCTTTTTGTTGTTTTGTAGACTTCAAAAAGGCATTTGACACAGTGCCAAGGAAAAAATTATGGAGCAGAATGGAAGAGCTAGAGGTTCCAATTCACTATAGGGCAGCAGTTCACAAACTATATGAGCATGTAAAGGCTAGAATCAGAACACATGAAGGGTTATATGAATGTTTTGGTAGTGACATAGGTGTCAAACAAGGTTGCCCTCTATCTCCAACCTTATTTGGACTATACATTGACAAGTTAGAAGAATGGATAAAAAAATTTGGGGGAGAGGGTGTGCATTTAGCCAAATATGTGGTAAAACTCCTCATGTATGCAGATGATGTAATTCTTGTGGCAAAAACAACCAAAGATCTAAAAGATCACCTTCAAGCTCTAGAAATATTTTGTAAAGAATTTGGGATGCAGGTGAACACGAGCAAAACAAAAATTATGATTTTTTAGCAAAACGAAGAAGCAACAACTCAAATTTTAGTTTGTAGGAGAACCGCTTAACGTAGTAGTAGAATACAAATACCTGGGCATAGGCTTTCATGAAAAAATTAATTGGAATACATGTAGGATGAAAAGAACTCAAAGTGGTTGGAGAACACTATATGCACTTCAAAATAGGTGTAGGAATGCCGAGTTGTGGGATTGGAAGACCACCAAGGTCTTATTTGGCCTACTTGTTACACCGGTTTTGTTGTATGGTTGCGAGGTGTGGGCTAGTGGCACAAAAAATGCAAAAATGAAGGCAAATAGAAAGGATTCAAAAATATATAATCACAAACTTTCTCAAAATTAAGGCCATAACCCCTTATGAAATTATTCTAGCTGAAACTGGAATGTTCCCTTTAGAAGCAATTGCTATGACCAAGCTGTTACGTTACTTGAAAAAATAGAAAATATGACAAATGATAGATGGCCTAGGGCAGCTAGGGACGAAGAGTTGCATAGGCGAAAGAATACATGGATGAAACATTGGGAAATCAACATAAATGAATGCCCAAATGTCAACAAAGACATAAAAAATTATGTGAATGAAAAGTTCAGAAGTGGAACATGGAAAAATGCAAGCAGGAAAAGATAATATTATATTGCAAATTTTAACCCAATGTATGACCACAAAGAAAAAGCATATATAGGCACTGAAATCAAGTGGAAGAAAAAATACTCATTGCTCAAATAAGGACTAGCTCTCATAGGCTTAGATGTGAAATAGGGATTTGGACAACGCCCAAAGAACAATGGGAAGAAAGGATATGTACTCTATGTAGCACAGGGGCAGTAGAGACAGAGGAATACTTCATCTATAAATGCCTGAGTTTTTCAGATATCCGTGACAAATACAAAGAAACACTTGGGAACGAGTTTATGGCAGATTTATTTGAAGACAGTAAAATAAAAAAAATTGGGGAATTGGTAACACAAATCAGCAGGAGAAGGAACAACCTTCTCAAATATATTAAAGATCATATGATATGATTTGAGTAATTGTACTTCCATTTTTGAGGTCTCGTAGACCATATTTGGGTCTCGCGAACGTAATTAAAATATTTCATTTCATATGGAGGGATTAGAAAGAAATATTTGATATAATATCACCGTTTGTGACATGGTTAGCTAAAAAGTAAAAGTAGTTCTTGACCTGCATATGGTTACGAGGTTTTTGGTTTGAAAAACTAAACTTTTATTATAAAAGTATGTCTTTATTTAACAATATTTTTGAACGTATTTTTATTAATAAAATATAGTATGTAATTCTATTTTTTTTTTATTTTAACTATAGTTTTTTGATTTAAAGTTTTAATGTTTTTACTATTAAGCTCGCTCAAGGGGATTGTGATTGGAAAAATTGTTCTAACATTTAACATTATTGCAATCATAGTAATTATTTTAAATATTGTTTAACAAGATCATTTATTAAAGAATTTTTAAATTGCAACTTTGGATTCCAATGAATGGATCAAAATTTACAATCAATATATTCCTTCAAATGTAGATTGTAACCTTTATATTCTTCAAATGTTATTTTGTTTTATTTTGTCCACATAAAGGTAAAATAAAAATTGTCCTTCAGTCAAGGGCTTTACTTGATAGTTAAGCAACTTGAGAGTTTTGATTGTCAACAAATGACCTTTATTATTATTTTCTACCTCTATCATTATCGTTGTTAGTGAAAGCCATTATAGCATGGACTCCACATGTTATAGCCATTGAACCACCAATAGGACCATAAACCATGGAGTTATCAAATATTGAGATTACACCTTAAGGTTTGTGAACAAGGGAAGGATAAACCTTAGATAAAAATATAGTGAACCTTAATGTACCAATATAAAAAAAATCCAATGACATATTTGTTCTCTTTGTTTCAAATGCACCATTAGAACCCTCAAGTAACTAGGGAAAAATATATTTAGAGAATATATAAGAGATCAAAATACCATTATAAATAGGTACTCAAGATACCAAATGTGAATGAGTCCCATCTAGAATACCTACTAAAGGAGAACGCAAGAGAATTCAAGAATTAATGTCTTACCACTCTATTTTCGAAGGCAAACAACATCATGTTGTAATATAAAAGAAACTAAACCCTCATCTATAACATCACCTTTGGATCAAATAATATCAAGCTTGCTAGTGCACATCTACTTACGATCTATAATAGTATTTTATCCCATAAAATATAGCAATTTCAAGGGGACCATAGACCAAGGCATAGTAAACCTTCAAATATAAACCACCCAAGGGAACTAAAATTAAAGGAGAAAAAAAATTATAGAAAGAAAAAGGAACACAAGATTAAAAATTTACATTGACACACAAATTTTTGTCTCCACATTTACATATTAATGAATCTATTTTAAAAAACACATAGAATAAGATAAATTAACTTTTACAATTCTAGAGGGTGGTGTTACAGTAGATCCAAGGTTGAGATAGGGGATATATTACATGTGGGTTCAGTTATGTTGAGGAGTCATATGTAATTCTATAATTTTGTATCCACGTAATATGTGTCTAGGTTTGTTATTTATAGGATTGGTCATTTGAATTTAATCCTAAAGGCCCCTCAAAAATTTCTTCCTTATGGGTATAATTATTGTGTGTTAATTTAGATTTTTGTAACAACCCAAGTCTACTCACCTGGTTGTACCATAAGAATAAGCCAAGCATTAATACAAGGATTTTTTTAAGTTTATTGTTTATCCCTAAGAGTGCTATCTTGTTTACAATAAATTTGTTTCACCCAATGAATCATTACCAAATAGATAAATCAGTACAAGTATATCAAACCACTTTTGAGTTCTAAGACTACTGCAAGTAGCTACACAAGTGGATGAAATTAGCCAAATCCTATGGGAAATACCTTTTTATAGAGTCAAATTGTCTCACTTATCATCCTCTTGATCTAGCATAAGGGTCGAACCATGATAGAGGTTATCCTTTAGGACCCATAACACCTAAAGGGTGGATGCATACATTCCTCATCCCTTAGCATATTGAACCTTGATCTAACCGATCAACTTGTTCTAATTTAGTATGCAAGGGATTAGCGTACATATGCCTAGTGTCTTACTGATTATCCTACTACTCAAAGTTAGCAAAATCCATATCATTACTCTGATGCTGGACTTAGTCTCAAATACCCACTATGATTCTCATCCATTTATCCCATACCAAATAGTGAGGTACAACTAGCTTATGTTATCATGCTAGCCCTCTCTAATCATTATGGGATGAGGTCTAACTTGATCATTTCTACCTATCTCTACTAAACCTGACTACATTTGAAAATTTCATTTCTATATGATATCTTTAATGATACTTCAACTCTTTATCAAGATCTAATCATCTCAAATAAAATAATTAATAAAATAAATAAATAAATAAAATAAAATATAACCTAATTATTTAGATACCAAAGTATACTTCTATTTTTACATATGTATTACTGATATACATACGAATACAACACTTTATGATAGCTATAAAATTTGGTTTTGTTTCAAAAGTCATATTTTTGTTTAAGCATTAAGCCTAAGTAATAGATTTGACTTTACTAAACTCAAATAAACCAATAAATTCTCATTTTATTTAATCAAATATTTGTAAGAATAAATGATTTTTTGCAATTGGCTCTATACTTTTCTCAAAAACTGTAATAAAATATTAAAAAAAAACTGCATTATAATGAACAACACATTTCACTATTGTTCTATCCAAGAGTTACTATGTAAAAGAATATAAAAATTTGTCAAGAAATATTTATTTAAAAACCTTACATCACTTGGGTCCACGTTTATACTTGAAGCATCATAGAAACTTTGTACCCTACTCACATTAACTCTTTGATATAATAAAAGAATATTTCCAATCTACTCATTTTATTTGAGATGAATTGCAAAGCATGGTTTACATATTTACAATTTCTAGAACATAACATATGAAAACTAAATATTATATTTTCCAGTTAATCATATGCATAGACGTATCATCTAGACATATTTCAATTGAGGACAAGAATCCATAAAAAATAAAGAGCTATTTGGTACTATGGTTTGGACATTGCTTCATTCAACTACATTCTGACACAAGCCTATCAAGCTCATTATTATTTTTTAAATAAAAATACTATGGTTGAAGCTTGTTGAACAAATAGATAGAAGCTTACAATAAGATTGAAACAAGGTTTATAATTGAGCAATAACACTATCAAATTATCTTCAAAAGACAAGAAAAACATCACATATGACATTACCCATCCATATAATTTTCTTTTGTAAAATCTATCAATGTAAGAATTACTTTAGCTATTTTTCATTATACTTACACATAAAACAAGGAAAAACAAATACTATATATAATATAAATTACATCGATTCTTAAATACACAAACACAAAACATATTTGTTACTTAAGAATAAATTTGAATTTCATTAATTTGAAAATGAAATTCAAGTTTATCATTTTGTCTACCTTCCAATAGTCTCAATTTCATAGTCTTTCTTAGATAAGAGAGAATACATTTACCTTATAAATCCTCTGCCTACTAATATTGGATGACTAGTTATTAAATTAAAAATACATAGACCATTATCCAAATGGTAGCTTGACCCATATCCTGATCTAAATGGAATTTTAATACCTTATTCAGCTACATGAATAATCTTTTAGAGGTTTCTACAAATTTATTTACATGTTTCAGGTCATAGTTCTCTTAGAATGTGATTTGATAACTATAGAGTAGAATTCCTCCACCCTTGCTATATGTCATCTTCCACTATTACTGGAGTCACCACCATTAAAGTTGTAGATATAGGGGATCATAATTAGCTCCTTTTATGTATACAAATCTAGATTTAACAACTAGTTTATCATGGATCACATATACAAATACTCACGGTAATACCAAATATTTTCCTATTGCCAAACTATCTCAAATATATAGTTTCACTATTGTTCATGATTCCCTAACAATAATAATTATAGCAAAGAACTGAGCAACTCAAATCATTTCTAGTTTTTGTAACAAGCCTCTACGAATAATCAAAAGCTCATGCAACACTCATATGGTGAAACAAAATCAATTCAAAGAAATAATAAAATTATGCATTCTAAAATAACTTCCAATATTATATTAAGATTTCATAATTCTTAACTTACACTTTTTTAGAATCCACACATAAACAATTTCCATTTTCACATCAATCGCTTATTTGGATATTCCAAAGTGCTTTCTTTTATATCTCCTTACCAAAATCCAATTACGTCGATGAAAACCAACACTCCAAAAAACTATTCATTTTTAGTCCTTTTCTCCCCTCCTTCGAATGTTGTTTTTATTATTTTTAACTACCTCTCTTTTCCCCACATCAATAAAATCATGAAGTTATTTTATAATAAGTCACTTAATTTATTGATTAACTTGCAACTTTCTCTACCATTACTTTCCCACTCATTCAATTAAATCATGGGCGACAAAGGTTATATATTTTTTTAAAATTTTATAATGCATATGAATATGTACCATATATTTTCCAACACTTTTATTCCATAATTATATGTGCATATTTTATTTAAATATATTTTTATGCAATTATAAATTTAACTATCCCTATTTATCAAATTTTATTGATAAATACATATAAACAATTTCTAATTCATCATTACTCATTGAATGAAGGCTCCCATGCCTTTGGCACTTTTATTGCCACACTAAAATATATGAATGCATATTTATTTTCTATAAACAACAAACAAATTACTTTAAACAAAGCACACACAAAATGCATTTTATTATCAATGCACCTATATGAATCTCAACTATGTGAGCTTCCATGTACTCATGAGCCAAATAATCACTTCTTTTCTTATCCTTTTTTGTTGACTTTTCCTATCGATCCAATAAATGTCCCTGGTCATGCGTATATAAAATCATTAGCAGTACCACATTCCAAAGAAAATGTATGTTCATAACATCTATTTAATTTCTAATCAAAGATCATGCAAGGAGTTTCATTACATCCTCCCCACTAGAAATAAACATAGTCCCTGTGTTTCATACATGGTTAGCAAAATTTAGAACATATTCATTCATTTGATCAACAATAGAATTTCTTTCACAAATCATACATCATGCAATTACATTCATTCATAGCTCATTAGTAACTCAAACTTATTTGCATATTCTACTCACATGAGGTTTCATAATATATTAAACCACATATTTATGTTCAAACTAAAACATACACAAAGCTACTCTACTCAGTAGTCCAGTCACACATCCATATATACATATACATCATCAATCCATACAAAATGTTTTATAATGTCTATATCTACTCAAATAGATAAGGAAATTGTTGCTACATATCTACCACGTTCTTCCATGTAGCATTTCTATCTGAGTAGTGGATCCATTGGACTCAAAACTACTTTATATTCCTCTTTCTCAGGTTTTTGGTCCTTTAACCATGTATACAAACATATCAAACTTTAATTTTCAATGGATCAGATATCAATAAATTAGACATATTCTAAACATGAGTGGGGTCAGAAATATACTTCCTAAATATGGACACATGGAAGACATTATGTATTTTAGATAAGCTTAGTGATAGAGCAAGTTTGTATGCAACAAGACTTATATTACTCACAATTTCAAATGAATTCACATATCTAAGATCATGTTTGGAAGATTTTATAGAAATTTTAGTTGGTTTTACCCTTAAGAATACTCTATCTCCTACAAAATATTCTTTCAATGTTCTTTTGAGATCTGTGTAGCTCTTTTGGTGATCTGCAATTTCTTTCAGATTTTGATGAATTATTTTTAATTGATCTTCCATTTCTTTTATAGTTTCTAGCCCGTCACTACTAGATCTTCCAGTTTATCCCAATATGAGGAAGTCCTACATATTCTTACATATAGATCTTCAAAATGTGCCATACCTAGTGATGCATGATAACAATTATTGTATGTAATATCAACTGGGTATGAGTAATATTCCCATTTGGTGTGTTGATCCATGCAATACATTCTCAATATATCTTCTAAAACCCGATTCACCCTCTTAGTTTATCTATTTATCTCAAGGTGACATACTAAATTGATATTCAATTTAGTACCCAACGCTTCATGCAATACCTATCAAAATTCTAAGGTAAATCAAGAATCTCTATCCAAGTTTATAACTTCATAAAATCCATATAATTGTACTTTTTGTGTATTTACTAGCTACAGTAGGTGCATCATCCTATACATTTCCAGGTATGAAATGTACAACCTTGCTTAACTTATCTAGAACTACCAGGATTGCATTATGCCTAAACCTTGTTTAGGCATATCCACTTTAAATTCCATTGAAATCACTTACCATTTTTACATAGGTATGACATGTGGGTATAATCTATGAGGCGAGTGCAAATATTTTTTTTTCACTTTCTATAATTCCAAGCACCTAGCTACATAATCATTGATATATTTTTTCACACATGGCCAATAATAGGCATTTCTCAAGCTCTCATGCATATTTGCCCCTCCAAGATGCACTAAATAAGGAATATTACGTAACTCCTTAAGGATTATTTCCTTCAACCCATTCAGATTTGGAACTAATATGTTGTTATAATACGGTAAGTCATCTCTATATAAAAAGCCTATATATTTTCTAGGATCTTGATCAACTTGAGCACTACAAGACTAAAAAAAATCATATTTCTATTGCGTATCTTTACTTCAATCTAACAAATCCTATTGATATTTTGTTATTGCAACAATGTACCATCTCCTACTTAAAGCATCAACTATCGTGTTCTCCTTACCCTTAATGTACTCAATACTGAAATTATATTTATCTAAAAATTCCATCCAACGTCATTGCCTAGAATTCAATAAGGGTTGAATAAAAATGTATTTTAAACTCTGATAATCTATCTTAAGTTAAAATAATTTCCCAATCAAGTAGTGCTTCTAAATCTTAAGGGCATACACAATAATTGTCAACTTCAAGTTGTGGGCGGCATAGTTCACCTCATGCTTCTTAAGTTTTCTTGATTTGAAGGCAATAACCACATCATCTTGGGTCAAAACCCCTCCCAATACTTCAATTGATGCATCGGTGTATACTATAAACTTATTTTTTGGATCAGGTAATTATAAAATTAATGAAGAACACAAGCTTATACTGAGAGGGTGGGGGTGAACAGTATAAGACATCTTTTTACTTTTTCCTTTATACTTCAAAATAGTAAAGCAATATAACCAAAGCAATATCAAAGCAATGCACAATATCATCCACAAAGTGACACCAATTTTAACGTGGTTCACCCAGAATGGTTGGGCTACGTCCACAAAAATTTTCTCTAAAAGTTATCTCAAAGTTCTTTGGGAATCCTTCCCAATTACAATGTTTATGAGCCTCGACCCAAAGGAGATACCTTCCCCCAATTAGAATTTATGAGCCTCTGCTCAAAGGAGATACCTTCCCCCAATCAAAATTTATGAGACTCTTCTCAAAGGAGATACCTTCCCCTCTGCTCTGGAAATGATCCCTCAGAAGATCAACTACCTCTACCTCTTGCCAGCACATGGAACTCCTTTCCATCGAAGACCTCATGTCCTCAATGCTTAGCCTAAGAGACCTCTGCCTTCTATGATCACGTCCACAATAGCTCAACAACCTATACCAAACACAGTCAGTCGGTCTAGTACAAGTCTTCCTCTATCTGTCAGATCTGTCCAACTCTTGAACAAATCAATCCTCTACATACAAGCCTTCTCAAAGACTTGCCAAATCTGTCCTCAGGTTCTTCTCATAGAACCAATGCACCTTTGTCCTCAAGTTCTCTGATAGAACTACCAAAATCATGTCACAAGTCCTCTGCTAGGACCTGTCCAAATCTTCTCACAAGTCCCCACCGGAACCTATCCAAAAATTGCTCACAAGTCCCCAATGGAACCTGTCCAAAACTGCTCACAAGTCCCCACTGGAACCTATCCAAAAACTGCTCACAAGTCCCCACTAGAACCTGTCCAAAAACTCAGCAAGCTCACCAAGAAAAACTTTCTGTGTAGGAAATCACAAAGTGAATTGTTAGAGACCCAATGTGATTTGTCAAACTCATAGAAGCATAAAGTAAATTGTTAGAGACTCAATATGTTCTATACTCAAATCCCAATCTCAAAACTCAACTCAAATCAACTCAGCTCAATCTCAATCTCAAATCTGAAAACTCAACTCAATATCTGAAATGGATAGGATAGAATGTTTTCTTTCAAGAACATGAAACCCAAACGATTTCCAACTATGCAAAGAATCACATAACAATGATACTCATGTTATTTTCACCATCAATTAGGGTTTCAACAACAATGCTCATCAAACAAGGTTTAGTCAACCAACACCATTCAACTCAACATCAACCTTGAAGCATTCAACCAATCATCACAAGAAAAGGAAACAAGTAGAAATCCTTTTCCCTCCAAATATATTTGAACAAAACAACCACCAACACAATATCACCAAATGCAAAGAATAACTTGCTCAAATCAACTCAATGGAGTAAGCCCAATATCATGAATCAAGTAAAGCAATAACTTGATCAAACAACCTCTATGGAAGCAACTCAACCATCAAACTCAAAACAGCCAACCAAGGGTTCTACCAACTCAATGCAAGTAGCTAGACTCACAAATATAAACCCTAGTGCACAAAGCTTCCACTATCTCAAACTAGAAATTATGCATTCACCAAAAAATCTCCTTAAGGATAACAATGCATAAGTAGTCTTCAAAAAACCAAAAAATAGGATTTACACCTAGCCAAAGGATACCTAGTAGAATACCTTTTCACTCCAACCTTATTTCAAAAAACATACACCTATCATACTCATAAGAAGAATGTGCCCATACCTTATTGGAGTAGAAGATAATTGAACCTTCAAGCTATCACCACACACAACTCTCAAAATTCTAGCCAAGTTAGGGTTAGAATAAAAAGAAATGAGCAATAATATAAACTTCCTTTATTACACCTTTTAGCTCCACTTCTTTAAACACAACCACCATAACATGCTAATAAATCAACAATCACAAACTCACACCTTATACCTCCATTTTTAATTTTAGCATAGCAAAGAATAATCTTAAAAATACATCCAAAGAAATATGCCCTTATTTCTCCTAAGCTTTTATTCAATGCTAATCACAAAAGCCAAAACTCATAAAATTTAATCACACCTTATAAATCGCTGTCCAAGAAACTCCGAATTTCACGGCATAAAGACGTTTTAATAAAAACGTGTTACTCTAGCAAAGCACCCTTGCAAGACTTGAAACGACGACCTCTGCCAATATAGTGCCCAATAGCAGCCTTCGCTGCCACTAGCCCACGTGGCCTACAAAGTTCACAATTGAACTTCCCTCCACTTCACCCTCAAAAAAAACTCCCGAAGACTTTTCAACCACACATGCTTCTAAGTATTCCTTCGATCGCAGCGAATATAGAGCACAAACACCGCAAATTGCATTTAGGGAATTTCAAATTAATTAACCTTCCAACCTTAGGAGTTGGAGAATAAATAGTCTCTTTGAAGACACCTTGACTTCGGCGAAAATAAAGACCATTTCAAAATTAATCAAAAGTCTTTTCAAAAAGGGTTTTAAATAATAATTAAATAAATAATAAAGAGAACCTCCATTGGTTTTAATAAAAACCCTATCCAATGGAATCTCTCTGGATTCTCTTAAAAATATTCTCTTAGAATCTTCCTCCTTTGAAGCCAAAACATCCTCTTAACATTAATGCCATTTCCTTTTGACATCAATGACAACTCATGGACAAGAAGCTAGGATCTCAAACCCAAAATTGCCAACAATCTTCCCCTTTGTCATTGATGGCAAACCATGCTTCTCAACAACATAGAAACTCAACATAAACAGCTCCCCCTGTCTTGAGGCTCTCCCCATTACTCAAACATCTCCCCCTTTGTCATCAATGGCAAAGGGTCACCTTTGGGGCTCGGGACTAAGAATGAGCCTCTTAGCTTAGTCCCTCACCCACCTCCTGATGAGGTGATTAATTCTTGGGTGGGAGTAAAACTCCCATTAGGCACTGATCATCATTAGCATCTATAACTTCCTTTCCAGACATTCTCTTGAACTCTTTGTCCATATTCCTGTTCTCGTTACTATTCTTGTTCTTGTTCTCATCCTCTGTTCTTGTCCATGCCTTGATCCTTGGACCCGATCATGCCACTGCTTCTGTTCTCGTATTCTGGATTTTCAGCTCTACACTGTCTAATTTTGTGACCTTCATTGTTGCACTTGAAACACTTGACGATGTTTTTTCTCTGAGGTAAACCTGATATTTGAATCCACCAGTTCTGACCAAACCTGTTCTGACCAAACCTATTTTGGCCAAACCTATTTTGACCAAACCTGTTCTGACCAAACCTGTTTTGGCCAAACCTGTTCTGACCAAACCTGTTCCTGTTATTTGCCTTGCAATAAACTGCCTTGTGCCCAAACTGTTGACAAGAGTAGCAATACCATTGAAAGTAACTAGCACTTATGAAACTGTCATTTACCTCCTTCACTTGAGCCATGCAATGTAAAGACATGTGACCAAACCTGTGACAAGCAAAACATCTGCCTTGAAACTTTCCTTTAATTGACCTGTTAGGTTCTGAAAACTTCTTCTTCTCATTCTGAATTTTGTTTTTTGTTTCTATGCATCTATCATTCAAGGAATCCTTTTCTGAAATACTTTCCTCATCAGAAATCTCTTCCTTTTGGAGTCTCTTACTAGACTGTCCAACTTGTTCCTTGTGTGGCTTAACAAAACCAAGGTCTATTTTATCTGTTGTCTTTCTTTGACCTTTGATGAGTGACTTAACCTTTTTGGATCTATCTTGAAACCTGTAAAGGTTATCCTTGTACTCTTTAGTTTCATCTTTCAAGGAAACCATTTTCTGTTCTAACTCACTATACTCAAGAACCTTAGACTCTAACTCATCCTTGAGTTCTTGTGTCTTAGCCATAGAGAAGTCAAGACTTTCTATAAGATCATCTCTTTCCATACAACATTCATCTAACTTATCCTTGAGTCTAGCATTCTTCTTTCTTTCCTTTTTCAAAGCACTAAGAGCACTAATAAGTTCACCTTGAAGATCTACTTCACCTTCCTCTATATCTTCCTCTATTTGTTTGCTTTTTGAATCATCAAAGCCTTTTTCAGATTTCTTATCACTAGAGGTGCTACCCTTTTCAAAAACCATACATGCATCTTCCTAATAGTTTTTTGAAGCATCCTCATACATACTAGAAACAAAATAATTATTTGTGCAATCATCCTCAAGGTGACCAAAATTTTCACATCTAAGACATTTCATGATAATGAATCTATGTTTCGGTTCTTCCTCTTTTTCTGATATGAACATCTCATTTTCATTATCACTTGAAGAACTTTCATTATCACTACTAGAACACTTACTTGCTTTGTCTAGGTAGAAACTCTTCTTGTGCTTGTGAGAATACCTCTTTCTTTGATTGTTGTGCTCATCTTTGTTTTTCCTGTGGTGCTTGTGCTTTTCAGAATCCTTGCTCTTAGAATCCTGTTTATCTTCATCACTTTCATTCTTGGGAACAGTACAGTCAGTAGCATAATGACCAAGCTTTCCACAATTGAAAAATCTTACATTTTTCATACTTTTGTGCTTTCTAGAGAACTTGCCTTTCTTGTTGTAATATGCCTCTTCATCACTAGAAGACTCATTACTATCTTGAAGTCATTTACCCTTGGATTTCTTGGTAGCCTTGAAAGTTGCCTCTTTCTTGAAATCAACCTTCACTTGAGTTCTCAACTCAAATGCTGCAAGTATACTATGGAGCTCATCCTTTTTCAACTTATCCAAATCTTTAGCTTCCTCAATAGCAGAAATATTTTCACTAAATATATTAGGAAGAGTTCTTAAAATCTTATCACAAACATCATTTTCAGCAAGCTCAAGACCTAAGTCTTTCATGGAGTTAACAACCTCATCCATACGAAGCATGTAGTCACTAATATTTTCATCATCATTCATCTTGAGTTGTTCAAACATACCTTTGAAGTGTCTCAACTTGGCCTTTTTGACATTTGAATCACCTGTATGAACCACCTTCAACTGTTTCCACATTTCACTAGCTGTCTTGCAGTGAATCACTTTGGTGAGATCTACTTTCTGTAAGCCTTTTAGGATTGCATTCATTGCTTTTGAATTGCTGTGATGTAGGAGCATTTCTTTTTTAGTATTAGGACCATGTTCAAGAATAGCGTACTCATCTTCAATCACTTCCCAAACTTCATTCCCAAGTGCCATTAGATGAACCTTCATCCTTGCACTCCAAAGACCAAAATCTGACCCATCAAGAATAGGTGCTTGCATTGCCACTTGAATGATCCATTGTGTTCTTTACTAGCTTTTCCTTCAAGCTGTTAAACTTTTCGAAGGCACCTACTCTGATACCAATTGAAGAACACAAGCTTATAATGAGAGGGGGGGTGAATAGTATAAGACCTATTTTTACTTTTTTCTTTATACTTCAAAATAGTAAAGCAATATACCCAAAGCAATATCAAAGCAATGCACAATATCATCCACAAAGTGACACCAATTTTAATGTGGTTCATCCAGAATGGCTGGGCTACATCCACAAAAATTTTCTCTAAAAGTTATCTCAAAGTTCTTTTGGAATCCTTCCCAATTACAATGTTTATGAGCCTCGTCCCAAAGGAGATACCTTCCCCCAATCAAAATTTATGAGCCTCTGCTCAAAGGAGATACCTTCCCCTAATCAAAATTTATGAGCCTCTGCTCAAAGGAGATCCCTCAGAAGATCAACTGCCTCTACCTCTTGCTAGCACGTGGAACTCCTTTCCATCGAAGACCTCCTATACTCAATGCTTAGCCTAAGAGACCTCTGCCTTCTATGATCACGTCCACATTAGCTTAGCAACCTGTACCAAACACAGTCAGTCGATCTAGTACAAGTCTTCCTCTGTCTGTCAGATCTATCCAAATATTGAAAAAATCAATCCTCTACATACAAGCCTTCTCAAAGACTTGCCAAATCTATCCTCAGGTTCTTCTCATAGAACCAATGCACCTCTGTCCTCAAGTTCTCTAATAGAACTATCAAACTCAGCTCACAAGTCCTCTGCTAGGACCTATCCAAATCTGCTCACAAGTCCCCACCGGAACCTATCCAAAAACTGCTCACAAGTCCCCACCGGAACCTGTCCAAAAACTGCTCACAAGTCCCCACCGGAACCTGTCCAAAAACTGCTCACAAGTCCCCACTGGAACCTATCCAAAAAATCAGCAAGCTCACCAAGAAAAACTTTCTTAGTAGGAAATCACAAAGTGAATTGTTAGAGACCCAATGTGATTTGTCATACTCATAGAAGCATAAAGTGAATTGTTAGAGACTCAATATGTTCTATAATCAAATCCCAATCTCAAAACTCAACTCAAATCAACTCAGCTCAATCTCAATATTAAATCTGAAAACTCAACTCAATATCTGAAATGGATAGGATAGAATGTTTTCTTTCAAGAACATGAAACCCAAACAATTGCCAACTATGCAAAGAATCACCTAACAATGATACTCATGTTATTTTCACCATCAATTAGGGTTTCAACAACAATGCTCATCAAACAAGGTTTAGTCAACCAACACCATTCAACTCAACATCAACCTTGAAGCATTCAACCAATCATCACAAGAAAAGGAAACAAGTAGAAATCCTTTTCCCTCCAAAGATCTTTGAACAAAATAGCCACCAACACAATATCACCAAATGCAAAGAATAACTTGCTCAAATCAACTCAATGGAGTAAGCCCAATATCATGAATCAAGTAAAGCAATAACTTGATCAAACAACCTCTATGGAAGCAACTCAACCATCAAACTCAAAACAGCCAACCAAGGGTTCTACCAACTCAATGCAAGTAGCTAGACTCACAAATATAAACCCTAGTGCACAAAGCTTCCACTATCTCAAACTAGAAATTATGCATTCACCAAAAACTCTCCTTAAGGATAAAAATGCATAAGTAGTCTTCAACAAACCAGAAAATAGGATTTACACCTAGCCAAAGGATACCTAGTAGAATACCTTTTCACTCCAACCTTATTTCAGAAAACATACACCTATCATACTCATAAGAAGAATGTGCCCATACCTTATTGGAGTAGAAGATAATTGAACCTTCAAGCTGTCACCACACACAACTCTCAAACTTCTAACCAAGTTAGGGTTAGAATAAAAAGAAATGAGCAATAATATAAACTTCCTTTATTATACCTTTTAGCTCTACTTCTTTAAACACAACCACCATAACATGCTAATAAATCAACAATCACAAACTCACACCTTATACCTCCATTTTTAATTTTAGCATAGCAAAGAATAATCTTAAAAATACATCCAAAGAAATATGCCCTTATTTCTCCTAAGCTTTTATTCAATGCTAATCACAAAAGCCAAAACTCATAAAATTTAATCACACCTTATAAATCGCTGTCCAAGAAACTTCGAATTTCGTGGCATAAAGACGTTTTAATAAAAACGTGTGTTACTCTAGCAAAGCACCCCCGCGAGACTCAAAACGATGACCTCCGCCAATACAGTGCCCAATAGCAGCCTTCGCTACCACTGGCCCACGCGGCCTACGAAGTTCACAAGTGAACTTCCCTCCACTTCACCCTAAAAAAAAACTCCTGAAGACTATTCAACCGCACGTGCTTCTAAGTCTTCCTTCGATCGCATCGAATACAAAGCACAAACACCGCAAATTGCATTCAGGGAATTTTGAATTAATTAATCTTCCAACCTTAGGAGTTGGAGAATAAATAGTCTCTTCGAAGACACCTTGACGTCGACGGAAATAAAGACCATTTCGAAATTAATCAAAAGTCTTTTCAAAAAGGGTTTTAAATAATAATTAAATAAATAATAAAGAGAACCTCCATTGGTTTTAATAAAAACCCTATCCAATGGAATCTCTCCGGATTCTCTTAAAAATATTCTCTTGGAATCTTCCACCTTTGAAGCCAACACATCCTCTTAACATTAATACCATTTCCTTTTGACATCAATGACAACTCATAGACAAGAAGCTAGGATCTCAAACCCAAAATTGCCAACAATTAATGCGATAGTAGTCCTTTCTTTCAGAATTCAAAAGGCTTCTTTACATTTTTCTATCCATTTAAAAACCTATCATTTCCTTTGAATTTTGGTAATAGGTTGGGAAATCCTTGAGAAACCTCTGAAAAATTGCCTATAATATCTTACAAAACCATATAACTTAGCACCTCAGTCACGTTTGTAGGTGCAAGGTAATCAATAATTGCTCCTATTTTCATGGGATTGACTGTAGTCCCCTTAGTAGATACTATATGATCCAAATACGATACTTGTGGAGTGTGGAATTCATACTTTAATAAATTTCCATATAATTGATTATTTCTAAGAGTCTCAAGTACAATTCTCATGTGTTGATCATGTTCCTCCTTATTTCAGAATAGATCAATATGTCATCAAGAAACACAAGCACAAATCAGTCCAACTACGCTCTAAAAATGCTATTCATGAGATTCATGAATGCAGTTGGGGCATTAGTTAACTCAAAATGTAGGACTATAAATTCATAATATTTTTACATTGTTCTAAATTTTTTTTAAGAGTGTCTTCTTCCCTTATCCTCAACTGATTATAACCTGATCTTAGGTCAATATTTGAGAAGATGTTTGCTCCTTTCAACTGATCAAATAGATAATTTATTCTAGCTAAAGAGTACCTATTTTTGACAATAACCTTATTCAACGCCTAGTAGTCTATGCACATCCTTAAGGTTTCATCTTTATTTTTAACAAAAAAATAGGAGCTCCCCAAGGTGACACACTAGTCTTGACCAAACCTTTGTCCAAAAAATATTGTAGTTACATATTGAGCTCTTGTAGCTCAATAGGATTAATTCTATATGGCACCCTAACAATAGGCGTAGCTCTAGGCGATAATTCTATAGAAAACAACAAACTCTTTTTGAGGAGTTAATCTTGGAAGGTCCTTAAAAAACATATTTTTGAAGTCTTCCAAAATAGGATGCTTTTGGAATAGATTAGATTACATTCCAGACTCTTCTTTCTTATTCATTTTAACTACATAAATCATTATCTTCTTCCTAATGGCTTTCATTATATGCATTGCAGACAATAGATGTGGCTTAATTGGATAACGATCACAATGAATCCTAATCCTTTGATTAGATTCATCTATAAACTCCACCCATATATCCTCAAATTCTAGAAGAGCTTTATGATATTTTAACCAATAAAGACCAAAAATTATGTCAAAGGCATGCAAAGGTGCCACATACAAATACCAATTAGTTTCTCCTTGAGGCAAGATGATGTGAGGGTCAAATAGATATTGGTTTACTTGATAAGTTTACCCTATCCTATACTCCATATTCCAACCATTAGCCATAAATCCAGGTCTTAACGGTATGTCCCTCACTAATCTAATAGAAATAAAACTTTCAGTTGATCCACTACCTATCAAAATACATACATCATTATTATAAATTTTACTATTTAACAAAAAACAAGTAATTTGATCATCAAGGACAAGACTACTGGATGTTGTAAATATTTGGTGGGTGTTTTCTTCTAGTGCTTTATGGCATAGATCAGCTCTATAGAGCACTTTTTGGTAAAATAAGGTCCTTGAAATACATATCAAACATTTGGAGAAGCTCTATCACTGTCATGACCATCCCTAGCTGACTTTATGGCACAAGAAAACAATGTATTAACCTATGATGTGGTGATACCTAGTTTGAACAATTGAACCAACTATATGATGTTTAGTTGATTTATAAGGGCGTGTTATCGCTAACATATTGCCAAGTGTGCAGGATCAGGTACACTCATAGGTGGAACAGGCAGAGTCACCCACCAGAAATGAGGGTACCAAAGATCAGGGGAAATGATGATTAAGGTACTCGAAGGTAACATGGATAGATACCTTCATATAGGCATGCATTGATGGAAGGGATAATCATCGATGGCCGATCACCTTGAGCTTTAGTTGATAGCCTAGTAGCTATCATAAAATCTCTGGCTAAGATAGGTGATTGGGTTGATGGAAAGATTCCCTCTTTGATTGTTGTATAAATTTATTTGCTCTTTACTCGCATCATGGCTTGAGTAGTTTAATGTTGGGTTTTCTATATGAGAACAACTGCAAGATGTATATAGATGCATAAGGTAAACTGTCATGTTGAAATGAAAGTAGAGCATCATTCTTATGAAAGAAAGCAAATTAAATTTATATGTTGAAAGAAGATTCCTTTAAATTAATTAATGAAGTTTAAGTAAATAATGTTTGGCTCATTGGAGCCCATTAGTAAACTTCATTGCAATTAATAAATGAGTTTTCATTTAAATTGATTAAAAGTGTTCATTTTAATGATAATAGAGAATTCATTAAAAAAACTTTAATTAATTGAATTAAATGAAAAAGAATTCATTTTAAGAAAAAATGATATATGTATAAAAAAATAGATATCTTTTATTTAAAAACAATAATGAAATTGTGCAAATAAAAGTAATATATTTTAATGTTGATAAATATCATAAGAATGATATTTTAATTAAAAGAGCCATTCTTCATTTTTTTAAAATAAAATGTAATCATCCCTTTCCTAAACAATGAAACCTAGGAAATAGCCTACGATGCTACTAATTTTCCAAAGGTGGAAAATATGGGAAGAACGCGTAAAGGATAGGGGACGGTGCATTGAAGAACGAAGGCTCAAGATGGGGCTTGGGGTTCGAGAAGATGGTGGACGGGCACGTAAGGAGGAAAGAAGGAAAAGAGAAGGGGGACGAAGGAAGAAGGGGAGGAGAGAAAAATCAGATGCGGACACAAACGAGAGATGGGGATAATGGAAGAACGCACTAGAAGCTAAGAGGAGAGGCAGCAAGACATCGCCATATTTCCAATCTCCATAGGAGTTAAGGTTGGGTTGCTTTAAATTTAGAACCCGATTTTAATTTGCATTGGTTTGTTGTATATAAGCACTATGTAGTTGAAAGAAACCACTATATGTTGTATATAAGCATTGTGTAGTTGAAAGAAACCACTATATGTTGTATATAAGCATTGTGTAGTTGAAAGAAACCACTATATGTTGTATATAAGCGTTGTGTAGTTGAAATAAACCACTATATGTTGTATATAAGCACTTGTGTGTTGAATAAAACCACCTTATGGGAGCGTTGTGTTTCAACTGGAACCACCTTGTGTGTGTGTTATGAAACCACCTTGTGGGAGCATTGTGTTTCAACTAGAACCACCTTGTGTGTGTGTTATGAAACCACCTTATGGGAGTGTTGTGTTTCAACTGGAACCACCTTGTGTGTGTGTTATGAAACCACCTTGTGGGAGCGTTGTGTTTTAACTAAAACCACCTTATGTGTGTAGTTTAAGAAAGAAACCACCATATGTCGGGTGAGCATTTGTGTGTGTGAAATCACCATAGGTTGTGTTGAGCATTGTGTGCTAGGTTTAAGGAAGAGACCATCTCATGTTTGTAAGCGTTGTGCACTGTGAATACAGTGAGCACTTTAGTGAGAGTTCTAGTGAGCATTTCAGTGAGCGTAGACTTTAGAGGAAACCAGTGGGTATTAGCAGGGAGTGTTGTGCATGTTCGAAGGCCACGCCATGCCGAAGGGAGCACTGTGAGGGTTGCCTGGTCTAGTTTGCTTAGATGCCAGGTTTGGCCATGGTTGCTCAGCATCCACCTTGGAAGGCGTTGACCTCTAGTTGTAAACCCTGTATTAGGTAAGGTGTTGTGTAACTTGTTCTAATTAAAAAAAGAAACCTTGTTCTATGAGAAATATAATGAAGGTTTTAATTAGAAAGAAACCTTAGTTTCATATAAAATATAATGAAGGCTTTTAATTAGAAAGAAACCTTAGTTTCATATAAAATATAATGAAGGCTTTTAATTAAAAGGAACCTTTGATTTATATGAGATTTATTTAAGGTTTTTAATTAAAAGGAACCTTTGATTTATATGAGATTTATTTAAGGTTTTTAATTAAAAGGAACCTTTGATTTATATGAGATTTATTTAAGGTTTTTAATTAAAAGGAACCTTTGATTTATATGAGATTTATTTAAGGTTTTTAATTAAAAATATCCTTTGATTTATATGAGATTTATTTAAGGTTTTTAATTAAAAGGAACCTTTGATTTATATGAGATTTATTTAAGGTTTTTAATTAAAAGGAACCTTTGATTTTTATGAGATTTATTTAAGGTTTTTAATTAAAAGAACCTTTGATTTATATGAGATTTATTTAAGGTTTTTAATTAAAAGGAACCTTTGATTTTTATGAGATTTATTTAAGGTTTTTAATTAAAAGAACCTTTGATTTATATGAGATTTATTTAAGGTTTTTAATTAAAAGGAACCTTTGATTTTATTTAATTTTAATAAAAAACTTTATTTTATGAATTTATTTAAGGTTTTTAATTAAAAATTATTAATTATAAGTTTTAAACCTTTAATTTTTTAGAAATGTATTGAAGGTTTTTAATTTAAAGAGAGAACCCCTTTGATTAAGGTTGATTATCTTAGGAGTTTTAAATTAAAGAGATGTGGATTTATTCATGAATTGAAGTTATGGGGCTTCAATTTAGGGAATGAATGAATGTTTGTTTTAAAGGTTAAAGGTATGGGACTTTAATGCTTTAAAAAGGTAATTGATTGATTGTAAATGGTGAATTAAAAAGGATGTAGATTTATTCTTTGAATTGAAGTTATGGGGCTTTGATTTAGGGAATGAAAATAAAGGGATTGTTTTAAAGGTTAAGGGTATGGGACTTTAATGCTTTAAGACATGAATGAATTTGGTTTAAGTTAGACCTTGATCTAAGTGGTACATGTTGGATGACTCTCTAAGGGAACTTGAGAGGTGAAAATAAAAGTAAGGGTTCTTTTATGATATCCATTATGCATTAGATGGTTAGAAACTTAATTGAATTTTTGTATAGTTGCAATTTGGCAAAGTAAATGAATAGATGCATTTAAAGGTATGCCTATCCTGAACCATGAGTATCCTGATCCCCTACTACCCTCAAAGAACCAATGGGAAGCAAGGAGAAGCAAGGAGTTCCATGGAAACAAAGAATAGGTAATTGTATCTTACGTTGATTTACTTATGATCAAATAGACTAGAATTATGGGGAGATATCCCCAATGCAGATAAGGTGATATTCTTAAGAGTAAGAAGGATTTATCATGTAAGAATTAATGAGATAATTGTTTATTGGTTTAGTGAAGGTACTTTTCCTTTGTTTCTGTATCTAGTTATATTATGTAGTTGATTCTCTTTAGTGTTAAGCTTGCTTTATTTTCTCTATCATTGTTTGATTGCTTTATGATGTTATAGTAACTAGATGTATCATTGTTTGGTTGCTTGATGATAGAAATCTAAGTGTAGAGTTCTAGGGTGAACTCAGAGGTGACCTAAGGGAATTAAGAACCCCTTAGGGTGAACATAGGTAACCTAAGGGAATTGAGAACCCCTTAGGGTGAACATAGGAGACCTAAGGGAATTGAGAACCCCTTAGGGTGAACATAGGAGACCTAAGGGAATTGAGACCCCCTTAGGGAGATAAAGGACTGAGTTGTGAAGAGATTACATCTGAGTTAAGATAGCTCATCGTGGAGACGAGATAGATAGCTTAACTCACAATACTCGTAGCATACCTACACATAAGGATTTGTGTATGGTATGGAGATGCGTGTATACCTTCGATGGACTAAGGGTGATAGGTCTAGCTCATCAAGAATGATGGGACAGATGGACTTATCTGCAGTAACACATGTTACACCTACACAGATGGACTTGTGAAAGGGTACTTCATGAGATGTAGCTTCCAAGAAAACTTAGGTGATTGAAACTTTAGGTTATTATTAGTTGGGTTAGGGGTTCATGAAGGGTTCATGTATCCCTCTCCTTAGTAAAAAAAAACTTGTTCTATTTTTGTATTTTTTTGTTTGTGTATTTTTGGGTCATTACATTTGGTATCAGAGCTCTAGGTACGAGGGTATAGAGCTTCTATGTGTGCTAAAGGGAAATTAGATGTATCCAACGAAGGCTTGCTTAAGGTAAAGGCTAAATCTGGAATGATCTAGGATACCCTAATTGCTAGAATCTAACGGGAATTAACCCAAGGGAGCGTGGATTGTCAGGATGCCTTAGTATGGGCTTTGGTATCAGTGATACATCCTAGCCTAGGATATTACCCTAGTTAGGTTGATAATGCATGTAGCAAGAGAACTCTGTATTATGGCTTGATTAGAGATACAACTTAAGGTGAAACTATAATCTAATCTTCTTTCTTGGATGGAATCAGGTTAAGATGCCACCTAAGACCAGAAGAGGGAGGCCTACACCTAGAAAAACTTGGAAAAGTAATGTCGAAGAAGAAAACTAGGATGGGGGACCAACAAGCCCCAATAGGGAGGTAGAAGACCTCACCGCTACGGTCGTTGCTATGCTAGGATCAGATAAGACAGCTGCTAGAAATGGCTGCAAATCAGAATTCGCAAGTTCGAGGCTCAGAGATTGGTCTAGATAGTGGATTAACTACAGAGCAAGTGCAAGCCAGAGCCTTAGCAAAAAAGGAAACAGCTAGGGACATGAAAAACATCAGTATTTCCAAGTTTTATGGAGAGGGCGATGGGGATGCAATGGAAGCATGGCTGAGAGAAGCAGAGGTTCACTTTATGGTAAAAGGCTACTCATCAGGAACCCAAACACTTTGGGCTACGATTAACCTGGAAGGGGCTACTATGGAGTGGTGGGAAACCCACTATGAGGAAACTAAGATTGAACCCATTGATACTCCATGGGAGGAATTTATAAATATATTTAAGAAGAGATTCCTAACCAAGCATTTCTATGCCCTAAAGTTTGAAGAGTTTGCTAGTCTGAGACAAGGAACCAACATAGTAGAGGTGTACTATAAGAAGTTGGTAAGACTGTTCAAATATGTACCTATCTATAATGAGAAAATACGGGTTCATAAGTTCACTCTTGGATTGGAATCTAGGTTAAAGCATGATGTAGACATGCAGGAGCTGAAATCACTACAAAAGGCATATGACCTAGCAAAGAAAGCAGAGTCACACTTATGTTATAAATACGACACTCTACCCGAACAAGCTCGACAAGAGTTAAAGAAGAGGAATAGTAATGGGTTTGTAAAATGGGAGGTGGAACAAGAGCGAAAGGCTAAGAATCCCCAAAATCTTGAGAAGAAGCCTTATGGGAATTAGAAGAAGTTCAAGAAGAACTTTCGTAAGAAGGATAACAAACCCAACAATGCGAAACCTCAACCACATAAGTCGCAAGCTCCAACTCCAGTAGTTAAAAGTGGGAATGAGAAACCTAAAAAATAGCAAGGACCCAAGGAAGGGTGCTACAATTTTCGAGGACCTCATTACTATAATCAGTGTCCATATCGAGCAGGGACTAGCACAACTAATGCAAAAGGGAAGGAACCGGAACATCAAATTTATGCCGCAATCGAGAAGTAGAAGCTAGAAGGACAAGCCACCCCATTACTTGTGAAAGGTAAGGTTTTCAATAAGAAAGTAAATATTTTGATAGATAGTGGAGCCACTGAAAGTTTTATTTCATCTAGTCTAGCAAGGACTATGTCGGAAAGGCCTGGGTATTTGGCTCAAGGGTGGAAGGTTGAGTATGATTCTGGGTAGACCTACTCGATGAACCAGTGTTATCCTATGGCAGAAGTCACTCTATCTAAAGGGACTATGGAATGTTGTTTATATGTAGCTCCCTTACATGCCTTTGATGTGGTTCTAGGGATGGATTGGCTATAGGCTCATAAAGCCTTAGTCAATTTCCAAGACTGCTGGATTGAGTATTCAGAGGGAGGCAGAGAGAGACTAAGAATTCATAGCAAAAAAGGGGCATTTGAACCTCAAATTTTGTCCACTATGCAATTGAAAAAGGCCCTAAAGAGAGGAGGGATAGTGTATGTGGTAAAACTCAATGAGGTGGAGGACCATGAGAAAGGAGAAATACTAAGACAACATCCAATTTTATAGGATTTTTAGGACGTATTTCCAGAGGACCTACCTGGACTACCTCCTGTACGGGAATTTGACTTCATAATTGAACTTATGATGGGAGTCGAACCTATTCATAGATCCCCGTATAGGATGAATCCTACTAAAATGTGAGAACTAAAGGTTCAATTGCAAGGATTATTGGAAAAGGGTTTGATAAAATCGAGTGTGTCACCATGGGGCACACCAGTTTTGTTCATGAAAAGAAGGATGGTTCGCTAAGATTGTGTATTGATTACAAGATGCTAAATAAGGCTACAATCAAGAACCGATATCCTTTACCTAGGATTGAAGATTTATTTGATCAACTAAAGGATGCTAAGGTGTTTACTAAGATCGATCTGAGGTCAGGGTATCACTAGTTAAGGATTCGTGAGGAAGACACTCACAAAATGACATTTAAGACTAGGTATGGGCATTATGAGTTTATGGTTCTACCCTTTGGACTGACTAATGCCCCAGCTGCTTTCATGAACTTAATGAACAATGTGTTTAGGAGACACTTGGACCAATTTGTCCTGGTATTCCTAGATGATATCCTTATATACTCTCGAGATAAATAAGAGCATGATAAACATCTTAGGATCATGTTGGAATTGTTAAGGAAGAATCAACTTTATGGGAATCTGGCTAAGAGTGAATTCTATGTTCCAGAGGTACGATATCTTGGATATATTATATCGGCAAAGGGGATTGTTGTGGATCCATAAAAGATAGAGGCTATTCTGAATTGGCCACCCCCTACTAATGTGATTGAAGTATGAAGTTTCATGGGGTTAACGGGCTATTATAGATGTTATATAAAGGACTACTCCAATATTGTTGGACCCATAACAAACCTTCAGAAGAAGGGGAAATAATTCAAGTGGTCAAAGAAGTGTGAGGCTACCTTCGTACTACTAAAGCATAAGCTTACTACTGCACCGATACTAAAGGTTCCCGATCCTCAAGGGGACTTTTTCATGTGCACTGATGCATCCATAGATGGGTTGGGTGGGGTACTCTCACAAGAGGATTTAGTAGTGGCATATACTTCAAGGAAGCTCAAAAAGCATGAAGTTAATTATGCTACGCATGATTTGGAGCTAGCTATAGTAGTGCATGCTTTAAAGGTTTGGCACCACTACTTGGTGGGAAGGCCCTTTGAATTAAAAATAGACCATCAAAGTCTATGGTATATATTCACCCAACCAATACTCAATGTGAGGCAGAGAATATGGGTGGAATTTCTTGCTGAGTATGATTTCGATATTGAGTATATAAAGGGAAAAGAGAATAAAGTAGTTGATGCTTTGAGTAGAAGGAAATATATAGCAACCATAACTAGAATTCACATGGACCTGATGGATCGAGTGAGACAGGAACAATCTCAGGATGAGTATTGCCAAGGAATTTGAGTCAATATGGACAAATATCCTGAAGGAAATAAGGAATTTAGTGTGAAATATGACTTTTTGTGTTATAAGGGAAGGGTCGTCATACCAAAGTTGGGTGATTTGAGGAACTTGATAATGCAAGAAGCTCATAGATCTCCTTATTATGCTCATCCGGGAGGAGCCAAAATGTGAGAAAATATGAAAAGAGCCTTCTTTTGGGTAGGAATGAAGAAGGATATCACATATTTTATCGCTCGATACCTCAAATGTTAGAAAGTTAAGGTGGAATGCCAGCATCCTATAGGAAAACTTCATCTACATGATATACCTACGCAAAAATGGCAGGTAATATCTATGGATTTTATCATGGGTTTACCCAAGACTCGGTACCAACATGATGCCATCTTTGTAGTGGTCAACAAATTGACTAAGGTTACCCACTTCATACCGGGAAATACCAAGGATGATGCTCAGGTAGTGGCTAGAAGATTCGTCAAAGAGGTATTCCGATTGCATGGGTTTCCTGAGGTAATTATCTCAGATAGAGATTCCAAATTCACTTCTGAATTTTGGAAATCCCTTCATAGTGTAGTTGGTACGAAATTGAATATGAGTTTCAGCATACCACCCTGAAACCGATGGTCAAATAGAGCGGGTAAACCAAGTTTTGGAAGACATGCTCCGCATGTACTACATGGATCACAAATCTCAATGGGAAGATTGTCTACCTTTGGTAGATTTTGCCTACAATAATGGACATCACTCCTCGCTAGGAATGACACCTTTTGATGCCTTGTATGGGTGAAAGTGTAGAACACCATTGTCTTGGGACAACCTAGAGGATCGAGTTGTGATTGGGCCAAAAATGGTCAAGGTAATGGAAGAGAAACTAAAAGAAATTAGGCAAAGGCTTAAGGAAGTTGTGGATAGGCAGAAGAGTTATGCAGATCTAAAAAGGACTCCCAGAGAGTATTCTATTGGAGATAAGGTGTTATTAAGGGTTAAGCCAAAGAAAAGTGCTATCAAATCCACAAAGTTGGATCCACATTTTGTGGGACCCTTCGAGATCATGGAAAATATCAGTCTAGTTGCATACCGACTTGCATTACCACCTAATCTATCCAAAATCCATGACACCTTCCACATATCCTTGCTTAGGAAATATGTTGCTAACCCTAAACATGTGTGGGATGTTTCTAAATTGTAGATGGCAAATCTGGAGGCCATTGAAGTACTATCGATGAAGATTCTTGAGTTTCGTTCTAAATATCTATGGAATCGGACTCTCGAATAGTGTAAGGTCCAGTGGGACCAGTTCTCTAAGAAGAATGCCACTTGGGAGAAAGTGGAGGTTATGCAAAAATATTTTCCCTTTTTTTTTGAAGCTATATGATGTAATAATTTTACTTTCTATTAAAAACAAAAGGAAAACTGGAAACACCGAGGATGATATTTAATCCTAGTGGGGGAGGATGTCATGACCCTCCCTAGCTGACTTTATGGCACAAGAAAACAATGTATTAACCTATGATGTGGTGATACCTAGTTTGAACAATTGAACCAACTATATGATGTTTAGTTGATTTATAAGGGCGTGTTATCGCTAACATATTGCCAAGTGTGCAGGATCAGGTACACTCATAGGTGGAACAAGCAGAGTCACCCACCAAAAATGAGGGTACCAAAGATCAGGGAAAATGATGATTAAGGTACTCGAAGGTAACATGGATAGATACCTTCATATAGGCATGCATTGATGGAAGGGATAATCATCGATGGCTGATCACCTTGAGCTTTAGTTGATAGCCTGGTAGCTATCATAAAATATTTGGCTAAGATAGGTGATTGGGTTGATGGAAATATTCCCTCTTTGATTGTTGTATAAATTTATTTTCTCTTTACTACATCATGGCTTGAGTAGTTTAATGTTGGGTTTTCTATATGAGAACAACTGCAAGATGTATATAGATGCATAAGGTAAACTGTCATGTTGAAATGAAAGTAGAGCATCATTCTTATGAAAGAAAGCAAATTAAATTTATATGTTGAAAGAAGATTCCTTTAAATTAATTAATGAAGTTTAAGTAAATAATGTTTGGCTCATTGGAGCCCATTAGTAAACTTCATTGCAATTAATAAATGAGTTTTCATTTAAATTGATTAAAAGTGTTCATTTTAATGATAATAGAGAATTCATTAAAAAAAACTTTAATTAATTGAATTAAATGAAAAAGAATTCATTTTAAGAAAAAATGATATATGTATAAAAAAAATAGATATCTTTTATTTAAAAACAATAATGAAATTGTGCAAATAAAAGTAATATATTTTAATGTTGATAAATATCATAAGAATGATATTTTAATTAAAAGAGCCATTCTTCATTTTTTTTTAAATAAAATGTAATCATCCCTTTCCTAAACAATGAAACCTAGGAAATAGCCTACGATGCTACTAATTTTCCAAAGGTGGAAAATATGGGAAGAACGTGTAAAGGATAGGGGACGGTGCATTGAAGAACGAAGGCTCAAGATGGGGCTCGGGGTTCGAGAAGATGGCGGACGGGCACGTAAGGAGGAAAGAAGGAAAAGAGAAGGGGGACGAAGGAAGAAGGGGAGGAGAGCAAAATCATACGTGGATGTAAACGAGATATGGGGATAATGGAAGAATGCACCAGAAGCTAAGAGGAGAGGCAACAAGACATCACCATCTTTCCAA
The DNA here is from genome assembly GCA_028583015.1 of Wollemia nobilis. Lineage (NCBI taxonomy): Eukaryota > Viridiplantae > Streptophyta > Pinopsida > Araucariales > Araucariaceae > Wollemia > Wollemia nobilis. The sequence continues at coordinate 2,648,369 of JAQPPZ010001683.1, forward strand.
TCTCTGTAGGAGTTAAGGTTGGGTTGCTTTAAATTTGGAACCCGATTTTAATTTGCATTGGTTTGTTGTATATAAACGTTGTGTAGTTGAAAGAAACCACTATATGTTGTATATAAGCATTGTGTAGTTGAAAGAAACCACTATATGTTGTATATAAGCGTTGTGTAGTTGAAAGAAACCACTATATGTTGTGTATGAGCGTTGTGTTTCAACTGGAACCACCTTGTGTGTGTGTTATGAAACCACCTTATGGGAGCGTTGTGTTTCAACTGGAACCACCTTGTGTGTGTGTTATGAAACCACCTTGTGGGAGCATTGTGTTTCAATTGGAACCACCTTGTGTGTGTGTTATGAAACCACCTTGTGGGAGCACTATGTTTTAACTGAAACCATCTTATGTGTGTAGTTTAAGAAAGAAACCACCATATGTCGGGTGAGCATTGTGTGTGTGTGAAATCACCATAGGCTATGTTGAGTATTGTACTCTAGGTTTAAGGAAGAGACCATCTCATGTTTGTAAGCATTGTGTGCTACGAATACAGTGAGCACTTTAGTGAGAGTTCTAGTCAGCATTTCAGCGAGCGTGGACTTTAGAGGAAACCAGTGGGTGTTATCAAGGTGTTTTGTGCATTTTCAAAGGCCATGCCATACCGAAAGGAGCACTGTGAGGGTTGCATGTTCTAGTTTTCTTAGACGCCAGGTTTGGTCGTGGTTTCTCAGCATCCGCCTTAGAAGGCGTTGACCTCTAGTTGTAAACCCTGTATTAGGTAAGGTGTTGTGTAACTTGTTCTAATTAAAAAAAGAAACCTTGTTCTATGAGAAATATAATGAAGGTTTTAATTAGAAAGAAACCTTAGTTTCATATAAAATATAATGAAGGCTTTTAATTAAAAGGAACCTTTGATTTATATGAGATTTATTTAAGGTTTTTAATTAAAAGGAACCTTTGATTTATATGAGATTTATTTAAGGTTTTTAATTAAAAGGAACCTTTTATTTTTAAAATATATTTCTATATATATATTTTTAAATATTACTTTATAATAATATAACTTTTGTTAAAATCTAATTTCATTTAATCTTAAATTGTAAAAAATCTTAAAGCTAATATTTGTTTTAAAAAAATATTTAAATGTTGAAATAGGAATATCTCTTCCCCTTATTAACATGGTGGTGAAAATGGTCTTTCAGTGTGGCTTATACTACCACAATTCTTTTGTGAAATGTGATGTTTTGGCAAATAAATTGATTTTTGTGTATAAGACAACACAACAGTCAAGCAAGAAAAATCCTTGTGATACATGTTTCATCTAGGTGCTAAAGGAAAACTAGAAAAATATGGGTATTTATATGTTAAGCCTTCAACAGCCTCTCCTATAGAATAATTTGCCACCGACCTTTGTAAAGGAAAGCAGATTTATAAATAGACCTTGTATGAAAGTCTTTTGGAGTAGAGAGGCATTTTTTTGATAAGGCTTGTAAACCACTAAGTCCCACTATTTTATGGAGTGCACCTTTGTTGCTTGTGTATATAGTTATTGACGATTGTAGACAAATACAGAGGCAAAGATAAAATCATCCACATTTTTTGGACGTAATGTTCAGTGAGATGCCATGGTATCTAAATTTGCTCTTGCTATATGAGGAATGAGATATTTTATATACACATGCATAGGTGGATGAAGACTGCTTTACATAATTTCAGTGTGCTTGGCCCCATGAAAAAGCATTTAAAATTTTAGAGTGCCTGCTCTATGCTCACATGGATGAAATGTATCCAAGCTCCTCTTTGAATGCTTACCTCCATGTGTTGAAGTATTGTTGGACCTTGCTTTGAAATCATTTGTGGGCATTGAACCTACTATGTTGCAGTGTCCTTTGTAAGCATATTTGCATAGGGGGCTTACAGGAAGTCCCATTGGCATATATAATTTTCAATAAATTATACCTATTTCTCTCTCTAATGTGATGTTTCTTCTTTGCCTTTAGTAGCTTAAAATTTGTGGAATTTGTTCTCTGATAGTAATAATTGTATGATACAAAATGAAATATCTATGAACCATAATTAGTCTTACTACATTATAGGCCTGAGCCCCATTATGAGTTTGCTTTGTGACCAAATCGATTACAAGAGTAGCAATACCCTTGAAAGAGATATCCATATTTGAAGTTTTTCCTGGTAAAACCATATTCCTTCTTTTCATGAGTCCTGCAATGCATAGCCTTGTGACCAAACCTGTTACATGAAAAATAATGTCCTTTGAAGAAATATTAGATTGAACCCATGGTTATCTTAGTCCTTTCTTCTTTGTGATGATCCCTATACCATGTTTGTGCATTGTTTCCTTTCTTAGTGAAGCTTTTATTCTTCAAATCATATTCATATGTCTCAATTCATTCTTCACTCTCTCCCTCTAAAAATTCTTCTTCTTTTGAGCTTGATATTAACCCTTCTTCTTGTTTTCTTTGTCCTTCTTTAAAACCAAGTCTTGTTTTGATAGATAAATATCTTTATGCATTGATAATCATGTCCAAAGTCTTTGAACTTTTCCCAAACCTGTGTAGCTTGTCCTTAGACACTTTCACTTCAATCCTTAGTGAAACTACCTCATGTTATAATTTTTCACATTCTAAGACTTCTACCTCTAACTTTTCAGTCATACCTTCTTCAATTTTCCTTACCTCTTCAACCTTAACCTTAAGGTTAGTGAGATCTTGTAGAAATTTTACCTTTGTTTCCTTATCCTCTTGTACTTAGGCTTTCAATCTTGAGTTCTCCATTTTCAACTCAACAAGTTCCTTAACTGTGGCTTCCTCATTTTATTTTTTCAAATTTTCCTCTTATTCTAGGTCTTCAAGAGCATATTCATCCTCTTCAATGTCTGAGTGAGTTTTATCACTGTCACTTGAAGCACTGCTTGCTACTTCAATAGGAGCATATCCTTTTTCTTCTATTTTTGAAATAATAATTTTCTTTGTATACATGATTTGACTATCCCTGTTTTTTTTTCATCTTCACTACTACTGAAACCATTACAATAAGTTGCATTATGGCCAAGGTGACCATAGACAAAACATTTTTTTTCGCTGCTACTATACCCAACTTTTGAACAATGATCTTCAATATGACCAAAGTTACCACAAATAAAATATTTTAGTATTCTTAGTTCCTTCTTAATCCTTTTTACATAGTTAGATTCTTTTCTCCTATTTGATATTGTTTCCACTTCTCTTAGAGAAAAAACAAATTCTTCTTCCTTTTATTTCATGGCCATGTGTGTTCCTTCATTTTTAGGTCTCATGGTTCTTATTTTGCCTTTCCTTGCCATGTGTGTTCTTGTAGATCCTCCTTCAAGTTGTTAGGCTTCCCTGAAGGAACCGAATCTGATACCAATTGAAGAACACAAGCTTATACTGAGAGAGGGGATGAATAGTATAAGATCAAAATTTTCTTTTCTTTTTTAAACAATATTATCCAATATTATCAATGGCAATATCAATAGAAATAATCAAATAAATACACAAATCATCACACACAAGAGAGACAAATTTAACATGGTTCACCCAATGTGGGCTACTCCACAGAGAAAACATTTCTACTAAGTTTTCTCAACAAATATCTTGGGTATCAATTCCCTATTACAATATTTATTGACCTCTTTCTAAAGGAGACACCAATCCCCTATGATCAGATTTGTGGATCTCTCTCCACAAGAGAACTCTTTCCTTTTTTCTCTGGTTTGTGAAACTTGATCTAGATAAATCTGTCTCCTTGATTGGTTTGTGGATATCTCTCCACATAAGAAATCTATCTTCCTAGATGGTTCATGGATTATAATCCATAGGATAACTCTTTAACCTTGCTCTGATTTATGGATCTCTCTTTATATGATAACTCTATCCCCTCTGTTATAGTTTATGGATCTCTCTCCATAGGATAACTCTATCCCCTATGCTCTGGTTCATGGATCTCTCTCCATAGGATAACTCTTTCCCATTGCTCTAATTTGTGTATCTTTTTCCATAGGAAAACTCTATCCCCTCTACTATGGATGTGATATTCTAGAAGGATTCTACCCCCACTACTATGGCTTGTGGATCTCTCTCAAAAAGATAACTCTTTTTACTTGCTCTAGCTAATGGATCTCTATCCACTTAATACTGTTGTCTTATTTTCTCTATCACATTTAAAGCTTGATCTCAACTTTGTCTCAAATATACATTAAATTTTATCCCAAATCTAGCACAAATCTGCTCTAACTTTGCTCACAAATTTGCACTAAAATCTACTCACAAATTTGTACCAAACTCTACTCACAAATATATCTCCAAGCCTTAACATAAAGCTTGATCAAATTTGCTCTCAAATTTATCCTCAAGCCTTCTCAAGATCTTGCTCAAATATACCTTCAAGTCTTCTCAAAAACTTGCTCATTTCTATCCTCAAGCCTTCTCAAAAACTTTCTCAAATCTACCCTTAAGTCTTCTCAAAATACTTGCTCAATTCTATCCTCAAGCCTTCTCAAAAGGCTTGCTCAACTTTATCCTCAAGCCTTCTCAAAATACTTTCTCTAATTTGTCCTTAATACTACTCACAAAACTATACCAAATATTTTCAAACCTTGCACACAAGCAAACCTTATATCTTTTTTAGAAAGGCTTTATTCAAAAAAAATATATTCTACTCAGATTTCATTTAACCTCTGGAACATATAGAGAATTATATGCACTTGTAAATAAATCAATATGTTCTACTCAATCATTATGTCTATCACTTTCACATATCTCATATTTATTGCTCTTTTAAACATAGATCTAGTCTAGCATATGATACCTATCTTCTTGATGCACACATTTGCTTTCACAAATCCAATTTCTAATGTTTGCACATTCACTTTCAATATCACTTAAAACCAATGCTCAAGACTTTCACATAATCATTCAAACAATGAAGCATAACTTGCTCATAAACCCTGACACAAGTGTTTTCACATTATTTCAATAAATATCCACAATGTAGATGTCAAAAGCTAACTCAAATATTTCCAACAATGCTTATCAAACAATACTTTTCTCTCCACCTTATGTTCCAAAACATTCACTTTAACAAAAACACTTTAAACAAGGAATGATGTGCCCATACCTCTTATTTGCATTGATGAAAATATGTCATTAAAACCTGTCTCACAAATAACCAATTCTTCTTGTGCCACTTCATGGGTTAGATAGCAACAATCTATTTCAAAAAATCCACATGAATATTCCTTCCAAGATATGCTCAATAAAATCTGAAAAGATGCTCTAGGACACTTATTTTGATCTCGAGGAAAATGCATATGCTTAATATTCCTATAAGTTTGAATAAACAATATAGGCATCAAATTCATAATTAATAAAATTATTTATTAGGGTAGTCCCAAGATTTGAACCTGCTTGATAGTAGAAAAGGACTAGGGATGTAACCGATTTTCCTGTATATCCAAAAATAAAAGAATAAAAAATTATATATTTAGAAGACAATTAAAAAGTAAAGATCAACTTATGATAATGCATTGATCTGGTTAGAATTGTCTTTACTCAAAAAACTATAGAAATTATAAAAAATCTGTAAATAAAATTTAAAATTATATATATATTATAATGTTTAAACCAATACACAAATAACTACAAAGGTGAACATTAGAATATAATTTTGGCCTTTATCAAAGTTCACATAGATAAACCACAACACAACTTGGGATAAACCACAACACAACTTGTAGAATGAATGAACAAAATAGTGATGTATAACGCTAGAAGCATGCTAAATAGTGCAATATTAGAAAGGAAATTCTAGGTAGAAGCCATGTTAACTACTTGTTACCTCATCAGTAGATCTCCTACCTCATATTTGGTGAAGAAGACTCCATAGGAAGTTTGGACCGGTAAGAAACCCTCTCTTAGTCATATAAGGGTTTTGGTTGTGATGCTTATATGTATGTCCTAAAAGATAAAATGACTAAACTAGACTATAAATATAAAAAAATACATACTTGTGGTTTATAGTATTGGTGTTAAAGGATATAGGTTACAAAACTTGAATACATAGAATATTATTTACAGTCATAATGTGACCTTTACCGAAGCCAAAGGGGTTCTAAAAGAGAAAATATAGAAAATAAAAGAAACTACAATAGTTCAATTAAAAATGGAATAGGAGGAATAACCTATGGTAGAACCTAGTGCTGCAAAATAAAATGAACTATAGAGAAAGTCTGAAGAGGAAGATGGTGAGGAGGAAACTAAGGATGCAAAACCTAGAACTTCAAGTTTGAGGAGATTAGATAGAGTGAGAATACTCCCATAAAGTTATAGCCCTTCAAATATTTGTTCTTCATTTAATATATTAGTTATTGATGAAGAACCCAAGACTATAAAGGAGACACTTCAATCAAGTGATAATAAGTCTTGTAAAAGGGCTATGGAGGAAGAAATGGAGTCCTTGGATAAAAATCATAAATGGGACTTGGTAAAATTACCCTCTGAAAGAAAACTAGTTGGTTGTAAGTGGGTATTCAAGAAGAAGTACAATATAGAAGGAAAGTTGGAGAATTACAAGGTTCACTTGGTATGAAAATAATTTTCTCAAGTTGAGGGAATTAAATTTGGTAATATTTTTCTCTAGTAGCTAAACTAACTTTAATTAGATTTTTTTTGGTTATTTATATTTATTTTGATATTGAAATAGAATAGATGGATGCAAAAAAAACATTTCTACATGGTGAACTTCATGAAGACATATATAAGTCACAACCAAAATGATTTAGGTTAAAATATAAGGAGGACTTGGTATGCAAGTTGAAAATGTCTCTTTATAGCTTGAAGCAATCTCCAAGAATGTGGAACCAAATATTGATAGGTTTGTTTTGACACTTAGGATTAGAAAAAGTAAAGTAGATCCATGTGTGTATTTTAAAAAAGAAGATGAAAATTTTGTTATCATTTTTTTGTATGTGGATGATATATTTTTAATTGTTAATAATAAGGAGATGATAAAGTTACTATAATCTTAGTTATCTTCTAGATTTGACATGAAGGATTTAGATGCTACAAAATTTATTTTGGATATGGAAATAGTAAGGATCATGCAAATAGAAATTTGTTATTAAATCAAAGTAAATATGTTAATTTGATACTACAGAGGTTTAGAATGCATGATTGTAAACTTGTATGTACTCCATATCCTATTGGTCAAAAGTTATCTACTGAACAATGTCTTCAAATATATGAGGAAATTGAAGAAATGCATTATGTTCCTTATGCTAGCATTGTTGGTAGTCTTATCTATTCAATGGTATATACTAAACCTGATATTGCACATGCAGTACAAGTAATTAGCAAATATATGTCCAATCTAGGAAAGGAACATTGAACTCCAGTGAAGAGGAAGTTTAGATCCTTGTGTGGAATTTCAGACTATGATATCTATTACCAAGGAAATTTGGAGATAGAAATATTGTAAATCTATAAGGTTTTGTGGATGCTGGCTAGGCTATTGATATTGACAAGAGAAGATACTTGAGTGCTTATGTGTTTAGACTATTTGGAGGGGTAGTAAGGTGGATGAGTAAAAAGCAGTCAGTGGTTGCTTTATCCACAATAGAGTTAGAGTATATTGAAACAACTCATACTTATAAAGAAGTAGTGTGGCTATACAGGTTGTGTTCAAAATTTTATCTTAATAATAAGGCTATCACAATTGATAGTGACAATCAGGTTACAATATTTTTTGCCAATAATTTGATATAAAGTACCATTTTGTTAGAAAGATAGTTGAAGGGAATCAGATGATGCTAGAGAAAGTTGATACATAGAATAATGTTGTTGATTCATTAACAAGGGTTGTACCTAGTCAAAATATTTCTTGGTGTAGAAGATCTATGGGCATGGTTGCCCTTGATAGTTGATAATGGTAGTTTTTGGCCCCTATGGAAAGTATTCAACAAGTGGGAGAATGTTGAAAATATGTTAAATATTTTCCATGTTATTTTGGAGGGGTTAACTCTAAAAGGTACTGGAGACTCACTATGTATCCTCACTGAGGTTTAGGGCTAGTATAGATACTGATTAGGGTTTTGGGGGTGGTATCACCCAAAAAGTGGTGGTCAAGGGTTATAAATCTAGATGAAATTTTTAGGGTTTCTTAAGCTATTTGTAACACTCTAAAAGAAATTAAATAAATTGAATCCAAGCTCAAAAATCTACAAAATATAGTAAAAAAATTAGCGGAATGAATTAGTGGAATTTGTAGAAATGTGGTTATTTGGGCCATATTCTTGTTGATAAATATGATGGAATAAGTTTTATACTTATTTAGATATGTATTAGTTGAAAATATATGCTATGAAATATATGAATTGTACTCTACCCTCTATACTTTGTTTGCTTACCTTCAAATTTTATGACTTATATAATTATTCATAGTTAAAAGATTCATAAATTTTTAATTTGGTTAGATGTGAACACATTTTCAATTGTTAAAAAAAATAGTGGAATCTCCAAAATATGAATTTGACCACATTTTAATACATTGAAATTATTTTTAAATGTGAAATAATGTCACATGTGAACATATTGACCAAAATAGCTATTCAAGGTATTTAAAATGTGAACACATCGAGAATACGCCTTGTTTTTAAGAGGATATTCTCAAGAAATAACGAAAAAGAAATCAGGAGAAAGAAAATCAATATCTAGAGGTAAAACTATTGCTCCAAAAAAGAGGAAATGTTGGAATTATGGTAAAAATAGGGCATTATAAAAAAGACCATAGATATCAAAAGGTTGATAATAGTTTATCATATGATGGAGGAACTTCTATAGAAATGAACATCACAAATGAATATTGAAGGGACTTCTTCTTAGCTACAATGTGCTCAAGTGAATTCCATGACTCATGGTTGATTGACTCGGGTTCATTCTTTCATATGAATCCTCATAGGAAGGGGTTCTATGAATATGAAAAGATAAATGGAGGTGAAGTCTTCGTGGGAGATATTCAAAATATAAAATAATAGGTCAAGAAAGAGCCATGTTGACGTTAAAATATGGAAGAATTAAAACCCTTCCTCATGTATTGCATATTCTAGGTTTGGAAAGAAATATGATATCTATAAGTACGATGAATTATGTGGGTGTGACTACGGTATTCAATAAGGATAGATACAAGATGGTTCATGGAATCTTGGTGTTGGCAATGAGGAGTTTGTATAGGAACTTTGTTTAGACTCAAGGCTAGAATTGTAAATATTGATTGCAATAACTCTTCAATTGTAGAGAAGAATAATATGGTAGAAGTGGATTTGAGTATTATTGTAGCAAATATAATATTTTTGCATCAACGTATGAGGCATATTGGTGAGAAAGGCCTTCAAACATTAAAAATGAAAGGTATGGCTAAAAGGAATTTATGATCATTAATTTTTTATTTTTGTGAGAACTATATTTTTGGAAAGCAAACATAATTCAAGTTTCCTAGTAGTGCTACAATATCTAAAGGAAATTTTCATCTAGTTCATAGTGATGTGTTTGGACCTATAAAAGTACCATAATTATGGAAATCTATCTATTTTATTACATTTATAGATTAATTTTCAGGATATACCTGGGTATATTTTTTATAGAACAAATATGATTTTTTCAATGAATTTAAAAAGTTTAAGGATATTTTTGAAAATTATATAGAGAAAAAGATAAATGTTTTGAGAAGTGACAATGGTGGTGAGTATCAGTCTATTGAATATTAGATTTTAATGCTATATATTTAAGGGAATGTAACCACAAGGACTAAAATAAGCATGCAATATTATATCTATGATAATGACAATATAATAAGAAAGAAAGAATTATAATAAACTTCTATAATAACTCATAAAATATCCATTAATTAAAGCTCACAAAAATAGTAACTTCATACAAAAAATGGAGAGCTTAAATACTCCATGCTTCATACAAGTTCTACATTGTATCTACTCTAGTCTATCTTATACTTCTATCTATCTTCTAGTACTCTCAAACATATATCAAATGCCTAAATATAAGAGATATATCTCTTGGAATTTAACCTACCTACTGAGGACTCTTCCTCTTCCTATTATGTACATGTGGACTAAATGCACATTTACATCATTAAGTACTTTCCACATTCTCATGTTTGTGCATTTATTACATTGCATAAATTAAATACTCAAATCATAGTCTAAGACAAACTCCTAGTCTAAATATGTACCCAAGGTGGTACATTGATATGTACCAAATAATGTAATATATTTCAACACCTCCCTATATTACATTATTTGGTTATTGAATACTTTAGTCTTCAATATAGTTTGTCTTGGTTTTGGAATTTGAGCTCTTGCTTTCTGCTATATTCATTTTTCTCTCTATTTGTATCTTGATCAAGTAAATAATTAGTATCTTCATAAAATACTATTTTTGTTGAGAGAGCTTTAACTTCATGTTCATCTATAGTTTCTTCCAGTTCCTAAATTTCTTGAATCTCTTGAACTAAGTATCTTTTTTGATTTCCTTCTCTATATTGCAGTTGATGATAATTGTATTGATTATGAGAAGTATATGGACACTAAAATTGTTACTGATATGAAATATATTACTTTTGACATTTTATTGGTTGGAATGACCTATTTGATTGGCTTCCAAAATTTGTTTGATTTCCTTGATATTCATTGTAAGGATTGAATCTATGGTAATTGGTGCCATGTCCTTTATTTCTGCATACTTGATAATATCTATTATTCCATATTGATCTTCCTTTTGGAAATGAAGCAAACAACATTTCCTTGTTCATATGTAGAAGAATGATCCCTAATTACAATCTTCATAGCAATAGAATAACAATATTGATTTTTTTCCAACTTTCTTATGTCCCTAGCTTTACACATACCAATGCCTACAAAAAATTAAAGCATTAATAAATAACATTAATCCATACCTAATTCACCCATGATCCTCATCAAGTCTACCTTCTAGAAACCAAACAATAAGATTTTAATAAATTTTGAATCATTAAGCAAAGATACTTAAGCTTATAGTTAAGCGCTTGATTCTTTTGGAGAATCCCCACTACTAAGAACAATAATGATAGAAAACTATTAGAAAAATAAATACTATAATAGCATTTGACTCTATTACTTATGCCAACTTTTATAGTAGACAATTTAACAATTAAAACCTATCCAATCAACTAGATTTTGACTCTCTTTTTTTTCCTCCTATTATGCCATGTAAACCAAAATTCACTTTACAAAGATATGTCAACACATAAAATATAACTCATAGAAAGAGATAAAATGGGATGCTACAAAATTTCAACTAAATCTAACTCAACCATATTATATTCACCATCCACCATTTGTTTTGATGTTTGGAGGTTTAACCCTAATGAATTACATAGAGTGTATATTTTAGAATCTAAATTAGGAGCATAAATAGAATAGAATCATATTATACTCCCTAAATATAGGTGGTCAATAAATCCATTCTATTCCATGGGTATGAACTTAAATTAATCATGATACTCCTTAGTCAAAATAAAATACAAGGAAAAGCTCCCCCACTCCTTCCTAATGGTGATTAAAAAACCAAAAACTATCCTTCTAGAAATATTTTAAGGTATGATTAAGCTTCCAATCTATGCACTTGACCTCCTGAAGAAACAAAACATCACTAGGTAAATGGATATAAACATACAAATGAATCCTAAAATTATTATCCTCAAGAGATAAACCTTTATCATTCTATAAATTTAGTTTAAACTTCATTCTAAATCAGCAAAAGAATAAATATCCTTGGCTAAAACCCCTAAAGAATTGTCTAGCATTGGAATATACCTACCCTTGGATGGTAACTTGGAACACATCCTAAGAACATAGTTTCTTTCCATAAGAATTTGAATTGAGCTATCTATTGACTCATTATCACTATGAAGAACATCCTTATTCCTTTGCCATCTCTTAGAAGACTTAAGAAAGGAATAATAGAAATATTTTATTTTCTCTAAACTTCTCTTCAATATTTTGTTAAAATTGCATAATTAGTTCGCTAACTCAATTTCTATCAAGTCTTAGAACTAGATTGTAACATAAAAAAAAAATAATCTAGTTCTTATCAGCCATTACCATCATGCCTCATAACACTACCATATTTGTTCTTAGGAATTCATTGTCCTTGCAATCAACTCTTTAGACCCATTATAACCTAGTTAAGAAATTAAAGCTTTATTAACTCGATGAAGGGGGGCATTAAAAGACAATATTCCACGCATTGATATAATTAACTCTTTTTTCTGATGCTATTGATATAATTATGATATAACACCTTTTAAAATAGTACTCTAAATATTGGATAAACCCTCCTAATAAGGAACATTAACATGAATCTTAAATGGTAAACCCTTTTTAGAAAGTCCTTGGCAAGATGCCCCACTTCTTGACAAAAAGCAAGCATTAGAAAGAGGTAAATAAATAACTTTTTTCTCACACTCAAAACTAGGGCCAAGAAGCCTAATTGCTTGTAGAATCCTTCCATCAATATTTATTTTTACACATGCACATGGATGGAACCTAAAGCTCTAGAACTTGTATCACTTATTTTACACCAAATAACTCTTCCAAGTGTTCCTACAACATTCTTCAAATATGGTCTAAAATATAAATTAACACAAAATAATTCTACCCATAAGGAAGAAATTTTTAGGGACCTTTAGGATAAAAATCCAATGACCAAGCCTATAAATAGCAAACGTAGCCAAATGTCACCTGGGTACCAAATTATAGAATTGCATATGAATTATCAACAAAATTGAACTAGTAAGTAGTATATTAGCTATCTCAATCTTAGATCTACTCTAACATTCCCCCCCTCTAGACAAGAATTTTTTTCTTATGCTATTAAAAAAATATATTCATTAAGATGTGAATGTAGATACAATAATTTGTGTTTAAATGTGAAGTTTTGGTCTTGTGTTCCTTTTTATTTCTATAATTTTGTTTCTCCTTCGATTTTAGTTCTCTTGAATGGTTTATATTTGAAGGTTTACTATGCATTGGTCTTTGGTCCCCTTGATGTTGCTTTCTTATATGGGATAAATGGGTATTATAGATCCTAAGTAGATGTGCACTAGTAAGCTTGAGATTGTTTGATCCAAAGGTGATGTTGTAGATGGGGGTTTGGTTTCTTTTATATCACAACATGTTGTTTGCATTGTAAAATAGAGTGGTAAGACACTAATTTGGTGAGGTTTCCTTCTCTATATTGAGTCCAATTTTTTCTTTTATCCTCTCTTAGTAGGTATTCTAGTTGGGACTCAATCACATATGTTAACTTGACTACCTATTTATAATGGTAATTTAATCTCTTTTATATTCTCTAAATCTATTTACTCCTAGTTACTTGGGGGGGTATAATGGTGCATTTGAAACAAAAATATCAAATATGTCATTAGATGTTGTTTATATTGATTTGATAAGGTTCGCTATATTTTTTATCTAGGGTTTGTTCTTCCCTTATTTACAAACCCTGAGATGCAGTCTCAATGTTTAATGACTCTATGGTTCATGGTTGTGGTGGTGGTTCAATGGTTGTGACATGTAGAGTCCATTCTAAAATGGCTTTCACTAACAATAGTGATGACAGAGGCAAAAAGCAACAATTAGGATCATTTTTTGACAATCACAACTCTCAAGTTGCTCAACTATCAAGTAAATCCCTTGAATTAAGGATAATTTTAATTTTACCTTTATATGGATAAAATAAAATAAAATAACAGTTGAGAGATATAAAGATTACAATCTACATTTGAAGGGATATATTTGTTTGTAAATTTTGATCCATCTATTGGAGTCCAAAGCTGTAATTTGAAAATTCCTTAATAAATGATCTTGTTAAACAATATTTAAAAAATAATAATAATTACTATGATTGTAATTATATTGAATTTTAAAATACAGGATTTTGGGCACCCACGTTTGGTAGGGTGGATATTCAAACTAGATGTGTGTTTAGTAGGGTGGAGATTCAAACTAGGGACATCCCTTGAAGGATTGCTCTATCCTCTTCAACTCATCTACAACACGTAGGTAACCATATACACTTTAAAGCACTACTTTTACTTTTTAGCTAACCATGTCACAAATGGTACAAATGGTGACTTAGTTAAATCAAAATTTTCTAATCCATCCGCTCATGTAGAGGAGTTGGAGAGCAAGTGGGTAGTTAAAACTCTCCAGTTATCGAGAGGCCCAGGTTCAAATCTCTCCCCTCACATGTTGCGTATATGTTGTATATAAAATGTTTCTCATAAAAAAAAAAAAAAAATTCTAATCCCTCCATAATATATATTTTTATTTCAAAACTGTAAAGATTATTGAGACGTTGAAGATGACGCCGTGTTAAGGATTTCCTTATTGAGTTTCAAACTGTTTTGCTAGCTTATAACAATAAATGTTTATTTCCAAAACTTATAAGTTATATATGTCATACTATTGTTTCGGAAGCAAAATTTACAAATGTGTCTGAAGATTTGTACACGGCCAAGGGTTATTTGCAGGCATACGATCTTCATAATTCCTCCCTCGTGGAGAACACATATGTACACATATTCAATATAAAACATGTATGCTTTCGCGCAATAGTCAATAACATGAAGAGGGCCAATCTGGACCGATAACTTTCTGTGTGCCCATCTGTTCCTCTAATCAGTGAATTTATTAATTCAATACGAGCGTGATTGCTTAGAGGAGAGATGCAAACCAGGGAGTGCTTGGCGAGTAAGCAGAAAAAGCAAGGACGCCAACACACCCATCACAATTGCAATATACGGAAACCTCTTCTCAGATTTGGATTTCGGTCTGGATCGACTACTGTGGTCGGCGTCGTTAATATTCTCCTCTTCGTTGATGACCTCGTAGATAGTATCAAGCTCCGTCTTCAGCTTCTCCATCTTCAACGGCCGCTTCTTTGCTAGCGCCAATTGCCACGGCGCGATTTCTATCGACATATTTGTTATTGTTAGAATTGCAGTCGAATTATCTCGTTTTGCAGATGTGTGGGCAGAGCAACAAACAGAAGAGTAAGCGATGTGGATTAACACCACGCGGAACAAAGGAACTTATAGACACGCTTTTGGCTCATGGGAACGTAGTTTATGGACATTACGGAACAATCTGTGGATTATTGACTGATTGTTCAAGGTTCGAGAAGTCGAACTGATGCTTGGAAAAATCGCTTATTCTAAGGGCGCGTTTTGTAGCGCGCGTCTTTTTGTTACGTGCCGCGTGCGAATGCTCGAAAGTCGGGCTCGAGCCGCACATGGATGCTTCCATCTTCATGGACATATGCAATCGTTTTTGGGGTAACATTAATGTCGAGAAAATTCTTTACAACTAAGTTGAGGTGGAAGAATCGATGCTAGGAAAAATCAAACAAGGACTCTAAAGAGTCTAAAGATTAACATTAAGCCAGGGAATTATGTGGATGACTCTTAAGGTGGACTATTATCTTTCTAATGAATGGAGTAATACTTCTTTGATATTCTTATGAGTTTTGATTTTTTTTTTTTGAAGAGGCAGTAGAACCTCTTACAAATTGTATAATATATTGAATACGTAAATATAAAATATTCCTTTAATTTTAGTTTATTATTGCAAATGCTATGAATGCATTAGCTTCTTGGAATATAATGATCTCACTCTGTACAATGTTGATGAGATCATATCTGCAATCAGCCAAATAGAAATCTCAAGCCAATTGAGATGTTGGTGTATTTGGAAGGAATAAAATGTATGTCCTCTATTTGAAGATAAGGATTCAAATAGTGATGCATTTTTGTTGAAAGTGTTTTTTCAAATTCTGTTTACGTTAAATTCATTTAATTTTTATGGATCTCTTCTCGAATGCTTTATATATATTTCTTTTCAATATGTGGAGAGGATTGAAGGGAAACGGTCGGGGAGAGCAATAGATGTTATTATCAAATCTTTATAAAAGAGGCATACATTGGGTATACCAAACATTTTTGATTTCTTATTCACATTGAGGAGCCTTAGAATGGATATTTATTATGGCTAACTATGTTGAGATTATAATTTGATTCATGATCAAGGTTGACATTGTACGAGGTATTGGTTAGGGCTCATGGCATCTTATAAGCCATATGGATTATGGTTAACTTAGTTATGGTTAAACCTTTTTTATAACTTGTAATTAATCTAAATCTCTATTGTTATGTTAAGGGATCTAGATTTGTATCTATGTATGTTAAGGCACTAGCCCACCATCACCTATGAAAGCATGGGTATGTTGGTCAATGGATTTATATTTGAAATGCAAGTTCATGTGTTTGATCCATGTGCTTCCATGTTTTACAACAACCAAATTCAAAAGTAAGTGGTTTAATAGTGGTGACATGCTCCTTCATTCCGAGTGGGTATTGTATTTGAATTGGCAATATTTTCTAAAAAATTCTAAAATATGCATTCACCATTATCATGTGCCAAAACGAACAAAAGGTGATTAAAATATATCAATACTAAATAAAGCAAAGAAATTAAATGGGACAATAGGAAGAATTAGAAGGTGGGTGCCCATGGGCATCCTAATATATCATAATTTAATCATACTTGTGATATGAGTGATTGCTTATTGAGGGGTATTTATAGTGATACC
The DNA here is from genome assembly GCA_028583015.1 of Wollemia nobilis. Taxonomy (NCBI): domain Eukaryota; kingdom Viridiplantae; phylum Streptophyta; class Pinopsida; order Araucariales; family Araucariaceae; genus Wollemia; species Wollemia nobilis. The sequence continues at coordinate 2,665,091 of JAQPPZ010001683.1, forward strand.
AAAGCCCTAATGAGAGGTTAACCTTAGGCGAACATAAACTTAGATTTAAGGTTAAACTTATAAATAAAATAATAATAAATTATACTTTAAGCAAGCTTATCCATAAAGGTGGAGTAAACAATGCGACTAAGAGAAATTACATGAGAGTGCCCATAGGCTTACATCAAGATACCTAGAGTCTTACATAGTGCTTTATTGTAGGATTACATGAAGATTACCATAGGCTTACATCAAGATACCTAAAGGCTTATATAGCACTTGAATATAGGCTTAAATCAAGAGCACTCATAGGTACTTGCACACTTTTGACCTTAGCCTAATAAGGTTAGATTATAATATTTTAATACCTCACCATAACTTGAATTGAGGGGGAAAGGAGAGAAAATGATAGAGATTATCCGTCTTCCCTCCATAATGAATACGTGTATGGGATAATGAATCTTGTTATATTCTCTTTGTCAAAGGTGCATCAATTGGATCAACCTATCCTGAATATGAAGCTATGACTTCACCTCATAGATCATGATGTTGAGCTTCCCATGAGAATATCTTCAACATGTATAATGGTGACCACAATCTATCCCTAATCTCAAGAGAAGGAAACTGAATCATGAATAAATAGTAATATCTCTAATTTATCAACCTCGATGATTATAAAGGGTCTATAGAAACAAGGAATATCTGAAATTGATCATCTAAAGTGTAATCCTATTGTAGACCAAAATATTACCAATAACCATGCTAAAGGGTTGTTTGAGCTATAAAAAACATCCACTATGAGAAAAAGAAGGATATATATTATCTCAATATAAATAACATTGCTAATTAGGTCTATTTTACCTAGAAAAAATCCCATAGAAAATAATAATAGATCCTTCAAATGATGTCACTAATCTATAAAGCTCAATAAATTATTTGATTTGAAAAAAAGTCCCAAAATGCTTTTATATGCAAGGGTTATGGATTCTAAAAGTTTGTATATATTAATAGCTGAAAGGAGAGAGAAGAATGAAAAAGTTACCAAACCTTAGAAAAATGATGTCCAATCACTACTTGTCATATGTTGATCACTCATTTGTTGATGACTATAATTCACTCTTCACCACCTGATCTTCTCTAGTGCACTAGGATGTTATGATTAATTCAAGTTAAACACAATTAAATGATATGATTGGATAGATTTATCTTCATATATATTACTTTTTTATTTAGAGGGTTTGAAGGTAAAAAGGCTCAAACCCAAGACCCTCTGCAAGTATGTAATATCACTAACAAGTGTGGCATGCATGCATATTGAGACAACTGGAGATATAGTATTATATGACTTGTTATGCAGATGATGCTTTTCTTGAAGCAACAAAAAGATACCAAAACTAAGGGTTGAAATCAACACCACCTTCCTACAAGTGAAATTCCCAACCACTATTACACTCAATTAGTTGAGACATGAAGTTTACCTTTAACAAAGTGTATACGCCATCCATTTATCAAAAGAAGACCCTAATTTTCTTGGGAGAATCAACCTAGAAACATCTCATTTGAAACTAAGCCATCTTATCGTTGCACTATTATATTGAGTGTGACAAAAGGAAGAAAGAAAATCACTTTCAAAATTCTTTTAGAATCAATATATAGGTTAAAATAGTTTCCCATGATAGTCTTCTAGCCAATAATAGCTTCTACCAACATATCACTCCCTTAGATGATGAGTGGAAGAGAAATGATTATAGAATATAACATATTGATATGACTACTAGAAAGTGTTGGGATTTGAACATTCCTCATCTCAATAATAAGGTGCATGACCTAAAAACCATGTCATCCATGTAGACACACCACTTTTAATCAAAACGTATATACATGTAATGATAGGTCACATGAAAATATGGATAAATTAAACACAAATGACATAAAAACAATAGTTCTAGATTTCAAAACTTTTAAATTTCAAATTTCAAATTTAATCAAAAAATAGGACTTGAAATCGTCAATCAACCAATTCTTCTTCTGATAATGAGTGATACTTCTTTAGATATCACTCAAATACCATTTTAAAATTTACAATAATTCAAGAAATATTTAGAAACATACACTCACTGTGATCATATGCCAAAAATAAGAAAACATGACTAAAAGATAGCAATATTAAATAATGTGGAGAAACAAAGCGAGAAAATAAGTATAAGGTGGGTTCTCATGTGTACCATAATGTATCATATTTTATTCACTTATGATGCAAATAATTGTTTATTGAGGGGTATTTATAGTAATACCGAAACTCTAATGAGAGGTTAACCTTAAGCTGAGGTAAACTTACATAGTTTTTGGCTATGGGTTTACATGAAGATGCATATATGCTTACATCAAGGTGCCTAAAGGCTGACATATAAAATTCCCATAGTATTACATTAAGAGTACCCATAAGCACATCAACTGTATTAGCCTTATCTTAATATGGTCATAATACAAATATTCTAGCACATAATATTTCAGCGCATTGTGGACCATTGGTTAGCAAATAGGTCCTAGCATGGAGGATACTCCGGTTTGATTCTATCCAAAGGCTCTTGAATTATTTTTTTTATAAGAAAAAATAAAAACTAACTTTTTGATCTACATGGTCATGCATAGTTTCATCCAATCATATTCAATGTCTATTTAAATCATCTCAACAATCAAAAGAGAGGAATTACCACATCTACTAAAGTTTAAAGGAGATTATTTGATAAAATATAAGTGGATGTCACCAATGAACCTATAGATGCCAAGTATTAATAGATAATTGCATAGAGTTTTCTAAGATTTAAAATTGTATTTTTAATTGTTTTGAGGTCCATTAGAGAAAAAATTTTATAGGCCATAACTTTTACATACAAAAGTAGTTTGAGCCCATTTTTTAAATTATTTGTGAGCTCTATGCATTGGCTACATTAGTTCATGGACCTTATATGGTGTTAGGTATTATATTGTGTAAGATAAATCACAAAGCCCTAGTTACTTGCCTTAATGGGTGATATTATAGTATTTGGTCAACCCAATTGATTATTTTATTATGTAGTAAGAACCTATAGTGCATCTTTCAAGAGGATAAAGTAGTTACTCTTTATGATGAAGCTCACTATCAAAGATAAAAATAAGCTATTGGTATATTTTCCTTGTTGATTGAACTAAAGTTACTTTTTCACAGAGAGCTATGTACTTATGGTTAAAATTGCATGAGATTTTTGGTATATTTAATACTACTAAAGTAAATCACTTGGAATTTGGTCTTTCCTCTTTTAATCTAGTTGAGATTGATAATGTTGAGGACTATATTATTATATTCAAGAATTTGAGGATAGATATTACATTTTCTATAGGGTAAAAAAAATATTATGTAGAATGTATAAATATTGTCTATGCTAACTCTCTTCCTCTTTTTATATGTTGAACATAATGGTTTATATGATTCCTATATTCTTGGAATATCAAAAGTCTCTTACTTTTTATCAAATTTTCTCTCTTACTTCATCTTTAGGTAGCAATGCAAAATTGTAATGGGACTCCACATGTATAGACTCACACAAAGAAACTCAAATATAAGTATAAGGCGTAGAGGCTCAAGAGTGAACCTAAGTATTCAAAGTAGTTGAAGACCACTTATAGATACTACAAGATGGAGATAGTGGCTTTGAGTATTGCTTCCTAAAATTTCAAAGGATTGAATTTGTGTTCTTAAAAATTAGTTGGTATCTCCTAGGTGATGATGGAAAGTCTAAAGGATCCACTTAAACTATAAAATCCCACTAGAGCATCCATTATGGGGGAAGAGATTATTGTCACTAATGGCTTCTCTCCTCAGCCCCTTTGTTTAGATTATGGGGGTGATAAAAGTATAATATAATTCATGGCTAAGGCTGGCATTGTATGATGTATTGGTTAGACCAAGGACAATTTGTTATACAATGTATTTATTATTTATAATAATTTATTTTGTAAACCCGTTGGATTTTGGTTAAGATTATTGTGGCTAAACCTCACTTGCAATATTGGTTTAGGTTAAACCTGATTATGTAATTGAGGTTTTGGTATTGGTATAAATACCTCCATACCACTCATTTACTCATTGCAGTGTTACTATTAATGTATGATTTGGTTCTATTTATTTCTATAAAATATTGTGAATTCCAATAAAATGTTGTATGCATTATACAATTTAAAGCATAAATCATCACTACATGAAATATAACTTAAATATAAAAATAATGGATGCAAATTTAGTTAAAATAATTACATGTGAAAATAACCATCAACCACGAGTTTTTGGATAACATATAAACACACTCTATTAACTTAAAACCAACTAGTATTGCAAAGTATAGGTCCCCAAAGCTAATAACAAAAAAAGGTTGTTTATAAAAAATAAGTTTTAGTGGATGTAAAATTTTGATTTTGCATCCTAAAACTAGAGTTAAGGTTATTGTCTCTCAAGTAGACTAGGCGAAGCATCAAATTTGCATAATCTCTCTTCTATAACAAGGGGCATATTGAATGGTAATCCCATGAAAGGTAAACCATGGTAAGTATAACATGAAACCTCTTCAAAAAAAACTTCCTTTGTATATGAGGTTAGTGTCAGAACCCCAAAATTCTCACCTTGAACTAACTAACTTTTTTTAAAGAGTAGGAGTTTAATAGAGTTCCTATCTTCCTTAATTTACTTGGTCAGGTTTTATGCATTATTTCACAAGAGCTTAGTCTACTATATAAATATTTCTCTAGGTTCCTTTTTCAAGTCTCAAGTGTGCACTCATCCCTACTTTTTACAAGTTTATGTGTGATTAAGTACTAAGTGCAAGCATTAATTCACCGACTTCCCTTTGTATTCTTTAGCGAGCTAGTTGGTCCTTCCATTTGAAAGGAGAAAAAAAATTCTTTAATCACTACACATGTCTTTTAGTGTGTGACTATTATGTATATGAGACAATATATACTATCTACACAAGTCCCTTTGTGAAATATTACTAAGATTCTTTCTCTCTAGCTAGTATACTCTTTTATCCTAGCATTTATTTATTATTTCATATTCAACTAAGAATTTTTCATAAACCAAATATCTCCTCCCTCTATAATTAATAACAAATAAGCTAAATATGCTTATGGTTTCTTTCTAGTGATGTACTCACATTTATCTTTTGCAATTTTTATTTTATGAAGATAAAAATTAATTAGATGATTAAAATATAATCCCCCGATAAAACTTCTCAAAACTCTTTTATTAAGAAGTATTAAATGATAGGAAGGAGTCTTCTAGTGGCTATCTAAAAAATCTCCTTCACCTTACTTTCACAAAGGATGACTCACACAATTTAATTTTTCTATAAATTATTCCTTCTGTGGATAGAACCCAAAGCTTCACGATTACCAAAAATACATTAACACTAAACTTAGATGCATGCTTAGTTTCAAATTATAAATAGGGAATACATCAATCTATGACCACAATTATTTTTCTAAAAACTTCATTATGGTTCTATGAGACACTATTAAAGAACACAACTTCAACTTTTAACAAAGTCATACGTCCCTGGTTTACTCTAGTCAAGCTCAACATTGATTCTTTATCCAACATAGTTCAAACACATCTTCCAAAAAATATACCATCTATCATTAATGCATCAAACAAATTTCTTATATAGAAATATAATAGCAACATTCTTATTAAAGAGTCTTTCCATTCCAAAAATATAATTGAACAAATTACAAGTAATATAATGAATATCATTTATTTCATCCTCCAAGCAAGGTAATTCCTCAGACAATTGTCTTTTCGATCTTTGTTCTAATACAAGAACCACTGATTAGATTTGTTTTACAAAAATCATATTAAGAACTCCAAAGCTTAGTTTAGAATGAGCTTGAGATTACAACATATGCTAAAACAACTGGATATAATCTGTTAGACATAGCTGTGTCCTGATCCATGGTGATCATATTTCCTCGCTATGCACATACACTATCACCACTGAGAAAATATGTCTTTACAGGGATTAGATACGACTCCTATCCATACATCGTGTGATATTATTTTACCAGGAGTATTATCATTATTCCTTTTTTTAATAAACACATCTCAGGTATAACATGCATGAAATTTACTTTATGATAAAGCATGTACCACAATCATATGATTGGAGCTCATTTACAAATTAAGCATGTATTTTCACTACCAGTATTGAAAACCATGTAGCAAACATAATCATTCAATAAATTCATATTCATTTCACAAGAAGGAAAATGTTGTAGCTATCATTATTCTTCATATGTATTTCATTCACACAAATCGTAGGTATAACTATTTTCAAATTTTGTATCAATAAAAACTTTAGTAGTAAAATTTAACCTCCAAGGCATTAATTTCATCATCCCATTAAAACCAACACCAAAAATCTATACTTACTGGTATCTATTAAATCATTAACATACTCTAAAGAACAACATTCAACTTCAATTCTAAATGACTGCTAGATCAGAATATTAAGTTTTATTTTAGATGACACAAAGCTACTCTAGTGGAAACCACCATATCTACCAATCAAGTAACACTTTACTCGGATAAAACTTTCTACAACTCCCACCAACATATTCATTCCATAGAAGATAAAGAGTAATTAACTCACCACTCCAACATTGATCTCAACACCACAAGGTATTTTCATTGATCATAAATAATCTCAAACCCAAGATAAATACGTCCAAAAAGCAAGGCATACATTATCACTAAACTCATTATTACCTCTTACAATTTGAAAGTGAATCACAGTTACACTCTACATCAATAGAGTAATGCATAATATCTATTTTAGTTTTTCCTTTAAAAATAATTAACAAATTTCTAGTTTCAGTTCTAATTCAATCAACTTATTTTTTATTTTACAAATATATCAATCATTTACAACCAAATAGATTTATCATCACATTCATTTTTTATAGAAACCAAAATAACACAAGATACATTACTGGATAAAATATTGAAAAGTCTTATTTTTTATTCAAACACAAGACATAATCAAACAATAATGATGTTTTTAAAGCAAGCACATCAATCTTTAAACAATCACGTCAATCTACTAGGGTTTTATATTTTTAACAAGAAAGTATTCTATAGAGGTACATGGGTTACATTCCATGATTCAATATAGCTTGTTCCAATCGCTGCTTTGATCTCCTAAATGAATTCTGTTTTCTCAATCATCTGACTAACTCCATACAACCTCTTTTTTTTCTTTTTAATTTCCTCCAAGAAAATCCAATCATGTTTCCACTACTCAGTTTTATCGGATTGCTCTTCGCATGTAAAATAATCCAGTTCGAAACTACACAAACCCATTCAATTGAAATAAAGAACCATCATCCTAACAAGACACCTAACTCAAACAAACACCCTCGACTTCTAGATTCTAAAGTTATCTCCTATTAATGCAATGAACTTTAAAGTAACTAAGTACAAAGCACAATCATTTCATTTGGCTTAATTATACTTAATTTATCTTTCCTTACTACTTCACTGCAATAATACTACCAAACACAATTGATTCTTCATATGTTATTTCTTTTTTAAGGAAAACAATAAAAGCAATCAACATCAACACCCATACAATGATGATTTTATTCCTATCAATATTTCAATATAAAGCAAACTATTATGCAACACACAAATGCAACTAAAATTATGCAATTTATGATATGCATATTCATGAGAGGGCATTCATCCATGTTGCCTCTCCAATTATTCTGAAAAATAACCCATCACATCATTTCCCCCAAGGCATCTTGTTCTCAATGGTTAGTTTTGTCTTCCACCTATGAGAAAACTCAATCCTGCACAAATACAAGTTCTATTAGCAGTATCATAATCTAACATAAAATGTATGTTTTCATAGAATTATAACATGTCATTATCCATCATTCATTGATATATACAAATATCACATCACTCCATGGAATACATATGTTTTTACAAGCTAATTGGAAATAACCAATCATTCCATCAGTAAAGCAATCATAGCCAAACATAAATCCATCAAAATAAAAAGTTTTCCAAGGGAGGGTCATGACATACTTCCCCCTTAGGCTTAACACAGTCCTCTATGTATCATCATAGCATAAAAACCAAATAAATATTTACATTGCATATTCAAACATAAATGGGAAATGTTTTTGCATGTCTGCTACTTTCTCCCAAGTAGTATTTCTTTCAAAATAGCATTCCCACTGAACCTTGCACTACTCCAAGGTTATCTTCCTCGTCTATTTAGACTGAAACTCAAGGATATTTATTGGTTGAACCTTTATAGCCTCAGAATTCACAATATGCAAATTGGAAAAGTCTCACACATGCTCAGGATTAGCAATGTACTTTCTAAGTAAAGAAATTTGAAATATTTCATGTATTTTGGATAAGTTAGGTGGTAAGGTAGGCCAATATGCCATAGGATTATTCTTCTCTGTAATTTTAAAGGGTCCCATAAAATGAGGATCTAGTTTTGTGGACTTAATGGCACTCTTCTTTGGTATCACCCTAAAAAATACCCTATCACCTACAGTAAATTCCCTTGGCTATCTCTTAAGACCGACATAAATCTTCTATAAATTTATGGCTTCTTTTAGCCTTTTCCTAATTATCCTTAACTATTGCTTCATTTCTTTGACCATGTCTGGGCCTAGCACAATTCGATCTTCTAGATTATCCCATGATAATCGCGTCCTACACTTTCTACCATATAAAGCTTTAAATGGAGTTATTCCTAAGGTCAAATGACAACCATTATTGTAGGTGAACTCTACCATGTGTAAATAATCCCCCCAATGAGGTTTTTGATCCATACAATATATGAAAAGCATGTCCTCTAACACTTGATTCACTCTTTTAGTTTACCCATCAATTTTTGGGTGATAAGTTGAACTATTATTTAATCTTGTACCAATGTCACTATGCAAGGCTTTCCAGAACTCGGATGTAAATATTGAGTTCCTATTAGATATAGTTACTTCTAGAAAACCATGAAATAAAATTATTTCTTTCACAAATCTATTAGCCACAATTACAACATCATCCTTGGTATTCTCAGGTATAAAATGCACAACCTTGGTTAATCTGTTGACCACTACTAAGATTACATCATGTTAAAACCTATTTTTAGGTAGCCCTACGATGAAATCCATCGATATTACCTATTATTTTTGCATAGGTACATCATGTGCATATAACAACGTAGTAGCATGCCTATGCTCCGCTTTTAATTTTTGACATTCTAGGCATTGAACAACAAATTCGATTATGTCTTTCTTCATTCTTGGCCAATAGAATGTTTTCTTCATGTTTTCCTTAAAATTTGCTCCACCTAAATGAGCATAATACAAATATATATGAGCTTCATTCATGATCATATTTCTCAAATTTCCATTCTCAAGAATCACTACCCTATCCCTAAAGCATAAGAAACCATCCTTGATGCTAAAGTACTTATTTTCATCTAGTTTTATTTCTATTGTTTCTCAAATTTGGTTTCAATATGGATTTTGATGCTTCATTTTTCTTACTTGTTCCATCAAATCAACGTGGATGTGAGACATAACATCTATGTATCTCCTCATCTCAGTGCACCAATGATTTTATTCTCATTTCCTTTTTATATACTAAATACCAAAATCATATTCAACAAGAAATTCCATCTACCTTCTCTGCCTAGCATTCATTAAAGTTTGAGTTAATATATATTGGAAACTTTTATGATCTATTCTAAACTCAAATCGACTCCCTAATAAATAATGTTACCAACTCTTAAGAGCAAAAGCAACTACTACCAATTACAGATCATGAGTTACATAGTAAACCCCATGTCATTTTAGCTTCCTTGATCCATAGGCTATTATTTCTGCTTCCTATGAGAACACTCCTCTCAAACCTTCCAATGTGAAGAACACAAGCTTATACTGAGAGGGGGGGTGAACAGTATAAGACCGCTTTCTACCTTTTCTTTCGATTCAACTTGCAGTTCTAAATTATGTAGTGAATATATAACAGAATCAAAACAGAAATCAAAACAATGCACAAAATATCATCCACAAAAGAGACACAACAATTTACGTGGTTCACCCAACGCGGGCTACTCCACGGATAAAATTTTTACTAAATTTTATCACCTCAAATTCTGGGAAACATGTCCCGATTACAAAGTTTATGGGCACCAACCCAAAGGAGATACCTTCCCCTAGCTTCGCTTAATCTGGTGATCCTCTAGAGAACCTCTACCTCTGCAGCCCTTAGCAAGTGGAACTCTATCCACAGAAGACACCTATCTTCCCTGCTCTGGCTGGAGACCTCTGTCCTCAACTCTATCACCACACAGTCGATCCTCTTTATCTGCACCAAAACACAGTCCTTTGGTCTGGCACTATTGTCCTCAAACTTGCACCTCTGTGCAATTACAACACTCGATCAAATATCTAATTATGCACCTCTGTGCAAACACAGTAGCAATGTCTTCGCACACTGCTCTTCGACGATCGAACTTCTCCCTGCACTCTGCTTCTGTGAAAGTCGCACTTCGAACGCACACTTGATCGATACCAAACACTTCAAGCAACCCTCCTTTTATACTCACAATCTCAAGATTAGAACCTTGATCTTAGTCGACTGCACATCCCTAAAACAACATCGGCGCAAAACCCTACGTTGCGTCGACCCAGATTTAACTCTGTCGGCTCCACTGCCTCCCTGTAGCTTCTGGCGTGAAACTTCAACATGTCGCGATATCATGACATTTTTATAGCCGTACACCTTCTATAGCCTACTGTCATGAAATCGTGACACCTTGGCCTTTGTCGACTTCCTTTGTGCTTCTGTCGCGAAATCGTGACACCTTTGTCTCTTGCTGACGTCATCTCACTTCTGTCGTGAAATCGTGACACTTTAGTCTTCATGGCCTTCCTCTCAGCTTTTGTCATGAAATCGTGACACTTATGATTTTTGCTGATGTCATCTTCACTCTGTCACGAAATCGTGACGCTTTAGTCTTCATGGCCTTCCTCTCAGCTTTTGTCATGAAATCGCGACACATCTGCTTCTGCTGACATCATCTGCAACTCCGTCGCGAAATCGCGATGCTTTCACCTTCGAGCTCTTCCTTCTTCAATTCATCGTGAAATCGCGACGCTTCTTCTGCTTAAGACTTGCTAACTGATTCTGTCATGAAATCGTGACACTTTCTCCAACTGCAAGCTGCCAACTCAACCTGTCGTGAAATCACGACACTTTCTGCATCCGTACAACTTCTTTGTAGCCTGTCACGAAATCATGACGTTTTCAGCTTCCGAAAGCTTTCCCTGCAACCTGTCGCGAAATCACGACGCTTCTGGCTTTCGTACGCTTTCTCCACTGCTTGTCACGAAATCGTGACGCTGCTCCTTTCAGACTCTTTCCTTTGTTGCATGTCGCGAAATCGTGAAAGTCCTCAACTCGACCTCTACAGCATGTCATGAAAATGTGACAGCCCTTACTTGGAACTTTGCATCATGTCGCGAAATCATGACAGTTCTTGAATCACTTTCTCTCTCTTCAATCTTGTCGCGAAATCGTGACAGTTCACACTACGGACTTTCTCTTCTGCAAAATGTCGTGAAATCGTGACACTTTCTTGTCCGTACAGCCTCCTTTGCAGAATGTCATGAAATCATGACATTTTTCCTTCTCTGCCTTCCTGCACTTTTCGAGTCGCGAAAATGCGACATGTCGCGAAATCGTGACAGTTTTGCCTGCTTCGTCTCTGCCTTCCCGCATGTCACGAAATCACGATAGTTTTGCCAGCACTTTCTCTCTCCTCAAACATGTCGTGAAATCATGACAGTTTTTCCAGCACTTTCTCTCTCCTCAAACATGTCACGAAATCGCGACAGTTTTTCCAGCTGCCTGCATACTTTTTCTAACTTATCTTTTACTTGATCTTTTGCAACTGGGCTACTCTGATCTTCTTGGAAACTCACTGTCCATGCTGAAACCTTCATCAAGACACATTCTTTGACATCAAACCAGATTGCTTCAAGAACTCTTTGACATCAATGACAACATCTACACTTAGAGCAAAAGCAATGTACCCAAGGTACCCAAAATTGCCAACAATCTCCCCCTTTGTCATTGATGGCAAACCTTAACTGAAAACACAAGTCAAGAGCCAAAACTGAAGACAACTGATCCAACAACTGAGAATCTGCCTTTGAAGTTTTTTCTCCCCCTGACTTGAAGCTCTCTTCTTCACTATGAAGCTCTCCCCCTTACTCATATCTCTCCCCCTTTGTCATCAATGGCAAAGGGTCACCTTTGGGGCTCGGGACTAAGAATGAGCCTCTTAGCTTAGTCCCTCCCCCACCTCCCGATGAGGTGATTTAAAACAAGGGTGGGAGTGAAACTCCCATTAGGCACTCATCATCATCAGTGTCTACAATTTCTTTGCTCGGGCCTTCTCTTGAACTCTTTGTCAGTGTTTCTGTTCTTGTCACTTTTCTTGTTCTTGTTCTCATCTCTTTTCTTGTCCATACCTTGATCCTTGGACCTGTTTATACCACTGTTATTGTTCCTGTACCTTGGAAGATCAGCTCTGCACTTATAGCAAGTAACAATATTATTTCTTTCGAGCATAGCTGTTCTTTGAATCCGCCTGTTCTGACTAACCCAGTTCCTGTTATTTGCCTTGCAAAAAATTGCCTTGTGCCCGAACTGATTACAAGAGTAGCAATACCCTTGAAATAAATTACGGCCCTTGAAATTGTCATTTATCTTCCTTACTTGAGTCATGCACTGCGAAGCCATGTGGCCAAACCCATGACACGCAAAACATCTGCCGTGAAATATTCTTCTGTTTGACCTCTTGGGTCTCGAAAACTTCTTTTTCGTATTCAGAATTCTGTTTTCTGTTTCTACGCATTTATCACTCATGGACTCTTTCTCTGAAATACTCTCTTCATCGAACTCTCTTCTTCTCGAAATCTCTTACTTGATTCTCCAACCTATTTTTTGTGTGGTTTAACAAAACCAAGACCTATTTTATCTAATGGATTTCTTTGACTTTGGATGAGAGACTTAACCCTTTTGGAGCTATCTTGAAACTTGTACAACTTATCCTTGTAATCTTTATTTTCCTCTTTCATGGCAGCCATTTTCTGTTCTAAATCACTATACTCAAGCATCTTAGATTCTAACTCATTCTTGAGTTCTTGTGTCTTAGCCATAGAGATGTCAAGACTTTCTATGAGTTCATCTTTCTCCATACAACATTCATCTAACTTATCCTTGAGTCTAGCATTCTTCTTCCTTTCCTTTTTCAAAACACTAAGAGCATTAGTAAGTTCACATTCAAGATCCTCTATTTGATTGCATTTTGAAATATCAAGGCCTTTTTCAGATTTCTTATCACTAGAGGTGCTACCCTTTTCAAAAACCATACAAGCATCTTCCTTATCATTTTCTGAAGCATCCTCATACATACTAGCAACCAATTCATTATTTGTGCAATCATCCTCAAGGTGCCCAAAATTTCCACATCTAAAACATTTCATGACAATGAATTTATGTTTTGGTTCTTCCTCTTTTTCTGAAATGAACAACATCTCATTTTCATCATCACTAGAAGAACTTTCACTATCACTGCTAGAACACTTACTTGCTTTGTCTAGGTAGAAGCTCTTCTTATTCTTGTGTGAATGCCTCTTTCCTTGATTGTTGTGCTCATCTTTGTTCTTTCTGTAATACCTGTGCTTTTCAGAATCCTTGCTCTTAACATCCTGTATATCTTCATCACTTTCATTCTTGGAAAAAGTATAGTCAATAGCATAATGACCAAACTTTCCATAGTTGAAACATCTTATGTTTTTCTTGCTTTTGTGTTTTCTAGAGAACTTGCCTTTTTTGCTGTAATATGCCTCTTCATCACTAGAAGACTCATCACTCTCTTGAATCTGTTTGCCCTTTGATTTCTTGGTAGCTTTGAAAGCTGCCTCTTTCTTGACATCAACTTTCACTTGAGTTCTCAACTCAAATGCTGCAAGAATACTATGGAGCTCATCCTTTTTCAATTTATCTAAATCTTTAGCTTCCTCAATAGTAGAAATCTTTTCACTAAATCTATTAGGAAGAGATCTTAAAATCTTATCACACACATCATTTTCAGCAACCTCAAGACCTAGATCTTTCATGGAGTTAACAACCTCATCCATACGAAGCATGTAGTCACTAATATTTTCATCATCATTCATTTTGAGTTGTTCAAACATACCTTTAAAATGTCTCAATTTGGCCTTTCGGACATTTGCATCACCTTTATGAACAACCTGCAATTGTTTCCACATTTCACTAGCTGTCTTGCAGTGAATAACTTTGGTGAGATCTACTTTCTATAAGCCTCTCAAGATTGCATTCATGGCTTTTGAATTGCTGTGAAGCATGAGCCTGTCTTCTTTGGTATAAGGACCATGTTCAGGAATAGTGTATTCGTCTTCAATCACTTCCCATACCTCATTACCAAGTGCCATTAGATAAACTCTCATTCTTGCACTCCATAGACCGAAATCTGATCCATCAAGAATAGGTGCTGCATTGCCACCTGAAAAATCCATTGTGTTCTTAACCAGCTTCTTCCTTTCGGTCGTTAAACCTTTTCGAAGGAACCCGCCTCGATACCAATTGAAGAACACAAGCTTATACTGAGAGGGGGGGTGAACAGTATAAGACCGCTTTCTACCTTTTCTTTCGATTCAACTTGTAGTTCAAAATTATGCAATGAATATATAACAGTATCAAAATAGAAATCAAAACAATGCACAAAATATCATCCATAAAAGAGACACAACAATTTACGTGGTTCACCCAATGCGGGCTTCTCCACGGATAAAATTTTTACTAAATTTTATCACCTCAAATTCTGGGAAACATGTCCCGATTACAAAGTTTATGGGCACCAACCCAAAGGAGATACCTTCCCCTAGCTCTGCTTAATCCGGTGATCTTCTAGAGAACATCTGCCTCTGCAGCCCTTAGCAAGTGGAACTCTATCCACAGAAGACACCTGTCTTCCCTGCTCTGGCTGGAGACCTCTGTCCTCAACTCTATCACCGCATAGTCGGTCCTCTTCTCTGCACCAAAACATAGTCCTTTGGTCTGGCACTATTGTCCTCGAACTTGCACCTCTATGCAATTACAGCACTCGATCAAATATCTAATTATGCACCTCTGTGCAAACACAGTAGCAATGTCTTCGCACACTCTGCTCTTTGACGATCGAACTTCTCCCTGTGCTCTGCTTCTACGAAAGTCTCACTTCGAATGCACACTTGATCGATACCAAACACTTCAAGCAGCCCTCCTTTTATACTCACAATCTCAAGATTAGAACCTTGATCTTAGTCGGCTGCACATCCCTAAAACAACGTCGGTGCAAAACCCTACGCTGCGTCGGCCCAGATTTAACTCTGTCGGCTCCACTGCCTCCCTGTAGCTTCTGGCACGAAACTTCAACATGTCGCGATATCGTGACATTTTTACAGCCGTACACCTTCTATAGCCTGCTGTCACGAAATCGTGACACCTTGGCCTTTGTCGACTTCCTTTGTGCTTCTGTCGTGAAATCGTGACACCTTTGTCTCTTGCTGACGTCATCTCACTTCTATCGTGAAATCGTGACACTTTAGTCTTCATGGCCTTCCTCTCAGCTTTTGTCACGAAATCGTGACACTTATGATTTTTGCTGACGTCATCTTCACTCTATCGCGAAATCGTGACGCTTTAGTCTTCATGGCCTTCCTCTCAGCTTTTGTCATAAAATCGTGACACATCTGCTTCTACTGACGTCATCTGCAACTCCGTCATGAAATCGTGATGCTTTCGCCTTCGAGCTCTTCCTTCTTCAATTCATCGTGAAATCATGACGCTTCTTCTACTTAAGACTTGCTAACTGATTCTGTCATGAAATCATGACACTTTCTCCAACTGCAAGCTGCCAACTCAACCTGTCGTGAAATCGTGACACTTTCTGCATCCGTACAACTTCTTTGTAGCCTATCACGAAATCACGACGCTTTCAGCTTTCGAAAGCTTTCCCTGCAACCTGTCGCGAAATCGTGACGCTTCTGGCTTTCGTACGCTTTCTCCACTGCTTGTCGCGAAATCGTGACGTTGCTCCTTTTAGACTCTTTCCTTTGCTGCATGTCATGAAATCGTGACAGTCCTCAACTCGACCTCTGTAGCATGTCACGAAAATGTGACATCCCTTACTTGGAACTTTGCATCATGTCATGAAATCATGACAGTTCCTGAATCACTTTCTCTCTCTTCAATCTTGTCACGAAATCATGATAGTTCACACTACGGACTTTCTCTTCTGCAAAATGTCATGAAATCGTGACACTTTCTTGTCCGTATAGCCTCCTTTGCAGAATGTCATGAAATCGTGACATTTTTCCTTCTCTGCCTTCCTGCACTTTTCGAGTCGCGAAAATGCGACATGTCGCGAAATCACGACAGTTTTGCTTGCTTCGTCTCTGCCTTCCCGCATGTCGCAAAATCGTGACAGTTTTGCCAAAAATTTCTCTCTCCTCAAACATGTCACGAAATCGTGACAGTTTTGCCAAGACTTTCTCTCTCCTCAAACATGTCGCGAAATCGCGACAGTTTTTCCAACCGCCTGCATACTTTTTCTAACTTATCTTTTACTTGATCTTTTGCAACTGGGCTACTCTGATCTTCTTGGAAACTCACTGTCCATGCTGAAACCTTCATCAAGACACATTCTTTGACATCAAACCATATTGCTTCAAGAACTCTTTGACATCAATGACAACATCTACACTTAGAGCAAAAGCAATGTACCCAAGGTACCCAAAATTGCCAACACAATGAAGCATCTGTGAAAATAAAAAACTCCCTTGAGGATCAAGTATCTTTAGTATAGGCTACATAGTAAGATTTTACTTAAGAAGAACAAATTTTGCCTCACATTTATCTATCGACCTAAACTCTTTTCCTTTCCTTCAAAGGTTATTTATTATAGAGGTTATCTTGGCATAATATTTAACATATCACCTATAGTAACCAGTAAAACCCATGAAACTTTGAACTTCTATCATATTTTTTGACAAAAACCAAATCAAAATAGCCTCTATTTTATTAGGATATACTATGATCCCTTTTTCTGACACAATATGTCCTAGGTATTATACTTTTAGTATATAAAAATAACACTTGGACATTTTACCATACAACTAATTTTTCCTTAACAGTTCCAACATAATTCTACAATGTTTATCATGTTCTATCTTATCTCAGGAATATATCAATATATCATCCAAGAACACAAAAATAAATCTATCTAAATGCTTTCTGAAGATACTATATTAAGTTCATAAATGGTTTAATGAATGCTAGAGCACTCATTAAAACAAAAGGTAAAACAATAAACTCATAATGTCCATAACATGTTTTAAAAGTTGTCTTATGTGTATCCTGTTCATAGATCTGCAATTGATGATATCAAGATTTTAGATCGATATTTGTAAAGATAGTGGTATATTTAAGCTGATCAAAGAGATCTTCAATCCTGGGTAAAGGATATCTATTTATGATTGTTTCCTTGTTTAATATTCTATAATGTATACATAATATCAAGGTACCATCCTTTTTCTTCACAAATAACACATGTGCACCCCATGGTGACACACTTGGTATGATTAATCCTTTTCTAGAAACCCTTGTAGATGTAATTTCAGATCCTACATTTCTATGGGGTTCATTTTGTAAGGTGCTATATGTATTGGATCAGTTCTAGGTTGAATTTCAATTGTGAAGTCAAACTCACATTTGGGGGGTAATATAGGTAAATATTTTGGAAATACATCCCTAAACTCCTGAAGAATTGGGTGTTTCCTGAATTATTTTCTTCCTCCATTTAATTTATCTTCACAACATAGACCATTCCTCCATTTTTAATGGATTTCTTGAGTTGCATTGTAGAGAGGATTTGAGGTTGAAAAATCCTTTGCAAGATATACGTCCTTAGTTTAACTCCTCCATCATTTGTGTAGTCAATACATCTATCCTAAAAATTGAGTGCTACTTTATGCGCTTGCAACCAATCCATTGCTAGGATTACATCAAAGACATGCAATGGCACTACATATAGGTCACCCATTGTCATTCCACTAGCTAAGACAATTTATGCCATAGGATAACATTGGTTTACAAAGTAGGTTTATCTAGAACCATACTTGAATTTCCACCCATGTGCCATGACTCCTCGATTTTCTAAAATATATTTCGCTAAACTAATGGAAATAAAGTTATTCGTAGCACAACTATCAATTAATATTTTAACATTCTTTCCAAAACCTTACCTTTTATCAATAATGACATGGCTTGACCTTCCAGGTTCTGATTCCCTATAGCTACATAAATCTTACGTGTGAGTTCCTTATATGTATATTCCTTGTACATTGGTTCCTTTCCCTTTTAACTCATTCTTGCTCTTTATGGGAAATTGCTAGTATATGTGGTCCTCTACAAAGATAACACCCTTCTTTTGGTCCTGGATGTTCCTTTTTCTTTTGTACCTCTTATTCTTTTGCATGTGGAGAATTAACATGTCCCTACGATGGTCTATTATTACCATTGTTACAATTATTGGGATTATGATTATTTCCTTGGAACCTTCTTCTAAACTTCCCTTGCATTCGGTTATTCCTTCTATCATGCTTAAGGGAAATTTTATTTGTCTATTCTTTTTCCCACTTAACAAAACTTGCGCTATTTTTTTTCCTTAGTATTTCCCTTCCCTACTCATATAAACCTTCATAGTAAAAATAGGGTGTAAGATATATTTCAGCTTTTCTGGCCAAATCATAGGCCTTCTACATAGTAGTAGATTTATGCATATCATTTTCTCATTTTCTCACCCTATTCTAGGATCTAATCCTAGTATAAACTTATGAATATTCATTTTCTCATTATAAGAAGGCACATATTTCAGAAACTTGAAAAATATTTGAAAATATTTTTCCACTATCCTAGTTTCCTACCAAAGTTTAGTAAAATCCTCAAACTTCTAAGAATAGAAATACTCTATGAGGAATATTTCTTTAAAAGCTACTACAAATTCTTCCCATTTTAGGTCAATTGTTGCTACTAGTTTTCGATCCTCACTTATATTTTCCCACCGATCCAAGCCATATCCTTGTAAATGTAATGTGGCATAGGATGTTTGAGTGCCAGAGGAAAAGTTATTCATATTACAATAGGTTTCTATTTCTTTCAACCAAGCCTCGACTTAATACCATATTCCTCTCCATTAAACTTGGAAGATTTTAAATATTTCATCTCGTTGACCAACATGGCCTCAAGTTGAATCCTATCTAGGTGTGCCTCAATAAGGGGTTTATTTACCATCCCCTATTAGAGTTCCCAACCTATGTTTCTTGATTCAACATGACATACAACAACTATTTTTGTGTTTCCACCTATTCTCGAAGTAGGGCCCCTATTGCTGGGATATTCTCTCCTTCATTACTAAGATTATCTCTTTCATTTCTATGGTTCTCTGAACCTACATCTGGGTTTGTATCCCCCACATTGGTCTATCATGTCTACGATGTTATTGGGACACCACTTTCTCTTCTTATCTTTGGTGGTATTGTTCTCTAACCACACATAGATGATATAGTAGGAATTAGTTCATAATCACATATTTGGGTTTCTCCACGTACTAATATTATTCCCATATCTCTTAATTACATATATGGGTTATTGCTAATGATAATTCTATCTGACAGGATATTATTTTGTAAAATTTTTTGTAATAAGAACACAATTATATATTGAGCCAGTTTCCCTATGAACCATGATTTGATACCAAATTTCACAACCCCAAAATTCTTTTTTTTGGTAGATAAGATACTATAGCATTAATACCAAGTTTTACAGGTTGACTCAAAACCTTTTACAAAAATCAGACCAGGGCTATTGATGAACATGTCCTTACTAAGGATCCTATATATGTAAAATCTACATGTCACCAAAGCCATTACATCCGGTAAGGCACATAACCTGTTATCAAAATGAAACTTCCCATACAACATTTTGGATATACCCCAAGAAAACACACATGCATAATAATTACAAAAAAATAAACAGACATAGATCCCTTCCTTGAAACAGTGGAGAAACAAAAAGCTGCAGACACACGTAGCAGAAAACTGAAAAAAATTCCCACAAGCTCTGTATTGACAGTTACTCTTAATAATTATTTGGTAATTGATTTCTTCTGTATATGACATGATTTGGGACCACATCCCATCATGGCCAATCAGCCTTGGAGAAGTGGACCTGCTGGCTAGATTTATGGTGGTGGTTATCTGGTGGTCCACGTGGCTCCGGTTCGAAGTCTTATATTGCCATATATTTCCTACCCTGTGATTATCAACAAACCTCAAATTACTAAGATGACTAGGAGCCATGTTATTTGACATGTGACTATCCCCATTAGTCTTTGTGGTATTTCCAAGCAGTATCTACCAAGACTGACAGATCGGATAATTTTTATTGTGAGTCCATTTCAAAAAAGAGATGGGAATACTCATAGCCTTCGAACTTACAGTGCCTTCCTTGTTGGTAAATTTGACTATCATTCTTGGAATTCTTGTTGAATAAGCTCCTCTACTTCTCTTGGGACACCGTGTTTCCATTTAGCCAGCTTATCATCAACTTTGTTAGTTTCCCGAAAGACATGTTGGGATTTTTTGTCCTGTATTCCCTGGAAAAGGATCCTAGCCTCTTCAAAACTTATTTTAATCCTCCAAGGAGGTGTTTTCCAATTATTAAGGAGATTTATAACATGCATAGAGTCTCCTTATATGATCAAATTGTCTTCTAAGTCTTGAGTCATTTGAAGACCTCTCCACATAGCTCTAGCTTCAACTTCGTTGTTCGTACTTGTTCCCAAATATTCATAAAATGCAAGAATCATATTTCTATTATGATCTCACACAATACCGCCAACACCTGCTCTTCCAAGATTTTCCTTAGCCGCTCCATCAAAATTAAGCTTAAACCAACCTGTAGGAGGTGGGGACCACTTAACATTGGCTCTGGGGTTGACTACCCTAGGCATAGACTCATATAACAAGGTTAAGCTTAAATATTGAGCAATCGTGGTCTCCTGTAGATGAGGTTTATGGCTATCAAAAGGGATAAGGTTCACATTCTCATTGGCAAAGGATAGGATCCTTGCAATGATAGTTTGATGATCATGGATAGACTCATTAAATACTCTATGGTTCATTTCTAACCACACCTGCCAAAGATAGTTATTGAGACAAATTTTCCACATGTATCTAAGTTTTTGGCTTGAAAATGGGCAAGGCCACTGGACAAACAAATCAAGTACGGTGGTTGGTTTAACCCTCAACCCCAAAATCCTCACCTTGAACTAACTTTTTATTTTTAAAGAGAAGGAGATTAATAGAGTTCATATCTTCCTTAATTTACTTGATCAGGTTTCATGCATTCTTTCACAAGAGCTTAGTCTACTCTAGAAATATTTCTCTAAGTTACCTTGTCAAGTCTTAAGTGTGCACTCATCCCTACTTTTTCACAAGTCTATCTGTGATTAAGTACTAAGTGCAACATTTATTTCACCAACTTCCTCTCACATTATTTAGCAAGCTAGTTGGTCCTTCCTTTCAATCATTTGAAAGGATAAACACAATTCTTTAATCACTACACATGTCTTTTAGTGCATGAGTATTATGGATACAAGCCAATATCTACTCTCTACACAAGTCCCTTTGTGAAAGAGTACTAAGTGTCTTTCTCTATAGCTAGTCTACTCATTTATCCTAGCATTGATTTATTATTTCATATCCAACTAAGAATTGTTCATAAAACAACTCTCTCCTTCCTCTATAATTAATTACAAATACGCTAAAGATGCTTATGTTTCCTTTCCATTGATATACTCACTTTTATATTCTACAAAGATAAGAATTAATTAGATGGTTAAAATCTAATCCCCCAACAAAACTTCTTAGAACTATTTTATTAAGAAGGATTAAATGACAAGAAGGAGTCTTCTAGTGGCTATCTAAAAACTCTCCTTCACCTTACTTTCACAAAGTAAGGCCCACATAATTTAAGTTTCCTATAAATTATTCCTTCCATAGATAGAACCCAAAGCTTCGAGGTTACCAAAAATACATTAGCACCCAACTTAGATACTTTCTTGGTTTTAGATTATGAACAGGGAATACATCATGCTATGACCACAATGTTTTTCCTAGAAACTTCATTATAGTTCTCTGAGATACTGTTAAAAAATACAACCTCAACTTTTAACAAAGTTATACATCCCTAGTTTGCTTCACCAGGCTCAACGTTAATTATTTCCCTTATTAACATAATCCAAAATAGTTCAAACACATATTCCAAAAAATATACCATCTATCATTAACGCATCAAAAAAAATCCATCTATAGAAATATCATAGCAAAATTCTTATTAAAGAGTCTTTCCATTATAGAAATGTAACTGAACAAATTACAAGGCATATAAGAAATATCATTTATTTCATCCTCCAAACAAGGTAATTCCTCAGATAATTCTCTTTTTGATCTTTGTTCTAATACAAGAACCACTGAATAGATTTGTTTTATAAAAATCATATTCAAAACTCCAAAGCATGGTTTGGGATGAGCTCCAAATTACAACATATCTTGAAACAATTGGATATAATCTGCTAGATGTATCTTTATCTTTATCCATGGTGATCATCTTTCCTCATTGTGCACATCCACTATCACCACTGAGAAGAGATGCTCTTTATAGGGATTAGAGATGGCTCCTCTCCATACATGGTGCAATATTCTTTTACCAAGAGTATAATCCCAATTATTTTTTTAATCAACACATCTCATGTATAACATGCATCAAATTCACTTTATGATAAAGCATGTACCACAATCATACTATTGGAGCTCATTTACAAATTAAGCATGTATTTTCACTACCAGTCTTGAAAACCATGTAACAAACATAATCATTCAATAAATTCATATTCATTTTACAAGAAGAAAAATATTGTAGCTATCATTATTCTTCTTCTCTATTTCATTCACACAAACCACAACGAAAAAAACATCATAAATGAATAGCACGGTGAAGGTTTAATCTCAAAAACACACTCTACAAAACCATATGTATAACTGTTTTCAAATATTGCATCAATCAAAACTTTAGTAATAAAATTTGACCTCCATGGCATTAATTTCATCATCCCATTAAAACCAACACCAAAACTCCATACTTATTGGTATCTATTCAATCATTAACGTACTCTAAATAATAACATTCAACTTCAATTTCAGATGACTATCAAATCAAAATATTAAGTTTTATTTTATATGACACAAATATACTCTAGTGGAAATCACCATATCTATCAATCAAGTAACACTTTACTTGGATAAAATGTTCTACAACTCCCACCAAGCTATTCATTACAAAGAAGAGAAAGAGTAACTAAATCACTACTCCAACATTGATATCAACACCACAAGGTGTTGTCATTGATCATAAATAATCTCAAACCCAAGATAAAAATATCCTAAAAGCAAGGCATACATTATCACTAAACATTTTTACTATTTATAGTTTGAAAGTGAATCACGGTTACACTCTTTGTCAATAGAGTAATGCATAATATCTAGTTTAGTTTTTCCTTTAATAAGCATTGACAAAACTCTA
Source organism: Wollemia nobilis (assembly GCA_028583015.1). Classification (NCBI taxonomy): domain Eukaryota; kingdom Viridiplantae; phylum Streptophyta; class Pinopsida; order Araucariales; family Araucariaceae; genus Wollemia; species Wollemia nobilis. Next base: position 2,688,906 of record JAQPPZ010001683.1, read on the forward strand.
TTTTTAGTTCTAATTTCAATCAACTTATTTTAATTTTCTAGAGTTATCAATTAGTTACAACAAAATAGATTTATCATCACATTTATTTTTCATAGAAACCAGAATAACACAAGATACATTATCAGACAATGTGTTAAAAAGTCTTGTTTTTCAATCAATAACAAGAAATAATCAAACACTAATGATATTTTTAAAGCAAGCACATCAATCCTTAAAATAAACACATCAATCTTCCAGCCTTTTATATTTTTAACAAGAGATTATGCTACATAGGTACCTAGGTTACATTTACCGATTCAAGATAGCTTCTTCCAATTGTTGCTCTAGTCTCTCAGACAAATTCTCTTTCCCCAATAACTCAAATAACTCCATGCAATATTTCTTTTTTATTTTTAATTTCCTTCAATCAAATCCAATCATGTTTCCACTACTCATTTTTATCATACTGCTTTTCGCATGCAAAATACTTTAGTTTAAAACTACACAAACCCACTCGATTGTAATAAAGAACCATCATCCTAGCAAGACATATAACTCAAAAAAACAGCCTTGAACTCCATATTTCAAATTTATCTTCTATTAATGCAACGAAATTTAAAGTAACTAAGTACAAAGCACAATCATTTTATTTTTATTAATTATACTTAATTTTACTACTACAAAACAAGGAAAGTGAGCCTATTGTGTTGTTGCTATTTTAGATTGAAGGAAACCAAGATGGAGTTCACTATTACAACCATCATGGATCCAAAATATCAAGAGGTCAAGTTTTGACCTACAATGTATAGATGGTGACTCCCACATCTAGGTTTGACATGGCTATCATAGCATGCGATGTATTGGAGAGTGATCAGAATCCAATGTTGGAGGAAATGGTGAATGCATCCCCAATATGGTATAATGGTTAAACTAGAGTTAAGAAAGTATAAATAGAGTTAAGGAAGTATAAATAGAGTTAATATGGTATTGTTGCCATTGGATTATGCTACCTCATGCCAATGGAGAATAGATGCTAGATTAGGGGTGTTCAAGATGAATCTACTAAGGGAGTTAGAGAACCAAAGGCTATATTTGACAAGTGTACATAGTGTCATAAAGTTTCTAATCTAATGGAAGAGTTTTGATAGTAGGAACTATAGAGTTCTACAATTGTGAATTTTGATTAGAGTGGGCCAAGTCATTGCACTAAACATAGAAGACTTATATTAAGATATTAAAACCTAGTAGGTATGTTAGGATTTGGCTAAATATATTAAGGTGAATTTATACCAAAGGACTAGATTTATGTAAAGTGGTTTCTCTAATTTAATTTCATAGTTATATTTTTCAACATCCTCATTACCAACTATGGATTTTTGTTGCTTCAACATATCATATCGATAAGGAGGTCATCGATGAGTTCATTGTCTGCTTCTTGAATGTGAATTTTAGTTAGGGTGATGGACTAACAAAGTCTAGTGGAGAAATAAAAGTATGGGTTTGTAGGGTTTGTAGGGTTGCTCAAAACTAATGCTCACGAAGTAGGGTTGCTCACAACTAATACTAAAGCCAAAATTATGAACATCATTATTGGAGGCTCTACTTCTAAATTAAAGAAGTGAGATTTGGTTGCATGGTTCTACTATTATGAATGGTATTGATACCAAAAAAGTTTTTTTTGCCATAATAATTCCAAATATTATTTTACATTCAATTTATTCCTTTTTATATATGATTTATTTTTAGAAATCTTAACTACATCTGAAACACACTTCAGTTTTTTTTTTAAATTGCTCATTAATACCATATTGAGGCTAGTGTAAGGGAAAACAAACATTAGAGTTCTTTCCAAAGTTCTTTTCTCCTTTTGACATCTATCCTATAAGAAATTTTAGAACTATATATAAAAATAGTTTATGTATTTATTAAGCATTTATGCTAGTTAGATGGACTAAGTTAGAATATATAGAACATGATTTGTGTGCTACCATCCATAAAAATAGTTGAATTAGGTGGTTTGGGTGGAATTTATCAAATGAATTGTATGCTTGATATAGTGGTGTCAATTATTGTAACAACCCAAGTCTACTCACATGGTTGTACCTCAAAACAAACCATGCAATTTCTAGGATAATTTTTTTTCATTTTCAAACAATAGTTTTATTCATAGAAGTGCTTTCAAGTTCATAGAAAATTTGTTCACCCAATAAATCAATAGCATTATTTTAAATCAGTATAGACATATCAAACCACTTTTGGATTCAAAATTACTGCATACATCCGCCCAAGTGGATGAGATTCGCCAAATCCCATAGAGGTGATATTCTGTGGTTTTGAATTGTCTTATTTATCTGCATCTAGTTTAGGAATATAGGTTGATCCACGGTTGGGGTTATCATCTAGGGCCATAATACCTAGAGAGGGATGATTTCTTTCCCCATCCCTTAGCATCGGTGAACCCACGACCTAACTAGTCAACTTAATTAAAAATTTAGTTATGCAAGGGTTTAGTGTACATATGCCTCTGTGACTAACTAATTGTCCCTACCCAAATTTAGTTAGTGCCATGTTAATACCTTGATCTTGGAATTCATCACACATACCCATTCGACTCACAAACATTTATCCTATACCAAATGTTGTGGCTAAAATAGCTAAGCCAAATGAACATGGGACTTATCATAGTACTACCTAGATAGCAACATGGAGATAGCATCCCATACCACACCTATTTACTAGATCTGACCAAGTATTTTATCCAAACCAATTCTACCAGTCTATAGTTGCTCTAATACTTTATTTGTGCATTATCCACATTGGGTGTATCAATATCTTAATCATATTTCTTGATGATTAAGATCAATATATTTACCAGAGGAAGGTCAAATTAACAATTTAACTTCAAGTATTATGTGCATACCTGCACATCAAACTATTTTATCATCCTTCGTGATGAGTTAGACCAAGAATTAGTTGTAGTTATAGCTAGCATTCATCACTAAGACTCTAGATAGGATCCAATAAAAGGATTCACATAATTTATTCCATACCTTTGGGTGTTCTTTTTCATAACCCATACATTCTATCTTAAATTCCTTAGCTAGGAGTTCATATCCTACTAAAGACATCATTGTGGTAAATAATTACACTATCAAACTTTTAGATAATCATTCAATTCCAAGATGACTTTTATTCAATTACCAAGTATTTATTAACAAGGTTTACTTATATTTCTAATTTGGCTCTCAAGTTACTTCTTACCAGGTTTATGGTTTCATAAGTCTCATAACCATCTTATTCCAAGTAAAGATATAGGTAGCTACACTTAATTTTTTGTAGTCCAATGCTTTTAACTTGCTATAATATGTCTACCCAACTCACATACTAGTTTCCTCATCAATCATATTTAAGGTTTATTCTCAAATAAAATAAGAGTATCTAACTCAAATCCATTATACTATGACTAGTTGGAAACTTTACTCACATTTTCTTGTCTACATAGTCCAAGCCAAGATATTGGTTTAAGCAATTGTATCTAGGTAACAACTATAGTTGAAATGCATTTAAAAACACCAATCAGACACTATTGTAGTTTCACAAGTCCTCCAAGTAGATTCGTATTCTCTAAAGTAAGACATAACTGCAATTCATTTTAATCTCCTCATTCGAGCTCAATAGCATATTCTTTAAACTTATATGAGAAAAAATTAGTCTGAACTGATTAATTCATGATAATGCATTACAATATATGGCTTGGGAATGTAACTGATGAATCTTACAAGTTAGTAAAATATAGAACAAATCTTCCAAGTGAGTAAAGAAAACAAATATATGAGAATCAAATGCTCTCAACATCACACCAAGCCACCTAAATATTACCTATTACAACTAGAGATATTCACAAGGAATATTGCCCCATGAAAATAGAAAAACACACTAATAATAGAAATCAATCAAACTCCAACATACTCCCCCTTGAAGTTAAGGGAAATGACAAGGAAGTTCCTCAGCTTCAAAAATTGAGCTTTGACAACTCCCTTGGTGAAAAAATCTGTAATGTTGTCCTCAGTGCTACAATGATGTAATTCAATCACCTTCTTCTCAACCATGTCTCGGATGAAGTGATACTTCATATAAAAATGTTTTGACCTGTTGTGATGAACTAGATTATATGCTAGCTTAATAGCACTCATGTTATCACAATACAATGTAGTAGGACCATATTGTTGTTCTCCAATTTCTTCAAGGACTTTTATCAACCACAATGCTTGAGCACTAGCACTTGTGATTGCAATGTATTCTGCTTCGATGGAAGAGATAGCAACTGTAGTTTGTTTCTTTGAGCTACAAGTGATTAAACTAGACCCAAGGCTAAAACAATTACCTGATGTAGACTTCTTGTCATCTATATTACTCCCCTAATCTGAATCACTAAAACCAAACAATTTTACATCTTCATTTTTACAATCATGGATGCCAAAATCCATTGTACCTTTTACATATCTCAGTATTCTTTTTGCAGATTTCATGTGTAATTCAGAATGGTCACTCATATACCTTGATACAAGTGATACAACACATGTAATGCTTGGTCTAGTGTTGGTGAGAAATATCAAACTCCCAACTATACTTCTATATGTGGTCACATCAACTTTTTTAGTTCCATCATCCTTACTAAACAACTCACCATGAGCTATTGGTGTTGCAACAGGTTAACAATTTTCCATCCCAATTTTTTTTAACATATCATTGGCATATTTGTTTTGACAAATGAAAATTTCACTATCACTTTGATACACCTCCATACCAAGAAAATAGTGCATCAAACCCAGATATTTCATCTCAAATTCATGCATCATGGCATTCTTGAAGTCCTCATTCAACATAGTATTACTACCTAAGTAAATCAATTCATCCACATAAAAACAAACAAGGATAATGTCATTACCTTGTTTCTGTATAAGGTTGGCTCACTCTTGCTTCTCACAAAACCATATTGACGAAAGTACCCATCAATTCTTGAATACCAAGCTCTTGGAGCTTGCTTAAGACCATACAAGGCCTTCTTCAACCTGTACACAAAATTCTCCTTACCTTGAAATGCAAATCCTTGAGGTTGTTGCACATAAACCTCCTCATGCAATAATCCATTCAAAAAAGCACTTTTTACATCCAAGTGATGTACATTCCAGATTTTATGAGAAACAATAGAAAGAACCATCCTCACTATTTCTTATCTTGCAACTAGAGAAAAATTCTCCTCATAATCAATGCCATACCTTTGTGTGAACCCCTTGGCCATAAGTCTTGTTTTGTGTCTCTCCACATTTCCATCAGAATTATATTTTATTTTGTAGACCCATTTAGAGCCCACATCTTTCTTGCCTTTTGGAAGCTCAACTAGCTCCCAAGTATCATTCTTCTTGACGGAGTTCATTTCTTCTTTCATTGCCTTCATCCATACATCATTAGTACATGCTTGTTCATAATAATATGGTTCTAAATAAAAAAGAGAAATTAAGGTATAATTCACAACATCACCTTTGGGCTTACCATCATTTTCATCACCATACATATGCAAGTTTTCAAGTCTTTTGACAACTTGATCTACCTCTTGTGCTTGATGTCTTGTAACTTTTCTTTGAAAATTTGTATCTAACATTTGAGAAGATGGATGGTTTTGTTCTATCTTTTTACTTTTCTTTATCTTCAACACATTACATGGAGAATATTCACTCAATAGTGTGAAATATTCATTTGTTTAAATAATACTCCTTCGATAAATGTTAGTTAATCTTCTTACCTTCCTTGGTGGACTTGAACTTGCACTTGAAACTGAAGAGCTAGATGAGGGGCTACTTGGTGGAGAACTAGATGAAGAGCTTCTTTTTGGAGAGCTAGATGAGGGGCTGCTTGGTGGATTATTAACACTTGAAACTAAAACATTCGTGGGATGCTCATCATCATCAATAATACCACTAGTCAAAATAGATTTTGACTTCTCAATATGGCCTTTTTGATGACCATAAACTCCCCCTTCATCAAAAATCACATCTCGAGACACGAAAACCTTGTGTGTCTTTGGATTAAAGAGCCTATATGCTTCGGTATTTTCACAATACCCAAGGAATATGCATGCTTCACTTTTGGGATCTAACTTCTTCCTTTTTCATCAGGAACATGTGCATAAGCCAAGCAACCAAAAACTTTGAAATGACTTACAGTTGGTTTCATTCCATACCATGCTTCATATGGAGTTATTTCATCCAAGCTAGAAGTAGAACTCTTATTAAAAATATAAATGGAAGTCCTTACCACATAAATCCAATACATATTAGTTAACCTCTTTGTTTAGAGCATGCTTCTTGCCATATTTACCACTTTTTTGTTTTTACGCTCAGCCACACCATTTTGTTGTGGTGTGTAAGTTGTTGTGAGTATCCTTCTCACACTACAATATTTACAAAATTGAAGAAATTTATTTGAACAAAATTCTCCTCCCTTTTCAGTCCTTAAACATTTTACATAGTACCCACTTTGATTTTCAACATGATTTTTAAAATATTTAAAACAATAAAATACCTCATCCTTTGTCTTCAAAAGATAAATCCAACACATTCTTGAAAAATCATCTATGAAGGTGAGAAAGTATGAATTCTTACCAATACTTTGAGTCTGCATTGGCCCACAAATGTCAGAATGCACCAATTGAAGGGGATAAGTGGATCTGCATGCTTTACCTTTTGGAAAATTCATCCTTGAGTGCTTGCCCAAAGCACATCCTTCACACACACCTTTTTTATCATCAATTTTAGGTAGCCCATATACCATCTCTTGAGAAACCATTTTCCTCAAACTAGGAAAATTTACATGGCCAAATCTTAAGTGCCATAGCCAACTTTTGCTATCAAAGGTTGCACATGCAAAATAATTCTTTTCTTCTCAAAATTTTGGAGGAAACAATCTATTCTTGGTCATGGGAATAGTAGTGACGTGTTTATGCCCATGATTCTTATCAAAAATCTCACACTTATTGTTTTCAAACACAAGCTTAAAATTATTTTCCATGATTTACCCAACACTCAACAAATTATGTTTTAAATTTGGAGTGTAGTAAATATTAGTCACTTTCTTCTTACCTTCATTAGTTTGTACCTCCATGGTTCCTTTACCTTCAACTTGCAATGCTTTATCATCTCCAAGCTTGATCTTGGACTTGTACGAATTGTTAATTGTAGATAACAACTCCTCCTTGTCTATCATGTGATTGGAACATCTGATATCAAGAATCCATGTCTCATTCATATTTTGATTAGATTTACCATATGATAAAAACAAAATTGATGAGTCTTCCTCCTTACCATAGTGTGCATTATTGCTTCTACCTCCATGTGATGCTTTCAATCTACAATATTTTTCAAAGTACCCATACTTGTTACAATAGTAACATTGCTTGTTACTTCTTCCTTGATAGCTACTTCTTCCTCTTTTGTGAGAGCCACCTCTTCATATTTCTTGGAAGCCACCTCTTCCTTTTTCTTGGAAGCCACCTCTTCTTGGAGAAAAATTACCTCTACCTCTTGAATAAGATCTACCTCTTCCTCTCCATTGGCCTCTTCCTTGGCTTCTTCCTCTTGAACTAGATTCACCTTCTTTGGATGAAAATGCTTTTTCTTCCATTCCCCCAACATTTGGAGTTGAAGAAAATATCTCCTCATGGGACATTAAGGAACCCATGAGCTGATCATATGTGAGAGTAGTCAAGTCCTTATTCTCCTCAATTACAATGGATACTTGGCTCCATTTGGGTAAAAGTGTCCTTAACACTTTCTTTACAATGATTTCATTATTCACTTCTTCACCAAGAGTCTTCAATTTTTCAACACATGCTTTGGATCTCATGTAATAGTCCCCAAACTTTTCATTTTCCTTCATCCTGAGATTTACAAACTCCATTTTTAAATTTTGCAATCTCACTTTCTTGACTTGAGTGTTGCCTTCATAGCTCTCTTTTAGAGCTTGTCATGCATCTTTGGCTGATGCACAACTTGCAATCCTTGGGAAAATGCTCTCATCCAAGGTTTTTTGTAATTAGAATATTGCAAGACTATTCTTCTTTTGTGCATCTCTTGTTGCTTGTCTATTGGTAGCTGGAATAGTACTCCAATCGGTTGGCTTTGTGTAGCCATTCTCCACAATCTCCCAAGCACCTTTGCTAATGAGCAAGTGCTTCATCTTGATTGACCAGTAGTCATAGTTGTCTCCTCTAAATTCTAGGACTGGGACATTAATGTTGCCATTTGTCATTTTTACAAATCAATGGTGCAGCTCATTCCTTACTTGCTGGTGGACTTTCAATTCCAATGATTGTTCTTCAAATGCAACAGACAACGCTGAATTCCAATGATCACGGAAACACGTGCTAATATTCACATCAATTTTTTTTTTAAGAAAATGAGCCCTTCACTTGACTTGAAATTAAAGATAATTTAAAAATGTTTAAAAGCTAAAAAAAATAGCCTTTGTACGCTTGTTTTTAAAAAACATGCCCCTATTTCGGTCAATAAATTTACATTCACTGAGCAGTAAAAAAATTTGAAATATTTTCTCACAGTCAACTCTGAGCTGCTCTTGAGAGGCATCTGTAGCTCTGCGACCACTAAAAAAATAGGAAAATTTCACCTTATAAATAGTCGTCAAAAGAAAAAAAGAAGGGCCCTCGAAAAATGTTTTTCCAAGGTTAAAACCTTTAAGAAATATTTCATTAATTTTTTTTAATCTTTGCCACCGTCTCTCTGAAACGCCCCGACGCGTAGCATCTCTCAACGAAAAAAAACTCAACACCACCGATGTGCGCCAATTTCAAATTAGAGCCTATGCGTTACTTATCGTTTGAAATATTAAAAATTTATCACTCGATCTCATCTGATGTTGGAATCTTGATCTTGACTACCGTATGATGTGAGCCAGAAGTGGAGGGACGTCAAGTTTGGAAGATGAGAGGCGTCGTTGTTGTCGTGAAACAACACAAAAAAAATCCTTAAACAAAAAATTAGCAAGGTTTCTCTCAAACTTGAATCTGATACCACATGTGAGCCAAAATTAGTCTGAACTGATTAATTCATGATAATTCATTACAATATATAACTTTGGAATGTAACTGACAAGTCTCCTAAGTTAGTAAAAGACAGAACAAATCTTCCAAGTGAGTAAAGGAAACAAATATATGAGAATCAAATGTTCTCAACATCACACCAAGCCACCTAAATTTTACCTATTACAAACAGAAAATATTACCCCATAAAAATAAAAAAACACGTTAATAATAAAAATTAATCAAACTCCAACAACTTATATATAAATTCTACTATATTACATCGTTAAGCTAATACGTCACCTGAAGTCTCCTTTTGCATAGCTTAACTAACATTAGTTTAGCTAAAGTTTACAACAATAGAATTTCCGATATTAAGAGTCTACCAACACTGGGTGACAACAAAGCATTATAGCACCTCTTTCTATCCTGGGTTTTAAGGTTTTAAATATCTCCTTTCCATTTAATAGGAACTTTAAGGAGGATATGGATTTTTATATTATCTAATCCATTAAATAAAAATATAAAATTACATAGTATGCACGTATTAAATGAATGTGCACAACAGTGAGGTTGGTTGTATCTCCGCTTTACTTAAAATCAATATTCATTGCATTTTTTAAAGAAAAATCCCATTTCAGATTTAATAGCAAACCCAAATATTCATTTCTAAACTCTTTTCAATAGTTCGAGTTATCCATTTCCTTTGACAACTTTTACATTTTCAATGAACTAGCTCCAAGACATACATGAAGTAAGTGCTTACCTTCTTTTATCTCAACCAATGAATGTAAATCTAAGGTTTCATGACAAAGAAGATACCTATTCCATGTAACCATATGAATATATTTTACTACGTGGTTTGCACAAACCATAACCCAGCTTGTTAACTTTCGTTCCTTTGACTAAATATTTCATCGGCGATAATTTTAAGCTTCTAGACTGTTTTATCAAGTTTAAATATAATACCAGGTTGCTTAGCTTGGGTTCCTTTATATATGTTAAAGCATAACTAACAGACAACCAAGTTAAACTCCCAATGTATTTTTTTTATATGATAACTTTAATTCACTGGGTCTTTCTTTTGACAAAGGTAAATGAACGAGAGTCCTAAAACTCATTGCTAAACAAAATATGGGTATAAACTGTAATTAGAGATAATGTTTGAGCAGTAATAGCCCCTCAGGGTTTTATAAATACCGATGCTAAACTCATTGTTAAACAAAATATGGGTATAAACTGTAATTAGAGATAATGTTGAGCAGTAATAGCCCCTCAGGGTTTTATAAATACCGATGCTAAACATCTGATGAAGAATATAACCACTCTTCTCAGTTCTAAAATATTTAACTTTATAATTATGAAAGGACTGATTAATCTATTAATGACTCCTTCAGTTAGTTTTCACGCTTCGATCGACTAAAAGAGTGATATAATGCTTTCAAAACTGGGATCACCTTACCAACATTTAATCATAACACAAAAAATGTAACTTTACTTTCATAGTATAATCTGCAAGAACGAAATAGTTCTTTAAAACTACATTACCACAACATAAAGTGTTCATTTAACAATTTTGATTATAGCCACCATAATATTATTCGGTCTAACACCAAAATAGAGTCTTACTAAAATAGTGGTAACTTAGTTACATGCAGATTACTATAACAAAGCTACCCCTTGGAAAATCAATAAAAAGGTTTTATTGTAGTAATTTTACACTTTTTAACTAGTGACTTTGCTACTTGGACAACTACAATTCAATACTTGTTGTTACAAGATGGGGTCTAAGACTACACAATCATCTTTTCCCCTTTAAAATTATTGCAGTTTAAATATAACAAACTTTAAACACAAATAGCTAGATTATATATTTCCTAGCACCCTAGTAGAAACATGTCGGATATCATTCAAGTTGTTTCCATCTTCTCTAGCGGTTTGCACCTATAACTAGACGATGGGAGCAAAGTGAAAACACATCTCCAGCATATATTTCTCAATCCTTCCATGAAGGCGACTTCGAATAATAACATGGGAACAGATCTGGCTCATCTTGTAATTTAAATTATGCCTAAAATATGTTTTCTATGTGCAAAATATACATGCATAAACATGAATGATCACCCAAGAGGTAGACATAGCTTATAGAAAAATATAATCATATATTTATTGATTGAAACAATGTTAAACCATGTTTTAAAATTTTCACAATAAATTTTACCTCTACTCAGACAAGCCTCTACTCTTCATATTCAGTTTTACAGGGAACTACTTGTAAGTGGCATTCTTTTCATTTATACATTCAACCCATTACTCGGGTGAACCAACAAATAATAGTTCACTAAATATATCAACTTGATAAATTTTACAATATAATATGTTCATTTCAATTTCTCACGTCAACCAATATGTCAATTTTAGCTAAGAAAATGCAATTCTATGTTACTTACACAAAAGCACAATTTGGTCGTATACACTCGATCTGGGTATTACAAAATTGTAATAGCAAGCATGCCAAACAAGATTTATTTTCATAGCAAGCAAAACAATTTTTCTTCTTTTTGTAGAAATATACAATCTATCGATTACATCCACTATCATTTTAATGCTATTTTTTCACTATAGCACACAGTGTAGCACACCTAGAACAAACGTTTCATGTTGTATTCTCTTTAGTGAGTCATCTTTCCATGACTTGCAAAACACCCAAGCCACACCCAAGCCAGACAAAAACCATGCAAAACATTTTGAGCAAGCAAAAGATAATCTCTTCCATGTGCAAAATGCGAGATGAAAAATCCTTATCTTCAATCGACTTCGTCCTTCTCCGCTCGAAATAACGTGGAGGAAGTTTTAACATAATTATGACTATTACTTGTCAATCCATGATACTCTAATCACCATAATCCACATTGCCCACTATTCAATAATGTTATAACGTATACTTTACTTCTATTTTCGTGTGTGCATTATCAATACCATTTTATATACATATATTTTCTTGGATATTTATTTGTTTTATTAATTTTTTTCCTTTTTTACTTTCACAATTTTATTAATAACAAACGAACAATCACAGTTCATCAAATGCTTGATAAAAGAAGGCTCCCATACCTTGGTACTTTTATTACTACCTTGGTTGATTTGCAACTTCATTTCATTATGAACAACATACTCACATTTTAAATACAATTTAAACTGTAACATAATAATTTAACATGATGAATGTCATGCTTAGCATCTTCACTGCCAATGGCTCCCATGCTTAGCATCTTCATTGCCAATGAAAATCATAATGCATCACTTATACATATAGTAGCATTTTTCCAAGTGAAGCAAACACAATTATACCATAGATAAATCATTAATGCAATTCTACATGAAGTGCAATTATGGGGATTTCATGTATCCCCGACTCGATCATCATTTTCCTACTCATATTTTCCACTGAGTAACTTATCCATCCAATGCACATACCCGGTCCTCCACATACAAAGGATATCAGTAGTACCATGCTCTAAAAGATAAAGGTAAGTTTAATTTATTAATCTATCCATAACCAATGGTTGTGCGGGGTGGATCGTTACAATTATAAAATCTATTAGGTGGCTACATTCAACATTGTGTGGAGAATTTTATATGGATGGTGTAATGATAAATGTAGATTTCATCCAATATAAGTTTACATTTGTTATAAATATATTGTGAAGTTTAGTATCTTATAAAGTGTCCTGACAATTTTATCCATCAGAATTAGATGTATTATTGGTTATACATAACACTCTTAAAATATTATGATGTGTGTATTAAAAAATAAACAAATACTTTGCAGTAGTACCTTAGCGCAACATAAATCAAATAGCGAAGAGGAAGTAGAAGCACAAGCGATCAATGAAAAAATGCACTTCATGACATAAGAACAAGAGATATTGAAATGAAATGGAAAAATCTAAAAACGTGTTTCATACCTTAAGTTCTCATCAGTTTGATTGATGACCAAACATTACAATCCATCTTATTTATATAGATTTATCAAGCTAGTGGGTGCGCTAGCCGACATGCCACGTGATGAGAATTAAGAAAAATGCACAGTTACCTTAGGAAATGCCAAAAAATATAGTGATTGCCAAGGATAAATTTTGAATGTTCCTAAAACAATAAATAATGCTCCTCGGGATGTGCACCCGTGAATACAGAGCATTGATTGCCGAAAAGAGATGTTATGAAAAAAGTCTAAACTTTAAAGCTCATTTTTTAGGGGTCTAGAGGATCTTAAAATGGCCAATTCCTTTTATTTATCGTCGTATAAAATTTTATAAGCTATATAATGCTTCAAACGGTTCGAGAATTGGAGCCTTGTAGCAAACGTTATGGCCGATTGAAGTTAGGTTGGGTTCTCACGACCCGGGTGCAGCACATAAATTTTTTCATATTTTTGTTGTTTCTCCAATAGATGATGTTGCGACCGATATGGGAGAGCTGAGGGTCTTTGCTCCATTTTTTGTAGAGAGGTCCAAGCACATTTTTGTTTAGACGAAGATCACGGGAAAACTGGTAGTTGTACAACTTCATCAAAATTGGGGGAGATTTCTTTAGACTTGGATGTCTTAAAGAGATCTTCTGGAATATTTTCTAGAGCAATGTAGGTTGGTGTCGAAACTCTACCTAGTTAAAGAGTGGAAATAAGAAATGGGATGGGTAGCCCTGGACTCTCAACCTATGAAAAAAATGATGCTTCCTCTTTTTGAATCCTTCAACATCTGCCTCTATGACCAACAACCTGTTGAGTTCACTGACTATGAAGGCTTTTTTCTGGTCGGGTGAATGGAAACCACCAGAATATCTAGGATGTTAACTTCAAAAGTGGAAACGATAGTAATGATGTTGATGCTAGGATAAACAGAACCATAAGAATCAAGGAGAGCTTGAAGACTCTCATTAGTACTATTCCAAACTCCAAAATCATCATCAATATATCGTTTATACAAGAAAATATTTTCTTAAATAGATGGAGAAAGATCGAAAACTTGCAATTCCAAGTAACAAAGAAACAAACAGAAATAGACAACTATAAAATTGCTCTCCATTCATGTACCTCTTTTCTACCTATAGATATTACCATCAAATTCTAGATAATGTTTGTTCAGGATCAGTTATGCAAGTTTGGGGATCAAATATACCAAACCTAACTTGAACCTTCCCAAAATGAAGTGTTGAAGAGCAACTAATCCTGTTGTTGTAGGAATGCTTACGTACAAGCTCTCAATATCAAAGGTGAACAAAATATGACTTAGAGGAAAATTTCTTTCAAGAAAGATTTTAATTAGGCTCAAATAGTCTTGAAGATGATTTGTATGCTATAAGAGAATAGGGAGAAGCTTGTAGTGAAGCCATTTGGAAATAAGCTCCAATATATAACTGCAGGAGGATAAAATGGGTCTATCCTTCATAGGTCATTTGTGAAACTTTGGAATGAGGTAGAAAGTATAGACTCAAGTAATGATGGGGTTATTTTGAAGAAGATAATCCACTATTTTTTTATTGAGGAGAAAACTTATTTGTACATTTTTAACCATGGACTCCAAGAAAGATAAAAGAGAATTCCAAAGAATAGAAATAACCTCTTAGTATACTTCCAGATCTAAAATTTATCTGATCCCTCCTTCTAGGTACCATGCCTTGCTGAGAATAGTGATCCTGAGATTTTTTTTAGTGGGCTTGATGATAATAGAATCATCATATCTGAGAGAGTGCAAGGCTCTTTCTAGATTCCTGGGCAAGGGAGGCTGGAAGATACTCTCCATGGAAACAAGTTGTTGTTCAACTTGATGCTTTTCATAATTAAGAAGATCTAGTAGGGTTTGGTATTTCACATTAGGTTCCCATGCAACATTTGAAATATGTAAGGGAGAGTAGGTAGGTTCTTCCCAGTTGGCGATGTTCCTTCCTTTTGGATAGAAAAAAAACTAGAGTTTGAGAAGATTTGAAAATAGAACATACTCTACACGGACATAATCATGGGCCATGGGAGGTGGGGCAGGGATATATTTTAATCTTAGCTAGAGAAGCTCTTTTTCTGCTAGTGTGAGAGGTCTATAAAAGAAATTATGAACAACGACAATTGTGATCATACCATCAATAACACCTATCATAATCTTGATGAAGAAGAGTAGGCATATGTTGATAGGTCTAAATATGGTACTCCAATAATTCAGTAGTGATTTACACCACCACCACGAGGATAGCCTTGAGTCTGTTGCAATATAGGACCTAACTGCCTGAGAATAGATCTTGTAGAGTTCTGATTCATTCGAGAACCAAATCCTTTAAAAGTTTTGCTAGAGCCCTGTAACGACTGCTACTACACAGGAGGTATGAATTCTTTCTCTGGTTGTCGCCAGTGAACTCTACTTTGGGATCGATCCTGTGACCCATTTTTTGATTAAGATTATTAGTTCTATCTTTCGAGGTAATTCTTCTGATGTTGTTGTTGGCCCAACTATTGAGGTTTTTATTGTTTATATTGTTGATGTTTATTACAGCCATGGCTCTGAATTCTATTCCTTCACCTTTGATTTAGTGATGAGGGATTATGGGGGTTGGATCGGGAGGCAATTAAAATATTTGTGACATATTTTAGGAGATCTTGGATCTCAAAAAAGAGTGGTGCACACTCCTTTTTGATGAGGGAGGCCACCGAAGTATTGGATTCATCCATGAAAATATCTTGTTGTTCCTTCTTAGCAGCTTTTCGAGTGTCGGTTACTTCTTGTTGGACTTGAAGAATCCACACATAGTTCCATTTTAGAGCATTGGTCTTCACAATGAAGTCTTGCTTGATTTCTATAGATCTATCATTTTACTAAATATTTTCTCCATATATGCATCGAACTGCATGATAACAACATCCTTATGAACCTTCAATCTCTCAAGTAATTTATTTTATGTCAAAATATATACTTTTGAATAGGATTTTTGGAAATTCAAGGTGAGCTCAAAAAAATTCTTATCCATATCTTTTTGAAGAGCAAGATTTGGAATTCAAATGCTTGTAGGTTTCATGCACAAATTGTTTGGCATGGTACCATCATCGATGTCTTTCTAGAATTTCATGATGAAGGTCTCAGTTTTATGGACCTTGATGAACACAGATCTGAAGGTTTCTCAAAATTTTGAGCTGAGATCTTTAAGATTCAGCGACAGAACTAGAATACATATTAAGGGTTCTGCTGATTCAGGAACGGAAGAGTAGGCCTATGCTTGAGTGCATTCTATGCATGAAGGGGAAGCTACAATATCCAGAAGTATCATCCTGGGTATCTTTTGAGTGAATCTGGTGGATTCCAAAATGGGAGAGCCTTCATGAAATAAATAGGAATCTCTTCTAGATTTTTAATAACTAGGGCAACGTGTGACATCAAACTGAAAAAATTCACTTAGATATTCAAAAATAAAGAAATACTTCGTAGTAGTACTTTAGCGCAAAAGAATTAAAATAGCGAAGAGGAAGTAGAAGTACAAGCGATCAATAAGAAAGGCACTTCATGGTATAAGAACAAGAGAGACTGAAATGAAAGGAAAAACTTTGAAAACATGTTTTACACCTTAAATGCTCATCAGTTTGACTGATGATCAAACATTACAATCCATCTTGTTTATATAGATTTCTCAAGCCAGTGGGTGTGCTAGTCGACATGCCACATGGTGAGAATCAAGAAAAATGGACCGTTACCTTGGGATATGTCAAAAAAGATAGTGATTGCCAAGGATAATGGTTGAAAGTGCCTAAAAAATTAAATAATTCTCCTCAGGCTATGCACCCACGAATACGGGGCCTTGATTACTGAAAGGAGACGTTACAAAAAAATTTTAAACTTAAAGCTAATTTTTGAGGGGTTTAAATGCTCTAAAAAGGGCCCATTCCTTTCATTTCTCATTATATAAAATTTTATAATCTTTCCAATGCTACAAACAATTCGAGAATCAGAGCCTTGTGGAAAAATTTATGGCTGATTGAAGTTGGACTAGGTTCTCATGACTCGACTGCAGCACATAAATTTCTTCATATTTTTGTTGTTTCTCAAATAGATGATGCCATGACCGATATGGGAGAGCTTAGGGTCTTTGCTCCATTTTTTGTAGCGAGGTCCAAGCACATTTTTGTTTAGATGAAGATCACATGCAAACTAGCAATGGTAGTTGTACAACTTCATCAGAATCGAGGGAGATTTCTTTAGACCTGGATGTCTTAAAGATATCTTTTGGAATATTTTTTGGAGTAGTGCAGGTCGGTGTCAAAACTCTACCTGGGAAAAGAGTGGAAATAATAAACGATACGGGTAGCCCCGGGCCCTCAACCTATGAAAAACAAATGCTTCCTCTTTCTGAATCCTTCAACATCTACCTATCTAATCAGAAACCTATTGAGTTCGCTTATTATAAAGGATATTTTCTAGTGGGGTGAATGGAAAGAACAGAAAGGGATATATTGATAGACATTCATGTTTTTTTGGTACATTTTAGTATCTAGACGACCTGGAACAGTCATGGAGGGTGGTTTGACCACCATAATATCCAAGATGTTGACATTAGAAGTGGAAATGGTAGTAGTGATGTTGATTCTGGGATACAAAAAACCATAAGCATCAAGGAGAGCTTGAAGACTCTCGTTAGCACCATTCCAAAATCCAAAAGCATCATCAATATATCATTTATACAAGCAAAGATTTTGTTAGCATATGATAACATATTACGCACATATTACATTATCTAATCCAATTTACTCTTAAGTGCTTGTGATTGCGTAGTTGGGTGGGTAGTTCACCAATCGTTGGTTGGTTGATTAGTTGCTTCAACAAACCAAATTAACTAGGTATATGTATTTATTTCCAATATCAATTCATTGCGTGTTTGCTACTTGGAATATTTGAATTGCTCACTGAGTTCGACATGGTACCAGAGCTAGCAAGGAGGGAGGGTGAAGAATGTTGATGCATGTTTACTGAGGATCCCTGCAAACCCTAGAATAGAAATTGCACATAGTGTTAGGAGGATGTATAAGATTGAAGAGTGTAGCCCAAGTCAGGCTCACTTCCCAAGGTGGCATGGTTTTTATTTACAGGTGACAATGACTGGACGTGTGGTGACTGACTGTACATGTGGTGATTGACTTTACATGTTACATGTGATAGAGACTGGACACATGATGGCTGATTGGATATGTTACAGGTGATAGAGTGGACACGTGGTGGCTAACTGTACACGTGGTGACTGAACAGTGATAGGTTGGACAAGGAGCTTAGGCTGACATGGCAGGAGCACACATGGACGACTGACTAGGCACGATGTGATGTGGATATCTGAATAGTCAAGGGTTGACATGGCATACATTGGTTCGTGGTCAAGGCTAACATGGAATTCATTTGTTCATGGTTAGTTTGAAAATGTTGGCAAGGGGATTGATTTCTTGAAGGTAATGAAATAACTACTCGCCCCATTTTGTTTAAAAGGGCCCACCATACCACCACAGGTTGCATGTGGGATAAACTTCTTTTTCCACCTCATAAGGTAGATGGAGATAAAGAGCACAATTATCTCTCCCCTTCTCATCTACAGTGGTATCTGGGCTAGTTGTTTACCCAATTCTAAGCGCTAGCGTGAACGAGGTCCACGGTTCAAATCCCGCGGAGGGATTCAAAGCAAAAGATTTTTTTATGTCCCCATGTCGTCACCATTTGACACCCCATCAATAAAATTGATGTCCCATGACGCAAATTGACTCCCCAACATGCCAAATTTATGACCGTCAACAATTTTTGACAACCCAACAACAAAGTTTGACGCCCAAAAAGAAATTGACAATTTTTGCAATTTTTGATAGCTTTTGCCAAACCTGTTTTTACTCAAGCAGGGTCATTTTTTGGCACACCAGGGGGATTTTTTTTGTCATAGGAGGGCACAGGTGAATTTTTTTTTCCACCAACCAGAAGAGGCACATTTTTTTGGGGTATTTTTCCATACTTTGATTCTTTTCCTTTCAAAGCATTTTTTGAGTGATAAGTTATTTTTTTTTTCTGCAATTCAAAATGGTCCACATACAATTTTTTCATTCTTGTTTATTTTAATAAAAAAAAGGGGGATCTCTAGAATTTATTTTTGCAAAATTATAAGACACATGGAGGAAGAATTTTTTTTATTTGTGGAAAGTGAATATTCTTCATTGTAAAACTGGTATTGTAATAGGTGCATTTTTGGTGGAAACCGACACCTAGAGTAGTTAAATTTGTGGGCATTTGTGGTTGTATTGTGTATTTAAATTTCTTGTTTTCTTCCATTATCAATCATAAAATAAATCAAAATAAAATACCTAAATTTATACACCTATTTATGCAATTTATTACACATCAACGTTCGGTATTTATGGTGCCTCTAGTCCACACTTATAGGTGATGTTGTCATGCTTGGAATACTTATATATAACACCTAATATAGCTGCAACAATGACATCTAAGATATTGTTCTCTATAAATCATTAGGGATAAATAAGGCAAACCAGTTCTAATATTCACTCCATTCAACACCCTAATTCTTTCTGATTTCTTAGCTTAATTTCCTCCAACTCATCAACCTTCTTTCAAAGGGTTTTGAGGCTGGTGCCATCAATTTTTATCGAATTCCCTTTCACATACTCTTGTAAGTATAAATAAATGGGGACCATATCATGTTATAAGGAACCTTAACAATGGACTCTATTTACAAATATCTATGAGATTCACAGTTACTGAAAGGTTCTAACTTCGCACCATGGAAGACAAAGATGCATGCTATTATTCAAGTGGAAGATTTGTGGGATGTAGTGACTGGAACTACAAAACATCCTACAATAGCAGGGGAAGATCAAGAAGCTTTTGATAAGAAGGACAAAAAATATCTCATGTTTATTCTGCTTGCTACTACAGATGAGGTCCAACCTCATATCTGTGATGCCAAAACTATTAAGAAAGCTTGGAATGCCTTGATAATTATTTATGAAGGTAAGAATCAATCCACTATTATACACCTTCAAACTCAACTACATACACTCAATATGAAATCTAGTGAGATAGTTGACATATTCCTATGCAGAGTGGCAGAATCGAAAACTAAATTGAATGCTATGGGATAGCCAGTGGACGATGCTCTCTTTACCTCAGTCATCTTAAGAGCATTTCCAGAGTCCTATAAGGTATTGATAACTTCTCTTAATGTATCTGGTAGACAAGTTTATTTTGTGCAATTGGTGAATTTGTTTCAAACTAAAGAAGCCAATCAGTTTCAGAAGGATTAAGTGCTATATAATGCCCTCTACACCAAACAAGGGGATAAGAAGCAAGGTCAGTTTCAAAAGGAGGATCTTCATCAAAATAAAAAGAGAAACAACATCAGTAGAAAGAAAAATAATATTGCAAGATTTTTTATATGAATAACCATGAAACTAACATGTGTTGGTTTAAGAACAAACAACATAATGACCAAGATCATAAGAAGAAGGGAAAATGGAAATACAAACTATATGAAAAGAATAAGCAACCCAAGGGGAATGTTGCTTATGCTGAATCAAACTCGGACTCATATTATGAGCAAGCACACAAGGTGCTCATGACTCATACTTCATATCAACAGAAAGATGTACTGTGGTATATTGATTCAGGGGCCAGTAAAAACATGACTAGTGATAGATCATGGTTTGAGACATTTTAGGAAAATGAAGGTAAGCCAGTAACAATTGTAGATAATAAAACCTACCAAATTTAGGGTGAAGGTGATGTTTTTTTCACTCTTCCAGATGGTAAATGTTAGATTGAGAAGGTGCTCTATGTTCCTAGATTGGCTAACAATTTGTTGTCAGTCGCTCAGATCTTGAATCGAGACATGGATGTTATGTTTAATGTTAAGAAATGTAGGAAGAGATGTTTTATAACTTGAAGTGGAAAAAATATAGCAAAAATATCATACAAGCATGGATTATTTATTTTAGATGTCATTTCAACGCCTCATGTTACCCTAGAAGCAACTACCAAGGAGGCTAATTCTCTATGGCACAAGAAATATGGGCATCTAAGTTCAAGATATTTGCTTGAGCTAAAAAATATGAGATGGTGAGAGGACTTCCTAACATTTCATCCACATTTCCAGTTTGCTCGGATTGCTTAGCAGGGAAGCAAAACCAAGTTCCATTTGAAGTTAGCTCTTAGAGAGCTAAGAAACCTTTGGAGCTGGTACACACTGATCTGTGTGGTCCTATGCCAACCAGCTATGGTGGAAAGATTTATTTTCAATTGTTTGTGGATGATCACTCACGAAAGATGTGGGTTTTATTTATTCAATTGAAGTTAGAGGTATTTATATGCTTTAAATAGTTCAAGAATATTATTGAGAAGGAGTCAGTATGTTCCATCAAAACCCTCCACTCAGATCTAGGGGGAATATACCTCCAAGTAATTTTCATCATTTCTAAATGAACATGAGATTAAGAGATAGTTGACTATAGACTATACTCCACAACAAAATGGAGTTGCTGATAGGAGAAATCGTTCCATTATGGAAATTGTTTGATGTATGCTTGCAGGGGCACACCTTGAGCATGAGTATTGGGTAGAATAAGTAAACACAACATCATACCTCCTTAATAGATCACACACAAGAGCTCTACAGGGTAAAACTCCACAAGAAGCATGGAGTGGTAAGAAATCCTCCATTTCTCATCTAAGGGTTTTTGGATGTAAGGCATTCATGCACATACCAAAATAGAAAAGGAAGAAGATATATGAGAAGATCCTACAATGTATCTTTCTTGGTTATTATGACAATTCAAAGGGATATCGATTGATAGATCCTATGACCAAGAAGACAAATATAAGTTGAGATGTGGTATTTGATGAAGCTTTCCCATCAAATAACACTTCTGTAGTTGTATATGTTGAGGATTATGAACCTAAGAAAGAGGCTCCTCTACCAAAGAACAAGATTCCAAAATGGTATACAAGTATATTAAGATATTTCAAGTTGACATCACTTCTAGATCTAACTCTAGATTGACCTTGTACTCATAGTATGACTCAGTAGATAAGAGCAAAAGCATCAACTTCAGAGGTTGATGAGCTTTACCAACAATTTGATGAACTATATGTATATGCAGAGGAAGATAGGGAAACAAATATGAAGGATGAGAGGGTTTCTATGATAGTATTGGATGAAAATGAACCCACAATAGTTTAGGATGCACTTAGTGAGCCTCAGTGGAAGGTTGCTATGGAAGTAGAACATACATCTCTCATGAAAAATCATACATAAAATCTAGTAAATCTACCTTCAAGAAATAAGCCCATTGACTGCAAATGTGTGTTTAAATTAAATTATAAGGTAGATGGTACTATTTATAAGAATAAATCCCATCTTGTTGTGAGGCTATGATCATAAATAAGGCATAGATTATGAAGATACTTTTGCCCCTACTATGAAAATGACTACCATTCAAGTACTTTGTGCCATGGTAGCTTAGTTTGGGTGGAATTTACATCATATGGATGTTAAAAGTGCTTTCTTGAGTGGGGACCTAAAAGAAGAAGTGTACATGACCCAACCAAAATGATTTTTTGTTGAAGGGCAAGAACAAAAAGTTTGTATGTTGATCAAATCCTTGTATGGGCTGAAACAAGCTCCTCAAGCTTGGTACATCAAAATAGATAATCACCTAATACAACATGGTTTCCAAATAAGTCCTTCAAATGCAAATGTCTATATCAAGAACAATGGTTTTAACATAGTGATGTTGGTGCTATATGTAGATGACATGATCATAACAGGGATCTCAAAGAGTATGATTGATGCAATAAAAGATGATTTGAAACAATATTTTGAAATGACAGATCTAGGACTTCTTCACTATTGTCTTGGTTTGGAAGTGACTCAAAAAAAACATCATATCAAAGTAACACAAAAGAAGTATGCCAAGACATTGGTTGATAAATATTGCATGATTGATTGTAAGTCTAAGGCAAATCCAATGGATCCTAAACTCAAGTTATCATGATATGATCAATCACCATAGGTAGATGGCACTCTCTATCACCAACTGATTGGGAGTCTCATATATCTAACAAATACCAGGCCAAATCTTAGTTTTTTTGTGGGTTATCTTTCAAGATTCATGCAGGAACCAAAGGCGAGTCATTGGAAAGTAGCAAAGAGAGTTTTTTTTTTTTTTTTAATTTGTGAAAAACATCGCAAAAGGGATGCCACTTTCGTAAGACCCAAGGAGGCAGGGGTATCCATTCCACCAAAAACACCCAGGACTCGAACCTGGCCTACCACCTTTGACATACTCAAGGAGCAAACAAACACACAAAACCAAATTAAAAAAAGTAAATAACAACAAAAATAATAAAATAAAATAAAAAACATGCTCCTTGAGTGTGTCAAAACCAAAATCACAACCAAACACGCACAATAAGATAAAAGAAACCACAACACAAACCACATAGAAAAATACAAGAACCACATAACAAAACACAATCAAGAAAAAAACAACAGCACACTACAAAGACATAACCCAAAAAAAACATGAAAAATAAACACAATCAAAACCTAAAAATAAAATAAAAATAAAAATAAAAATAAAAACAAACAACAATAGACAATAAACAAAAATAAAAAACATAGAAAACACTCACACATAAAAAAATGAAATAACACAAACAAAGAGAAACCCAAGAACAAGAACAAAAAAAAAACAAGAAAAATAACAAAAAACATTAAAAAAAACAAAACAACAGAAACACAAGAACAAAAAAAAACAACACAAAGAACACAAAAACAAAACAAAACAAAAGAACCCACCCACCTTAAAAAAATAAACAAAGAAGACAAAAGAAAAAAAAATGAACAAAACAATGACCTATCTAGACCAGAAGACTATTAATGCAAGAATCAACAGAGGAAACAAAATAAAGAATAGAATGAGCTAGGGAACTAAAAAAACTGAATGAACCAAAGAGAAAAAAAAAATAAGAAGAAACTAGGTACCTTCAAAACTGGAGCCATCCAAAGAAATGATAGAAAGAAGAGCTTCCCTAATTTGAGAAGCCCACCATATAGGAGGGTGGCCATAACAAGTAAGATCAGCTTTGTCTAAAGCCCAATTAGCTAAAGCATCAGCACTCTTGTTTTGATCTCTGACCACATGATTGTAATCAACTTTCAAAAATCCCATCTGGATTAACTGAATCTTCTCAATAATTCTTTTTATTCTCCAATCCACCTTATGATTCTTAGAAGGAGTCTTCAAGAGATTAATCATAAGTTGAGATTCAGACTCAACTAACACCTTTTCCCATCCAACCTTAGTAGCCTCCTGAAGGCCTCTAAGAATACCATACCCCTCAGCAAGGTTATTGGAAAGAATACCCAAATTCTCAGCAAAAGTAAAAACTAGGGAGCCATCTGAAAGTCTACCAATTCCTCCCACACTGGCTTTTCCAGGGTTCCCTCTAGAGGCTCCATCAGTATTGACTTTTCCAAAATCCTTAGGAGGAGGTTGCCAATTTCTAGTCCTATCCATCTTACTAATACTCACATTCCCTTTAAGTTAGTTGCCCTTAGAAGGTTTAATCTTCAATATTTGCATCACTTGATCCCATATTTGGTGGGATTTTTGGGGGTGATTAAGGAGTTGATGGACTGATTCAACTAAGTTTGCTATGGTCTTTTGCCAAATATAGTGAATATCCTTCCTATCTTGATTAAAAATTTGGCTATTCCTTTCATTCCAAATATTCCAAAGAAGAATGGTAGAACCCATCCAAACTAACTGCCTAATAAAATGATCAACACCCTCTTGATTAGGCCAATCCCTCCAAAGCTATTCAAAAGTGAAAAAATTGGACCACTGTAAGCCAAGTAAATTTGCCATTCTCCTCCATAGATAAGATGCTAAAGTACACTCAATAAAAAGATGGTTGATATTTTCTACATTCTTTTCACACATTTCACATCTAAAAGGGCCATGAAAACCACGCTTCATAAGTTGCTCACCAGTAAGAACCCTACGATGCAATAAAATCCTATTAAAGAACCTCATCTTAGGCCAAAGCTTTTGAGCCCACAATTGAGAAAATATGTCAGAAGAATGGTTGGGATTATTATGGCATAAGGTCAAATAACCTTGAGCAACTGAATACTCACCCTTAGTAGTGTTGTTCCATCCAAAACAATATTTTTCATGGGACCAAGAGAAGGATCTCATATGAAGGATGCCTTGGATATCTTGTCTTTGCCTTTCTAGGATTTGAATAGGCCAGTCCTCAATAGGGATCCAATATCTACCAACCTTTGAATTACCAGTATGGTACCGACAGTAATTAGCCACCTTTATCCAATTAGCTTGGTGAAGCTCCTCCATCCAAGGCCTCCAATTGGGAAACTGAGTTATCAAAGGCTTGTGACCATCCTAAGAATCTGTCCAAAAAATTGCATGTTGACCATTATGAATGATCCAAAATAATTTTTTCTTTATCAAATCCTCACCAGTCTTAAGAACTGCTAAAATGGGAGAACCTTTGGTAGGAAGTTGATAGCGAACAAGGTCTTCAGGACTTTTGTTCTCAGCATATTTAGCACGAAGATTATTGGCCCAAAGAGCATTGGGGTTATGCAACATCCTCCAATATAATTTAGCAGCTAAAGATTTGTTGTTATTAATTGAAGACCAGAATCCTAACCCCCCTTCACTCTTAGGAAGAAATAAAGTATCCCATTTCACCAAGGCCCATTTTCTTTTCTCCTTAGTACCACTCCAATGGAAACGATGATTGATTTGATCCAATTATCGAAGAACAGCCTTTGGGATATTCAAAATGGAAGAAACATAAATAGGAATAGCTTGAAGGACTGATTTTACCAAGGTGATTCTACCCCTAGAAGAAAGCCACTTGTTGGTCCACTTTCCAATTTTCTTCTTGACTTTGTCCAACAACCAATTCCAATCTTTATTTTTTTGCCTTTTAATATTTATGGGAATACCTAAATAAATGATTGGAAGAGAGGTCTTCTTATATCTTAATTTATCCAAGACCATGGATTCCTTTCTAGCAGAAAGTGTGAAAGAAAACAACTTTAGATTTGTCTTCATTGATTAACTGCCGAGTAGCCTTAGAAAAACAGCTAATGATTAGCAAAGAAAGTTCTTCATTATGTCCATGGTACTATAGATTTTGGCTTGGATTACAAGAAGAATAGAAATTTCTATTTACAAGGATACACATACTTAGATTATTCCAGATCCATTCATGATCACAAAATGACTTTTGGATACATTTTTCATATTGGATCTAGTCATGTCTCTTTGCATAGTAAGAAACAAAAGGTGGTTGCCTTATCATCTACATAGGTATAATATCACATAGCAAGTGGAGCAATCTACGAGACAATATGGTTTGAAGAACACAAGCTTATACTGAGAGGGGGGGGTGAACAGTATAAGACCTCTTTTTACTTTTTCCTTTATAATTCAAAACAGTAAAGCAATATACCTAAAGCAATATCAAAACAATGCACAATATCATCCACAAAGTGACACCAATTTTAACGTGGTTCACCTAGAATGGATGGGCTACATCCACAAAACTTTTCTCTAAAAGTTATCTCAAAGTTATTTGGGAATCCTTCCCAATTACAATGTTTATGAGCCTCGGCCCAAAGGAGATACCTTCCCCCAAATATAATTTATGAGCCTCTGCTCAAAGGATATACCTTCCCCCAATATAATTTTATGAACCTCTACTCAAAGGATATACCTTCCCCTCCACTTTGGAAATGATCCCTTAGAAGATCAACTACCTCTACCTCTTGCCAGCATGTGGAACTCCTTTCCATTGAAGACCTCCTGTCCTCAATGCTTAGCCTAAGAGACCTCTGCCTTCTATGATCACGTCCACAGCAGCTCAGCAACCTGTACCAAACACAGTTAGTCGGTCTAGTACAAGTCTTCCTTTGTCTATCAGATTTGTCCAACACTTGAACAAATCAATCCTCTACACACAAGTTGTACTGTCTTCGCACACTCTGCACCCATATAGCAGCACTCTACGTTCGTCTTTACCCTTTGTGCTCTTTGCACCCTCTGCTCTCTTTGCACACTCACGACCGCACTTGGTCAAAATTCAACCTTTGCATTGTCTGCGCAAACATAGCGGCACTTAGAAAAATTCACCATGACTCTTCGCTCACTCTGCACACT
Organism: Wollemia nobilis; assembly: GCA_028583015.1. Taxonomy (NCBI): domain Eukaryota; kingdom Viridiplantae; phylum Streptophyta; class Pinopsida; order Araucariales; family Araucariaceae; genus Wollemia; species Wollemia nobilis. The sequence goes on from JAQPPZ010001683.1 coordinate 2,716,253, forward strand.
TCGATCGAATTTTGCACTCTGCTCTCGACGATCAAACTTCTCACTTTGCACTCTATCTATGAATGTCACAACAACAATTACCTCCAACTCTTCAAAACAGCTTGCCTTTTATAATAACACTTCCAAGATCAAAACCTTAATCTTAGTCAGCTGTAACCCTGATCTTTAGTCGGCTGCACAACCCTAAACTTCATCGGCTCACATTTAACTTTGTCGGCTTCAAATTCCTCTATAACTCTTCTGTAGCTTTTGCCGCGAAACTACAACATGTCACGATATCATCACAGTTTTTCCTGCTTCTTCTCTCTCTTCCAACATGTCACGAAATCACGACAGTTTTCCCTGCTTCTTCTCTCTCTTCTAACATGTCATGAAATCATGACAGTTTTTCCAGCTCTTTCTCTCTCCTCTAACATGTTGCAAAATCGTGACTGTTTTTCTTGCCTGCTGTATATGTCACGATATCGTGACACTTTTCTTACTTGTATTTTTCTTTGATCTTTTGCAAATGGGCCACTATGGTCTTCTTGGAAACTCACTGTCCATGCTCTGAATAACCTTTGAACTTTTCATGCCGTAACCTTCATCAAATCAAATTATTTGACATTAAATAAAATTCCTTCAAGAGCTTCTTGACATCAATGACAACTTATACATTTGAGCAAAGGCAATGTACCCAAAGTACCCAAAATTTCCAACAATATCCTCCTTTGTCATTGATGGCAAACCTTTACTGAAAACACTTCTCAAGAGCCAAAATTGAAACCAACTGTGCTAAAAATTGAGAATATTCCTTTGAAGTTTTTCTCCCCTTGACTTGAAGCTTTCATATTCACTTGAAGCTCTCCCCCTTACTCATATCTCTCCCCCTTTGTCATCAATGGCAAAGGGTCACCTTTGGGGCTCGAGACTAAGAATGAGCCTCTTAGCTTAGTCCCTCCCCCACCTCCTGATGAGGTGATTAATTCTGGGGTGGGAGTAAAACTCCCATTAGGCACTGATCATCATCAGCATCTATAACTTCCTTGCCGGGCCTTCTCTTGAACTCTTTGTCCATATTCATGTTCTTGTCACTATTCTTGTTCTTGTTCTCATCCATGTTCTTGTCCATGCCTTGATCCTTGGACTTGTTCATACCACTGTTCCTGTTCTTGTACCTTGGAAGTTCAGCTCTACACTGCCTAGTTGTGTGATCGTCATTGTTGCACTTATAACAAGTAACAATATTATTTCTTTTAGGCATACCTATTCTTTAAATCCACTAGTTCTAACCAAACCTGTTCTGACCAAACCTATTCTGGCCAAACCTGTTCCTGTTAATTGCCTTGTAATAAACTGCCTTGTGCCCAAACTGTTGACAAGAGTAGCAATACCCTTGAAAGAAACTAGCACTTATGAAATTGTCATTTATCTTCTTCATTTGAGCCATGCAATGTGAAGTCGTGTGACCAAACCTGTGACACGCAAAACATCTGCATTGAAATTTTCCTTTATTTGACCTCTTGGGTCCCGAAAACTTCTCATTCTAAAATTTGTTTTCTGTTTCTGCATATCTATCATTCAAGGACACATGATCTGAAATACTTTCCTCATCAGAACTCTCTTCCTTTTGGAGTCTCTTACTAGACTCTCCAACTTGTTCCTTGTGTGGCTTAACAAAACCAAGGCCTATTTTATCTCGTTGTCTTTCTTTGACCTTTGATGAGTGACTTAACCTTTTTGGAGCTATCTTGAAACCTGTAAAGCTTATCCCTGTACTCTTTAGTTTCCTCTTTCAAAGAAGCCATTTTCTATTCTAACTTACTATACTCAAGAACCTTAGACTCTAACTCATCCTTGAGTTCTTGTGTCTTATATATAGAGAAATCAAGATTTTCTATAAGATCATCTCTCTCCATACAACATTCATCTAACTTATCCTTGAGTCTAGCATTATTTTTCAAAGCACTAAGAGCATCAATAAGTTCACTTTCAAGATCCTTTATTTGTTTGCTTTCTGAATCATCAAAGCCTTTTTTAGATTTCTTATCACTAGAGGTGCTACCTTTTTCAAAAACCATACAAGCATCTTCCTTATAGTTTTCTGAAGCATCCTCATACATACTAGAAAAAAAATCATTATTTGTACAATCATCCTCAAGGTGACCAAAATTTCCACATCTAAGACATTTCATGATAATGAATCTATGTTTCGGTTCTTCCTCTTTTTCTGATATGAACAACATCTCATTTTCATCATCACTTGAAGAAATTTCACTATCACTACTAGAACACTTACTTTCTTTGTCTAGGTAGAAAGTCTTCTAGTGCTTGTGAGAATACCTCTTTCCTTGATTGTTGTGCTCATATTTGTTCTTCCTGTGATGCTTGTGCTTTTCAGAATCCTGGCTCTTAGAATCCTGTTTATCTTCATCACTTTCATTCTTAGGAACAAGTACGATCAAGTAGCATAATGACCAAACTTTCCACAATTGAAACATCTTATATTTTTCATGCTTTTGTGCTTTCTAGAGAACTTGCCTTTCTTGTTGTAATATGCCTCTTCATCACTAGAAGAATCATCACTCTCTTGAAGATGTTTACCCTTGGATTTCTTAGTAGCCTTGAAAGATGCCTCTTTCTTGATATCAACCTTCACTTGAGTTCTCAACTCAAATGCTGCAAGTATACTATGGAGCTCATCCTTTTTCAACTTATCCAAATATTTAGCTTCCTCAATAGCAGAAATATTTTCACTAAATCTATTAGGAAGAGATCTTAAAATCTTATCACAAACATCGTTTTCAGCAAGCTCAAGACCTAAGTCTTTCATGGAGTTAACAACCTCATCCATATGAAGCATGTAGTCACTAATATTTCCATCATAATTTATCTGGAGTTGTTCAAACATACCTTTGAAGTGTCTCAACTTGGCATTTCTAACATTTGTATCACCTGTATGAACCACCTTCAATTGTTTCCACATTTCACTAGCTGTCTTGCAGTGAATCACTTTGATGAGATCTACTTTTTGTAAGCCTTTCAAGATTGCATTCATTGCTTTAGAATTGCTGTGATGTAGGAGCCTTTCTTCTTTAGTATAAGGACCATGTTCAGGAATAGTGTACTCATATTCAATCACTTCCCAAACCTCATTCCCAAGTGCCATTAGATGAACCTTCATCCTTGCACTCCAAAGACCAAAATCTGATTCATCAAGAATAGGTGTTGCATTGCCACTTGAATAATCCATTGTGTTCTTTACTAGATTTTCCTTCAAGCTGTTTAAACTTTTCGAAGGCACCCCCTCTGACACCAATTGAAGAACACAAGCTTATACTGAGAGGGGGGTGAACAGTATAAGACCTCTTTTTACTTTTTCCTTTATACTTCAAAATAGTAAAGCAATATACCTAAAGCAATATCAAAATAATGCACAATATCATCCACAAAGTGACACCAATTTTAACATGGTTCACCTAGAATGGTTGGGCTACGTCCACAAAAATTTTCTCTAAAATTTATCTCAAATTTATTTGGGAATCCTTCCCAATTACAATGTTTATGAGCCTCGGCCCAAAGGAGATACCTTCCCCCAAATAGAATTTATGAGCCTCTGCTCAAAGGAGATACATTCCCCCAATCTGATTTTATGAGCCTCTACTCAAAGGAGATACCTTCCCCTCTGCTCTGGAAATGATCCCTCAGAAGATCAAATGCCTCTACCTCTTGCCAGCACGTGGAATTCCTTTCCACTGAAGACCTCCTATCCTCAATGCTTAGCCTAAGATACCTCTGCCTTCTATGATCATGTCCACAATAGCTCAGCAACCTGTACCAAACATAGTCAGTCGGTCTAGTACAAGTCTTCCTCTATCTATCAGATCTATCCAACACTTGAACAAATCAATCCTATGCACACAAGCTGCAATGTCTTCACACACTCTACGCCCATATAGCAGCACTCTGTGTTTGTCTTTGCCCTTTGTGCTATCTATGCCCTCTGCTCTCTTTGCGCACTCACGACTGCACTTGGTCGAACTTCAACCTTTGCACTGTCTATGCAAACACAGCGACACTCAAAATAATTCACCATGACTCTTCGCTCACTCTGCACACTTCGATCGAATTTTGCACTCTGCTCTCGATGATCGAACTTCTCACTCAGCACTCTATATATGAATGTTGCAACAACAATTACCTCCAACTCTTCAAAATAGCTTGCCTTTTATAATAACACTTCCAAGATCAAAACCTTAATCTTAGTCGGATGTAACCCTAATCTTTAGTCGGCTGCACAACCCTAAAATTTGTCGGCTCACATTTAACTTTGTCGGCTTCAAATGCCTCTGTAACTCTTCTGTAGCTTTTGCCATGAAACTACAACATGTCGCGATATCACGACGCTTTTCCTGCTTCTTCTCTCTCTTCCAACATGTCACGAAATCACGACAGTTTTCCCTGCTTCTTCTCTCTCTTCTAACATGTCACGAAATCACAACAGTTTTTCCAGCTCTTTCTCTCTCCTCTAACATGTCACGAAATCGTGACTATTTTTCTTGCCTGCCTGTATATGTCGCGATATCGTGACACTTTTCTTTGATCTTTTGCAAATGAGCCACTATGGTCTTCTTGGAAACTCATTGTCCATGCTCTGAATAACCTTTGAACTTGTCATGCCGTAACCTTCATCAAAACAAATTATTTGACATTAAATAAAATTCCTTCAAGAGCTTCTTGACATCAATGACAACTTATACATTTGAGCAAAGGCAATGTACCCAAAGTACCCAAAATTTCCAACATGGTTAAGTTGCATTATTACAAACATGGATATTCCAAAGAACCTTCCACTTCATTTATTTTGTGATAATCAAGGTGTTTTGAATCTCATCAAGAATCCAATATTTCATGATTGAACCAAGCACATTGAAACTCTAATTAATTTCATTCATGATCAAGTTTCAAAGCATCATATATATCTCCAGTAATTCCCATTGATGCACAAGTTACATATATTTTCACATAGGCACTTGCACGTGTCAAGTTTGAATTGTTTTACAATGCTCTTTGTATTTGCCAATAATGTAATAAGGGGGGATGTTAGCATATGATAACATATTATGCACATATTACATTATCTAATCTAATTTACTCCTAAGCGCTTGTGATTGTGCAGTTGGGCGGGTAGTTCACCAACCGTTGGTTGGTTGGTTGGTTGCTTCAACAAACCAAACTAACTAGGCATATGTATTTATTTCCAATATCAATTCATTGCATGCTTATTGCTTGGAATATTTGAATTGCTCGTTGAGTTTGAAATTTTTTCTTAAATAGATGGAGAAAGATCAAAAACTTGCAATTCCAAGTAATAAAGAAACAAACAAACATAGACAACTACAAAATTGCTCCCCATTGTTATACCTATTTTTTCCCTATAGATATTACCATCAAATTCTAGATAATGTCTGTTCAGGACCATTTATGCAAGTTCAAGGATCAACTGGACCAAACCTGGATTGAACCTTCCCGAAATGAAGTGTTGAAGAGCGGTCAATCCTATTGTTATAGGAATGCTTGTGTACAGGCTCTTAACATCAAAGGTGAACAGAATACAACTTGGAGGAAAATATCTTTCATGAAGGATTTTAATTAGTCTCAAAGAGTCTTGTAGGTGATTTGGCTACTATAGGAGAATAGGTAGAAGCTAGTGGTGAAGCCATTTGGAACAAAACTCCAACATATAACTATAGTAGTAGCATATGGGTATACCCTTCATAGGTTATTTGTGAACCTTTAGAATGAGGTAGAAAGTATAGACTCGAGCAATGATGGGGTTATTTTGTAGAAGATAATCCACTATTTTTTGATCGAGGAGAAAACTTCTTTGTATATTTTTAACCATGGACTCCAAGCAAGATAAAAGAGAATTCCAAGGAATAGAAATAACTGCTTGGTAAACTTCCAGATCTAAAAGTTGTCTGATCCCTTCTTCTAGGTACCATGCCTTGCTAAGAAAAGTGAGCTCGAGATTTTTGTCAATGGGCCTGATGACAATGGAATAATTAGATCTGAGAGAGTGCAAGGCTCTTGATATATTCTTGGGAAAGAAAGGATAGAAAATACTCTTCATGAAAGCAAGTTGTTTTTCAAATCGATGATTTCCATCATTAAGAAGATCTAGTAGGGACTGATATTTCACATCAAGTTCCCATGCAAAATTTGAAATACGAAAGGGAGAGTAGGTAGGTTCTTCCTAGTTGGTGATGTTCCTTCCTTTTTGACTAAAAAACCACCAGAGCTTGAGAAGCCTAGAAAATAGAACATACTCCGCACGAACATCATCATGGGCCATGGGATGTGGGATAGAGATATGTTTCAATCCTAGCTCGAGAAGCTCTTTTTCTACCACTGTGAGAGGTCTATCAGAGAAATTTTGAACAATGAAATTTGTGATCATGCCATCAACAAAACCTACCATATTTTTACTGAAGAAGAGCAAACATCTATCGATAGGGCTGAATATGACACTCCAATGATTTAGTAGTGGTTTACACCACCATCACAAGGATGGCCTTGGGTCTACTGCAATCTTAGACCTAACTTCCTGGGAGTAGATCTCATAGAGTTCTAATTTTTTTAGGAACCATATCCTTGGAAAGTTTCTCTAGAGCCCCATCATAACTTCTATTGTGTAGGAGGTATGAATTATTTTTTTAGCTATCACTAGTGAATGCTACTCTGGGATCAATCTTGCGATCCATTTTTTGACTGAGATCACTGGTTCTATATTCTAGGGTGAATATGTAGCTATTGCTATCAACTTGATTATTGAGGTTGTTGTTGTTCATTGCGGCCATGGCTTTGGCTTCTATTCCTTCTCCTTTGATTTCATGGTGAGGGATTGTGGAAGTTGGGTTGGGAGGCAATGACAAGATTTATGGCAAGTTTTTTGAGCTCTTGGATCTCAGAAAAGAGTGGTGCACACTCATTTTTGATGAGGGATGCCACAAAAGTGTTGGCTTCATTAATGACAATATCTTATTGTTGCTTATCAGTATATTTTTGAGTATCGATTGCTTCTTTTTGGACCCGACGATCCACATATAGTTCCATTTTGAGAGCATTGGCCTTCATAATGATGTCTTGCTAGATTTGTGATTTCTAATAGGATGCAATCTATAGATCTATCATTTTACTAAATATTTTCTCCATATGCACATTGAACTATGTGACAACATCCTTCTGAACCTTCAAGCTCTCAAGTAATTTATTTTCTATTTAAAGATATACTTCCAAATAGGCTTTCTTGAAATTCAAGGTGAGCTCAACAAATTTCTTGTCCATTTATTCCTGAAGAGAAAGATCTAGAATCTGAAGGCTCGAAGGTTTCATACGTAAATTGTTTTCCATGGTGTCATCATCAATGCCTTTTTGGATTTTCATGATGAAGGTCTTAGTTTTGCGGACCTTTATGAACGCAGATCTAAAGGTTTCCTAGAATTTTGAGTTGGGTTCTATAATATTTTGTGATAAATCTAGAATGTGCATCGAGGGTTGCACCACTTTAGTGAAATAAGAGCAGTATTATGCTTGAGTATATTCTATGCATGAAGGAGAAGCTTTAATATTTGAAAGTATCATCCTGGGTCTCTTTTGAGCGAATTTGGTGGATTCCATAATAGGAGAGCCTTCACGAAAGAAATGGGGATCCTCTTTTAGATTTCAAATAACTAAGACAATGTGTGACATCAGATTGAGAAAATTTACTTAGATATTCAAAAAGGAAGAACTACTTCGTAGCATTACCATAGTGCAACAAAAATCAAATAGCGAAGAGGAAGTAGAAGCACAAGCGATCAATGAAAAAGGTACTTCACAATATAATAACAAGAGAGACTGAAATAAAACATAAAACTTTGAAAACATGGTTTACACCTTAAGTGCTCATCAGTTTGGTTGATGATCAAACATTACAATCCATCTTGTTTATATAGATTTCTCAAGCTAGTGGGTGCACTAGCCAACATGCCATGTGGCGAGAATCAATAAAAATGGATCGTTACCTTGGGATATGCCAAAAAAGATAGTGATTGCCAAGGATAATGATTGATAGTACGTAAAACATTAAATAATTCTCCGCAGGATGTGCACCCACGAATACAGGACATTGATTGCCGAAAAAAGATGTTACAAAAAAATTCTAAACTTTAAAGCTCATTTTTGAGGTATCTAGAGGCTTCAAAAAGGGACCATTCCTTTTGAAACCCAATGGGTTTCATTTCTCACCATAGAAAAATTTATAATCTTTCCAACGCTTCAAACAGTTCGAGATTCGGAGCCTTGTAGAAAAATTTATGGCCGATTAAAGTTGGGCTAGGTTCTCATGACCCGAATGTGGCACATAAATTTCTTCATATTTTTGTTGTTTCTCAAATAGATGATGCAATGATAGATATGGGAGAGCTGAGGGTCTTTTCTCCATTTTTTTTAGAGAGGTCCAAACACATTTTTGTTTAGACGAAGATCACAGATAAACTGGTAGTTGTACAACTTCATCAGAACTAGGGGAGATTTATTTATATTTGGATTTCTTAAAGAGATCTTCTGGAATATTTTCTAGAGCAGTGTAAGCTAGTGTCGAAACTCTACTTGGGAAAAGAGTGGAAATAAGAAATGGGACGGGTAGCCTCGGGCTCTCAACCTATAAAAAAATGATACTTCCTGTTTCTAAATCCTTCAACATCTGCCTCTCTGACCAGAAACCTATTGAGTTCACTGACTATGAAGGATTTTTTATGATGGGGAGGATGGAAATAATAGAAAGGGATATATTGATATACATTCATACTTTTCTGGTATAATTTAGGATCCAGACGACCTAGAACAGTCATGGAGGGTGGTTTGACCACCATAATATCTAGGATGTTAACTTCAAAAGTGGAAATGGTAGTAATGATGTTTATTATAGGATAAATAGAACCATAAGAATAAAGGAGAGCTTGAATACTCTTGTTAATACTATTTCAAACTCCAAAAGCATGATCAATATATCATTTATACAAGCAAAGATTTTTTGAAATAGATGGAGAAAGATAAAAAATTTGCAATTCCAAGAAAGAAAAAAATAGGCATAGACAACTATAAAATTGCTCCCCATTTTTGTACCTATTATTTTCTTGTAGATATTACCATCAAATTCTAGATAATGTCGATTCAGGACCAGTTTTGCAAGTTCGAGGATCAACTAGATCAAACCTGACTTGAACCTTCCCAAAATGAAGTGTTGAAGAGCGGTCAATATTGCTACTATAGGAATGCTTAGGTATAGACTCTCAATATCAAAGATGAACATAACACATCTTAGAGAAAAATTTCTTTCTTGAAGGATTTTCATTAGGCTCAGAGAATCTTGTAGATGATTTGGATGCTCTAGGAGAATGGGGAGAAGTTGGTGGTGAAGCCATTTGGAAATAGGCTGCAACAAATAATCACAGTAGGAGCATATGATTCTACCCTTCATAGGTTGTTTGTGAACCTTTGGAATGAGTTAGAAAGTACATACTCAAATAATGATGGGGTTCTTTTACAAAATATAATCCACTATTTTTTGATTGAGGAGAAGACTTCTTTGTGCATTTTTAACTATGGACTCTGAGAAATAAAAATAATAATTCCAAGGAACTTAAATAACCTCTTAATAAACTTCTAGATATGAAAGTTGTCTGATACCTTCTTCTAGGTACCATGCCTTACTATGAATAGTGAGCTTGAGATTTTTGTCAGTGGGTCTAATGAAAATGAAATCATCAGATATGAGAGAGTGCAAGGATTTTGTAATATGCCTGGGCAAGAGAGACTAGAATATACTCTTCGTGAAAGCAAGTTGTTGTTCAAATCGATACTTTTTATCATTAATAAGATACACAAGGGCTAGTATTTCACATCAAGTTTCCATGCAAAATTTGAAATATGAAAGGGAGATTAGATAGGTTATTACCAGTTGGTGATGATACTTCATTTTGGACCAAAAAATTAGTGAATCTTGAGAAGCCTATAAAATAGAACATACTCTACATGGACATCATCATGGGCCATGGGAGCTGGGATAGCGATATATTTCAATCCTAGCTCGAGAAGCTCTTTTTTTGCCACTGTGAGAGGTCTATCAGAGAAATTATAAACAATGATATTTGTGATCATGCCATAAACAATACCTACCATGCTCTTGCTGAAGAAGAGAAAACATGTATCGATAGGGTTAAATATGGCACTCCAATGATTCAGTAGCGGTTTACACCACCGCAATGAGGATGACCATAGGTCTGCTGCAATCCTAAACCTAAATATCTAGGAGAATATCTCACAGAGTTCTAATTCGTTCTAGAAATAGATCCTTGGAAATTTTTGCCGGAGCCCCATTGCAACTACTACTACGTAGGAGGTATTAATTATTTCTTTGGTTTTTTCTAGTGAATTCTACTTCGGGATTGGTCCTACGACCCATTTCTTAACTGAGATCACTGGTTCTATCTTCTGGGGTGATTCTATTGATGTTGTTGTCGGCTTGACTATTGAGGTTGTTGTTGTTATTGTTGTTGTCTGCTGCAACCACAACTTTGGTTTCTATTCCTTCTCATTCGATTTCAAGGTGAGGTATTGCAGGAGTTGAATCGAGAGGTAATGATAAGATCTGTGATAAGGTTTTTGAGCTATTGTACCTCAAAAAGGAGTGGTGCACACTATTTTTTGATGAGTGAGGCCATAAAAGTGTTGGCTTCATCCACGATAATATCTTGATGTTGCTTCTCAACAACTTTTTGAGTATCAGTTACTTCTTTTTGGACCTGACAATCCACACACAGTTCCATTTTGAGAGTGTTGGCCTTCACAATGAACAAAAGAGCAAGACTATTCTTGAGTGCATTCTATGCATGAAGGGGAAGCTTCAATATCCAAAAGTATCATCCTCAGTCTCTTTTGAGTGGATCTGGTGGATTACAGAACATGAGAGCCTTCACGAAAGAAATAGGAATCATCTTCTATATTTTGAATAACTAGGGCAACGTGTGACATCAGATTGAAAAAATTCACTTGGATATTCAAAAAAAAGAAATACTTTGCAACAATACCTTAGTGCAACAGAAATAAAATAGCAAAGAGGAAGTAGAAGCACAAGTGATCAATGGAAAAGGGCATTTCACGACATAAAAACAAGAGAGTCTGAAATGAAAGGGAAAAGTCCAAAAATGCATTTCACACCTTAAGTGCTCATCAGTTTGGCTGATGACCAAACATTACAATCCATCTTATTTATATAGATTTCTCAGCCAGTGGGTGCGCTAGCTAACATGCCACATGGCGAGAATCAAGAAAAAAGACTGTTTCCTTGGGATATGCCAAAAAAGATAGTGATTACAAAGGATAATGATTTAAAGTGTCTAAAACATTAAATAATGCTCCTCAGGATGTGCACCCATGAATACGGGGCATTGATTATCGAAAAGAGATGTTACAAAAAAATTCTAAACTTTAAAACTCATTTTTGAGGGGTCTAGAAGCTCCAAAAATGGTCCATTCTTTTGAAACACAAAAATTTTTGTTTCTCATTGTAGAAAATTTTATAAGATTTCCAACGCTTCAAACAGTTCGAGAATCAAAGCCCTGTAGAAAAATTTATGACCGATTGAAGTTGGGTTGGGTTCTCACGACCCATCTACAACACAATTTTTATTTTTATTTTTATTGTTTCTCCAATAGATGATGCCACGATCGATATGGAAGAGCTACGGGTCTTTGCTCCATTTGGTTATCACATAAAAATGGTTATCACATCCAAATGAAAGGAATATCATGGCATGAAGGTGGTGAATATATTTGTGATAGTTATGGCTAATGAGAAACATGGTGGATTCAAGATGAAAAAATTGTGTTCATATAATGGTTGTGGATAAGCTATAAATAAACAACCCTTAGAGGTTATTGATAATAACCATAATTATGGAGGTGGTTGAGAGAAACCACATAGTTTGAAGGAAATTGAGAGTAACTGTGAGTATGGAGGTAGTTGAGAAGAACAACATAGTGTCAAGGTGGTTGAGGGAGACCACAATGAAATGTGGTGGTTGTTATGGGTTAGCCACGTAAAAACCCTTGTATTATATGCTCATGAATTAACCACTTGGGAACCTTTGTATGTGCATATCGATTAATAAGAATGGAGACACATCTAATAGGACTACACCAAATGCTATTATACCTCAAGTATATGATAGAACATTCCATCTATTATATAAGATGCAAAATGATCATGGTGAGGGTACCATGATAAAGATATGAGAGTGGAAGACTAGATGAAAACCCATTTTGTAAAATGGATACCTAATAATCCATAAAATAAAGAGATATATATGAGACCCATTTTACTAAATTATGTTTTTAACGGGTCTTGAAGATTTCACTAGATAATAGTTATGGGGGGTTAGAATATAAACTTATCTCGCTTATTATTACGATAGCACATTTATACATTGATAAATTAAATGAAGTGGTGATTGTAACAATGATGATGGTAATTGTCGAGAAGCTTTAAACACCTACCATGACATATTTATAAAAATCCATCAATGTATAAATGCAAGCATGCATAATTTTGTATTACTTAATCCTCTCTTCTTTTTTTGGTCTTTATACTTCTCTTTCGGTGTCTTGGTATGTGGTTGTGTTTTATTCTCTAGATATTCTAACAATATTAAAAGAAATTTATTTTTAATAGTTATATTATTTTGAAAGGGTTCTTACTTTGTATCACATCATGATTATCAAGTGGAATTACAACTTGGTAATTACACATATTTCATTTAAAACAATTCAAACCTTAGCCTCCTTAAAAATCAAGGCATTTAATCCATTAAAGTAATACCATTTAATATTAAATTATATCAATGCTTATTTTACAAATATAAAATACTATAAATAATTTTAACACATAAAAATAAACTTAAATTAGTATATTTTTGTATAGAGTATAACATGTAAAGAATTCAAGCTTAGTTTTCCAAACATAAAATTAAATATATAAGTGGGACAAGAAATATCAATCTTAATTAGAAGAATCTAGTTTGAAAAAAACTGGCCACTTGAATGCATAATTTATGGCCATACATAGGAATCATCACATCTGGTGCCAATTAGAGTTATGCGTAAGGGGTTGTTCCCAAAATGTATTTATAAAAAATTGTTGAATCAATTTCAAAATCCAAGAAAATAGTATCCAAATGCATTTAGAAGGTTCATTATTATTATCAGGGGTAATGTTGGAAATTTAAACTTGAAATGATCAAATTATTATAAAACTAGGGTGAATCAACCCAAAAAAAATTTAGCAAAGTTTTTTTGGTTAATAGGCCCTGCTCAAGAGTCCCAAATATTAGCCAAGTCTAAATTTTTAAAATCCTAAAGCCAATTTGGCAATACCAATTTGACAATAAATACCCACTATGCATAACCCTGGTTCCAATTACATTTTTTAATAATTTATATGTAAAAAATCTAAATCTAAAAACATGACATATTGTTTATATATTAAATAATATTAATAATGAACGTTGATTTAAGTTTTTTATTTTTTATTTATTCAAAAATATATATATTAATTTAAAAATTCAATAAAAATAAATAATAAAATTTAAAATATTATATTTGTAGCCCAAGTGGTGAGGAGAAGGCGAGCTTGGCCTTGTTGAACAGGAGGTCGGCAATACAAAGGGGATAAAAGGTTGGATTAAAACCCAACATTACCCTAACATTTTTATCTGATCATGTTGGGGAGTTGAAGGTAGTGGGTTGTGTAAAAATCTCAAGATAAGAGATGCCCGAAGGTCAAATCCCTCCCTTCACATGCAGATATGACCCTAATATTAAAAAAACACTTTGCTTAATAAATACAAATATTTATATATTTAATTAGATTTTTAAAAATATATTTTTTAAAATCAATTTATAAAAATAATTAAAAACCACATAACTATACTATTAATTTACATATAATTTTTTTAATTATTAAAGGATAAAAATGTTTTTTTTTAATTAATTAACATGTAATTTATTATAAATAATATATTTTAAAAAATATTATATTAATTATTACATCGAGAAGTATCTACAAAAGGATTCAAATGGAAAAAATGGTTATAATACTCAATTATGGTTATAATGAACATAAACTATAGTAAGTGAGGTTTTTTATTGGGTCATCCAGTTACAACCCCTAAAAAAAAATATCCTTCATCCCACTACATACATCGAATTTAACTAGACAAATTAGCCTTCTTCACATAATATAAACTACAAAGCTACGATATCATCATGGTAAAAAGTAATGCAAATTAACCTTCTTTGCATAATATAAACTACAAAGCTACGATATCATCATGGTAAAAAGTAATGCAAATTAGCCTTCTTTGCATAATATAAACTACAAAGCTACGATATCATCATGGTAAAAAGTAATGCAAATTAGCCTTCTTTGCATAATATAAACTACAAATCTACGATATCATCATGGTAAAAAGTAATGCTTAAAACAACATACGACTTCAGCTAAAATGTAAAAAGTCTTAGCAAGGACAAGTTTCCAAGAACAAAATCATTTTTCTCCTCTAATTAGGGATTTTATGTGCTTGATGTGAGCTTGTCTTCCATCCATTACTTCATTTTTTTACATTAATAGTCTATAATGTGTACCTTGCGGTTTTAGCTCTAGCTCACTTATGCCTCTCGTGTCTACAAGCTTCTTCATATTGCTTGTTCTTTATTGAACTTGCCTTGAACTGTGTTCATCCACTAATTAATATTTAAGCTATTCCCCATGCTCTTTTCGTTTTATTTTAACTATACTATTACCCTCTTATTTTTTTGCTTGATTTTATCTATATTTTTAAAATTATTTTACCATCATTAAAAATTTATGTTTTTTCCTTTCTTAGCAACTTCATACAACCCTTCATGCCATTCTTCTTTTCATATACTTCATATGATTATGTTGCTACTTCATCCTTCTCCTTTCATATACTTCATATGATTATGATATTTCCTCATTTGCTACTTCATCCTTCTCCTTTCATATACTTCATATGACTATGTTATTTCCTCATTTGCTACTTCATCCTTCTCCTTTCATATACTTCATATGACTATGTTATTTCCTCATTTGCTACTTCATCCTTCTCCTTTCATATACTTCATATGACTATGTTATTTCCTCATTTGCTACTTCATCCTTCTCCTTTCATATACTTCATATGATTATGTTATTTCCTCATTTGCTACTTCATCCTTCTCCCTTGCTATATATATTGTCATGAAAGACAACTCCATCTTCCTATCAGCAAATTGTATTTTGCCTATGATGTCTCATTAAATTATTTTTTCTTTTCCTTTTACTTGGTGATTGCTACTTCTTGTCTTTGTATCCCTACACCTTAGAAGGGCAAGGATTTGCTTGTCTACATACATGACAGAAATGAAAATAAAATGGTAGGTTTTCATAGTTAATATGTTATTTATACTTCTCAAAGATAAAATTCAACTCCACATCTTTACTAGTTGACCTTGAAGATCTATTTTAACTCATTTTCATGCATAAATTGCATGTTTTTTTCCATTTTGCTATTGTCATAACATATTCCACATATTTGCATAGTCATAATGAACATATAAGTAATTAATATAAGGACAGGGGATTCCAAACCAACACAACACATACATTTCTCATATTTTCCAGTATGGATTTCCTCCGGAAGACTAGAGGTCTTAACGAACGAAAACACTTACAAATATATACATTAAAAAGTCAACAGTTCAAATCTCTTATCTTTTCTAGATTAGATAAGATTATATATATATATCGACGTTGATCACTAAGTCGAGTAGGCATGAGAGTACAGGTTCCTAATTAACGAGAACAGAAAGTTCTTAAAGGTTTCCCGGCGGTATACGCAACAGGACGATTCCACATTAGACTAAATGAACGCGTTATTCATCCAACATTACACCATAAAGTAGCGAATTTTCCAACAAGTGATTCTAGAACCTTTGATAATAAGCTCAATCTTTCGTCTTTCCTCATACCCTCCTCTGTTTCCCTCCTCTGTTTCCTCTGTAAAACAGGATCTAGAGAGTCCGGATATATTTAATCATCGAGTCGAAACATCGCCGTCCCCTTCTGTGAAATGCCATCCATGTGTATAAATATTTAAATATTTAACAGTATTGCCTTCATCAATCATTTTGGATCTCGCTTTTTCCTGGGATTTGCAGACATTACAATCAGTTAGTCGACAAAGAGATCATTGTTAACAATATGTCGATAGAAATCGCGCCCTGGCAATTGGCACTAGCAACGAAGCGACCTTTGAAAACGAAGAAGCTGAAGATGGAGCTTGATACTATCTACGAGGCCGTCGACTAAGAGGAAAATATTAATGACGCTGAGCACAGTAGTCAATCCAGATCGAAATCCAAATACGAGAAGAGGTTTCCATATATGGCAATTGTGATGGTTGTAATGGCGTCTTTGTTTTTTCTGCTTACTCGTCAAACCCTCAGTGGTTCGCACCTCTGCTCAAAGCAATCATGCTTATATTAAATTAATCAGCAGAGAAAGAGATTGACATGGAGAAAGGAATCTGAATCTGTGCCGATTTCAGAGATGCTTGTTCTGCGGATGTTTTTAATCCCAAGTTGCCTTATATAAAGGCCAACTCAATTTGTAGATGTTCACCTTTGTAGTTATTGTGTATTGGTTTAAACATCATAAAAAACAAATATTTTTTATTTTTTATTTGTTTTTTATAATGTTTTTTTATTTGTTTTTTATAATGTTTAAACATCAATTTGTAGATGTTCACCTTTGTAGTTATATGGAATTGTAGGGTGCCCATAACCGCTTGGTCAAAAATAAATATTCAAAAACAAACAAAAACAATAAAATAACTCAAAAATAACAAAAAAAAAAAAATTGCATTCAATTCCATGCATACTCATAAATATAAAAATACAAAAAAAAAAAGGTTGCATTAGGCATCACCTACATACATTGCATATTCGCTAGGTCATACAAGTTAAAAGCACCATAGATTATAATTGCTCGACAATTTTCTCATTTTTCACATAAAATCAATTTTATCAATGCATACATCCTACATCACACCATCCCCATTTTTAGCAAAGTCAGTTGTCTCCTAATATATTTAGGGTTTTCGTCATTCAGCTGTCTTTAACTTTCTAGCCAAAAATTGTACAAAGTCAAACAAATTTTACACAGGAAAGTTTTACTTGGGTCACGCCTAGTTATGTAATATCCCTACACAAATTAAAACACATAAAATAATTCCTAAGTTGTGTGAACATAAGATGCAAACTACAAAGCAGTCTAGAGTACCATAGGTGAAAGATTAGCCTGTTCATCCCCCTGTGCGACTGGTTCAATAATGCTGAGAATTGCCAAAAGGACAAGCTCTTTCCCATCCATTCCTTCTAATCAACAGTGGTTTTCATCGCTAACAAAAATTCAAAAATCACCATTGGTTCCTACGATTGTAAGTATTCGTACTACACGTCCCTGCCAAGGATGGGTAGTCATCCCCAAGGCCTAAAAGAATCAATGACCATTCAAAAACAACAGTTCCACTAGCTATCCTCAAAATCACCATTGGTCCCTAAGGTTGTAAGGATTCATACTACACGTCCTTTCCAAGGATGGGTAGTCATCCCCAAGGCATAAAAGGATCAATGACCATTCAAAAACACCATCATCACAATCACCTTTGGTCTCTCAGGTCGTAAGGATTCGTACTACACGTCCCTGCCAAGGATGGGTAGTCATCCCCAAGGCCTAAAAGATCAATACCCTTACTTCATAATATCCATACTACCCTTTGGTTCCTAAAGTCGTAAGGATTCATACTACACGTCCCTGCCAAGGATGGGTAGTCATCCCTAAGGCCTAAAAGGATCAATTTTATTCACCAGTCACAAACATACTAGCTTAACCTTACAAAGCTCAAAAGCCAAATCAAATAACAGTGGTTATCACCACTATTCAAAATCCTTGCTCAAAAAGAAAAAACAAAGAACAAAATAAACAGTGATTTTCATCACTTTGTATACGAGCAAATATCCTAAACCATTGAGCCAATAAAAAGCCTGAACTTGAATCCCTGGAATTCTCAGTATTCGAAAACCATCTAGCTTATCCTCATTACTAGTTTGGTGGATAGTCTGCCTGGCAATGGTGGTATCCTACCCGCATGATGATATGTCTGTCACATTAGCTTTGCGTGTGAGCATACCAATGTTTGCATGTGGATGAGCTAGTTTATGGTACCTTAGATTGTCTCGTAGATTAATCTTGCTAAATACAACAACGAAGTTAGTGGAGCTAGTTAGGTGATCCTTAGTACAGTTTTGGTTGATAGCCTATCTGGCACTGACGGTATCCTGACAACTACCACATAAACAAACTCAATTGCACACACAGGGATGTGAAATAACTTAGTCAACCTCCAAGTCAGATTTATACCTTGTTCAAAAGTCTTACGAGATAAATGTACAGTCTTGGCTAGTTAGTTAAAATATTTGAATCTCAGAAAAGCTTAACTACATTTTAAAAACAACTGGTCCATTTCATTCCATATATCACCATCAGCAAAAAAATGCAAAATACAAAAACACAGTTGTCACATGCAAAGTCATTTCACAAAGTCATCCCATAAGTACAACAAGCCGATAGAATCTGGTACAATCTATGGTGCCATCGACAAGTTATCAACACATCATTTCATTCATTCCATATGCATACATCATATAATTAGCAACATCGCAATCATAATCCCATATGCATCCATCATTATAAATCAATGTGCATAAACAGACAGACACATCATGAAAAGTTTATAAAAACCAAAAAAACAAAATCATTTGTATATATATATCATCAAAAAAAAAAATGCCTGCAGGCTACAATGAACCGGTCCTCTGACCCCGCCACAAAAACAAAAAGATCAAAAAACCCCAAGCCTAGGGTGTCGGCCACCATGATCACGCAAGAT
Source organism: Wollemia nobilis (assembly GCA_028583015.1). NCBI lineage: Eukaryota > Viridiplantae > Streptophyta > Pinopsida > Araucariales > Araucariaceae > Wollemia > Wollemia nobilis. Next base: position 2,735,344 of record JAQPPZ010001683.1, read on the forward strand.
CGGTGCGACGAGAACTACCCCCCGTGGTGTGGGTCCTATGGGACCTCTCAGGGCAACTGCTACTTGCCCCTGCATCACGCCTACTAGTTCCCCCCTCATCTAGCCGCCTGTGACGAGACGATGCTGACTGCTCAGTATCGTTGTCTCTCGTCCGACGTAAAGAGCCACCTCCAGGAGGCTCAAGTAACCGCCCACCAAGGCGGATGATCTCTCCCTCCATATCCATTCGATGCCGATGCCAATATGCCTTCTATCGACGCCAATTTGCCTCCCGTCGATGCCAATCTGCCTCCTGCTGATCCCACTCTACCTCTCACTGACGGTAGTAAGCTACTACGTCGTCGTGCTATGCTAGTTGCATCCGTAGGAGATCCCTCTCTCGTGCAACATCGGTATCCCCCTCATGTCGACAGGATGCAACCAGTGCATTCTCTCGCTCTGCCAGCTGAGTCCGTAGGATATCTCTCTCCTGCAAAGCCTCTCCTAGCTCCCCATCTTGCCTCCACAGTAGCCCCGTCAATCGTGCATTCTCAGCATGCAACCCTGCCTCCATGTCCTTCGACACTACCTGAGGTTTTGGCCAATCTGGGACAGCAGCCTACTCTGGCTCCCATTGCTCCGAGACGTCCTACATTTACGGCTAGTCCGAAAACCCATAATACCCACCCGTATCCTCAACCTCCACCATCTCCACATCATCCAGCGGAGCACCCCAACCCTCATCTGGTGTCTTTGCACCCTCATTCCCTACTACTGCCGCTTTCGCCCTGCCTAGAGGCCCGTCACCTCGCCACCGTCGTAAGGTCCACCACTACTCATACTCGACAGTAATGCCAACTTCATCCACATATAGGACATCAATCACCGTATCTGAATCCTTGCCAAGTGGCACAATGACTGGCCAGTCCAGAGTCCTCTCATCCCCCCGATGCCGATAGACCGTGGGATCACCAGGCATCTATTAGTGCACCTCGAACTATCGTGTAACACAATCATATAGGAACAACTCCTGCTCAGTCCCATGCCTCCCAATCATCCATTGCTCCCTCCATACCCTTCAGAACCACTCTACAGCCTCAAGCCAGGCTGGACAGTCTCGATAGGGGCGCCAGAACACCTCCCCTGGAGTAAGCCGAGTGAAGGCGTCGGCATAGTGCCCTACTGCACCTGCCCATTGTCGACTCTGACCCTGCTCCTCTGACTTCCGCCACAGTACCCCATATCCAATCTCCCGGTCTGCCATCTCTGCTCGAGTCATCCAAGGTAGCCCTGTCGGCCTCTCCACTGCTATGTGCTGCCAATCCCAGCACTACAACAAGTAGCTGCAACTAATCCCCTTCCATTTCTGGTAGCGGACCTCGTATAGCTCATCATAAAGTTCCGCTAGTAGAGTTTGTCCCCATATCATGATCATCGGTGCATCTGTAGGACACTCCACTAGCCTAAACACCACCTCCAGCAGGTTCCATAGGAACCTCGCGTCCGAAGAGTCGGGGAGCAGCATGTTGGAAATGAGGCCCATGAGTAATGCGTGCCTCATTCCCAACACCCCCTTCTCTAGCCACCATCAAACCTAGTATGCCACCAATATGACAATCGATCTCTGCCCTCTCCACTAGGCTCTCCACACCCAACTCCTCCCCATGCCCGAAACATTGTATCAGTACTGTTGTCCTCCGATCCTGCGGTGTCGTCTGGATTAGCAGTCCGTCTATTGGAATCCAAAGAATTCGATAGACATCCTCCAATGTCACCATCATCTCCACTATTGGGATATGGAAGGTGTTGGTCCGGGGATCCCACAGATTGATCAGGGTCATCAGATAGGCCCGATCCCCGACCACCGGCTCCAACCGAGTCACCTGCTTGAGCCCAAGGGCATCAAGCCAATCCCAGTCTGCCAAAGTCAGCGTTGCACATGCTTTAGTGAACACAGTGGGCACCCGGTACCGACTCTTCACAACCTACAAAAGAAAACAACATAAAAACATTAAAACAATGAAAAAAACAAAAAAACAAAATCATCATTTGTCAGTTTTAGGGTTTTAAATTTAACTGATAAATTACACAAAAAACAACATTCAAAAACGTAATTCTTTAGATCTAGGGTTTTTAATTCTAACTGATAAATTACCAACAAAAAAAAATTACAAAAACAAAACCTAATTTGTCAGACCTAGGATTTTGAACTCTAACTGATAAATTAACAAACAAAAAAAAAAATCATTGGTCAGTTTTAGGGTTTTTAACTCTAACTGCAAAACAAACAAAAATAGTCACAAAAAATCATTTGTCAGACCTAGGGTTTTTACCTTTAAACTGACAAATTAACACCACAAAACAACAGTTAACTAGGGTTCCAGTTACGCTTTTCGCTTAGTTTTACCCTACATTTTTAACCTAAGTTCTGATCTTGGTTCAATTCAGGTTCAATGACGTTTTAAATTGTGTTCTAAACTATTTTTCTAGCTCATTTTTCAACTACACTTTTGATCTATGTTTAACTAGGGTTCAATTAAGTTTTTCGCTAATTATTCATAGACTAGTGTTTCATTTTTACAATTTGAAAAACCAGATAAACAAAAACATAAGAAATAAACAACTTGTGGTTTTCCAACTACAACACAAAAAATGACGAACACTCACTAGTATCGCTTTGGCTCTGCCGCTAGATCTAGTGTGTGAAATCATGGTCACAAGAATAGTTCTGTAGTGCTTCACTTCGTAGAATTGACCTCCTCCTTCTCAGAGCTCCAAATCGCCAAGAAAAACAAGTGCAAATGAGCCCAAAACTCAGTTTTGACCTTTAAAAAGGCTTTTTAAGCTTGTATTCGTTCCCCCCTAGTACAAGCACTCTGGTTAGTGCTCGTCCCTCCCTGGGACGAATACTAAATAGGAATTTGTCCCACCCTGGGATGAATACAGAGCAAAAAATTCAAAAATAGTAAAAACTGCACAAAAATGCATCAAAACAAGCAATAAAACTGTCCAATCAGAGTGCTTTTGCACTTGATATTCTGGGCATGCAAAATAGATGTCGGGGTCACAAATCCTTACTATCATACTCCCTAAGAAGGCTGCTACAGCCGAAATGCTCCTCGGGAAGACATATTTTTGAGATTTTCATCCCTAAATGGCATCACCAAAACGGGTCAAAACCCACCCAAAAATAGCAATATCATTGTCGAATGAAGGCGCATTTGCACCTGACATTATTGGCATCCAAAATATACGTTGGGGTCACAAATTGTCACTATCCTACTCCCTAAGAAGGCTACCATAGCCGGACCGCTCCACGGGAAGACAATTTTTTGCCAATTTCAGCTCCGAAATGCATCACAAAAAGGGTTCAAACCCACCAAAAATAGGTCAAAATGTTCAAAAATTGCTTTCGTATTTAATGGTAAACAACTGAAGGCACCCTTATCTAAGTCATCTTGGGTCAAGTGACTCGTCGCTTTTCTCATGTTGGTCATTCCCTCATCGATTCGTCGCTTGAGGGGGTAATCACACTTAGTCGCCAATCAACAACAACATACCCAATCTTGGAAATGACAGGCATTCAAAGGATCATTGCAAAAGACAATCATGCTCTTGCTTGGGGCAGTAGACAAGCAACAATCACAAGTTGGTCAAACACTTGGTATTCATGAATCATGAAATCAAGGTTCCCACAGATAAAAGGTTCCACCCTTTGCCTATTCATGAATGATCAATGTCCAAGCTCAAGTAACACCTCATCGAAAAAGGTTAACACTTGAATTAAGTTCCTTAGCTCATCCATAGCAAGGATTCTAGAATGCGTGCCCTTTCCATACTTGGGGCATCAAGAGTTGGTTAGGTTACTGAGAAACCCTAATCATTAGTGCTTTGGTTATTTATTTTTGCTCGACGTTGTGCCTTGCACAGTGCTTCCCAAAAAGGGAAATCTATAGACACCAAAACAACACTAATCTGATTATGTGACAACAAGCGTTGATCGCATTGACATAAACAGTCCCAAGGGCAGCCCTCAGAGGTTAAACAGTGATCCTAACCACTCCCAAAAGCAGTTTGGAAGGTCAAAGGTCAATTTGGCACCTTTTTGGCACCTTGCTCTCTGCTCGTCCCACCCCGGGATGAATACAAACTGGCATTCATCCCACCCAAGGACGAATAGCAGCATTCGCCCCAGGGTGAGACAAATAGAAGGTTTGACTGGCAAAAAAATTCAAACCTCGGCAAGTCTGCCAGTTAACTACAACTTCAGGCATTGCAATTGCGAGGAAGGACTTCAAATCAAGGAGAGAGACTTCAGTCATGCATGTATTTGATTTTGGAAACCTCATGCAAGGAGATTCTAAATCAAGGAATTAGCTTTTCTCTCAAATTAGGACATGCAACTCCAGTGGCGCCCTCGCATGCGCAATCCAAACAAAGAGACCCTAGGTCTATAAATTGGTGAGTTTTCCCACCCAAAAGATAGATAGAGAAGGAGCATTTGAGCAACGAAGTGCTGCCAATTTACTTACCTACTTGCGATTTGTGCCTTTCACATCCTTAATCTGTCATTCAAAGGGGAGGTTATTGGGTGATTATTGGAAGCATAAATCTAAGCCCAAACCCGAACATTTGGCGACAATATTCCACAAAATTTGTTGACAACACCCCATAATAAGTTTTTGACCTATCCCAAGTGGATTGGTGCCGAAACAAAGTCCCAAACGGTGGGCATCCTGCCCCCGGGCGCTCCCCAAATTGTCGCAGCCCTAAATGCTCCACCCCAAAACAAATAGAAATATATGGCATATTTATCTGATTTTTCTTTTGCATCTTATTCTATATTATTCAGATAGGCTGTAGTTTAAATTTCATTTCATTCTGACAAGTTTTGGCTAGGTTTTTGTCATTTCCTGCCTTTACTAACTTGCAGATAGCACCATAAAAATATAGGTGATAGAGGAAAAATTGGATAAATCTAACCATATGGGTCATCTCAAAATACCCTCAATTAGCTAACCCTAAATTTGTAAGTCATTTGGAGCTTTTTGGACAGGACATTGAAGAGGGTACTTTCTGATAATTTATTGCAGGTTAATTCATCCCACCCCGAAACGAATAGCAATCTATGGCAGGGTTCATTGTTTTTATTTTTGCATCTTATTCTAGGTCATTTCAATAGACTGTAGTTTAAATTTCATTTCATTTGGAGCACTTTTGATCAGGTTTTTGCTATTTCCCGCCTTTACTAACTTGTAGATAACATCATTGAAATTTGGGTGATTGAGGCCAAATTTGAGAAATATGACAATCTGGGTCTTCCCAAAATACCCCCAATTAGCTAACACCAAGTTTTGAGGTCTTTTGGAGCTTTCTAGACAGGATATTGAAGAGGGTAATTTCTGACAATTTATTGTAGGTTAATTCGTCCCACCCTGGAGCGAATACCAATATGTGAGGAATTTCCTGACTGTTCCTTTTGCAATGCTTTCTTAACATCATATTCATGTTTTTGTCAAATTTTCAAGACTTTTTGATATTATTTGATTATCGATTTAATGTTTTCATGCATACACTAACAGTAGGCCTAGGGAAATACACGCTTTATTCTATCTGCAGGTGCTACTAATCTTTTTTGTTTCCTTGAACACAGGTCTTCGACATCAGAGAAGTAGGAAGGAGTCAAAAATCATATACATAGGCAACGGCAACATTTTGGTCCACCCATATTATATGTTGGCATGCGGAAGAAGGACCGCTATCTATGGATGTGACGAGAAATCTATTTGACGCTCCTATCCCCTAGAAAGGAAGGAGACTTATTGTAACAAAAATTTAAAAAACATATCAATAAAGAGGGCCACATTTTATATTGCTTTTATCTTGTGTCAATTCGTCTATGCTCTTTCTTTTTATGCACTTTGCAATACATAGGCTATAAGCGTTAAGTTGGGTTTTAAAAGCATCTATTTTGGCACTTTCCTTTTTGTTTCCATATCCTCGTGCTTTCAAGTACCATTTCAAACTCCAAAAGCATCATTAACGTATCATTTATACAAGCAAAGATTTTTTGAAATAGATGAAGAAAGATTGAAAATTTTCAATTCCAAGTAACAAAGAAACAAATAGGCATAGACAACTGTAAAATTGCTCCCCATTTTTGTACCTATTATTTACTTGTAGATCTTACCATCAAATTCTAGATAATGTCTGTTTAGGACCAGTTTTGCAAGTTCAAGGATCAAGTAGACCAAACCTGGCTTGAACTTTACCAAAATGAAGTGATGAAGAGCGGTCAATCCCGCTACTATAGGAATGCTTAGGTATAGACTCTCAATATCAAAGATGAACATAACACATCTTAGAGGAAAATCTATTTCATGAAGGATTTTCATTAGGCTCAGAGAATCTTGTAGATTATTTGGCTGCTCTAGGAGAATGGGGAGAAGCTGGTGGTGAAGCCATTTGGAAATTGGCTACAACATATAATTATAGTAGGAGCAGATGAGTCTATCCTTCATAGGTTGTTTGTGAACCTTTCGAATGAGGTAGAAAGTACATACTTGAACAATGATGGGGTTTTTTTGCAAAATATAATCAACTATTTTCTGATTTAGGAGAAGACTTCTTTGTGCATTTTAAACTATGGACTCCAAGAAAAAAAAAGAGAATTCCAAAAAATAGAAATAACCTCTTAATAAACTTCCAGATATGAAAGTTGTCTGATCCCTTATTCTAGGTACCATGCCTTGTTGTGAACAGTGAGCCCGAGATTTTTTTAGCGAGCCTGATGAAAATGGAATCATCATATATGAGAGAGTGCAAGGCTTTTGTAAGATGCTTGGGCAAGAGATACTAGAATATACTCTTCGTGAAAGCAAGTTGTTGTTCAAATCGATGCTTTTCGTCATTAAGAAGATCCACAAGGGCTAGTATTTCACATCAAATTTCCATGCAAAATCTAAAATATGAAAGGGAGAGTAGGTAGGTTATTCCCAGTTGGCGATGTTCCTTCCTTTTGGACCAAAAAATCATCGAATCTTGAGAAGCCTGGAAAATAAAACATTCTCTACATGGACATCATCATGGGCCATGGGATCTGGGACAAGGATATATTTCAATCCTAGCTCGAGAAGCTCTTTTTTTGCCACTGTGAGAGGTCTATCAGAGAAATTATAAATAATGATATTTGTGATCATGCCATTAACAACACCTGCCATGCTCTTGCTGAATAAGAGTAGACATATATCGACAGGGTTAAATATGGCACTCCAATGATTCAGTAGCAGTTTACACCACCGCCATGAGGATGACCTTGGGTCTGCTGCAATCCTGAACCTAAATACCTGGGAGAATATCTCACAAATTTCTAATTCATTCAAGAAACAGATCCTTGGAAATTTTTTCCAGAGCCCCATCGCAACTACTGCTACGTAGAAGGTATTAATTATTTCTTTGGTTGTTGCCAGTGAACTCTACTTTGGGATCGGTCTTGCAACCCGTTTCTTGACTATGATCACTGATTCTATCTTTTGGGGTGATTTTGATGATGTTTTTGTCAGCCTGACTATTGAGATTGTTGTTACTGTTGTTGTTATCTGTTGCAACCACAAATCTAGATTCTATTTCTCTTCCTTCAATTTTGTGGTGAGGGATTGCAGGAGTTGAATCGAGAGGAAATGATAAGATCTATGATAAGGTTTTTGAGCTCTTGTATCTCAAAAAAGAGTGGTGAACACTCTTTTTTTATGAGGGAGGCCACAAAAGTGTTGGCTTCATTCATGATAATATCTTGATGTTGCTTCTCAACAGTGTTTTGAGTATCAGTTACTTATTTTTGGACCTAACAATCCACACACAGTTCCATTTTGAGAGTGTTGGCCTTCACAATAAAGTCTTGCTTGATTTCTAATTTCCAATAGGATGCAATCTATAGATCTATCATTTTACTAAATACTTGTTCCATCTATGCATTGAACTATGTGACAACAACATCCTTCTAAACCTTCAAGCTCTCAAGTAATTTTTTTATATTGAAAGATATACTTTCGAATAGGCTTTCTAGAAATTCAAGGTGAGCTCAGGAAATTTCTTGTCCATATCTTCCTGAAGAGCAAGATTTGGAATCTTAAGGCCGAAGGTTTCATGCATAAATTGTTTGGCATGGTGCCATCATCGATGCCTTTCTGGATTTTCACGATGAAGGTATCAGTTTTGTGGACCTTTATGAACGTAGATCTGAAGGTTTCCTAGAATTTTGAGCTGAGATATTTAATATTCTATGGTAGATCTAAAATGTGCATTGAGGGTTACATCGCTTTAGGAAAAAAAGAGCAAGACTATGCTTGAGTGCATTCTATGCACGAAGGGGAAACTTCAATATACGAAAGTATCATCCTGGGTCTCTTTTGAGTGGATCTGGTGGATTCCAGAAGAGGAGAGCCTTCATGAAAGAAATAGGAATCCTCTTCTAGATTTTGAATAACTAGGACAGCGTGCAACATCAGATTGAAAAAATTCACTTGGATATTCAAAAGAAATAAATACTTTGCAACAATACCTTAGTGCAACATAAATCAAATAGCAAAGAGGAAGTAGAAGCACAAGTGATCAATGAAAAATGGCACTTCATGACATAAAAATAAGAGACTCTGAAATGAAAGGGAAAAGTCCAAAAATGCATTTCACACCTTAAGTGCTCATCAGTTTGGCTTATGACCAAACATTACAATCCATCTTATTTATATAGTCAAGCCAGTGGGTGCGCTAGCTGACATGCCACATGGCGAGAATCAAGAAAAAAAGACCATTACCTTAGGATATGCCAAAAAATATAGTGATTACCAAGGATAATGGTTGAAAGTGCCTAAAACATTAAATAATGCTCCTCGGGATGTGCACCCATGAATACAGGGCATTGATTGTCGAAAAGAGATGTTACAAAAAAATTCTAAACTTTAAAGCACATTTTTGAGGGGTCTAGAGGCTCCAAAAATGATCCATTCCTTTGACATCCAAAATTTTTTGTTTCTCACCATAGAAAATTTTATAAGCTTTCCAACACTTCAAACGGTTTGAGAATCAGAGCCCTGTAGCAAAATTTATGGCTAATTGAAGTTGGGTTGGGTTCTCACGACCCGTCTACGACACAATTTTTTTATATATTTTTGTTGCTTCTCCAATAGATGATGCCACGAACGATATGGGAGAGCTAAGGGTTTTTGCTCCATTTGGTTATCACATCAAAATGAAAGGAATATAATGGCATGAAGGTGGTGAATATATTTGTGATAGTGATGGCTAATGAGAAACATGATGGATTCAAGATGAAAAATTTGTGTTCATATAATGGTTGTGGATAAGCCATAAATAAACAATCCTTAGAGGTTATTGATAATAACCATAATTATGGAGGTGGTTGAGAGGAACCACATAGTTTGGAGGCAATTGAGAGTAACTGTGAGTATGGAGGTAGTTGATAAGAACAACATAGTGTCAAGGTGGTTGAGGGAGACCATAATGAAATGTGGTGGTGGTTATGCGTTAGCCACATAAAAAACCTTGTATTATATGCTCATGAATTAACCACCTGGGAACCTTTGTATGTATATATCGATTAATAAGAATGGAGACACATCTTGTAGGACTACGCATAAATGTTATTATACCTCAAGTATATGATAGAACATTCCATCTATTATATAAGACACAAAATGATCATGTTGAGGGTACCATGATAAAGAGATGAGAGTGGAAGACTAGATGAAAACTCATTTTGTAAATGGATACCTAATAATCCATAAAATGAAGAGAGATAAATGAGACCCATTTTATTAAATTATGTTTTTAACGGGTCTTGAAGATTTCACTAGATAATAATTATGGGGGGTTAGAATATAAACTTATCTCGCTTATTATTATGATAGCGCATTTATACATTGATAAAGTAAATGAAGTGGTGATTGTAACAATGATGATGGTAATTGTCGAGAAGCTTCAAACACCTACCATGGCATGTTTATAAAAATCCCTCAATGTATAAAATGATAGCATGCATAATTTTGTATTACTTAATCCTCTCTTATTTTTTTGGTCTTTATACTTCTCTTTCGGTGTCTTGGTATGTGGTTGTGCTTTAGTCTCTAGATATTCTAACAATATTAAAAGAAATTTATTTTTAATAGTTATATTAGATTGAAAGGGTTCTCACTTTGTATTACATCATGATTATCAAGTGGAATTACAACTTGGTGATTACACATATTTCATTTAAAACAATTCAAACCTTAGACTCCTTAAAAATAAAGGTATTTAATCCATTAAAGTAATACCATTTGATCTTAAATTATACCAATGATTATTTTAGAAATATAAAATACTATAAATAACTTTAACACATGAAAATAAACTTAAATTAGTATATTTTTGTATAGAGTATAACATGTAAAACATTCAAGCTTAGTTTTCCAAACATAAAATTAAATATATAAGTGGGACAAGACATATCAATTTTAATTAGAAGAATCTAGTTTGAAAAAACCTGGTCACTTGAATGCATAATTTATGGCCATACATAGGAATCATCACATTTGGTGCCAATTAGGGTTATGCGTAAGGGGTTGTTCCCAAAATGTATTTATAAAAATTTGGCAAATCAGTTTCAAAATCCGGAAAAATAGTATCCAAACACGTTTAGAAGGTTCATTAGGGGCAATGTTGGAAATTTAAACTTGAAATGGTCAAATTATTATAAAACTAGGGCGAATCAACCCAAAAAAAATTTGCAGCCAAAATTTTTTGGTTAATAGACCCTGCTCAAGAGTCCCAAATATTAGCCAAGTCTAAATTTTTAAAATCCTAATTTTAGCTAATTTGGCAATTAATAACCACTATCCATAACCCTGGTGCCAATTACATTTTTTAATAATTTACATGTCAAAAATCTAAATCTAAAATCATGACATATTGTTTATGTATTAAATAATATTAATTTTGAACATTGATTTAAGTTTTTTATTTTTTATTTATTCAAAAAATATATATTAATTTAAAAATTCAATAAAAAATAAATAATAAAATTTAAAATATTATATTAGTAGCGCAAGTGATGAGGAGAATGCGAGCTTGGCCCTGTTGAACAGGAGGTCCACGGTTCGAACCTCGGCGATACAATGGGGTATAAACAGTTGGATTAAAACCCAACATTACCCTTACATTTTTATTTGATCGTGTGGGGGAGTTGGAGGTAGTGGGTTGTGTAAAAATCTCAAGATAAGAGAGGTCCCAAGGTCAAATCCCTCCCTTCACATGCGGATATGACCCTAATCTAAAAAAAACACTTTGCTTAATAAATGCAAATATTTATATATCTAATTGGATTTTTAAAAATATATTTTTTTAAATCAGTTTATAAAAATAATTAAGAACCACATAACTATACTATTAATTTATATATAAATTTTTTTAATTATTAAAGAATAAAAAAAAGTTTTTTTAATTAATTAACGTATAATTTATTATAAATAATATATTTTAAAAAATATTATGTTAATTATTACATCCAGAAGAATCTACAAAAGAATTCAAATGGAAAAAATGGTTATAATACTCAATAATGGTTATAATGAACATAAACTTATAGTTTTTTTACTATAGTAAGTGAGGTTTTTTATTGGGTCGTCCAATTACAACCCCTCAAAGAAATGGATATCCTTCATCCCACTACATACATCGAATTTAACTAGACAAATTAGCCTTCTTTGCATAATATAAACTACAAAGCTACCATATCATCATGGTAAAAAGTAATACTTAAAACAACATACGACTTCAGCTAAAACTTAAGTTTCCAAGAACAAAATAATTTTTTCCCTCTAATTAGGGATTTAATGTGCTTGATGTAAGCTTGTCTTCCATCCACTACTTTATTTTTTTACATTAGTAGTCTATAATGTATACCTTGGGGTTTTACCTCTAGCTCACTCATGCCTCTTGTGTCTACAAGCTTCTTCCTATTGCTTTTTCTTTATTGAACTTGCCTTGAACTGTGTTCATCCACCAATTAATATTTAAGCTATTCGCCATGCTCTTTTCGTTTTATTTTAACTATACTATTACCCTCTCATTTTTTTTTTTGCTTGATTTTATCTATATTTTTAAAATTATTTTACCATCATTAAAAATTTAAAAATTTATGTTTTTTCCTTTCTTAGCAACTTCATACAACCTTTCATGTCATTCTTCTTTTCATATACTTCATATGATTATGTTATTTCCTCAATTGCTACTTCATCCTTCTCCTTTCATATACTTCATACGATTATGTTATTTCCTCATTTGCAACTTCATCCTTTTCCTTTCATATACTTCATATGATTATATTATTTCTTCATTTGCTACTTCATCCTTCTCCTTTCATATACTTCATATGATTATGTTATTTCCTCATTTGCTACTTCATCCTTCTCCCTTGCTATATATATTGCCATGAAAAACAACTCAATCTTCCTATCAGCAAATTGTATTTTGCCTATGATGTCTCATTAAATTAATTTTTCTTTTCCTTTTACCTCATTTGGTGATTGCTACTTCTTGTCTTTGTATCCCTGCACCTTAGAAGGGCAAGGATTTCATAGGTTTTCATAGTTAATATGTTATTTATACTTCTCAAAGATAAAATCCAACTCCATATCTTTACTAGTTGACCTTGAAGATCTATTTTAACTCATTTTCATGCATAAATTGCATGATATTTTTTTTTCCATTTTGCTATTGTCATAACATATTCCACATATTTGCATAGTCCTAATGAACATATAAGTAATTAGTATAAGGACGGAGGATTCCAAACCAACACAACACATACATTTCTCATATTTTCCAGTATGGATTTCCTCCGGAAGACTATAGGTCTTAAGGAACGAAAACACTTACAAATATATACATTAAAAAGTCAACAGTTCAAATCTCTTATCTTTTCTAGATTAGATAAGATTATATATATATATCGACGTTGATCACTAAGTCGAGTAGGCATGAGAGTACAGGTTCCTAATTAACGAGAAAAGAAAGTTCTTAAAGGTTTCCTGGCGGTATACGCAACAGGACGATTCAACATTAGACTAATTGAACGCGTTATTCATCCAACATTACACCATAAAGTAACTAATTTTCCAACAAGTGATTCTAGAACCTTTGATAATAAGCTCAATCTTTCGTCTTTCCTCATATCCTCCTCTGTTTCCTCTGTAAAACAGGATCTAGAGAGTCCGGATATATTTAATCATCGAGTCGAAACATCGCCGTCCCCTTCCGTGAAATGCCATCCATGTGTATAAATATTTAAATATTTAACAGTATTGTCTTCATCAATCATTTTGGATCTCGCTTTTCCCTGACATTTGCAGACATTACAATCAGTTAGTCGACAAAGAGATCATAGTTAACAATATGTCGATAGAAATCGCGCCCTGGCAATTGGCACTAGCAACGAAGCGACCTTTGAAAAGGAAGAAGCTGAAAATGGAGCTTGATACTATCTACGAGGCCGTCAACGAAGAGGAAAATATTAATGACGCTGAGCACAGTAGTCGATCCAGATCGAAATCCAAATACGAGAAGAGGTTTCCGTATATGGCAATTGTGATGGTTGTAATGGCGTCCTTGTTTTTTCTGCTTACTCGTCAAACCCTCAGTGGTTCGCACCTCTGCTCAAAGCAATCATGCTCATATTAAATTAATCAGCAGGGAAAGAGATTGACATGGAGAAAGGAATCTGAATCTGTGCCGATTTCAGAGATGCTTGTTCTGCGGATGTTTTTAATCCCAAGTTGCCTTATATAAAGGCCAACTCAATTTGTAGATGTTCACCTTTGTAGTTATTGTGTATTGGTTTAAACATTATAAAAAACAAATATTTTTTATTTATTTAGAGAATTTTTTTAATTGTTAGTTTGTTGAATAAAGATGGATCGAATCAGGTTTATGTATTATCATAATTTTATCTTTGCTTTTAAATTGTGTTATAAATTTATATTTTTTTAATTTTTTTAATTTCGAATATATAAAAAAATTAGTTATATCCCTAAGCTTTTTCTATTATGAAGCAAAATTTAAATCTTAAAACTATCCAAGTTGAAGCCTGTACTCTTTATTCATATTTATATTTATAGGAATATTAAACATATGCATTCATCCCTAATAGTATCATGTTTCCTAAGCTTCCTAAGCTGGTAGCAATGCCTAATTTCATAATAATATGTAGATCCGTGTTGGTATATGTAATTTACTTACAATATAATTTATATATCTTGTATTAACATATACTTAAAACAATATAATTGTCGATTGACATTTGGTGTAATGGCAGTTGCTTAGTTATTATCATCCATGTGGTTGTGAGGTATATTTCTTTTGTGTTTACTCGAACGAGCGTTATATTTGTAAACGATGTTCAATATAAAAAAAAAAACAATATTTGTAAACCATGTTCAATATAAAAAAAAAACAATATAATTTATATATCTTGTATTAACATATACTTAAAATAATTTAACATATTTTTTGTATTAAGTAAATATTTCTTTTATATATATATATCCACCTGGGGATTGAACATATTTTTTTTATTGAGTAAATACTTCTTATATATATATATATATATATATATATCCATCGGGGAGATTGAACCCGAGTCACATCATCGATAATTTAACATATTTAATAATTATTTCGTAAGATATTTATGTGAGTGTGGTTTATTAGTAAATATGTCACTTGCATTATGATGATGTGACCCGAGTTCAATCCCTAAGTCAGATATGTATAAGAAGTATTTTTTATATTACATACTATTTTTAGTAACTGGTCAGCGTAGGATTCAAACCACATGAATAGGGTTCAAAACACTAGGATTCAAACCACATGAATAGGGTTCAAAACACATGAACTGCTCCCAACAAACCTATTTGTCTCATTCTTATTGACCTGACATGAGATGGGGACCACCGGTCACTTGGGGTTTGTACTGTTGTCATCGATCTAGCGCACACTCACAAACCTATTCATATTGTTCTTGTTGCTATGGCACACACTCACAAACCTATTCGTCTTGTTCTTGTTGACCTGGCGTGAAATGGGAACCACCGATCACTTAAAGTTCGTAGTATTGTTATCGGTCTAGCACACACTCAAAGGATTCCGAGCAAACTATTACCTTTGGGAAGGGTTGGTTTCCCCCTAGGTCTCTTCTTGCAAAGGGTTGGATTCCCCCTATGTCTCTTTTTGGTAAGCACCCAACTAAATATGTATTAGAAGTATTAATAAAAAAAATGACTCATAAGATATCATCAATTCATCCTTGTGAGTGTGGTCTACCGGCAAGGACACCACTTGCACAACTAGATATGTATTAAAAGTATTACTAAAAAAAAATGACTCATAAGATATCATCAATTCATCCCCGTGATTGTGGTCTACCGGCAATGATGCCACTTGCATTTATTGGTGATGTAACCTGGGCTCAATCCCCACCGTGGATGTGTATAAGAAGTATTATAAAAAAAAAACATCAATTCCAATACTTCAACTAGGAATCATGGAAATTATAATATTGAGTTACATGCCTTCGGATATATATATATATATATAGATATATATATATATATATATATATATATATATATATATATATATATATATATATATATATATATATATAAATTTAATAATTGTTTACTCTATATTTTTATGGATCAACATTTTTAAATTAGTTATATAGGATTGGAAAGTACCTTACCCATATTACATTATGATTGTGTTACAATCATATTATATCAAAGGATTCAAAGTAAACTATCACCTTTTCAAAGGGTTGGCTTCCCCCAATGTTTGAAGTTAGGTCTCTTCTTAGTAAGTGCCTAGCTAGATATGTATGAGAAGTATTACTCAACAAAAAAAAAAAAACCTCATAAGATGTCATCAATTCTTATACTTCAACTAGAATCATTGAAATTATAATATTGAGTATCATGCCGTAGCATATTAATATTAAGCCAATCATCCTTTGCTATATATTTTTATGGACCAATATTTTAAAATTAGCTATATAGGATTGAAAAGCGCCTTACCCATATTACATCATAATTGTGTTGCAATCATATTTTAAAAATTTACGTAGTTGTATGATATTAACATTTTAAAAACTATACATTATTGAAAAAAAATAAACCTAAGTATTCACCTTGGGAGTATATATTTTTAACCACTTGACATTATTACATTTAATAAATGTTAAGTCCAATCATAAGATTGAAATCGTAGTTTACAGTTCACCATAATAGTGGAACCTTATTGACTACAAGAATCAAGGTATTTATTTCTCACATCATGAGAAATGTTCACATACCCTTATTATTTCATTTGTCCAACCATAGAAGTTATTATTTTCTCACATCATGAGAAATTTTCACATACCCTTATTATTTCATTTGTCCAACTATAGACAAGTGATTGAGTTTTATGGAAGTTAGATTGAGTCAATAAAATTTATATGGACACACAAAGATGCAAGGTTCTCTCCTAGCTACTTTATATTATATATATCATGGTAAAAGGCTTTATCACTAAGTTGTGTGTATTTTGAGCTTAATGGTAGCTTGCTGCCACAATAGTCATTTGAGAAGTATTATTATGCTATAAATGATGTGAAAATTTCAATAGTTTCAGCATGTTGGTAAATTTCAAGATATTGGTTGTTTGTAAGTAACAACAATTTTAAGCATCTTTTAGATTTGATCAATTTTAGATTGTATTTGATTTTTATTTACTGGCAAGTATCTATTTTTTCTTCTTTTGAAGACAGTCTTAGATATCTACTTCTAATCATCCTAATATATCCCTTTGGAATCCTAAATATCATAAAAAATATTTTGTGTTGTATCTTGGATTTGGTAATATTTGTGTTGATTTATTGGCTACTTTTTAATTATTTATAGATTTAATTTGTAAGTGGCTTTTGCATTGCCATATCAATTTAAACATTAATAACAAAGTCTATAATGCATCTATTCCATAATATATAATTTACATTTATATAATGTTAGATAACTAAGACCTTAGTTATCAAATTCATTAATTTTTTTATTTGAAATTCGAAAATCATCGAATTTGAAACCCTAAATTCGGCAAAAAAAAAATTGGGTAAAAAAACAAGCATTAAAAACCTAAAATTAAATTTTATCTATTGAAAAAATAATGAGGAAGCTATAAAAAGCCCTATAAACACAAGATTTGTGAACAAACCCTCTTGCAATCTCCCTCTTGCAACATGCAATTTGGAAGCTAGAATTTTTTGCATATACTATCGAAAGCAACAATTTTCAATCTATTCTCAACCTCATGGGGATGTTGTTTTCTTTATTTCTTTATCATCCTTTGATAAAAAAAATAGCTATCAAAGTTGCAGCTGACAAAAAAATCTCTCATTTGGAAGCTTCATTATTTTGCACCTGCTATTTGAAACGCTCCTTATGTCAAAAAATATTAAAGTTCTTCAAAATAAAAATAAAAATAAAAAAACATTGTTCTTTAACCCTAAAATAAAAGTAAAAACAGTGTTCTTTAACCCTAAAATAAAAGAAAAAAAACATTGCTCCTTAACCTAACTTCTAAGGAAACCTAAAATTAATTTTTTCTAATTTTTAAACTTGAATAAACTTCAAAGGAAACGTAAAATTAAGGTGTTACTGATTCCCCTATGCAACAAAAAAATGTTGGCATATTGGAGATATAAAATAGACACCAAGGTCTAGTTTGGCAAGATTGAAAATTGAAAAACATTAATAAAAGTTGGAATTTTTTTTATCATCCTCACCAAAATTTTATTATCACATAGAGTTGTTGAAAAAGGATATATAGTACAAGTACATCTATATATCCCTTCTTAACATCAAAACATGTTATTATTTGAGATGATAATAAAAAAATGTTTGTCACAAAAGCATTGACTAGCTTGATTTTTATCATTCAAGAAAAATGCATATGATTTTTATCCCCGTGAGTGTGGTCTACCGACAAGGATGCTACTTGTATTATCGGTGATGTGACTCGGGTTAAATCCCCATGGTGGATGTGTATAAGAAGTATTACTAAAAAAAAATGCATTTGATTTTTATGATTTAACATTCAATTGGCCATAGTTGCATACATAAAGATAGTCAAAATTCATGTCAATATGAGGTTTTTTATTCAAGATAACAACATTTTTTACCTATTCTACAATATTTTCAAAATATGAAAAATGGTTGGCAAGAAGATTGAAAACATGATAGAAATTGCAAAAAATTGAAGACAAGGGATTCTAGAGGAATACTGCACCTTCCTTCT
Source organism: Wollemia nobilis (assembly GCA_028583015.1). NCBI lineage: Eukaryota > Viridiplantae > Streptophyta > Pinopsida > Araucariales > Araucariaceae > Wollemia > Wollemia nobilis. Next base: position 2,753,707 of record JAQPPZ010001683.1, read on the forward strand.
AGAGTTTTTGCGTAGGATTTGGCCTTAGATACTGCCACATATTTTTCTTCCATCGCCTTGGGTGGTGGCTCTCCCATTTACCTCATGTCGGCTGCTCACTCAGCAAGCTCAATTGATCCTGTCGCTATCGGAGCTCAATATGAAAATGTACCAAGAGGTAATGTTGCTCTTATTCAAGTTATTATACTTGCTCATGAATTTCAATCTGCTTGTGAATGGTTTGAATGTCATCACTTGGTGAGGTATTTTCTGGGTAGAATACCCAATGATACTTTGCTTTGAAATTAGGTCAAACAAGTTTGGGTTCCTTATGGTGTCAAGGTTTAGAATGTTCAGAATCTTACCAAAGGGTATTTTTTTTTTCACTTTGATGACCCTGTGCATGCACAAAATATGTTGGCTAAAGGACCTTGGATGGTTAGGAATTCCTTGATTATTTTGAAACCCTATACATGGGATTTCACTATTGCTAAGGTCTCTTCCCTGGAGGTTCCTGTCTGGGTCAAGTTCCCTGGTATTCCCATTCCCTTTTGGATTTTTTTAGATAAACTGGTTGCTCCCTTGGGAAATTTTATCTGTTTTGAGCCTACTCGTTTCTTCTCAGCTCAACCCACTAGGAGGGTATGCATTAAGATTGACCTTTCTAAGGATTTATCTGAGAAAATATTAATGTTGGAGATTATACCCAAAGAAAAAGGGTGGCCTATATTAACCTCCCGAATACCTACTTTCATTGTCAGTCAACTGCCCATAAGATAAAATATTGCCCACTTATGGTAGGTAAATTCCAACAAAACCCTCCTCCAGCTCCTAATAATTCTTCTATTCAGGCACTTGGTGCCTCAGAATATTGTTCTTAGGCAGTTAGGGTTACTAGGGGGCAAGAGGAATGGCAAGTGGTTAATCGGCAAAATCGCTCCCAGAGTGCATTACAATCCCAAACTCCTAAGAGTGCTTCACAACCTATTTTGTCATACCACCAGCTTCTATGCCTCATGATGTTTATGTTCGACAAGCTCCTATTGCTCCTCCAGAAGTGCAATCCATTTGGGTTCTTCCGAATTTTGCTCAAGTTGTGACGGCCATGCTGAGTTCTACTACCTCTATGAAGGAATATGTATCTTATGTCTTTTGGAAACCTTTATCAGAAGGTCAGTCTGGGTATAAATTTCATCGTTTCCTTAGCTCTCCGAGAAATAATCTGCATTATGATAAGCCTCACCAAACGAAGGAGGCTTCTCATGTTTACTAGGATGGTCAGGATCAGTATGATTCTAACTCCTTCGAGTCTCTTGTTCAGATGGGAGCCACTAAGGATGTCCTGGAACTTTCGCATACTGATAAGTCTTAATTATTTTCTTCTCATTGAATGTAAGAGGACTGATGGATCTAGTTTGTAAATATATGATTTGTAGTGAGATGACTTCTGTCACTCATAAGTTTGGCAATATTGATGTGATGTGTTTACAAGAAGTGAAAGTTTCTAATTTTAATCTATAGTGTATCTGTAATTTTCTATGGCCTCGTAGTGTTTTCCATGTAATGAATCATTCTAGTGGGACAGGTGGAGCTATCACTTTTATTTCCCCAAAGTGGCACTTGAATATTGTGATGTGGGGAGTGGATCCATCCAATCAAGCAGTTTGGACTTTGTTGGAATTACATGGTAAATCATTTGGAGTTATTAATGTTTATGCTTCGAATAATGCTCTATAAAGGTATGCCTTGTGGTAGTGGTTGGCTTTGTCTCTACCTCTTGTCACATGGGTGATGTGTGGGGATTTTAATATGGTGGAAAAGCCTTTTGATAAAGTTAGTTTATCTCCTAACCGCTGGTGTGCTGGGAAGTATGAAGCTTTCTATTTTATGAAAAATAAGCTGAGTCTTAGTGATCCTAATATATGTTTTTCTCCTGCTAACATTTTTGAAGCTCAATGGTTTACATGGTCAAATTTTCAAGCAGACGAATCTAGGGTGTTAAAACACCTTAATCTAGATGCGATCTCTTCCAGTGAGACTTTTAAAATTTCTAGGGTTTCACCTTCTCAACCTCTTGTTTTGGTTATCCCAGGTACTATTTTGTTTGATCATGCTCCTATTATTTTTTTGTGGAAGCCATTCTTCATCAGCCCCGAAAATTTCAAACCTAGTTTTATCTTAATGTTTCCTTCCTTCATCACCTGGCTATGAAGGCTCATATTTGTAGAATTTGGAATTTTCTTCCGAGACCCTCTAGTGAATTTGGTTGGGTTTATTGGTGGAATGTTACTATTTTTAGAACCACCTATTTACTTTGCACTCTAGGAGTGGAAGTAGCCAAGAGGAGGAAGAAAGCTAATTTGGTTTTGAAGTTGGAATTAGTAAAATTTTCTATGCAGCTTGAGGCTAATCCTTTTTGTTCTGATATTCAAGATTTCATGGCTGCACTTCGACATGAGCTTAAAAAAATTGATATGTATGAAGCCAAAGGATCACAATTAAGAGCCAGGATGAATTGGTTAAAGGTGGGTGACAAAGTCTCTAAATAATTTTTCAAGCGCCTTCGCCCACTTGCTCATACTTCCAAATTCATTGCTCTACAAGTTGATGGTCAAATATTCACATCTCCTGATGATATTTTAGGAGCTTTTGTTAATCATTATCAAAGAGTGTTTGCTTCTCAGGGCCTTACCCATGATAGAGTGCAAGCTCTAGAATCCTGTTGTCAAATCATACCTACTAAGCTTACTCAAACTCAGTAGGATTTTTGTGATGCGCCTTTAACCCTAGAGGATCTCAAATAGGCTCTATCTTAGATGGCAAATGACAAAGCACCTGGATTAGATGGTTTTCCTTGTGAATTTTATAAAGAATGTTGGGACTTGGTGGGTTTTGATTTTTTGCAAGTGTAAAAAGAGACTATGCTTACTGGGTCATTGGGGAATCTCATCAACAAAGGTAATGTTAAGTTCATTCCAAAAGGGAGAGACCCTAAACATATTTCTAATTGGCGGCCAATCACCTTGCTTAATGTCAGTTATAAGATAATTGCCAAGGATTTAGCTCTTAAACTCAGACCCATTCTTCCTGAGATAATTAGGCCTGAGCAGACTGGTTTTGTTCAAAACAAATATATCCTGGATAATGTTATTGTTTTCTTGGAAGGGATGCAATGGGCTAGATCCTATGGTCAGGATGTTCTTTTCCTTAAGATTTATTTTGAGAAGGCTTATGATAAAATAGAATGTTTCTTTATTACTTCTATGTTAAAGGCTCTAGGGTTTGACCTTTATTTTATCAGAACTGTACTTATGTTATTCAAAGATACCTCTATTGCGTTAACTTTGAACAAGAGATAATCTCAAAATATTCAATTATCTCGTTCTGTCAGACAAGGTTTTCCATTAGCATCTTCTTTGTTTATTCTTGCTACTGAGGCATTTGGTTATCTTCTAGCTCATAGATTTGCTCAAGGATTGATCAAGGGGATTTATCTCCCTTCCTCCCCTAAGTAATTGATTAATGATGATTTTGTAGATGATTCTTTCTTGACTATTGCATAATATGATATCTCTGTTACTCATGCTTTAGATTATCTTCATACATTCTGCTTAGCTTCTGGTTCTAATATTCAATGGAGAAAAACTTCTTGCTATTGATAGTTTGGAAAAGATATGCCTCCCTGGTTAGCTGATAAGCCTTGGAAGTGGATTCAACCTGGGGAAAAATTTAAATTTTTGGGTATTCCTTTTGCTTTTTTGGGTTCTCCTACCCGTTTGTGGGATTATGCTATTCAAAAGGTTGAGAAGAAGCTTCTGTATTGGTGTACCAAAAAATTATCCTTAGCTGGCAAGTTTTAGATTTGTTCCAAGGTATTGACCTCTACTCATGTGTATTACTCTTCTTGTTGGGTCCCTTCCAAGACTTGTTATGCCAAATTGGAGAAGTTGCTTCAATATTTTATGTGGTCCAATGTTGTTGGTAAGAAGGGATTTCATAGGGTGGCTTGGGATATTTTTTGTCTTCCTAAACAAATTGGAAGAATGAGATTGTTTTACTATCAGCGACAAGGATTTTCCTTATGTGCTAAATGTATTGTGAGAGCTTTACAAGGGGAGGAATCCTGAAAACTTTTAATTCATCACTGCCTTTCCACGGAGCTTCCTTTTGGTAAGAAGGTGTGGAAAGGGCTTGATTTGCAAACCATTCTTATAGCCCCTATTCCAATAAATATTTTTGGGTCCTTTGTTATGCAAAGCATTTGGAAGGCCTAGGAGGCCATTAAACCCTGGATTTCTTGGAAAGGTCACAAGGAGAAGCTAGGGGATTCAATGTCTGGTGGTCTTCGACCATCACTTTGTAGGGGACTCCCCTTGCTCAAGTCCAGTAGATACATGCTTAGAAATTTTATAAATTAGGTATTGCTTGTTTATTTGATTTCATCGATTTTCATTCAAGGTCTTGGATACCTTGGGAAATTTTTAGGATTTTTTTTGGTTTATCTTCTACTGATAAGACTACTTATGAGGCTGTTATTGATTCCACTCCTTTATCTGTTTGGGGTAAAGTTTTTCGATATTATCAGAAACCTTGGTGGATTGATTGGTCTTGGCCCAAATATGTTTCTCTCACCAAGTATAAACCTCATTTGGGATACTCTTGGATTTCCCATGTTGTGCCTATGGCTGAGAAGCTTAATTCTAGGTGGGATGTAGTATCTCTTCAGTTCATATGGAGTTTCAGATTTAATACACTCTGGGCAAAGTATCTTGAACCTAAGCAAGCCTTTTTTTTCCTATTGGTCAGTGGCTTAGATATTTGGGTGTGAATGATATTTACTATAGATATTGTGGAGCAAAGGAGGATGTGCATCATATGTTTTGGTCTTGTGTGAGAGCTTAAGAGACTTGGCAGTGGATTTTCTCTTTTTTCAGACCATACATGACAGGTCCCTGTTCTTGGGTGAATATTTTGTTAGAGGATTCACTTTAGTTTTCTGAGAAGCTTGTTCCTGTGTGGCATTTATTTAGAGTGGGTATTCTTTTTCATTTGTGGAAAACTTGCAACAGAGTTATTTTTAGCCACTAGGAGCCTTCTTTTACTTTTTCTCTTGTTGATAAGTATCAGGTTTTCTATGATTGTTGGCTACAGATTTTAGTGCAAACAAAAAAAGTGAATATAGAGCTTCATAAATTATGGGACCTTATTGATCATTGGGATAATTCTCCTTGTGTAGTGAATCATGTTCCTCCAACCCCTACACAACAATGATGCATAGTCTATTAGTTGTTTTTTTAGGCAGTTCTTTGTTTGGTTTTCTTGTGAACTTTTGTAAGTTATTTTGGTAGCTCTGCTAGCTATTTAGCACACAGTTAGTGTGTTGGTTGTGTGCTCGGGGTGTGCTAATTCAACCCACTCTTTTTTTGTATGATTAAGCCATTTTAATATAATTTTTTTCATCCAAAAAAAAGTATTCTACAATTTTTTTTGCACTAACAAAATATGTTGAAGATAATTATAATATTTTGATCATGTTTACTAAAAAGTAATTTTTAACTAGTAGTATAAAATAGACACAGTTTGATATATTATTATATTCAATCTCAAAAAATGTGCCATATTATTATTAACAATTTACAAATTTCTAACATAATAGATAAAATAAAAATTTGAATTTTCACTTTGAATCACCGTATTTATTGGAGTATTCTTCAAACTATAAAGTGGATATAATTAAAAATATAAATTATATAATATTGCTATTGTGAAAGAATATTTATTTGTGCATTTGATCCATATAGTTGTCTTATTATTTATTATCATCTTGTAATGATGATATCTTCCATATTCGCACCTTGAAATTTTCATTAAAGAGACTTAAAAATGGATGCAACAATATCATCCTTTAATATGAAATTGCAAAGTACTAAATTGCCTTGCCTTAATTTTCTTACCATAATTTTGTTATCTTCTTATTTATATAAAATCATGGAAAAGGGCTTCCTTTACCATTACGTGGATTAAAATTATATAAATATTTAAAGAAAACCTTAAATAAAAGGTGGCTAGGAACACTCAACAAAATTTAAAGTATTTTAAATTTATTAAACCTATTTCTTAAAAAGGTTCATTTATTTGAAATATTTAAAGCATAATAATATAAAAATTACAATTATATAACAAAGATAATAAATTTAATTATATAATAATAATGATGTAAAGATAAATAATAAAAATTAGATATTAATATTTTATTAGTTATAAGTTTATGTTGTGATTTGGAGATGTTGATTTTTATTAAGGGATGCATATGGAATCATCCATGAGTGAACTTAAGGGTGAAGCTTCTATAACCTTAATGGCCAAGGTTTTTTTTCTAGTACCTTTTACTTAGGAAGAAGACTACATTAAGATTTTTATAGGTTGATCATTGTTCCTGGGACATGTAGGTTTGTACATGCAACCATGGAAATCAAGGTTTAATCCAAATCAAGAGGTTTGGAATACAGTCTTAGCTTAGAACTAGATATTTAGTCTTTCAATGTAGTTTTGGCTAGAAAATACCCTAGAGTGCATTAGGAATGTCTTGGAAGAATATGTTATGACAATATAAAAAATAAAAAAAGTATATCATATAATTTATGTATGAATATGCATTAAGGTAGATCTTCAACATCCACTAGTAAAAATAATGGCATTGGATTCTATCTTTGGGAAGTATAGAGAGGATACTCACTGTAAAAACTTATCATTTTGTTGTTATTTTTGTCATATATGTAGACATGTAACGAATCCCTACCCATACAAAGTGTAAGAAGACAAACAAATAAAGTAGCAACAACCAAAGAAACAAAAATAAAAAGAAAAAATAGCTAAATAAGACATCATAGACAAAAACAAATTGGATGACACAAATATTGAGTTGGTCCTCATGAAGCATTTGTTCCCTTATATAATAAATAGATAACAGGGGAGGAGGATAAAGTAGCAAGGGAATAAATAGCACAACTAGACAAAGCATAGTAGAAGGAATAAAAGGAATAATGACATGAAGGGATGCTTGAAGATGCTAAGGAAGAGGAGAAAACATAAACTTCTAAGGAGAGTAAAATAATTTTAGAAATATAGATAAAATCAAAAAAAAAGAAAAAAGAGGGTAATAATATAGTCAAAATAAAATGAAAAGAGCACCAGAAATAGGCTAAATATTCATTGGTGGATGAAGGCAATTTATAGCAATTTCAACACAAAACAAGCAATAAGAATAAGCTAGCATACATAGAAGTCATGGGTAGGGGTAGAGGTAGAAACCCAAGGTATACATTACAAACCCACATTGAGGAAGCCTTTATGAGTGTATCAAACCCCTATTTAGAGAGGGAAATTATTTTACTCTTGAAACCATTTTCTTGTTGAGACTTTTTTATGGTTTAGTTGAAGTCATATTTTTTTAGCCCCATATTTTTCCATTATGGTATTGTAGCTTTGTAGTATATGTTATGCAAAAGAGGCTAGTTTGTCTAGTTAAATTCAATGTATGTAGTGGTAATACGATTACCCATTTTAGGAGAATTTTTTTTGTAATTAGTTTAAGTACAGTTAAAAATCTTCATTTACCATAATAATTTTTTTTATAAGTTTCTATTCATTATAACAAAAAATTGAGTATTATAACTTATTTTTCTCCTTCAAATATTTTTGTAGATACTTTTGAATGTAATAATTAATATAATTATTTTAATATATAATATTTTTATTAAATTACATGTTAAATAATAGTATAGTTATATGGATTTTAGTTATTTTTATAAATTTATAAAAAATAAATATTTTTTAAATCCAATTAGTTATATAAATATTTGTATTACAAAAACAAAATTAATATAACATTTTTTAAAATTTATTATTTATTTCTTACTAAATTACTAAATAGATTGGTTTTTTTCAATAAATAAAAATAATTAACCTTAAAAAAAATGTTCAATATTAATATTATTTTATTTAAAAATAACATGTCATGCTTTTAGATTTAGGTTTTTGACATGTAAATTATTAAAAATATAATTGGCAACATGTGAAGAGATTTTTTCAAACTAGATTCTTCTAATTTATATTGACATATGTCTTATGTCACTTACATATTTAATTTCATATTTGGAAAACTAAGCTTGAATGCTTGATATGTTGTATTCTATAGCAATATATTATTTTAAGTTTTTTTGTGTTAAATTCTTTTGTAAGATTTAATATTCTTAAAATAATCAATGATATATTCTAAGATTAAATAGTATTAGTTCAATCTAGTTCAGGGCCTTCTACAATCATATCTATAGTCAAATTAAATAATGAAATGTTCTCATGTTGAAAGTCACAACTTAAACGGTGAAAAGAGTTAGAGAAGAGGAAATACTACTCTGCTAGGGTTTTATGAAGAAAAACTACTCTACGGGGATGGCAACAACTTTCGGAGGAGGTCTGAAAAATTGGAGGAATATCATGATGGCATCGGGTCAGACATAGAGAGTGCATACTCGTGATAATTTTTCATCTAAAAATGATAGGAAGAAACAAGATTTTCCAGTACATGTTAGGAACCTCTTGTTAAAGAACAATGAATGTTTGGAATGATGTGAAGCCAGGCCATTTCTAGTGGTTCAACAAGACTCGGTGGTGGAATATGTGGAGTATCTAACCAAACATACCCTTATTGGCAAATTTTTGGGCATCCGAATTTCTCTCCCCTTTGTGGAGGCTTGGGTCAGGAAAACTTGGAATCCTAAAGGCAATGTGGAGGTGATGTTGAGTGCGAACATCTATTTTATGGTGGTTTTCTCTTGTATTGTAGATCATAACAAAGCATTTGAAGGGGGTCCTTATTTCTATAACCAAGTGGGACTCTTTCTTAAACCATGGCATGTGGGTTTCAACCCATCAGAGGAGCGGCCATCGCGGGTTCCAGTATGGGTGCGACTTTCATGGCTCCCGTTGGAATTTTGGAGAATTGATATCTTGCATAAGATTGTCCTTCTTCTTGGGAAGTCGATTGGACCATCACAACAGACAATGGATAAAAATGTAATCTTTGTTGATCGTATTTGTGTTGAAATTGAATTAAATAATCCTATTCCAAATTCTATTGAAATACAATTTGGATCAACTTCATGGGTTCAAAAACTTGACTATGAAGCTCTTCCATTTCGTTGTCATATTTGTCGTGAATATGGCCACCTGCAAAGAAAATTCCTAAGTTTGTCTCACTTGTGGCTTCAAATCCTAGGCCCTCTCAATATGGAAAAATTTTGAATAAAGGAAAAGCCCTGATAAAGGAATGGTAAAGGGATAAGGAAGGTTTTGTTCTGGTAAAAGCCCAAAACAGAGGATGAAGGGCAAACAAAGACTTTAAGGATAGCCAGCCAGATGCTCTACTAAACTATTTTGAAATATTAGATGATCTTGATTAGTGCATCAAGATACTTGAAATGTCGCTACCTGATGCAAATATAACAAGGCCGAATGAGATTCTCTTATTGAAGGAGAACTTAAGGAATTAGATCTAGGGGGTTTAAATGAAGAACAAAGGGCTTTGGATTTGAGTATAGGGGACATGGTTGGGTATAGCCCTGTAAGGAAAACTATTTTAGAAAGTGGTACAAATTTAGTTATGCCCTCTCCTACTCAGGCACTGATGTAGTCATCCTTGGACTACAAAATGCCTACGATGTTGGGATTGCAGCAAAAAATAATTAAAAAAATTTTTTCGGATAAGAATATGAAGTTGGGTCGGAAGAAGGACCGGGATAAAATTAAGTTAATGGGGGAGACTTTTGTGGAGTCAGTCTTGGTGAGAACATTGGACTCCCATTTTTATAACCCCCAAAAATGATTATCCTCTCATGGAATGTAAGCGGGTTGAATAGTTGTGTTTCTTCTTCCTCATTATTTGTTCTTGTTAATAATGAGCTATTTGAGGCCTCAAGGGGATTGAGGCGAGGATATCATTTATATCCTTATTTTTTTATCATTATGGTGGAAGGGTTGGGAATATTTCTCAAGTCTCAAGTCATGCAGGGTGTCATTCAGGGGTGGAAGTGGGATAGTAGTTTGCCACCTCTTTCCCACTTTCAATTTGTTGATGATACTGCTTTGTTGGGAGTTGCCACTATTAGGGAAGTTGGTAATATTAGATAGTATCTTGACATATATCTTGGTGCTTCTGGATAGTTTATTAATGAGGACAATTATTCTATTTTCTTCTTCAATACCCCTCCTCTTATTCAAGCCAGGATTGCTCGCATTCTAAGATTCCAGGTTGGGACTCCCCCCTTAATTTATCTTGGTATTCCAATTTCATCTCACCCTCTACCTAGATATTCTTAGCAGTCTATGCTTGATAAGTTTATAAGGAAGGTGAATCATTGGACTTTCAGATGGCTATCCACTGCAGGTAGAGTGTTGCTTTTAAAATCTATTGTTCAAGCTTTACCCATTTATAGATATTTTGTACAAATAGCTCCCTCTCACTTCATCAAGGACATGGATGATTTTTCAATACGCTTTTATGGTCTAGAAAACTTGATCAATCTAAATGGAGTTTGGTTAGGTGGGATTCTATATGTAGGTCGATGCAAGAGGGAGGCCTTGGGTTGCGACAAACAACTCTTTTTGGGCAGACTTTAGTTGCAAAATTGTATTGGAGATGGTGTACCTCTCAAGATCATATTTGGCTAAAATATTATCTTGTAAATAATTGAGAGGCATTTCTGAGGCTGAAATACCTATAGTCAGCTTGGTTGCGAAAGGTTCAGTTATCTGGGAAACTCTGAAAATAGGAGCTAATTTAATCAAGCAGGGTTTTTTCTAGATTTACAATTAGGGATCAAATGCTCTTTTTTGGGAGGATTCTTGGGATGGCCACCCTTCTATCTTGAATCAATATCGTAGGTTACGTTCCCTACGAATTTTTTTCTTGGAAGCAGGCTAGTCTCATGTAGAGGGCTTTAAAAAAATCTAGTCTTTTGGAAACATGGAGATGTACAGGTGGAAATATACACAAGAATGGCCCTAGGGGGAACTAGCCAAGGATAGAGATGTGCTTGCTATTATTCTTACGGGGAGGCCTTGTTATTCATTGAGGGGTAAAGATATTCTGGCTTGGAACCCTGATCCTAAGAGAACCTACTCGGTAGCCTATGGTTATCAGGTTCTTGATAAGCAAAAGTATGAGAGTCTTCCTGTCACTTGGTGGAAAAATGTGTGGAAAAAATTTTCTTGGACAAAATGTAACTTCTTTCTCTGGTTGGTAGCTCGTAATAAATTCCTCACTTGGGATAATGTGAGGAAGAGGAGATTTCAGGGTCCCTCTTTTTGTGTCCTTTACAGTAAGAATGAGGATGACTCTTATTTATTTTTTCAATGCTCCTTTGCTAGAGACATTTGGCACCATTGGTGGAGCGCCTGGAACCATTCATGTTTTCATGTGCTGTCCCTAGTGGAGTTTTGGAGTAGTCTGGTTAGACCTCCGACCAAGGTCCCCTTCCTTTGGGTGGCTTGGAATTTGGGCCCTTCTTGCATCATATGGCAAATTTGGCTTGAACAAAACCGATGCATATTTCAGAGTAGTTATTTGGATGTTCAACAGATCTGGCAAAGGATCCTACATATGGTTCATGAAACCATCTATAGCAAATGTGATGTGGATCCTCTTTTGGATTCTAGGGAGGATAAGGTACAATAAGTCCTTGGTCTCTTTGGGGATGGTGTGAACTGTTCTAGCCCTAGTAGGGTTCCTCAGCTCAAGAAGAAGGTTAGGAGAGATGGTAGGTGGAGGCCACCCCCTAGAGGAGTTTTAAAAATTAATATTGATGGATCGTCTAGGGGTAACCTGGACATGTTGTCATTGGTGGTGTTGGGAGAAATTCTACTGGTGTTGTTAGTTTTTTCTTTTCCATTTATAAAGGTGTTCACTCCAAAAATTTTATGGAAGCTCTTGCAATTCTTGAGGCCTTGCAGAGGGGGTTTTCTCTTGGCTCAGGATTATCTACGAGTCTGAATCTCAAATTGTGGTTAATATTTTAAACATTAAAAGGGTGGAGGAAGTTAATTGGCAGTTGGCCTCTGTAGCCATTCAAATTCTCAAAATGAGTGAAGATTTCAAATTTATATCCTTTGTGCACATTCCAAGGGAATGAAATGTGGTTGCTAATTACATGGCCAAAAGGGCTTTTGAGCTACTAGATCCTTAGAGTATCGATAATTGGGAAAGTCTCCCATTTGGGGACTCTCAATGCCTGTGAGAGTTGATCCACAAGGATGTACAGACTTAATGTGGTTTATTCTTGTTGTCTTTTCTGGGTGTCATTCTAGTATAGTGGTTTTAGCCTATTTGGATATTTATTTGAGTCTTGGTTGGAAGCTCAGTTGTACTCGTAATCCATACTTTTTATCAATAAATTTTTACCCCTTTATTTAAAAAAAAATAGTATTAGTTCAATGTGTTAAATTTTTTAATTTTTAAGGAGGCTAAGGTTTGAATCATATTAAATGATATATGTATAACTACAAAGTTGTTGTGATACCACTTGATAGTCATGATGTGATACATATGAGACCCATTTCAAAATAATATAACCCATTTCAAATCAATTTATTTCATGTTTGTTAGAATATCTAGAGACTAAAATACAACCAAATACCAAGACACCAAAACATAAACACAAAGACTAGAAAATAAAGAAAAAGACTAAATAATATTTACAATGATGCAAAGATATAATACAAAATTATGTATACTTGCACTTTCTCAATTGAGGGATATTTATAGACATGCCATGGTAGTTTTTTGAAGCTTCTAGGTAGTTACCTTCCTCGTTGTTACAACCACCACTTCATATACTTTATTAATGTATAAATACACTATAATAACAATAAACAAGATAAATTTATATTCTAACACCGAGTATAATTTTACCTCTCTTGGTATTGTGGTTGATTAGGATCCTATTTACAACATGGGCCTAATCTAATCTTTCACTCTCATGTCTATATCATGGTACCTTTACCTTGATAATTTTTTATCTTGTGTAACAGATAGAATGTTCTATTATATACTTTGGGTATAACTACATCTATATATAATCATATTGGATGTCTCTCCATTCTGATTGATAAACATGAATATATCAAGGTTTTTAGGTGGCCAATCCATAACAATATCGCACAAGGGTTTTCACATGGCTAACCCATAAGCACTATCAAATTTCATTATGGCCTCTCTCAACCATATTGGTACTATATTGTTCCTCTAAACTACCTCTATACTCATGGTTACTATCAGACACCTCCAAATTATGTGGTTCCTCTCAACTACCTCCGCAATCATGGTTACTACCATTAACCTCTATACATTATTTATGGCTTATCCATATTCATTGCATGCACATAATGTTTTTCATCTTAAATCCACCATGTTTCTCATTAGCTACTACCATCACAATTGTTTTCAACACCTTCATGAAATGATATACCTTCAATTTAGCTTGACAATGAACTCACCATAATACTACAAACATCATAATATTTTAAATGTGTCAAGTATCACTTGTCATTCACCAAATTTGATGGATAAAATTGTTAATGCACTTTATAACACAGTAAACTTCACAATATTTTTTCTTCATTGCATTGTGCATATGATGTCCTCCACATGAATGTTAAATTTTTTCACCCAACCTTAAAATAGATTTTATAATTGATATCATTGCATCAAGCACACAATTTATTTTAAAAAATGCCACCCAAACCACCTAACTCAACTATTATGGTTGGTAGCACACAAAATATATTCTATATGTTCTAACTCAATCCATCTAACTAGCACAAATATTTAACAAATACATCAACTTAGTTCTCAAAATTTATTATAGGAGATATGTCAAATGGATAAAATAACTTTGGAAAGAACTTAATGTTTTTTTTCCCTTAAAACAACCTCAATATAATAGTACTAGAAAATTTTGGAACAACATTGGAGTGTGTTTGAGATATGCTTAATATTTTCAAATATAGATCATAAGTAAAAGGGAAGAATTGAATGCATAATAAGATTTGATTTTAGTATACCTAAATATTTTTGTTTTATGATAATACCTTTCATAATTATAGGACTATGCAACCAAATATTACTTTGAGAGTAAATCCCCAAACAATAATGTTCATAATTTGGATTTAGATTTAGTTATGAGAAACCCTACAAACCCATACTTATTATTTTCTTTGCTTGAGGAGGTGAATGTTACTGCTCCACTAGAAATTGTTAGTCCATCATCCTATCTAATTTTTGCATTCAAGAAGTAGGTAATAGACTCATTGATGACCTCCTTATATGACATAAAATTAGAGAGTTCACTTTACATAAACTAATTCCTCTGGTAACAATGCATCTTAATTTCTTTGGCTAATACCTAGTAGACATACTATTTTTTAAACTCCTAACCTAGGCCTTATGCTTCTAGTGCAATGACTTGGCCCACTTCTTTCCTTATAAGGAATAATTGGATAACTCTAAAGCTGCTTCATATAGGACCTTTCCAAAATGGCATGAAAGAGCCTTTCGAGGTAGAACCGTGGCCTGCCCGCCGTGGTGTGGGCCTATTTCCTAGTAAGGGACAACCCTTTCCTTTTTAGGATGATGCTCATCTCATATGCTATCAAGATTATTTGGATAGGCATGTTGATTTGCCTTGTAAAAATCAGTCATTTTCATGCAACATGCTATCCATAGCCTACCCTGAAATGATTGTCGACCTCGATGAAGAATTGGAAGGAGATATCTTCCATGATGTCTCTCGTTGAAGAGATGTTGCACAATGGATTTTATTTTGATGGTTCTATACCAACCATAGCTCAGCTTGAGACCACTAATCCTCAAGATGACTTATCTAAATTAACTTTACAAGAATTACAAGAGTTGGGCGTTTCACCCGCCCCACCTAATTTTGAAAGAGATCTACACATTGAGGTAGAAAATGTCATTAAAATTAATATTGGAACTAAGGACAATCCTCACATAATCAATATGGGAGCAAGACTAAGTCAAGACAAACAAGAACAATACATTGCATTCCTTAAAGAGTACGAAGATGTCTTCGCTTGGACATATGAAGATATGCCAGGTCTAGACCCTTCTGTAGTCATGCATCATCTAGTGGTCCATCCGGATGCTAAACCGGCTAAACAAAAACTCAAAAAAATGCATCCCAAAGTGGCTCGCTTAGTCAAAGGGGAGTTAGAAAAACTCCCGAATGTTATCTTCATACAAGCTATTGATTATGCTGAATGGATCTCAAATGTAGTTCCAGATCACTAAGAAAGAAGCTACCAAAGTTAGGGTTTGCACCGATTTTAGAGATATTAACGCTGCATGCCCTAAAGATGACTTTCCTCTTCCAAATATGGACCAAATCATTGACTTTACTGTCGAAAGTGGGATGATGTCCTTAATGGATAGATTCTCCGGTTATAATCAGATTAGGATAGCTCCTGAAGACCAGGCTAAAATAGCCTTTATTACCCCCTGGGGTACCTTTTGTTGGAAAGTGATGCCATTTGGCTTAAAGAACGCCGGTGCAACTTATCAACGGGCTATGACCTACATTTTTCATGATATGATGCATGATATCTTACATGATTATGTAGATGATATTATAGCTCGCTCGCTTATTGAAAATAATCATTTAGATGATTTAAGAAAAGTTTTTAATCGATTACGAGAATATCTCATTCAATTAAATCCAGCAAAATGCATATTCGGAGTTAAATCCGGTAAACTATTAGGGGTTTTAGTTTCTTTACGTGGTATCAAAATTGACCCTCTCAAAATTGCGGCTATCACAGATATGCACGCCCCCACTAATATATCTGAACTACGAAGTTTACAAGGTAAATTTCAAGCTATTCGTCGCTTCATTGATAAGTTGGCGGACAAAACTGGTCCCTTTCTTAAGCTCCTTAAGAAGGATGTCCCCTTTAATTGGGACACAGAATGTTATGGGGCTTACCTCACAGTTTTCGAATAATTGAGAATTCCAGGGATTCAAGCTCATCAACCCTTCTTTTCTTTTCAAAGGGTAGGGAAAGGGATTTTATTGCTTTCTTGCTTTCTTTTGAACTTTGTTTCTTTTTCTTTTGTATTTCTTTTGCTTGATAATGCTTGGAATATTGCTGAAATAACATTTTTCTTTTCTCTTTTTTCTTTCTTGAACTTTTTTTTTTTTTGTGCTAGGGATACTTGCTCAGATTAGCTGTAGAGCAAGGGATTTTTATTCTGGGTAGGGGTGAGCTTGTCCTTTTGCCAATTATCAAAGATTCTAGACCATGTGCATGATAGGATAGCAGGGGAAACTTTTCACCCAAGAAATCAGTTGTACTATGTACCAAAACATGGAAATTACAAATATAATCATTTTATTGTGAAAAGATGTGCTTGGTTTAAGTAAATAACAAGATCAATTCTCTATGCTCAAACTTTATTTAATTTGAATTTTGTGAACTTTGATATAAGAGAGATTAGTAATCATGCCATATAAAAGCAAGATATTTATTTTTTTGTGAGTGTGCAAGTGAGGGATGCCAAATAAATGCTAATTGTATCCAAAATAAGTTGAAACATATAACTGCAATAATTGTAAGAAAATATATATAAATGATTTTTGAGAAGTTGGAGAATGTTGACTCTCTCTTTCTTCTGTATATTTTTTTGGTTTCGAAAGATTCAAGCATATAGCTGTTTTTAGATTTTTATTTAGATTTTTGTTTTTGAGCAAAAAGAACTTTAATAAGTGCTTTAAATAAATGCAATAGATAGTTTTTGAAGATTTTTGGATGATTATGAATATTTTTGATGTTTATGGATTTTTAAATAAATTGAAAGAAATATAAGAGAGTAACTTTGAACAAATATATACATGGATGAAATGACCAAATTTATGCATAGTAACGTTTGAGATGTAAAATATTCATGGGTTCTTTAAGTTCTTTACCATCTAAGGTAGATAATTTATATGCTCCCGATTCAAATTTTGCAAGTAATGATGTATGGTCCGAGCCGCTTGGGCTCAAATTTACTTTTAAGTTCTTTGGTTGCATTTGTATTTTTTTATTTTCTTTTAGAACAAGGTCGCCAATCTCAAAGGATCGATGACGAACTTTCTTATTATATGCTCTTTTAAGCTTGTTTTGGTATGCACGGAGATGCTCCAAAGCATTGATGCATTTTTCATCTAGGAGTTCCAACCGACCGAGTCTGCACAAACATCGATATTCATCTTCTACTTCGGTATCTTGAAGTAGCAGAGCCAAAGAAGGAACTTCCAATTCAAATGGAAAAACTGCTTCTGCACCATATACCAAAACAAATGGTGAAGTTCCCGTGGGGGTTCGAACACTAGTTCGATAAGCCCACAAGGCTGGATATAATTGAATATGCCAGTAAGGGCCAGTTTTATTGACCAATATTTTGAGAATTTTGATTAAAGTTTTGTTAGAAGCTTCTGCTTGACCATTACCCTGAGGATAATAGGGAGTAGACCAGCGGTGTTGAATCTTGTATTTTTGGCATAATTTCTTAACATCTTTATTTTTAAAAGGAGTTCCATTATCAGAGATGAGATTCGTAGGAATTCCAAACCTACAAATGATTTGATTAAAAATGAATTTAGAGACCTGTGAACTAGTGCAAGAAGCTAAAGGCATAGCTTCAACCCACTTCGTGAAATACTCAGTGGTGGTTATGATGAACTTGTGCCCATCAGAAGACACAAGATTTATTTTACCAATAATATCCAAGCCCATTTATAAAAGGGCCAAGGGGACGAAATAGCCTGCAGCTCTTGTGCAGGCGCATGGACAAGGTCAACATGTTTTAGACACTTGTCGCAATGGCGCACATACTCATGTGCATCCGTTTCCATGGTAGGCCAAAAGTATCCTATCCAAAGGAGATTTTTAGCAATGATACTACCACTAAAGTGTCCTCCACAAGATCCATCGTGGGCTTCACTCAAGGCTGATTTAGATTCTTTGAAATTTAGACATATTAATAGGATACCTTCAAAAGATCTTCTATATAAAGTATTGCCAATTATTACAAATCGACTTGCTCGTCGACATAATAACCGACGTTGATTTCTATTAGAATTAGCAGGGAACGTCCCATTTTGAAGAAAATCCAATATGTATGTATACCAAGGTTCAGGAGTAGTTTCATTGATTAAAAACACATCCAAAGGCTCTAAGCATGACTTATTTGAAGCGGGTTCCTGGAGTCGACGAATGATGATAGTGGCATATTCGTCTGCCTAACTCCAAGGGCAAGAGGGATGCAGCTGCAGCCCATAGCATCAGCTGCACGGTTGCTAGTTCGAGGAATGGCTTCCAAAGTAACTTGATCAAACAAGGACATTAGTTGTAAAACATAGGCCTTATATGGACGAATTTTATCATCTCGGGTTTGATAAACTTCATTAATTTGGTTTATAACCAATTGGGAATCCCCAAAAACTAAGAGGTTTTTGATTTTTAGTGCTAAAGCAGCTCGTAATCCAAGGATTAGAGCTTCATACTCAGCAGTATTGTTGGTGCAAGCAAAGGTCGGTTTGAAGGACAGAGGAATAAGATGTTTTTGCGAAGATATTAAAATAATACCCGCACTCAGCCCCACTCATACATCGGGCTCCATCAAAGTATAAGGACCATTGTTCAGATGGTCTACCTCTAATTGAAGGAATTCATCGAGAAACTCGATGATGAGAGGATGAGTAGACTCTAAGGGTGCGACAGACTAATTGATCTGCTATGATTTGACCCTTAACAAACTTCTGTCCTATGAATGTGAGATCAAACTCGCTTAGAGCAAGAACCCACTTGGCTGTGCGACCCGATAAATAAGGTCGACTCATGAGATATCTTAAAGGATCATATTTGGCAATGACATACGTTTTTTGGCTAAGCATGTAATGTCGTAATTTTTGCGTAGCAAACACGACTACTAGACATAACTTCTCTAACACTGTATAGCAGGTTTCATAACTGATGAAAGTTTGGCTAATGTA
The DNA here is from genome assembly GCA_028583015.1 of Wollemia nobilis. Lineage (NCBI taxonomy): Eukaryota > Viridiplantae > Streptophyta > Pinopsida > Araucariales > Araucariaceae > Wollemia > Wollemia nobilis. The sequence continues at coordinate 2,772,792 of JAQPPZ010001683.1, forward strand.
ATAATTAACACGTTCTCGCTTTTCATCATCAAGTTGAGCTAACATAGCTCCTAAGGCAGAATCTGAAGCAAAAATATATAGAAGAAATGGGCGATCAAATTTAGGCGGTGAAAGCACCGAAGGGTTAAGGAGATATTGTTTGAGAAGTTCAAAAGCTTCTCTACATTCTGTGTCCCAATTGAAAGGGACATCCTTCTTAAGAAGTTTGAGAAAGGAACCAGTTTTGTCCGCCAGCTTATCAATGAAGCGACGGATAGCTTGAAGTTTACCTTGTAAACTTCGTAGTTCAGATATATTAGTGAGTGTGGGCATATCTGTGATAGCCACAATTTTGAGAGGGTCAGTTTCGATACCACGTAAAGAAACTAAAACCCCTAATAGTTTGCCGAATTTAACTCCGAATATGCATTTTGCTGGATTTAATCGAATGAGATATTCTCATAATCGATTAAAAACTTTTCTTAAATCATCTAAATAATTATTTTCAATAAGAGAGCGAGCTATAATATCATCTACATAATCATGTAAGATATCATGCATCATATCATGAAAAATGTAGGTCATAGCCCGTTGATAAGTTGCACCGGCGTTCTTTAAGCCAAATGGCATCACTTTCCAGAGAAAAGGTACCCCAGGGGGTAATAAAGGTTGTTTTAGCCTGGTCTTCAGGAGCTATCCTAATCTGATTATAACCGGAGAATCCGTCCATTAAGGACATCATCCCACTTCCGCAAGTAAAGTCAATGATTTGATCCATATTTGGAAGAGGAAAGTCATCTTTAGGGCATGTAGCGTTAATATCTCTAAAATCGGTGCAAACCCTAACTTTGGTAGCTTCTTTCTTAGTGACTGGAACTACATTTGAGATCCATTCAGAATAATCAATAGCTTGTATGAAGATAACATTCAGGAGTTTTTCTAACTCCCCTTTGACTAGCAGAGCCACTTTGGGATGCATTTTTTTGAGTTTTTGTTTAACCGGTTTAGCATCCGGATGGACCACTAGATGATGCATGACTACGTAAGGGTCTAGACTCGGCATATCTTCATATGTCCAAGAGAAGACATCTTCGTACTCTTTAAGGAATGCAATGTATTGTTCTTGTTTGTCTTGACTTAGTTCTGCTCCAATATTGATTATGTGAGGATTGTCCTCAGTTCCAATATTAATTTTAATGACATTTTCTACCTCCATGTGTAGATCTCTTTCAAAATTAGGTGGGGCGGGTGAAACACCCAGTTCTTGTAATTCTTGTAAAGTTAATTTAGATAATTCATTCTGAGGATTAGTGGTCTCAAGCTGGGCTATGGTTGGTATAGAACCATCAAAATAGAATCCATTGTGCAACATCTCTTCAACAGAGACATCATGGAAGATATATCCTTCCAACTCTTCATCGGGGTCGACAATCATTTCGGGGTAGGCTATGGATAGCATGTTGCATGAAAATGACTCGATTTTTAAGAGGCAGATCAACATGCCTATCCAAATAATCTTGATAGCATATGAGGTGATCATCATCCTCAAAAGGAAAGGGTTGTCCCTTACTAGGAAATAAGCCCACACCATAGCGGGCAGGCCACGGTTCTACCTCGAAAGGTTCTTTCATGCCATTTTGGAAAGGTCCTAAGCCTTTCCCTTTATATCCCATTTTAAGCATCATGGGTTTAGCTTTAACATAATCATTGGTAAAATAACAATGCGTGTATCCCTCATGATGAGTTTTGATATTTCGAGGGATTCTTCCCCAGTCATATCCTTTATAAATGAAGGCACAACTCCCGACTTGGTAAGTACTTCCCAAAGGTTGTGGGAGGCCCAAAGTACGAGGAGAGGGTGGCAAATTATTTAAAAGGTTTGAATCTTGCATGAAAGCGTTCATTTTTTCTGATATTAAGGTTGTAGATAAATCTGGTAAAAGTTCATCAGAAAGGGCATAAGATGTAGAAGGTTTATTACTTATGTCTTGAGATGTGGAAGGTATAAGGGATGTGTCTAAAGGTTTTGAATTTATAGGAATAATAGTTGAAGGATTAGTTGTAGATTTGAGATCCTTTTGAGATTCTAAAATTTGTTTAGAAGGTTGTTGGTCTATATAGGAAGATGAAGTTAATGGAGGAGGAATAGATGAAGTTATGGGTTTATGTTTCACAGCTTTAGATGAAAAAGAAGAACTAGAATGTGTGGATGACAGAGCAGGGCAAAATTGCACTCCAACAGAGTTCTGCCAAAGCACACATATCAAAAGGTCTAGGGTCACCATGAATAGTGACCAACTGATTTTTAAACTCAAATTTCACACATTGGTGTAAAGTTGACAGGACTGCTCGCATGGCGTTAATCCAAGGGCGACCCAAAAGTATATTGTACGATGCTGGGAAATGTACAATAAACACAGTTGTTTCTAGGGTTCTAGGACCAACTTGTAATGGGAGGGTAATGACTCCACACGTTTCTTGTGTTTCGTCATTAAAAGCTTTGATAATCATATCGCTTTTCTTCATTTCATCACTTCTAAAACCAAATCGTTGGTAGAAGTCAAAGGTGCAAATGTTTAGAGATGAGCCATTATCAATCAGGACTCGTTTGACAGCTACATCTCCAATTAGAGTAGTAATGTACAAGGGATTATCCTTGTGTAAACTATGTTGTGGGATATCTTTATCTCGAAAGTCAATACAATCAATCTCTCGAGTGATGACAGTATTGGCCATAGCTTCAAGTTGAATGTTTTGAGGTACCATCATTTGGCTCAATGTAAGCATCAACTCATCCCTATGTGTGGGAGAGGATCTTAATAAATCCAAGAGGGAAATTATGGCCGTGGTATTAGACAATTGTTCATTAATGCAGTAAGCGGGTTTAGGTTGAACAATAGGATCATGATTCCCTTTATTTGGGTTTTTCAAAATGAATGGAGCTGATCCATCGTTCGGTTTGGTTCTTGTTGAGAATTTTGAGCTTGTTGTCGAGTAACGACTCCGATGGTACCTACAATGTTATAGTGACGACGTTGAAACGGTCTCGGTTGAGAATTTATGGCTTGTTCATAGGGAAAGACTACATTAGAAGAAGGTCGAGTAGTGACTCTTCTAGGAAATGGTTCTTCTGGAACATTAGCATCCGTGACAGGTTGAATAGGATCTGATTCGTTTTCAGAACTATTCAATTGAATAGTGTCTACTTCACTTTCACTATCCGACTCTATATCACTAGAATCGAAGTTTGAAAATTATGTAAGGGCCTCGGTTGTAACCGGGGATAAGGTTGTGTCAAATTTTTGAGAATCCTGAACAGGTAATTGTCTGCTAATGGTTCCTACATATCGAGTAGGAGGGGGAACATTATGATGTTCGATTTTATTGGCTACCTCTTTACCATGTCTTGGTAAAGGGTGTTGAAATATGTCTAAAGTTTGATTGGCATTTTGATTTTGATTTTGGGGAACAGTATTTTGGGCATTATTAGGAGGGTTTTGTCTAGGTTGGAAGGCTTGCACTTCCATTTCATTATTGTCAATCAAATCTTGTATTTTATGTTTCAATCTCTTACAAGCATTGGTAGAATGTCCAGGTCCTCTATGAAAGTCACAGTGCAAATCAGCTCTATATCCGGGTATACTTGGGTCGGGTTCCCGGATGGCTGGCAATTGGATTAAACCTCTTTCAAGAAGTTGAGGTAAAATGGTTGACAAGGGTTGGTTTAATCTAGTGAATTCTCGAGGAGGCTTTTGAGGAGGTTTCAATATGAATTTTTCTGTTGTATTTGTTGCATTGACATTAGCAACATTTCTGCTGTCAGTGAGTCCATCACCAACAACCTGTTTGTTTTTATATTGATTTCTAGATGTTTTCTCATCATCCTTCTTCCTAAGTTGGCCTCTCCTAATGAGGGTATCTTCTACTCTTCGAGCTAAGTCTATAGCTTGATCGAAGGTAGTCAAAGTAGTCGTTGATAGCTCATAAGAAAGTTGTTCTTGTAAATTATTGATGAAAATGTCTAGCATTTCCCTATAGGGTAGCACAAAGTGTAGTTTTCCTGTCAATTGTCTCCATCTAGCCAAGAAATCAGCAAAACATTCATCTTTATCTTGTTTTAAATTGTATAGGTCTTTAATAGTTACATGTCTCTCGATGTAGGCACTAAATTGATGAAAAAATGATTCAAATTGCTTTCTTCAAAGTTTCTTAAGGAGTGAGTGGGCAATTGATAGTACCACTCTAATGCCATTCCACCTAAACTTTTGGGGAACATTTTTAGTAATAGCAAGTCGTCATGCGAAATGTCGTGACATGCTATCCTAAACATGCGAAGATGTTCTATGGGATCTTCGGTTCCTTTATATATAGGCAGGACGGGCATGGGAAAATGTTTAGGGTATGGTTGAGCTACCACTATGGGATCCAATGGTTGGCTACAAATCTCTCGATAATTGTACGAGGGACGGTAGGGATCTATCTTGGTCCATACGTGAAGCCAATTGTTTCACCATAGCTTCCAGATTACTAGTTTGGCCCCCATATTGATTCGGTAGGGCATTGACATGAGTTTTATGAGCATAGGATGGAGGAACATGTAGATTAGATGCCATGTTACTATTGTGTAAAACATTAGTAGGAAAAATGTTATGGAGGAATTTTGAAGTTGGATTATGTTGTGTTCCAGATTGTTGAAAATTTGTATTTGGCTTTGTTTTAGATTTCTTTTTATTTAAAGCATTTTGCTCAATAGTTTGGCGGAACAAAGTAGTGAAGGGAATTTTCTTTTGTGCAGGAGTGGTTTTAGGTTGAGTAACGGGTTCCTTAGGAGGTTGGGTAACCCGTTGTTTTGACATGGCTTGGGCTATAGTGACCATATCCGTATTAGATGGTCCACCCTTATCACTCTCTTGATCAACAAAAGATAAAGGATTAGTGTGTATATCAAGCGCCCGTTCTATAGCTGCTTGAGCGTCACTAACTTCCCCTCTATCAATACGGACTACTACATTAAGGATGTCGATATTCTGATTAAGAAATTTTTGAAAATGTTTTGCGTTGTCAAAAGTGATGGCTCCATTGGGAGCTATTCTAGGGGATGAGGATTCATTCTCTTTAACATTTCCTTCTTGTTCCTTATCTTCACCTAAGTCTTCATCTGATTGACCTAGAGTTTCTCCTTCCGGATTTGTATCTCCAAGAAGGACATTTGGGTTTTCAGTTGTATCTTGCAACCAATCTTCTCCTTCCCCTAAAGTTTCTTTACCATTCCTAAGTCTAGTCATGGTGCTAAGTTTTGATTTCAGCAAATATATATATATATTTATATATATATATGCAACAAATTAAAAGGTATATATTTATATATACCTAATGCAATATTTGAAATGAAATGTTTAAGTTTTTACTATGTTGTTTTTTGATTTTTTTAGTTTTCTTTAAATTTTTGAAATAATACAATAAAGACAGCAAATAAAAAAATAAATGCACGCAATAATAATAAAGCTGAAATTAAATGAACTAATCTTCTATGAACAATTTATGAATATCATTAATAGGTTCGAGTTGTTCAGGGGTCATGAAATGTTCTTCTTCAAATTGAAAGTTTTCTTTTAAGAATTTGATGAAAATGGCTATGGTGATATTGTCTATCTCAGATGCTGGTTGATAAAATTAAAGCTCGTGGCAATACTCTTGATATAACACAGCATGAGGAACTCTATTCCATATTTCCCTATCTGTAAGAACAATCTCTTGGTCTTCTACAAGGCCTAGGAATCGGTGTACAATGTCTGCGTTCTCGAGGTATTCTTTGAAGCTGAATAATTCTGAAGATACTAAAGCTCTCCTATAGGCTAACCATCTATGGCAGGATCTCTGAAGTTCATGATAGAACACTAATTGATGAGGATCCAGGATTCTATCCAAGACTAGCCTCTTAATCTGTTTAAGTTGTGCGGACCTAGATGAAATAAGCCTAAGTCTCCTATCAAGTTCGTCCCACAAGGATTGATTTCTACTTGTTTCAGGGATATTAAGGACAAAATTAACTTCTATAGTTGCCAATTGGTTTTCTACGTTTATAGTAACTGCTAACATCTTTTTAGGAGCTACCATCTAAACATGATTTTGAACCTTAAATGTTTTAAAATGCATCTAAGTTTTAGTTGTTCTAATTTTTTTTGTTTTTGTTTTTGTTTTCAAAAAGGTTATGATGCATTCACATCGGGTTCACCAAAATGTATCGCTCCAAATTTTTTGCATCCCTACCTTCAGGCTATTGGATCCGCACCTAGAAGGAGGATGGGAAAAGGATGGTGCGGTACCTCGGACGAGAGGACTTTACGAAGGTCCCGTCTCTCAAGGGAGGTGTGTTTTGGTGATTTTTCGACGGATGGTGGGTTCACTAGGAAACATTTGATGGCAGTTTCCACGCCTAGGTTTTGGAATGTGTTTAGATGAGTTTGTTTTATCCTTTAAGCATTCATCCTAGGTTTGGCCGAATGAATCTAACTTAATCTATATGAAAATGCAATTTAAATGAATACAGCAAACAGAGTAGAAAGCAGAAAATAGAGAATTTGGCAGGAGGCCAATGGAGATTACCCGATCCGGAAGTCCGAAGAAGTTTTTGATGCTTGAAGCGATCTGGATCATCTCGGAATTCGACGTAATCGCTCGTAATCCGACGTAATCGTCCGAATCTGACAAATTCATCTGAGACTGACAGAATCATCTGAAATCTGACGAATTCGTCAGACGAATTCATCAGAGACCTGCAAAATAGAGAACAGATACAAAATATAAGAATTACTACTATGCAAATAGAGGCAAAATATGCCAAATAATAAACTGAATACTGAACAAAGTTTAAAAAACAAAAATTAAAGTAAATTGCTGTACTTTAATGGCATATTATGAGCTTAACATGCAATCTAGACTAGATGGGTGAACTCTAGATGCAAAATAGGATAAAAACTAAATAGATTATCTAATTTGTAAAACAAAATAACTAAGGCAAAGTTAAGAAAAGCAAACTCCAGGCACTGATTGCCTCGATGTGGACTGCAGTCGAGATCGTCTCGCATCAGTACAAAATCATCTCGAATTTGACAGGATCGCCTCCAATCTTGACAGGTTTGTCGACGGTGATGGGTGTTGGCTCCGGTTGAAAATTAGTGGTGTACCTGCATAAAAATTGCTATAGAACTAGTGCAAAAATAATATTAAGGTGTTTTAGTGTAGAGGGATTCAACTTGCAGATAAAATTCAGCCAGGGGTTGGGGAGGGAATGTCCTAGAGTTTAAATAGGCATAGGGGAGTTGTTGGGAGGTTGGAGATCATCCCAATTTGGGAGATCTCCAACGGGGGAAGGGTCCCAACGACGCAGACACGCTTCTGCTCGGATTGGAGACCCATTGGAACGGATTCCAACTATGCAAATTCAGTTTTGCGACAAAATCGTCCTGGACGTTCTAGTCCAGACGAAATCGTCAAATCTGGGGCGATATCGTCTGATCGACGACGATATCGTCCAACGGTCAAAACAACCTCTAAAAATGGCACGAAAAAAGGGGAAATGGGTTTCTCGGCGGTTAACGGGTGATTTGGGAGGTTAAATTTGAATTTAAATTTATTTACTAAGGTGAATGTAATTATTCCAATTTGACTGCGCCAATTTTAGGGTGCTACATTTTGCCCCCTCTTTAGCAAATTTTCTGAAGAAAATGCGTTAAAGAAGAGTTCTTCTCGATCTATGAGAAAGCAAAAATTATTCTCATTTTTAGACGACGATTCTTGGTCGAATCGTACGACAACTTACTATGGTGCCCCCTCCGTGTTTTTACCCAAATCGAACGTTTGAGGTAAAAACGCGAAAAAGCAAAAAAAAAATTATCGTTGAATAAAATTAAGAAAAATAGGGTAAAACCCTAATTCATTGTTACTGTTCATTTTACTATTTTAGAGCTCTGGAGCAAAAAATGGTTGAGACAGCACACAGATCTGCAGAGGTCCGACGTGGTCTACGGGTAAGGGTCTAAACTCAATTTAGATTGATTTAAGTTGCTTTTACATGCTTTCTAGATGAATTTTTAAGTGAATTTGGAGCATCGCAGCCATTTTTGGCCGTCGACGTTGTCGGGACGAAATCGTCCCGATTTTGACGAAATCGTCTCAATTTCGGCAATTTCGCCGGAGGGCGAAATCGTCGAAAGGGGGACGATTTCGTCAAATTAGAGACGATTTCGAACTGCAAAATCGGAGACGATCGTGCTCAAATTTGGGATGATATAGTCCAATAGTGGGCGATATCATCAATTGCAAAAAATTGATCTTTAAGTTGCATTATTAATTACTAGAATTTATTGATTAATTATTGTTTGTTGTTTTGTTGTTTATGTTTGCAGAGAGGATTACTAAAAAGCGAGAGAGTGGAAGTACGACGGATTGAGAGACGACTTGGCCGCTCTCACCCAGCAGAGCGGGATCTCGTCGGCACAGGTCGGATTGCAAGCATGTGGCGGAGATGCCGCAGGTTTCCATAGACAAGGGGCCACTGACAGCCCTAGCAGAGAGATGGTATCCGGGGTCTTCCTATTTCCTGTTACCGACAGGGGAGATGACTCCCACACTGGAGGATGTATGGAGGATTTTGAGAATCCCCATACAAGGACGGATGATCACACCAACGGCCAATCAGGGCCACGTGATGGGACGACTGTGTGGTGACCCGAGCTTCGCCCTAGAGAAAGGTGGAGTTAATATTGAGGCACTACGCCAGATGCCTGGGGCATCCAGAATCACACGAGTTTTGGTTGGGGTAGTTGGTGGACTTTTGCTGTGCCACCAGAGCGGGTGCAGGGTGCCGTGGATGTTGGCAGATGTGATCTGTGACATGCGGGACCACGGCTACAGGTTCTCATGGGGCAGCTTTGTACTATGCCGATCAGTATAGGATCCTTTACGGGGTCGTGTACAAGGGCGGGCGATGTCTGGTTATGACATCGCTACTACAGGTTTGGTGCTGGGAGCACATTACGATGCGGAGGCCGATAGGGCTTCCACTGATAGGGATAGACGGGGAGAGGCCCCGAGTCTTCTAATGGTGGCTTCGAAGAGGATCACAGTGGCAGATAGACCTTCCGATGTCTCGGAGACTACTGGATGACCTTGTCCCAGACCAGATCACCTGGAGGCCATGGAGGCAGCATCCAGGGTGGGCAGAGGACGGACAGGAGCTGTCTCGCATCAGGCGAGTCTGCTGGCTAAGGATGGAGAGGGGAGAGGTGGAGCTCCATCGCTACGACCGAGTTTTGCGATAGTTCGGTCTACAGCAGGGGATCCCATATCTTAGGGATTATGAGTTTTTTCAGACCGTTCGAGATAACACCACTGTTAATGGGGCTCTAGACATGCAGCGACTCTGGAGCCAGGACTCAGATGATGCCCCCATTCAGCCAGTGGATGGGACAATTCCTGATATGTAGGCATCTGCCCTCATCGGATGACGAGGGCACAGGGCCCAATCCACACATTCGTGCATCGGATAGGGAGGCAGTGCCAGGCGGTGATAGAGGCAGCCCAGGGTCGTGATAGGAGATATCAGAGGAGGCCACAGGCACAGGAGCGATCGCGGCAGAGAGAGAGGGAGAGGAGGGAGGCGAGACCCCCATCTCCATAGAGGCCACCATCACCCGATAAGGGCAAGGGCATGGATATAGGAGAGAGTAGCAAGATGGCTACTCTCCGAGCAGAGAGGGATTGTCTGTAGACTCAGGTGCAGACATTATAGGATGCAGCTGCATGACACCATGCTGAGGTGTCAGAGCTACGAGACGAGAATGCACGTCTCAGGGCACGGGGTGGAGGGGTGAGCACTCAGGAGCTACTGCGGTCAGTTTCTCAGACCACATTCTATCAGGCTCTATACTACCAGGCGGTGCCAGAGGGCCAGAGGGTACAGCTGCCGGTTGCCATAGCAGATCCGATCAGGACAGGTTCGTCGAGGAGCTCATCCCGATCGACGACGAGGACTCGCAGTACCACACATCTCGCGATGGGACCACCTCGTCCTCCGTAGGGCGGGGGAGGAGATGAGGCTAAGAGCTCTAGGGGCTCTCGAGACACTGCTCGGAGGACACTTGATTGAGTATGCCAAGATATCGATTGTGGCATACCAATCTATCTGATATGATGTACATATATATTTTTGAGATATATATATTTTTGAGATATATATATAGATGAGATATTTTTGGTCATATGACTTATGTTATGAGTATATTGATGATGCTTTGATTGATTGATTTTGATAATGCTTGTAATTATGTCGTTGGAAAAGAATTTATACCTTTTGATGTCATGTTGTAATATTGATGAAATAATCTGATGTAAAAAATTGTTTGTTTGTGATGCAATTATTTGATAAAAGAAAAGGGGACTTTTAACAATAATTTCAAAGGACATTGTCGCTATTATAGACCATTTCATGGAGTCACTGCTTACTCGGTCGTCAAGCTAATCCCATTTATAGAAATATTGTGAAAAGTGAAAGAGTGCTTAAGAGACTGTCTTAAGACTTTGTTGTGATGATGCAAATGATGATGATGATGATGGTTTGTTTTCAGATTTCCATAAAAATATTATGCATGAAATATTTGTAAAAAATGATTTTTGCTAGGCATAAATTCCTAAGTGTGATAAAATTGTTGAATAATTCCTTAGGAATTATACCGTCATTGCAAAAGGTTGACATAATGACATGAAATAATGAAAATGTGCATTCTTTTGAAAAGCAAAATTTGTTGTAATAAAATGAAGTCATATGGTTTTTATGAGTTTTGATAAATGGGGGAATAAAAATTGTTACAATGGTTTGCGCTAGGCATATAATATGTAGGTATAGACTTATACCATCATCGCGAAAATAAAAAAAAATAGATAGTTTTATTGCATGATTGATTTTTGATGAACAAAAAATATGAAAATGAGGACTTGCGCTAGGCATATAATTTCAATTTTGGTTTTGAAACTATACCATCGTCGCGAAAGTCGATATGATATATATGATATGTTCTGAAAGAAGTTTGTGATTTTTCTACTATATAGTTGTCTTTATGGTAAATAATTGTACTTGATTATTCCAAACAAGTTGCAAAAATAATATTTCAAAGTATTTTGAAGACAAAAATTAGATTTATAAGGAATCCTATGTGCATATGTGAATTCATTTCCAATCTTGATTTATCATAATGATAGACAAAATCTCTCAAATACAAATGTGTGTGCAATTGTATTGTTTATTTACCAGGTTTGAGTAAGATACTGTGATACAAGTGATTTGAAGAAACCAAATAAGTGTTCATTAACCATGATGTAGATGCATATAACCATATTAGACTACTATGTAGATTGGATTATCAAGAGCTAGCTAATCCATAAGCAGACATAGGTCTTTACAAAAGAAGGTCGCTAATGTGACGGACATATCGCCACGCTAGGAGTTACCCAAGGCCAAGCAGATTGGGCACAAACCACCTGTTATGGGGCTTACCTCACAGTTTTCGAATAATTGAGAATTCTAGGGATTCAAGCTCATCAACCCTTATTTTCTTTTCAAAGGGTAGGGAAAGGGATTTTATTGCTTTCTTGCTTTCTTTTGAACTTTGTTTCTTTTTCTTTTGTATTTCTTTTGCTTGATAATGCTTGGAATATTGCTAAAATAATATTTTTCTTTTCTCTTTTTCTTTCTTGAACTTTTTTTTTTTCTTTTTCTGTGCTAGGGATACTTGCTCGGATTAGTCAGTAGAGCAAGGGATTTTTATTCGGGTAGGGGTGAGCTTGTCCTTTTGCCAATTCTCAAAGATTCTAGACCATGTGCATGATAGGATAGCAGGGGAAACTTTTCACCCAAGAAATCAGTTGTACTATGTACCAAAACATGGAAATTACAAATATAATCATTTTATTGTGAAAAAATGTGCTTGGTTTAAGTAAATAACAAGATCAATTCTCTATTCTCAAACTTTATTTAATTTGAATTTTGTGAACTTTGATATAAGAGAGATTAGTAATCATGCCAGATAAAAGCAAGATATTTATTTTTTTGTGAGTGTGCAAGTGAGGGATGCCAAATAAATGCTAATTGTATCCAAAATAAGTTGAAACATATAACTGCAATAATTGTAAAAAATATATATAAATGATTTTTGAGAAGTTGGAGAATGTTGAATCTCTCTTTCTTCTATATATTGTTTTGGTTTCGAAAGAGTCAAGCATATAGCTATTTTTAGATTTTTATTTAGATTTTTGTTTTTGAGCAAAAGGAACTTAACTGGTGCTTTAAATAAATGCAATAGATAGTTTTTGAAGATTTTTGGATGATTATAAATGTTTTTGATGTTTTTGAATTTTTTTATAAATTGAAAGAAATATAAGAGAGTAACTTTGAACAAATATATACATGGATGAAATGACCAAATTTATGCATAGTAACGTTTGAGATGTAAAATATTCATGGGTTCTTTAAGTTCTTTACCATCTAAGGTAGATAATTTATATGCTCCTGATTCAAATTTTGTAGTAATGATGTATGGTCCGAGCCATTTGGGCTCAAACTTACCTTTAAGTTCTTTGGTTGCATTTGTATTTTTTTGATTCTCTTTTAAAACAAGGTCGCCAATCTCAAAGGATCGGTGACGAACTTTCTTAGCATATGCTCTTTTAAGCTTGTTTTGGTATGCACGGAGATGCTCCAAAGCATTGATGTGTTTTTCATCTAAGAGTTCCAACTGACTGAGTCTACCAGCACGATATTCATCTCCTACTTCAGTATCTTGAAGTAGCAGAGCCAAAGAAGGAACTTCCAATTCAAATGGAAAACCGCTTCCGCACCATATACAAAAACAAATGGTGAAGTTCCCGTGGGGGTTCGAACACTAGTTCGATAAGCCCACAAGGTCGGATATAATTGAATATGCCGATCACGACCAGTTTTATTGACCAATCGTTTGAGGATTTTGATTAAAGTTTTGTTAGATGCTTCTGCTTGACCATTACCCTGAGGATAATAGGGAGTAGACCAGCGGTGTTGAATCTTGTATTTTTGGCATAATTTCTTAACATCTTTATTTTTAAAAGGAATTCCATTGTCAGAGATGAGATTCGTAGGAATTCCAAACCTACAAATGATTTGATTAAAAATGAATTTAGAGACCTGTGAACCAGTGCAAGAAGCTAAAGGCATAGCTTCAACCCACTTCATGAAATACTCAGTGGTGGTTATGATGAACTTGTGCCCATCAGAAGACACAAGATTTATTTTACCAATAATATCCAAGCCCCATTTATAAAAGGGCCAAGGGGACGAAATAGCCTGTAGCTCTTGTGCAGGTGCATGGACAAGGTCAGCATGTTTTAGACACTTTTCGCAATGGCGCACATACTCGTGTGCATCCGTTTCCATGGTAGGCCAAAAGTATCCTATTCGAAGGAGATTTTTAGTAATGATACTACCACTAAAGTGTCCTCCACAAGATCCATCGTGGGCTTCACTCAAGGCTGATTTAGATTCTTTGAAATTTAGACATCTTAATAGGATACCTTCAAAAGATCTTCTATATAAAGTATTGCCAATTATTACAAATCGACTTGCTCGTCGATGTAATAATCGACGCTGGTTTCTATTAGAATTAGCAGGGAACGTCCCATTTTGAAGAAAATCCAATATGTCTGTATACCAAGGTTCAGGAGTAGTTTCATTGATTAAAAACACATCCAAAGGCTCTAAGCATGACTTATTTGAAGCGGGTTCCTGGAGTTGACGAATGATGATAGTGGCATATTCATCGTCTAACTCCAAGGGCAAGAGGGATGCAGCTGCGGCCATAGCATCAGCTGCACGGTTGCTAGTTTGAGGAATGGCTTCCAAAGTAACTTGATCAAACAAGGACATTAGTTGTAAAACATAGGCCTTATATGGACGAAGTTTATCATCTCGGGTTTGATAAACTTCATTAATTTGGTTTATAACCAATTGGGAATCCCCAAAAACTAAGAGGTTTTTGATTTTTAGTGCTAAAGCGACTCGTAATCCAAGGATTAGAGCTTCATACTCAACGAGTATTGTTGGTGCAAGCAAAGGTTAGTTTGAAGGATAGAGGAATAAGATGTTTTTGCGAAGATATTAAAATAATACCCGCACCAGCCCCACTCATACATCGGGCTCCATCAAAGTATAAGGACCATTGTTCAGGATGGTCTGCCTCTAATTGAAGGCATTCATCAGGAAACTCGATGATGAGAGGATGAGTAGACTCTAAGGGTGCAGCAACTAATTGATCTGCTATGATTTGACCCTTAACAAACTTCTATCCTATGAATGTGAGATCAAACTCGCTTAGAGCAAGAACCCACTTGGCTGTGCGACCCGATAAATAAGGGCGACTCATAAGATATCTTAAAGGATCATATTTGGCAATGACATACGTTTTTTGGCTAAGCATATAATGTCGTAATTTTTGCATAGCAAACATGACTGCTAGACATAACTTCTCTAACACTGTATAGCGGGTTTCATAACTGACGAAAGTTCGGATAATGTAATAATTAGCACGTTCTCGCTTTTCATCAAGTTGAGCTAACATAGCTCCTAAGGCAGAATCTGAAGAAAAAATATATAGAAGAAATGGGTGATCAGATTTAGGCGATGAAAGCACCGGAGGGTTAAGGAGATATTGTTTGAGAAGTTCAAAAGCTTCTCTACATTCTGTGTCCCAATTGAAAGGGACATCCTTCTTAAGAAGTTTGAGAAAGGAACCAATTTTGTCCACCAGCTTATCAATGAAGCAACGGATAGCTTGAAGTTTACCTTGTAAACTTCGTAGTTCAGATATATTAGTGGGTGTGGGCATATCTGTGATAGCCGCAATTTTGAGAGGGTTAGTTTTGATACCACATAAAGAAACTAAAACCCCTAATAGTTTGCCGGATTTAACTTTGAATATGCATTTTGCTGGATTTAATCGAATGAGATATTCTCGTAATCGATTAAAAACTTTTCTTAAATCATCTAAATGATTATTTTCAATAAGAGAGCGAGCTATAATATCATCTACATAATCATGTAAGATATCATGCATCATATCATGAAAAATGTAGGTCATAGCCCGTTGATAAGTTGCACCGGCGTTCTTTAAGCCAAATGGCATCACTTTCCAGCAAAAGGTACCCCAGGGGGTAATAAAGGCTATTTTAGCCTGGTCTTCAGGAGCTATCCTAATGTAGATCATGACAAAGCATTTGAAGGGGGTCCTTATTTCTATAACCAAGTGGGAATCTTTATTAAACCATGGCATGTGGGTTACAACCCATCAGAGGAGCGGCCATCGTGGGTTCCAGTATGGGTGTGACTTTCATGGCTCCCGTTGGAATTCTGGAGAATTGATATCTTGCATAAGATTGTCCTTCTTCTTGGGAAGTCGATTGGACCATCACAACAAACAATGGATAAAAATGTAATCTTTGTTGATCGTATTTGTGTTGAAATTGAATTAAATAATCCTATTCCAAATTCTATTGAAATACAATTTGGATCAACTTCATGGGTTAAAAAACTTGACTATGAAGCTCTTCCATTTCGTTGTTATATTTGTCGTGAATATGGCCACCTGCAAATAAAATTCCCTAAGTTTGTCTCACTTGTGGCTTCAAATCCTAGGCCCTCTCAATATGGAAAAATTTTTAATAAAGGAAAAGCCCTGATAAAGGAATGGTAAAGGGATAAGGAAGGTTTTGTTCTAGTAAAAGCCCAAAACAGAGGATGAAGGGCAAACAAAGACCTTAAGGATAGCCAGCCAGATGCTCTACTAAACTATTTTGAAATATTAGATGATCTTGATTAGTGCATCAAGATACTTGAAATGTCGCTACCTAATGCAAATATAACAAGGCCGAATGAGATTCTCTTATTGAAGGAGAACTTAAGGAATTAGATCTAGGGGGTTTAAATGAAGAACAAAGGGCTTTGGATTTGAGTATAGGGGACATGGTTGGGTATAGCCTCGTAAGGAAAACTATTTTAGAAAGTGGTACAAATTTAGTTATGCCCTCTCCTACTCAGGCACTGATGTAGTCATCCTTGGACTACAAAATGCCTACGATGTTGGGATTGCAGCAAAAAATAATTAAAAAAAGTTTTTCGGATAAGAATATGAAGTTGGGTCGGAAGAAGGACCGGGATAAAATTAAGTTAATGGGGGAGACTTTTGTGGAGTCAGTTTTGGTGAGAACATTGGACTCCCATTTTTATAACCCCCAAAAATGATTATCCTCTCATGGAATGTAAGCGGGTTGAATAGTTGTGTTTCTTCTTCCTCATTATTTGTTCTTGTTAATAATGAGCTATTTGAGGCCTCAAGGGGATTGAGGCGAGGATATCATTTATATCCTTATTTTTTTATCATTATGGTGGAAGGGTTGGGAATATTTCTCAAGTCTCAAGTCATGCAGGGTGTCATTCAAGGGTGGAAGTGGGATAGTAGTTTGCCACCTCTTTCCAACTTTCAATTTGTTGATGATACTGCTTTGTTGGGAGTTGCCACTATTAGGGAAGTTGGTAATATTAGATAGTATCTTGACATATATCTTGGTGCTTCTGGATAGTTTATTAATGAGGACAATTATTCTATTTTCTTCTTCAATACCCCTCCTCTTATTCAAGCCAGGATTGCTCGCATTCTAAGATTCCGGGTTGGGACTTCCCCCTTAATTTATCTTGTTATTCCAATTTCATCTCACCCTCTACCTAGATCTTCTTAGCAGTCTATGCTTGATAAGTTTATAAGGAAGGTGAATCATTGGACTTTCAGATGGCTATCCACTGCAGGTAGAGTGTTGCTTTTAAAATCTATTGTTCAAGCTTTACCCATTTATAGATATTTTGTACAAATAGCTTCCTCTCACTTCATCAAGGACATGGATGATTTTTCAATACAGTTTTTATGGTCTAGAAAACTTGATCAATCTAAATGGAGTTTGGTTAGGTGGGATTCTATATGTAGGTCGATGCAAGAGGGAGGCCTTGGGTTGCGACAAACAACTCTTTTTGGGCAGGCTTTAGTTGCAAAATTGTATTGGAGATGGTGTACCTCTCAAGATCATATTTGGCTAAAATATTATCTTGTAAATAATTGAGAGGTATTTTTGAGGCTGAAATACCTATAGTCAGCTTGGTTGCGAAAGGTTCAGTTATCTGGGACACTCTGAAAATAGGAGCTAATTTAATCAAGCAGGGTTTGTTCTAGATTTACAATTAGGGATCAAATGCTCTTTTTTGGGAGGATTCTTGGGATGGCCACCCTCCTATCTTGAATCAATATCGTAGGTTACGTTCCCTACGAATTTTTTTCTTGGAAGCAGGCTAGTCTCATGTGGAGGACTTTAAAAAAATCTAGTCTTTTGGAAACATGGAGATGTACAGGTGGAAATATACACAAGAATGGCCCTAGGGGGAACTGGCCAAGGATAGAGATGTGCTTGCTATTATTCTTACGGGGAGGCCTTGTTATTCATTGAGGGGTAAAGATATTCTGCTTGGAACCCCGATCCTAAGAGAACCTACTCGGTAGCCTATGGTTATCGGGTTCTTGATAAGCAAAAGTATGAGAGTCTTCCCGTCACTTGGTGGAAAAAGGTGTGGAAAAAATTTTCTTGGACAAAATGTAACTTCTTTCTCTCGGTTGGTAGCTCGTAATAAATTCCTCACTTGGGATAATGTGAGGAAGAGGAGATTTCAGGGTCCCTCTTTTTGTGTCCTTTACAGTAATAATGAGGATGACTCTTATTTATTTTTTCAATGCTCCTTTGCTAGAGACATTTGGCACCATTGGTGGAGTGCCTGGAACCATTCATGTTTTCATGTGCTGTCCCTAGTGGAGTTTTGGAGTAGTCTGGTTAGACCTCCAGCCAAGGTCCCCTTCCTTTGGGTGGCTTGGAATTTGGGCCCTTCTTGCATCATATGGCAAATTTGGCTTGAACAAAACCGGTGCATATTTCAGAGTAGTTATTTGGATGTTCAACAGATCTGGCAAAGGATCCTACATATGGTTCATGAAACCATCTATAGCAAATGTGATGTGGATCCTCTTTTGGATTCTAGGGAGGATAAGGTACAATAAGTCCTTGGTCTCTTTGGGGATGGTGTGAACTATTCTAGCCCTAGTAGGGTTCCTCAGCTCAGCAAGAAGGTTAGGAGAGATGGTAGGTGGAGGCCACCCCCTAGAGGAGTTTTAAAAATTAATATTGATGGATCGTCTAGGGGTAACCTGGACATGTTGTCATTGGCGGTGTTGGGAGAAATTCTACTGGTGTTGTTAGTTTTTTCTTTTCCATTTATAAAGGTGTTCACTCCAAAAATTTTATGGAAGCTCTTGCAATTCTTGAGGCCTTGCAAGAGGGGTTTTCTCTTGGCTCGGGATTATCTACGAGTCTGAATCTCAAATTGTGGTTAATATTTTAAACATTAAAAGGGTGGAGGAAGTTAATTGGTAGTTGGCCTCTGTAGCCATTCAAATTCTCAAAATGAGTGAAGATTTCAAATTTATATCCTTTGTGCACATTCCAAGGGAATGAAATGTGGTTGCTAATTACCTGGCCAAAAGGGCTTTTGAGCTACTAGATCCTTAGAGTATCGATAATTGGGAAAGTCTCCCATTTGGGGACTCTCAATGCCTGTGAGAGTTTATCCACAAGGATGTACAGACTTAATGTGGTTTATTCTTGTTGTCTTTTCTGGGTGTCATTCTAGTATAGTGGTTTTAGCCTATTTGGATATTTATTTGAGTCTTGGTTGGAAGCTCAGTTGTACTCTGTAATCCATAATTTTTATCAATAAATTTTTACCCCTTTATTTAAAAAAAAATAGTATTAGTTCAATGTGTTAAATTTTTTAATTTTTAAGGAGGCTAAGGTTTGAATCATATTAAATGATATATGTATAACTACAAAGTTGTTGTGATACCACTTGATAGTCATGATGTGATACATATGAGACCCCTTTCAAAATAATATAACCCATTTCAAATCAATTTATTTCATGTTTGTTAGAATATCTAGAGACTAAAATACAACCAAATACCAAGACACCAAAACATAAACACAAAGACTAGAAAATAAAGAAAAAGACTAAAGAATATTTACAATGATGCAAAGATTTAATACAAAATTATGTATACTTGCACTTTCTCAATTGAGGGATATTTATAGACATGCCATGGTAGTTTTTTGAAGCTTCTAGGTAGTTACCTTCCTCGTTGTTACAACCACCACTTCATATACTTTATTAATGTATAAATACACTATAATAACAATAAACAAGATAAATTTATATTCTAACACCGAGTATAATTTTACCTCTCTTGGTATTGTGGTTGATTAGGATCCTATTTACAACATGGGCCTAATCTAATCTTTCACTCTCATGTCTATATCATGGTACCTTTACCATGATAATTTTTTATCTTGTGTAACAGATAGAATGTTCTATTATATACTTTGGGTATAACTACATCTATATATAATCATATTGGATGTCTCTCCATTCTGATTGATAAACATGAATATATCAAGGTTTTTAGGTGGCCAATCCATAACAATATCGCACAAGGGTTTTCACATGGCTAACCCATAAGCACTATCAAATTTCATTATGGCCTCTCTCAACCATATTGGTACTATATTGTTCCTCTAAACTACCTCTATACTCATGGTTACTATCAGACACCTCCAAATTATGTGGTTCCTCTCAACTACCTCTGCAATCATGGTTACTACTATTAAACTCTATACATTATTTATGGCTTATCCATATTCATTGCATGCACATAATTTTTTTCATCTTAAATCCACCATGTTTCTCATTAGCTATTACCATCGCAATTGTTTTCAACACCTTCATGAAATGATATACCTTCAATTTAGCTTGACAATGAACTCACCATAATACTACAAACATCATAATATTTTAAATGTGTCAAGTATCACTTGTCATTCACCAAATTTGATGGATAAAATTGTTAATGCACTTTATAACACAGTAAACTTCACAATATTTTTTCTTCATTGCATTGTGCATATGATGTCCTCCACATGAATGTTAAATTTTTTCACCCAACATTAAAATAGATTTTATAATTGATATCATTGCATCAAGCACACAATTTATTTTAAAAAATGCCACCCAAACCACCTAACTCAACTATTATGGTTGGTAGCACACAAAATATATTCTATATGTTCTAACTCAATCCATCTAACTAGCACAAATATTTAACAAATACATCAACTTAGTTCTCAAAATTTATTATAGGAGATATGTCAAATGGATAAAATAACTTTGGAAAGAACTTAATGTTTTTTTTCCCTTAAAACAACCTCAATATAATAGTACTAGAAAATTTTGGAACAACATTGGAGTGTGTTTGAGATATGCTTAATATTTTCAAATATAGATCATAAGTAAAAGGGATGAATTGAATGCATAATAAGATTTGATTTTAGTATACCTAAATATTTTTGTTTTATGATAATACCTTTCATAATTGTAGGACTATGCAACCAAATATTACTTTGAGAGTAAAGCCCCAAACAATAATGTTCATAATTTGGATTTAGATTTAGTTATGAGAAACCCTACAAACCCATACTTATTATTTTCTTTGCTTGAGGAGGTGAATGTTACTGCTCCACTAGACATTGTTAGTCCATCATCCTATCTAATTTTTGCATTCAAGAAGTAGGTAATAGACTCATTGATGACCTCCTTATATGACATAAAATTAGAGAGTTCACTTTACATAAACTAATTCCTCTGGTAACAATGCATCTTAATTTCTTTGGCTAATACCTAGTAGACATACTATTTTTTAAACTCCTAACCTAGGCCTTATGCTTCTAGTGCAATGACTTGGCCCACTCCTTTCCTTATAAGGAATAATTGGATAACTCTAAAGCTGCTTCATATAGGACCTTTCCAAAATGGCATGAAAGAGCCTTTCGAGGTAGAACCGTGGCCTGCCCACTGTGGTGTGGGCCTATTTCCTAGTAAGGGACAACCCTTTCCTTTTGAGGATGATGCTCATCTCATATGCTATCAAGATTATTTGGATAGGCATGTTGATTTGCCTTGTAAAAATCAGTCATTTTCATGCAACATGCTATCCATAGCCTACCCCGAAATGATTGCTCGACCCCAATGAAGAATTGGAAGGAGATATCTTCCATGATGTCTTCGTTGAAGAGATGTTGCACAATGGATTTTATTTTGATGGTTCTATACCAACCATAGCTCAGCTTGAGACCACTAATCCTCAAGATGACTTATCTAAATTAACTTTACAAGAATTACAAGAGTTGGGCGTTTCACCCGCCCCACCTAATTTTGAAAGAGATCTACACATGGAGGTAGAAAATGTCATTAAAATTAATATTGGAACTGAGGACAATCCTCACATAATCAATATGGGAGCAGGACTAAGTCAAGACAAACAAGAACAATACATTGCATTCCTTAAAGAGTACGAAGATGTCTTCGCTTGGACATATGAAGATATGCCAGGTCTAGACCCTTCTGTAGTCATGCATCATCTAGTGGTCCATTCGGATGCTAAATCGGTTAAACAAAAACTCGGAAAAATGCATCCCAAAGTGGCTCGGCTAGTCAAATGGGAGTTAGAAAAACTCCTGAATGTTATCTTCATACAAGCTATTGATTATGCTGAATGGATCTCAAATGTAGTTCCAGTCACTAAGAAAGAAGCTACCAAAGTTAGGGTTTGCATCGATTTTAGAGATATTAACGCTGCATGCGCTAAAGATGAATTTCCTCTTCCAAATATGGATCAAATCATTGACTTTATTGCCAGAAGTGGGATGATGTCCTTAATGAACGGATTCTCTAGTTATAATCAGATTAGGATAGCTCCTGAAGACCAGGCTAAAACAACCTTTATTACCCCATGGGGTACCTTTTGCTGGAAAGTGATGCCATTTGGCTTAAAGAACGCCGGTGCAACTTATCAACGGGCTATGACCTACATTTTTCATGATATGATGCATGATATCTTACATGATTATGTAGATGATATTATAGCTCGCTATCTTATTGAAAATAATCATTTAGATTATTTAAGAAAAGTTTTTAATCGATTACGAGAATATCTCATTCAATTAAATCCAGCAAAATGCATATTCGAAGTTAAATCCGGTAAACTATTAGGGGTTTTAGTTTCTTTACGTGGTATCGAAATTGACCCTCTCAAAATTGCGGCTATCACAGATATGCCCGCCCCCACTAATATATATGAACTACGAATTTTACAAGGTAAATTTCAAGCTATTCGTCGCTTCATTGATAAGCTGGCGGACAAAACTGGTCCCTTTCTTAAGCTCCTTAAGAAGGACGTCCCCTTTAATTGGGACACAGAATGTTATGGGGCTTACCTCACAGTTTTCGAATAATTGAGAATTCCAGGGATTCAAGCTCATCAACCCTTCTTTTCTTTTCAAAGGGTAGGGAAAGGGATTTTATTGCTTTCTTGCTTTCTTTTGAACTTTGTTTCTTTTTCTTCTGTATTTCTTTTGCTTGATAATGCTTGGAATATTGCTGAGATAACATTTTTCTTTTCTCTTTTTTCTTTCATGAACTTTTTTTTTTTTCTTTTTTCGTGCTAGGGATACTTGCTCGGATTAGTCATAGAGCAAGGGATTTTTATTCGGGTAGGGGTGAGCTTGTCCTTTTACCAATTCTCAAAGATTCTAGACCATGTGCATGATAGGATAGCAGGGGAAACTTTTCACCCAAGAAATCAGTTGTACTATGTACCAAAACATGGAAATTACAAATATAATCATTTTATTGTGAAAATATGTGCTTGGTTTAAGTAAATAACAAGATCAATTCTCTATGCTCAAACTTTATTTAATTTGAATTTTCTGAACTTTGATATAAGAGAGATTAGTAATCATGCCAGATAAAAGCAAGATATTTATTTTTTTGTGAGTGTGCAAGTGAGGGATGCCAAATAAATGCTAATTGTATCCAAAATAAGTTGAAACATATAACTGCAATAATTGTAAGAAAATATATATATAAATGATTTTTGAGAAGTTGGAGAATGTTGACTCTCTCTTTCTTCTGTATATTGTTTTGGTTTCGAAAGAGTCAAGCATATAGCTGTTTTTAGATTTTTATTTAGATTTTTGTTTTTGAGCAAAAAGAACTTTAATAAGTGCTTTAAATAAATGCAATAGATAGTTTTTGAAGATTTTTGGATGATTATGAATATTTTTGATGTTTATAGATTTTTAAATAAATTGAAAGAAATATAAGAGAGTAACTTTGAACAAATATATACATGGATGAAATGACCAAATTTATGCATAGTAACGTTTGAGATGTAAAATATTCATGGGTTCTTTAAGTTCTTTACCACCTAAGGTAGGTAATTTATATGCTCCTGATTCAAATTTTGCAGTAATGATGTATGGTCCGAGCCAGTTGGGCTCAAATTTACCTTTAAGTTCTTTGGTTGCATTTGTATTTTTTTGATTTTCTTTTAGAACAAGGTCACCAATCTCAAAGGATCGATGACGAACTTTCTTATTATATGCTCTTTTAAGCTTGTTTTGGTATGCACGGAGATGCTCCAAAGCATTGATGCATTTTTCATCTAGGAGTTCCAGCTGACTGAGTCTGCCAGCACGATATTCATCTCCTACTTCGGTATATTGAAGTAGCAGAGCCAAAGAAGGAACTTCTAATTCAAATGGAAAAACTGCTTCTGCACCATATACCAAAACAAATGGTGAAGTGCCCATGGGGGTTCGAACACTAGTTCGATAAGCCCACAAGGCTGGATATAATTGAATATGCCAGTCATGGCCATTTTTATTGACCAATATTTTGAGAATTTTGATTAAATTTTTGTTAGAAGCTTCTGCTTGACCATTACCCTGAGGATAATAGGGAGTAGACCAATGGTGTTGAATCTTGTATTTTTGGCATAATTTCTTAACATCTTTATTTTTAAAAGGAGTTCCATTGTCAGAGATGAGATTCGCAGGAATTTCGAACCTGTAAATGATTTGATTAAAAATGAATTTAGAGACCTGTGAACCAGTGCAAGAAGCTAAAGGCATAGCTTCAACCCACTTCGTGAAATACTCGATGGCGGTTATGATGAACTTGTGTCCATCAGAAGACACAGGATTGATTTTACCAATAATATCCAAGCCCCATTTAGAAAAGGGCCAAGGGGACGAAATAGCCTGTAGCTCTTGTGCAGGCACATGGACAAGGTCAGCATGTTTTAGACACTTGTCGCAATGGCACACATACTCATGTGCATCCGTTTCCATGGTAGGCCAAAAGTATCCTATCCGAAGGAGCTTTTTAGCAATGATACTACCACTAAAGTGTCCTCCACAAGATCCATCGTGGGCTTCACTCAAGGCTGATTTAGATTCTTCGAAATTTAGACATCTTAATAGGATACCTTCAAAAGATCTTCTATATAAAGTATTGCCAATTATTACAAATCGACTTGCTCGTCGACGTAATAACCGACGCTGGTTTCTATTAGAATTAGCAGGGAACGTCCCATTTTGGAGAAAATCCAATATGTCTGTATACCAAGGTTCAGGAGTAGTTTCATTGATTAAAAACACATCCAAAGGCTCTAAGCATGACTTATTTGAAGCGGGTTCCTGGAGTCGACGAATGATGATAGTGGCATATTCGTCGTCTAACTCCAAGGGCAAGAGGGATGCAACTGCGGCCATAGCATCAGCTGCACGGTTGCTAGTTCGAGGAATGGATTCCAAAGTAACTTGATCAAACAAGGACATTAGTTGTAAAACATAGGCCTTATATGGATGAATTTTATCATCTCGGGTTTGATAAACTTCATTAATTTGGTTTATAACCAATTGGGAATCCCCAAAAACTAAGAGGTTTTTGATTTTTAGTGCTAAAGTAGCTCGTAATCCAAGGATTAGAGCTTCATACTTAGCAGTATTGTTGGTGCAAGCAAAGGTCAGTTTGAAGGACAGAGGAATAAGATGTTTTTACGAAGATATTAAAATAATACCTGCACCAGCCCCACTCATACTTCGGGCTCCATCAAAGTATAAGGACCATTGTTCAGGATGGTCTGCCTCTAATTGAAGGCATTCATCAGGAAACTCGATGATGAGAGGATGAGTAGACTCTAAGGGTGCAACAGCTAATTGATCTGCTATGATTTGACCCTTAACAGACTTCGTACTATGAATGTGAGATCAAACTCGCTTAGAGCAAGAACCCACTTGGCTGTGCGACCCGATAAATAAGGTCGACTCATGAGATATCTTAAAGGATCATATTTGGCAATGACATACGTTTTTTGGCTAAGCATGTAATGTCGTAATTTTTGCATAGCAAACACGACTGCTAGACATAACTTCTCTAACGTTGTATAGCGGGTTTCATAACTGACGAAAGTTTGGCTAATGTAATAATTAGCACGTTCTCGCTTTTCATCTTCAAGTTGAGCTAACATATCTCCTAAGGCAGAATCTGAAGCAAAAATATATAGAAGAAATGGGCGATCAGATTTAGGCGATGAAAGCACCGGAGGGTTAAGGAGATATTGTTTGAGAAGTTCAAAAGCTTCTCTACATTCTGTGTCCCAATTGAAAGGGACATCCTTCTTAAGAAGTTTGAGAAAGGGACCAGTTTTGTCCGCCAGCTTATCAATGAAGCGACGGATAGCTTGAAGTTTACCTTGTAAACTTCGTAGTTCAGATATATTAGTGGGTGTGGGCATATCTGTGATAGCCACAATTTTGAGAGGGTCAGTTTCGATACCACGTAAAGAAACTAAAACCCCTAATAGTTTGCCGGATTTAACTCCGAATATGCATTTTTTTGGATTTAATCGAATGAGATATTCTCGTAATCGATTAAAAACTTTTCTTAAATCATCTAAATAATTATTTTCAATAAGAGAGAGAGCTATAATATCATCTACATAATCATGTAAGATATCATGCATCATATCATGAAAAATGTAGGTCATAGCCTGTTGATAAGTTGCACCGGCGTTCTTTAAGCCAAATGGCATCACTTTCCAGCAAAAGGTACCCCAGGGGGTAATAAAGGCTGTTTTAGCCTGGTCTTCAGGAGCTATCCTAATCTGATTATAACTTGAGAATTTTTCCATTAAGGACATCATCCCACTTCCGACAGTAAAGTCAATGATTTGATCCATATTTGGAAGAGGAAAGTCATCTTTAGGGCATGCAGCTTTAATATCTCTAAAATCGGTGCAAACCCTAACTTTGGTAGCTTCTTTCTTAGTGACTAGAACTACATTTGAGATCCATTCAACATAATCAATAGCTTGTATGAAGATAAAATTTAGGAGTTTTTCTAACTCCCCTTTGACTAGCAGAGCCACTTTGGGATGCATTTTTCTGAGTTTTTGTTTAACCGGTTTAGCATCCAGATGGACCACTAGATGATGCATGACTACAGAAGGGTCTAGACCTGGCATATCTTCATATGTCCAAGTGAAGACATCTTCGTACTCTTTAAGGAATGCAATGTATTGTTCTTGTTTGTCTTGACTTAGTTCTGCTCCAATATTGATTATGTGAGGATTGTCCTCAGTTCCAATATTAATTTTAATGACATTTTCTACCTCCATGTGTAGATCTCTTTCAAAATTAGGTGGGGCAGGTGAAACACCCAGTTCTTGTAATTATTGTAAAGTTAATTTAGATAATTGATTCTGAGGATTAGTGGTCTCAAGATGGGCTATGGTTGGTATAGAAACATCAAAATAGAATCCATTGTGCAACATCTCTTCAACAGAGACATCATGGAAGATATCTCCTTCCAACTCTTCATCGGGGTCAGCAATCATTTCGGGGTAGGCTATGGATAGCATGTTGCATGAAAATGACTGATTTTTAAGAGGCAAATCAACATGCCTATCCAAATAATCTTGATAGCATATGAGGTGATCATCATCCTCAAAAGGAAAGGGTTGCCCCTTACTAGGAAATAATCCCACACCACAGCGGGCAGGCCACGGTTCTACCTCGAAAGGTTCTTTCATGCCATTTTGGAAAGGTCCTAAGCCTTTCCCTTTATATCCCATTTTAAGCATCATGGGTTTAGCTTTAACATAATCATTGGTAAAATAACAACGAGCGTATCCCTCATGATGAGTTTTGATATTTCGAGGGATTCTTCCCCAGTCATATCTTTTATAAATGAAGGCACAACTCCCGACTTGGTAAGTACTTCCCAAAGGTTGTGGGAGGCCCAAAGTACGAGGAGAGGGCGGCAAATTATTTAAAATGTTTGAATCTTGCATGAAAGCGTTCATTTTTTCTGATATTAAGGTTGTAGATAAATCTGGTAAAAGTTCATCAGAAAGGGCATAAGATGTAGAAGGTTTATTACTTATGTCTTGAGATGTGGAAGGTATGAGGGATGTGTCTAAAGGTTTTGAATTTATAGGAATAATAGTTGAAGGATTAGTTGTAGATTTGAGATCCTTTTGAGATTATAAAATTTGTTTAGAAGGTTGTTGGTCTATATATTAGTGGGTGTGGGCATATCTGTGATAGCCACAATTTTGAGAGGGTCAATTTCGATACCACGTAAAGAAACTAAAACCCCTAATAGTTTACTGGATTTAACTCCGAATATGCATTTTGCTGGATTTAATCGAATGAGATATTCTCGTAATCGATTAAAAACTTTTCTTAAATCATCTAAATGATTATGTTCAATAAGAGAGCGAGCTATAATATCATCTACATAATCATGTAAGATATCATGCATCATATCATGAAAAATGTAGGTCATAGCCCGTTGATAAGTTGCATCGGTGTTCTTTAAGCCAAATGGCATCACTTTCCAAGAAAAGGTACCCCGGGGGTAATAAAGGCTATTTTAGCCTTGTCTTCAGGAGCTATCCTAATCTGATTATAACCGGAGAATCCATCCATTAAGGACATCATCCCACTTCCGGCAGTAAAGTCAATGATTTGATCCATATTTGGAAGAGGAAAGTCATCTTTAGGGCATGTAGCGTTAATATCTCTAAAATCGGTGCAAACCCTAACTTTGGTAGCTTCTTTCTTAGTGACTGGAACTACATTTGAGATCCATTCAGCATAATCAATAGCTTGTATGAAGATAACATTCAGTAGTTTTTCTAATTCCCATTTGACTAGTAGAGCCACTTTGGGATGCATTTTTCTGAGTTTTTGTTTAACCGGTTTAGCATCCAGATGGACCACTAGATGATGCATGACTACAGAAGGGTCTAGACCTGACATATCTTCATATGTCCAAGCGAAGACATCTTCGTACTCTTTAAGGAATGCAATGTATTGTTCTTGTTTGTCTTGACTTAGTTCTCGCTCCAATATTGATTATGTGAGGATTGTCCTCAGTCCAATATTAATTTTAATGACATTTTCTACCTCCATGTGTAGATCTCTTTCAAAATTAGGTTGGGCGGGTGAAACGCCCAACTCTTGTAATTCTTGTAAAGTTAATTTAGATAAATCATCTTGAGGATTAGTGGTCTCAAGTCGAGCTATGGTTGGTATAGAACCATCAAAATAAAATCCATTGTGCAACATCTCTTCAACAGAGACATCATGGAAGATATCTCCTTCCAATTCTTCATCGGGGTCAGCAATAATTTTAGGGTAGGCTATGGATAGCATGTTGCATGAAAATGACTGATTTTTACAAGGCAAATCAACATGCCTATCCAAATAATCTTGATAGCATATGAGATGAGCATCATCCTAAAAAGTAAAGGGTTGTCCCTTACTAGGAAATAGGCCCACACCACAGCGGGCAGGCCACGGTTCTACCTCGAAAGGCTCTTTCATGCTATTTTGGAAAGGTCCTAAGCCTTTCCCTTTATATCCCATTTTAAGCATCATGGGTTTAGCTTTAACATAATCATTGGTAAAATAACAGCGAGCGTATCCCTCATGATGAGTTTTGATATTCCGAGGGATTCTTCCCCAGTCATATCCTTTATAAATGAAGGCACAACTCCTGACTTGGTAAGTACTTCCCAAAGGTTGTGGGAGGCCCAAAGTACGAGGAGAGGGCGGAAAATTATTTAAAAGGTTTGAATCTTGCATGAAAGCGTTCATTTTTTCTGATATTAAGGTTGTAGATAAATCTGGTAAAAGTTCATCAAAAAGGGCATAAGATGTAGAAGGTTTATTACTTATGTCTTGAGGTGTGGAAGGTATGAGGGATGTGTCTAAAGGTTTTGAATTTATAGGAATAATAGTTGAAGGATTAGTTGTAGATTTGAGATCCTTTTGAGATTCTAAAATTTGTTTAGAAGGTTGTTGGTCTATATAGGAATATGAAGTTAATGGAGGAGGAATAGATGAAGTTATGGGTTTATGTTTCACAGTTTTAGATGAAAAAGAAGAACTAGAATGTGTGGATGACAGAGCAGGGCAAAATTGCACTCCAACGGGTTCTGCCAAAGCACACATATCAAAAGGTCTAGGGTCACCATGAATAGTGACCAACTGATTTTTAAACTCAAATTTCACACATTGGTGTAAAGTTGACGGGACTGCTCGCATGGCGTTAATCCAAGGGTGACCCAAAAGTATATTGTACGATGCTGGGCAATGTACAATAAACACGGTTGTTTCTAGGGTTCTAGGACCAAATTGTAATGGGAGGGTAATGACTCCACACGTTTCTTGTGTTTCGTCATTAAAAGCTTTGATAATCATATCAGTTTTCTTCATTTCATCACTTCTAAAACCAAATCGTTGGTAGAAGTCAAAGGTGCAAATGCTTAGAGATGAGCCATTGTCAATCAGGACTCGTTTGACAGCTAAATCTCCAATTAGAGCAGTAATGTACAAGGGATTATCCTTGTGTAAACTATGTTGTGGGATATCTTTATCCCGAAAGTCAATACAATCAATATATCGAGTGATGATAGTATTGGCCATAGCTTCAAGTTGAATGTTTTGAGGTACCATCATTTGGCTCAATGTAAGCATCAACTCATCCCTATGTGTGGGAGAGGATCTTAATAAATCCAAGAGGGAAATTATGGCCGTGGTATTAGAAAATTGTTCATTAATGCTGTAAGGGGGTTTAGGTTGAACAATAGGAGCATGATTCCCTTTATTTGGGTTTTTCAAAATGAATGGAGCTGATCCATCATTCTGGTTTGGTTCTTGTTGAGAATTTTGAGCTTGTTGTCGAGTAACGACTCCGATGGTACCTACAATGTTATAGTGACGACGTTGAAACGGTCTCGGTTGAGAATTTATGGCTTGTTCATAGGGAAGGACTACATTAGAAGAAGTTCGAGTAGTGACTCTTCTAGGAAATGGTTCTTCTGGAACATTAGCATCTGTGATAGGTTGAATAGGATCTTATTCATTTTCAGGACTATTCAATTGAATAGTGTCTACTTCACTTTCACTATCTGACTCTATATCACTAGAATCAGAAGTTTGAAAATTATGTAAGGGCCTAGTTGTAACCAGGGATAAGGTTGTGTCAAATATTTGAGAATCCTGAACAGGCAATTGTCCGCTAATGGTTCCTACATATCGAGTAAGAGGAGGAACATTATGATGTTCGATTTTATTGGCTACCTCTTTACTGTGTCGTGGTAAAGGGTGTTGAAATATGTCTAAAGTTTGATTGGCATTTTGATTTTGATTTTAGGGAACAGTCTTTTGAGTATTATTAGGAGGGTTTTGTTTGGGTTGGAAGGCTTGCACTTCCATTTCATTATTGTCAATCAAATCTTGTATTTTATGTTTCAATCTCTTACAAGCGTTGGTAGAATGTCCAGGTCCTCTATGAAAGTCACAGTGCAAATCAACTCTATATCCGGGTATACTTGGGTTAGGTTCCTGGATAGCTGGTAATTGGATTAAACCTCTTTCAAGCAATTGAGGTAAAATGGTTGACAAGGGTTGGTTTAATCTAGTGAATTCTCGAGGAGGCTTGTCAGGGGGTTTCAATATGAATTTTTTTGTTGTCTTTGTTGCATTGACATTAGCAACATTTCTGATGTTAGTGACTCCGTCACCGACAACCTGTTTGTTTTTATATTGATTTCTAGATGTTTTCTCATCATCCTTCTTCCTAAGTTGGCCTATCCTAATGAGGGCATCTTCTACTCTTCGAGCTAAGTCTATAGCTTGATCGAAGGTAGTCAAAGTAGTTGTTGATAGCTCATAAGAGAGTTTTTCTTGTAAATTATTGATGAAAATGTCTAGCATTTCCCTATAGGGTAGAACAAAGTGTAGTTTTCCTGTCAATTGCCTCCATCTAGCCAAGAAATCAGCAAAACATTCATCTTTATCTTGTTTTAAATTGTATAGGTCTTTAATAGTTACATGTCTCTCGATGTAGGCACTAAATTGATGAACAAATGATTCAGCTGTTTCTTCAAAGTTTCTTAAGGAGTGAGTGGGCAATTGATAGTACCACTCACTCCATTCCACCTAAAATTTTGGGGAACATTTTTAGTAATAGCAAGTCGTCCTGCGATATGTCGTGACATGCTATCCTAAACATGCGAAGATGTTCTATGGGATCTTCGGTTCCTTTATATATATGCAGGACGGGCATGGGAAAATGTTTACGGTATGGTTGAGCTACCACTATGGGATCCAATGGTTGGCTACAAATCTCTCGATAATTGTATGAGGGACGGTAGGGATCTATCTGGTCCATACATGAAGCCAATTGTTTCACCATAGCTTCCAGATTACTAGTTTGCCCCCCATATTGATTCGGTAGGGCATTGACATGAGTTTTATGAGCATAGAATGGAGGAACATGTAGATTAGATGCCATGTTACTATTGTGTAAAACTTTAGTAGGAAAAATGTTATGGAGGAATTTTGAAGTTGGATTATGTTGTGTTCCAGATTGTTGAAAATTTGTATTTGGCTTTGTTTTAGATTTCTGTTTATTTAAAGCATTTTGCTCAATAGTTTGGTGAAACAAAGTAGTGAAGGGAATTTTCTTTTGTGTAGGAGTGGTTTTAGGTTGAGTAACAGGTTCCTTAGGAGGTTGGGTAACCTATTGTTTTGACATGGCTTGGGCTATAGTGACCATATCCGTATTAGATGGTCCACCCTTATCACTCTCTTGATCAAAAAAAGATAAAGGATTAGTGTGTATATCAAGCGCCCGTTCTATAGCTGCTTGAGCGTCACTAACTTCCCCTTTATCAATACGGACTACTACATTAAGGATGTCGATATTTTGATTGATAAATTTTTGAAAATGTTCTGCGTTGTCAAAAGTGATGCCCCCATTGGGAGCTATTCTAGGGGATGAGGATTCATTCTCTTTAACATTTCCTTCTTGTTCCTTATCTTCACCTAAGTCTTCATCTGATTGACCTAGAGTTTCTCCTTTCGGATTTGTATCTCCAAGAAGGACATTTGGGTTTTCAGTTGTATCTTGCAACCAATCTTCTCCTTCCCCTAAAGTTTCTTTACCATTCCTAAGTCTAGTCATGGTGCTAAGTTTTGATTTCAGCAAATATATATATATATATATATATATATATATATATATATATATATATATATATATATATATATATATATATATATATATATATATATATGCAACAAATTAAAAGGTATATATTTATATATACCTAATGCAATATTTGAAATGAAATTTTTAAGTTTTTGCTATGTTTTTTTTTTTATTTTTTTAGTTTTCTTTAAATTTTTGAAATAATACAATAAAGACAGCAAATGAAACAATAAAATGCACGCAATAACAAGACTGAAAATAAATGAGCTAATCTTCTATGAACAATTTATGAATATCATTAATAGGTTCGAGTTGTTCAGGGGTCATGAAATGTTCT
The DNA here is from genome assembly GCA_028583015.1 of Wollemia nobilis. Classification (NCBI taxonomy): domain Eukaryota; kingdom Viridiplantae; phylum Streptophyta; class Pinopsida; order Araucariales; family Araucariaceae; genus Wollemia; species Wollemia nobilis. The sequence goes on from JAQPPZ010001683.1 coordinate 2,805,743, forward strand.
TCTTCAAATTGAAAGTTTTCTTTTAAGAATTTGATGAAAAGGGCTATGGTGATATTGTCTATCTCAGATGCTGGTTGATAATAATAATTCTCACGACAATATTTACAATATAACATAGCTCTAGGAGTTTTGTTCCATCTTCTCCTAACTATAAGATCATCTTCTAAGGAATCTATATGAACTAGAAATGGGAACACTATAACTGTGTCTTCGAGATTTTCCCTGAAAGTTAAAAATTTTGCAGATACAAGAGCTCTCCTATAGGCTAACCATCTATGGCAGGCTCTCTGAAGTTCATGATAGAAAACTAATTGGTGAGGATCCAGGATTCTATCCAAGACTAGCCTCTTAATATGTTTAAGTTGTGTGGACCTAGATGAAATAAGCCTAAGTCTCCTATCAAGTTCGTCCCACAAGGATTGATTTCTACTTGTTTCATGGATATTAAGGACAAAATTAACTTCTATAGCTGCCAATTGGTTTTCTACGTTTATAGTAACTGCTAACCTCTTTTTAGGAGCTACCATCTAAACATGATTTTGAACCTTAAATGTTTTAAAATGCATCTAAGTTTCAGTTGTTCTAATTTTTTTTGTTTTCAAAAGGTTATGATGCATTCACGTCGGATTCATCAAAATGTATCGCTCCAAATTTTTCGCATCCCTACCTTCAGGCTATTGGATCCACGCCCGGAAGGAGGATGGGAAAAGGATGGTGCGGTACCTCGAAGAGAGGACTTTACGAAGGTCCCGCCTCTCAAGGGAGGTGTGTTTTGGTGATTTTTCGACGGATGGTGGGTTCACCAGGAAACATTTGGCGGTAGTTTCCACGCCTAGGTTTTTGGAATGTGTTTAGATGAGTTCTTTTTATCCTTTAAGCATTCATCCTAGGTTTTGCCGAATGAATCTAACTTAATCTATATGAAAATGCAATTTAAATGAATACAACAAACATAGTAGAAAGCAGAAAACAGAGAATTTGCAGGAGGCCAATGGAGATTACCTGATCCGAAAGTCTGAAGAAGTTTCTGATGCTTGAAGCAGTCTGGATCGTCTGGAATTCAACATAATCGCCTGTAATCTGACAGAATCATCCGAATCTGACAGATTCGTCTGAGACTGACAGAATCGTCTGAAATTTGACGAATTCGTCAAAGACCTGCAAAACAGAGAACAGATGCAAAATACAAGAATTCCTACTGTGCAAAAAGAGGCAAAATATGCCAAATAATAAACTGAATACTGAACAAAGTTTAAAAAACAAAAATTAAAGTAAATTGCTGTACTTTAATGGCAAATTATGAGCTTAACATGCAATCTAGACTAGATGGGTGAACTCCAGATGCAAAATAGAATAAAAACTAAGTATATTATCTAATTTGTAAAAAAAAATAACTGAGGCAAAGTTAAGAAAAGCAAAATCCAGGCACTGATTTCCTTGATGTGGATTGCAGTCGAGATCGTCTCGCATCAGTACGAAATCGTCTCGAATTTGACAGGATCGCCTCTGATCTTGACAGGTTCATCGGCAGCGATGGGTGCTGGCTCCGATTGAAAATCAGTGGTGTACTTGCATAAAAACTGCTCTAGGACTAGTGCAAAAATAAGATTAAGGTGTTTTAGTGCAGAGGGATTCAAATTGCAGATAAAATTCAGCCAGGGGTTGGGGAGGGAATGTCCTAGAGTTTAAATAGGCATAGGGGAGTTGTTGGGAGGTTGGAGATCATCCCAATTTGGGATATCTCTAACGGGGGAAGGGTCCCAATGGCGCAGACACGCTTCTACCTAGATTGGAGACCTGTTGGAATGGATTCCAACTATGCAAATTCAATTTTGTGACAAAATCGTCTGGACGTTCTAGTCCAGATGAAATCGTCAAATTTGGGGCGATATCGTCTGATCGGCGACGATATCGTCCAACGGTCAAAACAACCTCTAAAAATGGCGCAAAAAAAGGGGAAACGGGTTTCTCGACGGTTAATGGGCGGTTTGGGAGGTTAAATTTGAATTTAAATTTATTTACTAAGGTGAATGTAATTATTCCAATTTTACTGCGCCAATTTTAGGGTGCTACAAGTACCTACTACTAAAACTCATCCATCAGATCAAAAACATATATGATACCATGCACAATTGTTATATCTAGCCTTCAATTCTCCAAATTCCTTAGTAGATTCATATTGAACACCCCTAAACTCAAGTCTATTCTCCTTTGGCATGAGGTAGTACTATCCAATGACAAAATCCCATTATAATTTAATTGGTGCATGATTATATTTAGTTTAACCACACTATTGTACCCACTCTCAAAGTCACCATAATGGGGTTGTATTCACTGTTCCCTCTCTCCAATGTATCATTTTCTATGCTAGCAATGTTGCACTTAGTTTTAGGATTAACCATATATGGATTTTGGGCCAAAACTTGACCTACTAATATTTTGGAGCCATGATGGCTACAATAGCAAATTCCATATTGGTGTCCTCAAATTTAAAGTAGTAGCAACACAGTTGGTTTGCTTTCCTTGTTTTGCAATGGTAAATACTTTTTCTCTCCTACATAGGATCTAAAATATACTTTGATGGTTTTTTTAGGCCATTAATAAAGTCAAAACTTCACATTAGAGCAAGTATCAATTTTTCTCATAGTGCTATACATACTTACCCATGTCCATTTGCATAGAGGTTTGATATCACTATTAGAATATCTAGAAAATGAAACACAAGACCAAAAAACAAAAATACAAAACAAATAGATATTTACACAATATAGAATTATTAGTACTTACACATTAATTAATTTTAAATATTTATAAACATGTCATGATAGATGTATTAATATTTATAACAACTACATTCTTAAAAGTTACAAACACCACTTCTCTACCTTATTAGTATATAAATATACTATCATAACTATACACAATAAATATATATATTTTTTCAAATATTTTATTTAATTTTTAAATTTTCTATAAAATAAATATATAATTGAAAAAAATTAATGATCATAATGAACACCAACTCTGAAATCAAACTCTAGAAAGGATCGTGACCAGTCAAAAATCTTTAGAAGGCTCCTTCCACTATGGGCAGGTCAGGACCTCTTGCTGCAATTGCTCCAAGTAGTGAAAACCCCCTCTCTCCTCCTTTGAAGGAGTCCAATCCAAAGCCAGTCCATGTTCCTATTATGGGTGGTAAAACAATGATACCTTCCCCTAGTCGTGAAGCTATTCCAAAACCTAATAAGGTATGTTCACATTTTGTTATTTCAAATTTTTTTAACATATTAGGAGAAGAAACTAAGAGTGTGTTGTTAATTATCGCTCCTACTGTGTTTCCCTTCATCCAAACCCCTAAGTCCCCTATTGTACAATGCATTGTGGCTCCTAACCCTCCCCCATCCCTGTCTGGGAATGAGGTTCCCCTGTCTAGTCCCATTTCAGCTCTCCATTCTCCTTCCAAGTTTGTTCCATCTAGTTCTCCTTTGAGCTCCTTCATATCCCCTTACAAGGGCCTTCATTCCCCTATTCAAGGTCATTCCTGCTCGTTCTATGTTAGAAGGGTTGAATTTGGCTTTGAGAAGAAGAGAGGTCACCCTTCATCTTAAGATAAAATGAGAAAGATAATTGAAGATGACATAGCTAGAGACTCCCAGGTCACATTGGTGTCTTCCAGCCTAGACATGATTGAAGCTCCTTTATCCAAAGAAGAAAAATGATCCAAACCCCAACCTCTTGGGATAGGGGACGTAGGATAGCTTCCAAATATTTCAAATGAAGATCAGCTCATGGAATGTGAGATGTCTCAATGAGCCCACTAAGAAATGGGTAATTTCTTCCTTAAGAAGTGATTACACGCCCAGTATCATCCTTCTACAAGATATGAAGATTGACTCAAATAATAGTAAAAAAATTTCCAGTACTCTCTAGAAATACTCCAATTTTATTGACAGTCCTACTCATGGTTCTTCTGGAGGTCTCCTTTATCTTTGGAATCCCATTCAATTTCATGTTTGAATCGTATCCTCTTCTCATTGAGTTACTAATATTCTATTTCTATGCAAAGACTCAAGATTCATATGGGTTTTGTCTAACATTTATGCGCCTAAAAACCCATCAGACAAATCAGATTTCTATATTTCTCTAATGCAAATGATGATCACCTTCCCTTATGAACCCTGGTTACTTGCAGTGGACTTGTCATGACCCTCCCTAGCGGACTATTTGGCACAAATAAACAATGTATTAACCTATGACATGGTAATACCTAGTTTGAACAATTGAACCAACTATATGATGTTTCACTGATTTAGAAGGGCATGTTATCGCTAACATATTGCCTAGTGTGCAGGATCAGGTACACTCATAGATGGAGAAGGCAGAGGCATCCACTAGAAATGAGGGTACTTAAGATCAGGGGAAATGATGATAAAGGTACTCAGAGGTAACATGGATAGATACCTTCATATAGGTATGCATTATCGGAAGGGATAATCATCGACAACCGATCACCTTGAGCCTTAGTTGATAGCCTAGTAGCTATCGTAAACTCTTTGGCTGAGATAGGTGATTGGGTTGATGGAAATATTCCCTCTTTGTTGTTGTGTAAAATTGATTGCTCATTATCACATTACTTACTACATCATGGCTCAAATATGCAATGTTGGAATTAATAGGAGAACATTTTGTATTATGTATGTGTTTGCTTAAAGAAAATCGATATTTTGGAAGTGATAATAAAACATATTTTTTAAAAATAAAAGGTTGATTAAATTTAGATGATAATTGAGAATTCATTTAAATTAATGAGGTTTTAATTAAATGATAATTTAAAGCCTTTTAAATTTAAGGATAAACTTTATTTAAATAGTTAAATGAAAGTTCATTTATACTAAATAAAATAGTTATTATTTCATTAATGATAGCGAAGTTTATGCTTGTAAGAAAAATAATCATATTTTAAATATCAATGAGTTGCACCTTTTAAAGGTATTTTAAATAAAGGTTTTAATAATATTAAAATAGTTTAAAACTATTTTAAATATCCATCCTTGGCCAATGCGCTCTCGTTGCCTAAAGGAGGACTATGTGCATTATTTTTGGGATCTCCACTGTATGGAGCTATTACCAGTTAAGGCAAAGCCTGCCTTGCCATCATGAGAAAGAAGATAAGAATGGAAAGGGGGCATTAAGGGTGGACGAAGCTCGAGGCTGCATGAGCTTCAAGGAAGAAGAGGGCGGTGGATGGATTACCTGGGAGGAAAAAGAAAGGGATTACACAGAGAAGGGAGATTAAGGAGAGTAGAAGGGATATTACACAGAGAAGAGGAAGCACGGGTGATCTGTGAAGATGATGAAGTGGATTTTAGGAGCTGAAGGAACTAAGCCACCAGAGGGAACAAGGTTGGATCTATTAAATCCGTGGTTATGCTTTTATTTAAACGTTGTGTAGCACTGGTTTAAATCGACTGCATGTTATGTATTGAAGCACTGTTTGAAAGACGTTCTTTACTGCATGTTGTATTGAAGCTTTAGTTGGAAGACGTTCTTTACTGCATGTTATGTATGGAAGATTTAGTTGGAAGACGTTCTTTACTACATGTCATGTATTGAAGCTTTTCCTTGTTGTCTGTTAGCGCTTCGTGGGGATGGTTATAGGCTAGGATGCTATCTTTGTTTTTAGAAAAAAGGAAGTATGTTTGTGGTTAATCCATTTATATCATCCTAGTTTTAAGTGTTGGTTGTTCGGTTTAATTTGTGCTCCTACATCGAAATACCTTGCTTTCGATAGTCCAATATATTGGGCATTGCTCATTGATAGTGTATTTGAACCAAACTCTTTTCTCAATCATAGTTCTGTGTAGGTTAAGAGGTGTTTGTCTACCTTGAATCACCTGGAACATTGGAGTATGATGCCTATTTTGAACCCAGTGTTGGGAGGTATGATTGAGTGGTGCTCCTCCCTCATGGTTGGTGTGCAATGGTAGTTCGCCATGTGAAGGGGATAGTTGTTGCTTGTAGTGCTTTGTTTTGTTTTACCAAAGTCTATCTTCCTCAAAGTGAAACCCCACCCGAGCTTTGGTTGTTATCATACTTTTAAAAAGGTGATATTTCTCCCCGAGGTTTGACCATCACCCGATGGACATGGAGTGCCATCGTGTGAGGACTCACCCCCTTCATGCATCAGTCGATAATGTTATGGCCGACGGAATTTCATTTTGAGCCATGACTATTCTTTTTCTTGAGATGCGTACCATGTGCTTTCATGGGTAGAATCATCTCAACTGTGCATGGACAGCTGGTTCACCTAGTCCTTTTATTTGAAAATCAATGCCTTGTTATTCGATCGCTGAAGAGAGAGTCAGGATTAGTTGTGTGAGCTAAACCTCCTAGTCGTGGAGACTAGGGTGTCGATGGGCATCTGTGAGCTGGCCAATCCTTTGGCTGATGTTATGGGTATGTTCTAAAGGGTTTTAAATGTTATTTAACTTAAGTAATATACTCTATTCTAAAGGGTTTTAAATGTTATTTAATTTAAGTAATAGTAAATTTAAAGTAATATACTCTGTTCTAAAGGGTTTTAAATGTTATTTAATTTAAGTAATATACCCTTGTTCTCCAAGAGTTTTAACTGATTTCTATTTAAAATAATGAACTTGGTTTATGATTGTTTTATTTAACTAAAGTTGTAGGGCTTAGTTAAAGAAAATGCAAGAGGTGTTTTCAGGTGTTGAAATAATTATGCTCCAAGTTTTATTTTAAATAAAAGAGAGAGAATAGTTTATAAATTCAAGTTTATTGAGACTTTACTTTATAACTGAAAAGGGATGATTTATTTCTAGAATTATGGTAAAGGGAAACTTTAATTTAGTAGATAAATGGAAGTTTTATTTTAAAGGTTGAAGGTATGGGACTTTAGCTTTGTAAAATGAAAGGGAATTTAAATAAGGAATTATGTTGTAATTGCTTATCAGATTCAGGTTGAATGAAATTATAATGGTTCATTGAATTTAGGTTGAGACCTTTTAATTTATGAAACTATAATTGTTTTAAGGATTGAAGGTATGGGACTTTAATGCTTTAAGACACATCTAGATTTGATGGGGTTAGACCTTGATCTAAGTAGTGCATGTTGAATGGCTCTCTAAAGGAACCTGAGAGGTGAAAGTAAAAGTAAAGGCTCTTTTATGATATTCACTATGCATTAGATGAAAAAAAACTAATTGAAATTGTATAGTTGCAATTTGGCAAAGTAAATGTTAAATGCATTTAGAGGCATGCCTATCCTAAACCATGAGTATCCTGATCCCCTACTACCACCAAATAATCGGTGGAAAGCAAAGAAGGAGCAAGGAGGTCGATGGAACCAAAGTATAGGTAACTATTTTTATGTTGGTTTACTTATGCTCAATTAGATTGAAGTTGTGGGGAGATATCCTTGATGAAATTGACGTAATATTCTTGAAGTATGGAGGATTTGCCATACACGATTATTATGAATTAACTGATTAATGGTTTAGAGAAAAGTGCTTTTACTTTATTGATGCACATGGGTTACTTTATGTAATTTATTTTCTTTTTGTTGATGATATTCCTTGTATTGTTACTTCCTCCTTGTATTCTCTGTATGTTTAATAATTATGATTGGATAGATTTAATTACTTAATGTATGTTTGTTTGTGTGCTAAATGACAAAAAATAATTATGAGTTCTAGGGTGAACTTAGAGGTGACCTAAGGGAATTAAGACCCCCTTAGGGTGAACATAGATGACCTAAGGGAATTAAGACCCCCTTAGGGTGAACATAGATGGCCTAAGGGAATTGAGAACCCCTTGGGAAGATTAAAGACTAAGTTTCAAAAATACTACATCTGAGTTAAGATAGCTCATCGTGTAGACGATATGGATAGCTTAACTCACAATACTCATAGCATACCTACACATAATGATTTGTGTATGGTATGGTGATGCATGTATACCTTCGATTGAACTGAAGGTGATAAGTCTAGCTCATCAAGAGTGATGAGATAGATAGACTTATTTGCAGTAACATATGGTGCACCTACACATATGGGACTTGTGTTAGGGTACCTTGTGAGATGTAGCTTTCAAGAAAACTTAGGGGATTCAAACCTTAGGTAAACAGTAGCTTGGTTAGGGGTTTATGAATGGTTCATGAATCTCTCTCCTTAGTTAAAAAAAAACTTGTCCTATTTTTGTATTTTTTTTGTTTGTGTATTTTTGGGTCATTACATTTGGTATCAAAGCTCTAGGTACGAGGGTATAGAGCTTCTATGTGTGCTAAATGGAATTAGATATTTCCAATGAAGGCTTGATTAAAGTATAGGCTAAAGCTGGGATGATCTAGAATACCCTATTTGCTAGAATATAAAGGGAATTAACCCCAAGGGAGAGTGGATGTTAGGATACCTTAGTATGGGCTTTGGTATCAATGACACATCCTAGCCTGGGATATTACCCTAGTTATATTATTAATGCATCTAGTAGGAGAACTTTGTATTATGGCTTGGATTAGAGATACAACTTAAGATGAAACTATAATCTAATCTTCTTCTCTTGGATAGAACTAGGTTAAGATGCCACCTAAGACTAGAAGAGGGAGGCCTACACATAGACAAACTTGACAAAGTAATGTTGAAGAAGAAAACCAAGATGGGGGACCAGTAAACCCCAATAGGGAGGTAGAAGACCTCATTGCTACGTTCTTCTATGCAAGATCAAATAAGACAATTGTTGGAAACAACTACGAACCAGAATTCACAAGCTAGAGGCTCAGAGGTTGGTCCAGATAGTGGACTAACTATAGAACAAGTACAAGCCAGAGCCTTGGCAAAAAAGGAAATAACTAGGGACATGAAAAACATTAGTATCTCCAAGTTTTATGGGGAGGGCGAAGGAGATGCAGCGGAAGCATGGCTAAGAGAAGCAGAGGTTCACTTTGTAGTAAAAGGTTATTCATCAAGAACCCAAACACTTTGGGCCATGATCAATCTAGAAGGTGCTGCTCTAGAATGGTGGGAAACCCACTATGAGGAAACTAATATTGAACCTATTGACACTCCATGGGAAGAATTTATAAACATATTTAAGAAAATATTCCTAACAGAGCATTTCTATACCTTAAAGTTTGAGGAGTTTTCTAGTCTGAGACAAGGAACCAACATAGTGGAGGTATACTACAAAAATTTGGTAAGATTGTTTAAGTATGTACCTATTTATAATGAGAAAATGTGGGTTCACAAGTTCACTCATGGGTTGGAGTCTAGGATAAAGCATGATGTAGACATACAGGAGCCTAAATCATTGCAAAAGGTGTATGACCTAGAAAAGAAAGCAGAGTCACACTTATATTATAAATATGGCACCTTACCTGAGCAAGATCGGTAGGAACTAAAGAAGAGGAATAGTGATGGATATGTAAAATGGGAGGTCGATCAAGAACGAAAGGCTAAGAACCCCCAGAATCCTGAGAAGAAATTTAATGGAAACTAGAAGAAGTTTAAAAATAACTTTTGCAAGAAGGATAACAAACCCAATAATACTAAACCTCAACCACAGAAGTTATAGACTCCAGCTCTAGCAGTTAAGACAGGGTACCAAAAACTTGAAAAATAGCAAGGACCCAAGGAAGGGTGCTACAATTGTTGGGGACCTCATTATTATAATTAGTGTCCATATCGAGCAGAGACTAGCACAACTAATGCAAAAGGAAAGGAACTGAAACATCGGATCTATGCCACAACCGAAAAGCAGAAGCTAGAGGGACAAGCCACCCCATTGCTTGTAAAAGGTAAGGTTTTTAATAAACAAGTAAGCATTTTGATAGATAGTGGAGCCACTAACAGTTTTATTTCTCCTAGTCTAGCAAGGACTATGTCAAAAAGGTCCAGGATATTTGGCTCAAGGGTGGAAGGTTGAGTATGGTTCTGGGTAAACCTACTCGATGAACCAGTGTTATCCTATGGCAGAAGTCACTTTATCTAATGGGACCATGGGATGTTGTTTATATGTAGCTCCCCTACATACCTTTGATGTGATCCTAGGGATGGATTGGCTATAGGCTCATAAAGCCTTGGTCAATTTTCAAGATCGATGGATTGAGTATTCAGAAGAAGGTGGGAGGAGACTAAATATTCATAGTGAACAAGGGACGTTTAAACCTCAAATTTTTTTGGCTATGCAATTGAAAAAGACCCTAAAGAGAGGGGGAATAGTGTATGTAGTAAAACTTAATGAAGTGGAAGATGATAAGAAAAGAGAAGTATTAAGACAACATCCAATTTTATAGGATTTTAGGGATGTATTTCCAGAGGACTTACCTGGACTACCTCTTGTACGGGAATTTGACTTCACAATTGATCTTATGACAGGATCCGAACCTATTCATAGATCCTCGTATAGGATGAATCCTATTGAAATGCAAGAACTAAAGGTCCAATTGCAAGGGTTATTAGAGAAGGGGTTGATAAAACCAAGTGTGTCACCGTGGGGTGCATCGATTTTGTTCATGAAAAATAAGGACGGTTCTTTAAGATTGTGTATTGATTACAGGATGCTAAATAAGGCTAAAATCAAGAATCGATATCCCCTACCTAGGATTGAATATTTTTTTGACCAACTAAAATATGCCAAGGTGTTCACTAAGATCAATCTAAAATCAGGGTATCACCAGTTAAGAATACGTGAGGAAGACACTCACAAGATAACATTTAAGACTAGGTATGGGCATTATGAGTTTACAGTTCTCCCCTTTGGACTGACTAATGCCCCAGCTGCATTCATGAACCTAATGAATAGTGTGTTTAGAAGATACTTGGACCAGTTTGTCTTGGTATTCCTAGATGATATCCTTATATACTCACAGGATAGAGAAGAGCACGATAAACATCTCAGGATCGTGTTAGAATTACTGAGGAGAAATCAATTATATGGAAATCTGGCTAAGAGTGAGTTTTATGTTCCAGAGGTATGATATCTTGGACATATCATATCAAAAAAAGGAATTGTTGTGGATCCAAAAAAGATAGAGGCTATCCTAAATTGGCCACCCCCTACTAATGTGACTGAAGTGCAAAGCTTCATGGGGTTAACGGGCTACTATAGACGTTATATAAAATATTACTCCAATATAGTTGGACCAATAACTAACCTTCAGAAGAAGGGAAATGAATTCAATTGGTCAAAAAAGTGTGAAGTTGCCTTTGTATTATTAAAGCATAATCTTACTACCGCTCCAATACTAAAGGTTCCCAACCCACAAGGGGACTTTTCAGTATGCACGGATGCATCATTGGAAGGGTTAGGAGGGGTACTCTCTCAAGAGGAGTTAGTAGTAGCATATACTTCAAGGAATCTCAAAAAGCATGAAGTTAATTATGCTACGCATGATTTAGAGCTGGCGATAGTGGTGCATGCTTTGAAGGTTTGGCGCCACTACTTGGTGGGAAGACCCTTTGAATTAAAGACAGACCATCAAAGTCTATGGTACATATTCACCCAACCTATACTCAATGCGAGACAAAGGAGATGGGTTGAATTTCTTGTTGAGTATGATTTTGAGATTGAGTACATAAAAGGAAAGGAGAATAAAGTAGTTGATGCTTTGAGTAGAAGAAAATATATAACAGCCATAACTAAAATTCACATGGACCTGATGGATCGAGTGAGACAGGAGCAATCTCAGGATGAGTATTGCCAAGAAATTTGAGTTAAGATGAATAGAGATCCTGAAGGAAATAAGGAATTTAGTATGAAATATGACTTTCTATGTTATAAGGGAAGGGTCATCATACCAAAAATGGGTGATTTAAGGAACTTGATAATGCAATAAGCCCATAGATCTCCTTATTCTGCTCATCCGAGAGGAGCCAAAATGTGAGAAAACATGAAAAGGATCTTCTTTTGGGTAGGAATGAAGAAGGACATCATGGATTTTGTTGCTCGATGCCTCAAATTTCAGAAAGTTAAGGCATAACACCAACATCCTGTAGGAAAACTATATCTGCATGATATACCTACGCAAAAATGGTAGGTTATATCCATGGATTTTATAGTAGGTTTACCCAAAACTCGATACCAACATGATGCCATATTTGTAGTGGTCGACAAATTGACTAAGGTTACCCATTTCATATCGGGGAATACCAAGGATGATGCCCAGGTGGTGGTTAGCAGATTCTTCAAAGAGGTATTTTGATTGCATGGATTTCTTGAGGTGATTATCTCAAATAGAGACTCCAAATTCACTTTTGAATTTTGGAAATCCCTACATAGTGCAGTTGGTACAAAACTAAATATGATTTCAGCATACCACCCTGAGATAGATGGTCAAACAGAGTGGGTAAACCAAGTACTAGAAGATATGATTTGCATGTATTGCATGGATCACAAGTCTCATTGGGAATATTGTCTACCTTTGGTAGAGTTTACCTACAATAACGGACATCACTCCTCACTAGGGATGGCACCTTTCGATGCCTTGTATGGGTGAAAGTGTAGAACACCATTGTCTTGGGATAACCTAGAAGATCGAGTTGTGATTGGGCCAAAAATGGTCAGGGTAATGGAAGATCAGCTAAAGGAAATTAGGCAAAGGCTTAAAGAAGCTACGAATAGGCAAAAGAGTTATGTAGATCTGAAAAGGACTCCAAGAGAGTATTCTATTGGAGATAAGGTATTCTTAAGGGTTAAGCCAAAGAAAAGTGCTATCAAATCCATGAAGTTGGATCCACATTTTGTGGGGCCCTTTGAGATCATGGAAAATATTAGTCCGGTTGCATACCAACTTGCATTACCACCTAATCTATCCAAAATCCATGACACCTTCCACATATCCTTGCTTAGGAAATATGTTGCTGAACCTAAACATGTGTGGGATGTTTCTAATTTGCAGATGGCAAATCCAGAGGCCATTGAAGTACTACCAGTGAAGATTCTTGAGTTTCGTTCTAAGTCCATGTGGAATCGAACTCTTGAGCAATGTAAGGTCCAGTGGGACCAGTTCTCTAAGAAAAATGCCACTTGGGAGAAAGTGGAGGTTATGCAAAAATATTTTCCCTTTTTGTTTGAAGCTATATAATGTAATAATTGTTATGCAATTTTTTTTTTTTAAACGGACGGAATGAAGCAAACTAATCAAGAGGAATGAATTTCTCAAGTTATAAATGGAGAATTAGAAACCAAAGAGAGGGTTGGAAATTTTGCAGAGAAGGAGAGAAGGAAAGTTGAAGGAGCAAAAGAAAGGAAAAAGGAGCTACAAAGAGTTGGAAATTACAGAGAAACAAATTCTATTGTAAGATTTTTTATTATATCAAAATGTTTTAGGGATTCAAATAAGCATCATTTTGGTATTTGAATTATAATTAAAATGTTTGGTATAGTTTTCAATAATTTTTAATTCCACAGAAGATTGCATCATATCATTGTTCTATTATGTGAATATTGGTGGGTAATGATTTAGTTTAAGTCTCTGTGATTATTTTTGTCTGTAGCATTTGTTCGAGATAGAATAATATTTCTTCTTTATAAAATTTTTGATTATTTATTTGATATTCAATTATGTTTGCATAGCCTAGTTCAATGTTCATGAAAATTAAAATTTCATACTAAGTTATTATTAATTTATTATTTAAATATTAAATTATTTTAATATTTAAATAAATAAATATATAAAATATAAATGAGTACTCTGGTTTCAACTTTTATTTAATAAAGTTGAGAATTAGGATTGATATATTTTATTAAAATTTGTTTGGATTTCATTCTTCAACTACCATTTTATTTATTTACCGATTCAAACCCTACATTAAGAGGATTATATTTGTTATTAAATATTTTATTCCATAAATATTTAATATAAGAAAAACATATTTATGAACTTGATTTTCAAAGTATAAATTTCACAGTTTATAGATCAGTTTTATATTAAAACCCTATGGATTATAATTATAAGATTTGAAAATATTACAATTTTAGGGTTAAACATTATTACTTTATTTCATTTCCAAATATTTTAATGTTGATTTTATATTTGGGATGACTAAAATGTTTTATAAATAAGTATTCTGGTTATTAGAAGTGATTTATTTTATTAAAGTTTGTTTGGATTTCACGTTTAAGTATAATTTATTTATGCACAAATCCAAACATTACATTGGAAGATTATGTTGGTTATTAAATATTTGTTTTCATAAATATTTAATAAACAAATATAATAAGGAAGTACATTTATGAACTTGATTTTAAATCATAGAACTCACATTTCATAAATAATATTTATAGCAAACCCTCTGAATTTATGATTAATTAGGTTTTTAAAACCTTATGATTTTAGGGTTAAACATTTTTATTTTTAGTCATTATCTCAAATAGTTCAATGTTAATTTTATATTGGATATGAATAAAATCTATTCATTGATTAAACCATAGATTTTAAAGGTGAATATTTATAATCAGGGTTTATATCATCATTTTGAAATTTCACATACTTTAATTTTTATTAAGGTAATTGAAATTTCACATTAATTAAAATGCTAAGGCAAATTGTTATTTCAAATTAGTTTTGAAAGCATTTTAATCAATGGTATTGTTAAGTTTGCATCAATATATCTTAATCATAAGGCAAATTTACTTTATCATTTGGATAATAGAATTTGGTGAAAAACATGTTATACATGATAAACTTGAAATCATTTACCTAATTCTAGGCCCCTTGTAAATAGTAGTTCACAAATCCAAGAGTTATTCAAGTACTCATTGATGTATATATATATGAAATGTTAGATATAACATAATAACCTTGGAGATATATAATATTCTTTGCAAGGAGAATCATAATTTTGAGTTTGTCTGGTGCTTTTGTGATTGGACAAAATCATGCCTCAACAGTACGCTCGTAGGTGGAGAATGCAAAGGCATCCACCAAAAATAAGGGTACTTAATATTTGGGGAAATGATGATAAAGGTACTCGGAGGTGTCATGGATAGCTACCTTCATATAGACATGCATTATCGGAAGGGATAATCATCGATAACCAATCGCCTTAAGCCTTAGTTGATAGCCTAGTAGCTATCGTAAACTCTCTAGCTCAGACAGGTGATTGGGTTGATGGAAAGATTCCCTTTTTGTTGTTGTGTAAAATTGATTGCTCATTATCACATTACTTATGATATTACGGCTCAAATATGCAATGTTGGAATTAATAGGAGAACATTTTGTATTACGTATGTGTTTGCTTAAAGAAAATCGTTATTTTCGAAGTGATAATAAAACATATTTTTTTAAAATAAAAGGTTGAATAAATTTAGATTATACTTGCAAATTCATTTAAATTAGTGAGGTTTTAATTAAATGATAATTTAAAGTCTTTTACATTTAAGGATAAAATTTATTGAAATAGTTAAATGAAAGTTCGTTTATACTAAATAAAATAGTTATTATGTCATTAATGGTAGCGAAGTTTATGCTTGTAAGAAAAATAATCATATTTTAAATATCAATTAGTTGCACATTTTAAAGGTATTTTAAATAAAGGTTTTAATAATATTAAATAGTTTAAAAGTATTTTAAATATCCATCCTTGGCCAATGCACTCTCGTTGCCTAAATGAGGATTGTGTGCAATATTTTTTTGGGATCTCCATTGTATGGAGCTATTACCAGTTAAGGCAAAGCCTGCCTTGTCGTCATGAGAAAGAAGATAAGAATGCAAAGGGGGAATTAAGGGCAGATGGAGCTCGATATTGCATGATATTTGAGGAAGAAGAGGGCAATGGACGGATTACCTAGGAGGAAAAGAAAGGGATTATGTAGAGGAGAAGGGAGATTACACAGAGAAGAGGAAGCGTGGACAATCCATGAATATGGTAAAGTGGATTTTGAGATCTGAAGGAACTAAGCTGCCAGAGGGAACAAGGTTGGATCTATTAAATCCGTGGTTATGCTTTTATTTAAACATTGTGTAGCACTAGTTTAAACCGACTGCATGTTATGTATTGAAGCACTGTTTGAAAGATGTTCTTTACTACATGTTGTATTAAAGATTTAGTTGGAAGATATTCTTTACTGCATGTTATGTATGGAAGCTTTAGTTGGAAGATGTTATTTACTGCATGTTATGTATGGAAGCTTTAGTTGGAAGATGTTCTTTACTACATGTCATGTATTGAAGCTTTTCCTTGTTGTCTGTTAGCACTTTGTGGGGTTGGTTATAGGCTAGGACGTTGTCTTTGTTTTTAGAAAAAAAAGGAAGTATGCTTGTGGTTAATCCATTTATATCATCCTAGTTTTAAATGCTGGTTGTTTAGTTTAATTTGTGCTCCTGCACTGAATGACCTTACTTTTCATAGTCTAATCTATTGGCCATTGCTCATTGGTAGTGTATTTGAACTAGAATCTTTTCTCGGCCGGCCGTGGTTTTGTGTATATTAAGAGGTGTTTGTCTGCCTTGAATCACCTGGAACATTGGAGTATGATGCCTATTTTGAACCCAGTGTTGGCAGGTATGATTGAGTGGTGTTCCTCCCTCACGGTTGATGCACAATGCTAGTTCATCATGCGAAGGGGATAGTTACTGCTTGTAATGCTTTTTTATTTTACCAAAGTCTATCTTCCTCAAAGCGAAACCCCACCTGAGCTTTGGTTGTTATCGTACTTTTAAAAAGGTGATATTTCTTCCTAGGGTTTTACCATCACTCGATGGACATGGAGCGCCATCGTGTGAGGACTCACCCCCTTCATGTGTTAGTCGATAATGCTATGGTCGGTGGTAATTCATTTTGAGCCATGTCTATTATTTTGCTGAGATGCGTACCATGTGCTTTCATGGGTAAAATCGTCTCAACTGCGCATGGAAAACTGGTTCACCTTGTCCTTTTATTTGAAAATTAGTGCCTTATTATTCAATCGTTGAAGAGAGAGAGTCAATATTAGCTATGTGAGATAAACCACCTAGTCCTAGAGACTAGGGTGTCGGGGGGCAACTGTGAGTTGGCCAATCCTTTGGTTGATGTTATGGGTATGTTCTAAAGAGTTTTAAATTTTATTTAACTTAAGTAATATACTTTGTTCTAAAGGGTTTTAAATGTTATTTAATGTAAGTAATATACTATGTTCGAAAGGGTTTTAAATTTTATTTAACTTAAGTAATATACTCTGTTATAAAGGGTTTTAAATGTTATTTAAATTAAGTAATATACTCTGTTCTAAAGGGTTTTAAATGTTATTTAATTTAAGTAATATACCCTTGTTCTCCAAGAGTTTTAACTGATTTATATTTAAAATAATGAACTTGGGTTATGATTGTTTTATTTAACTAAATTTGTAGGGCTTAGTTAAAGAAAATGCAAGAGGTTTTTTCAAGTGTTGAAATAATTATGCTCCAAGTTTAATTTTAAAGAAAAGAGAACGAATAGTTTATAAATTCAAGTTTATTGAGACTTTACTTTATAACTAAAAAGGGATGATTTATTTATAGAATTATGATAAAGGAAAACTTTAATTTAGTAGATAAATGGAAGTTTTGTTTTAAAGGTTGAAGGTATGAGACTTTATCTTTATAAAATGAAAGGGAATATAAATAAGGAATTATGTTGTAATTGCTTATCAGATTCAGGTTGAATGAAATTATAATGGTTCATTGAATTTAGGTTGAGACCTTTTAATTTATGAAACTATAATTGTTTTAAGGATTGAAGGTATGAGACTTTAATGCTTTAAGACACATCTAGATTTGATGGGGTTAGACCTTGATCTAAGTAGTACATGCTGAATGGCTCTCTAAAGGAACCTGAGAGGGGAAAGTAAAAGTAAAGGCTCTTTTATGATATTCACTATGCATTAGATGAAAAAAAACTAATTGAAATTGTGTAGTTGCAATTTGGAAAAGTAAATGTTAAATGCATTTAGAGGTATGCCTATCTTAAACCATGAGTATCTTGATCCTCTACTACCACCAAATAATTGGTGGAAAACAAAGAAGGAGCAAGGAGGTTGATGGAACCAAAGTATAGGTAATTTTTTTTATTTTGGTTTACTTATGCTCAATTGTTAGAGTAATATTCCATTCTTTGGGATATTTACCCTTTTACTCTAATAGGAAAAATAGGTATTATATTGCATTATACTACATAGATAGATTATTACATTTACTTTTTACTACTTAACAGGGAGATATTTACTATTCTTAATATCTACTGTTAAACTTAGATTAATATCTAAAATATCCTAGGTTAGATATTTTAGATTAGTAGTTAGTTCATACTTCTCTACCTAGGTTAGTTGTTAGCACACTTCTCTCTTAACGTGTTATGTTAGCGTTATTTATGCTAATATAGTTAGTTTGTAAACTATATATAATGCTTAGTATTTCCTATGATAAAGTTAATGTTGAATATATTTTTAATTCATTTCATTCTTATTGTTTAGTTGATTACATCAATTAGATTGAAGTTGTGGGGAGATATCCCTGATGAAATTGATGTAATATTCTTGAAGTGTGGAGGATTTGCCATACATGATTATTATGAATTAACTGATTAATGGTTTAGAGAAAAGTGCTTTTACTTTATTGATGCACATGGGTTACTTTATGTAATTTATTTTCTTTTTGTTGATGATATTCCTTGTATTGTTATGTTCTCCTTGTATTCTCTGTATGTTTAATAATTATGATTGGATATATTTAATTACTTAATGTATGTTTATTTATGTGTTAAACAAAATAATTTTTTTTTGAGTTCTAAGGTGAACTTAGAGGTGGCCTAAGGGAATTAATACCCTCTTAGGGTGAACATGGATGACCTAAGGGAATTAAGACCCCCTTAGGGTGAACATAGATACCCTAAGGGAATTGAGATCCTCTTGGGAAGATTAAAGACTAAGTTTCGAAAAGACTACATATGAGTTAAGATAGCTCATCGTGTAGACGAGATGGATAGCTTAACTCACAATACTCGTAGCGTACCTACAGATAACGATTTGTCTATGGTATTGGTAGGGTACCTAGGAATAGATATTTGGGGATATATTATTATATTGTATAAGGGTTGGCATGGGCCACACATAACCCAAGGTTTATTGTATTATAATATTGTATTATATTATAATATAATATTATATTAGTAGTAGGCTCTCCAAAGTAGAATAAGAATATGGATATATAAAGAAGAAATATTTGTCATTGTAATCAGTCATATCATTGAAGAAAAATATTATGTAATCATCATGTCCACGAAGTGGCCTCTCATCTTGGGAGATCTTGTGGAGTTATTCCTTCCTTAAGGATTATTATTGGTGTTTCCCTACCTTAAGGGTATTATCTATCTCTCTCATTTGTGGATGAATGATTTGATATTTCTACATATTGGTGAATGGTTTATGTTAATAATAATAAAGTTATGCAACAAGTGGTATCAGAAAAATGATTTCAGCAAAGTGGGGATTTTTGTGTGAAACCCTAGAATTAGGGCAATTTTCTTTTTGGAAAAAATGTCTCATATTTCAGGAGCCATATCTCTACACAAGTTTATCCGATTCAGGCGATTCTTGGATCAGATTGTGTAGAATTTAAAGAGCTTTAAAATGAGTGGTCATATGAAGAAATCCAAACAATATTGAGGAAAATACAACCTTTTGAATTTAGTCATCTGAAATAAGGATAGTGACGAATTTCATAGATTTTTTCTAGAAAAACATCTCATCTTTCAGAAGCCATATCTCTGTGAAAGTTTATCCGATTCAGGAGATTCTTTGATCAGTTTGTGTAGAATTTGAAGAGCTTTAAAATGAAGGAATCCAAGCAGTATTGAGGGAGATATGACCTTTTGAAGTCAACCATCTAGAACAAGGGTAGTGAAAAAATTTCAAATCGTGAATTTCTTAAAGATGAAATTATTTAGTTCAGGCCAGCAAATCAGTTGC
The DNA here is from genome assembly GCA_028583015.1 of Wollemia nobilis. Classification (NCBI taxonomy): domain Eukaryota; kingdom Viridiplantae; phylum Streptophyta; class Pinopsida; order Araucariales; family Araucariaceae; genus Wollemia; species Wollemia nobilis. Next base: position 2,825,681 of record JAQPPZ010001683.1, read on the forward strand.
ACTTTATTTTTTTGGAAAGAAAATTGCAATTCTAGTTGTCTATATGGATTTTTAGCTTCAACTCAGTGGGAAGATATTTATTTCCATAAAACCCTAGTTTACATTAAGGCATGATATATATTATCAAAAAACCCTAGTTGCATTAGGGCATGAACAATGGCACTCCAAATTATTTTTGGAGAAGATGATATTGATGTTAGGGAATGGTGGAAAAAGTTTAGAGCTCTACATAGTCCTTTCCGGAAACACTCCCTTGGTACATATCTTTATGGGAAATTTTTTCTTGGTGGATAAATTTTTGTAAAGAAAGGAATAATGAATACACTTGGGATGAACTAGAGCATGCATTCTTGAGTAAATGGGACCCATATTATATAGATAGCCTAATGGATGTCATTGAAGACCTTGAAAAGAAACTATAGAGAACTCAAAATGAGCGGAATGCAATAAAAGGAGAATGGGAAGTTTTCAAGAAACAAAATGAAGACTATGAAAAATAAATACAATTACTCATGAAGAAAGAGGAAAAGGTCAGGGAAGATAAAAAATATGTCAGTATGTAGACAAAGGAAACCATACCTTTGGTAGAAGATAAATTAGTAAATGGACAAAGGAATTTCTTTGAATCTAAAAAGTCTATTTTCCATATTCATGGAAGCATTCAAAAGGAACAGGTTATTTGATGCACCTTGTCGGAACCATAACTTGTGAACCGTACGCCCGTTTGCCTTGAAATTTAACAGGTGGTTCCACGTGCGTGTTATGCATTAGGATGATCTCTAATCCTCTTGACCCTTCAAAAATCATGTTTTCGGGACCTAACTCCGACATCTAGTGTCCCAAAATTAGCTTTTAGAATAGGTTCCCGAGGTTTTTTGGGTTTTTTTTATTGTTAGAAGTTTATTATATTTTTTTATACCTTAAGTTGAGACCTAATATTTTAAATTAAGGTTCATTATTGTAAGAGGGATGTGTGCATTGAATTTTGCACAATATGACTCATTTATATTTTTAGCAGTTTTTAGGAAAAAGATCTATTTTTAGCAGTTTTAGAAAAAAAAACATTTTTAGGGTTTCTTTGGTTTTCGGTTGCAATATGATGGATTGTAATGTTTTGTAGAAGGGGTGTGAATTCAGGAATGAGAAGAATATTAATTGGCAATTTTATTCCATTTGCATTTGTGTTATGTGATTGGAGTCCATTTTGTTGGTATCTTGTAGCCGAGTTTACACAATTATTATTTCCATTGATCCTGGTAGCAGATATAATTTTATTAATATTTATTTGGCTAAAAAGTTGCAAGTTAAAGCAACAAAAATTAAGGACACAAAGCTAGAGGGTGAGCATATTCAAATTTTTGAAGATTTTAAGATCACCATGGATAAATATGTTTTACATTCAGATTTCTATGCTATTGAGATGGATGATGAGGATATTTTTTTTTTTTTTTTTTGGTAAGTAAGAGAATATTATAATTAACACCGGGTTTTAACTGGTTGACCCAAAACCATTTTACAAAATAGGAAAATTTGGATCATTTCTTGATTTGTGCGTGTCATCCTTGCACAGGGGCTCTGTATCGTTCCAATTTTATCAGATTTCTCCTAGATGATGAGGATATTGTTCTTGGTTATCCTTGGTTATATTCTTTGGGTACTGTCAACATTAATGTGCAAAAGAAGTTTATGAAGTTATGGTACAGGAAGAAGATAACATTGCAAGATATTTCTCAGCTTAAGGAACAAGGATCCAAGGACAATCAAGAAGTGGTTGTAGAATAACAAATTGAAGAACCTTTAATAGAATCCAAGAAGGTAGTAGCAGTAATAGAGTCCATGGAAGAAGCAAAAAAAATTGATTTAGGGAAAATAATAGTAACAGAGTCCAAGGAAGCTTTGATAAAAGAGCACAAGGACACACCAAACAAAGAGAACATGAAAGAACAATGTGTAGAAGAATTTAAAACAATGGAACCAAATTTTGGGAAGTCAAAGAAGATAGAACATCATGTTATGGTTGCAATATATCACAATCCACACCTCCATGAGCGGTAATATTTTTTGAGGTATGTCTCAAGTCAGCAATATTATGGTTCCACATGGAATCATAAGGGCACCAACTATGGCAGAGTTTGGCAAAGAAAGCATAGGGATCATGATTTTCAAAGTGGATCATCAGCATCAAGGAAAAAGTCTTCAAGAACATTTTCAAAACCAAGCAAGTCATTTTCAGTAAGCTCAATGAAGTTGAAATATAACTTCAGTCGAGTGCTCCTCCCCAAGGTTCTCTGATTCATGTAGGTGATTCTTCTCAATACTTGAGGGTCAATGAAAAATCTCTTCTTTTTGAATTTCATAATATTCTAGCCAAAGAAGAGATCTTCTAGAGGTAGAAGTCTAGGGCTTTATGAATGGAATCTAGATATTCCAATACCAAGTTCTTCTACATGTGCACTGTCAAACATCGAAGCTCCAACATAATTAGAGAGCTTTGCAAAAGGAATGGTAATATTACCATTGATATTTTGGATATTAGGGTTGAAGCCATAGAGCATGTCCAAGATCTTCTTTCATCCTCCCATCAATACCCTCCTTTTTTAGATTCCCTTCTTTGCTATATCCAAAACATGGTTCCCCCAAGTTTTAATCCCAAGCCCATCAGGCCCTTTTCCCAAGATAAAATTAGAGATGCTCTATTCTCTATGTCCCTTGATAAATCCCCTAGCCCGGATGGGTTTTCCCCAAGGTTTTTTCAATCCTTTTGGGATATTTTAGGACCTAACATCACTACTGCTATCCAAGAAATCTAGAGTACCAAATCTCTCCCTAAATATGTCAACTCTACTTTCTTGGCCCTCGTCCCCAAGTCCCAGGAATGCCAGTCTCTCTCTGACTACCGACCCATTAGTCTTTGCAATGTCCTGTACAAAATTCTCACCAAGACTATGGCCAACCGCCTAAAGGAAATTCTTCCTCTTATCATAGACCAGTGCTAGGGTAGCTCTGTTCAAGGGCGGTTTATTACTGATGGTATTATCATTATTCATGAGCTAATCCACTCTGCAACCAAAATTCAAAAGTCAAGTTTTTTTCTCAAATTGAACATGAATAAAGCCTTCAATCGAGTGTCCTAGGATTTTATTTTGGCTATCCTCTCCAAGTTTGGGTTTCACAAAGACTGGATTAGACATTAAAAAATGCATCAATATGAAATGGTTTTCTATATTTGTTAATGGTTCTTCATTCAGCTACTTCAAAAGCCACAAGGGACTGAGGCAAGGGGATCCCATGTCCCCGTTTCTCTTTATCATTCTTGTTGAATCCTTAGGGTGAGCTCTCAAGGTAGCTTGTGCTAATGGGTCCATTTTTGGTATCAAAGCATCCTCTGCTCTTGCTTTGCTATCCCATCAACAATTTGTGGATGATACCATCTTGGCCACCCATTATTCTATCCCTAAAGCTCAAGTCATCAAGAGCATTCTCAATAACTATGAAGAGGTAGCAGGTCAGAGAATTAATTTTACTAAGAGAGAATTTTATTTCTTCAATACTCCTAAAGAGATACAACTTAATTGCTCATATTTTAGGTTGCAATATCGCAAACCTACTAGCCACCTACCTTGGTCTTCCTCTCTTCCAGGTCAAACCCATGAATGCTATGTGGAATAGATCCATTTAACGTATCATGAAAAATTTTGTGGGGTGGAAAAGTGCTTTCCTCAGATAGGAAGCCAAAGTAACTTTAGTCCAAGATTACCTCTAGAGTATTCCAATTTTCTTCATGTTGGTTTTCAAAGTTCCCAAAGAAGTCTTCAGGTAGATCGAGAAAATTCAAAAATAGTTTCTTTGGTTAGGTAAGGAAAACAAGCGTAGATTCCATTTGGTAGCATGGGATAAATTCTGCGCTAGAAAGACTCATAGAAGCCTTGGATTTCGAAAAGTTTTCACAATGAACATCGCTTTACTTTGTAAGCAAGGATGACAAATATTATCCATTTCCAAATCCCTATGGGTAGACATAGTCAAGAGCAAATACCTTCGCCATTGTTATTTCTTCATTGATTATGTTTTTCTCGATGGATCAACATTTTGGAATGCTATGTCCCACACCAAAAGCACCCTTGGAAAATTTCTCTAGTGGTGATTAGGGAATGGCAACCTCATTCGATTTTATGAAGACCTATGGATCTCAGACCAATCTCTTATCAACGCCTGAGCTCTGTCTCCTAAATACCCTTCTTGATCAGTCTATGGGGAAGTTTGTTTCCAATTTTATTACCTTTGATAGCAACCAACATCCTTCGTGGAAGCCCATCCCTTCCTTTGATAACATCCCTAGTTCGATCGAAGTTGTTAAGGATCTGTCTGATTTACTCAAAACCACTATTATCCCTTCCAGTAATTCTCATGATTCTATCTTTTAGGTAGCCACAAAAAATGGTATTTTTAATGTCAAATCTGCTTACCTCCTCCAATAAGAGTCGCTGCAAAACTAGTTTTTAGTTGATCTCATTTGGCATCGTCGTCTCATTTTCAAAGATGACTTTTTTTTTACTAGTTGTGTAGAACTGAGTGTTAACTCTAGATAACTTGTCTCATAGAGAGCTTATTGTTGCCAACAGATGCTACATGTGCCAATTTGACTGGGATTCGATTCCCCACATTTTTCTAGGTTGCCCTTTTGACTCTTCCATTCTATCCTCCCTCATGTATGATTTTAGTCTTTCTTGAGCTCCTCCTAACTCCATCATGGAACTTTGCTACCAGTTTCCCAACCCCTTCCACTACATCCACCTTCGTTCCTTGTGGTATTTCTATCTCCCACACTTTTTATGGCAAGTATAGCTTGAGAGAAACAATAAGGTCTTTAATGATTTTCCCAGTTCCCCTGCCTCTTTCCTTTCTAGAATTCTCACCCTTACAAGGAAGAATACCAGTATTGCTCCTTGTCCTGAGAGTTGTGGCCATGGCATTGAAACCCATCTCATTTATTCGTTCAATCTCCTTGTTGGCCCTTCCAAATATAAATTATCCAAAGCTGATAAATCTTATGTCCACTAGGCCCCTCCTCCCTAAGATTGGATCAACTCAACTTAGATGGAGCTACTAAGGGAAACCCTGGTAGATTTGGTGCATGAGGCCTCATCAGAGACAACCAAGGTAGAATTCTTCTTGCATTTGCTGAAACTATTTGTGTTCAGTACAACAATTTTGTTGAAGCTCGGGTATTGTTCCAGGGTCTCTCCTTAGCCGCTAGCAGACAATTCCATAATATTATCATTGAAGGGGATTTGTTGAACACCATAAAATTTTTCAAGGGTTCCTCTCCTCCTACTTGGTCTATTGCTGATAACATTTCAAAATAAAAAAGGATTATTAGTCACCTTGACCATTCTTTAGTTTAACATGTCTACAGAGAAGGCAACAGAGCGACTGATGTCATGGTAAACATAGGTCTGAACCAGATGGACCTTCAGGTTGGGACAAAGATTTACCCAATGAAATCATTGAGTTTTATTTTCATCATGATGTTCCAATCCGGTTATTTGTGGAGCCACAAAAACCTGTATTTTTCCAATCCCTGTTCCACCTTCCTAGGGCATTGACGTTGGTAACAATATTGTTCATGAGGTCAATATTTGATTTCGCTAGCCTTCATGTTTGGTAGGTCTTTCTTGTTTCTGGCAGCTTTTTTTTCTATTTTTGTCTTGGCTTGTTGTCTAGGATTGCAGTTTCAATCCCTGTTCTTTCTTGGCTTCTGTCCTTTAGTCTCTCTGCGGGATCCCATCCTAGGTTTCCCCTTTTTGTAATGACTCTGTAAAAGGTTCGGGGACCTTTCAAAACCCCCTTTACATCAATAAAAAAACATATAAGTATTAATACAATGTCAATGCAGGAGGATTCCAAATCAACACAACACATACATTTCTAATAATTTGCAGTATGGATTTCCTATGGTAGACTAAAGGCCTTAATGAATGAAAACACTTATATATAAATAAATTAATTAATTAACTTTTGTTTTATTTATATATAATATATATTTTTATTTGTTTTTATTTTTGAAGAAATTTTAAAAAGAGATAGTGTGTGAGGGGTAGGTATGTGGTGGTTTTGTGTTAAATTCTTATTGATAAGTATGGCTCTCAACTTTACGAGGGGTCATGGTTGGAATGAGACTACTCAACCCGATAAGTATAGCTCTCGGCTTTACGAGGGGTCATGGTTGGAATGAGACTACTCAACCCGATAAGTATAGCTCTCGGCTTTACGAGGGGTCATGGTTGGAATGAGACTACTCAACCCCGAGGGGTCATGGTTGGAAGAAGACTACTCAACCCTGCGCATCAGCCATAAATTTTTTTCACAATAACCAAAACAAAAATATATATATGTAATTTTATATTTATTTAATATAAAATTATGTGAAAAAATAAAAAAATCATCTCTTATTTTTCTAGATTAAATTATATATATATATATATATATATATATATATATATATATATATTAAATATATTAAATATGATATATATATTTTCCCGTACACGTTGATCACTGAGTCCACAGGAATGAGGGAACAGGTTCCTACTTAAGAAAAGAAAGTTCTTAAGGTTTCCCCGCGGCGCACGCAAGAGGAGGATTCCACATTCGACTACTTGAACATGTTATTCATCCAATAGCACACCATAAATTGGCGAATTTTCCAACAAGTGATTCTAGAACTTTTGATAATAAGCTCAACCTTTCGTTTTCCCTCATATCCTCCTCTGAAAGGCAGGATCTAGAAAGTCCGGATATATTTGATCATCGAACTGAAACATCGCCGTCCCCTTCCGTGAAAGGTCATCCATGTGTATAAATACAGCTCAACAGTGTTACCTTAATCAATCATTTTTTATCTGTTTTTTTCCTTGGCATTTGCAGACATTACAATCAGTTAGTCGGGAAATATAATTATATAATTTATAACCATATATTTATATAATTTAGCACAACTCTTCCTTATGTTTATGGGGTTGATTGATCTGTTTTTGTTTCTTGGGTGCTAGATAATAGCTTTTATGTAAATAGGGATGTCCTTATGTTTATGGGGTTGATTGATCTGTTTTTGTTTCTTGGGTGCTAGATAATAGCTTTTATGTAAATAGGGATGGGCTTGATAAATTTTATTACTTATGAAAAAAAATATAATATTGTATAAATTTTATTACTTACGAAAAAAAAATATAATATTGTATATGTATTATTTTAGTATTATTTAATCATGGTTTAATAGTAAAATATTTTTATTTTATTTCTTTCAATTTTATTGTGGCTTATAATTGGAGTTAAATATTTTTTAATTTGATTATGTGCTTATATCATACAATTTTAAGAAGTTGAATTGTTTCACTAATATACTCCATTAAAACTATACAAATACATTTACCAAGTCATTTATGTTTCTTTGAGATTTTCCCATGACAAACATTTTACAAATCATGACACTAAAGTACTTCTTGTTCTTATCTCAAACTGTAATCCTTTCAATATCAATATATCATATTTTCAGGTTATTGTAATCCCAAATCAAAGTTCATTTTAATGTGAAATTTTGATCTTAATTCTATTTTACATTGGATAAGACTAATCATTAAGGTTATAATTATGGATTTGGATATGTAGTGTGGTTATATGCTCAATCCAAGGTTTATGGTCACTTTTGACCTTAGGTCTATGCATTACCATAAGTTTGATCTTTACTATTGGATTTCTCATGAATCTACAAATTTTTTAATTATGGAGTTTAAGCCTTGACTTATAGTATGAATTTCATACTCATTATTTAAATCTCCATGAAATATTAAACATATGGATTTATCCTTAAAAGTATTTAGTTTTGTGTATAATAATTATCTACTAAGTTGGCAATAATGTCTTAATTCATAATAATATGTAGATTCGTGTTGCTCATAAGTAATATGATTTATGTACAATGTAATTTTTATATATTGTATGAACATATACCTAAAACAATCTAGGATACTTGACAATTAATTTATAAGATGGCAATAATTCCAATACTTCAACTAGGAACTAGGAATGGATGAAATTATATTATTGAGTTTCATGCCTACACCTATGCATTGATTAAAATTAACCTAATCATCCTTTGATACATACTTTTATGGATTAAATTTTTTTAATTATTTATATGGTATTGAAAAGAGCCTTATCCATATTAAATTATGATTATGTTACCGTGTTATTTTAACAAACCACATAGTAATATGACAATAACATTTAAATAATTATGCAAACATCATCGGAGTGATTTGAAGTTAGGTATACACCTTAGAAGCACATATTTTTAACCACTTAGATTATGGCATTTGATTAAATGTTAAGGTCCAATCATGGAATGGAACCATAGTTTAAATTTTGTAATGCTTTGCTCCCTATCAGTTGCCTCAGACCCTTTGGAAAGATGTTACAATTCACCCATGAGATTGGAATCTTAGTTTACAATATTAAACCCTTGGCACACAATTTCTCACCCCAAATACTTTGGGATTTATAGACATGGATCAAATAACCATTAATGAATATTACCATATGTTTAAACCTAAAGGTAAAACACATTGATTACAAGAATCACGGTATTATTTTCTCATATTGTGAGAAATGTTAACTTAACCTTATTGTTCTATTTGTCCAACCATAGACAAATGATTAATTTTTATGGTAGTTGTATTAGATCAATAAGGTTTACATGGACACACAAGGATGCAAGGTGCTTTCCCAGCTATATTCCATTCTATATTTCATGTGAAAAGGATTTACCACTATGTTGTGTGTATTTTGAGCTTCATGGTAGCTTTTTGCCATAACAATCATCATATTTGAGAGGTATTCTTATGCTACAAATAATGTGAAAGTTGCAATAGTTTCAACCTATTGGTAATTTTTAAGATATTGGCTATTTGTAAATAAAAATAATTGTATACCTCTTTTAGATTTGATCAATTTATATTTATAATTTTCTAGACATTGGCTATTTGTAAGTAAAAATATTTTTAAGTACCTTTTATATTTGATCAATTTTACTTTTTATTTTATTTTGATATTTTTGCATGTATCTAATTTTTCTTCTTTTAAAAATATTCCTAGATCTCCACTTTTAATCATCCTAAGACTTCCATTTGGAATCCTAAATAACATAAAAAAAATTTCTGTACCTTGGATTTGATATTATTTGTGTTAAAATAATAACTAGTTTTTAATTGTTTATATATACAATTGGTAAGAATATGTTTTTTCATTACCATGCCAATTTAAAGATAAATAACAAAGATTATAATGCATCTATTCAGTAATATATAATTTATGTTTATATAATGTTTGATAACTAAGAGTGTATTTTACATATGTTTAGGTACTAACTTATCTTAGTAAAAATGTTGGAACATTAGAGCTATAAAATAGATACCAAGGTCTAGTTCAACAATATTGATAATTGAAAAACTTTAATCATAATTTAAATGATAGTTTATTTCCTTCACTTTGATCACCCTCCCCAAAATCATGTATCCCTTTGTATCATCATTTGAGATGTTGTTAAGCTATAATGAAAAAATACTTCTCACAAAAGCATTGACCAACTTGTTTTTTTATCATTCAAGTGAAATGGATATTTTTTTTTTTTGGTGGTGGCCACAAGGGGTAAACAGACTGTGACCACGAGGGAACCATTACATAACATATCCGCAACATGTGAGGCGAGAGATTTGAACCTGGGCCTCTCAGCAACGAGAGAGGTTTAACTACCCACTTGCTCTCCAACTCCTCTACATGGGCGGATGTCAAGTGAAATGGATATTATTATTATGATTTAACATACATTTGGCCATAGTTACATGGATAAAGATAGTCAAATTCATGTCACTATGAGGCTTGTTCAAGATAACAATATTTATTACCAAGTATTGTATATTTTATTTACATTAAAAAAATATGTAATTTTATTTTTAATTATATTATTTTGATCATATTTGGTAAAAATTAATTCTTATCTTGTAGTATTAAATATACATTTTTTCTATATATTTTTATATTCAATATTGAGAAATATGTTATAATATAATAAAAACATTATGAAGTTTCACTTTGAATGTGGAGTCCTCTTCAAACTATAAAGTGAATATAATTATAAATATAAATTATATAATGTTTCTATTGTGAACGAATATTTCTTTATGCACTTGACCCATAGAATTACCTTACTATTTATCTTGTAATGATGATTTTCAATAAATAGACTTAAATATGGATACAACCAATAACATCTCTCAATATAAATAATTAGTTTTAACATGTTTAGATTTCTTACATTAGAAAATACAAGATGAAAGAAATTAAAACAAATACACAATAATGTTCCAACCATAGAAGGCATATACGTAGTGTCTCTGAAGCTTCCTTTCACTGATGCTAAGGATTTGCAATGAGAGAAAATATGTGTACTTCATGGACCCTATTAATTTGATCGAGTGCTAGAAATTGTAATGCAAAGTATATAAAGAAGCCAAAGGTATATAATGTTGATCACAAATATTGCAAGCGTGTTCATAATTTTTTAAAATTAATTTTTTTTTTTTTGTACAAGAAAAATAACTTGTCAGCATCCTTCAGAATAAGGACCATTATGAATAAGGATATCATATGGTGGATAAATCTAACAAATCCTTACTATTAAATTCAAGAGTCATAAATGAATATTGTATTTTAAAACATTCCTATAATGTGTCAACATTCTCCCTATCAAAGCATTGTTACCATTGGATATTATTATTATGTATCAAGTTTAGATTGTCATACACAGTTGTAATCAAGATGATTACTACCAGTATATACCCTTTCTTGTAGATAACCTATTACATCAACGAATAAAATGATGCAAATAATTTTCTACGTTATCTGTTATCATAACAAATTATTCTATATATGAGAATGAGACACATAAAATTGGTACACTAGAGTTAACAATGTAAGTGCTTTGAGTTTGTGTAAGGAGAAGACTATGTTGAATTAGTTGACAAAGAATCTTCTTTCTTGTTCTTGTTTATATTTGTAGGTTTACAATTAGTATGTTTTGATCTCACGGATGTTGTTGCCTTTGGGTGTATAGATTAGGTGTATGAGGTTCAGGTGTCATAAAGGAATATTATATTGTGAAACACTCCTATAATATATCGATATTCCCCTATCAAAGTATTGTTACCATTGAATATTATTGTTACAAATCTTGGTATTAGTTTTAGGTAGTTGGAGGTAGTTGAAATAAAAAAAGTTTATAACAACATATGCCCTCTCTTATATATAACCTGTTACATCAATGAATAAATTGGTGTAGCTAATTTACTATATTGTATGATATTAGAGAAAATCATTTTGTAGATGAGAAGGAGACACATTATTTTTATGTTAGATTCAACAATGCAAGTGCTTAGAGTTCATACAAGGAGAAGACCATACTGAATTTGTTATCAAAAAATCTTCTTGCATGTTTTTTTTTGTGTTTGTAGGTTTACAAATATTATGTTTTGATCTCAAAGATTTTTCTCCCTTTGGGTGTAGATATCATAGCATCTAAATTCATGCATAAGAATAAACATTCATCCTCATTATATCTTGCTACTTTGAATCATACTATAATTGCAATAACTCCTTTAAAATGAATAACTCTAAATATTGCATCATATAGACTTGACATCTAATGAATATCTCCTCTAAAATTCAAGTCAAAAGGCTATCTAGAAGTAATGTTTGAGTATGTTGTCTATTTACTTGACCATCCCAAGTGAAAACCATGAAATTAACATATGTCATCTAATAATATTTATTTTTAAATCATGTTGCGACATGATTACATACGTAAATACTAGAGAACCATGGAGAGAGGATAAATCTTATTAAAGTTGACTATGTAAAAATACCAGTTTGTGTGAGTCATGCACAATAGATATGAGACATACAAAATATGATAAAATCACAAAGAGAGTATCATACTATGATAATATGGATACACTAGAGACACTAGATGAGTTTATATTTTTTCTCTATCACATAGAGTGAGCACCATCCAAAATAGTAAAGATATAAAACTGTGAACAAGAGGTACCTAAAGATGATTAAAGACACATATTTGTTGGAGAGGTTTGTGCTCAAGGAAAAATTTATATGTCAAGCATATAATGAGAAGCAAAATATCAACATTCATCAAAGGTGTCAATTCATATTGGGTAAAAGCATTATTGTGTTTTGAAAAGACTAATAGCTAGACAAGAAGAATTTGACATGATCATTAAAGATGTTATCTTGTAATATATATATTGTTATAGTTTCCAACTATGAAAATAGTACAATCATCAATATGAGGAGTGTGTAATCTAAAATCTAAAATATTTGCACTATCCTGCATGTAAATGAGGTAGTATGTAAAGAAAAAAAATATTATTCTCGATCATGAAGAGTGCATGACATTTGAAAGAGGAAGCTTAAAGTGAGGAGTTACACACCTTATAATTTAGATTTAAATAAAAGGTGCATAGATTCATCTGATAAATATTTGAATGATGGAGAATCATAAATTTACATGCATTTTTTCACTAGAACATTCACAAAATTATCTTTGTAGGGAACCAAACTTATCTTAATCTAATCCCACATTCTTGGTGGGAATAATTCTTTAATTACTCAAACACATTTGAAATTTCCTTGGTTGCTATAGTAATATGATGGTAACCTCTTGTTATTTATACATGAAGCCTTTTGACTATTGTTGGCATGACTAGTGATTTAACTATTATCCATATGAATAGTAATATGACTATTATCCACATATAACTTGAGGTTGTTTGAGTAGGTATGCTTAATTGTTTGTTTACAGTCAAATCCAATATCACACATGGACTATGGAATGATTTTTTTATGGTTTAAAATAATTTTAGGATGTTTTATTTTATTGTTTTATTCATTGAATGCAAGTAAAAAGAGGAAGCCTGCCATGTTTTTTGTACATTGGACTATGGAAAGAATGTTGCCTAAATATTCTATTTGAAGAAAATTAGCATCAATTCCCTACATCTAATTTTTTTCCAAGTAAGACCTTGGTGTTTTCTTATACTTTCAAGTATAACTTATTTTTTAAGTATAAACATATATATTCTTATTAGATACCTCTTCTCGAACTTGATATTGCAAATCTATTTTGACTAGGAATAAGATTTTGTAGCACATCTGAATAAATAAATCATATTTATAAATTCAAAAAATGAAACTTTCATACATGGCAAATCAATATCCAATTAGTGTTAACAAAAAAAGATATGTGAGATATCATTAATTTGCCAAAACTGGTGGATGTAAATGAAGTAGAAAAGTGGAATATTAAAGATAGAAATGTAATGACTCTTATTGGACTTAGTATTTTTTTATGGATATATACATTACATAGATATTTTGAAGATTATAAACTAAATCTAGTATGGAATCAAAGCTCTATTTAGATAAAAATAATCAAATGCAGAGATGTTTCTTAAGTAAAACTAGTTTGACTTGAATATGATATAATGCAAAAGTATATTTTAACATATAAATAACCTTTATTCTCTATTGAATCAACTTGAAATAATTAATGTCACAGTGAGTAATTAGGATGTCAAATTTATAACATTCAATAAAATGCCTACCAATTATGCTAATATGGTATTCATATTGAACAAGATTAATCATAGACTAGAAGATATAATTTCATCAGTTGATGAAAAAAAACTAAAAAAAAAATCCTTATAAAAGAAATTACATTATCGATGAAGGATAAGCTTTTTTTATCTCTAGAGCTATCCAATCATCCTCAAAGGTAAAATAAATTTAAAAAACTAGAATACTTATTTTTTATTGGAAGCAAAAAGGTCATGCTACAAGGAATTGTGTTCAACAAGTAAAACACATCATAGAGGGGAAGTTAGAGATAAACAAGACAATGATGGTTATTGATGAAAGTGATAATAGAGAATGTGGATTTATGACACATATTGAAGACCCTCTTCATAAGGATAATATTGGGGAATATGTATTTTAAATTGAAATAAAAAAGAGTAATTACAAATAGTTGTGTTCTTATTCACAATATGGATATGTACCTATCATTGGTTGTGTGTGTCCCTAATAAAAAAGGTGATGTAGATAGTTGTGTTTATATTTAGTTGAAACCATGGTGTTGGATAGTATGTATGTTTCTATACATATTTTAAGTAAGACTATGGATAATTGTGTTTGTCCTTACCCTTGGTTACAAGGTGAATAATTGAATGTATCCCTATTTAGTCATGGATATTTTGTGCTCTAATTGATAAATTTTTGTGTGTCATAGTTTATCATATATTTCTTGAAAGTCTTCTATCTAGTTCTACATTGATGTAATAAAAGGGAGAGAATTACATTGGTGCTGAGTTTAAGTAGTTGGAGTTATTTGTAACCAAAATGGTTTCTAATGACATATTCCCTCTCTTATATATAACTTATTACATCAATGAATAAAGTGGTGTAGCCAATTTTTCTACATCAATTATCACCTCTTATAAAATAACACATTTGCATCTTATAATAGCAATAGGACAATCACAAATACATAATTATGGTCTTCAAAAATTATATTTATCAATTAGCCATTGGAAAACATAGTTGTTGTTGTCTGATGAAACAAATGCACATGTCTTACTTAGGGATCTCCTATTGATGAAAAATAATATTTAATAAACTATTCTCTATTTTATATGCACATTGCTTACAAGTTAAAAATAATTTTAAGGAACTTAATATATTTTTAATATTTTTTATTTGTACATTATTAAATTTATTTATTTATTTTATATATATATATAGACAATTTAAAAAATTAATTATAAATGTTATACACTTTAAACTAAACAAAATGCCATATATTCTTACTTAGATATTTTATTTTAATTAATAAGCAAAAACATTTTTTTAGTATAAAATTAATATTTTAATCAATATAACTAAAATAAAATTTTAACCTTCAAATATTAATATTAATAAAAAATAATTCAAATTAAGTTATGAAAGGAGGTTGAGTATACTATCTATAATATTAGGGTTTATGCCTAGGGGGTTTGGTATAATTGGTAGGGATGAGAATTTCATGCCATAGACTAAGGTCTAGTCTCATGGGTGAACCTAAACAAAGTCCAAGGGCTTGTTATAGGATACTCCATAATAATAAGTTTTTTTTTATAATATTACCATAATAAGTCTGTTATTAGTTGATAGAGTATCCTTATATCCCAATTATACATTACAATTTGTTATTACCTCTAGTTTATTCACCATATTCTATGGTAAGGAATGGTGAATCACCATTCATTGAATATTACATATTTCTATATATTATACAATGAGAGATGTTGTTATCTAGGAAATTTCAGTGCATGCATAGGTAACCTACAAAGCTCATAATTTCATCCTAGCTCAAATTATCTTAGATTATAAGAGAGAGGATAAATGTTATAAATTTTTTGATATGCAACTAAAAATTCCATCACACATTATGATATTCATTGTATATTTCATAATTAAATTAATAAATCACGAATATTTAACTAATTATAGACTTTCATGGATTGACACACTCCAAGCAAGTTATTTGCTACAATATTGGATTGTTTATATTTTTAGATTTGTAAATAGAACATTTTAAGTAAAATAGCAAGTAATATTTTGAATAATCATTGAACAATAATTCATATACTTGTGCTTATCTATATAATTTAATAATCGAGGGATATTAAATTTAAGTCTTATTGTTACTTTGTTATTTTTTTTAGGGCATTTGACATTTTTTGTAGACAACTTCTTGTCCAATTGCTTTGCGACTTAAAAATTGTAAGACATCGACTTATTCATGTAATGAAATTTCATGAATGGTGGTTATTGAGGTCTAAACATCTACAAGTTGTATATATGTTATCAATAACACCATTGGTGCTAAATGCGATTTTCTGCTTTTAAATATATTTTTTGCTCTCTACACAACTTAATTAGAAGATATCATCACATGTTCAAAAAAATAGATAATAATTTGTATTCTATATGATATAATTATCAATATCTTGTATTTTATAAATGGTAAAATTATCATGTCACAAGTTCCTATATGATCATAACAACATCTTCATATTTTATGCTCATTTTATGAAATCCCTAGTTTACAAAGAAACTCAAGGAAACAACAATACTAAAAACAAAGCACATGAAACTAAACTCCTATACAAAGTAAGTTTTGCTTGAATATATTTCCTCTTATACTTACCATGGTGTACCATTCATAGGATTTCCATTCAATATACCTCTTGTTATCAAAGAGATGTTATGCAAAGCTTACGCTTCTCCTAGTCTACTTGAGAGACAATAACTTAAACTCTAGTTTTAGGATGCCAAATAAACATTTTACATCCATTAAATGTTATTGTTTACAAATAATATTGTATTGGTATTATATTTGGGAACCTAGACTTTGTAATACTAGTTGGGTTCAAGTTAATAGAGTTCTTGTTTCTATGTTATCCAAAAAATAATGGTTGATGGTTATTTTCACATGTAATTATTTTAACTAAATTTACATCTATTATTTTTATATTTAATTTATATACCATGTAGTGATTATTTATGGGTTAAGTTATATTTTATTTTTTTGGAATTCATAATATTTTCTAGAAGTAAATAGAAGCAAACCATCCACTCAAACATTATATGAAAAGCATAACCTCCACCCAACTGTAAACCAATATTATAAATAAATAAATAAATACAAACCTCCATAACCATGTTATAAACACATTATATATATTTCATGAAACCCTAGTTGTAGCTTGAAATCCAAATTTTTTGTTTCTAAAGAAATTTTGAAAAAATAAAATAAAGCACTGAAACGAAGAAAATTGAAACACCTGATACACTTGTTCTTCTTATTAAAAGATAATTTTACAATCTTATTAGAAACCATAGGGATGAAGTTGAGTAGTTATATTTAACTTCAATAGTAGTGCTCTCTTCAATATTGGGTACAAAATTTACAAATATATGTAGATGACAAAAATGAAGATAAATATGGATAGATTTATGAGAAGAAAAATAGGGGATTTTCTCACGTCCTTTATATTTTTTATATTTTTTATGGTGAGACTCTAAGAGGGTTTAGGTCTAATAGGGTGGTTTTAAACCACCATATTAGACTCACCCTAAGAGGGTAGTTTTAAACCGCCCTCTTAAGGTCTATTAGGGTGGTTTTTTACCATTTTAAAAAACTATCATATTTTTGCCACCCTTAAAAGCCTTTTTTGGTGTAGTGAATTTGGATAAATGGATTGCATATGTAATTTTTTAAAGGTAGTATTTGCATGCCTCAATTGAATACATGGTATAGTGGTTGGGCACTTTGCTTGTAGAAGGGTTGTATCAAGTTCCAACCTCAATGCTAGCATATTTGTGTTGCTCCAAGTAGAGCACCATCTATATAATAGGTCATATGGTACTAGATATCCTATTTTCTTAGCAAGCATGCATGGCACATTGGTTGGTACTCTTGCTTGCATATAAGGGGTCTTGGATTCAATCCTCATCAACTCCAAACCCACTAAATCAAGATACATACATATATATATGTAAATAGAAACCTAGCAAGTCACATCATGCAATTTGTTAAACTTGAATTATCCATAGCATTCAAGCTAGTATGCTTGTGAAGTCTATTTTATAAAGAGTGAATTGTAGTCATCAATGAATATGTGGTCAACAAATAGAAAGTAGTTATTAGACATCATTTTCTAAGGTTTGGCAATTTTATTCATTTTATCTCTCCTTTTAACTATTAATATGGCAAAACTCGTAGAGTCCATAATATTTGCATATAAAAGCATTTTGGGCCCTTTTTCAAACCACTTAGATTTTTTAGCTTTATATATTTATGATATCATTTCAAGGACCTATTATTATTTTATAAGGGTTTTTATCTATGCAAAATGGACCTATTTAACAATGTTATTCATATCAAAGTAAGATATATCCTTCTCTTTTCTCATAATGAATGTTTGCTCTAGCTCTAGTAACCCTTTAGCATGGTGATTGGTAATATATTGTGCTATAATAAGAGTAGATTTTGGATGATTAGCGCAAGGTATTGCTTGTTCCTATGGAACTTTTCTAATCATTAGGGTTGATTATTCAAAGATTTAGCTATCACTTCATGATTCAATTGTCTTCTCTTGAGATACAAGACATCCTGTTGAAGATCTTCCCATGGGAAGCTCAACATATTGATTAGGAGGTGAAGTCATGACTTCATGTTTGAGAGAGGTTGATATAGTTTATATACCTTTGACAAAGAGAAGATAGTAAGATCCACTACCCCATATAACTATTGATTAGATGGGGATGTATCACCTCTAATATTCTCTCCTTGGCCTCTTAGTTCAGTTTATGAGGGGTGGGTTTGAAATATGTGTAATATACCTTTATTAGGCCAAGGCCAATTATGTTGAAGTACCTACAAATGCTCTTGATGTAAGCCTTTAGGTAAGTGCTATATAAGCCTTCTACCATCTTGATATATGCCTACAAGCATCTTCATGTAAGCCTATGGGTAAGTGTTATGTAAGCCTTCATGCATCTTGGTGTAAGCCCATGGGCACTCTCATGTATTAAACGTTAGTGGTATTTATTAATCCACATTTTTAGATAACATTTCTTAAAGGGTAATTTATTATAATTTTATTTTAAGGTTATACTCAAGGTTAAGCTTGTGTCAACCTAAGGTTAACCTGTCATTGGGATTTTTGGTATCACTATAAATTTTCTATAGAGTGTCTATCCTTTTTTATTACATTTAAATGATTAGTATTTATAGAGGATTTTACCTCTTTCATTTAATTCACATGAAGATAAAATGTTTACAGATCAGAAACCTTCGAGAGGAAATTCCTCCTTGGAATTCTTCATTAGGTAGCATTGATCTAGCTTTTAAGGAAAATATCCATTAAATTAACATATCCGGGTGTCGATGCATGAAAAACTACGAAGGTGGTCGATGACTTGGTACATTTTTTGTGCCTCAAAAATTCGCTCTTGTTTTGAATGTCTTGGGACTTATAAAAATTGCTCTGTGATTTTGATACTATGACTTTTTTTAGCTTAGAATCAACAATTTCAGTCACCTTTTACCCCCATGATTAAATACTTATTATTCATATGATCAGAATACCTTTGAATAATCTTCGTCGATGCTTAAAATCAAATTCACCCAAAAATAGAGCAATGAGCGAAAATACTCCTTTTAACTTCCATAATGCTTATCCTTTTCCTGGTGCTTTCAATGGTGAAAAAGGTTTAAAATTATTGTGGCATGGCGGTTATAGGGGCGGACTGCATGAAGATCTATGTGGCGGCTTTTGGGGCGAACAACGCAAAATTTTGTGGTGGCCATAAAATTTGGACAACCTGCTCAGATTTGTGGTGGCTACCGATTCTACCATGTTAAAAAAAAAACTTCCATAAATTCTTTCTTAGTCACATCTCCTATTGGAGAGGGTGCATTCCAAGAGGTAACACTCATAAATTCATTCATTCTATAGTTTTGAATTGTGCCTTGTGTTGTTTCTCATAACCATCATGCCACTGCATTTCCTTAAAATATACGTTCATCCCCAAACAAGGTGCAAGGCACTGTCACTCTTTACCTTGGGTGAACATATCTTTGACCTTTCAATGCCCTCCTCTTAACACTTTCCCAAAGCAAAAATGAAAACCTCAATGCATTGGTGGAGCCACTTTCATGTAGCTTTTCCCCAGGTAAGGATGAATCATAATTTTACCTCCTATATGGGGCAAAAGCATTTTCACTAAGGTGGGATCCATATATTAATATTTTACCATGCATTCGTTTGAAGGGAGGGCAAATGGCACGTTCACCCTTATTTTGGGGTGAACAAAACTTTGACTAGTCAACGTTACCTTAGTATCCATTTCTCTTTAATGTTCGCCCAAAATTACTATTGATGTGCTTTCAGCCCAAAGAGGGGTAGAAAGGATTTTTTTCCCTGACCTAGGGTGAAAATGCTTTTGACTTGTCAATGTGTATATGGGGCATGCCATATTTTAAAATTTGAGGACGTTCACCGCCAGAATGAGGTGAATGTTACTTTCACCCCAACCTTAGGACGAATGCACTTATTTATGTTGCTATTGTTCTTCAACCTCGGGCCCACTTAAAACTTAGTTGTTAAATGTATTGTTTCCCCTAGAAAGGGTGAAAGGTACTTTCACCCCTCACTTAGGGTGAAATTATTTTGTTGGATTCAACTTTCTCTTTATCTGTACGTTTGCTCCAAAGTGAGGCAAACAAGTTTGTCATCCCATTCTTGGGGTGAACACACGTTTTCAATTCACTTTGCGTAGAAATGATTTTTAAAATACATATTCACTCTGGGGTAATGATGAGTGTCGTTGAGTCTCATCATTTAATCTTAATGATTTATCAATCCGGGGTGGTGTCCAAGGCTGTCTACGATAGAAGGCTAGGGGAGAGTACAATTTAGGCATTCAGATTTCAAGCATTTATTGGTGAAGCAGATTTTGGTTTAGCCTTTTGGTGTCACACTAATTCTAGTCTGAAGAATGGAAACTAAAATAAATTACAAGAATTGAAAACTAAATCTAAATTGCAGAATTTAATAATTAACTACAATTGCATGAATTGAAATTGCTAAATTGAAATCTAATCTACTTTTGCAGAATTGAAATCTAGTTACTCTTGCATAATTGAAATTGCTAAATTGAAATCTAATCTACTTTTGCAAAATTGAAATCTAATTACTCTTGCAGAATTGAAATTGCTAAATTGAAATCTAATCTACTTTTGCATAATTGAAATCTAATTACTCTTGCAGAATTGTAAATGAAACTTATTCTAAAAAACACCTGTCAATGCCCTGCCATAGAAGGTCGTCAAGCTTCTGCTACAGGAATTGACAGCAAAATGAAATATGCTAAAAAATGGAAAGTTGCTAAAATAGAAAGCAGGGAAAACATGGAAAACAAAGGAAAAATGCTTAATATAATTTTTCAGCTGACATACACACAAATGCTATACACAAACATAATAGAAAACATAAATCACATAATACAAAATAAAAACAAGAAAATAAAATCTGGCAAGCAATCTATTAATTCTACTGCAGCAAAATTACAGATTAAAACCTGCCATAAAATCCCTCCTTCTAGATCTGACAGGTTCAAAGTTGAATTTTATTGCTTGCATCAAATAATAGTTGGAAAAGTAAACTTATTAGTCTCAAATTTAAATAAATAGACATAGACAATCCAACTAAATACCAAAAACTATATTGAAGGTTTATCCTTTGAAATTGCATTTCTAAAAGCCTTCTACAAATAGTTGGTTACAAGTGATAGAAGTTGAATATTATTCTAAAGTTTGTTATCCTATCACTAGGGAGACATAAGGAGTTCCACAAAACCTAAGTCTTGAAAATTTTATCAAGATAGTTCACATTCTCTAAACTAGGGAGTTACAAGGAAACATACTAGGACCATCATGACAACAAAAAAATTCATCCTTACAAAATCTCAACTACTTAAAGGTCTGAACTACTTTTCATGGAAGAACAAAGTAAGAGCAATCTTGATATTTGAAAAACTATGGGAAATTGTCAAAGGAATAACCACTAAACCTAATACAGGTGATATAGAGATTCAAAAGTTTGAAGAAAACGATGCAAAAGCATTAATGATAATAATTTTACCATCACAAATGAAATACAACCTTACATTCATTCAGCAGGAACATTTACAAAAGCTTGGAAAATATTAGAGAAAATATTTGAAGGGAAAAATAAAGCTACTATCTTAAATCTTCAAACTCAATTATACTCCTTGAAAATGAACAATGGTGAAAGTGTAGAATTATTCCTAAGGAAGGTAGCAAATATTAAAGGGAAATTATTAACCTTATGAGAAGAGGTAAAATATACATTTCTTGTTAAAGTAACCATGAGAGGACTTCCTGATAGCTACAAGCATCTAGTTACATCCTTACAAGTCCTAAGTAAAGATACTCATTTAATGAGTTAGTCAATATTCTTTAATAATATGAGGTTGAAAATATAGTTATAGATGAAATGACTAACAATGCATTAGTATCAAAGGAAAATCCATAGTTCAAGCATAACTCTCTCAAGGCTCTTTGGGATCATGTTTCTTTGGTTATTATCCAGTACTTTACTTTAGATGAAAATCTAGCAGTTCTGAGAAGCTATTATTTTATGATCCTAAGTCACCTGCACCGAAAGAAAATTATGAATCTTCCTTATTTCTTATTTCAATCCCTTTAAAATACGGTATTGAATGTAAAGAAAGGAGTGGCATAGGATCTATTGGACCAAGGGTTTATCAAGTTAATCTTTGATTATGTAGTGAAGAAACAGGGTCTGGATGGGGAGAGTGTTGGCAATTTTGGGTACCTTGAGTACATTGCCTTTGCTCAAGTATAGTTGTTGTCATTGATGTCAAGGAGCTCTTGGTAGTTGTTGTCATTGATGTCAAGGAGTTCTTGAAGCAATTTGTTTTTATGTCAAAGAATGTGTTTTGTGGAAAGTTTCAGCTGGTCAGTAAGTCTCCAAGAAAATCAGAGTAGCCCAGTTGCACAAGATCAAGAAAAAGATAAGTTAGAAAAAGTTTACAGGCGGCTGGAAAAACTGTCGCGACTTTGCGACATGTTTGAGGAGAGAGAAAGTGCTAGCAAAACTGTCACGATTTCGCGACATGTTTGAGGAGAGAGAAAGTGTTGGCAAAACTATCACGATTTCGCGACATGCTTGAGGAGAGAGAAAGTTCTAGAAAAACTGTCGCGATTTTGCGACATGCTGGAAGGTAGAGACGAAGCAGGCAAAACTGTCACGATTTCGTGACATGTTTGAGGAGAGAGAAATTTTTGGCAAAACTATCACGATTTTGCGACATGCTGGAAGGCAGAGTCAAAACAGGCAAAACTGTCACGATTTCACGACAAGTTGAGTTGGTAGTATTGAGTTGCAGGAAGTGTCACGATTTCGTGACAGGCAGTAGAGAAAGCTTTCGAAAGCTGAAAGCATCGCGATTTCATGACAAGTTACAAAGAAGTTGTACAGATGTAGAAAGTGTCACGATTTTGCGACAGGTTGAGTTGGTAGCTTGCAGTTGGAGAAAGCATCGTGATTTTGCAACATGTTCCAGTTTCGCGAGCATTTTGCAGAAAAGAGCTTAAGGCAGCAAAAATGTCGTGATTTTGTGACATGTTCCGTTTTCGCTGGTGCAAACCGAGAAAAGGTTGAAGAAGCATAGAGTGTCGTGATTTCATGATAGAGTTGTAGATGACGTCAGCAGAAGCAGATGTGTCATGATTTTGCGACAGAAGCGAAGAAGAAGGCTTTGAAGTCTAAAGCGTCATGATTTCATGACAAAAGTGAGATGACGTCAGCAAGAGGGAAAGGTGTCACGATTTCATGACAGAAGAGCAAAGGAAGTAGACAAAAGCAAAAGTGTTGTGATATTGCTACAGCAAGCAATAGAAGGTGTACGATAGGCAAAGGTGTCGCTATATCGTGACATGTTGAAGTTTCACGCCAGAAGCTATAGGGAGGCAGTGAAGCCGACATAGTTAAATCTGGGCCAATGCAGCGTAGGGTTTTGTAGCCGACATGATTAAAGGGTAAACAATAGACTAAGATCAAGGTTCTAATCTTGAGATTATGTGTATAAAAGGAGGGCTGCTTGAAGAGTTTCAATCATCGATCGAAGTGTGCGTTTGAAGTGTGATTTGCACAGATAGAGTGCGAGGGAGAAGTTCGATCGTCGAGAAGCAGAGTGTGCAAAGTCTATGTTGCTATGGTTGCACAGAGTGTGCGAATACTGTGCTAGGGTAGAGTGTGTGAAGACTATGCTACGGTGGATGTGCAAAGGAGCAGAAGTTGTTGGTGTTGCGACATTCAGAGACAGCACGTAGAAGTGAGGAGTTCGATAGCCAAAGTGTTGTGTACTTCTGTGTCTACGTAGAACTATGCAAAAGTTGGTTTCAACCAAGTGCAGCTATGACAAAATAGAGAGAACAGTTGGACAGCATTGAGCAAGCTATTGTTGAAGCTTGTAGAGAAGATTGGGCAGGTTATTCTAAGAACTTGCAAAGCCGATATAAGAGAGATAGAGGACATATGTGCTAGACCGAAGGACTGTGTTTAGTGCATATTCGAGGACCAGCTTTGCTATGATAAAGTTAAGGACAAAGATCTCCAGCCAGAGTAGGGAAGACAGGTGTCTTTTGTGGATAGAGTTCCACTTGCTAAGGGTAGAGGAGGTAGAGGTTTTCTAGAGGATCACCAGTCAAAGCAGAATTAGGGGAAGGTGTCTCCTTTGAGCTGAGGCTCATAAACATTGTAATCGAGAAGGATTCCCAGAGGACTTTGATATAACTTTTAGAGGAAATTTTTATCCATGGAGTAGCCCACATTGGGTGAACCACGTAAATTGCTGTGTCTCTTTGTTGATGATGTGTTGTGCATTATTTTAATTGCTGCTCTTGATATTGCTATCTATTCTCTACATAATACTGATTTGAAAGTTGATTTAAAGAAAAATTAAAAAGTGGTCTTATACTGTTCACCCCCCCTCTCAGTATAAGCTTGTGTTCTTCAGAGAGCATCCTAAATACTTTAATGAATATTTTGGTTCCTACGATAGGTTTTTTAGCATCCTCGATCTCTTGGGAATCTAAGTACTCATGCTAGAAATATATGGAAGCGAATCTTATTGCCCCAATTTTATTGGATTTCATAGATTATGCTCCTAGAGGTCTTGGTAGTAATGACAAGGGAACTAGGTATTGAAAAATATTGGTGGTGAAACAGATGAATATGGGTAAGAATCCTCTATTGAAAAATCAATCTCAGAGGAGTTTCCTCCTTCGTAAAAATAATCAAAATTGATAAGGGAGGTGTGAGGTGAGATGCAATTTGTGAATCCTAAATACCATTCTAGTGGATATAATATGAAGGCCCTCAACTCCATGATTCTCAAATTATAGCATTCGATGATAGATTCTATGCAAGCTTCAATATCCTATGTTGAGGAATTCCTGGCCCTCATGTGGTAAGTATCGGGTGATCACACAACCAAGGAAGACATCAATATTGGTCCTCATGGAACCAAGTTTTGAGATGGGTCTCTGGTTTTGTTCCAATTTTGGGGCTTGTGTGCCTTTTATAGTTTTCTATTGGCTAGTTTTGCATGTGCGTCTTGTGTGCTCACTTATCCTGGTTTAGGTTTTTTTGACCCTTGGACCTGGTGGTTTCCCCTACATGGGAGTTTGATTTCATATTTTTAGCTTTTGTCTTGGGTTTTTTTTACTGTTTGTAGTCCTCGACTTCTAGTTAGCAGGTTATGTGTTTATTTCTCTCTACCTCCTTTAGTGTGTGGAGGTTAGTTTCTTTTTATACATAAGTTTGGATACCCTCCCAAAAATCCTTCTTCTACCTTATCAAAAAAAGTACAATCCACAAGGAAATATTGTAGCATCCTCAAAAGGACAAAGACCTTGTAATAATCGATATTATCATGTATGCAGAAAGAAAGGACATGGCACTAACTACTACAAACTCAATCCTAGAAATAAAAATCAAGGGAATCAAATAAATTATGGAAACCAACAAAAGAAGGTATTCCAACTAAGGTGGTATCAACCACAAAAGCATCAATTTTAGTGTTCACATACTTCCTAGAATTAAATACCTCAATTAGAATATCACGGAGGGAATAAAAATGGATACTTAGCATAAAGGATTAAAGAAATAGAAGAACTAGAAAAATATATATATAAATATGAATTCAAAGTTTTTTTGGTAATAATAACATATCATGAAGACACTAGCTATTTGTTTGAATAGGAATCAAACAATAGAGAAGGAGAATACAAAATCCAAAACCAAAATCAAGATCCATATTGAAGACTAAAGTCTTCAAAAACCAAACAATGTAATACAGGGGGTGTTGGAATATATTACATTATTTGATTCTTTAATAATGTACCATCATGGGTACATATTTAGATTAGGATTTTATTAGGACTTAAGTACTTTATTAAAGCAATGCAATAAAGGCACAAGTGTTAGAATGTACATTGATGTAAATGTGCATGTATTCCACATGTACATTAGTCCTTTGAATAGAATAGTGAGGCGTCACAAGAATATTGAAGGCAAAGAGTTGCATATCATTATAAATAGGCCTTCATATAACATTAAAGAGTGAGGATTTTTGGAGTGCATAGGTTGAGTAGTAGTAGATACAATGTAGATCCATTTTGTAAATATGGAGAGGTTGTGACCTCCATTGGAGAGCATTGTATATTTTCATGAGCTTTCTTATATGAGTATTTCTTGAGTGTTGTATCAAGTTTTCTATCATATTTTCATGCTTATTAGCTAGCCATTATCATATTTATAACATTGTATGCTTATTTCCATACTTTTGGTTGTATTTCCTTTAATTTTAAATCTTCAAAAGCTAACAAGTTGTGATTGTAGATGAAGGATTGTGGCTTCATTTCTTTCATCAAATATGGTATAAATTTTAACCCATACATTTTTTGATGATTTTGCCTTACTTATATGTGGTTTTATCTCATAAACCACTTCAAATGTGATGATCATGATTTCCTTTGCATTCTCTTATTGATACTTTTGCTTAACTACAACTTCTTCAAGATAAGTTTCATCATTAGTAACAAAATATTAGATTTTTTTTACCACATATATTATTCTCATTTTTTTTTTACATGGTCCAAAATTTAGACCCTTAAGTAATTATGACTCTATAAGAAATATTTTTAATTTAGACATGGAAAGTGAATCCCCTTATTATATACCACCAATCATATATATTGATCTATTCGATATACCCTCTCTTTAGATATATTTGTTAGTATGTGGAAGAAGCTAGTCCTCTTGATATACATGACCATACATGAGAGAGACCTTAAGGTACATGAAATATGCCAATACATGGTACCAAGGTAGTACTAAAAAGGATTCCTTATATCAATAACACCTTCTTAAAGAGAAATTATCATGTGTAGGCATAAATTCCCTATATACTCATATTTTTTTGCTTCAATATTTATCTCTAATAATAGTAAAAAATGGGATAAATACTTGAGTGAAACAAAATATCACAAAAATGTGATCTTATTCAATTTTATGATTTATAAGGTTGATGGCCAAAGGTCTCTATGGTATCTATATTAAGCTTTAGACACAATAATTTAACATCACAACATTACTTGTAAATGCAAGTTATAGGCATTGTTTATACCAATTCTTGATAATGGTAATTCTATTAGTTTATCTCACAGGTTAATTTCTATAGGATCAAATAATCAAATATAATAATGCTTACAATATTTCACATACAAAATATAACAATATTATTCATAAGAAATATACAAATGCATGCATGAAGCTATGCATATTATATAATTTCTACAAAACTTTATCACCAATATATAATTAAATATGAATATCTATATTCAAGTCTCTTGACCTTCTCACTTCTCTCATAATGACGAATTTCCTCATCATAACATAAATCCTACATAAATCTTCACTTGCCTACTTGATATATCACACTCTCGTACTTGCACACTTGACTCTCTTAATTAAATGACATATAATATATAAAAACAAACACCCTAAACTAAATAATAAAATATTCCTAAACCATTACATGACCAAATAATGTAGTATCTCCAACACCCCTTGTATTACATTATTTGGTATGAAGACTTTATCTCCAATATTTTATATTCTTGTTTTCATATTCTTTATTATTTGTCTTTACCTTTAGCTATGATATTATTGTTGGTACTACATTTACTTTAATCTTGATTATTTCAAAAGTTGCTTTTGCAATAATTTGTTTAAGTATTTCATTCAATGCCATCATTAAGATTCCTTTTATAGTGCTTCATTCATGAACACCACTTCCTTTATACCAACATTTTTTTTGGGGGGTATGATTATGGCTCCCACAATTTTGATAAATTCTCATGATTCTACCAATATTTAGTTTTATGTCCATACATATTGCACTATATGCGCCTTTGAGTGTAAATTGATTTTTAATATTTTAGGTAAACTTTGATAGGAACATTAAATACGTTTCTTGATTTTGTAACTCTCTTTTATTTCTAACAATAAAAATTATCCTCTTCAAAAAAATTATTATAATTATTACTTAAGAATCATTAGAACTATACTTTTCATTTTACTTTGGATAAATCGTAAATATTCCATTAGTTCTTGTGTTCGATGATTCTTAGAAAATTTTCCTCTTCCTGAATATTTGTTTTTCTTGTTCTCTAGCTATGATGTGATTTTATTAGGTTCCTTATTTTAATCAATTAAATCTTAACAATAAGTTTCAAATTCTTCACTCCTTAATCACTCAATTCTCATTTTTCAAACCAATATTCAAATTTTGCAATTTTTCAAAGTTCATCAAATTTTAAATTGAATGTTTTATTCTCCTTTTATCCTCCACATTATCAAATTTCAATTTCACAAATCCTTTAAGTAATAAATCATCAATATTTATTAATTCACTATTCATTCATTCTATCTTCATTTCATTAATCAAATTCAATTCTTATATCTCCCAATTCAATTCACAATTTCACATTTTACTTTCAAACTTCAATTTAATCAACACTTCATTTAATTCAATATTTAATTCAAATTTCTCCCATTAATTCATTCCTTCTTCAATATTCAAATTTAAAACTTTCAATTTTAATTTCAACTCACATTCATCAATCAATTTTAATTCTTTACTCTTCTTATATCTCCCAAAATAATTTTCAATTCCTCCTTTAATTAATTAATTTTTCCTCCACCATTCATTTCATTCATTAATTATTTTACTCCTTATCTCTCCAAAAGCATAAATCAAAAAATTCAATAATACAATTATTTATGCTTTATATCTTCAAGAAATATAAATTTGAGTTCCTTAATTATTGAAAGCACGAGGATACATAAACAAAAAAGGAAAAGCTCCAAGCACGATGCAAAAACGGAACTGAACTTAACGCTAAACCCTACGAATTAAAAATGCATGAAATGGAGAAAGCATGAATTGAAACCCAAATGAAATAACAGCCCTTCTATTTATTGATGTATTTCATGATTCGGTTACAATTCGCATCCTCCCTTTTTAGGGGTGAGGAGCGTTAAATTCATCTCTTGGTTACATCCATGGATAGCCTTCCTTCTTCCACGTGCCCACATGTAATATGGGCGGACCAAAACGTCGTCGCCACTTGTGTCTGCGAATGTTGATTCCTTGCTGCTCCTCCAATGTTCTGTTCCTGCGTTCAAAGAAACAAAAGATAATCAATAGCACCTACGGATAAAACAAAGCATGCAATCCCCAAGCCTGCGATAAATGAATGAGAAAAACGAATTAAACTATGACTAAAATGAATCCAAATGCTCTAAAAATTTGACAGGGGCATCAGGAAATCACCAGGAGGACACTGCAAAAAGAACAATTGGTAAATTCCTCATCGATTTGAATTCGCTCTGGGGTGGGACGAAGTCACCTGCAACAAAACGCCGAAAAGGTATTGTCCCAAATGTCCTACCTAGAGAGCTCCAAAAGACCTAAAAACTTGGGTTTAGCTAATTGGGGGCATTTTGGGAAGACCCAGATGGTCGGATTTTCCCAATTTGATCTCCGTCAATGGAAATATGATGATGCTACTTGCAAGTTAGTAAAAGCGAACGAATATAGAAACATGATCAAAATTGTTCAAAACGAGACGAAATTTAAATGACAACCTATCTAAGCATCATAGAATTGAATGCAAAAAACAAAAATGATAGAAAGCAAAATATGCCATAAATTCCCAATCGTTCCTAAAAGGGATGATTAGGCCTGCAGCAGTGTGGGGGTGCCCGGGCGGGCCGCCCACCGTTTGGGGCCTGATTTCGGCACCAATCCACTTGGTATGGGTCCAAAATATCTTACAAGGTGTTTTCGACAAATTGGGTGGTATTCTATGGCCAAATGTCAGGTTTTGGACTCAATATTTGACCTTGCAATGATCACCCAATGACCTCTTCTCCAAAAGAGATCACGGATGTGAAAGGCGCAAATCGCACAAGGATGTATGGGGAAATAAAATGGCAGCACTTCGTTCCTCCAAATTTCTCTTACTCTATATGTTTTGGGGTGAGAAAACCCACCAATTTATAGACCTGGAGGTCTCTTGGGATGAGCATGCAGAGGCGCCACTTGGCAGCCATGCCCTTCCAAGGGAGGGAAGATTCCTCCCTGAATAGGGACTCCATGACTGCCCTTGTAACAACCTCTAACACTTGAAAATGCTCACTTATACTCCCATGCAATGAAGGAAGCGTTAAGTGGCAGATCCGAGCTGCCATTTGCCAAGATTTGACTTTTTGCCCGTCAAACTTGCAATTCGTCCCACCTTGGAGTGAATTATGAATTCGTCCCTGGGCAAAGCGAATCCCACTTAGAATTCGTCCCTAGGTGGAACGGATATTGAGCAAAGTTCCTGAAGGTGCCAAAATGATTTTTGACCTTCCAAAACTGCTATGAGAGTGGTTAGGACCACTGTTTAACCTCTAGGGGCTGCCCTTGGGGCTGTGTGTGCCAATGTGATCAGTGTTTGCAGTCACATAATCAGATTGGTGCTATTTTGGTGTCTACGAGATGCCCCTTTTTGGGATGCGTTGTGCAGGGCACGATGCTTGAGCAAAAATAGATAACCAAAGCACTAATGATTAGGGTTTCTTAGTAACCTAACCAACTTTTGATGCCCCAAGTATGAAAATGGCATGCATTCTTGAATCCTTGCTTCTGATGAGTGAAGGAACTCAGTTCAAGTGTTAACATTTTTCGGTGAGGTGTTACTTGAGCTTGGACATTGATCAATCATGAATAGGCAAAGGGCGCAACCTTTTGTCTATGGGAACCTTGAGTTCATGATTCATGAATGCCAAGTGATTGATCAATTTGTGATTATTTCTTGTTTACTTCCCCAAGTAGGAGCATGATTTGTCTTTGCCAATGATTCTTCGAATGCATGCAATTTCCATGATTGGGTGTGTATTTGTTGATTGGTGACTAAGTGTGACTACCCCCTCAAGCGACGAATCGATGAGGGAATGACCTACATGAGAAAAGCAATGAGTCGCTTGACCCAAGATGACCTAGGTAAGGGTGCCTTCAGAGATTTATCTTTGAATGTGTGTGTAGTTTTTCGACATTTAGACCTATTTTTGGTGGGTGTTAACCCTTTTGGTGATGCTTTTTAGAGTTGAAATTGTCAAAAATCCGTCTTTTCATGGGGCGATCCGGCCATGGTGGCATTATTAGGGAGTATTATGGTGATGATTTATAACCCTGATGTCTATTTTGGATGCCAAGAAGGTCAGGCATGAAGGCACCTTCATTCAAAAACTCTATTGCTATTTTTGGTTGGGTTTTGACCCTTTTGGTGATGTCGTTTGGGGATGAAATTCTCGAAGATCCGTATTCCCGTGGAGCGGTCCGGCTATGGTAGCATTCTTAGGGAGTAATATAGTGAGGATTTGTGACCTCGATATCTATTTTGCATGCCCGAAATGTCAAGTGCAAAAGCACTCTCATCGGGAAGTTTTATTGCTGTTTTTGGTGCATTTTTGTGCATTTTTTTGCTATTTTTGAAATTTGTGTCTTGAATTCGTTCCAGGGTGGGATGAATTCCTATGTAGTATTTGTCCTAGGGTGGAACGAGTGCTAACCGGAGTGCTCATTCTAGGGAGGAATGATTACAGGATCAAAAAGCCTATTTAAAGGCCAAAACTAGGTTTTGGGATCATTTGCACTTGTTTTTTCTGGCGATTTGGAGCTCTGAGGAGGAGGAGGTCAATTCTGCGAAGCGAAGCACTGCCAAATTTTTTCGTCGCCATGAGTGCATGAACTAGATCGAGCGGTGGGTCCGAAGCGAGACCAGTAAGTGAACTCCCTCTTTATTATTTTCTTGTATTATAGTTTTTTTTTTTGTTCGAATTTATCAATTTGAGAGTATAAAACCCTAGGTTGACAAATTAAATTTTGTTTTGCATTTATGCTCTATGTATCTGTACACTATTTTTCATTATTCTAATGTGCTTATTTTGTTGTCTTTTTTAGGTTGTGAAAATCCGATATCGCATGCCGACTGTCTTTGCTAAAGCACGGGAGGCATTAGCTGTGGCTAACTGGGAGTGGCTTGACGCCTTGGGGCTCAAGCAGGTGACTTGGCTGGAGCCAGTGATGGGGGATCGGGCCTGCCTGACAACCTTGATCAACTTGTGGGATCCTTGGACTAATACTTTCCATCTCCCAATAGGGGAGATGACAGTCACTTTGGAGGATGTCTAGTGGATTCTTAGGATTCCAATAGACGGACTGCCGATCAGGACAACACCGTGGGATCAGCGGGCAGCGGTGCTAACATGCTGCTTCGAGCATGGGGAGGAGTTGGGGGTGGATGGTCCAGTGGAGATGGCAGAGATTGACTGCCATATGGGTGAGATTTTGGTTTGATGGTGGTTTGAGATGGGGGTGTTGGGAGTGAGGCACGTATTGCTTATGGGCCTCATTTCCAACATGCTGCTACCTGACTCGTCAAGTGCGAGGTTCCCGTGGAACCTGCTGGATGTGGTATATTAGCTGGTGGAGTGTTCGACACATGAACCTTTGATCATGATATGGGGATAGACACTATTGGCATAGCTCTATGGGGAGCTATATGAGGTTCGCTGCTAGAGGCGAAAGGGGATTAGCTGCAGCTATCTACTGTAGAGATGGGGTTGGCAGCATATAGCGGTGGAGAGACCAAGGGGTTACCGTGGATGATGCAGGCAGAGATGGCAGATAAGGATATAGGTTACGCAGCTCTATGGCAATGGTCAGAGGAGCAAGGACAGAGTCGATAGTGGGCAGGTGCTGTAGGGCACTATGCTAATGCCTTTGCTTGACTTGCTCCGGGGGAGGTGTTTTGGTGCCCCTATCAGGACTTTCCAGCCTAGGCTGAGGATGAAGAGTGGCTCTGGTGGGTGCGTAGGGAGCAATGGCTGATTGGGCAGCATGGGACCAAATAGAAGTTCTTCCCATACAGCCAGGTGACACGACGATTTGGGGTGCGCCAGGGATTTCTTGGTGAGCCCGTGGTCTATCAACACCTGGGGGACGAGAGGAATCTGGATCATCTGGTCATCATGCCATTGGGCAAGGATTCAGATGTGATGATCGACATCCCAAATGTGGATGACGTCAAGACTACTGCAAAGTATGATCAGTGGTGGACTCTATGACGATGGCAGGGAGAGGGGCCACTGGGAGGTGCAGAGGCAACAGTAGCAGGTGGGGAGGGTGTTGAGGCACCAAGATATGATTGGGGAGCTCTACTCGAGGAGGCAGACATGGTGGAGGTAGATGATGTAGATGTGGATCTTGGGGTTCCGGATCAGTCAAATATGCAAGACGTCACGGAGCAGTGGGAGCCTGAGCAGGCTGCTATTCCAGAGATACCCACACCTCAGGGAGATTCAGAGGACACGAAGTCAGGGGTGCTCACTGGGAATGCATTATTGGCAGAGCTGCTATAGATGTGAGATGAGGAGTTGGGGGAGGCTCTGCAAGAGAGGGATCTCTTACAGGATCAGTTAGCAGAGCAATAGAATGCATGGGCTGCGCACCGTCGATAGGAGGGGGATATCGATGTTGCATGGGAAAGGGATCTCCTATGGGTGCAGCTGGCGTAGCACAACAATGTGGTCATGATGTACCATCAGCGGGAGGTGGAGTGGTGTAGGCACCGAATGGATTTGGAGGGAGAGATCATCCACCTCGGGAGGCGGGTACCTGAGCCCTTGGGTGGTGGGTCATCATGCTGGACGAGGGGCAGTGATACTGAGCAGTCAGCATCGTCTCATCATAGGAAAATGGATGAGGAAGGGGGTAGTAGGCATGATGCGGGGGCTAGTAGAAGCCGCCCTGAGGGGTCCCATAGGACCCACACCATGGGGGGTAGTTCCCGTCGCACCGATCCTACGTGATCATGGTTGCCGACGCCTTAGGCTTGGGGGTTTTAAGATTTTGGATTTGGTTGCAGGGTCACATGACTGGTTCTTTATAGCCTGCGGGAATTTTTGATGATATATATATATAGACTTTTTTTTGTTTATGCGCATGTGATGATTTGGTTTTATGCATGATGATTGATGAATATGGATGTATGCATGTTAAGTTATAGTGATGAATGCATATGTGTTGATGAGTGCAAATGTTTCTAATTTATATGATATGCAAATGGAATGGATGAATTGAATTTGTGATGTTTGGTAGTCGCACCATAGACTGTGTAGAACTTTATGGCTTTTTGTCCTAGGCGATGGCTGCGGTGAATAGATTTTTATGTATACATTTTTTTTTTTTGATGGCGATGCAAGGATGAAAGATAGCAAGTTGGTTGAGAATGTAGTTAAGGTTTTCTGGGACTCAGATGCTTTAACTAACTAGCCATGACTGTCCTTTATCTCGCAAGACTTTTGACCAAGGTATGAATCGGACTTGTTTTGGACCAAGCTATTTCACATCCTTGTGTGTGCAATTGAGTTCATTTATGTGGTGTTTGTTAGGATACTGCCAGTTCCAGATACGCTATCAACCAAACCTGTACTGAGGATCACCTGATTAGCTCCACTAACTCCTTTGTTGTATTTAGTCAGATTAATCTGTGATGCTATTGTAGGATACCCTAAGCTAGCTCATCCACATGCAAACATTGATCTGCACACAAGTTAATATGATAGATATATCGTCATGCGAGAGGTTTACCACCAGTGACCGATAGGCTATCAACCAAACCGATACTGAGGTTTTCCTCATGACCTATCGGAATGCTGAGAGTTCCAGGGATTCAAGTTCGGCTCCCTTCTTTTCTTCAATTGAATTGGGATACTTGCTCTTTTGTAGTGATAAAAATCACTATTTATTTTTGTATTATATTTTTCTTTTGAGCAAGGGATTAGGATATGGAGTGATGATAATCACTATTTTATGTGCTTTCCTTGATGTATGCACTTTGGTTGTGATGTCAAAATTTGGATTTTTGACGTTTGTAAATTGTTGATGTTTTGCAACTTTTGAGAACTTGGGATTCTTGGGGAATTGGGTAGGGAGGATGCTTGTCCTTTTGCCAACTCTCAACATTCTTGGGGTCATTCGCATAGGGGGATGAGCAAGATAACCATTTCGCTTATGGTGACCTGGATTGCTTTGCAGGTTTCATATTTCGTTCACACAACTTGGGAATGTTTTATGTGTTTTAATTTGTGTTGGGATGCTACGTAACAAGGTGTAAGCCAAGTAAAACTCTACCTTCGTAAAATCTGTCTAACTTGGTATAGTACGTGGCTAGAAATTTCATGACGACTGAATGGCAAAAACCCTTGATACATTAGAAGACCACTGACTATAGTATGGGAGAATAATGTGAATGGCGGTTATAGGCGATGAGCTATTGATAAAGCGAAAAAATGTAGAAGATGATGGTTTTGCCAAGTAATGATAGTCTATGGCGCTTTGACCTTTATGACCACAAATATGCAATGTATGGATGTGATGCTTAATGGAGCTATATGTTTTTATGTTTTTGATGGATTGATTTGTGTGAATATGAAGATGATATGCAAAATAGAGATCTTTATTTTTGTGATGATTTTGAGCATTCATGGAAATGAGATGCAAATTTTGTTATTTTTGATGATTTATTGTTTTTGAATTTTCTTGTTTTTGACCAAGTGATTGCGAAAATCCTTGGAGAATTTTGGGGATTGACCAAGCGATTACGGAAATCCTTGGAACATTTTGGGGATTGACCAACGATTGGTGAAATCCTTGGAGCATTTTGGGGATTGACCAAGCGATTACAGAAATCATTGGAGATTTTTGGGGATTGACCAAGCGATTATGAAAATCCTTGGAGAATTTTGGGGATTGACCAAGCGATTAAGGAAATCCTTGGAGCATTTTGGGGATTGACCAAGCGATTGGGGAAATCCTTGGAGCATTTTGGGGATTGACCAAGCGATTGCGAAAATCCTTGGAGCATTTTGGGGATTGACCAAGCGATTACGGAAATCCTTGGAGCATTTTGGGCTATGGCTCTTCTAAACATGGAATGGCCGCAAATGACTGATGTTCAAGGGTTCTATTTCCTTGATTCCATCAAGAGAGGCTATCCGGTATGTTTCAGGTCCTATTTTGATATCAATTACATAGGGACCTAACCAGTTTGCTGCAAACTTGTCCCTAGGATGGGACAACAAACTAGAGTTCTGTTGGTTTTCTTTCAAGACCAAGTCACCGACCTGAAAGTCCCTCAAGTGAACTTTCATGTTGTATGCTTTCTTAAGTCGCTCTTGATAGATACGTAAATGCTTGAGAACATTAACGTGTCATTCGTCAAGCAATGTAAGTTGGTCTAATCAGGCCTGTCACGCAGTATCATCATCGATGAACTCTTGCATTGATATGCGTAGGGAAGGAATTTCCAACTCGAGAGGCATGACGGCCTCGGAGCCATACACAAGCAAAAATAGAGTTGCCCTAGTGGGTGTCCGAATGCTAGTGTGATAGGCCCACAGGGCAAGTGGGATCTGAATGTGCCAATCCTTATGATTATCTACAACTATCTTTTTAAGGATGGCAACTAGCATTTTTTTTTATGCCTCTGCTTGCCCATTTGCCTGTGGATAATAGGGTGTCAAAAAACTATGCTGAATTTTGTACTTTGTGGCCAAAGCACGCACGTCTTTGTTCTTGAATGACGTCCCATTATCCAAGACTATCTTGGATGGAATACCAAAATGACATGATGTTATGCAAAATGAACTCCACAATGCAGGGTCCAGTCGTAGAGGTTAGCAAAACTGCTTCCACCCACTTGGTGAAGATAAATGTGTGATGACCTGATGACATAGGGGAGATCTTTCCGATGAGATCTAGGCCCCACCGCAAAAAAGGCCAAGCCGATTGGATCGGCTGCAAGGCCTAGGAAGGTACGTGTGTCAAATTAGCATGGTGTTGACACTTCACGCACTTCCTAACATATGCACAACAATCTTGCTCTAAAGATGGCCAATAATAGCCCATGCGAAGAATGCGCTTTGCGATGGCCATACCGCTGAAGTGGCCATCGCATGTACCATCGTGCGCTTGGGTGATCGCCCAAGTGGACTTTTGTTGGTCCAAGCATCGAAGGAGGATCCCTTCATAGCTACAACGGTACAAAATGTCTCCTAACAAGACATGATTTGTCACTTTCTACTTGAATGCGCGTTTTGTGGCATGCATCAATCCAAGTAGGAGGTTACCTAACTTGAGGTAGTCCCTGATGGGGGAATACCAATTTGACTGATCATAAGCCTTGATGGTATGAACAACCAGTCCCTCTTGAAGTTCATCCCTAGCAAAAGTTGAGTGGGAGAGAACTTGTAAGAATAGCATTGTGTTGTTATTAATGGGAGTAGGGGAGAACAAGCACCCCCAGTTGGTGTGTTTCAAACGATCACAGATTTGAGAGAACCTATCCATGGACGGCTCAATTTGGATCGAGTGGATTCCTAGCATTAAATAAGATCTTGCTTGGTCCATCGTGGATTGCGATAGTGTTTTGACTTGAATGGTGGTCATATCACCAGAAATGTCTTGCGGGATTAGTGACCCTAAAGAGGCCATAGTGTCCACAAAATGATTTGATGACCGAGGGAGTGCCTCGATGTCGTACCATTCAAGCTTTGCCAAGAATTTGTCCACAAGGTATTTGTAGGCCTGTAGAACTGGGCATTTGCATTGGAATACCCCTTTGACTTGGTTGACAATTAACAGCGAATCATCGAATATATTCAATCGTTTAATGTTCATGGTGATTGTTGTCTGAAGACCTATGAGCAAGGCTACATACTCTGCATTGTTGTTGGTTCATGGGAAATTTAATTTAAGTGACAAGGGCATAGGAGCACCCTGCTGTATGAAGAATACTATTCCCGCGCCACCACCTTGCTCACATTTAGAACCATAAAAAAATAGGGTTATGTCGGCCTGTGACAGCCTCATCAGAATCTGGTGATTCTGAGACATGGAAGACCCCATCATCGGGTAGTTCTATAGTCAGAGGCTGGTCATATTTGAGAGGAGCCTCTACTAGTTTATCGGCAATGACCTGACCTTTTATGGATTTCTGTCCGATAAACTCTATGTCAAATTTCGTCAACAACATGATCCATTTTGTCGTGCGACTACTATGATAAGTACGACTCATCATGTATCGCAATGGATTCTCCTTAGAAACAACATACGTCTTGTTGCTCAGCATGTAATGGTGCATATTTTTGGTAGCAAACACCAGTGCCAAGCAGAGTTTCTCAACGTATGCATAGTTAAGTTCATAGCTGACCAGCGTGCGGCTAAGATAGTAAGTAACCTGTTACCTGTGAAGTTCATTCTTTTAGGCTAACATGGCTCCCAGTGCCACCTCAGTAGCTGAGATGTATAAGTAGAACGGCACTCCTGGTCTAGGTGGTGCCAATACTAGCGGTGAAGCCAAGTATCGTTTAATGTCATCGAAGGCTGACTAGCACTCGTCATCCCAGTGAAATGCTACCCCCTTATGCAACAACTTGTTCATTGGTCAGAAATTATCCAATATTTGCGCTATGAAGCGCTTGATCGACGTGACATTTCATTGCAAGATTCTGAGCTGCTTGATGGTAGTTGGGGGACACATTTCAAGGATTGCCTTGACTTTGTTTGGGTCCACCTCGATGCCTCATTTTGATACTATGAAGCCCAAGAGCTTTCCAGATGTGATGCCAAAAATGCACTTCTTGGGATTCAGTCTGACTCTATGCTCCATGAGGTGATCGAGGATCTTGCTTAAGTCACCGAGATGATCCGGGCGCAAAAGAGATTTGGCCAACAAATTGCCCATGTAATCTTCCAAAGTCTTGTGCATGTAATCGTGGAATATGTATGTCATGGCACGTTGGTAGGTGGCGCAAACATTTTTAAGGCCAAAAAACATGACCTTATAACAAAATGTCCCCCAAGGCGTTGTGAACACCATTTTTAGCTGGTCTTTGAGGCTGATACAAATTTGATTGTATCCTGAGAAACCATCCATGAGGGAAAGAATTTCATGACCCGTTGTAGCGTCTACTAAGGCATCAATGCTTGACAAGGGTAAATCATCCTTAGGACTTGCTTTGTTTAGATCTTGAAAATCAATGCATATGCGAATCCTCCCGTCGGGCTTTTTGACGGGCACCATGTTGGACAGCCATGGTGGATAATCCATGCAGATGACAAAATGTGCATCCAATAGCTTTTGTAATTTGTCTTTGACCATTAAGGCCATTTTTGGGTGCATCTTGCATAGTTTTTTCTTAACTGGCTTGACTATCGGATCAAGCGTTAGATTATGTGTGACTAGCTGTAGGTCTAGTCTCGGCATGTCTTTGTATGACCATGCAAAAACCTCCTTCTTCGCTTTGAGAAGGGAAATGTAGTCGGATTGCTCTTTGGGGGATAAACTTACCCCCAGCTTGATGATTTGTGGATTCATTAGATCTGAGCCGATGTCTACGTCAGTCGTCTCCTCAACCGACATGTGGGATCCATCTTCCAATTGATGTGGATTTGGGATCAAGTGGATATCATTTGTTGAGTTTAGATCATCGTTAGGAACCTCGGGTCCCTCTTCAGTATGGCAGATATCCTGAGTTGGCCCAGGGGTAAAATGGAGCATTTAATCGAAATGCTAGTACTCGGATGGGGATGGAGGGGAATTGACATGATCCCAGTCTATGGCATCTATGTCTAGATACAATGACTATGCCGGATCGGTCGAATTGTGGATGGGGACGATTAAGTCAATGGAGATCATGTTGATGAAATGATTTTGGTCTCCATTACCGCGGGTGTGATGACTTAGACATTATATATGTTCTCTATGCTCTGGATCTGGCTCTAGAGGTACGGGTATGAATGGATCGGCCCTATGTGCAGATAGTAATACAGGTTCTACCCTTGGCACTGATGTCACTATAGGGTCTTTGGGTGGAAGGTATGCTTCGTATACCTGAAGTGGCAGATCCAACACTTGGTCCCATCCTGCTGAGTCTACGTACCACTCATGCCTTGGCACTATGTTTAATTTTTTGAATATGTCATTAATCTCCAAGGGGTGTCGATGTTGCATCTGCCGCATGTGATTAAGATATGTCATTTCTATTTCATATTTGTAATCACTATCGGAGATCCAAAAGCCCTCGTTGGCTCCGATAACTATTTGAGGTATGACAGGCTCGTCCTGCTTGAGCAAGTTAATGTGGTCCCACCTAGGTTGTTCCGCTCTCTGCGATGGGATTTGATTTCCTTGGAGTGGCACTTGCTCGATGGGAGAATCCAGGGGGAACATTGTCAAGAGGTTTTCTTGATAATCATCCATGGGGATTACCTGTGAGTGATCGCTATTTTATTCGAATGGGTCATACGACACTGGTTCATACTCCGACTTGTCCTCCGAGGACCCTTCTTGACATTGTCTAGACCCTCCTTGAAAATGAGCTCTCGAGCTTTCTTATATCTCGAGCAAAGGGAAGGGATTACTAGAGCCAACAAGGTTGATTACCGTTAATGGGAGATAATCCCTCAATGTATATGTGGTGTTAGGGTTGGCATATGGGTCTGATGCTAATCCCCCCTTGTTGCCTATCCCTAGGCCTTGCATGTTCTCCACCAAGATGTCCAAGGGCAGGGGGTGGTTGAACCCTACTCCTGACTTGTCATATGGAATTTGGTATCTTGGGTGGCAAAGAACACGTATCCCTTGCTCATACTGAAAGCACGAGATTTCGGTCAAAGGAAACACCAAGTGCAATTGCATTCAAAATTAAGCACGCTTAAGTCCTAGGAATGTAAATTGCATGAAACGGAAAAGAGACATGTTGTAAGAGACGCAATCAGATAAAGAAAAACAGCCCTTTCATTAATTTCTTTCGATCTCTGTTACAATAATGCCTCCTCCCTTTTCAGGGGCTAGGAGCGCAAATAGGGTTTGATTACAATCGTTGAATGGTTCCTCCTTCCGCGTGCCCACGATTGCAATGGGCGGGCCAAGATGATGCCGCCGCTGATGTTGATGGGTTCTTCGCCTCTGCTGCTTCTCCTACGAACAAAGAAATGATCAAGACGTTAGTAGCACCTGTTGCAAATGAAAAGCATTCTCTCTCTAAAACTAACAAAATATGCATACGAATATTTGCACGAAACCGTGAAAACAGTGAATCCAAATTGCTTCAAAACCGACAGAAGGTAAGAACAGTCACCAGAAGGCCACCGCCATCGAGGCGGCTGGCCAATCCACCTTAAACCGGAATTCGTCCCCGGGCGGGACGAATTCGACCGTAATTCGTCCCCGGGTGGGACGAATTCTTCGAGTAGGAGAAATCGACCTGCTGCTTGCTCCAATGTCGGATCCCGGGACCTGCAAAACTCCCTGCAAACGGGGGGTTAGGTAATTGGGGCCATTTTGGGACGACCCAGATGGTCGGATTTTCCCAATTTGGCCTCCTCCCTCAGGAATTTGACCTTGACACCTGCAAGTTAGCGAAACGATAAAGCAATACAAAACACCCTAAACTCGACCAAAAGCTACAAAATTGCAATTATAGACTAATCGGACCTAGTAACACAAAATGCAATCTAAAAATTAATCTAAAGTGCTCAAAAACTGAAATTAGAACTTGGGAGGTGCGGGGGTGCCCAAGTGGGCCTCCCACCGTTGGCCCTCGATTTTGGAGCCAATCCACCAAGGATGGGCCCAAAACCTTTTAGGATTGGGGGGTCGGCGAATTGGTAGGTTCAGATGTCCATGCGTCGGATTTGAGTAAGGTTCGAGCTTCCAAAGGCCACCCAACAACCTCCCTTGCAAAAGAGATTGATGGATGTAGGAAGGTGAACAAAGGGGGATGCAAGTGAGTCTTCGATTCGGCAGCACTTCGTTGCTTGAACACTCCTTCCACCTGCATGTTTTGGGTGAGAAAAGTCCCACCTTTTATAGACCCAAGGGGTCTCTTTTGGGAGGGAAGCACAAAAGCCAAGTGTTGGCCATGGGCGCCATGTGGCAGTCTTGTCTTCCCATGAGGGAGGGGAGTCCTCCATTGACTTGAACTTTGATAAATGCTTCTTGTAACGAGTCCTCTAACGGCCCCTCTCGTCCACTTACACATGCGTGCAAGGTAGGAGCCCTTAAGCGACTGTTGCGGGCTGCCACTTGGCACCATTTGCCTTTTTGCCCGTTAAGCTTAGAATTCGTCCCACCCGGGGACGGATTCAAAATTCGTCCTGGGGTGGGACGGATTCTATTTTGAATTCGTCCCTCGGGTGAGACGAATCTTGGGCAAAGTGTCCAAGTGTGCCAAATTGCTCCTTGACCTCACAAAATTGCTATGAAAGTGGTTAAGACCATCTGTTTAACCTCCGAGGGCTGCCCTGGGGCTGTGTTTGTCAAAGCGATCGGTGTTTGCGAGTCACATAATCGGATTGGTGCTGTTTTGGTGTCTACGAGATGCCCCTTTTTGGGAAGCGCTGCGGGTGACGCAGGTCTTGAGCAAAAATAGATAACCAAAGCACTAATGATTAGGGTTTCTTGGTAACCTAACCAACTTTTGATGCCCCAAGTATGGAAAGGGCATGCATTCTTGAATCCTTGCTTCGACGAGCTAAGGAATTTGATTTCAAGTATTAACCTGTTTTGGTGAGGTGTGACTTGAACTTAGACATTGATCAATCATGAACAAGTGAAGGGCGTTTTTATCCTCAGGGGGAACCTTGTGTTCATGATTCACGAAATGCCAAGTGTTTGATTGATTTGATTGTTGCTTGTTTACTGCCCCAAGCGGGAGCGTGATTGTCTTTGTCAATGATTCTTTGAATGCATGTCGTTTTCCTTAATTGGGTGTGTGATTGTTGATTGGTGACTAAGTGTGACTACCCCCTCAAGCGACGAATCGATGAGGGAATGACCTTCGTGAGAGAAGCGACGAGTCGCTTGACCCAAGATGACTTGTGCAAGGTTTGCCTTTAGAGGGTTTACCGTTAAGCGTGTGCAATTTTTCCAACATATGGACCTATTTTTGGTGGGTGTTAACCCTTTTGGTGATGTCATAATGAGGTGAAATCGTCGAAAACCTATTTCCCGTGGAGCGGTCCGGCTATGATAGCCTTCTTGGGGAACTAGGAGAGCGATAATTTGGACCTCGACATCGATTTTCTTTGCCTAGAGGTTAAGTGCATGAGCACTTATGCCCGGCAATGTTTTTGTTGTGTTTTTGTTGAATTTTGTACTGTTTTTGTTGTTTTTTATACCAAAAAAATTAAGAGGAGGCACTTTTTTGTGTTTTTTTTTTGTTGTTTTTGTGACATCATTTTGGGGATTAAATTTTCAAAATCTGTCTTCCCTCGGAGCGGTCCGGCTATGGTAGCCTTCTTAGGGAGTAGGATATTGATAATTTGTGACCCCGATGTCGATTTTGTATGCCCATGTTGTCGGTTGCATTTGCAATCCTGTCAGGCAGTTTTATTGTCTATTTTTAGTGCATTTTTAGTCATTTTTCTTGATTTTTTTGTGTTTGGCTTGAATTCGTCCCTGGGTGGGACGAATTCCAGCTGGAGAATTCGTCCCTGGGTGGGACGAGCGCTAATCAGAGCGCTCGTCCCAGTCAAGGACGAATTCCAGTGCAAAAGGCCTATTTAAGGGCCAAAACTTGATTTTGGGCTCATTTGTGTCATTTTTTTCTTGCGATTTTGGAGCTCTGGGAGGAGGAGGTAGTCTGCGAAGCGAAGCGCTACTGGAATTCTCTCGCCATCATGAGTGCACAAACTGGTTCGAGCGGCGGAGCCGAGGCGAGTCCTGTAAGTGACCCTAGGGCTTATTTTGCTTTAACTGAATGCATTGTTTTTGTGTTGCGCTTTTCAAAACTTTAAGATTTTTTGTAATGTTTTTTGTTTAACAACTAAGGTTAGAAACCCTAGAATTGAAAATTTTATTTTTATTTTTTTATTTTTTTTTTTTTTTTTTTTTTTTTTTTTGCTTGCAGGTTGTTAGGAGCCGGTACCGTGTACCCGCTGCCTTTACTGAGGCGCGGTTGGCCTTGACTGATGACGACTGGGAATGGCTTGATGCCCTTGGGCTCAAGCGAGTGGCTCGGCTCGGAGCTCGTGGTTTCGGATCAGGCCTATCTGACGGCCCTGATCAAGCTTTGGGATCCGAGGACCAATACTTTCCATCTCCCGACAGGGGAGATGATTGTGACTCTTGAGGACGTCTATCGGTTGCTTCGGATTCCGATAGATGGTCTGCCTATTAGGACATCTCCGTTCGATCAGCGGACTGCTATACTCACGAGATGTTTTGGGCATGGGGGGGAGCTGGGTGTAGCAGACCCAGTGGAGACAGCCGAGGCGGATTGCCAGGCTGGCGGGATTTTGGTTGG
Source organism: Wollemia nobilis (assembly GCA_028583015.1). NCBI lineage: Eukaryota > Viridiplantae > Streptophyta > Pinopsida > Araucariales > Araucariaceae > Wollemia > Wollemia nobilis. The sequence goes on from JAQPPZ010001683.1 coordinate 2,870,455, forward strand.
CTGGTGGAAGGAGAGGGGGGTGTTAGGAGTGAGGCACGCATTCCTGATGGGCCTCATTTCTAACATTCTTCTCCCTGATTCGTCAGGCGCGAGGTTCCCGTGGAACCCTGCTGGATTTGGTGTGGCAGTTGGCGAAGTGCCCGATAGAGGCACCGTTGATCCTGAGATGGGGACAGACTTTGTTGGCGCAGCTTTACGGGGAGCTGTACGGGGTCCGCTGTCGACAGCGGAAGGGTGTCAGTTGTAGCTTTTTGTTGCAGTGCTGGGGTTGGCAGCACATAGCTGTTGAGAGGCCTACCGGGTTACCGTGGACGACTCGGGTGGCGATGGAGGATGATGAGATTGGTTATGCAGCTTTGTGGCGACGGTCTGCGGAGCAGGGGCAGAGTCGGCGATGGGCAGGTGCAGTTGAGCACTACATTGATGCCTTTTCACGGCTCACTCCAGGGGAGGTGTTTTGGCGTCCCTATCGGGACTGTCCAGCTTGGCCTGAGGCTGGAGAGTGGCTCCGACGGGTACGGAGGGAGCGATGGTTGACTGGGCGGCACGGGACGGAGCATGAGTTCTTTCCGTACCGCCGGGTTACACGATAGTTTGGGGTGCGCCAGGGGTTTCCTGGTGAACCCGTAGGCTATCGACGTCGGGGAGATGAGAGGGATCTGGAGCCACCTGTCCTCGTGCCATTGGGCGAGGAGTCGGATGTTGTTATTGAGGTGTTGGATGTGGATGACGTAGGTACTACCACTGAGTATGACTCGTGGTGGGTTTTGCGGCGCTGGAGAGGTGAGGGTCCTCTGGGAGGTGCGGAGGCGGCAGTGGAGGATGCTGAGGCGACGGGGGGTGATTGGGGAGGGCCGTTGGATGATGCGAGACATGGCGGATGTGGGAGATGAGGATGTGGACTTGGGTGTTCCGGAGCAGCCGGACATGCAGGATGTGGAGGAGCAGTTGGAGCCTGGGCAGGCTACTGTCCCCGGGAGTCCTATGCGTCCGACGGATACGGAGGGGGTGGGGTCGGATGTAGGCGATGAGGTTGCGCGGCTTACAGAGCTGCTACGGATGCGGGATCTAGAGAGGGATCTTCTGCGGGCTCAGTTGGCAGAGCGGGATAGCGTTTTGGCGCAGCGCGATGATGCATTGTCTATCTATCATCGGCGGGAGGCGAGTGGTGTCTATACCGGATAGACTTGGAGAGGGAGGTCATCCGCCTTGGCGGGCGGCTCCCCGAGCCTTCTATCGACGAGATCTTCTCGACGGACGAGGGATAGTCCGAGCGAGCGATCAAGCATCATCTCGCCGCGAGCGGTTGGATGAGGGGGTGGTAGTAGGCATGATGCGGGGGCTAGCGATGAGCCGCCCTGCAGGGTCCCGTAGGACCCACACCACGGGGGGTAGTTCCCGTCGCACCGATCCTGCGTGATCATGGTGGCCGACGCCTTAGGTTGGGTTTTGGATATGATTGCGGGGTCTGAGGACCTGTTTTTGTAGCCTGCGGGCATCTTTTTTTGACGATATATATATATATACCGGTTTTATTTTTGGATTTGTACATGTGATGATGTGATTGATTTTTGTTATGCATGTTTATTTATTTGATGGATGCAGATGAATTGAATTGTTTTAGATGCCTATGTGATATGCAAAATGGATGAATGCTATTTTTATTTATCTGGTTTTTCTTTGCTGTTTTTGTATTTTTTGATGGTATCATAAGAATGATAAGTAGCGCAGATGGTTTTCGGGATGAGTGTAAGATTTTTTGAGATTCAGACAGTTTTAACTCACTATCCACGACTGTACTTTATCTTACAAGACTTTTGAACAAGGTATGAATCAAACTTGTTTTTGACCGAGCTATTTCACATCCCTGTGTGTGCAATTGAGTTCATTTAGTGGTATTTGTTAGGATACCGCCAGTGCCAGATGGGCTTTCAACCGAACCTGTATCGAGGATCACCTAATTAGCTCCACGAATTCCTTTGTTGTATGTACTAAGATTAATCTGCGTTGTAATCCAGGCTGCCATAAGCTAGCTCATCCACATGCAAACATTGATCTGTACACAAGTTAATGTGACAGATATATCGTCATGCGGGAGGTTTACTTCTGTTACCGAGTTGGTATTGAAGCTTGCCTTATGACCTACAGAATGCTGAGAGTTCCAGGGATTCAAGGTCAACTCCCTTCTTTTTTTTCAATTGTATTGGGATACTTGCTCTTTTGTAGTGATAAGATCACTGTTTATTTTGATTGATTTTTCTTTTGAGCAAGGGATTGGGGATATGGAGTGATGAAAATCACTGTTGTTTGTGCCTTTTGATGTGTGCACTATAGTTTGTCAAATTTTTGAGTTTTGACATTTTGCAAATTTTTGTGTTTTGCAACTATTGAGAACTTTAGGGATTCTTAGGGAATTGGGTAGGGAGGAAGCTTGTCCTTTTGCCAACTCTCGGCATTCTAGGGGTCATTCGCACGGGGGGATGAGCAAGATAACCGTTTCGCTTGTGGTGACCTAGATTATTTTGCGAGGTTTCATCTTTCGTTCACACAATTTTGGGAATTTTAGTGTTTTGATTTGTGTTGGGATGTTACGTAACAAGGTGTATTTCAAGTATGACTCTACCTTTATAAAATCCGTTCGACTTGGTACACTACATGGCTAAAGAGGAAAATGATGACTGAATTACTGAAACTCTTAGTACATTCCCAGACCACTGACTGTAGTGTGGTAAAATTTATGCATGGTGTTTTTGTTGATTTTGATGAATTTGAGTATGCCTAGAATTGAGATGCAAATTTTTGTTGTTTTGTTTTTGTTGAATTTATTGATTTGTTTGACCAAGAGATTGCGATAATCCTTGGAGCTTTTTGGGTTGACCAAGAGATTGCGATAATCCTTGGAGCTTTTTGGTTGACCAAGAGATTGCGATAATCCTTGGAGCTTTTTGGGTGACCAAGAGATTGCGATAATCCTTGGAGCTTTTTGGGTGACCAAGAGATTGCGATAATCCTTGGAGCTTTTTGGGTGACCAAGAGATTGCGATAATCCTTGGAGCTTTTTGGGTGACCAAGAGATTGCGATAATCCTTGGAGCTTTTTGGGTGACCAAGAGATTGCGATAATCCTTGGAGCTTTTTGGGTGACCAAGAGATTGCGATAATCCTTGGAGCTTTTTGGGTGACCAAGAGATTGCGATAATCCTTGGAGCTTTTTGGGTGACCAAGAGATTGCGATAATCCTTGGAGCTTTTTGGGTGACCAAGAGATTGCGATAATCCTTGGAGCTTTTTGGGTGACCAAGAGATTGCGATAATCCTTGGAGCTTTTTGGTTTGGATTATGGTTCTTCAGGGGATAGAGGTACCCCTGACTTGATGGTCTTTGCACTCCGGATCTGGCTCTAGAGGTATGGGCATGAATGGATCGGCCCTATGCACGGAGATGAGGACAGGGTCCGCCCGCGGCACTGATGTTGCTATGATGTCTCTTGGTGGAAGTTGCTCTTTGTGTGCCCAAAGTTGTGGATGTAATGCTTGGTCCCACTGCGGTGGGTTAACACGCCACTCATGCCCTAGTATTATGTTTATCTGTTGACATGCTTCCTCAAATTTTATGGGATGCCGATGCTGTCGCATGTGATTGTTGTGGGCTATGTCTGTTTCATCCTCACCTTTGGACAATGTGTATAGCTCATCAGAATCTGGAGATTCTGAGACATGGAGGACTGCATCATCAGGTAGCCCTATGGTTAAAGGTTGATCCTCTTCGAAAGGAGCCTTATGTAAGTTGGGCCTTGGGAGCTCCAAAATCTTGGTCTCTACCAACTCTAAGTGCTCTAGTGCTTTGCATGTATTGGGAGATTTGAACTCCTCCTCTTTGGTTGGTTCTTGTTGAGGAACTTGGGGCTTATGGAGGGGTGGCCAGATGGCACCCCCCATGCCTTGGTAGGGCAGTTCATCCCGCTCTTCTTCGCGCTCTGATTCCTTAGAGGCTTCTTGATGAATTTCTAAGGGTGGCTCATAAGCCTGGGTGGATGTCTGAGGAAGGCACCCATCATTGGTTATAGGAGCGGCCTCCCATTCATGTCTAGGAGGCGTCGGGGGTGGTGCTTCAGGAATCGGGAGAGTAGCTTCCCGCTCCTGTCTAGGAGGTGTTGGGGGTAGCTTTTGATGAGGTCGCGATGACCTATCTTCCCCCCATGGGTTGTGCCACTCAAAATATTTTGTCTTATGCATGTGAGGGGTTGGAGTCTTCTCTTGCATAGTGTGTTGGAACAGCTCATCCTTCGGCGCTCGAAGGTGCTCTTCGTTAATATGGTACGGTTCCTCTAACGGTAGTCGTTCGAGCTCAAGTTGCGTGAGTTGCTTGAGATGTGTGATATATTCGGCAGATTCTACGATAGTTGGTCCCACCGCCTCATGTCTAGAAGGCCTAGACGCCTCTCTTAGATAAAAATCTCGGTCGTAGTGATCCAAGATCTCTATAGGACACATCCCTCTGTTAGGGGTAGCAGCATTCTCTCGGGGCTTTGGCCTCAGTGAGTGGTCCTGATAGATAGCAGGTGCGAAGGCATATTGCTCTCGCACTGTATATTGCTCTCGAGGAAGGTAGATGTCTTCCTCGTGCTCTCTTTCATAAGTGAAAAGGGATGGACGGAGCTATCTCGCCTTGCCCAAAGAGCCTTGTGCTCTGGATTTGTCTTTGTAGTTCTGGCAACTAGAGGGGGTGAAGGAGGGATAATGTAATCATGTGGTTCCTCCCATCGAACCCTATGTTGACTTAGCACTTCATCGCGCGATGACCGCTCATAGCGAGCATCTAAGGGAGCTCTCATTGCTTCATGTCTAGAAGGCCTAGATGCCTCTTCTAGATATCTATCTCGGTCGTAGTGATCCAAGATCTCTATAGGCGACCTCCCTCTATTGGGGGTAACAAAATTCCCTCGAGGCTTTGGCCTCAGTGAGTGTTCTTGATAGATAGCAGGTGCGGAGGCATATTGCTCTCGCACTGTATATTGCTCTCGAGGAAGGTAGAGGTCTTCCTCGTGCTCTCTTTCATAAATGAAAAAGGAACGGGTGGAGTTGGCCCGCCCCGCTTGAGGAGCCTTGTGCTCTGGATTTGTCTTTGTAGTCCTGACAACTAGAGGGGGTGAAGGACGGGTAGTGTAATGATGTGGTTCCTCCCGTCGAACCCTATGTTGACCTAGCGCTTCATCGCGCGGTGACCGCTCATAGCGATCATCTAAGGGAGCTCTCCTATGACTGTACCCCTCATGGAAGGGTGTGTGATGAGTGCTATGTTGAACAGGAGTGCTCCTCGAAGAGGTGTCCCTGTAGTCTCTTTCCTTTAAGGTGTGGAGGGGACTGCATTGTGTGTTAGGTCGCCAAGGTGGTATGACCAAATCCTTGGGATTGTAATGGAGGTGACTCGTGCCTCCTTGGATATTCCCCATAGCATCCGCCCGTGATTGGGCCTGGCTACGGGTGAGCACCATGACGATGTCTCTCTAAAAAGCCCTAAAATTGAAAATGAGTCAGATGGGGCCCAAAATTGGTGTGCGCATCCCTCTTATAGTAGATAAGACAAAAATGAAGTTTCAAGTCCTAGCTCTAAATACATTAGGAGATATTGACATCCGAACAACTCAAAAAGTGCATAGAATTGCGTGCCCAATTTTAAAACCTAATTTCGGGGCACTAGATGATGGAATTTGGCCCCGAAAACTGAATTTTCTGGGCAAATAGAATTCTAAGGAATTATATTTGTTTAAAATTATCCCACCTAACTCCCTGTAAAATTTCAAGTCAATCGGAGCTACGGTTGAGAAGTTATGGCCCCGGCAAGATGCACTAAAATTTAGGGAAAAATGTAAGATTTCCCATATTTTGTTGGATGGTCCTGCATCACTTATGGGCACATTTGGGGTGATTTTGGGTTGACCAAAGGGTTCATGGACACCTTTGGGGCATTTTGGAGTGACCAAGCGATTACGGGAATCCTTGGAGCTTTTTGGAGAAAATGACAAAATGCGTAGATTTTTTTATCTTTGTTTTTAATGATTTTTTTTGTCTACACTAAACAGAATTAAACACACACATTCACAAAACCGTGATTATCTCTTTTAAGGATTCTTGGTGTGCCCTAGACTGGTTTAGTGCATTTTGATGTTTTGTTTTGTTTTTGTAGGTTTTGTAGAACGTTTAAATGCATCATGTAGGCTCTTATAACTCCAAAAAGGTCGCCCCTTCAATATACCAACCAGGCCGATATACCAACCTCTCTATATACCCGCCCTTACGAGAGGGAGACTATAGGTACGTGAGAGCAGAAGGTACGTGGTACATAGGCGGTACGGAAAGGGGGATTGTCCTGTTAATGGCACCTACCATAGAAAACTTATCCTCGCGCGCATGGGAATCACCCCAGCTACGCTCGGTCTGTCTTCGTCAGGATTTACGCCTAACAACAGTTGACAATCGGGAAATGGATGCAAATCAAGCCAAGGTGGTGATTAAATCCACCAATGGTCTTGATCAAGGGTTGGGGTCTTACGACCAGCTCCTTGGTTTAAAGTTGTTTCGTGATGTGTGTGGGATTCGTTTTATCCAACAAAATGAAACTAGCATACATGACTTTTCCTAATGCAATGCAAGATTAAATGAAAACAATTAACGAAACAGAAATAGAAACAGAAATAGAAAAATATAACAGAGATCATGAAAATCCCTACCTCTTCTCTGCCCTGCTCCTGTTGTCTCTGAATTTCTGCTCTGAAAATCCGTGAGACAGGAATTCGTCCCTCTGGGAGACGAATTGCAGAACAGAATTCGTCCCACCCGAGAGACGAATTTGAATTCGTCTCAGGGTCAGACGAATTGCAGAAAAGGATTCGTCCCTGTCAGAGACGAATAGCAGTCTGCAACAAAAAAAAGTGTACCTGTCAAGCACAAACACAAAACTTTGATCAGTTTTTTGTGATTTCAAAAACCAGGGAACAGGGTCCCACCGTGATCGCCACTGAAAGCACGAGATTCCGGTCAAAGGAAACACCAAGTGCAATTGCATTCAAAGTTAAGCACGCCTAAGTCCTAGGAATGTAAATTGCATGAAACGAAAAGAGACATGTTGTAAGAGACGCAATCAGATAAAGAAAAACAGCCCTTTCATTAATTTCTTTCGATCTCTGTTACAATAATGCCTCCTCCCTTTTCAGGGGCTAGGAGCGCAAATAGGGTTTGATTACAATCGCTGAATGGTTCCTCCTTCCGCGTGCCCACGATTGCAATGGGCGGGCCAAGATGATGCCGCCGCTGATGTTGATGGGTTCTTCGCCTCTGCTTGCTTCTCCTGCGAACAAAGAAATGATCAAGACGTTAGTAGCACCTGTTGCAAATGAAAAGCATTCTCTCTCTAAAACTAACAAAATATGCATACGAATATTTGCCTGAAACCATGAAAACAGTGAATCCAAATTGCTTCAAAATCTGACAGAAGGTAAGAACAGTCACCAGAAGGCCACTGCCACTGAGGCAGTTGGCCAATCCACCTTAAACTGGAATTCGTCCCTGGGCAGGACGAATTCTGACTGTAATTCGTCCCTGGGTGGGACGAATTCTTCTGAGTAGGAGAAATCGACCTGCTGCTGCTCCAATGTCGGATCTCGGGACCTGCAAAACTCCTGCAAATAGGGGGGTTAGGTAATTGGGGCCATTTTGGGACGACCCAGATGGTCGGATTTTCCCAATTTGGCCTCCTCCCTCGGGAATTTGACCTTGACACCTGCAAGTTAGCGAAACGATAAAGCAATACAAAACACCCTAAACTCTGACCAAAAGCTACAAAATTGCAATTATAGACTAATCGGACCTAGTAACAACGGAATGCAATCTAAAAATTAATCTAAAGTGCTCAAAAACTAAAATTAGAACTTGGGGGTGCGGGGGTGCCCAAGTGGGCCTCCCACCGTTGGCCCTCGATTTTGGAGCCAATCCACCAAGGATGGGCCCAAAACCTTTTAGGATTGGGGGGTCGGCGAATTGGTAGGTTCAGATGTCCATGCGTCGGATTTGAGTAAGGTTCGAGCTTCCAAAGGCCACCCAACAACCTCCCTTGCAAAAGAGATTGATGGATGTAGGAAGGTGAACAAAGGGGGATGCAAGTGAGTCTTCGATTCGGCAAGACTTCGTTGCTTGAACACTCCTTCCACTTGTATGTTTTGGGTGAGAAAAGTCCCACCTTTTATAGACCCAAGGGGTCTCTTTTGGGAGGGAAGCACAAAAGCCAAGTGTTGGCCATGGGCGCCATGTGGCAGTCTTGTCTTCCCATGAGGGAGGGGAGTCCTCCATTGACTTGAACTTTGATAAATGCTTCTTGTAACAGTCCTCTAACGGCCCCTCTCTCCACTTACACATGCGTGCAAGGTAGGAGCCCTTAACTGACTGTTCTGGGCTGCCACTTGGCACCATTTGCCTTTTTGCCCGTTAAGCTTAGAATTCGTCCCACCCAGGGACGGATTCGGAATTCGTCCTGGGGTGGGACGGATTCTATTTTGAATTCGTCCCTGGGTGAGACGAATACTGGGCAAAGTGTCCAAGTGTGCCAAATTGCTCCTTGACCTTACAAAATTGCTATGAAAGTGGTTAAGACCACTGTTTAACCTCCGAGGGCTGCCCCAGGGGCTGTGTTTGTCAAAGCGATCAGTGTTTGCAGTCACATAATCGGATTGGTGCTGTTTTGGTGTCTACACATACCTGCCTAACCCATATCCATGCCAATTACATTGGCCAAGGTATCTCAGAGTAAATTCTGGGTTAGAAAAATAGTTGACATTTTTAGCAAAAGGCTCTTCGTCTTCGTCCTCTTGCATGCATGGTGCAACGCCATGATCAAGGCCCCCATACACAAAGTTTGTCTGGTTCGGCGGGTAGCCTAGGGGAACAATAGTGCCAATGGGGAGTCAAGGTCTCCCCATGTCCTGCATGGATTCTAGTGTGGGTGTTGCTACAATATTCCACACCAGATACTCCTCCAGGCCCATATTGGCCATTTCGATGGTGATCGTTGGCAGTTGACAGGGAGGGAATGGAAGTTCTCCTTGAGTCCACTCCATGTCGGGTGGACTAGGAGCGTCGACTTCCATCCGGCTGGGCATATCCTCAGTAGAGATAGTTGATATTGATGGTAGTGTCTCTTCCAAAGGTTTTGCCTCTTCGAGGGGTTCCTTCCCTTTGTCCTTCTGTTTGACCCCCAGATATGGTGTCGTTGGTGGAGGACCAGAAAATGAAGATGAACCTGGCTGGGATTTTGAAGAACTTTTTAACAGGGATGCCTATGAAATCGGGCCCTATTTAGATGGATTTAACTGGAAATCCAAATGCGTTGATGGCAGGGTCAATTGTGGCATCAGCTGCACCGCATTACAATACTTGAAGGGTTCCAAGTCTATCGGGACTACATGCACCTCCCCTTCAAATGTATACTTTAAACATTGGTGAGCTATCAAAGGGACACACTTCATGTCCCTGATCCATGGCCGGCCCAGCAAGATGTTGTAGGCCATCTCACCCTCCAATACGTGGCACAATGTGGGTATGGTCTTTTGTCCCACTTGGATTGGTAGGACTATTGTGCCGAATGTCGAGCAGATTGCGTCATTGAATGCTTGCAGAGTGTAGGTGGAAGCTGTGATGTGATATATGGGAAAATTTAAATGTTTGAGAGCCACAGTTGTGATGATGTTGCTGGACAAGCCAGTGTCTATCAACAACCTCTTGTATGGGATCCCATTGACCCGCACGATAACGTGCAGAGGTGGATTTGCCATGTCATCAGTCACTGATCTTAATTCATCTTCTCGAAATGTGATGACCGGCTCAGTGCATCATTTTACATGCCCCACGAAGTTGTTGAAAGAATTTGTCTCATGGGTCTACAACTCAATGGATTTCAAAATCTCCATTAGAGCTTCTCGATGGGGCATTGATTATTGTATAAGCTCGTATATGGAGAGCCTAGCCGATGTGGTCCTCAAACTCTGAGTTAGTTTGGTCCGAAGTGTGGCCACCGACTTAGGCATAGGAGGTTGTGCAAGGTGCTATTGTGGTTACAAAGTTGTTGGCACCTCTCCTGTCATTGCCGCAGGAGCATTCATGCTCAGATACCTCCTGTTTCGAGTCACTATACTGATCATCCTTACATATCCCTGCATGGGGCAGTTCTATGTGACCTCGTTAACCTGTAGGGTCTTTTCCTGTGGAGCATGATCAGGCAAGGTGTCTTTGAAGACCTCCATTTGTTGATTGCTTGGTGTGACAAGATTATCCACCGCTAGGGTCTTGTTATCAATCAGGTCCTGCACCAAGCCCTTAAATTTCCAATAGGAATTTAGGTCATGCCCCTGTTGCCTATGGAACCTATAGTACAAGTCCTCTATATACCCCTTAGGCTTGGGCACATTGGGATCTATGGTCTGAACCTCTAGCAGGCTGATCAGGTTTGCTGCTAACAAGTGGTCAAACAAGGGGTCCGTAGACTCTATGTAGGGTGTGAATTATCGCCTAGGGTGATGCTGCTGACCCTGTTCTTGCCTCTGATTTTCTCTGTCATAGTTGTTAGGAGGCACTGCCTAATAGTTAGCATTTTGATGCTATGTTGCTTGTGTAGACTTAGGGACATTGATAGCAACTTGGTTAACCGCATTGGGTTTTTGTTGCATGGTCCCAGCTTTAGTGTTTTTAGTCCACTCTTTTTTCTTAGGTTTGGCTATCTCACCATCCTGTATTTTGATCTCTTCAATGATCCTGGCTTGCGCCAAAGCTTCTTCTAAGGTGGCATATTGCTGCATCTGCAATAGCATAGATATCGATCTCAAACAACTTCATGAGAACATCTAAGTGAGGTCGGACATACGGGTGAGGTAGGGCAGCTTCGAAAGTAATGTCCTCCGTTGATTCCCATAGGCCGCCATGGTCTCATCCTCATACTGCCTAAGGCTAGATAAGTCACTTAGTGACGCCTTCTTCTTGGTATTGAAGGCAAAGCGTTCGAGGAACGCATCCAATAACTGATCTAGGTTGTTAATGTTGTGCTTTGGTAACTGAGTAAACCAATCCGAGGTAGGGCCTACGAATGTGGTTATAAATGTTCTCAATAACAAAGCATCATTGTCCTGAATGCCAAAGCATTGGCTCAGGAACCTTGTCACATGCTCTTGAGCATCCTCCTCCCCTTTAAAGGTTGCCAACTGAGGCAGCTTAAAGTGTTTAGGGTAAGGGGGTCGCTGGCACGGATGGATGCACAGGATGACTGTAGAGTTGGTGTAAAGTGGGCTTTTGGGGCCCAAAAGTTTTGGTCTCCACAGACTCCAAATGCTCTAGCAGCGCTTTATATGCATCTGAGGATTTAATTTCTTCCTCTTTAGTTTGCTCTCATTGTGGGTTGTGGGAGACTTGAGGCCTCTGAAGGGGTGGCTAGATGGTAACTCCTCCACCTAGGTAGGGCATTTCGGCCTAATCTTCTTCTTGCTCATATTCCTCGTAAGCTTCCTAAGGAGTCTCTGAATGAGACCTATGACCCTGGGTGGGTCCCTGCGGAGGGTACCCATCGTTGTTTCGAGGAGTGGCATCCCACTCAGGTCTAGGAGGTCTCGAAGGCAGCACTTGGTAAGGTCACAGAGACCTATCTCGCACTAAGGGATTACACCTCTCATATGGCTCTGCTCTTTGGGTGCGAGGGGTTGGGACCCTCTCAGGCACTAGGTTCTAGAGTAACTCATCTGTTTGGCATCGAATGCGCTCTTTGGTAAGGTGATATAAATGCTATAGCTGCTACTGGTCTTGCTCAAGCCACGTGATCTGTGCTTGGCGAGTGGCATGTCTGGCGACTGCCAGGTCAATTTGCTTTGCCATCCTGAGCCTAGGAGGCCTGTATTCCTATCCTATGCACTTACCCTGGTCTCGATGATTTGATATCTCAATAGGTTGCTTCCCTCTATCGAGGTTTGTGGCATTTACCCGAGGCTCCGGCCTTAGTGGATGATCATGGTATCTAGCTGGTGTGGAAGCGCATTGTCCCCACGTTGTATATTGCTCTTGAGGAATGTAATAATCTTCCTCGTGCTCCCTTTCGTATGTGTCAAAGGGGCGGGCAGAGTCAGCTCACCCTGCTTGAAGGGCCTTGTGCCCTGGATTTTGTTTATTGGTTCTAATAGTGATGGGGGGCAAAGGGGGGAGGCCATCATCATGTGGCCTCTCCTCATGGAAACTATGTCGCTCAAGCGCTTCATCATGCGGTGACCACTCATATCGAGATTCTAAGGGTGCCTTTTTATCTATGTTGAGTGCCACATGTAAGGACTCTTCCCGAAAGGGGCTATGATGAACGGGCGTGTCCCTCAAAGGGGTGTCCCTATAATTCCATCTTGACATGAAATGATGAGGACTCTCTTGCAGGTCAGGCCACCAAGGCTGTATGACTAAGTCCTTAGGGCTATAGCGGAGGTGACTTGTGCTCCCTTGTACACTTTTCGTAGCTTTCACCCTTGTTTGGGCTTGGCTACGTGTGTACACCATGGTGGTGCTTTCCTACAAGCTATGTAGATTTTTTTATCTCTTTTTATGATTTTTATGCTACACTAAGCATAAATGAACACACACACACACAAAGCTGTGATTATCTCATTTAAAGATTGAAAGTGTGTCCTAGACCTGGTTTAGTGTGTTTTTGATTTTTGTTTTTTGTTTTTTTTTTTTTTTTGAAGGTTTTTGTAAAAAACATTTAAATGCAAATGATGGCTCTTATGGCTCCCAAAAATGGTTGCTCCTTTGATATACCATTGCCAGGCCGATATACCATTGCCAGGTCGATATACCAACCTCTCTATATACCCGCCCTTATGTGAGGGAAACTATAGGTATGTGAGAGCAGATGGTACATGGAACATAGGTGGTACGGAAGGGGAATCACCCTATTTATGACACCTACCATAGAAGACTTATCCTCGTGTGTTGGGAATCACCCCAGCTACACTCGGTTAGCTTTCATTAGGATTTGTCTAGCAACAGTAGTGATCAGGGTAATGGATGCAAAAATTCAAGCCAAGGTGGTGATGAAATCCATCGTTGGTCTTGATCAAGGGCTAGGGTTTTACGACCAGCTCCTTGGTGTTTAATTTTCCACATGGTTTGTGGGGTTATTTTTATTTTGCAAAATGGAAACAAGTAAGCGGTAAAGGAAAACTAATTTCCCTAAGAAAGCAAGTACCCTAAAACAAAAAAACTGAAGACAAAAATAGACAAGAAAAGTTTAGAATCCTTACCTCTTCTCTGCCCAAATCTGTCGGTTCTGAGTTTCTGCCCGAAGACTGTATAGAAAAAAATTCATCCTGAGGGGGAATGAATTACAGGACTGTCTTCGTCATAGGGTGGGGCAAATTCCCATTCGTCCCTTGGTAAGACAAATTGCAGCTCTGTATCCGCCTCCTGATGGAATGAACAGTAGTCAGCGTGTGAAAATCGGCACCTACAAGCAAAAAACAAACAAGTTTGGATCAGATATCTGATATTAAAAATAGAGGACAATGTCCCACTATGATCACCACTGAAAGCACGAGGATACAGAAACAAAAAAGGAAAAGATCCAAGCATGATGCAAAAATAGAACTGAACTTAACGCTAAACCCTACGAATTAAAAATGCATGAAATGGAGAAAGCATGTATTGAAACCCAAATGAAATAATAGCCCTTCTATTTATTGATGTACTTCATGATTCGGTTACAATTTGCATCCTCCCTTTTCAGGGGCAAGGAGCATTAAATTCATCCCTTGGTTACATCCATGGATAGCCTTCCTTCTTCCACGTGCCCACATGTAAGATGGGCGGACCAAAACATCACCACCACTTGTGTCTACAAATGTTGATTCCTTGCTGCTCCTTTGATGTTCCGATCCTGTGTTCAAAGAAACAAAATATAATCAATAGCAACTAAGGATAAAACAAAGCATGCAATCCCCAAGCCTACGATAAATGAATGAGAAAAATGAATTAAACTATTACTAAAATGAATCCAAATGCTCTAAAAATTTTACAGGGGCATCAAGACATCACCAGGAGGACACTGCAAAAAGAACAGTCAGGAAATTCCTCACCGATTTGAATTCGCTCTGGGGCGAGACGAATTCACCTGCAACAAAATGCCGAAAAGGTACTGTCCCAAATGTAGAGATCTCCAAAAGACCTAAAAACTTGGGTTTAGCTAATTGGGGTCATTTAGGGAAGACCCAGATGGTCATATTTTCCCAATTTGACCTCCATCAATGGGAATCTGATGATGCTACCTGCAAGTTAGTAAAAGTGAACGAATATAGAAACACGATCAAAATTGTTCAAAACAAGACAAAATTTAAATGAAAACCTATCTAAGCATCATAGAATTGAATGCAAAAAATGAAAATGATAGAAAGCAAAATCTGCCACAAATTCCCAATCGTTCCTAAAAGGGATGATTAGGCCTACAGCAGTGTGGGGGCGCTCGGGCGGGCTGCCCACTGTTTGGGGCCTGATTTTGACACCAATCCACTTGGGATGGGTCCAAAATCTCTTACAAGGTGTTGTCGACAAATTGGGTGGTATTCTATGGCCAAATATCGGGTTTTGGGCTCAAGATTCAACCTTGCAATGATCACCCAATGACCTCTTCTCCAAAAGAGATCACGAATGTGAAAGGCGCAAATCGCACAAAGATGTATGGGGAAATAAATTGATAGCACTTCTTTGCTCCAAATTGCTCTTACTCTGTATGTTTTGGGGTGAGAAAACCCACCAATTTATAGACCTGGAGGTCTCTTGGGATGAGCATGCAGAGGTGCCACTTGGTAGCCATGCCCTTCCAGGGGAGGGAATATTCCTCCCTGAATAGGGACTCCATGAATGCCCTTGTAACAACCTCTAACGCTTGAAAACGCTCACTTATACTCCCATGCAATGAAAGAAGCATTAAGTGGCGGATCTGAGCTACCATTTGCCAAGATTTGACTTTTTTCTCGTAAAACCTACAATTCGCCTCACCCTGGAGCGAATTATGAATTCGTCCCTGGGCGGAGTGAATCCCACTTAGAATTCATCCCTAGGTGGAACAAATATTGAGAAAAGTTCTTGAAGGTGCCAAAGTGATTTCAGACCTTCCAAAACTACTGTGAGAGTGGTTAGGACCACTGTTTAACCTCTAGGGGCTACCCTTGGGGCTCTGTGTGCCAATGTGATCAGTGTTTGCAGTCACGTAATCAGATTGGTGCTGTTTTGGTGTCTACAATTATTCCAACCTTCCAAATTAAACTTTACTTGACTATAACCAATTTCCCAAGGCATATTAAATTACTTGTCTTAATGTAAAATTTGTATTATCTACCTTTTGTTACTGAGGCCTATAAGACATTATAATTTTTTCTTCTTTTTATACTGGAACTATGGTACAACAAACAAATGTTCTATGTCTCTCAAATATATTCATCTATATCAAAATTTGCAATAGTGATATGAATAATGAACAACATTCAAACTCAAGTAGAAACCAAATTTGCATCATCTTCATAGTGCACTATATTATAGTTTGTAATATACTCTTATATTTTATTAATTTCCTCTAGGCCTTCTCTCAGCCTCTACTAACTAGAGAAGCTTAAACTCAAACGTTACTCTCTACTTCACTTTCATCAATGTTTTATCATAGCTCATAGTATTCTTACAAGCTCGATGTCTAAAAGGGAATATTCTCAACACGTCTAATAGAATTCAATGTAGCAATATTCTTCCAGTCTCAATATGCATCTCCTCTAACTCTTCCTTAGCCAACGTCCTCCTCTATACAATTTATTCATAGTAATCTTCTCCTCTACTCAATTTCTTCAATGCAACAATAGTCTTCATAACAAAATCGTAGTCTCATTCACATTAAACGCATTAATTTTATCCACACCTTAATCTTCACTTCATATAGTAATATTTACACTATTTTTTTCTTCTCCAATATCTCTTCTCTAACAAACTCAAGTAGCTAGAACAAGGTTTTGTTACAACTAATGACATGCCATATTATCTCATGGTTTAATTTCTACAAGACCAAAAAATCAAATATAATAATGCTCATAATATTTCACACACAAAATATAACAATATTATTGATAAGAAATCTACAAATGCATGCACGAAGCTATACACCTTCTATAATTTTTACAATATTTTATCACCAATATATAATTGCATAAGACTCTCCATATTCAATTCTTTTGACCTTATTTCTTCTCTCATAATGACAAAGTTACTGATCATAGTATAACTCCTACACAACTTCACTTGCCTACTTAACACCTCACACTCTCACACTTGACTCACTTAACTAAATGACACATACTATATAAAAACACACACCCTAAACTAAATAATAAAATACTCCTAAACTATTACATGACCAAATAATATAATATCTCCAATAGATACAATTGTGCAAAGCACATGTTTTGGTTTTCATTTTTTGCGTATAAAATTATTTTGGTGCAATTTTTTTTACAAAGTATTATTTTTCTTCTATGCCACATTTATTTCATGACTTAAAAAATACCCATAAAAATGTGCCTAAACACCTTTTATCTACCTAAATTCTCTTCTATAAAGAAATGCTTTTATACAAACTACAAGACTCCATTAAACAACAAACTTCAATTTCTATTTAAACTTTTTAATCCCCATTTTCATTTAAAAATATCAACTTTCCATTTTTCATAAAAAATGCCCACTTTAAAAACTTTTAAATACTCCTATGCACTTTTTAACTCATTAAAATTAATAACATTTTTTTTTTAAAGCATCCCTATGAGAATTAAAATAACAACCTTTTACTTAAAAATTTTAAACTATCTTTCAAATGCCAACTCCTCTACACGAATAGAAATACATTGAAAGATAACTATATTACTTTGTCATGCCCTTGATTTTTTCTTCATGTCCATAAATTTACCTTACTTTAATGAGGTGGTATTTCCTTCATATTAACCAATCGTATGATCTTCATGTCCATAAATTTACCTTACTTTAATGAGGTGGTATTTCCTTCATATTAACCAATCGTATGATCTTCATGTCAATAAAAAGCTTCTACAAATATACACTTTTCTTCATTTGCATCCACATGTGCATTCAAAAATTAATTCATGTATTCTTAGGTGGGAAATGTTTTATAGAATTCTCAAGTTGCAAAAGGGAAATATCACCTAAACATATTCATAGCTATTAAAAAGGAGTAAATAGAGAGGTTTCTCCCTCAATTACCACCTTATTTTCATCGAAAACATTCAACTTAGCATTGCAAGTAATCTTCCATGTATCATCGAACAAATTTTGTTGCTTAGGAGAATTAAAATTTATTTTCTTATTTATTTATGAACAATATTTTGGAACTTGTGCATGTCTCAAAAAATATTTTCCTAAGGTATCCAATGAAACATAGCTCTAACTCAATTTTAACAAAGATATTTCATACTTCAAATATTCATCAACATTCCCATACAAATCATCCAATATTCACCAGTCTAAACATTCATACAACATGCATATTTAACACATCAATATATGGCTATTTGATTTAAGAGACATTTGGTGTTTCACCTTAAACTTATTCTTTTGTCTCCTCAAATTCTCATGGGATATGTGACTATTCAATATTTATGTGGGGTAAATATTTATTAATCTCCAAATAATGTAATAGAGTCGAACATAAAAGGGGGATATTTATACCAATGCAAAAATCTCAATTACATAACAAAGTTTGATGTAAGTCAACATAACAAGAAACATTTAGGTTAATTATAAGTTAAAAATGGGGTTTAACCATAAGGAAGTTAACTACATCCCATTGGGCTTACATAACAAAATATTATAAATAGTTAATACATTGTACAATGAAAAGCCTTTAGGCTAAACCAAGACAACATATTGAAGAAAACATATTATACTGAGAGGGAGGGTGAAAAATATAAGATTAAAATTTTTACTTTTTAATACAATGAATAGCATTAACCATATCAAAGCAGTAAACATTGCATAAATCATCACACACATGAGATACATGATTTAATGTGGTTCACCCGATGTGGGCTACTCCACAAAGAAAATATTTCTACTAAATTTTCTCAAACAAATATTTTGGGAACCACTTCCCTATTACAATGTTTATGGATCTATGTACAAAGGAGACAACAATCCCCTATACTCTAATTTATAGAACTCTATCCATAGGAGAACTTTTTTTGCTCTACTCCGGTTGGTGATCTTCTACAATACTACTACCCCCACTACATTGGCTTGTGGATATCTCTCTATAGAAGACCTTTGCACTCACTCAGAATATCTCTATCCTAATTACCCTGACTAATGGATATCTATCCACTAGAGGCTATTCTCCTCTGCTCTAGCACCTCCAAAGATTGCTCTTAACTTTGTCTTAGATCTGCACCAAACACTGTCCTCGATCTAGTACAATTCTACTCTAACTCTATCTTAGTTCTAACACAAATATGCTCTCAAATATATACCAAATTTTGTCCTCAAATCTATCCTCAAGCCTTAACACAAAGCTCAAATATGTCCTCAAGTCCTCTCAAGAACTTGCTCAATCTGCTCTCAATTCTTCACCAAGACTTGTCTCAAATCTACCCACAAGCTTTCACAAAATCTTGCTCAAACCTATCCTTAAGATTTAACAAAATCTTACACAAATATTCTCAAACACATGCTTAATACATCTCACAAGATAAACATATTGAACCCAACATTAAAAAGTTGCATTCAATTATCCAACCAATGAATCACAACTTGCTCACAAACCCTAAACAAGTGTTTTCAAATTATTCAAATATAAAGTACAAGGTGGGTCTCAAACCCTAACTCAAATATTATCTTAAAAATTCACCAATGAAGCATATAAGAATTCACTCAATATTTCTAATAATACTTATCTATATTTTTCACTCCACCTTATATGCATTTATTTCAATCACTCTAAGCAAAAGCTAGTGTGCCCATACATTTTTTATTTGATGGAGATATGTCTTCAAAACCTGTCTTAATCACAATCAAATCCTCTTTGTCAATTTCAAGGTTAGATAGCAATAGTCTATCTCAAAATCTCCACACAAATATTCTCCTCAAAAATTATTTCACCATAAAAAAATATCAAGTCTCAAGTACACCTTTTAATCTCCAAACTTCTCATAATCATATTCAATACATAAAAATAAATTTCCTTTATTAACACCTTATAAACTCCAGACTTCTTAAAGTAATATTCAATACATAAAAATCAAGTTCCTTTATTAACACCTTATATAATCCAAACTTCTCAAAATAATATTCAATACATAAAAATCAAGTTCCTTTATTAACACCTTATAAACTCCAAAATTCTCAAAATAACATTTAACATAAAAAAAAATTCCTTTGTTAACACCTTATAACTCCAATCCTTTTATTTATTTTAATAATATTTTTCAATTTATCCTTATGACTCCCTATTCATTCCACCTATGCACTTTATAATTATCATGTGGCCTCTATGTTATTTGCACCTTCCAAACCTTGGTAGATTTAAATAAAAATATGCATACCTTATAAACTTTGGCCCACATCTCAAAAATTGATGTGGACATATTCGACTGTGCCAAAACTCGAACCCGTGATCGATCGTTGCCACAATTCCTTAGCCTAAGGTTAAGCTATCGCTTGGGCTACACGCCCACACAACACTCAAGGTGCATGAGCCACTATTAAAGCCTTGCCTTCTACGAATTACAAAAATCAACCAAAACCTTTGTTGTGTGCCAAAATGAAGGGGATGTGAATCAAACCCTCGACTTGCCCTTTGCGAGTGCCTTAACCAAACTTCAACCACCATCTATGCTACTCGATGCTATGGAATAAATTTGATCCTTTACTTTGATTTCAACCAATGTCTGCCTTTTTTAATTAAAAATAACATGAATCCTCTTCTCCCTTAACAATGTAGCACACGAATTATATTTCAACTTAGGCATTCGAATAGCATAGGTGATTTGGAAATGAGAATCATTTCCCTATTTATACATTGTCCTTTGCACTTCAACACGTCGGCTCATTCAAAATTCGATTTTCAAATTCAAATTTAAATTTTAAACTTTGGCACCTTTTGATTATTTAAATTAAAATTTTAACCATAGGTTAAAATATTTTAATTTAAATAAATTAAATAAAAACCTTTATAAACTGCTCAATGGGTCTTTTCAAGGATATATTATTTTAATGATTCCTTGGACCTAGTTTTTCTTCACCTCATCTTTTTTCCCAAAATATTATAATATTAAATATTATAATATTATTATTTCTTTTTAAACTTGGTTCTCTTCCCTTGGTTCTTCTACCTTTTAGGTCTCTTTAGGTATATAATATTTATAATAAATATTATACCCTTTATCTTTTAACCACTTCTTTACCTTTTGGAAATTCAACCTTGTGACAACAAAACTAGACATCAAACCTCTTGACATCAATGACAATAAAACTTGCTCAAATTTCCAGCACATATAATGTGAGCTTTGATCATGAAATAAATTAAAAATTTAACAAGGTTGATTGTAATAAATATCCATTCAAGGTTGATCAATGTGAATAAGGATTAAAGAATATTTGGTATACCCGGTGTATGCCTCTCTTGTAAGGAATTGATATTGACATCAATTATTTCATCCCCAATACTTTTTCCATCCATACTTGCCGCATATTGAATATATATATATATATATATATATATATATATATATATAGGGAAGAGATCCATACAGGGTAAATGAATTTAACATAAAAAAACTTGAAAAAATACTCAACGAAAATGTGTCACTATTTTTAACCTTATCTATATAGAGAACATACATGTTATCCCTCTACATAGACCAACCTCTCAATTAGCTTGAAATTTCTTTTTGACCATATGTAGTGATGCTCTCATCAACGTCGCTGAAGCGAGGGCATTATATTAAAAAAATAAAATAAAAAAACAATGTATGCATAAACTTTGCAATAATAAACTAGAATTAGAAGAGCATTTTGTATTTAGGTATCCAGTATATTATAAACTTTATAGAAGATTCTATTGTCTTTTCAGAAAAAAAAAATAAAAGCTCTCTCTAAGATCTTATTAATTACTCTACTAAAAAAATGTATTAATGTACTAATCTATTAGCTAGAAATCATCCTTCTTTAAGAGTCATCGACATAATTCATCGGCTTAATGTTAATCTTTAGGATCTTTTCTTCAGTTAAAAGGATAAGAGTCATCGACCTAATTCCTTGGCTTAAGTTAATCTTTAGGACCTTTTCTTCAACATTAAGTTAAAAGGTGTAAATGGACAAGTAGACCAGAAGAATGAGATCTTTAGGACCTTTTCTTCAACATTAAGTTAAAAGGTGTAAATGGACAAGTAGACCAGAAGAATGAGAATGCAAAGCATTAAATATCAACCGGTATTCTTTGCGAATGATTTGGTCCTTGTTTGATCTTTTGTAGTATCATGGATTCTTCCACGACAACTTCTTGACGGAGTGTTAAATGAAATACATAAGGTAAAGAGTTTTCTCGACGTTAAATAATATCCTTTCTTTTGTTAGGTTTTTGTAATTGCTTAACATCACACCAAAAACGATTGCGTAAGTGGATCGCATCGATGTGCCGCTGAGCCGGTCGTCCTCACTACTTCTCATCTAAATTGTTTTTAACTTTTCTTCGAAATACGGCACCATCGATAAACAAGTGGAAGTCGGTGTATTGGACTTACGATAACTATGGGAAGCTTCCCGACTTCCGAGCTTTCGCACGCGGCACGTAAGAAAAAGACGTGCGCTAGCGATTTTTCCAATCATCTCTTGAACTTCTAGAATCTCGAAAAATCAGCCCAATAATCCATAGATTCTTCCGCAATGTCGATAAACTTTACCCACGTTAGCCTGACGCGGATCTATAAGTTCATCTCTTCTGTTTGTTGCTCTGCACACATTTGCAAAACGAGATCATTCGACAGCAATTCGAACAATAACAAATATGTCGATAGAAATTGCACCGTGGCAATTGGCACTAGCGATGAAGCGACCGTTGAAGACGGAGAAGCTGAAGACAGAGCTTGATACTATCTACGAGGCCATCAACGAAGAGGAGAATGTTAACGACGCCGAGCACAGTAGTCGATCCAGATCGAAATCCAAATACGAGAAGAGGTTTCCATATATTGCAATTATGATGGGTGTGATGGCGTCCTTGCTTTTTCTGCTTACTCGCCAAGCACTCCCTGGTTTGCATCTCTCTTCTAAGCAATCGCGCTCGCATTGAATTAATTAATTCACTGATCAGCGGAACAGATCGGCACACAGAAAGGTTTCGGCCCAGATTGGCCCTTTTCATATTATTGACTATGCGCGAAAGCATACATGTTCTATATTCAGTATGTGTATATATGTGTTCTCCACGAAGGAGTTATGAAGATCGTATGCCTGCAAATAACTCTTGGCCGTGTACAGATCCTCTTTGTTGGGATAGGCAGAATTTTATGGATTTGTAATTTTATCTTTTAAATAATGACATAGCCCTTTATATACCCTTATAAACTTATTTGTTAGACCATTTCATCATAGTGTGAATATAATTTTTAAGTTTTGGAGATAAACATGTATTGTTATAAGTTGGCAAAATAGTTTTAATCGTAAAAAATGGATATCCTTAACACGGTAGCAACTTTAACGTCTAAAAAAATATTTAGCATTTTGAAATAAAAATATATACTATGGAGGGATTACATAAATATGATTTAACTACGTCACCCTCTTTGACATGGTTAATCAAAAAGGAAGGTTAATGTAGTTGTTAACGTGCATGGTTAGTGTTTGTTTCATATTTTTCTTTCTTTTATTCTTAGAACTTTATAATTCTTAATATGGGGTAAAAACCAAGTTAAGAGGATCTTTGATCATTCAAGGACTCCACCAACAAGCATTTGAGAACTGGGTCAACCCAAAGACAAGCATTCCATCACGATCAACCGACTTATCCTTTTTTGGTCTATATTTTTAAAACTGAAGCAATATTTATTCAACAAGACTTTCAATCATATTTTTATTATCAGAAAATGATATACAATCCTGCCTATTTCGAGACAAGCACTCAATCACTCACTGTCAATCTATCTCTTTTGGTCCATATTCTTATTAATAAAGCATATATGTTTATTCAACACGACTTTCAATCATATTTTTATTATTAGAAAATGATACAAAATTTCACCTATTTTTTTATTTTAACCTTAGACCTTTTATTTAGAGTTTTGAAGTCATCAACATTAGTCCAAGCGTGAAGAGGGTTTTATGATTGTAATAATTATGCTAACATTCAATATTATTGCAATAATAGTAATTGATTTTAAAGACATAATGTTTAACAAGATCATTCACTAAGTAATTTTAAATGGTAGCTTTGGATTCGAGTGCAAGGATCAAAATTTACAATCAATATATTCCTTCAAGTGTATATTGTAACCTTTATAGCCTTTTAAACATTATTTTGTCTTATTTGATTCACATAAAGGTAAAATCAAATTGTCCTTCATTCAAGGGATTTACTTGACAATTGAGCAACTTGAGAGTTGTGATTATCAATAAATGACCCTTATTGTTGCTTTCTATGTTACAAATCAAAGAAAACAAATAATATTTTAAACACAACCATAGTTTATATCTTTCACTAGACTAAAACTTGCATATAACTTATATATTCATTCATTAATATATCTTTTATTTTGAAGAGACTCTTCAATGTTTTCACCCCTTAGGTTTTCACCTTCAAATTTGTCTTTTCATTCTCTTATGCTTAAAAGTGATATGACTATCAAATGTTATAAGCGGTGAAATCATTAATTATTTCCTAATAATTGCATAATATAAAAAAATATAATAATGGCTAGCACCCCCTCTTGTTACATTATTCAGTTTAAAGATCATTAACCCCCATAATTTCTAAGATTGGTAAACTAATTTTGGTTCTTGGTTTTGATTCTTGCTCTTGCTCTAGCTTTGGTTCTTGCTCTAGCTATTACTTTGTATTTAGATTTGGGTAATTTTCATTTGGTATACCATATCAGTTTATCTCTAGGTCATTTTCTCTAAGTCTTTATGTCTAGGTCACCTTTGGGTCTTTACCTCTAGGATATCACCTCTAGGTATCCTTCAAGGCACTACCTCTAGGTCACCTCTAGGTCATTACCTGTGGGTTACCTCTAGGCCATAACCTCTAAGTTACCCCTAGGTCATCCTCTAGATCTACCTTTCGGTCATCACCTCTAGAACATTACCACAAACTTATAACTTTTATGTAAATCCACATATTCAAAAATTTTATATAGAGTTTCACAATATATTTTATCACTACAAACCTTTTAAGCATAGATTCTGTCATATTTTGATATAAAATCCTTCATTTCAAGTTTTCTACGATTGCATTGCTCCATGGGAAACTTACAATTGATAAATGGTGATGTTTTTCAATCACCAAATATTGTTTTCTACTATAGAATCCATTCAAAATTTCTTTTGCTTTATCTCATTTCAACACATTCATCACTTTATAATTCATGTGTATTTTATCAGTCACTTTATATTTGTGACAATAGTTTCTTTGAGAGTGATTACTACCTACAAAAATATAACAAGGATGAAAGTTCCAACACCTAATTATCACATATCTATATATTCCACAATGATTGCAACAACTCATCCTAAGATTTGCATTCTCTACATATAATTTTTTTTACAAATCTAGTGTCACAACTTTATGCTTTACCAATATATTGAAGGCCTTCATTTTGTAGCCTTATATCTAACATTATGTGTATTTTTATACCTTACCTATATATTTTCAAACTTGTATCATTGTATCTCATTTTTCTCATTGATTTTGAACCAATTCCTTTGGTATGATTTTCAAAAAAACTATTTTATCATCTTCACTATGTTCTCTATCACTATCACTAACAACATTTAAATACTACACGTCATCATCACAATGAGCTTCAAAATAATTTGAACTATTATTATCACTTTTAACTATGACAATATGATATTTTCCATAGCCACTAAAATCATCTTCTACACAAACACTTATCTTACCCATGATATTCAAATCATTTTTATCATAGGCTATATCTATACCTTGTATGAGATCACTTGTATCACAAAACATATTTTTTATTGTAGAATTTAGATCACCTGTATCACAGGTAAAATCTAGTCGCTGAAGAAGATTATGAAGAACACAAGCTTATATTGAGAGGGGGGTGAACAATATAAGATCACTTTTTACTTTTCTTTCCCAATAAATATTATGCAATGTAAATATAGAAATATCAATAGCATTAATCAAAGTAATGCATAAATCACCACACACAATAGAGACACCATAATTTACGTGGTTCACCCAATGTGGGCTACTCCATGGAGAAAATATTTCACTAAATTTTTCTCAATCAATCTCTTGGGAATCCTTTCCGTATTACAATGTTTCTAGACCTCTGTCCAAAGGAGACACCAATCTCCTAAATCAATTTCATGGATCTCTATCCACAGTATAACTCCTTCTTCTCTGCTCTAGCTGGTGATCCTCTAGAAGACTACTACCTCCATTGCACTATCTTGTGGATCTCTCTCCACTGAATTCCCCACTTAGAAGACTTGTCCTCACTACCCTAGTTGATGGATATCTATCTAATAGATACTATTGTCCTCTCTGCTCTATCACCTCCAAATATCTATCTCAAAATTGTACTAAGCATAGTCCTTCAATATAGTAAAACTCTGCTCAAACTATCTCATCAAATATGCACTAAACATAATCCTTTATTCTAGCACAAATCTCCTCAATCTCTCTCTCTGGTATGGTACAAATCTATTCTTAAATGTGCATCAAATTTATTCTCAAATATGTACTAAACATAGTCCTTCGGTCTAGCACAAATTTGTCATCAATCTCTATCTTCAAACCTTAAATTAAGGCTTGTATCAAATCTACTGTATCTACCCTAAACCTTAAATCAAGGTTTGAACAAATCAATCAAATTTGCTCTCAAGTCTTCTCAAAGACTTATCTCAAATCAGCCTTGTAATATTCCACAAAATATCACACTAATTTTTCCATAAGTCTTCTCTAGAACTTGCTCAATATGCTCTACAAGTCCTCTCTATAACTTGTCCAAATCTGCTCAATATATGTATTGTAAGCTTTCACAAAAGCTCACACCAAATCTGTCCACAAGTCTTCTCAAAGACTTACCTTAAATAAACTCAAAAAGTCCACACAGAACTTGTCCAATCTCATAGACACATAAAAAGAATTGTTAGAGACTCAATATGTTCTACACTTATCACAATGCTCAATTACTTACAATCACTCTCTTATAAACATAAGGAGATTTGGTAGAGACTCAATATGCTTCAATTTCAACTCAATGCTCAATCACTTTCTCAACTCAATTCAAAATATAGAATAGTTTGTTTTATGGAACTTGAACAATCACTTCACACTCCCACTTGACTAGGCTAAATCAAATCTACTCAACCAATCACTCAATGAAATAATCCTCTCTCTCAAACCCTAGTCCAAGCTTATAAACACCAACTCAAAAATTTTCCAACAATGCTCAACAACAAATCTCACATAACAATGATACTCATGATATTTGCAAACCCTAGTTCAAGTTCTTCACACAACCAATGGCTTCAACAACAATGCTTATAAAATAAGGTTTTAATAACAAGTCTTTATTCTAGAAAACCTTGAAGTATTAACTCAATACACTCAATAGAAAAATATTAATCAAGTCCTTTTCACTCCAAACTTATTTTCTAGAAAACCAAAAAATCAACTCAACTATGGAACAATGTGCTCATACATTTTTCTTGATGATGAAAGGATCTCATAAATCTGCCACAACCACAAACACTTCTATGCCAATCTCAAAGGAGGCTAGAGAATAAATATTTCTCACAATTGTAATGCAAAAGCTCAATTACACCTTATCACTCCAACTATAAAAATAACCATCATCATACATAAAATATTTTTCCAATTAACACCTTATAATCTCCCAACTAAAATAAATTTATCATCCACCAAAATTAACTCAAAACCTCTTTAATTAAATTTAATGGCAAGAAAGACTTAGAAAAAAATTAAATTAACTTTCCTTATAGCTCCAACAACATGAACCAAGCAAACAACCTTTCACATACCCTTATAACCCCAAATAGTACTTTAGTAAAAACTTTAGGCAAATAATTTTGTTTTTAATCAAAAATACCTTTGCCACTTATGGGATTCGAACTCCCAATCACTGCCTCCTCGTGCGCCCTAGCCATGAGCTTGCCCACCATGTGTGCTAGATGCACATTTGAAACCTTAAGAGCACTTCATGATCTTTCTCCTAAGTTTGGCGTTAAAAACAAGCATGTGCCAAAAACCTTTCCCCTTGGAACTCAAGATAAACATGCCAACTCCACATGAATCGATCATGGACTCTTCCACTCCCAATGCTCTCGCAAAATGCATGCTTCCAATGGAGCACTCTGTACAATGTGCTTCAGAACTTACGCTCTCCCTTTTCATCTTCTTCCTACCGCTAAAATACAAATGAACTCTTTGTCTTCTTCCTCAATGATCAACGATTGCACAAATTACTTTTAGCTCGATCGCATGAAAATTAAATCGAAGAGGGGTAAGTTTGAATGCCCCTTTGGCATATTATTTATACATGAATTTACCATATGGATTAGACGTTGACGCTTCATAATATTCGATAACATCGGCGCTTCTTACTACCTTTATAATATAAATTATTTAAATTATAAAAGAATTTAAATTTTATAAATTATATTTATAAACCTTTTACTTTAATAAAAATTAAAGCCTCCTTTAGATAAATTTAAACCTTCATTTGTTCTTCATTGATTTGATGAAAATTATTCTTCCACCATGGTTTTTAATAAAAACCATAATTCTACCATTATGATGTTTAATGAAGCCTTTATATTCTCATAATGGTTTTAATAAAAACCTTCTAATTTGCCACCATGGTTTTAACAAAAAACACTTATAAAACAATATTTTGAAAACTTTTATTCAATTCTTTACATTTCTCCTAGCTTCAATGATGGTGTACTCCATGGTGTTAATTACAGCTTCATGTGTTCACTTGACATCAATGACAAATTCTCACCTTGACATCAATGACAACTAAATGAGCTCAAAATGTCCAACAATCTCCCCCTTTGTCATTTATGGCAACCCAACTTCTTTTTATTGAAAACTTGAACTTTCCTTTGTTCTTCTCCCCTTGGGACATTGCTCCCCCTGGCTCAATACTCTTTCCTCTTTTCTCAAATTCCAAATCTCTCCCCCTTACTCAAATCTCTCCCCCTTTGACATCAATGGCAAAGAGTCACCTTTGGGACTTGGGGCTAAGAATGATCCTCTTTGCTTAGACCCTCCCCCACTTCATTTTGAGGTGGTTAATTTTAGGGTGGGAGTATTTCTACTCCCAAAAATCATTGTTCTTTACCTTTATCCTCTCTTCTTTTTATCTGATCCTTCTGATTTCTCTGATCGTTTCTTTTCATATCCATGTTCTTGTCCATGTCTACATTCTTGTCCATGTTCCTATTCCTATTCCTGTTCCTGTTCATATCCATGTTCCTTTTTATGTTCCTATTCATATCCATATTCCTGTTCTTGTTCCTATTCCTATTCCTATTCCTATTCATGTTCCTGTTCATGTTCCTGCTCGATTTTGGAATGTCTACTCTACACAAATTTGTTGTGTGACCATCATTATTGCATTTATAAAACTGAATGTTATTATTCCTTGGAGGTGCAAATATCTTAGGATTTCTCCTAGTGAAACCATATCTTCTTCTGTAGTGAACCCTACAATTCATTGCCTTGTAACCAAACTAATTACATGAGTAGCAATACCCATGAAAATTTTGTATGTTCCCATATTCCTATATTTTATGTTTTCTTCACTATGAAGCCATGTGCCCAAACCTGTGACATGAAAAGCATATTCCATTTAAGTTTCCTTGTCTTGACCTCATTGGTCTCCTAGTCTCTCTTGACTTATTCTAATTATTGTTCCATATGTATCTTCTTTGTGCATTTTTCCTGTCTTTGTTGAACTCTCTATTTTCCAACTCATCCTTAGATCTCTCACTTTCTTTTACATTGTCTTCTTCTAAAGTATCTTCATCTAAATTTTCTTCTCCTTCAAAACTTGAGGTTGATTTTCCTTCCCATATTTTTTTAACTAGTTCAAATTCAAGACCTATTTTACTTGATGTAGGCTTTTGTACTTTGATGAAATTATCCAAGTTATTTGAGCTATTTTTGAACCCCTTTAGCTTGACTTTGGAGTCTTCCAAATATTCTCTTAGAAGTGCCACTTCTTGTGCTAACTTTTCACATTCTAATATATTTACTTCTAACTTATCCTTGAACTTTTTCGTCTTAACCTTTGATTTTTCTAAATCCTCTCTAAGTAGTCTTCTCTCTTCATCACATTATTGAAACTGAATTTCAAGTTTAGAGTTTTGCTTTCTTACCTTCTTTACTATTTCAAGAGAAAAAATAAGTTTTGCCTTGAGATTATATCCATATTTATCTAAATATTTCTCTATTTATTTACCTTTGTCCATATATTTATTTATTATTGGCTTATCTTCTATAGGATCATATTTTCCTTCTTCTAGTGCCATTAGAATATTCTCTTCTGGTCCTTCAAGTGTATCTTCATATTCATCATCACTGAAACTATAACCATTCCTTGTACAACTATCTTCAATGTGTCCAAAGTTACCACATCTAAAACACTTAAGAATTACTAGAGTCTTTTTCTTAACTTATTCTTTTTATTCAATCATAAACATCACTTCATCTCTATAATTATCTAAAAAACTAGCATCACTATCACTTGAGTAATTACTTGCATTATCTACATAGTAGCTCCTCTTTTGCCTTTGTAATAACTTATTTCCTTGTCTACTTTGTTTATCCTTGCTTTTATTTTGGTGCCTATACCTTTCTGACTCCCTGTTCTTGTGATCCTATTTTTTTCCACCATTGTTATTCTTAGCTTCTTGACAATCTTTTACAAAATTTCCATACTTTCCACAATTGAAACATTTAATAGACTTTAGATCTTTAGATTTTCTATAATCCTTATCTCTTCTACCATAATTACCTTCTTCATCACTGGATGACTCATTGCTTGATTCTGACTTCTTACCCTTTATCTTTTTTATTACTTTAAATGTTGCTTCTTTCTGGGGAATATGATCTTTTGTTCTTATCTCATGTGCTGTAAGAATACCAAGCAACATATCTCTTATCAAATTATCACCATCCATTAACACTTCTATAGCAAAAACCTTTTCACTAAATCTTTTTGGAAGAGTTCTTAAGACTTTATCACAAACATCTGATTCATCAATCTTCATTCCAAGTCCTTGCATAGCATTAACATCCTCTTCAATTCAAAGTAGATAAGTACTAATGTATTCCTCATCCTTAATTGTTAATTCTTCAAATTATCCTTTGATATTTCACGTATTTGCTTTATTGACACATTTATCTCACATTTCTTTTGCATTTTGACAATGCATAACTTTCAAAGACTCTATTCTATGCAAACCTCTCAAAAGTGCATTCATTGTTTTTGAATTGTAATTTTATAGGATCTGAAAGCACGAGATTCTAGAATATTGAAAGGAAAACTAATGTGATGTATTCAAAACCCAAAGTTAACACTTAAGGTCCTATAAAGTGAAATGCATGAAATGAAAGAAAAGAGACTAATTTAAATGAGATAAAAGGAAGTATAGAAAGCACAACCCTTTTTATTTATGCTATTCCAATTCGGTTACAAAGACGTCTCCTCCCTTTTAGGGGGTAGGAGCGTTAACATAGTTTCAATTACAATCATGGATTTAGTGTTCCTCCTTCCACATGCCCACATGTGAAATGGGCGGGACAAAGTGTTCCACTCATTGGTATTGATGAATCTTTAATCCTTGCTGCTCCTCCTGCATTCAAAGAAACAACAAATCGTCAGTAGCACCTGTGTATGATAATGAAACTTGCAAATCTGAAAGAGTACTGTTAATGAATATAAAATATAAATATAACGATGATTAAGATGAATCTAAATAGACTAAAAATTTGACAGAAGCATAATCATGTAACTAGCAAAATACTGCAAGAGAAACAGTCACCAAATTTGATACAGATTCGTATTCGTTCCAGGGTGGGACGAATAAACCTACAATAGTTTGGTATTCGTTTTGGGGTGAGACAAATAAACCTGCAATAAGGCAGGGGGTGCCAGAAGGCAAACCACCTGCCGGTTGAGACTTTGTTTCGACACCAATCCGCTTGGGATGAGTCCAAAACCTGTGGTGATGTGTTGTCGACAAATTGGTAGGATATTATGGCCAAAAAAATCAGGTTTTGGGTCTTGATTCGTGCCTCCAAAAGTCACCCAATAACCTCCCTTTCGATTAAGAGATTATGGATGTAAAAGCACAAATCGCAAGTAGGTATGTAAATTGGTAGCACTTCATTGCTCAAATGCTCCTTCTCTGTCTATCTTTTGGGTGGGAAAACTCCCCAATTTATAGACCTTAGGGTCTCCTTTTTTAAATTGTGCATGCGAGGGCACCACTTGAGTTAACTGTCCTATTTTCAGAGAAAAGCTAGTTCCTTGATATCCTTGCATGAGGTCTTTAAAATAAAGACATGCATGACTGAAGTCTCTCTTCTTGAATAAAAGCTATTCCTCGTAATTGCATGGCCTGAAGCCTCAGTTAACTGGCAGAGTTGCCAAGGTTTGACTTTTTTTGTCGATCAAACCTGCTATTCGCCCCACCCTGGGGCAAATTCTTAATTGTCCCTGGATGGGACGAATGCCAGTTTGAATTCATCCTAGGGTGGGACGAATAGGGAAAAAAGTGCCAAAAAGGTGCCAAATTGACTTTTGACCTTCCAAAACTGCTTTTGGGAGTGGTTAGAACCATTTTTTGGGGCTGCCCTAGGGGCTGTGTGTGTCAATGCGATTAGTGCTTGTTGTCACATAATTGGATTGGTGCTATTTTTGTGTCTACAGGATCTTGCATTCCTTATCTATAGGAGGATTAATCAAGGAATCATATCTGAATTCAAATTCTTCCCAAATTTCATTGCCAAGTGTCATCAGGTACATCTTCATTCTCAAAATCCAATATATATAGTCACTTCCATCAAATACTAGTACTTAATTATCTGATAACATATTCATAGAATCCATTGTGTTCTTGTTAGATTTTCTTTCAAGTTGTTAAACTCTTCTGAAGTAACCCGCTCTGATACCAATTAAAGAACATAAGCTTATACTAAGAGGGGGGTGAACAATATAAGACCACTTTTTACTTTTCTTTCCTAATCAATACTATGCAATGTAAATATAATAATATCAAATAAATAATAAAATCAATGCACAAATCACCACACACAATAGAGACACCACAATTTACTTGGTTCATCCAATGTGGAAAACTCCACGGAGAAAATATTTTACTAAAATTTTCTCAATCAATCTCTTGGGAATTATTTCCCTATTACAATGTTTATGGACCTCTATCCAAAGGAGACACCAATCCCCTAAATCAAGTTCATGGATCTCTATCCACAGGAGTGCTCTGGTTGGTGATCCTTTAAAAGACTACTACCTCCACTACACTGGCTTATGGATCTCTTTCCACTGAAGACTCTTGTCTACACTCAAAAGACCTATCCTCACTACCTTAGTTGATGGATATCTATCCATTGGAGACTACTATCCTCTCTACTTTGTTACCTCCAAAGCTCTATCTCAAAACTATACTAAATACAGTACTTAGGTCTAGTACAACTCTACTCAAACTCTATCATCAAATATGCACTAAACACAGTCCTTCGGTCTAGCACAAATCTGCTCAATCTCTATCTCTGTTCTGGTACAAATCTAATCTCAAATTTGCACCAACTCTATTCTCAAATCTACACTAAACATAGTCCTTCGATCTAGAAAAAAATTATCCTTTATCTTTATCCTCAAGCCTTAAATTAAGGCTTGTCTCAACTCTATTGGATCTGCCCTAAACCTTAACTCAAGTTTTGAACAAATCAATCAACTCTACTCTCAAGTCTTCTCAAATAATTATCTCAAATTTGCCTTCTAATATTCCATAAAATCTCACACTAATTTGTCCACAAGTCCTCTCTAGAAAATTCTTAAATATGCTCTACAAGTCCTCTTTAGAACTTCCTCAATCTGCTCTACAAGTCCTCTCTAGAACTTCTCCAAATCTGCTTAATATCTGTATTGTAAGCTTTCACAAAATCTTACACTAAATCTGTCCACAAGTCTTCTCAAATACTCACCTCAAATCAACTCAACAAGTCCACACAGAACTTATCCAATCTCATAGACACATAAAGAAGATTGTTATAGACTCAATATGTTCTACACTTATCACAATGCTCAATTACTTATAATCACTATCTTAGAAACATAAGGAGAATTATTAGAGACTCAATATGCTTCAATTTCAACTCAATGCTCAATCACTTTCTCAAATCAATTCAAAATATAGAATAGTTTGTTTTATGTAACTTGAACAATCACTTCACACTCCCACTTGACTAGTCTAAATCAACTCTAATCAACCAATTACTCAATGAAATAATCATATCTCTCAAACCCTAGTCCAAGCTTATAAACACCAACTCAAAACATTTCCAACAATGCTCAACAACAAATCTCACATAACAATGATACTCATGATCTTTGCAAACCCTGGTTCAAGTTCTTCCCTCCATAACTCACTTCAACAACAATACTTATAAAAAAAATCTCACATAACAATGATACTCATGCCCTAGCTCAAGTTATTCACACAACCAATGACTTCAAAAACAATGCTTATAAAACAAGGTTTTAATAACAACTCTTTATTCTAGAAAACCTTGAAGCAATAACTCAACACACTCAATAGGAAAATTTTAATCAAGTCCTTTTCACTACAAACTTATTTTACAGAAAACCAATCAATCAAATAAACTATGGAATAATGTGCTCATACATTTTTCTTGATGATGAAAGGATCTCATAAATCTGCCACAACCACAAAAACTTCTATGCCAATCTCAAGGAGGCTAGAAAATAAATCTTTCTCACAATTTTAATGCAAAAACTCAATTACACCTTATCACTCCAACTATAAAAACAACCATCATCATACATACAATATTTTTCCAATAAACACCTCATAATCTCCCAACTAAAATAAATTTATCATCCACCAAAATTAACTCAAAACCTCTTTAATTAAATTTAATGGCAAGAAAGACTTAGACAAAAATTAAATTAACTTTCCTTATAACTCCAACAACATGAACCAAGAAAACAACCTTTCACATACCATTATAACTCCAAATAATACTTTAGGAAAAACATTAGGCAAATAAAATTTCTTTCAATCAAAAATACCTTTTCCACTAATGGGATTTGAACTCCCAATCACTGCCCCCTCGTGCACTGTATGCATGTTTGAAACCTTAAGAGCACTTCATGCTCTTTATCCTAAGTCTAGCACTCAAAATGAGCATGTGCCAAAAACATTTCCCCTTGGCGCTCAAGAAAACATGCCAACTCCATGTGAATCGATCATGAACTCTTCCACTCTCAATGCTCTCACAAAACATGCGTTGCCAATGGATCACTCTGTCCAATGCGGTTCAGAACTTACGCTCTCTCTTTTCATATTCTTCTTGGCGCTAAAAGATAAACTAACTCTTTGTCTTCTTCCTCAATGATCAATGATTACACGAATTACTTTTATCTCGCTCGCATGAAAATTAAATCAAAGAGGGGTAAGTTTGAATGCCCCTTTAGCATATTATTTATACACAAATTTACCATATTGCTTAGACGTCGACGCTCCATAATATTCGATGACATTGGCGCTTCTTACCACCTTTATAATTTATAAATTATTTAAATTCTAAAATAATTTAAATTTTATAAATTATATTTATAAACCTTTGAATTTAATAAAAATTAAATCCTCCTTTAGGTAAAATTTAAACCTTCATTTGTTCTTCACTGATTTGATGAAAATTATTCTGCCACCATGGTTTTTAATAAAAACCTTAATTCTACCATTATGATGTTTAATGAAGCCTTTATATCCTCATAATGGTTTTAATAAAAACCTTTTAATTTGCCACCATGGTTTTAACAAAAAACCCTTATAAAACAATATTTTGACAATTCTTCTTCAACTCTTTGCATTTCTCATGGCTTCAATTATGTACTCCATGGTGTTAATGACAGCTTCATGTTTTCACTTGACATCAATGACAAATTCTCACCTTGACATCAATGACAACTAAATGAGCTCAAAATGTCCAATAGATTATGTTTGTCACAAAAAATACTTGTCTTCATGGGATTGTTCTTCAACTTTTTAATTATTTTTATTTGTTTTCTTAAATGCACTTTAGGGATGTGAAGAGTCAATAATTTCATGCACATCCTTCTCACAACACCAATAGAGGTTATCACTCCAGTTTGAAAATACTCTTCACAAGTATCACCTTTTTTGAGGATCAATTATAAAGAACACCTAGGTTTTAAAATTTCTTCTTCTTCATTAGTTTTTTATGACCTACACTTTTGAAATTCACTACTTTCTAGGCTTGTATACAGGTCCATTTATTTCTTCTTTTTATCACTTCATTAGCCATGAGTATCTTATATATTATTTCACACTCTTCTTCATAATATGATACAAGTTCCTTATTAACAATATAACCTTATTAGGTCCAATGTGTAGATCAATTGGTTCATCCAAACCCTATAAGGGGGGTGGAGGTCCAAGGTTCAAATCTCGGGCCTTGCCGGACTGAACTCTTGTCCCTTTCCTGGTGTTTTCAGTGGCATAAAAGGTTTAAAATTATTGTGGCATGGTGGTTATAGGGGCGGACAACGCAAAATACTGTGGTGGCCATAAAAGCTGGATAGCCTACCCGGATTCGTGGCGGCTACCGATTCCACCATGTAAATACAAAAAAAAAAACAACATAACCTTATTATTTTCCTTGTTGATACTACCCCTATTAAATGTTGTAATTTAAATTGTTGCTTCCTCTAAGGAGGTCTATGAAAATTGAGCATCATGAGTGATAAAATTGTATTTATAGAACTTGGTTTCATGTCCTTATTTTTCATAAATATGACACTACCTCCTCGTCCATTGAATGTGCTTTTGATGAGGAGATAGAAGCACCCTTTAAACCTTTTTTGATTTCTTTGTGGAGAACAGAGCATTATTGGACAATTAATATGTTAATTGATTTTCTATTTTCTACTATTGAAGGATGTTTACCGATTATTTAAATGTCATCCCTTTTATTCAATAATTGCAAAGATATGACCAATGTTTGAAATGATCTAGGAAGAGATCTAAGTACAACAGAGACTAAAATCTTGTCAACAACATTTTCTCCCATGGTGTTCAATTTTTCCTTCATGTATATAACTCTTCATAGAAAAATATCTATACTTTATCCATACTAGACACTTAATGTACGTAGTTGTGACTAAATATGAAGGATCATGTCTTCATTCATTTCTTTAAATATAGTTCAAAGTCCATCTAATGTATTTTTTTATGTTTTTACTTCACTTATATGTTATTTTATTTCATATTCCACTCCAAAAATGATGAGCATAAGTGCTCTTGCATATCTTTCATCATACTTTTACTTAACTTTATCTCCTCAAGTCAATTTTTATTACCAATAATTATATCCAATAACTTTTAACCACTAGTATTGTCCATACTTTTGTCTTACGTGGTGCAAAATTTGGACCTTCAAGCTATTGAGATTCTACAAGAAATATGTTTTATGTAGTCATGACAAAGGTTCTTTATATCTCCTAAAGTCATCTCCTTTTCTATTTACCACCAATACTATAAATTGATCTTTTTGGTATACCCACTCTTCCATATACACATTGATACATTGAAGAAGCTAGTCCTCTTGATATATACAACCATATATGAGAGAGACCTTAAGGTACATGAAATCAAGTGATATGTGATACCAAGGTAGTACTGAGAAGTATTAGTCTTATGAATAACATCTATTTAAAAAGAAATTATCATCCATATAGCAATAGTAATGAATGGAATAAAAATGGAGTGAAACAAAAAATACAAATATGTATCCTTATTTCTCTTTGAAAAGTTATAGGGTCGATGCCCAAATATTGTTATGGTAGCTATATTAGGCCTTAGACATTGTAATTTTACACAACAACCTTACCTATAAATGGAAGTTAGAGGTGTTTAGATTGAGTGCTATGGTGTTTTAAAGAACATGTTTTAATTTTTGTGTACAAAATTTATTTTTTATTCCAAAAAAAATTACTTTGAAAAATAAGGTGTTGGTCATTGCCAAAAAGGTACCTTTAACCAAAAATTACTATTCTTCTTGCAAACATATTCACTATAAATTTTAGGAACCCTTATCTTAAAAAACCATTCAATTTTCATTTTCAAATTGTTCTTCTTTAAAAAAATTAACTTTATTTTATAAAAATAGTCCACTATGAAAATTAAACCTACAAACGCTTTTCTTATATTGTTAACCCTTTTCAGAAACAAACTCTTCTCCTCTACAATTTATATTTTTTTTAATGCCTTGCAAATACATATGATAGGAAATAAAACTCAACACTACATTATTTGCATGTGATGTCTACTTATTCATTATCATGTGTTTTCTAACCATTATTTTTTACCTTGATATTAGAATTACTAATTTCAATATTACCCATGTTTTTGAGCTCTCGGACATTATAGAATATGTTTTGGGATACTCAAAAAAAGAAACATTGATATCCTTAGTTTTAATTACATAAAATTGGGATATATGTTTAAATTAATATTTCCTCTATATGTCAAGTAATTCTCACTAACCATAGGGTTATGTACCAAAACCATACCATCTTTGTAGAAGAATTTTTCCACCTCCACATGGAACTTGAGTAATTAATTTCTTCTTCTTCATATTCTTTTAAGTAGGTGTTACAAGAGCAAGAGCTTCTACTTTCAAGAGTTCCCATATAGAATAGGCTATGCTAGTTTTATATCTTTCTTTCCTTTTTTTACATAGTTGCAACATGTAGTGTCTTCTATTTTGTAGAAACTAGGAGATTAATTATATTTGGGTCCTTGTAATTCTTCAAATATTTCATCTATGAGTTCGTATGTGACATTTAAAGTTGCACTCAATATCAGGTCAAGCATTTTCTTCACACATTCTCTATTACAAGGTTACAACATACTCACAAAGCATGTTGTTAGATAGCAATAATTATTCTCTCTTGGAATTCTGATACAAAATCTATTGTAACTCTACTCCTCAAAATCTTCACATGCACTCTCTGCTAGCTTTGATACCAAATGTTAGAATTAAGGGAAGGCAAAAAATATTGTATACACAATAATATTTTACGTTTTTCACTAGATTAAAACTTATTAGACCGTATAATATTATTTAGATTTATGTAATCATTGGAAAATAAATAAATATTTCTTTCATATGAGAAAATTGAATAGACACATCTTCCATGAGATTGTGAGGAGATGAAAATATAGTTGAAAGTGAAATTATAAGAGTCTCTCAAAGATGAAGAGACATAGTGATCTATTAAATATGTATATTATACAAAAGCTATGGATGGGAAATTATATGGATATTATGGTGAATATGAGAGAATATTGAAGTATAAAAATTCTTTGTGAGATTGATCTTTTGTAATCTTTTTTGGTTGGCATCCCCTATTGCCAACATGTGGTATTAGATCCACCAACAGAATCTATGTGGTTTGTATATATATTTTTAAGTGAGAATCATAAAGGTTTACATAAAGGATATATTTATCATTCAACATGAATATGCTATGTTCATCTCTTGGTTTTTTATTTAGAACTAATCTTTTATTTATAGGATATAATGATAAACTTTGTTAATAGATATTTTCTAGTGGATGCTAATGAATGATGTGTGCTATAAGATATTATAAATAGATCTACAACTACTATAAAATAATGAATTATAAGGGTAATATCCACATGATAGGTTAGTAGAATGATTATGAATAGAATGAGAAAATATTGAAGTCTTGTATTCTATATTACTTTAGAAAATAAATTATTTCTATCAGTTATGTTCAGTCTAAACATATTTTGGTCTAACATTCAAATTCTTAGTGCATATATCATCAAAATTATGGTCAAAGTAAATATGGGTGAAAGAATGGTAGGTATAACATGAAGCATTTATATCTCTAAGCCTATGGACTATGATGTTGAATGAAATAGGTGAATTTTCTGAAGGAAGAAAGAGCATACAATTGAATATAAAATATTAATGGCCACAAAGAGTTGTTGATCAACATAGTCTACCACATGAGCTTTAATAGTATAAGGATGGCATGTATTGTCACAAGACGTAAAAAAACAAGATGGATTGCTTAACACTATTAGGTCATAATTTGCTAAGTCTAATCAAATGACTAATGAATCACATGTAAGTTTTCAACTCTTTACAAAGGAAGCTTGATTGGAGGGTTTCTTCTTATAGTTATTGTTATTTACCTTTGATGGAACCTCCATTAAATATACACCTTTTATAGAGGAGAAATAATGTAAGATTATGCTTCACCTAGTACTCTTCGAATATAGAGTTTTGAACTCTAGTTTTAGGTAAAACAAAATTGCATACCATCTAAACTTTAATTTCATTAGGAATGTTATATGTATATGACATTTGGGGACCTAGAATTTGTAGTACCAATTAAGCTTCAGTTAATAGAGTTTTTATTTCTATACTATCAAAAAATCTACGAGCTAAATGTTTTTATTTCTATACTATCAAAAATATTACGAGCTAAATGATAAATTCAATATACAATTATTTGGTTGAATTTATCTCTATCATCTTTATATTTCAGCTATATTTTAGGTAGTGATATTTCTATGCATTTATAGTCTTTGTAAAAATGAACAAGAATTATAGAAGCATTTTGTATTTAGGTGTACACTATTTTATGAGATTCATAGAAGGCTTTATAATCTTTTCAGAGAAAATCAAAACTTATTATGAGATATTGCTCATTATAAAAATAAAAAGTAATTACTCTATTCATAGAAAAATAACCCAAAATAAAATTATCCTTTATTAGATTTAGTGTTTGACTTTAAACTCTTTCACAAACCTTTTATTCAAAGCTATAAATGAGCTATTGTTAAGTATGGTTTATATTTTATTTATTCAATTGGACTGTTGATAAGTATAGTTGAAATGCTTTTCAAATTCATATATTTTATAATATTATATTATTACTAGTAAATAATTATATTAATTTTTTTCCCTTCTCATAAAAAAATGTCTAATTACAATTCCAATTTTTTTTTTTAAATATCTTAATTAAATATTAAAAAATGCAAGACGGATCCATGCAAAGCATATGAAGAAATTCCAACATAGGAAAGCATAGAACATCAACCATATGTCTTTCTGCGAATCACTTGGTCATTCTTTGACCCTTTCTACCGAAAAGTTTACGATTGCATTTGTGCATAAAGTTGAAGAGGCATCCATCCACATGTGACTCAGCCCGGTCTTCTTGCGTCTGGTTTTTTCTAATCCCTCAAACATACATTGTATCAACTATAAATAGGTCGAAGTCCGCCGTGTATTGGACTTATTACAACTTGGGGAAGCTTCCCAACTTCTGAGGTTTCTCACACGGCACCAAAAAAAAGACGAGCCACTAACAATTTTTCAAAGCATCGGTTCGTCTTCTAGAACCTTGAAAAATCAGGCCAGTAATAAGAAAATGTCGATAAACTTTGTCCCCATGAACCCAACGCGTGTCTATAAGTTCCTTTGTTCCTCGTGGTGTTAATCCACATCGCTTGCTCTTCTGTTTGTTGCTCTGCCCACAAATTTGCAAATTGAGATCGTTCGATAGCAATTCTAACAATAACAAATATGTCGATAGAAATCGCGCCGTGGCAATTGGCACTAGCGATGAAGCGACCGTTGAAGACGGAGCTTGATACTATCTACGAGGCTATCGACGAAGAGGAGAATATTAACGACGCCGAGCACAGTAGTCGATCCAGACCGAAATCCAAATACGAGATGAGGTTTCCATATATTGCAATTGTGATGGGTCTGATGGCGTCCTTGCTTTTTCTGCTTACTCGCCAAGCACTCCCTGGTTTGCATCTATCCTCTAAGCAATCGCGCTCGTATTGAATTAATTAATTCACTTATCAGAGGAACAGATCGGCACGCAGAAAGGTTTCGGCCCAGATTGGCCCTTTTCATATTATTGGCTATTGCGCGAACGCATACATGTTTTATATTGAATATGTGTACATATGTGTTCTCCAAGAGGGAGGAGTTATGAAGATCGTATGCCTGCAAATAACTCTTGGCCGTGTACAGATCCTT
Organism: Wollemia nobilis; assembly: GCA_028583015.1. Taxonomy (NCBI): domain Eukaryota; kingdom Viridiplantae; phylum Streptophyta; class Pinopsida; order Araucariales; family Araucariaceae; genus Wollemia; species Wollemia nobilis. The sequence continues at coordinate 2,912,171 of JAQPPZ010001683.1, forward strand.
TTTGTTGGATAGGCAGAATTGTACGGATTTGTAATTTTTTCTCTTTAATAATGACATAGCCCTTTATATACCGTTGTGTGACATATATAATATTCAAGTTTTGGAAATAAAGATGTATTGTTATAAGAATCGCAAAAAGAAAATCCTTAACTCGGTGCCATATTCAACGTCTCAAAACTCTCTAGAATTTTGAAATAAAAATATATAATGCAGCCTTTATATTCCCCTAGAGCTTGATAAGGATCAAAATTTACAACCAATATACCCCGTCAAATATATATTGCAGCTTTTATATCCTTTCAAATGTTATTTTGTTTTATTTGATCCACATAAAGGTAAAATAAAAATCTTTGACAGTCCACCAAGATGTTTTTATTTGTTTTATATATCCCCACACTCACCCCTAGTCAATCCACACAAATCTTTGTATGTCTACGCCACCAAGGCAGGTGCCCATGCATACATCATCGATGCCTCCACAAAGTATGAAATGATCCTTAACAGATTTCATAAAAACTATGAACTTGAGGAGTCAGGAGTATAAAACTCAATATCAACACCATCTCTAGTGTATGACTCAGTGACAGTACCTCATCTATATAATAGATCTCACACAAAACCCACTACTCTTCATGTTCACATTATCTCAATTCACTTGAAAAATATGCCCCATTAAATCCCCTATTGCATCAGCTCTACTGCTATGACTATGCACCCCTTCATGGGTGAAAGGTATATCCTATATAAATCCTCTAATGTCACTATCATTTCCCCTATGGGGAAATAAAAAGTACCCCTATCTGGATCCCACTACTCAACCAAGGCTAATAGATATAATCAATCGATATGTATGATCTTCATTTGATCCACTTTCTAAAACCTTATCCTCACCAACCACTCTTAGTCATCCTCAATCAAATCCCTTTTCAATTTTAAGAAGAGTTGACTAAATCTATGTTGCAGCCACATCGCCTTCCCTTGCGATCATATCCCCATCGATCTCATTTTCTAACCCCCACAATCACTATAAAAAAAATCACATGACTATCGTATGATCCCCACAATCATCTATACAACCATATATTCTATATAGCATAAAAACACCAAAACCATCCTAACCAAGATGTTTCATGTCCATGTGGTTTTACAGACACCCCCAACCCAAATAGAAATAAAAACAAACAAAAAAAACCTAAAAAATAACAAATAAATAAACAATCCCATAGCTCAAAAACAATAACACACTACATTCATTTTACCATTCCTATGCTAGCCTAAGCTTCTATGGTTTCATTTTACAAAAATAGGCCCAACGGTTTATTTTATATCGAAAACAACAAAATAAGAGCAATAAAGGACAAAAACCCTTTAACCTGCACTACAATCCCTCTCCTGCTAGGTCGTACAACACTATTCACCATATCATCCCTTCGCATCTCTAGTTCGATAGCACTTCATTTTAAATTCTTAGCCTCACCAATCCCTCTCACTCTTTGTTTTCCCAAATTATATGATGCAAATGAGCACACATACCCTACATGCACGTTTTTATTTTGATGTAGTCAATGACTGATCGTATGGTCAATGACCTTCCAAAAAAAAATAGTTTCCTATAAACCATATATTTTTGGTCGGTCATATGATTTTGGTTCTGACCATCGTTTCACTAGTTTCTCCCATCATTTTCACTTTGTTGTTGTGTAGTGATCTTTTTTCAAGCACTTTGTTGTTGTGCTTTGTTTCTTCACACATCAACTCACCACTTGAGGGTGAAGACATTACCCATCCATGTCACCTTGAACATGTCTACTATCCAAACACTCAATCTTGTAATTGTGTTTATCTAAGAACCTTGTCTAAAACTATCACTAGACCTCCTCTACTAGGGAAAAAGCAAAATTTCTCTTCTTTTTCTTCTCTCAAATCAATCCCTAATCCAATCCAAATTTAATACACTTCATGTCAATTTTGTATCGTTACTCATACTATTTCTTCATCGAGGTGGTAACTTAAGCCCACTTATCTAATCAATCAGAGCATCATGAGGATACATACCTATGGTTGGTCAGCTTGCTAAATTAAGTGAGCCCAAAAATCTATCAAAGATATTCATCCCTTCCACAATTGGAGTATCTTACATTGTTCATGATTTGAGATAATCTTATGTCACCTCCCTCAACTATCACTAAGGTGTGCTAAACATTGTGATCAACTATTATCATCCGTTGTCAATCCATTCTTGTCATAGTCAACCACCCATCTGGTATCATATATTTTTGTACTACATCATGTCTACACACTACACAATACAAAAAGAGGTAAATATAGACACCTAAAATATCACATTATCCCTTGTGTAATGTTAATATTTAATTATTTTGTAAAAAACCCCAAAAATCCAATTATTTTGTATTAAAACATTAATTATCCATCTTGACCCATTTTCCCCACTAAGCCCCATCCTACACCTAGCCCATGGTCACCATGTGACCATCCGACTCCTCTAGTCTATGTGCACACCACCCTAGTTTATCGTATGAATCTAGTCTACCTTACACCCTACTCTCCACATCTCCATGCACCCACACCCCTTCCCATGCTCATTTAATACACATGGATGAGGTGAATATTTTCTCCACCGCTATGGATTAAAGGGGTGTGGTGCACCCATACTCATTTAATGCATATGGGTAGTATGAGGAATTTATCCATTCAAAATATTGATGAGATATGGTGCACCCATGACACCTCACTTCCACCTCACCACCCCCTAAACCTTAGAAAAAATATATAAATAGGCCTTATTTTCCTTTAATTTGCATGAAATAGATAGATGCTTAGAGAAAATCTATCAAAATTACTCCAACCTCCTCTTGTGTGCATTGTGATAACCCCTTTTGTCTTAGAGTGCTAACCCCATGGATGATCTCTTGTGTCTCTCTTTGTATGCATGTGTTTTATAAACAGGTTGTAGATTCAGATTCAAATAGTCATCAGATTTAGAGCATAGCTACTTGACAACCTACTAAAGACCTCGACCAAAGGAATTTTTACCAAGTTCAACATAGTAAAGATTATCCAAGCAGAGATAGTTTATAGCCAAAATTATCCCGACAATGATGGTTCCTATAAAATATAGGTTCCAGTCAATTTCAACATAACAGATCAGTTACATAGGTGAGTAAGAAGGTTTTACAAGATTTTAGCCTATTTTATGTTTTGTTTAATGCATTAATTTGAGTTTATTTCTTTACCCCTTTCATAAGTTTGAGTTCAACTTAGGTGGACCGAATAGGTGCTACTAACATTTGTCTTGTGTAGGTTTTGGAGACTACCCAACCAAAAATGGTACACAAGCATAAACCCACTCATTTTAAGGTGGTTAAAATAAATCAGGAGTGCTAGCAAGTGTATTGTGAAAAGGGATTCCCATAAGGCATTTACAAAGATCAAGTTTTAATATCTTTTATGTTTAATGGAATCACGTATTTTCTTGTCCACACATAGTTTTTGTAATTCTTCAAACCTTTTATCTGAGTTTTTCTATGACATCTAAAGCTACACTTAGTATTAGGCCAAGCATTTTCTTCACACATTCTCCCTTGCAAGGTTACAACACACTTACAAGGCATGTTTTCAAATGGTAAAAATTATTTCTTCTTGGAATTCTCACACAAAATCTATTTTAAATCTAGTCCCTTCTCAAAATCTTCACATACACTTTTTGTTGGCTCCTATACCTAAAGTTAGAATTAAGGGAAGGCAAACAATATTTTACATTTTTCATTAGACTAAAATTGTTGGCTCTTATACCTAAAGTTAGAATTAAGGGAAGGCAAACAATATTTTACATCTTTCATTAGACTAAAACTTATTAAATATTATAATATTATTTAGATTTATGTAATCATTAAATGTGTAATTATTGGGAGATAAATAAATATTTCTTTCATATGAGAGATTTGAATAGACACATCTCCTATGAGATTGTGAGGAGATGAAAAGGTAGTTGAAAGTGAAATTCTAAGAATTGCAAATATTGAAGTCTCTCAAATATGAAGAAATGTAGTGATGCATTAAATATGTATATTATACAAAAGCGATGAGTGGTAAATTATGTGGATATTATGGTGAATATGAGATAATATTGAAGTATATAAATTCTTTGTGAGATTGATCTTTGTATGTTAACTATTTTTTATCTGCATTATTTTGTAACTTTTTAGTTGGCATCCCCTATTATCAACATGTGGTATCAAAGCCACCAACATGGGTGGAAGAATTGTACATATAATGTGAAGCATTTGTGTCTCTAATCATATAGACTATGATGTTGAATGAAATAGGTGCCTTGTATAAAGGAAGAAAGAGCATACACTTTCATATAAAATATTATTGGTCATAAAGAGATGTTGGCCAAGATATAGTCTACCACATGAGCTTTAATAGTATAAGGATGACATGTATTGTTACAAGACCTAAAAAAGAAATATGGATTGTTTAACACTATTAGGTTATGATTTGCTAAGTCTAATCAAATATTTATCATAAGGTGTAATGGAATGATTAATGGGCCACTTGTAAATTCCGAACTCTTTACTAAGAAAGCTTGATTGGAGGGTTTCTTCTTATAGTTATTATGATTTACCAGTGATGGAACCTCCATTCAATATGTCCCTTTTATAGAGGAGAAATAATGTAAGATTATGCTTCACTCAGTACACCTAGGAGATAGAGTTTTCAACTCTAGTTTTAGAATGTTAAAACAAAATTGCATACCCTCTAAACTTTAATTTCCTTAGCAATGTTATATGCATATGACATTTGGGGACCTAAAATTTGTAGTACCAATTAAGCTTCAATTGATAGAGTTTATATTTATATTCTATCAAAATTCTTATGAGCTAAATGATAACTTCCATATTAAATTATTTAGTTGAATTTATCTCTATCCTCTTCATATTTTATGTAGTGATATTTCTATGTATTTATAGTCTTTGTAAAAATCACCAAAAATTATAAAAACGTTTTGTATTTAGGTGTCCAATATTTTATGAGATTCATAAAAAACTTTATAATCTCTTAAAAAATCAAAGCTTTCTATAAGATATTACTCATTATAAAAATAAAAAATAATTATTTTATTCATTAAAAAAATCCAAAATAAAATTATCCTTTATTAGGCTTAGTGTTTGACTTTAAAATCTTTCTCCAACCTTAAATTCAAATCTATAAATGAACTATTAACAAGTATGGTTTATATTTTATTTATGCATATGGACAGTTGATAAGTATAGTTTATATTTTATGTTTCCACAATGCTTTTGAAATTCATATTCTTCTTAATAAACAATTACACTAAATTGTTTTTTCCCTTAAAATATAAAATTGATATATCTTTACATTTTCATTAAAAAAAAAATCCCAAACACACTTTCATTCAAATGACATCTCCATTAAATATTAAAAAATGCAAGACAGCAACCATGCAGAGCACAAGAAGTCAACATATCAGCCTTTTTGCGAGAATCACTTGCTCATTCTTTGACGCTTTCTATTTCAAAAAATACCTTTGCATTCGTGCATATAGTTGAAGAGGCATCCATCATGTGACTCAGCCCGGTCCTCTTTCGTCTGTTTTCTTTAATCCCTCAGATATTGATTGTACCATCGATAAACAGGTCGAAGTCGGCCGTGTATTGGACTTATTACAACTTGGGGAAGCTTCCCAACTTCTGAGGATTCTCACACGGCACCAAGAAAAAGACGCGCCACTAACGATTTTTCAAAGCATCGGTTCGTCTTCTAGAACCTTGAAAAATCAGGCCAGTAATAAGAAAATGTCGATAAACTTTGTCCCCATGAACCCAACGCGTGTCTATAAATTCCTTTGTTCCGCGTGGTGTTAATCCACATCGCTTGCTCTTCTGTTTGTTGCTCTGCCCACAAATTTGCAAATTGAGATCGTTCGACAGCAATTCTAACAATAACAAATATGTCGATAGAAATCGCGCCGTGGCAATTGGCACTATCGATGAAGCGACCGTTGAAGACGGAGCTTGATACTATCTACGAGGCCATCGACGAAGAGAAGAATATTAACGACGCCGAGCACAGTAGTCGATCCATACCGAAATCCAAATACGAGATGAGGTTTCCATATATTGCAATTGTGATGAGTGTGATGGCGTCCTTGCTTTTTCTGCTTACTCGCCAAGCACTCCCTGGTTTGCATCTCTCCTCTAAGCAATCGCGCTCGTATTGAATTAATTAATTCACTTATCAGAGGAACCGATCGGCACGCAGAAAGGTTTCGGCCCAGATTGGCCCTTTTCATATTATTGGCTATTGCGCGAACGCATACATGTTTTATATTGAATATGTGTACATATGTGTTCTCCACGAGGGAGGAGTTATGAAGATCGTATGCCTGCAAATAACTCTTGGCCGTGTACAGATCCTTTTTGTTTGGATAGGCAGAATTGTACGGATTTGTAATTTTTTCTCTTACATAATGACATTGCCCTTTATATACCGTTGTGTGACATATATAATATTCAAGTTTTGGAAATAAAGATGTATTGTTATAAGAATCGCAAAAAGAAAATCCTTAACTCGGTGCCATCTTCAACGTCTCAAAACTCTCTAGAATTTTGAAATAAAAATATATAATATAGATGGATTAGATAAATTTCATTTAACTACGTCACTGTCTTTGACATGGTTAACCAAAAAGAAAAGTTAAGTTCAAGTAGTTGTTAACGTACATAGCTTACCTATTTAGTTCATAATTTTTTGAGAAATTTTTATAATTCTTAGTTCATTTGATAAAGGCAGTTGACGGACACAGGATCATTCAAAAAATCAAATTAGGTCAGCCCATCACCAAGCACTTCACCACTCCCAACCTATTTATCTCTTTTGGTTCATATTTTTATATTACTAGAGCATATATATTTATTCAACAAGACTTTCAATCATATTTTTATTATTAAAAAATGATATACAATCCTATCTATTTTTTGGATTTTAACCTTAGATATTTTATATAGAGTTCTAAGTAGTCACCATGTGGCCCACTCAAGTGTGAAGGGAGATTTGTGATTGTAATAATTATGCTAACATTCAATATTATTGTAGTCATAATAATTTATTTTAAATAAATAATGTTCAACAATATCATTCACTAAATAATTTCAAATATTAGCTTTGGATTGGAGTGCAAGGATTGTGTGATTGTAATAATTATACTAACATTCAATATTTTTTTTGATTGGTTGAAAAGGAGGTTTTGAAAAGAAACCCAAACATTTTACAAACGAACCTCTCAAAAGAAGCACGGAGATAATCTCCGCAAGAGACAATCATAAAAACCGGTACCAATCCCCGAAAACTAGATATGAAAATACAATCCCACCTAGGAAGGGCCTGGGAACAACAAACTTGAAAAGCACAATCCCACCTGGAAAGGGTTCGGGAAACACCTCAAGACACATAATCTTGCCCAGGAAGGCTCAAGAAAACAAATTCAAAAAGCAAAATCCCACCCAAGAGGGGCCCAGGAAACTGGAAACTAGAAACATACACCTGTCACGCTCCTATTTAAAATTGGAAAACCCATTGGAAATGGCACCCATGCCGCTCAGATTTGAAATTTGATTTATCTTCAAAAAGAGAATTCATCCTACTTAGAATTAAAATTGGGTTTCCCATCGAAAAGAGCACCATTCACTGAGGAAAGGGTGCCCAGGGAAATCATACTATCAGGTAAATATAAAGAAAACAACTACAGCAAAATAATTTGAAACTGGATTTCCTACCTTGGGGAACCATCACCAATAGTTGAAACTAAAAATAGCCTAAAAAGTGGATCTGTATTAATCAGAGACCTTGACAGGCCACGAGATCTTCCTGCAAAGAAGACTAAAAATGCAAGCTGAAAGTTGAATAATCCAGAGAATCTGACCACCAGGGTGGCCCCAGATTGAAGTGAGAACCAAACATAGGTATTTTCATCAAGGTTTGACATTTGTAGCAAGCATGAAAGCACGAGGTCCCCTCCAAAATACCTAAAAAAAATTGTAGAGATAGTCTACCAAACAACCACAAGTATCAAATCCATGCTCAGTCCCACTAGAGTTTGCTCAAGGATAAAACCTTGGAAACCAACACCACAGCTACACAAGAAATCATAGGTTCCCAGCCCAAGACCAAAAAATAGACTACAAAGATAGGTTTCACCGAAAAACCTTAAAGCAAAAAAATATTGGATCTACCAAGAGATCCTGTAGACACCACTGAAAACTCGATTAAAAGCCAAGAGGGATACCCATCTATAGATGCTAAACATGAATCCCCATAAAATCTAATAAAAATATAGACAGGGATCCTAGGCTACTAAAAAAAATACATAGCATGCTAAAACCTCTTTTAAAAGCCACGACCCTCCCTAATCTAAGCCAGTCGAAAGTCAACCAACACCAATGGGCACCAGGAGAAGAATCTTCAAGTCAGTCTAAATAGCTGCAAAAATCCAATCTGAGATGTGAAAACCCTTCCTAGAAGGCTTCTAGGAAGATCCTATGGGGTCTAAAAATAAATCTAGCCAAGGAAGAACCCTTCCTAGCTAGAGGAACACAAGTTTGGAGCAAGGGGAGTGGAAAAAATAGAACGGGGACCATATTACCCGAATCAAGAGCCTCCCACTCTCCCCTCTTCCCTCCCTTTATGCTAACATTCAATATTATTATAGTCATAGTAATTTATTTTAAAGAAATAATTTTTAACAAGATCATTCACTAAACAATTTCAAATGGTAGCTTTGGATTTGAGTGCAAGGATAAAAATTTACAACCAATATATCCCTTCAACTGTATATTGCAACCTTTATATCCTTTAAAATATTATTTTATTTTCTTTCATCCATATAAAAGTAAAATAAAAATTGTCATTCATTCAAGTGTTTTACTTGATAATTGAGTAACTTGAGAGTTGTGATTATCAATAAATGACCCTTATTATTGCTTTCTATGTTAGAAGTAAGAGAGGACAAACAATATTTTAAACACAATAATATTTTACATCTTTCACTAGACTAAAAATTGCATACAAGTTACATATATATGCATCAATGTATCTTTTTGTTTCAATAGATTCTTCAGTTTTTTCATCTCTTGGGTTTCACCTTCAACATTATTTTTTTGTATTCTCTCATGCTTATGAGAGATATGACTATCCAGTTTCATAAGTGGTGAAATCATTAATTATTTTCTAATAATTGCATAAGATAAAAATATAATAATGGCTAGCACCCGCTATTATTATATTATTTGGTGTAAATATGATGAACCCCCATAATTCCTAGGGTTGGTAAACTAGAATTGTACTTTGCCTATGTCATTTTCTTTAGCTCTTGCTCTTTATTTGGCTCTCGTTCTTCTTCTAGTTATTGTTTTGTGTCTAGCTTTGGGTAATTTTTATTTGGTCTACCACTTTGGCTTATCTCTAGGTCATTGCCTCTAAGTCTTTGCGTCGAGGCCACGTATGGGTCTCCTTTAAGTCACTACCTCTAGGTCATTACCTTTGGGTTTCCTTTGGGTCATAACCTCTAAGTTACCTTTGGGTCATCCTCTAGAACATTACCACTAAATTATAGCTTTTATCTGAATCCACATATTCAAAAAAATCACATAATATTTCACAATATATTTTATCACTACAACCTTTTAAGCATAGCTTCAATCACATTTTGATATAAAATCATTCATTTCAAGTTTTCTAGGATTGCATTTGCACCATGGGAAAACTTACATTGATAAATGGTGATGTTTTTCAACCACCAAACTTTATTTTCTTCTATAGAATCCATTCAAATTTTCTTTTGCTTTATCCCATTTCAACACATTCATCCATCTACAATTCATGTGTATTTCGTTAGTCACTTTATATTTGTACCAAAATTTTCTTTGAGAGTGATTACTACCTCCACAAATCTCACAAGGATGAAGGTTCCAACACTTAATTGTCACGTATGTAGATATTCCACAACGATTGCAACAACTCATCCTAAGAGCTGAATTATTTACATATGATTTCTTTTATAAAGATAGTATCACAACTTTTTGCTTTACAAATATATCCAAGGCCTTCAGTTTCTAGCTTTATATCTAGCATTATGGATATTTTTATACCTTATGTATATATTCTCAATATTGAACCATTGTATCTCCTTTCTTTCATTAGTTTTGAACCAATTCCTTTGGTATGCTTTTCAAAACTCCCAATTTTCTCATCTTCACTATGGTCTTTATCATTATTACTAACAACATTTAAACACCATGCATCATCATCACAATGACCTTCAACATAATTTAAACTATCATTATCGCTTTTAACTATGACAATAAGGCCTTTGTCATGGCCAATAAAATTATCTTGTACACAAACTCTTCTCTTACCCATGATATTCAAATCATTGTTATCATAGGCTATATCTATCCCTTGTATGAGATCACATGTATCACAAAACATATTTTTCATTGTACATTTTAAATCACCTGTATCTTAGGAGAAACCTCAGCTTTGAAGTAGGTTGTTTTTGTCACAACAATACTTTCTTTATGTGATTGTCCTTCAAATTTTTAATTATTTTTAGTTGTTTTTGTAATTGCACTTCAAATATGTCAAGAATGAATAATACCATGCACATTCTTCTCACAACACCAATAGATATTATCACACCATTTTTAAATTACTCTTCACAAGTATCAATGTTTTTGAGGATTTATTATAGACAACACCTAAGTATTAAAAATTATATTTCTTCACTATTTTTTTATGACCCACACTTTTGAAGTTCACTACTTTTTGGGCTTGTATACTGGTCTCTTATTTCTTATTTTTATCACTTCATTGGCCATGAGTACCTTATATATTACTTTACACTCTTCTTCATAATTTGATACAGGTTCCTTATTAACAATATAACCTTGTTATTATTTACCTTGTTGATACAACCCCTATTAAATATTATGACTAAAATTGTTACTTTCTCTAAGGAGGTATATGAAATTGAGCATCATGAGTGATCAAATTATATTTATAAAACTTGGTTTTATGTCCTTCTTCACAAATATGACACTACCTCCTCCTCCATTGAGGATTTTTTTGTGATGATGAGGAGGTAGAAGCACCTTTTAAACCTTTTGTGATTTATTTGTGGAGAAAAGAGCATTATTAGACAACTAATATGTTAATTGATTTTCTATTTCCTAATATTGAAGGATGTTTATCAATTATTTAAATGTCATCACTTTTATTTAATACTTGCAAATATATGACCAACATTTGAAATAATTTAGGGAGAGATCTAAGTACAAAAGGTACTAAAATATTGGCATCCACCTTTTCTCCCATGGTATTAGATTTTTCCTTCAAGTATGTAACTCTTCGTAGAAAAATTTCTATAATTTATCCAAACTAGACACGTAATGTTTGTATTTATGACTAAATATGAAGGATCATGTCTTCATTCCTTCCTTTAAATATAGTACAAAGTCCATCCAATGCATTTTTTGATATTTTTGCTTCACTTATATGTGAATTTATTTCATCTTCCACTCCAAAAATGATGAGCATAAGTGCTCTTACATATATTTCATCATACTTTTACTTTGTTTTTTTCTCCTCAAGTCGACTTTCACTACCAATAATTATATCCAGTTTTTTTTCAACCACTAGTATTATCCTTAATTTTATCTTCCATGGTGCAAAATTTGGACCTTCAAGTAGTTGAGATTCTATGAAAATATTTTTTATGTAGCCATGACAAATGTTTGTTATATCTCTAAAATTCATCCCCTTTTCTATTTACCACAAATCCTATATATTGATCCTTTTTATATGCTCACTCTTCCATATACGCATCGATACATTGAAGAATCTAGTACTCTTGATATATACGATAATATGTGAGAGAGACCTTAAGGTACATGAAAGCGAGTGATATGTGGTACCAAGGTAGTATTGAGAAGGATTAGTCCTATCAATAACATCAACTTAAAGAGAAATACTCATACATCTTACAATAGTAATGAATGGGATAAAAATGGAGTGAAATAAAAAATATAAAAAAGTGTGTCCTTATTTCTCTTTGACAATTTATAGGGTTGATGCCCAAATTTTGTTATGGTAGCTATATTAGGCTTTAGACACTAACTTTACACAACAACCTTACCTATAAATGTAAGTTAGATATGTTTAGATTGAATGCTATGATGATACAAAGCACATGTTTTGATTTTTTGTGTACAAAATTTATTTTTGATACAAAAAAAAAAATACTTTGAAAAATAAGGTGTTGGTCATTGCCAAAAAGGTACCTTTTATCAAAAAATTACTATTCTCCTTGCAAATATATTTCCTATAACCTTTAGGAACCCTTATATTAAGAAAAAATCCTATTTTCATTTTCAACTTGTTCTTCTTGAAAAAAACAACTTACTTTTATAAAAATATCCCACCATGAGAATTAAACCTGCAAACTCTTTTCTTATATTTTAACCCTTTTTTTAGAAAACAACTCTTCTCCTATACAATTTGCATTATTTTTTTTAAATACCTTAAAAATATGAATGATAGGAATGAAAAGTCAACACTATTTTATTTCCATGTGATGTCTATCCATTCATTACCATGTGTTTTCTAACCATTATTTTTTACCCTAATAATAGAATTTATCATTTTCAATATTACCCATTTTTTGGAGCTCTCAGACATCATAGAATACTTTTTGAGATACTAAAAAAAAGAAACATTGGTATCCTTAGTTTTAATTACAACAAATTGGGATATAAGTTTAGATTGATATTTCATCTATATGTCACGTAATTTTCCATTAACCACTAGGCTATGTACCAAAACCATACCATCTTTGTAGAAGAATTTTACCACCTCCACATGGAACTTGAGTAATTAATTTCTTCTTCTTCATATTATTATAAGTAGGTGTTATAAGAGCAAGAGCTTCTACTTTCAAGAGCTCTCATCTAGAATAGTGTTGGGCCATACTAGTTTCATGTTTTTCCTTCTTTTCTTACATAGCTACGGTATATAGTGTCTTCTATTTTGTAGAAACTAGGAGATGAATTATATTTTGGTCCTTGTAATTCTTCTAACCTTTCAGCTATGAGTTATTCTGTGACATTTAAAGTTGCACTTAATATCAGGTCAAGCATTTTCTTACAAGGTTACAACATACTCACAAGGCATGTTGTCATCTGGCAACAATTATTCCTTCTTGGAATTATCACATAAAATTTATATTAACTCTAGTCCCTTCTCAAAATCATCACAAACACTTTCCACTAGTTCTAATACCAAATATTAGAATTAAGGGAAGGCAAAAAGTATTTTACATATTTCGCCAAACTAAAACTTATTAGACCATATAATATTATTTAGATTTATGTAATTATTTATTATTTGTAATCATTTTGATAGATGAAATATAGTTGAAAGTTAAATGCTAAGAGTCTCTTAAAGATGAAGAGACATAGTGATATATTAAATATGTTATTAAACGAAAGCTATGGGTGGGATATTTTGTGGATATTATGGTGAAGATGAGAGAATATTGAATTATAAAAATTCTTTGTGAGATTGATCTTTGTATGTTGAATATTTTTTATCTATATTATTTTGTAATTTTTGTTAGTTGGTACCCCCTATTGCCAACATGTGGTATCAGAGCCATCAGCAGAGTCTATGTGGTTTGTATATATTTTATTAAGGGATAATCATTAAGGTTTATATAAAGGATATATTTATCATTGAACCTGAATATGCTATGTGCATCTCTTGCTTTCTTATTTAGAACTAATATTTTGTTTTTTTATTGGATACAATGATAAACTTTGTTAATAGATATTTTCTAGTGCATGCTAATGAATGATGTGTACCATAAGATCTTATAAATAGATCTACAACTACTATCAAATGAAGAATTGTAAGGGCGAGATCCACATGAGAGGTTAGTAGAATGATTATAAATAGAATGAAAAAAATTTAAGCCTTGTATTCCATATTACTCTAGAAAAGAAATTTGTTCTATCAATTAGGTTCAATGTAGACATATTTAGGGCTAGCTTTAAAATTCTTAGTACACATATCATCAAAATTATGATCAAATTAAACATGGGTGGAAGAATGGTAGGTATAACATGAAGTATTTGTGTCTCTAAGCCTATGGACTATGATGTTGAATGAAATAGATGCATTATTTTAAGGAAGAAAGAGCATACAAATGAATATAAAATATTAATGGCCACAAAGAGTTGTTAGCCAAGACATTGTCTACCACATAAGTTTTAATAGTATAAGGATGACATATATTATCACAACACCTAAAAAATTAAGATGGATTGTATAACACTATTAGGTCATGATTTTCTAAGTCTAATCAAATATCTCTCATAAGGTGTAATGGAATGATTATTGGGTCACTTGGAAGTTTCCAAATCTTTAAAAAAGAATCTTGATTAGAGGATTTCTTCTTATAGTTATTGTGATTTGCCCTTGATGGAGCCTCCATTCAATATACCCCTTTTATAGAGGAGAAATAACACACGATTATGCTTCACCTAGTACACTTGGGAGATAGAGTTTTGAACTCTAGTTTTATGATGTTAAAATAAAATTGCATACCATCTTAAATTTAATGTCTTTAACAATGTTATATGCATATGAAATTTGGGTACCTAGACTTTGTAGTACCAATTAAGCTTTAGTTTATAGAGTTTTTATTTCTATGCTATCAAAAATCTTATGAGCTAAATGATAACTTCCATATGCAGCTATTTGGTTGAATTTATCTCTATTATTTTCATATTTCAACTATATTTTATGTAGTGATGTTTCTATGCATTTATAGACTTTGTAAAAATAAACAAAAATTATAGAAGCATTTTGTATTTAGATGTCCAATATTTTATGAGATTTATAAGAGGCTTTATAATCTCTTAATAGAAAATCAAAGCTTCCTATGAGATATTGCTCATTATAAAAATAAAAAATAATTACTCTATTCATAGAAAAAATAAACCAAAGTAAAATTTTCCTTTATTAAGCTTAGTGTTTGACTTTAAACTCTTTCTCCAACCTTAAATTCAAATCAAACACTTTCTCCAACCTTAAATTCAAATCTATAAATCAGCTATTGATAAGTATGGTTTATACTTTATTGTTGATAAGTAAAGATTATAATTTTTTTTACAAAATGCTTTTGAAATTAATATATTTTGCAATTTTGATATTGTTCCTAATAAATAGTTATATTAAATTTTCTCTCCCTGTCAAAGCATAGAATTGATAAGTGTTTAGGTTTTCTTCCAAAGAAATTATCGAGAGGCCCAGGTTCTGTTGCGGATATGTTGTATATAAAAAGTTCCTCGTCAAAAAAAAATAACATCTCAATTAAATATTAAAAAAATGCAAGACGGCAAACATGCAAAGCATAAATCGGCAACCA
Source organism: Wollemia nobilis (assembly GCA_028583015.1). Lineage (NCBI taxonomy): Eukaryota > Viridiplantae > Streptophyta > Pinopsida > Araucariales > Araucariaceae > Wollemia > Wollemia nobilis. Next base: position 2,927,697 of record JAQPPZ010001683.1, read on the forward strand.
TATAAGTCTTTTTGCGAATCACTTGGTCAGTCTTTGACCGTCAAATATTGATTGTACCATCGATAAACAGGTCGAATTCGTCCGTCTATTGGACTCTCAACAACTTGGGGAAGCTTCCCAACTTCTGAGGTTTCTCACACGGCACGAAGAAAAAGGCGCGCCACTAACGATTTTTCAAAGCATCGGTTCGTCTTCTAGAACTTTGAAGAATCGGGCCAATAACAAGAAAATGACAATAAACTTTATCCCCATGAGCCCAACGCGTGTCTATAAGTTCCTTTGTTCCGCGTGGTGCTAATCCACATCGCTTGCTTCTGTTTGTTGCTCTGCCCACAAATTTGCAAAACGAGATCATTCGACAGCAATTCTAACAATAACAAATATGTCATTAGAACTCCACTATCCCACAAAATAACTTATTGTAGTAATAAATAATTCATTCATTAACCTTAATCATGGCTATTGGCATAAAATAATTCATTAAATAATTTAAAAAAAATTAGCTTTGGTCTCTAAAATGAAACATTGCAGTTTGTCAAATTAATATACCCTAAAAAATTGAGCTCTCAATTGATGGAGTTTATATTTATATTCTATCAAAATTCTTATGAGCTAAATGATAATTTCTATATGCAATTATTTAGTTGAATTTATCTCTATCCTCTTCATATTTTATGTAGTGATATTTCTATGTATTTATAAACTTCGTAAAAATCACCAAAAATTATAAAAGCATTTTGTATTTAGGTGTCCAATATTTTATGAGATTCACAAAAAAACTTTATAATCTCTTAAGAAAAATCAAAACTTCCTATAAGATATTACTCATTATAAAAATAAAAAATAATTATTTTATTTATTAAAAAAATCTAAAATAAAATTATCCTTTATTAGGCTTAGTGTTTGACTTTAACATCTTTCTCCCACCTTAAATAAATTCAAAGCTATAAATGAACTATTAATAAGTATGGTTTATTTGATTTAACATCTTTCTCCCACCTTAAATTCAAAGCTATAAATGAACTATTAATAAGTATGGTTTATATTTTATTTATGCATATGGACAGTTGATAAGTATAGTTAATATTTTATTTTTCCACAATGCTTTTGAAATTAATATATTTTGCAATCTTGATATTGTTCCTAATAAACAATTACACTAAATTTGTTTTCTCTGTCAAAACATAAAATTATATATCTTTAAATTCTCATTAAAAAAAATCCAAAAACATTAGATTTCAAAATATTAAAAAATCATATCAGCCTTTTTGCGAGAATCACTTGATCATTCGTTGACGCTTTCTATTTCGAAAAATACCTTTGCATTCCATCATGTGACTCAGCCCGGTCTTCTTGCGTCTGTTTTCTTTAATCCCTCACATATTGATTGTACCATCGATAAACAGGTCGAAGTCGGCCGTGTATTGGACTTATTACAACTTGGGGAAGCTTCCCAACTTCTGAGGTTTCTCACACGACACCAAGAAAAAGACGCGCCACTAACGATTTTTCAAAGCATCGGTTCGTCTTCTAGAACCTTGAAAAATCAGGCCAGTAATAAGAAAACGTCGATAAACTTTGTCCCAATGAGCCCAACGCGTGTCTATAAGTTCTTTTTTTCCGCGTGATGCTAATCTATATCGCTTGCTCTTCTGTTTGTTGCTCTGCCCACAAATTTGCAAAACGAGATCGTTCGACAGCAATTCTAACAATAACAAATATGTCGATAGAAATCGCGCCGTGGCAATTGGCACTATCGATGAAGCGACCGTTGAAGACGGAGCTTGATACTATCTACGAGGCCATCGACGAAGAGGAGAATATTAACGACGCCGAGCACAGTAGTCGATCCAGACCGAAATCCAAATACGAGATGAGGTTTCCATATTTTGCAATTGTGATGGGTGTGATGGCGTCCTTGCTTTTTCTGCTTCCTCGCCAAGCACTCCCTGGTTTGCATCTCTCCTCTAAGCAATCGCGCTCGTATATATCAGTGGAACAGATGGGCACGCAGAAAGGTTTCGGCCCAGAGTGGCCCTTTTCATATTATTGACTATTACGCCAACGCATACATGTTTTATATTATATTCAATATGTGTACATGTGTGTTCTCTCTACGAGGGAGGAGTTATGAAGATCGTATGCCTGTAAATAATTCTTGGCCGTGTACAGAACCTCTTTGTTGGGATACCGTGTACAGATCCTCTTTGTTGGGATAGGCATAATTTTATGGATTTGTAATTTTGTCTCTTAAATAATGACATAGCCCTTTATATACCGTTGTAAACTTATATGTTTCCGAAACTAAACTATCCATGAGACCATTTCACCATAGTGTGACATATATATTTTATATGTTTTGGAAATGAACATTTATTGTAATAAGTTAGCAAAATAGTTTGAATAGAAATATTTAACTCGGTGCCATCATCAACCTCTCAAAACTCTTTAGAATTTTGAAATAAAAATATACTATAGAGGGATTAGATAAATTTGATTTAACTACATTACCGTCTTTGACATGGTTAAGCAAAAAGGAAAAGTTAAAGTAGTTATTCACGTGCATAGGGTTACCTGTTTAGTTGGAATTTTTATAATCTTTAGTTCATGTAGTAATGAAGTTGACGGGACCTTTATCATCTAAAGAATTAAATTGGGTTAATTATTGGTAAGCACTCAACTACTACCAATCGACCTATCCCTAACTAAAACATATATGTTTATTGAACAAGACTTTTACTCATATTTTTATTATTAAAAAATGATATACAATCCTATTTACTTTTGGATTTTAACCTTAGATCTTTTATATATAGTTTTAAAGTCATTACCATTAGGTCCACTCAAGTGTGAACGGGTTTGTAATTATAATAATTATGCTAACATTCAATATTATTGTAATCATAGTAATTTATTATAAAGAAATAATGTTTAACAAGATCATTCACTAAGCAATTTCAAATGGTAGCTTTGGATTTGAGTGCAAGGACCAAAATTTACAACCAATATATCCCTTCGAATATATATTGCAACCTTTATATCCTTTCAAATGTTATTTTGTTTTATTTGATCCACATAAAGGTAAAATAAAAATCTTTGACAGTCCACCAAGATGTTTTTATTTGTTTTATATATCCTCCACACTCACCCCTAGTCAATCCACACAAATCTTCGTATATCTACACCACCAAGGCAGGTGCCCATGCATACATCATCGATGCCTCCACCAAGTATGAAATGATCCTTAACATATTTCATAAAAACTATGGACTTGAGGAGTCAGGAGTACAAAACTCAATATCAATACCATCTCTATTGTATGACTCAGTGACAGTACCTCATCTACATAATAGATCTCACACAAAACCCCACTACTCTTTGTGTTCACATTATCTCAATTCACTCTAAAAATATGCCCTATAACAATCCCCTATTGCATCGGCTCTACTACTATGACTATGCACCCCTTCATGGGTGAAAGGTATATCCTATACAAATCCTCTAATGTCACTATCATTTCCCCTATGGGGAAATAGAAAGTACCCCTATATGAATCCCACTGCTCAACCAAGGCTAATAGATATAATCAGTCGATATGTATGATCTTCATTTAATCCACTTCCCAAAACCTTATCCTCACCAACCACTCTTAGTCATCCTCGATCAAATCCCTCTTAAATGTGAAGAAGAGTTGACTGAATCTATGTTGTAGCCACATCGCCTTCCCCTATGATCATACCCCCATCAATCTCATTTTTTAAGCCCCACAATCACTGTTAAAAAAAATCACATGACTATCGTATGATCCCCACAACCATCTATACAACCGTATATTCCATATAGCATAAAAACACCAAAACCATCCTAACAAAGATGTTTTATATCCATGTGGTTTTACAGACACCTCCAACCCAAATAGAAACAAAAACAAACAAAAAAAATCCAAAAAATAACAAATAAACAAAAAACCCCATAGCCCAAAAATAATAACGATCCACTCTTTAAACAAATTTGTGGAGGGACGTTTTTTGTAGGACTGCCCAAACTATCGAACTCGTTTTGGCCATATCTCACTCATCCGGACTCGGATTGAGCTAAAATTTTGAGGGTAGATGCCTGAAAAACCCTAGAACGTCTCCACCAATTTTCATATCATTTGGAGCAACACAGATCCTAGCGCATCCCTATGTGTGAACGAGATATTTGGCAAGCGGCTATGCGAGGGTTTCATCTGGGTTGAGTGCAAGCAGCTCCAGAGGTTGGTTTTTAGGGCCTTCGGGCCCTAGCGGCCAATATTTTTGTGGTTTATGCTCAATATTTTAGCAGGAAATGTTGCAGGGGATCCAAGATGGGTTAGAAATTTATCTTTCAACAGATCATACTGTGAACTTGAGTGACAACGACTTCCAATTTGCTGCACAAAAGAAAAGTGAAAACCATACCTTTCCACGGCGTCTAGGGCAAGGATTAAAGAGATCACGAAACAAGTTTCAAGCAGTTGATCAAAAAATGGCTCATATCTCAAGTGAATCTGGTGCTAAGGTGCACCCACAAAATAATTCTACTATGAAAACCCCTGTCAAGGGTAAGAATTTCGAAGACTCAGCCCCAAAAATGAATTTTAGGGATGCCCTTCATGGTGGACAGCCTCAGCCCAATGCTAATATCAATCTTAGGGCTTCCCATAAACCTCTAAGAATGCCTAAGATTGATCCCAGGAAAACGGAGTCAGGATGTCTTAAAGCGGCTGATGGAACTCCTATTGTTAAGCTTGATATGGGTAACATTCAGACTGGCATTGAAGATTTGGAAAAAAGAGGACTAATTTGTCGGTTCGTGGGTTTTCGTCAGAGTCTATCTGCTTTCAAAGTCTGGGCTGCAAAAAGCTGGAAAACTAAAGGTGAGTTACAAATCTCTATTTATCCAAATGGTTATTTTCTTGTTTTATTTGCTAATAATGAAGATAGAGAGAAAACTTTTCAAGGGGGTCCTTGGTTTTTGGAAGGGCGGGGCTTTTCATGAAGCCCTGGCATACTAAATTTAAATCCGAAGAAGAGATGCCTTCTATAGCTCCCGTGTGGGTTAGACTCTTTGGCCTCCCTATTGAATTTTGGAATCCTACTATTTTTTCTTCAATTGGAAACTCTTTAGGAACTTTTATGATGATTGTTGATTGTACTCAAAATTTTGAACATATTATTTATGCTCGGATTTGTGTTTTAATGGATTTTGACAAACCCCTACCTAAAAATATCACATTACAATTTGGGGAAGACACTTGGGAGCAAGTAGTGGACTATGAGAACATTCCTTTTCGTTGTAGAATTTGCCATGAATATGGTCATTTGGCCAGTGCTTGCCCAAATAAAATTCCTGATCAAAAGAAAGAAGATATAAACTCAGCAGGTTTCCAAATACCTAAGAAGAAGAACACTCAAAAAAAACCAGTTATGAAGGATCAATCAAAGTCATCTGCTAATATGTTTGAAATCCTTTCCACAAATGATGTCCCAAGTGAGGAAGAGGAAATAATGGAAACTAAAATCTTAGAAACACAATTTAAATATGAAGGGAAGAACTCGAGAGACAAACCAACAAATCAAAGGTTTTCAACAGAAAAAAAAGGAGAAAATTTACACAAGAAAAACAATCTTTCAAATGTCAAAACTTCAAATAATGCGAGTCCCAATATAGACTCCGTTGAACCATCTAGTAAAATTTTGGTTGTGTACGAGCATTCTTCAAGGTTAGAAGCCATCTCAGATTCAATTGGAATAAGTCAAGAAACAGGGAAAAAAAATTGAAGATGGATTCTAATCAAAAAGCAGGTCGCAAGACCAATCAATATCATATGGTAAAAGAAGGTGAAAAGCTTGTAGAGGAAGGTAAGATTAATGCCCTTCCCAACTTTTTTAGCCCTGGTATTAATGAAGATCATCACTTGGAATATTAGAGGACTCAAAGGGAGTCTTTCAAAACAAAATGAAATTAGAAGAATGATTCAGATAAATCATCCACATCTTGTTTTCCTTCAAGAAACAAAGATGTCAATGGAGGATATGGACTCAATTGCCGATAAAATTTGGCCAGCTGGAAAAGTGGTTTCCCTCAGTTCCCAAGGGACTTATGGTGGCATTGCTTGTCTTTGGGACCCAAAAGAGGTAGTTATTCACCATATGGTTGGCAGTTGGGGTTTGTTGGCTATAGCTATTCAAAGTAGACATTCCAACCAAATTATGCTCTGCATTACTGTTTATGCTTCGACTTCTTTGGAGGAAAAAAGAAGACAGTGGAAGGATATTACTCATATTATCTCTCATTTTCCTGAAGCTTGGATCTTGATCGGAGGAGATTTCAATACCATCCTCTCTCTGGATGAGAAAAGGGGGGAAATAGAAATTTGGACAAAAGCACTGACCTCATGAGCGAATATATTGCAAACCTCCATCTTGTGGATATCCAACCGAGATAATGGCCTTATGACTTGGTCTAACAGAAGGCAAGGCTTAGCTTGTATAATGGAGAGATTGGATAGGTTTTTGCTCTCTAAAAATTTCTTAATCCATGGTCACATTCCTAAAGTGAAGACTCTTAATAATGTTGGTTCGGATCATTGGCCAGTCATGGTGGAAATGTGGAAAACCAATGTGAGTTTCTCTCCTTTTCGTTTTCAATTAATGTGGCTTAGAGACATTTCCTTCAGACCTCATGTGCAACAATGGTGGAAGGAAGGTAAACCTAGGCATGGGACTAAGATGTTCTGTTTTGCCAAAATACTGCAATACATTAAATCCAAAATCAAGACTTGGAGCTGGAAAGAGTTTGGGGATGTTCATAAAAAAAACATGAAGTTATTGCTCATCTTGAAAATTTGAATAAGAAAATCCGTTTAGATGGCCTCACAGAGAAGAGAAGTGCGAATGAAATTAAACTCACAACTCGGTTAGAGGAATGGGAAAAAAGAGAAGAAATCTTATGGAAGCAAAAATCTAGAATTCAATGGCTCAAAGAAGGAGATCGAAACACAAATTTCTTCCACAAATATCTTCTAGCTCGAAGATCTCACAACTTTATTTCTTCCTTAAAATCAGATTTTGGAGATGTTGTTTATACTTGGGATGGCATGAACTCTATTGTTGTTGATTACTTTTCCAATATTTTTGTTGCTACTCCTCTTGACTCAACTTCACAACAAAATGTTCTTCAAGCAATCCCTTCTCTTATCACTTTTGAGGAGAACTCTATTTTGACTGCTCCTGTTACTATCAATGAGCTTCAACAAGTAGTTTTTAAAATGCAAAAAGGGAAAACCCGAGGTCTGATGGTTTTCCCATTGAGTTCTACCAAGAGTTCTGGGATATCCTTCATGTTGATTTATTAGAGGTGGTGGAAGAAGCCAGGAAAGCCAAAGAAATTTTGAAGGTTATCAATAAAACTTATATTACTCTTGTTCCAAAAGCTCAAGAGGTTGATCATATCTCAGCTTTTAGACCTATTGCTTTATGTAATGTTCTTCTCAAAATCATTACTAAAATCATGGCGAGAAAGGTTGAAGCCTCTTTTGCATAAGATTATTTCCCTAGAGCAAGGGGGTTATGTGGAAGGACGTCAAATAGTAGATGAGATAGTTCTTGCTCAGGAAGCCATCCATTCCATGGATATGCAAAAATCTCCTTCCATGTTCATTCGGTTAGACTTATCCAAAGCTTATGACAGAGTGGATTGGCACTTCCTTATCAAAGTTTTGAGGCAATTTGGTTTCTCTAAGGATTGGATGGATTGGATTATGGGATGTATCTCTTTAGTTTCCTACTTAGTTCTTATCAATGGCAGGCCTTCTCAGTCATTCCCAGCTTCTAGAGGTATTAGGCAAGGTGACCCGCTATCCCCTTATTTATTCATCATTCTTGTTGAATGCTTGGGTAGGACTATAACCAAAAAGAGGGAAAACAAAACCCTTGAGGGAGTTACCATTGCTCATGGAGCTAGACCTATCTCTCATCTTCAATTTGTGGATGACTCTACTCTTTTAGGTAAAGCTACAGTTAAGGAAGCTTCTAATATTAAGCAAATCATTAGCTATTTTTCTAAGGCTACTGGGCGAGTTGATCAATGAAGACAAATCTAAAGTTATTTTCTTTCACTGCTCTGCTAGACAGGAATCCATGGTCTTGGATAAATTAAGATATAAGAAGACCTCCCTTCCAATCACTTATTTAGGTATTCCCATAAATATTCAAAGGCAGAAAAATAAATATTGGAATTGGTTGTTGGACAAAGTCAAGAAGAAAATTGGAAAGTGGACCAACAGGTGGCTTTCTTCTAGGGGTAGAATCACCTTGGTAAAATCAGTCCTTCAAGCTATTCCTATTTATGTTTCTTCCATTTTGAATATCCCAAAGGTTGTTCTTCGAGAATTGGATCAAATCAGTCATCGTTTCCTTTGGAGTGGTACTAAGGAGAAAAGAAAATGGGCCTTGGTGAAATGGGATACTTTATGTCTTCCTAAGAGTGAAGGGGGGTTAGGATTCCGGTCTTCTATTAATAACAACAAAGCTTTAGCTGCTAAATTATATTGGAGGATGTTGCATAACCCCAATGCTCTTTGGGCCAATAATCTCCGTGCTAAATATCTTGAGAACAAAAGTCCTGAAGACCTTGTTCGCTATCAACTTCCTACAAAAGGTTATCCTATTTTAGGAGTTCTTAAGGCTGGTGAGGATTTGATAAAGAAAAAATTATTTTGGATCATTCATAATGGTCAACAGGCAAATTTTTGGACAGATTCTTGGGATGGTCACAAGCCTTTGATAACTCGGTTTCCCGATTGGAGGCCTTGGATGGAGGAGCTTCACCGAGCTAATTGGATAAAGGTGGCTAATTACTATCGGTACCATACTTGGTAATTCAAAGGTTGGTAGATATTGGATCCCTATTGAGGACTGGCCTATTCAAATCCCAGAAAGGCAAAGACAAGATATCCAAGGCATCCTTCATATGAGATCCCTCTCTTGGTCCCATGAAAAAGATTGTTTTGGATGGAACAACACTACTAAGGGTGAGTATTCAGTTGCTCAAGGTTATTTGACCTTATGCCATAATAATCCCAACCATTCTTCTGACATATTTTCTCGATTGTGGGCTCAAAAGCTCTGGCCTAAGGTGAGGTTCTTTAATTGGCTTTTATTGCATCGTAGGGTGCTTACTTGTGAGCAACTTATGAAGCGTGGTTTTCATGGCCCTTTTAGATGTGAAATGTGTGAAGAGAATGTAGAAACTCTCAACCATATTTTTATTGAGTGTACTTTAGCCTATGAGCTATGGAGGAGAATGGCCACTTTACTTGGCTTACAGTGGTCCAATTTTTTTACTTTTGAACAACTTTGGAGGGATTGGCCTAATCAAGAGGGTGTTGATCATTTTATTAGGCGATTAGTTTGGATGGGTTCTACCATTCTTCTTTGGAATATTTGGAATGAAAGGAACAACCAAATTTTTAATCAAGATAGGAAGGATATTCACTATATTTGGCAAAAGACCATAGCCAACTTAGTTGAATCGGTCCATCAACTCCTTAATCACCCCCAAAACTCCCACCAAAGATGGGATCAAGTGATGCAAATATTGAAGATTAAATCTTCTAAGGGCAACCAACTTAAAGGGAATGTGAGTATTAGTAAGATGGATAGGACAAGAAATTGGCAACCTCCTCCTAAGGATTTTGGAAAAGTCAATACTGATGGAGCCTCTAGAGGGAACCCTGGAAAAGCCGGTGTGGGAGGAATTGGTAGACTTTCGAGATGGCTCCCTGGTTTTTACTTTTGCTGAGAATTTGGGTATTCTTTCCAATAACCTTGTTGAGGGGTATGGTATCCTCAGAGGCCTTCAGGAGGCTACTAAGGTTGGATGGGAAAAGGTGTTAGTTGAGTCTGACTCTCAACTTATGATTAATCTCTTGAAGACTCCTTCTAAGAATCATAAGGTGGATTGGAGAATAAAAAGAATTATTGAGAAGATTCAATTAATCCAGATGGGATTTTTGAAAGTTGATTACAATCATGTGGTCGAGAGATCAAAACAAGAGTGTTGATGCTTTAGCTAATTGGGCTTTGGACAAAGGTGATCTTACTTGTTATGGCCACCCTCCTAGATGGTGGGCTTCTCAAATTAGGGAAGCTCTTCTTTCTATCATTTCTTTGGATGGCTCCAGTTCTGAAGGTACCTAGTTTCTTCTTGCTTTTTTTTTTTTTGCTTCTCTTTGGTTCATTCAGTTTTTTTAGTTCCCTAGCTCATTCTATTCTTTATTTTGTTTCCTCTGTTGATTCTTGCCTTAATAGTCTTCTGGTCTAGATAGGTCATTGTTATGTTCAATTTTTTTTCTTTTTTTTTTTTTTTTTTTTTTTTTAGGTGGGTGGGTTCTTTTGTTTTGTTTTGTTTTTGTGTTCTTTGTGTTGTTTTTTGTTGTTCTTGTGTTTTTGTTGTTTTTTTTTTAATGTTTTTTGTTATTGTTCTTGTGTTTTTTTCGTTCTTGTTCTTGGGTTTCTCTTTGTTTGTGTTAATTCGTGTTTTTATGTGTGAGTGTTTTCTATGTTTTTTGTTTTTGTTTATTGTCTGTTGTTGGTTGTTTTTTATTTTTATTTTTATTTTATTTTTTAATTTTTTAGGTTTTGGTTGTGTTTATTTTTCATGTTTTTTTTGGGTTATGTCTTTGTAGTGTTATGTTGTTTTTGTCTTGTTTGTGTTTTGTTATGTGGTTCTTGTGTTTTTCTATGTGGTTTGTGTTGTGGTTTCTTTTATCTTATTGTGCGTGTTTGGTTGTGCTTTTGTTTTTGACACACTCAAGGAGCATGTTTTTTATTTTATTTTATTATTTTTGTTGTTATTTACTTATTTTTAAATTGGTTTTGTGTGTTTGTTTGCTCCTTGAGTATGTCAAAGGTGGTAGGCCAGGTCCGAGTCCTGGGCGTTTTTGGTGGAATGGATACCCCTGCCTCCTTGGGTCTTACCCGAAAGTGGCATCCCTTTTGGGATGTTTTCCACAAATAAAAAAAAAATAAAAAAATAGACCAAAAATAACAACACACTACATTCATTTTACCATTCCTATGCTAGCCTAAGCTTCTATGGTTTCATTTTACAAAAATGGGCCCTACGGTTTATTTTATATCAAAAAATAAAAAATAAGAGCAATAAAGGACAAAAACCCTTTAACCTGCACTACAATCCTTCCCTTGCTAGGTCGTACAACACTATTCACCATATCATCCCTTCACATCTCTAGTTCAATAACATTTCATTTTAAATTCTTAGCCTCACCAATCCCTCTCACTCTTTGTTTTCCCAAATCATGTGATGAAAATGAGCACACATACCCCACAAGAAAGGTTTTTATTTTGATGTAATCAATGACTGATAATATGGTCGATGACCATCCAAACAAAAATATTTTCCTGCAAACCATATAATTTTTGGTCAATCATATGATTTTGGCTCTGACCATCGTTTCACTAGTTTCTCCCATTATTTTCACTTTTTTGTTGTGTAGTGATATTTTTTCAATCACTTTGTTGTTGTGCTTTGTTTCTTCACCCATAAAATCACCACTTGAGGGTGAAGACATTACCCATCTATGTCACCTTGAACATGTCTACTATCCAAACACTCAATCTTGGAATTATGTTTATCTAAGAACCTTGTCTAAAACTATCACTAGCCTCCTCTACTAGGGAAAAGTAAAATTTCTCTTCTTTTTCTTATCTCAAATCAATCTCTAATCCAATCCAAATTTAATACACTTTATGTCAATTTTGTATCATTACTCATACAATTTTTCATCGAGGTGGTAACTTAAGCCCACTTATCTAATCAATCGGAGCATCATGAGGATACATACCTATGCTTGGTCAGCTTGCTAAATTAAGTGAGCCCAAAAATCTATCAAAGATAAATATTCAAGGATATTCATCCCTTCCACAATTGGGGTATCTTACATTGTTCATTATTTGAGATAATCTTATGTCGCCTCCATCAACTATCATTGAGGTGTGCTAAAATTTGTGATCAACTATTATCATCCATTGTCAATCCATTCTTGTCATAGTTAACCACCCACCTGGTATCATATATTTTTGCACTACATCATGTCTACACACACTGCAATACAAAAATAGATAAATGTAGACACCTAAAATATCACATTATCCCTTGTGTAATTTTAATATTTAATTATTTTGTAAAAAACCCAAAAAATCCAATTATTTTGCATTAAAACATTAATTATCCATCTTAACCCATTTTCCCCACTAAGCCCCATTCTACACCTAGACCACGATCACCATTTGACCATCCCACTCCTCTAGCCTATGTGCACACCACCCTAGTTTATTGTATGACTCTAGTATACCTTACACCCTACTCTCCACATATCCATGCACCCACACCCCTTTCCATGCTCATTTAATACACATGGGTGAGGTGAAGACTTTCTCCACCCTTATGGATTAAAGGGGTGTGGTGCACCCATGATCATTTAATGCATATGGGTAGGATGAGTAATTTATCCATCCAAAATATTGATGAGGCATGGTGCACCCATGACAGCTCACCACACCCTAAACTTTATCAAAAATATATAAATAGACCTTATTTTCCTTTAATTTATGTGAAATAGATAGATGCTTAGAGAAACTCTATAAAAATTACTCCAACCCCCTCTTGTGTGCATTGTGAGAACCTCTTTTGTCTTAGAGTGCTAACCCAATGGATGATCTCTTGTGTCTCTCTTTGTATGCCTATGTTTTGTAAACAGGTTGTAGATTTAGATTCAAATAGTCATCAGATTTAGAGCATAGCTATTTGACAACCTACTAAAGACCTCGACCAAAGGAATTTCTACCAGATTAAACATAGTAAAAATTATCTAAACAGGGATAGTTTATAGCCAAAATTGTCCTGACAATGATGGTTCCTATATAATATAGGTTCCATTCAATTTCAACATATCAGATCAGTTACATAGGTGAGTAAGAAGGTTTTACAAGCTTTTAGACTATTTTATGTTTTGTTTAATGCATTAATTTGATATTATTTCTTTACCCCTTTCATAAGTTTGGGTTCAACTTAGGTGGACCCAATAGGTGCTACTAACATTTGTCTTATGTAGATTTTGGAGACTACCCAACCAACAGTGGTACACAAGCATAAACCCACTCCTTTTGAGGTGGGCAAAAGAAATTAGGAGTGCTAGCAAGTGTATTGTGAAAAGTGATTCCCAAAAGGCATTTGTAAAGATCAAGTTTTAATATCTTTTATGTTTAATGGAATCACACATTTTCTTGTACACACATAGTCCTTGTAATTATTCAAACATTTTATCTGAGTTTTTCTATGACAGCTAAATCTACACTTAGTATTAGGACAAGCATTTTCTTCACACATTCTCCCTTGCAAGGTTACAATATACTTACAAGACATGTTTTTAACTGGTAAAAATTATTCCTTCTTGGAATTCTCACACAAAATCTATTTTAAATCTAGTCCCTTCTAAAAATTATTCACACACACTTTTTGTTGGATCTTATACCTAAAGTTAGAATTAAGGGAAGGCAAATAATATTTTACATCTTTCATTAGACTAAAACTTATTAAATATTATAATATTATTTAGATTTATGTAATCATTAAATGTTTGTAATTATTGGGAGATAAATAAATATTTATTTCACATGAGAGATTTGAATAGACACATCTCCTATGATATTGTGAAGAGATTAAAAGGTAGTTGAAAGTGAAATTCTAAGAGTTGCAAATATTGAAGAGTCTCTCAAATATGAATAAACATAGTGATGCATTATATATGTATACTATACAAAAGCGATGAGTGATAAATAATGTGGATATTATGGTGAATATGAGAGAATATTGAAGTATATAAATTCTTTGTGAGATTGATCTTTGTATGTTAAATATTTTTTATCTGTATTATTTTGTAACTTTTTAGTTGGCATCCCCTATTACCAACATGTGGTATCTAAGCCACAAACATGGGTTGAAGAATTATACGTATAATGTGAAGCATTTATGTCTCTAATCCTATAGACTATGATGTTGAATGAAATAGGTGACTTGTATAAAGGAAGAAAGAGCATACACTTGCATATAAAATATTATTGGTCATAAAGAGATGTTGGCCAAGATATAGTCTACCACATGAGCTTTAATAGTATAAGGATGACATGTATTGTTACAAGACCTAAAAAATAAAGATGGATTGTTTAACACTATTAGGTCATGATTTGCTAAGTCTAATAAAATATCTCTCATAAGGTGTAATGGAATGATTAATGGGCCACCTATAAATTTCTAAATTTACTAATAAAGCTTGATTTAAGGGTTTCTTCTTATAGTTATTGTGATTTACCATTGATGAAACCTCCATTCAATATGTCCCTTTTATAGAGGAGAAATAATGTAATATTATGCTTCACTTAGTATACCTGGGAGATAGAGTTTTCAACTCTAGTTTTAGAATGTTAAAACAAAATTGCATACCCTCTAAACTTTAATTCCTTAGCAATGTTATATGCATATGACATTTGGGGACCTAAACTTTGTAGTACCAATTAATCTTCAATTGATAGAGTTTATATTTATATTCTATCAATATTCTTATGAGCTAAATGATAACTTCCATATGCAATTATTTAGTTGAATTTATCTCTATCCTCTTCATATTTTATGTAGTGTTATTTCCATGTATTTGTAGTGTTTGTAAAAATCACCAAAAATTATAAAAGCATTTTGTATTTAAGTGTTCAATATTTTATGAGATTCATAATAGACTCTATAGTCTCTTAAGAAAAATCAAAGCTTCCTATAAAATATTACTCATTATAAAAATAAAAAATAATTATTTTATTCATTAAAAAATTCAAAATAAAATTATCCTTTATTAGGCTTAGTGTTTAGTGTTTGACTTTAAAATCTTTCTCCAACCTTAAATTCAAAGCTATAAATGAACTATTAACAAGTATGGTTTATGTATAGTTTATATTTTATGTTTCCACAATGCTTTTGAAATTCATATTGTTCTTAATAAACAATTACACTAAATTTGTTTTTTTCCTTAAATATAAAATTGATATATCTTTACATTCTCATTTTAAAAATTTCCAAACCCTCTTTCATTTTTTAAGGGAAAACATTAGATTTCAAATGACATCTCAATTAAATATTAAAAAATGCAAGACAGCAACCGTGCAGAGCATAAAAAGTCAACATATCAGCCTTTTTGCGAGAATCACTTGCTCATTCTTTGACGCTTTCTATTTCAAAAAATACCTTTGCATTCGTGCATAAATTTGAAGAGGCATCTTCTTTCGTCTGTTTTCTTTAATCCCTCAGATATTGATTGTACCATCGATAAACAGGTCGAAGTCGGCCGTGTATTGGACTTATTACAACTTGGGGAAGCTTCCCAACTTCTGAGGTTTCTCACACGGCACCAAGAAAAAGACGAGCCACTAACGATTTTTCAAAGCATCGGTTCGTCTTCTAGAACCTTGAAAAATCAGGCCAAGCACTCGTCTAAGCAATCGCGCTCGTATTGATCAGCGGAACAGATCGGCACGCAGAAAGGTTTCGGCCCAGATTGGCCCTTTTCATATTGCGCGAACGCATGCATGTTTTATATTGAATATGTGTACATATGTTTTCTCCACGAGGGAGGAGTTATGAAGATCGTATGCCTGAAAATAACTCTTGGCCGTGTACAGATCCTCTTTGTTGGGATAGGCAGAATTTAATGGATTTGTAATTTTTTCTCTTAAATAATTACATAGCCCTTTATATACCATTGTAAACTTACATGTTTCCGAAACTATGGATGAGACCATTTCACCATAGTGTGACATATATAATATTTAAGTTTTGGAAATAAACATGTATGGTTATAAGTTAGCAAAATAGTTTTAATCGCCAAAATGAAATCTTTAACTCGGTGCCAGCTTCAATGTCTCAAAACTCTGTAGAATTTTGAAATAAAAATATATCCTATAGAGGGATTAGATAAATTTGATTTAATTACGTCACCGTCTTTGACATGATTAACCAAAAAGGAAAGTTAAAGTATTGTTAACGTGCATAGGTTACGTGTTTAGTTGATATTTTTTTTTGAGAAATTTTTATAATTTTTAGTCCATGTAGTAATGAAGTTGACGGGAACTGACCATCCAAAGAATTAAATTGGGTCAATTCATTCGACTACTACCAACCAACCTATCCTTCGTGGTTTATATTTTTATTACTAAAGCATATATGTTTATTGAACAAGACTTTTAATCATATTTTTATTATTAAAAAATGATATACAATCTTATTTATTTTTGGATTTTAACCTTAGATCTTTTATATATAGTTTTAAAGTCATTACCATTAGGTCCACTCAAGTGTGAACGGGTTTGTAATTATAATAATTATGCTAACATTCAATATTATTGTAATCATAGTAATTTATTATAAAGAAATAATGTTTAACAAGATCATTCACTAAGCAATTTCAAATGGTAGCTTTGGATTTGAGTGCAAGGACCAAAATTTACAACCAATATATCCCTTCGAATATATATTGCAACCTTTATATCCTTTCAAATGTTATTTTGTTTTATTTGATCCACATAAAGGTAAAATAAAAATCTTTGACAGTCCACCAAGATGTTTTTATTTGTTTTATATATCCTCCACACTCACCCCTAGTCAATCCACACAAATCTTCATATATCTACACCACCAAGGCAGGTGCCCATGCATACATCATCGATGCCTCCACCAAGTATGAAATGATCCTTAACAGATTTCATAAAAACTATGGACTTGAGGAGTCAGGAGTAAAACACCTGATATCAACACCATCTCTAGTGTATCACTCAGTGACAGTACCTATCCTTCGTGGTTTATATTTTTATTACTAAAGCATATATGTTTATTGAACAAGATTTTTAATAATATTTTTATTATTAAAAAAATGATATACAATCTTATTTATTTTTAGATTTTAACCTTAGATCTTTTATATATAGTTTTAAAGTCATTACCATTAGGTTCACTCATGTGTGAAGGGGTTGTAATTATAATAATTATTCTAGCATTCAATATTATTGCAATTATAGTCATTTATTATAAAGAAATAATGTTTAACAAGATCATTTATTAAGCAATTTCAAATGGCACCTTTGGATTTGAGTGTAAGGATCAAAATTTACAACCAATATATCCCTTCAAATATATATTGTAACCTTTATATCATTTCAAATGTTATTTTGTTTTATTTGATCCACATAAAGTTAAAATAAAAATCTTTGACAGTCCGCCAAGATGTTTTTATTTGTTTTATATATCCCCCACACTCACCCCTAGTCAATCCACACAAATATTTGTATGTCTACACCACCAAGGTAGGTGCCCATGCATACATCATCGATGCCTCCACCAAGTATGAAATGATCCTTAACAGATTTCATAAAAACTATGGACTTGAGTCAGGAGTACAAAAATTGACATCAACACCATCTCTAGTGTATGACTCTATGACAGTACCTCATCTACATAATAGATCTCACACAAAACCCCACTACTCTTCGTGTTCACATTATCTTAATTCACTCTAAAAATATGTCCTATAACAATCCCCTATTGCATTGGCTCTACTGTTATGACTATGCACCCCTTCATGGGTGAAAGGTATATCCTATATAAATCCTCTAATGTCACTATCATTTCCCCTATGGGGAAATAGAAAGTACCCCTATATGAATCACACTGTTCAACCAAGGCTAATAGATATAATCATTCGATATGTATGATCTTCATTTAATCCACTTCCCAAAACCTTTTCCTCACCAATCACTCTTAGTCACCCTCGATCAAATCCTTCTTAAATTTGAAGAAGAGTTGAATAAATCTATGTTGTAGCCACATCGCCTTCCCTACGATCATACCCTCATCAATCTCATTTTTTAACACCCATAATCACTGTAAAAAAAATCACATGACTATCATATGATCCCCACAACCATCTATACAACCGTATATTCCATATAGCATAAAAACACCAAAACCATCCTAACCAAGATGTTTCATGTCCATGTGGTTTTACAGAAACCCCGAACCGAAATAGAAAGAAAAAAAAACAAAAAAATATAAAAAATAATAAATAAACAAACAACCCCATAGCCCAAAAACAATAACACACTACATTCATTTTACCATTCATATGCTAGCTTAAGCTTCTATGGTTTCATTTTACAAAAATGATCCCTAGGGTTTATTTTATATTGAAACCCACAAAATAAGAGCAATAAAGGACAAAAACCCATTAACCTGCACTACAATCCCTCCCCTTCTAGGTCATACAACACTATTCACCATATCATCCCTTCGTATCTCCAGTTCGATAGAACTTCATTTTAAATTCTTAGCCTCACCAATCCCTCTCAATCTCTGTTTTCTAAAATCATGTGATGCAAATGAGCACACGTACCCACATGCACGTTTTTTATTTTGATATAATCAATGACCGATCGTATGGTCGATGACCATCCAAACAGAAACTATTTCCTGCAAACCATATAGTTTTTGGTCAGTCATATGATTTTGACCCTTACCATCATTTCACTAGTTTCTCCCATTATTTTCACTTGTTGTTGCGTAGTGATATTTTTTCAAGCACTTTGTTGTTGTTCTTTTTTTCTTCACCCATCAACGCACCACTTGAGGGTGAAGATATTACCCATCCATGTCACCTTGAGCATGTCTAATATCCAAACACTCAATCTTAGAATTGTTTTTATCTAAGAATCTTGTCTAAAACTATCACTAGCCCTCCTCTGCTAGAGAAAAAGCAAAATTTCTCATCTTCTTCTTCTTCTCTCAACTCAATCTCTAATCCAATCCAAATTTAATACACTTCATGTCAATTTTTTATCATTACTCATATAACTTCTTCATCGAGGTGGTAACTTAAGCCCACTTACCTAATCAATTGAAGCATCATGAGGATACATACCTATGGTTGGTCAACTTACTAAATCAAGTGAGCCCAAAAATCTATCAAAGGTAAATATTCAAGGATATTCATCCCTTTCACAATTGGGGTATCTTACATTGTTCATGATTTGAGATAATCTTATGTCTCTTCCCTCAACTATCACTGAGATGTGTTAAAAGTTGTGATAAACTATTATCATCCATTGTCAATCCATTCTTGTCATAGTTAACCACCTACCTAGTGTCATATATTTTTGCACTATGTCATGTCTACACACATTGTAATACAAAAATAGGTAAATGTAGACACCTAAAATATCACATTATCCCTTGTGTAATGTTAATATTTAATTATTCTGTAAAAAATCCCAAAAATCCAACTATTTTGCATTAAAACATTAATTGTCCATCTTAGCCCATTTTCCCCACTAAGCCCCATTCTACACCTAGCCCATGGTCACCATTTGACCATCCCACTCCTCTAGCCTATATGCACACCACCCTAGTTTATCGTATAACTCTAGTCTACCTTACACCCTACTCTCCACATCTCCTTGCACCCACACCCCTTCCGTGCTCATTTAATACACTTGGATGGGGTGAAGACTTTCGTCACCCCTATGCATTAAATATGTGTGATGCACCCATGCTCATTTAATGCATATGGATAGGATGAGGACTTTATCCATCCAAAATATTTATGAGGCATGGTGCACCCATGACACCTCACCTCCACCTCACCACCCCCTAACCCTTAGAAAAAATCTATAAATAGGCATATTTTCCTTTAATTTGCATGAAATAGATAGACGCTTAGAGAAACTATATCAAAATTACTCCAATCCCCTCTTGTGTGCATTGTGAGAACCCATTTTGTCTTAGAGTGCTAACCCCATGGATGATATCATGTGCCTCTCTTTGTATACTTGTGTTTTGTAAATAAGTTGCAGATTCAGATTCAAATAGTCATCAGATTTAGAGCATAGCTACTTGGCAACCTACTAAAGACCTCGACCAAAGAAATTTTTACTAGGTTCAACATAGTAAAAATTATCCAAAAAGGGATATTTTATAGCCAAAACTGTCCCGACAATGATGGTTCCTATCAAAGATAGGTTCCAGTCAATTTCAACATAGCAGATCAGTTATATAGGTGAGTAAGAAGGTTTTACAAGCTTTTAGCCTATTTTATGTTTTGTTTAATGCATTAATTTGAATTTATTTCTTTACCCATTTCATAAGTTTGGGTCCAACTTAGGTGGACCTAATAGGTGCTACTAACATTTGTCTTATGTAGGTTTTAGAGACTACCCAACCAACAATGGTACACAAGCATAAACCCACTCCTCTTGAGGTGGGCAAAAGAAATCAGGAGTGCTAGCAAGTGTATTATAAAAAGAGATTACTAAGAGGTATTTACAAAGATCAAGTTGTAATATCTTGTATGTTTAATGAAATCACACATTTTCTTGTCCACACATAGTCCTTGTAATTCTTCAAAACTTTTATATATGATTTTTTCTATGACATCTAAAGCTACACTTAGTATTAGACCAAGCATTTTCTTCACACATTCTTCCTTGCAAGGTTACAACATACTTACAAGGTATGTTATCAGATGGTAACAATTGTTCCTTCTTGGAATTCTCACACAAAATCTATTTTAAAGATAGTCCCTTCTCAAAATCTTCACACACACTTTTTGTTGGCTCTTACACCAAAAGTTAGAATTAAGGGAAGGCAAACATTATTTTACATCTTTCATTAGACTAAAACTTATTAAATCTTATAATATTATTTAGATTTATGTAATCATTTAATGTTTGTAATTATTGGTAGATAAATAAATATTTATTTCACATGAGAGAATTGAATAGACCCATCTCCCATGAGATTGTGAGGATATGAAAATGTAGTGAAAGCACGAGGATACGAAAGCAAAAAGGAAAGCGAAGATGCGATGCAAACCGAACCAAACTTAACGCTAAATCCTAGGAATTGAAAGTGCATGAAAAGAGGGAAAGCATGAACGAATCGAAACTTAAACAAGAAGCCAATAAAGAAGACAACCCTTTTTATTGATATGTTTCACAACTCGGTTACAATGCGCATCCTCCCCTTCCAAGGGCTAGGAGCGTTTAAGTATGCATTCTTGTTACATCCATGGATGCCCTTCCTTCTTCCGCGTGCCCACATGTAAAAATGGGCGGACCAAACGTCGCCGCCACTTGCGTTGATGAATCTTGACTCCTTGCTGCTCCTCCGATGTCCAGACCCTACGTTCAAAGGAACAAGAAACAATCAGTAGCACCTGTAGATAAAATAAAGCATGCAATCCCCAAGCCTACGATAAGTGAATGAGAAAAATGAATTAAACTATGACTAAAATGAATCCAAATGCTCTAAAAATTTGACAAGGGCATCAAGACATCCCAAAGAAAATACTGCAAATGGAACAGTCAGGAAATTCCTCGCCGATTTGAATTCGCTCTGGGGCGGGACGAATTCACCTGCAACAAAATGCCGAAAAGGTATTGTCCCAAATGTCCTGTCTAGGAAGCTCCAAATGACCTGCAAACTTGGGGTTAGCTAATTGGGGGTATTTTGGGAAGACCCAGATGGTCGAATTTTCCCAATTTGGCCTCCGTCAATAGGAATTTTATGATGCTACCTGCAAGTTAGTAAAGGCGAACGAAGATAGAAACATGATCAAAATTGTTCAAAACGAAATGAAATTTAAATGGCAACCTATCTAAGCAGCATAGAATTGAATGCAAAAAATGAAAGAAAGCAAACCTGCCACAGATTTCCAATCGCTCCGAAGAGGGGCGATTAGGACTGTAGCAGTGCGGGAGGGGGCACCCGGAGGCAGGCCGCCCGCCGTTTGGGGCCCGATTTCGGCACCAATCCACTTGGGATGGGTCCAAAACCTCTTGTGGGGTATTGTCGGCAAATTTGGTGGGATATTGTGGCCAAATGTCGGGTTTTGGTTCCAGATTTGTGCTTCCAATAACCACCCTATGACCTCCTCTCCAAAAGAGATCAAGGATGTGAAAGACACAACTCAAAAGGGTGTGGGTGTGAAAGTAAAATGATAGCACTTCGTTGCTCCAAAATGCTCCTTCTCTCTATTCTTTGGGGTGAGGAAACTCACCAATTTATAGACCTGGAGGTCTCTTGAATTGGGCATGCAGAGGTGCCACTTGGCAATCATGCCTTCCCAAGGGGGAAGGAGATTCCTCCCTGATTAGGGACTTCATGACTGCCCTTGTAATTGCCTCTAACGCTCAAAAACGCTCACCCACACTCCCATGTGATGAAGGAAGCGTTAAGTGGCGGATCTGAGCTGCCATTTGTCAAGATTTGACTTTTTTCCCGTCAAACCTGCAATTCGCCCCACCCTGGAGCGAATCTAGAATTCGTCCCTGGGTGGGGCGAATCCTAGTTTGAATTCGTCCCTGGGTGGAACGGATATTGAGCAAAGTTCCTGAAGGTGCCAAATTGATCTTTGACCTTCCAAAACTATTGTGAGAGTGGTTAGGACCACTTTTTAACCTCTGGGGGCTGCCCTTGGGGCTGTGTGTGTCAATGCGATCAGTGTTTGCAGTCACATAATCGGATTGGTGTTGTTTTGGTGTCTACAGATGCCCCTTTTTGGGATGCGCTATGCATGGCACAGCGCCGAGCAAAAATAGATAACCAAAGCACTAATGATTAGGGTTTCTCAGTAACCTAACCAAATTTTGATGCCCCAAGTATGGAAAGGGCATGCATTCTTGAATCCTTGCTTCTGATGAGCGAAGGAACTTAATTCAAGTGTTAACCTTTTTCGGTGAGGTGTTACTTGATCTTGGACATTGATCGATCATGAATAGGCAAAGGGCGCAACCTTTTGTCTGTGGGAACCTTGAGTTCATGATTCACGAAATGCCAAGTGATTTGATCAATTTGTGATTATTTCTTGTTTACTACCCCAAGCAGGAGCGTGATTGTCTTTGTCAATGATTCTTTGAATGCATGTCATTTCCATGATTGGGTGTGTACTTGTTGATTGGTGACTAAGTGTGACTACCCCCTCAAGCGACGAATCGATGAGGGAATGACCTTCATGAGAAAAGCGACGAGTCGCTTGACCCAAGATGACTTGTGCAAGGGTGCCTTCAGATGTTTAGCGTTACATGTGTGTGCAGTTTTTCGACATTTAGACCTGTTTTTGGTGGGTGTTAACCCTTTTGGTGACGCATTTTGGAGCTGAAATTGGCAAAAATCCATTCTCCCGTGGAGCGGTCCGGCTATGGTAGCCTTCTTAGGGAGTAGGATAGTGACAATTTGTGGCCCTAACATCTATTTTGGATGCCAAGAATGTCAGGTGCCAAGGCGCCTTCGTTCGGCAATGTTATTGCTATTTTTGGTTGGATTTTGACCCTTTTGGCGACGCCGTTTGGGGATGAAATTCTCAAAAATCCGTCCTCCCGTGGAGCGGTCCGGCTATGGTAGCCTTCTTAGGGAGTAGGATAGTGAGGATTTGTGACCCCGACGTCTATTTTGCATGCCCAGAATGTCAAGTGCAAAAGCACTTTCATCGGGCAAGTTTATTAGCTATTTTGGTGCATTTTTGTTCATTTTTTTGTTGTTTTTGAAATTTTTGCCCTGAATTCGTTCCTGGGTGGGACGAATACCAGCTTAGTATTCATCCCAGGGTGGGACGAGCGCTAACTAGAGTGCTCATCCTAGGGAGGAACGAATATAAGCTCAAAAAGCCTATTTAAAGGCCAAAACTAGGGTTTGGGCTCATTTGCATTCAAATTTTCTTGCGATTTGGAGCTCTGAGGAGGAGGAGGTTAATTTTGCGAAGTGAAGCATTGCCAAAATTCTCCCGCCACCATGAGTGCACAGACCGGATCGAGCGGCGGAGCCGAAGCGAGACCAGTAAGTGCTCCTCGTCATTTATTTGCTTTTGTTTGTTGTATGTTTAAAACTGCAAGTTAGTTGTTTATTTTTCTTTTGTATTTTGTTTTCCAAATTAAAATTGAAACCCTAATTTACATTTATTTCGAAAAGACGCAATGAACTCTGAAATTTATTTTTTGCTTTACACTAAAGTAAACCCTAGGAAAAATTTTGTATTTTGCGATTTTGTTAAACTAAAACCCTAGGATAAACTGAACGCAAACCCTAGTTTTTTAGGCTGAACTTGTTAGTTTTAAAACGTAGGTGAAAACCCTAGGTTAAAAACTGTTATTTTAATTTTGTTTTGTTTGTGTAGACTTTGTCAATTTTAAACTTAGAGTACAAAAACCCTAAGACTGACAACTGTATTTGAAAAAATGTTTTTGTGTTTTTATTTTGTCTGTCAGTTTTAAACTTAGAGTACAGAAACCCTAAGACTGACAAACTGTATTGGTAAAAAAATGTTTTTGTGTTTTTATGATGTTGTCAGTTTTAAACTTAGAGTATAGAAACCCTAAGACTAACAAACTGTTTTTTTGTTTTTTTTTTAAAAAGGTTTTGTGTTTTTATTTTGTCTGTCAGTTTTAAACTTAGAGTACGAAAACCCTAAGGCTGACAAACTATTTTTGTTTTGAATTTTTGTGAATTTTTTTGTTTTTGAGTTGTACATTGTTAGGCAGTGTTGTATATTCATGTTATTGTTATACAATTTTTCATGATTTTAATGTTTTTGTGTTGTTTTCTTTTGCAGGTTGTGAAGAGCCGGTATCGTGTGCCTACTGCTTTTCCTGAAGCGCGGGAGGTGCTAACTATGGCTGACTGGGAGTGGCTTGATGCCCTTGGGCTCAAGCAGGTGACTCGGCTGGAGCTTGTGGTCGGGGATCGGGCCTATCTGACGACCCTGATCAACCTATGGGATCCCCGGACCAACACCTTCCATCTCCCAATAGGGGAGATGACAATGACCTTGGAGGATGTCTATCGAATTCTATGGATTCCGATAGATGGACTGCCGATCAAGATGACGTCGCGTGATCAGCGGACAGCTATACTGATACGATGCTTTGGGCACGGGGAGGAGGTGGGTGTGGAGAGCCCAGTGGAGAGGGCAGAGGGCGACTACCATATTGGCAAGATTTTGGTTCGATGGTGGCTGGAGAAGGGGGTGTTGGGAGTGAGGCACGCAGTACTTATGGGCCTCATTTCCAACATGCTGCTACCTGACTCGTCAGGCATGAGGTTCCCATGGAACCTATTGGATGTGGTCTGTCGGTTGGTGGAGTGCCCGATGGAGGCACCGTTGATCATGAGGTGGGGATAGACGTTGCTGGCATAGCTCTATGGTGAGTTGTACGAGGTCCGCTATCGGAGGCGGAAGGGGATTAGTTGTAGCTATCTATTGCAGAGCTGGGCTTGGCAGCACATAGCGGTGGAGAGGCCGATTGGGTTGCCATGGATGACTCGGGCAGAGATGGTGGATAAGGATATAGGTTACCCGACTCTGTGGCGACGGTCTGAGGAGCAGGGACAGAGTCGACGGTGGGCAGGTGTCGTAGGGCACTATGCCGATGCCTTCGCTCGGCTTACTCTAGGGGAGGTGTTCTGGCGCCCCTACCGGGACTGTCTAACCTGGCCTGAGGCTGGAGAGTGGCTCCGGTGGGTACGTAGGGGGTGGTGGCTGATTGGGCGGCATGGGACCGAGCAGGAGTTCTTCCCTTACAACCGAGTGACACGATAGTTTGGGGTGCACCAGGGGTTTCCTGGTGAGCCCGTGGTCTATCGACGTCGAGGGGACGAGAGGACTCTGGACCGACCAGTCATCACGCCACTTGGCGAGGATTTAGATGCGATGATTGATGTCCCGGACGTGGACGACGTCGGGACTACCGTAGAGTATGACCAGTGGTGGATACTATGGTGATGGCGGGGAGAGGGGCCACTAGGAGGCACGGAGGCAGCAATAGCAGGCGGGGAGGGTGTCGAGGCACCAGGAGATGATTGGGGAGCTCCACTAGAGGATGCGGACATGGTGGAGGTAGATGATGTGGATGCGGATCTTGGGGTTTCGGATCAGCCGGAGATGCAGGACATCGTAGAGCAGTGGGAGCCAGAGCAGGCTGCTATTCTCGAGATGCCCATGCCTCAGGAAGGTTTGGAGGACATGGAGTCAGGGTTACGCACTGAGAATGCACGATTGGAGGGGCTACTGCGGAGGCGGGATGAGGAGCTGGGGGATGCACTACGGGAGAGGGATCTCCTGTGCATGCAGCTGGTAGAGCAGGAAAATGCATTGGCTGCCTACCATCGATAGGATGGGGATACTGATGCTGCACGGGAGAGGGATCTCCTACGGACGTAGCTGGTAGAGAGGGAGAGGGCTTTGGCACAGCGTGATGAGAACTTGGCTACGTATCGCCAGTGGGAGATGGACTTGGTGCGGTATCGGTTGGAGCTGGAGGCAGAGATTAGCTATCTCGGTGGGTGGGTCCCTACGTTCAGTGGAGGTGGATCATCATACCGCTCGAGAGGGAGTGATACTGAGTAGTCAACATCCTCTCGACGTAGGCGACTGGATGAGGGGGGCTCTAGTAGGCATGATGCGGGGGCTAGCAGTAGCCGCCTTGAGGGGTCCCATAGGACCCACACCACGGGGGTAGTTCCCATCGCATCGATCCTACGTGATCATGGTAGTCCGATGCCCTAGGCTTGGGGGTTTTTGAGCTTTTGGCTTTTTGCGGGGTCAGATGACCGGATATTGTAGCCTACGGGCATTTTTGATGATATATATACAGATGATTTTATTTTTGTTATACATGTGTCGTGATTTGATGTTATGCCTAATGATTGATGAATGTGTATGTATGCATGTTGATTTACATTGATGGATGCATGTGTTATGATGAATGCAAATGTTGCTAATTTATATGATATGCAAATGGAAATGAATGAATTGAATTTGTGATTTTTGGTGGTGGCACCATAGACTGTTCAGAACTGATGGCTTTTTGTCTTAGGCGATTGCTGTGGTAAATGACTATTTATGTATACATGTTATTTTTTGTATTTTTTGATGGCAATGCGAGGATGGAGGATAGCACAGTTGGTTTAGAATGTAGTTAGGTTTTTTGAGACTCAGATGTTTTAACTAACTATCCAAAACTGTATTTTATCTTACAAGACTTTTGAACAAGGTATGAATCGGACTTGTCTTTGACCAAGTTATTTCACATCCCTATGTGTGCAATTGAGTTCGTTTATGTGGTATTTGTCAGGATACCGCCAGTGCCAGATAGGCTATCAACCAAACCTGTACTGAGGATCACCTAATTAGCCCCACTAACTCCTTTGTTGTATTTAGTTAGATTAATCTACGGTGCGATCTAGGATACCATAAGCTAGCTCATCCACATGCAAACATTGATCTGCACACAAATTAATGCGACAGATCTATCATCATGCGGGAGGTTTGCCACAAGTGACCGATAGGCTATTAACCAAACCGGTACTGAGGTTTATCTCATGACCTTCTGAATGCTAAGAGTTCCAGGGATTCAAGTTTGACTCCCTTCTTTTCTTCAATTGTATTGGGATACTTGCTCGTTTATAGTGATAAAAATCACTGTTTATTTTTGTTATTTTTTTTTTTTCTTTTGAGCAAGGGATTTGAATAATGAGTGATGAGAATCACTATTGTTTGTGCTTTTTGATGTATGCACTTTGGTTGTGATGTCAAATTTTTGGAGTTTTGACTTTTGCAAATTTCTAGATGTTTGCAACTGTTTGAGAACTTGGGATTCTTGGGGAATTGGGTAGGGAAGATTCTTGTCCTTTTGCCAACTCTCAGCATTCTTGGGGTCATTCGCACAGGGGGATGAGCAAGATAACCATTTCTCTTATGGTGACCTGGATTGCTTTGCAGGTTTCATCTTTCGTTCACACAACTTGGGAATTTTTATGTGTTTTAATTTGTGTTGGGATGCTACGTAACAAGGTGTAATCCAAGTAAAACTCTACCTTCGTAAAATCTGTCTGACTTTGTACAGTACTTGGCTAAAAAGCTATTGACAGCTGAATGACGAAAACTCTTGATACATTAAAAGTCAACTGACTATAATATGGCGAAAATATGTGAATGGCGTTTATTTGTGATGGACTATTTTATAAAGCGGAAAAATATGGAACAAGATGGATTTGCCAAGTAATTCCAGTCTATGGTGCCCTGACCTGTATGACCACAAATATGCAATGTATGTGTGTGATGCCTAATGCAACTATATGTTTGTGTTTTTGATGGATTGATATTTATGAGTATGAAGATGAGATGCAAAAGAGCTCTTGATTTTTTTGTTTTTGTGATGATTTTGAGCATGCATGGAAATGAGATGCAAATTTTTGTTATTTTTGATGATTTTATTGTTTTTGAATTTTCTTGTTTTTGACCAAGCGATTGTGGGAATCCTTGGAGCATTTTGGGTTTGACCAAGTGATTATGGGAATCCTTGGAGCATTTTGGGGTTGACCAAGCGATTATGGGAATCCTTGGAGCATTTTGGGGTTGACCAAGCGATTATGGGAATCCTTGGAGCATTTTGGGGTTGACCAAGCGATTATGGGAATCCTTGGAGCATTTTGGGGTTGACCAAGCGATTATGGGAATCCTTGGAGCATTTTGGGGATTGACCAAGCGATTATGGGAATCCTTGGAGCATTTTGGGGATTGACCAAGCGATTATGGGAATCCTTGGAGCATTTTGGGATTGACCAAGCGATTATGGGAATCCTTGGAGCATTTTGGGGATTGACCAAGCGATTATGGGAATCCTTGGAGCATTTTGGGGATTGACCAAGTGATTATGGGAATCCTTGGAGCATTTTGGGGATTGACCAAGCGATTATGGGAATCCTTGGAGCATTTTGGGGTTGACCAAGCGATTATGGGAATCCTTGGAGCATTTTGGGGTTGACCAAGCGATTATGGGAATCCTTGGAGCATTTTGGGGTTGACCAAGAGATTATGGGAATCCTTGGAGCATTTTGGGGATTGACCAAGCGATTATGGTAATCCTTGGAGCATTTTGGGGATTGAACAAGCGATTATGGGAATCCTTGGAGCATTTTGGGGATTGAACAAGCGATTATGGGAATCCTTGGAGCATTTTGGGGATTGACCAAGTGATTATGGAAATCCTTGGAGCATTTTGGGGATTGACTAAGCAATTAGAGCATTTTGGGAATTGACCAAGCGATTATGGGAATCCTTGGAGCATTTTTGGGATTGACCAAGCGATTATGGGAATCCTTGGAGCATTTTTGGGATTGACCAAGCGATTATGGGAATCCTTGGAGCATTTTGGGTTTGACCAAGTGATTATGGGAATCCTTGGAGCATTTTGGGGTTGACCAAGCGATTATGGGAATCCTTGGAGCATTTTGGGGTTGACCAAGCGATTATGGGAATCCTTGGAGAATTTTGGGGTTGACCAAGCGATTATGGGAATCCTTGGAGCATTTTGGGGTTGACCAAGAGATTATGGGAATCCTTGGAGCATTTTGGGGTTGACCAAGAGATTATGGGAATCCTTGGAGCATTTTGGGGTTGACCAAGCGATTATGGGAATCCTTGGAGCATTTTGGGGTTGACCAAGTGATTATGGGAATGCGCTGATGCTTGGCAAGGGAAAATCATCCTTAGGACTCACTTTGTTTAGATCTCAAAAATCAGCGTATATGCGAATCCTCCTGTTGGTCTTTTTGACGGGCACCATGTTGGACAGCCATGGTGGATAATCCACGCAGATGACAAACTGTGCATCCAACAGCTTTTGCAATTCATATTTGACCATCAAGGCCACTATTGGGTACATCTTACATAGTTTTTGCTTAACTGGCTTTACTGTCGGATGAAGCATTAGGTTATGCATGACTAGCTACGGATCTAGTCCCGGCATATCTCTGTAGGACCATGCAAAAACCTCCTTCTTCTCTTTGAGAAGGGTAATGTAGTCAGCTTGCTCTTCAAGGGATAAGCTTACCCCCAGCTTGATAATCTATGGATTCATTGGATCTGAGTCGATGTCTATGTCAGTCGTCTCCTCAATCGACATGTGGGATCCCTCCTCCAACTGGTGTGGGGTTGGGATCAAATGGATATCATTTGCTGAGTTTAAATATGTGTTGAGAACCTCAGGTTCCTCTTCAGCATGGAAGATATCCTAAGCTGGCCCTGGGGTGAAATGAAGCATCTCACCAAAAGGCCAGTACTCTGATGGGGATGGAGGTGAATTAACGCGATCCCAATCTATGGCATATATGTATAGATGCAATGATCATACTGGATCGATTGGGTTATGGATGGGGGCGGTTAAGTCAATGGAGATCATGTTGATGAAATGATTTTGGTCTCCATTACCATGGGTGTGATGACTTGAACATTCTAGATGATTCCTACACTCAGGATCTAGATCTGTAGGGATTTGCATGAATGGATCGACCCTATGTGTTGATAGGAGGATAGGGTTTGCCCTCGACACTGATATCACTCTAGGGTCTCGGGGTGGAAGGGGCTCGTAGTATACTTGGAGCGGCAGATCCAACACTTGGTCCCACCCCATTGGGTGTACGTACCACTCATGCCCTAGCACTATGCCCATATGTTCAAATATGTTGTTAATCTCCAAGAGGTATGGTTGTTGCATATGCCGCATGTGATTAAGATATGTCATTTCTATTTCATCTTCGTAATCACTATCGGAGATCCAAAAGCCCTCATTGGCTCTAACAACTATTTGAGGCATTACAGGCTTGTCCTGCTTGAGCAAATTAATTTGGCCCCATTGTGGTTGTTCTACTCTCTATGGGGGGACCTAATTCTCTTGACGTGGCACTGGCTCAATTGGAGCCTCTAGAGGGAACATTGTCAAGAGGCTCTCTTGATAGTCATTCATGGGGATCACTTGCGAGTTATCACTATCTGATTCGAAGGGGTCATATGATGCTGGTTCATACTCTGACTCATCCTTCGAAAATCCCTCTTGACACTGTCTATACCCTCCTTGAAAGTGAATCCCTAAAATTTATCCTCTCTCTAGCGAAGGGAAAGGGTTATTGAGGTTAACAAGGGTGGTTGTCGACCATGGGTGCCAATCCACCCTTGTTGCCTATCCCTAGGCCTTGCATATTCTCTACCAAGATGTTTAAGGGCAAGGGGTGGTTGAACCCCATGCCCGACTTGTCGTAAGGCATTTGGTATCTGGTTGGCAAAGGACACGCTCTCCTTGCTCATACCTGCCTAACCCATATCCATGCCAATTGCATTGGCCAAGATATTTTAGAGCGAAGTTCAGGTTGGACAAATAGTTGACATCTTCTGCAAAGGGCTCTTCATCTTTGTCCTCTTGCATGCATGGCTCAGTACCATGATCAAGGCCCCCATACACAAATTTTGTCTGGTTTTGTGGGTAGCCTAAAGGAACAATAGTACCAATGGGGAGGTGAGGTCTCCCCATGTCTTGCATGGACTCTAGTACGGGCATTGCTACGACATTCTGCACCAGATACTCCTCTAGGCCCGTGTTGGTCATTTCAACAGTGATTGTTGGTGATTGAGGAGGGGGGGGAATGAAAGCTCTTCCTAAATCCACTCCATGTTAGGTGAACTAGGAGCCTCAACTTCCATTCTGCTAGACATCTCTTCAGTAGAGATGGTCGATACTGTTGGCAGTGCCTCTTCCAAAGGTTGCGCCTCCTCTAGGGGTTTCTTCCATTTGTATTTCTATTTGGCCATGATAGGTGGCATCGTTGGTGAAGGACCAGACGATGAAGATGTACCTGGATGGGGTTTTGGTGGATTTACCATCGGGGATGCTTGTGGAGTCAGACCCTGTCTAGATGGATTTAACTAAAAATCCAAGTGCATCGATGGAAGGGTCGATTGCGGCATCAGCTGCACCACATTGTAATACTTGAAGGGTTATAAGTCCGCCAGGACTACATGTACTTCCCCTAGAGTGATATCTGGATCTGTAGGGATTGGCATGAATGGATCGACCCTATGTGTTGATAGGAGGATAGGGTTTGCCCTCGGAACTGATATCACTCTAGGGTCTTGGGGTGGAAGGGGCTCTTAGTATACCTGGAGTGACAGATCCAACACTTGGTCCCACCCTATTGGGTGTACGTACCACTCATGCCCTGGAACTATGCCCATCTGTTCAAATATATTGTTAATCTCCAAGGGGTATGGTTGCTGCATCTACCACATGTGATTAAGATATGTCATTTCTGTTTCATCTTCATAATCACTATCAAAGATCCAAAAGCCCTCATTGGCTCTAACAACTATTTGAGGCATTACAGGCTTGTCCTGCTTGAGCAAATTAATTTGGCCCCATTGTGGTTGTTCTACTCTCTATGGGGGGACCTGATTCTCTTGACGTAGCACTGGCTCGATTGGAGCCTCTAAAGGGAACATTGTCAAGAGGCTCTCTTAATAGTCATTCATGGGGATCACTTGCGAGTGATCACTATCTAATTCGAAGGGGTCATATGATGCTGGTTCATACTCTGACTCATCCTTCGAAGATCCCTCTTGACACTGTCTATACCCTCCTTGAAAGTGAGTCCCCAAACTTTCTCCTCTCTCTAGCGAAGGGAAAGGGTTATTGAGGTTAACAAGGGTGGTTGTCGACCATGGGTGCCAATCCACCCTTGTTGCCTATCCCTAGGCCTTGCATATTCTCTACCAAGATGTTTAAGGGCAAGGGGTGGTTGAACCCCATGCCCGACTTGTCGTAAGGCATTTGGTATCTTGGTTGGCAAAGGACACGCACTCCTTGCTCATACCTACCTAACCCATATCCATGCCAATTGCATTGGCCAAGATATTTTAGAGCGAAGTCCGGGTTGGAAAAATAGTTGACATCTTCTACAAAGGGCTCTTCATCTTTGTCCTCTTGCATGCATGGCTCAGTACCATGATCAAGGCCCCCATACACAAAGTTTGTCTGGTTTTGTGGGTAGCCTAAAGGAACAATAGTACCGATGGGGAGGCGAGGTCTCCCCATGTCTTGCATGGACTCTAGTGCGGGCGTTGCTACGACATTCTGCACCAGATACTCCCCCAGGCCCGTGTTGGCCATTTCAACAGTGATTGTTGGCGATTGAGGAGGAGGGAACGAAAGCTCTTCCTAAATCCACTCCATGTTGGGTGAACTAGGAGCCTCAACTTCCATTCTACTAGACATCTCTTCAGTAGAGATGGTTGATACTATTGGTAGTGCCTCTTCCAGAGGTTGCACCTCCTCTAGGGGTTTCTTCCCTTTGTCCTTCTATTTGGCCATGATAGGTGGCATCGTTGGTGAAGGACCAGACGATGAAGATGTACCTGGCTGGGGTTTTGGTGGATTTGTCATCGGGGATGCTTGCGGAATCGGACCCTATCTAGATGGATTTAACTAAAAATCCAAGTGCGTCGATGGAAGGGTCGATTGCAGCATCAGCTGCACCACATTGCAATACTTGAAGGGTTCTAAGTCCGCCGGGACTACATGTACCTCCCCTTCAAATGTATACTTCAAACACTGATGAGCTATCGAAGGGACACACTTCATGTCCCTGATCCATGGCCGCCCTAGCAAGATGTTATAGGCCATCTCACCCTCCAAAATATGGCACAATGTAGGTATCGTATTTTGTCCTACTTGAATGGGTAGGACGATTGTGCCAACTATCGAGCATATCGCATCATTGAATGCTCATAGTGTATAGGTGGAAGCCATGATGTGAGAGGCTGGCAACTTTAGATGTTTCAATGCCGTTGTGGTAATGATGTTGCTGGACGAGCCAGTGTCTACCAACACCCTCTTATACGAGATCCCGTTGACCCACATGATAACGTGCAGGGGTGGATCTGCCATGTCATCAGATATTGATTTCACCTCATCTTCTCAAAAGGTGATGACTGGCTCCATGCATCGCTTGACATGTCCCATGAAGTTGTTGAAGGAATTCGCTTCGTGGGGCTGCAACTCGATGGCTTTCAATATCTCCATTAGAGCCTCCCGATGGGGCGTTGATTGTTGTATAAGCTCGTATATGGAGAGCCTAGCCGACGTGGTCCTCAAGCTCTGCATGAGTTTGGTCCGAATCATGGCCATGGGTCTAGGCGGAGGAAGTTGCGTAGGGTGTTGTTGAGGTTGTGACATCGATGGAACCTCTCTTGTGGCTACTACGGGGGCAGCTCCTGGGTACCTCTTGTTCCTAGTCACTATGCTTATCATCCCTACATACCCTTGCATGGGGCAATTCTGTTGCACCTCATTGACTTTAAGGGGTTTTTCCTGTGCCTCATGGGCAGGCAAGGGGTCTCTGAAGACTCCCATCTGCTGGTTGTTTGGCGCTACGGGGTTGTCCACTGCCAATGTCTTGTTGTCAATTAGGTCTTGTATCAAACCTTTGAACTTCCAACATGCATTTAGGTCATGTCCCCTCCACTTGTGGAACCTACAATACAAGTCCTCCCGGTATCCCTTAGGCTTCGGTGCATTGGGATCTATGGTTTGAATCTCTAGAAGGTTGATCAAGTTTGTCGCTGACAAGCGGTCAAATAGGGAGTCCCTAGACTCCGTATAAGGTGTGTATTGTCGCCTAGGGCGACGCTGCTGATTTTGCTCCTGCTTCTAGTTTTCTCTTTCATAATTGTTAGGAGGCACCGCCTGATAGTTAGCCTTTTGAGGTTGTACTTCTTGTGTAGGCTTAGGGACATTTATGGCAACTTGATTGACCGCAGTGGGTTTTTATTACGTAGTCCCTATTTTTGTGTTCTTGCTCCATTCTTTCTTCTTAGGTTTGGCAATCTCGCCATCCTGTATCTTGATCTCTTCGATGATTCTGGCTTGAGCTAAAGCTTCCTCTAAGGTGGCATATTGTTGCAGCTGCAATAGCACAGAGATCAATCTCAAACAGCTTCTTGAGAACATTTGTGTAAGGTCGGACATAGGAGGGAGGTAGGGTAGCTTGGAAAGCAGAGTCCTCCATCGATTCCCATAGGCCGCCATGGTCTCTTCCTCATACTGCCTGAGGCTGGCCAGGTCACTTAGTGATGCCTTCTTCTTGGTGTTGAAGGTGAAGCGTTCGAGGAACACATCCACTAACTGATCCAAGTTATTGATGTTGTGCTTTGGCAATTGGGTGAACCAATCCAAGGTAGGGCCTTGCAAATGTGGTTATAAATGTCCTTAGCAACAACGCATCATTGTCCTGAATGCCAAAGCATTGGCTCAGGAATCTGGTCACATGCTCTTGGGCATCCTCCTCACCCTTAAAGATTGCCAACTGAGGCAACTTAAAGTGTTCGGGGTAAGGGGGTGCAGGCACTAACGGATGCACAGGATGACTGCGGAGTTGGCATAATGTGGGATTTTGGGGCCCAGAAGCTTTGGTTTCCATAGACTCCAAATGCTCTAGAAGCACTTTGTATGCATCAGAATATTTAATCTCTTCCTCTTTAGTTTGCTCCCATTGTGGGTTGTGGGAGACTTGAGGCCTATGGAGGGGTGGTCGGATAGCAGCCCCTCCGCCTTGATAGGGCATTTTGGCCCGCTCCTCTTCTTGTTCATACTCCTCATAGGCTTCTCGAGGAGTTTTTGGGTGAGACCTATGACCATGGGTGGGTCCCCGCGGAGGGAGCCCATCATTGTTTCGGGGAGTGGCCTCCCGTTTAGGTCTAGGAGGTCTTGGAGGTAGCACTTGGTAGGGTCATGGGGACCTGTCTCGTACCAAGGGGTTGTGCCTCTCATATGGTTCTGCCCTTTGGGTGTGAGGGGTTGGGACCCTCTCAGGCATCGTGTTATGGAGCAGCTCATCTGTTTGGCACTGAATGCGCTCTTTGCTAAGGCGATATAGATGCTCTAGTTGCTAGTTGGTCTTGCTCAAGCTGCGTAATCTACGCTTGGTGGGTGGACATGTCTGGCGACTGCCAAGTCGATCTGTTCTACCATCTTGAGCCTAGGAGGCCTAGATGCCTCTCCTACACATTTATCTCGGTCACGGTGATCCGAGATCTCTATAGGTCACTTCCCCCTATCGAGGTTGGCGGCATTCACTCGAGGCTCTGGCCTCGAAATATGATTTTGGTAAATAGCAGGTGCGGAGGTGCATTGCTCCCGCATTGTATATTGCTCTTGAGGAAGGTAGGGGTCTTCCTCATTTTCCCTTTCATAAGTGTGAAAGGGGCGGGTGGAGTTGGCTCGCCCTGCCAGAGGAGCCTTGTGCTCCGGATTTGTCCTGTTGTTTCTGACAATGAGAGGGGGCAATGGAGGGATGACATAATCCTATGGCCTCTCCTCATGGACCCTATGTTCTAGCGCTTCATCACGTGGTGGCCACTCGTATCGAGCTTCTAGGGGAGCTTTCCCATTTATGTTGAGTGCCACGTGTAAGGACTCATCTTGAAAGGGCCTATGCTGGATGGGAGTGCCCCTCGAAGGGGTGCCCCTATAGTCCCATTCTGATATGCCATGATGTGGACTCTCTTGTGGGCCCGACCACCAAGGCAGAATGACCAAGTCCTTGGGACTATAGCGGAGGCGACTTGTGCCCCCTTGTACACTCTCTGCAGCTTTCGCCCTTGCTTGGGCTTGGCTACGGGTGTACACCATGGTGGTGTTCTCCTACAAGATGCATAGATTTTTATCTCTTTTTAGGATTTTTATGCTACACTAAACAGAAAATATCACACACGCAAAGCAATGATTATCTCGTTTAAATATTAAAGGTGTGCCTTAAATCTGGTTTAGTGTGTTTTGATTTTGTTTTGAAAGCTTTTGTAAAGAATGTTTAAATGCAATATGATGGCTCTTATGGCTCCCAAAAATGGTCGCCCCTTCGATATACCATTTCCAGGCCGATATACCAACCTCTCTATATACCCGCCCTTACATGAGGGAAACTATAGGTACGTGAGAGCAGATGGTACGTGGAACGTAGGCGGTACGGAAGGGGGATCACCCTATTTTTGACACCTACCATAGAAGACTTATCCTCATGCACTGGGAATCACCCCAGCTACACTCGATCAATTTTCATTAGGATTTACGTCTAGCAATAGTAGCGATCGGGGTTTATGAATGCAAAATTCAAGCCAAGGTGGTGATGAAATCCACCGTTGGTCTTGATCAAGGGCTAGGGTTTTACGACCAGCTCCTTGGTGTTTATGTTGCCACGTGATGTGTGGGGTTCTTTTTATTTTGCATGAAAGGAAATAAACATGCAACAAAATTTTCCTAAGCACGCAAAAAGAAACCAGAAAAACAGAAAAAGAAAAACAGAAAATGACAAGAAAAGTTTAGGACTCTTACCTCTTCTCTGCCCAAATTTGCTGGTTCTGAGTTTCTATCCTGAAACTGCACAGATAGAAATTCGTCCTGGGGAGGAATGAATTACAGGGCTGTATTCATCATAGGGTGGAGCAGATTCCAATTCGTCCCTGGGTAAGACGAATTCCAGCTCTGTATCCGCCTCAGGCTGGAACGAACAACAGTCCAGCGTCTAAAAACTTGGTACCTGCAAGCAAAAACAACCAAGTTTTGATCAGATATCTGATCTTAAAAATAGAGGACAATGTCCCACCATGATCGCCACTGAAATCACGAGGATACGGAAGCAAAAAAGGAAAGTGAATATGCGATGCAAACCGAACCAAACTTAACGCTAAATCCTAGGAATTGAAAGCGCATGAAAAGAGGGAAAGCATGAACGAATCAAAACTTAAAAAAGAAGCCAATAAATAAGACAGCCCTTTTTATTGATATGTTTCACAACTCGGTTACAATGCGCATCCTCCCATTCCAAGGGCTAGGAGCGTTTAGGTATGCGTTCTTGTTACATCCAAGGATGCCCTTCCTTCTTCTGCGTGCCCACATGTAAAATGGGCGGACCAAATGTCACTGCCACTTGTGTTTATGAGTATTGACTCCTTGCTGCTCCTCCGATGTCTAGACCCTACGTTCAAAGGAACAAGAAACAATCAGTAGCACTTGTAGATAAAATAAAGCATGCAATCCCCAAGCCTACGATAAGTGAATGAGAAAAATGAATTAAACTATGACTAAAATGAATCCAAATGCTCTAAAAATTTGACAGGGGCATCAAGACATCCCAAAGAAAATACTACAAATGGAACAATCGGGAAATTCCTCGCCGATTTGAATTCGCTCCGGGGCGGGACGAATTCACCTGCAACAAAATGCCGAAAAGGTACTGTCCCAAATGTCCTGTCTAGGAAGCTCCAAATGACCTTCAAACTTGGGGTTAGCTAATTGGGGGTATTTTGGGAAGACCCATATGGTCGGATTTTCCCAATTTGGCCTCCATCAATGGGAATTTTATGATGCTACCTACAAGTTAGTAAAGGCGAACGAAGATAGAAACATGATCAAAATTGTTCAAAACGAAATGAAATTTAAATGGCAACCTATCTAAGTAGCATAGAATTGAATGAAAAAATGAAAGAAAGAAAACCTACCACATATTTCCAATCACTCCGAAGAGGGGCGATTAGGACTGTAGCAATGCAGGAGGGGGCGCCCGGAGGCAGGCCGCCCGTCGTTTGGGGCCCGATTTCGGCACCAATCCACTTGGGATGGGTCCAAAACCTCTTGTGGGGTATTTTTGGCAAATTGGGTGGGATATTGTGGCCAAATTTCGGGTTTTGGTTCCGGATTTGTGCTTCCAATAACCACCCTATGACCTCCTCTCCAAAAGAGATCAAGGATGTGAAAGACACAACTCAAAAGGGTGTGGGTGTGAAAGTAAAATGACAGCACTTCATTGCTCCAAAATGCTCCTTCTCTCTATATTTTGGGGTGAGGAAACTCACCAATTTATAGACCTGGAGGTCTCTTGAATTGGGCATGCAGAGGCGCCACTTGGCAATCATGCCTTCCCAGGGGGAAGGAGATTCCTCCCTGATTAGGGACTTCATGACTGCCCTTGTAATTGCCTCTAATGCTCGAAAACGCTCACCCACACTCCCATGCGATGAAGGAAGTGTTAAGTGGTGGATCTGAGCTGCCATTTGTCAAGATTTGACTTTTTGCCCGTCAAACCTGCAATTCGCCCCACCCTGGAGCGAATCTAGAATTCATCCCTGGGTGGGGCGAATCCCAATTTGAATTCGTCCCTGGGTGGAACGGATATTGAGCAAAGTGCCTGAAGGTGCCAAATTGATCTTTGACCTTCCAAAACTACTGTGAGAGTGGTTAGGACCACTGTTTAACCTCTGGGGGCTGCCCTTGGGGCTGTGTGTGTCAATGCGATCAGTGTTTGCAATCACATAATCGGATTGGTGTTGTTTTGGTGTCTACAAGTAGTTGAAAGTAAAATTCTAAGAGGTGCAAATATTGAAGAGTCTCTCAAATATGAAGAAACACAGTGATGCATTAAATATGTATATGATACAAAAGTGATGAGTGGTAAATTATGTGGATATTATGGTGAATATGAGAGAATTTTGAAGTATAAAAATTCTTTGTGAGATTGATCTTTGTATGTTAAATATTGTTTATCTGCATTATTTTATAACTTTTTTTAGTTGGCATCCCCTATTGCCAACATGTGGTACCAGAGCCACCAACATAGGTCGAAGAATTGTATGTATAATGTCAAGCCATTGTGTCTCTAATCCTATAGACTATGATGTTGAATGAAATAGGTGCCTTGTATAAAGTAAGAAATAGCATACACTTGCATATAAAATATTAATTGTCATAAAGAGATGTTCGTCAATACATAGTCTACCACATGAGCTTTAATAGTATAAGGATAACATGTATTTTTACAAGACCTAAAAATGAAATATGGATTTTTTAACACTATTAGGTCATGATTTGCTATGTCTAATAAAATATCTCTCTTAAGGTGTAATGGAATGATTAATGGGCCACCTGTAAATTTCCAACTCTTTACTAAGAAATCTTGATTGGAGGGTTTCTTCTTATAGTTATTGTGATTTGGCCTTGATGGAACCTCCATTCAATATGTCCCTTTTATAAAGGAAAACTAATGTAATATTATGTTTCACTTAGTACACCTAGGAGATAGAGTTTTCAACTCTAGTTTTAGGATATTAAAACAAAATTGCATACCCCTAAACTTTAATTTCCTTAGCAATGTTATATGCATATGATATTTGAGGACCTAAACTTTGTAGTACCAATTAAGCTTCAATTGATAGAGTTTATATTTATATTCTATCAAAATTATTATGAGCTAAATGATAACTTCCATATGCAATTATTTAGTTTAATTTATCTCTAGCCTCTTCATATTTCAGCTATAATTTATGTAGTGATGTTTCTATATATTTGTAGTCTTTGTAAAAATAAACAAGAATTATAGAAGCATTTTATATTTAGGTGTCCAATATTTTATGAGATTCATAAGAAGCTTTATAATCTCTTAAGAAAAAATCAAAGCTTCATTATAAAAATAAAAAATAATTATTTTATTCATAAAAAAAATAATCCAAAATAAAATTATCCTTTATTAGGCTTAGTGTTTAACTTTAAAATCTTTGTCCAACCTTAAATTCAAAGCTATAAATGAACTATTACTACGATAAGTATAGTTTATATTTTATTTTTCTAAAATGCTTTTGAAATTAATATATTTTGTGATCTTGATATTTTTCTTAGAAAATAATTAAATTAAATTTCCTTTCTCTATCAAAACATAAAATTGATATATTCTCATAGAAAAATTCCAATTACACTTTATTTTTTTCTAAAGGAAAAAATTAGATTTCAAATGACATCTCAATTAAATATTAAAAAATGCAAGACAACAACCATGCAGAGCATACAAAGTCAACATATCAGCCTTTTTGTGAGAATCACTTGGTCATTCTTTGACCCTTTCTATTTCATAATTATTTGTGATGAATTTTTATAATTCTTAGTTCATTTGATAAAGACAGTTAACGGGACACATGACCATTCAAAAAAATAAATTAGTTCAGCCCATCACCAAGCACTTCACCACTACCAACCTATTTATCCCTTTTGGTTCATATTTTTATATTACTAGAGCATATATATTTATTCAACAAGACTTTCAATCATATTTTTATTATTATAAAATAATATACAATCCTATCTATTTTTTGGATTTTAACCTTAGATATTTTATATAGAGTTCTAAGTCGTCACCATTAGGCCCACTCAAGTGTGAAGGGGGATTTATGATTGTAATAATTATGCTAACATTCAATATTAATGTAGTCATAATAATTTATTTTAAATAAATAATGCTCAACAATATCATTCACTAAATAATTTCAAATGATAGCTTTGGATTTGAGTGTAAGGATTCTTGTGATTGTAATAATTATACTAACATTCAATATTTTTTTTTATTGGTTGAAAAGGGGTTTTGAAAAGAAACCCAAACCTTTTACAAACGAACCTCCCAAAAGAAGCACGGAGATAATCTTCGTAAGAGACAATCACAAAAATCGGTACCAATCACGAAAAACTGGATATGAAAATACAATCCTACCTAGGAAGGGCCTGGGAACAACAAACTTGAAAAGCACAATCCCACCTAGAAAGGGTTCGAGAAACACAATCCTGCTCAGGAAGGCTCAAGAAAACAAATTCAAAAAGTAAAATCCCACCCAAGAGGGGCCCAGGAAACTGGAAACTAAAAACAGACACCTGTCATGGTCTGATTTGAAATTGGAAAATCCATTGGAAAGGGCACCCATCCCGCTCAAATTTGAAATTTGATTTACCATCGAAAATATAATTCATCCTACTTATATTTATAATTGGATTTCCCATCTAAAAGAGCACGATTCACTGAGGAAATGGTACCCATGGAAATCACACCATCAGGAAAATATAAGGAAAACAACTGTAGCAAAAAAAATTGAAACTAGATTTCCTGTCTAGGGGAACCATTGCTAATAGTTGGAATTAAAAAGAGCCTAAAAAGTGGATCTGCATTAATCAGGTACCTTGACAGGCCATGAGATCTCCCTACAAAGAAGACTAAAAGTGCAAGTTGAAAGTCAAATAATCCAAAGAAGTTGGCAACCAAGGTGACCCAAATTGAAGTGAGAACCAAACATAGGTATTTTCATTAGGGTTTGATATTTATAGCAAGCATGAAAGCACGAAGTCCCCTCAAAAATACCTAAAAAAAATTGTAGAGATAGTCTACCAAACAACCACCATTATCAAATCCATACTCAGTCCCACCAGAGTCTGCTCAAGGATAAAACCTTGGAAACCAACACCATAGCTACATAAGACAACATGGGGTCCCATCCCAAGACCAAAAAATAGACTACAAAGATAGGTTTCACCAAAAAACCTTGAAGCAAAAAAAATACTGAATCTTCCAAGAGATCCTGTACACACCACTCAAAACTTGATTGAAAGCCAAGAGGGATACCCATCTATAGATGCTAAGCATAAGCCCCCTAAAAGCTAATAAAAATATATACATGGATCCTAGGCTACTTAAATAGATACACAACATGCTAAAAACTCTTTTGAAAGCCACAACCCTCCCTAATCTAAGCTAGTCAAAAGCCAACCAACACTAATGGGTACCAAGAGAAGAATCTCCAAGTCAGTCTAAACAACTGCAAAAATCCAATCTGAGATGGGAAAACCCTTCCTAGAAGGCTTCCAGGAAGATCCCGTGGGGTCTAAAAATAGATCTAGCTGAGGAAAAACCCTTCCTAGCTAAAGGAATACAGGTTTGGAGCAAGGAAAGTGGAAAAAATGAAACACGAACCATCTTGCCTGAAATGAGAACCTCCCACTCTCCCCTCTTCCCTCCCTGTATGGTAACATTCAATATTATTATAGTCGTAGTAATTTATTTTAAAGAAATAATTTATAAAAATATCATTCATTAAATAATTTCAAATGGTATCTTTGGATTCGAGTGCAAGGATAAAAATTTACAACCAATATATCCCTTCAAATGTCTATTGTAACCTTTATATCCTTTAAAATATTATTTTATTTTATTTTATCCATATAAAGGTAAAATAAAAATTGACATTCATTAAAGGGTTTTACTTGATAATTGAGTAACTTGAGAGTTGTGATTATCAATAAATGACCCTTATTATTGCCTTCTATGTTAGAAGTAAGAGAAAACAAATAATATTTTAAACACAACAATATTTTGCATCTTTCACTAGACTAAAACTTGCATACAACTTACATATTTATGCATCAATGTATCTTTTAGTTTAAAGATATTCTTCAGTGTTTTCATCCCTTGGGTTTCACCTTCAACTTTATTTTTTCATCTTCTCTCATACTTATGAGATATATGACTATCCAGTTTCATAAGTGGTGAAATCA
The DNA here is from genome assembly GCA_028583015.1 of Wollemia nobilis. Classification (NCBI taxonomy): domain Eukaryota; kingdom Viridiplantae; phylum Streptophyta; class Pinopsida; order Araucariales; family Araucariaceae; genus Wollemia; species Wollemia nobilis. The sequence continues at coordinate 2,971,070 of JAQPPZ010001683.1, forward strand.
TTAATTATTTCCTAATAATTACATAACATAAAAAATGTAATAATGTCTAGCAACCGCTATTATTATATTATTTGGTGTAAATATCATGAACCCCCATAATTCCTAGGATTGGTAAACTAGAATTGTACTTTGGCTATGTCATTTGCTTTGGCTCTTGCTCTTACTTTGGCTCTCATTCTTGCTCTAGTTATTTCTTTGTGTCTAGCTTTGGGTAATATTCATTTGGTCTAACACTTTGTCTTATCTCTAGGTCATTGCCTCTAAGTCTTTATGTTTAGGTCACCTATGGGTCTCCTTTAAGTCACTACCTCTAGGTCACCTCTAGGTCATTACCTTTGGGTTTCCTCTGGGTCATAACCTCTATGTTACCTTCGGGTCATCCTATAGAACATTACCACTAAATTATAGCTTTTATCTAAATCCACATATTCAAAAAAATCACATAATATTTCACAATATATTTTATCACTACAACATTTTAAGCATAGCTTCAGTCTTATTTTGATATAAAATCATTTATTTCAATTTTTCTAGGATTGCATTGCTCCATGGTAAAACTTACAATTGATAAATGGTGATGTTTTTCAACCACAAAACTTTATTTTCTCCTATAGAATCCATTCAAAATTTCTTTTTCTTTATCCCATTTCAACACATTCATCCATCCATAATTCATGTGTATTTTTATAGTCACTTTATATTTGTGCCAATAGTTTCTTTGAGAGTGATAACTACCTCCAAAAATCTCACAAGGATGAAGGTTCCAACACTTAATTGTCACATATGTAGATATTCCACAATGACTGCAAAAACTCATCCTAAGAGCTACTTTCTTTACATATGATTTCTTTTACAAATATAGTATCACAAATTTTACTTTACAAATATATCCAAGGTCTTCAGTTTCTGGCTTTATATCTAGTATTATGGGTATTTTTATATCTTATGTATATATTCTCAAACTTGTACCATTGTATCTCCTTTCTTGCATTAGTTTTGAACCAATTCCTTTGGTATGCTTTTCAAAACACCCAATTTTCTCATCTTCACTATGGTCTCTATCATTATCACTAACAACATTTAAACACCATGTATCATCATTACAATGACCTTCAACATAATTTGAACTATCATTATCGCTTTTAATTATGACAATATGGGCTTTGTCATGGCCCATAAAATCATCTCGTACACAAACTCTTCTCTTACCCATGATATTCAAATCATTGTTATCATAGGCTATATCTATCCCTTGTATGAGATCACCTGTATCACAAAACACAATTTTCATTATACTTTTTAAATCACCTGTATCATAGGAGAAACCTCACCTTTCAAATAGATTGTTTTTGTCACAAAAATACTGGCTTTCATGGGATTTTCCTTCAACTTTTTAATTATTTTTAGTTGTTTTTGTAATTGCACTTCAAATATGTTAAGAGTGAATAATGCCATGCATATTCTTATCACAACACCAATAGATATTAGCACACCATTTTCAAAATACTCTTCACAAGTATCAATATTTTTGAGGATTAATTATAAACAACACCTAAGTTTTAAAAATTATATTTCTTCACTAATTTTCTATGACCCACACTTTTGAAGTTCACTACTTTCTAGGCTTGTATACTGATCCTTTATTTCTTATTTTTGTCACTTACTTGGCCATGAGTACCTTATGTGTTATTTTACACTCTTCTTCATAATTTGATATAGGTTCCTTCTTAATAATATAACCTTGTTATTATTTACCTTGTTGATACAATCCCTATTAAATATTGTGACTAAAATGGTTGCTTTCTCTAAGGAGGTATATAAAATTGAGCATCATGAGTGATCAAATTGTATTTATAAAACTTGGTTTTATGTCCTTTTTCACAAATATGACACTACCTCCTCCTCCATTGAGGGTGTTTTTGTGATGAGGAGGAGGTAGAAGCACCCTTTAAACCTTTTGTGATTTCTTTGTGGAGAAAAGAGCATTATTTGACAACTAATCTGTTAGTTGATATTATATTTCCTACTATTGAAGGATGTTTACCAAATATTTAAAATTCATCACTTTTATTTAATACTTGCAAATATATGACCAACATTTGAAATAATTTAGGGAGAGATCTAAGTACAACAGAGACTAAAATCTTGGCATCCACCTTTTCTCCCATGGTATTCAATTTTTCCTTAAAGTATATAACTATTCATAGAAAATTTTCTATAATTTATCCATACTAGACACTTAATGTATGTAGTTATGACTAAATATGAAATATCATGGTTTCATTCCTTCCTTTAAATATAGTGCAAAGTCCATCCAATGCATTTTTTGATATTTTTGCTTCACTTATATATAATTTTATTTCATCTTCCACTCCAAAAATGATGAGCATAAGTGCTCTTACATATATTTCATCATACTTTAACTTATTTTTTGTCTCCTCAAGTCGACTTTCACTACCAATAATTATATCCAGTTGTTTTTCAACCACTAGTATTATCCTTAATTTTATTTTCCATGGTGAAAATTTTGGACCCTCAAGTAGTTGAGATTCTATGAAAATATTTTTTACGTAGCCATGACAAAGGTTCGTTATATCTCTAAAATTCATCCCCTTTTCTATTTACCACCAATCCATATATTGATCCTTTCGATATGCCCACTCTTCCATATACCCATTGATACATTGAAGAAGCTAGTACTCTTGATATATACCACAATATGTGAGAGAGACCTTAAGGTACATGAAAGCGAGTGATATGTGGTACCAATGTAGTATGATAAGGATTAGTCCTATCAATAACATTGACTTAAAGAGAAATCCTCATACATCTAACAATAGTAATGAATGGGATAAAAATGGAGTAAAACAAAAAATACAAAAAAGTGTGTCCTTATTTCTCTTTGATAATTTATAGGGTTGATGCCCAAATGTTGTTATGGTAGCTATATTAGGCTTTAGATACAATAACGTTACACAAAAACCTTACCTATAAATGTAAGTTAGAGGTGTTTAGATTGAATGCTATGATGGTAAAAAGCACATGTTTTGATTTTTTGTGTACAAAATTTTTTTTTGATAAAAAAAGAAATTACTTTGAAAAATAAGGTGTTGGTCATTGCCAAAAAGCTACCTTTTATCAAAAAATTACTATTCTCCTTGCAAAAAAATTCACTATAAACTTTAGGAACTCTTATCTTAAGAAAACTTTCTTTTTTCGTTTTCAACTTGTTCTTCTTAAAAAATCAACTTTCTTTTATAAAAATATTCCACCATGATAATTAAACCTCCAAACCCTTTTCTTATATTTTAACATTTTTTTAAGAAATCAACTCTTCTTCTTACAATTTGCATTATTTTTTTAAATACCTTACACATATGAACTATAGGAAGGAAAAGTCAAAACTACTTTATTTCCATGTGATGTATATCCATTCATTACCATGTGTTGTCTAACCATTATTTTTTACCCTAGTAATAGAATTTTTCATTTTCAATATTACCCATATTTTGGAGCTCTCAGAGATCATAGAATACTTTTGAGATACTCAAAAAAAGAAACATTGGTATCCTTAGTTTTGATTACAACAAATTGGGATATAAGTTTAGATTGATATTTCCTCTATATGTCAAGTAATTTTCCATTAACCACTAGGTTATGTACCAAAACCACCATCTTTGTAGAAGAATTTTACCACCTCCACATGGAATTTGAGTAATTAATTTCTTCTTCTTCATATTCTTATAACTAGGTGTTACAAGAGCAAGAGCTTCTACTTTCAAGAGCTCTCATCTAGAATATTTTTATGTCATACTATTTTCATATTTTTCCTTATTTTTTTACATAGATATGACATATAGTGTCTTCTAATTTGTAGAAACTATGAGATGAATTGTATTTTGGTCCTTGTAATCATTCAAACCTTTAATCTATGAGTTCTTCTGTGACACTTAAAGTTGCACTCAATATCAGTTCAAGCATTTTATTACAAGGTTAAAACATACTCACAAGGCTTGTTGTCATCTGGCAACAATTGTTCCTTCTTGGAATTATCACATAAAATCTATATTAACTCTAGTCCCTTCTCAAAATCATCACAAACACTTTTCACTCATTCTAATACCAAATGTTAGAATTAAGGGAAGACAAAAAGTATTTTACATCTTTCACCAAACTAAAACTTATTAGACCATATAATATTATTTAGATTTATGTAATCATTTGTTGTTTGTAATCATTGGAAAATAAATATATATTTCTTTGATATGAAAAAATTTAATAGATACATCTCCCATGAGATTGTGAGGAGATGAAAGATAGTTGAAATTTAAATGCTAAGAGTCTCTCAAATATGAAGAGACATAGTGATGCATTATATATGTTATTATATGAAAGCTATGGATGGGAAATTTTGTGGATATTATGGTGAATATGAGAGAATATTGAAGTATAAAAATTCTTTGTGATATTGATCTTTGTATGTTGAATTTTTTTTATCTATATTAGTTGTAATTTTTGTTAGCTGGTACCCCCTATTGCCAACATGTGGTATCAGAGCCACCAGTAGAGTCTATGTGTTTTGTATATATATTTTGTTAAGGGATAATCATTAAGGTTTATATAAAGGATATATTTATCATTCAACATGAATATGCCATGTGCATCTCTTGCTTTCTTATTTAGAACTAATCTTTTGTTTTTTATAGGATACAATGATAAACTTTGTTAATAGATATTTTCTAGTGCATGCTAATGAATGATTTGTACCATAAGATCTTATAAATAGATCTAAAACTACTATCAAATGAAGAATTGTAAGGGTGAGATCCACATGAGATGTTAATCGAATGATTATGAATAGAATGAAAAAATTTGAAGCCTTGTATTCCATATTACTCTAGAAAATAAATTAGTTCTATCAATTAGGTTCAATGTAGATATATTTTGGGCTAACTTTCAAATTCTTAGTACACATATCATCAAAATTATGGTCAAATTAAACATGGGTGGAATAATAGTAGGTATAACATGAAGTATTTGTGTCTCTAAGCCTATGGACTATGATGTTGAATGAAATAGATGCATTATTTGAAGGAAGAAAGAGCATACAATTGAATATAAAATATTAATAGCCACAAAGAGTTGTTATCCAAGACATAGTCTACCACATAAGATTTAATATTATAAGGATGACATATATTATCACAACACCTAAAAAAGCAAGATGGATTGTATAACACTATTAGGTCAAGATTTTCTAAGACTAATCAAATGTCTTTCATAAGGTGTAATATAATGATCAATGGGTCACTTGGGAGTTTCCAACTCTTTACAAAGGAATCTTGATTAGAGGGTTTATTCTTATAGTTATTGTGATTTACCCTTTATGGAGCCTCCATTCGATATACCCTTTTTATAGAGGAGAAATAACACACGATTATGCTTCATCTAGTACACTTGGGAGATAGAGTTTTGAACTCTAGTTTTAGGATGTTAAAATAAAATTGCATATCATATAAACTTTAATTTCTTTAGCAATATTATATGCATATGACATTTGGGTACCTAGACTTTGTCGTACCAATTAATCTTTAGTTTATAGAGTTTTTATTTCTATGCTATCAAAAATATTATGAGCTAAATGATAACTTCCATATGTAACTATTTGGTTGAATTTATCTCTACCATTTTCACATTTCAGCTAAATTTTATGTAGTGATGTTTCTATGCATGTATAGACTTTGTAAAAATAAATAAGAATTATAGAAGCTTTTTGTATTTAGGTTTCCAATATTTTATGATAATTATAAGAGGCTTTATAGTCTCTTAATAGAAAATCAAAGCTTCCTATGAGATATTGCTCATTATAAAAATAAAAAATAGTTACTCTATTCATAGAAAAAATAGTCCAAAGTAAAATTATCCTTTATCAAGCTTAGTGTTTGACTTTAAACTATTTCTTCAACCTTAAATTCAAAGCTATAAACCAGCTATTGATAAGTATGGTTTATATTTTTTTTTGGTACGTAATAAAATTTATTAATATCGTTGGGTTGAAGGGTCCCAATCCCTATTTACATAAGGCTATTATCTAGCACCGAAGAAACAAAAACAAAACAACCCCCATAGACATAGGGAATGTTTGTGCTAGTTCCATGGGAACAAAAAAAATAAAATAGAAGATTCCAATAATAGTTTTCGACAACAGAAAGAAACCAGGGATATACCCGATAAAATAGGGAAGGTTCAGTAACAAAAACTAAACTCAAAATTACCACTAACCCAAAAACCCAAGACTATTGGGCTTTATCACCATCTTCAGTAGCATTATTCTTCTCATCAGTGAGAAGAGCGTTGAGCGATGTTGGAAGATCCTAAAATTCCTTTAATTTAAGAGAGAAGATGACCCCAACTTCCTTGATCATATTGGATGCTTCCAAGAGTTGGCCAACTGCCCCCGAGACATGGTTGATGATTATGGAGCGAAAGGCTTCAACAACACAACTAGTAATATTTTCAGCTGCATCAAAAAACTCAATTTGAAGCCCTCTAACATGAACCATTCCATCATTCCATGAATTAACAAACTCATCATATGGAGAAGGTTTTGCACAGAGGTGAAAATAATAGCCTTGTGATGAAAACCACAATTTTGAAAAAGCCCACAATTTGAAAGGAAACATGTGGGATCCTAAAATTGATAAGGAATGGTGTTGAAAAAACACCAAATACAAAATAAATAGGGTGTTTATGAAACACCTTATAGCATTAAAAAGAACACCTTTGTTGGAACTGAAAATAGTGTTGAAAAAATACTTGAAAGGAAAGACACCGGTGTTGACAAAACACCTTATGGCGTTGAAAAAAATACCTTTGCTAGCATTTCTGTGATTATTAAGAAACATGCTCATATTATTATTGAATAATTTTGATTAAATCCTTTGGAAAGCAATCTTCCCAAATAATGCAATTAGGTTGGTTTGCTGCCAAATTAGCCAAAATTTCAGCATCTACGTTGGCTTCATGGAAGACATGTTCAACTATACTTAATGAAAGCTTCCTAAGAATGGCTTGACTTTCCTTAATAACATTTTGAATATTCCAACCTGGTTTCGAGGAACCTTTTGCATGATTAACCACAACAAGGGAATCACCTTCAAAGATTATTGGGTTAGGAAAATCGTGTTGGACATTTTGAGTCCCTAAGTCAAAGTTGTCATTGATGTCACCATATGAAGTCATCATTAATGTCAAGGACTTTGTCAAGAAACAAAGTTGTCAAGGTTGTTATTTGATATCCAGGAAGAAGACCAAATTTCAAGAGAATCGATGCAAAAGTTAAAAGAAAAAGGGCTCCATAATATCTTAATAGTATATGGAAGCATAAGTTAAAAGGTTTTTCATAAAATATCAAGGAGGCTTGTGCAAAGTTAAAAAGGAGATATAATATTTTTTATAAATTATTTAATTTCAATTAGAATTTAAATTTTATAAATAAATATTATTTACACCATGGTATGCAATGAGAAGGAAGCAATAAACTCAAAAGGATATTTGTTTTTATAATATTAAGTTATATGGTTAATTGCTCAAAGTAAAATATTTATAATATTCATTATAATAGTTTACAATACCTAAATATGGGTTTGGAGTTAAAATCTTTCAAAGCACTTTTATTAAGGTCCTAATCTTCATCGACATCACGTGGTGTTGAAAGCATTCGAAGTGCCAACGTTTTACAAATATGGAGGAAATTAATATATATACCTATGCCCAAAGGGTATTAAACTTTATCCTTACTCAATTGATTAATATTGCATGTGAACTGAAAAGAGCTCGTGAGAAAGTTTGTGAATTTAGTGTACCGATGAACAGAATAAAGCAGAATGCATCAATTTTTCGAAAGCCAACTAGGCAACTTGGCCTAGTGGCAAGTGGGTAGTGGTCAGAGCGCTTGTAGGCAAGGGGGCCAGCAATCAAAACATGGTGGTTGTGCCTAGAAATCATGTTGGTAGAAGGTACCAAAGGTGTATATTTTTCAAGGTGCAAGGCAGGAGACACGATTTGAAGTACATGGTGCTTATTAAGTTTTAGGTGAGCGAGTAGCTCGTGCACAGGCATTGTTAAGGGTTTGAATCCCTCTGAAGGTGAGGTAAATATTTTTACATTAAATTTAATTATTGCCTAAGTTGGAAGATAAAATGGGTGTTAGTTGGATTTGCTTAGAAGGGTTACTAATTGGATAGTGGTGGTTATTGAAAAGTGTTAATTAGGAGTAATAAGGAGAATTGAATTTAGTTTTGAATAAAGTCTTGATTATCATATTGGCATATTGGAGGATTAAGACTTTTGAGTATTGTTTTAATTTTAATAAGGGGTTTTTATGTTAAAGAATATTTTTGTGAAGGTGTTGAATATTTATTTAAGTTGGAGTGATAAGGTGTAATTTTGATATCATTTTATATTGTGTTTTTGAGGAAATTATTATCTTCTAACCCTTATTGAGATTGGTAAAGAAGTAAGTGTGAGTGTGGCAGATTTGTGAGATCAACTCCTTGTCAAGAAAAAATGTATGGGCAAATTCTTCCTTGGTTGAGTTGATTGATTGGCTTTCTAGAAAATAAAGTTTGGAGTGAAAAGGATTTGATTACGGTTTCCTTTTCACAAGTGTTTGAGTTAATTCTTCAAGGTTTTCTAGAATTAAGTGTTGTAATTAAAACCTTGTTTTATAAGCATTGTTGTTGAAGCCATTGGTTGTGTGATGAACTTGAGTTAGGGTTTTGAAAATAACATGAGTATAATTGTTATGTGAAGATTTATTTATATGCATTGTTGTTGAAGTGAGTTGTTGTGCAAAGAACTTGGACTAGGGTTTGAAAATAACATGAGTATCATTGTTATGTGAAGATTTATTTATATGCATTGTTGTTGAAGTGAGTTGTTGTGCAAAGAACTTGAACTAGGGTTTGAAAATAACATGAGTATCATTGTTATGTGAGATTTGTTGTTGAGAATTATTGGAAATATTTTAATTTTGTGTTTACATGCTTGGAGTAGAGTTTGTGAGCAAGGGTTTTTGCTGAGTAATTGGTTGAGTAGAGTTGATTGAGCCTAGTCAAGTGGATGCATGAAGTGATTATTCAAGTTCCATAAAACAAACTATTCTATATTCTGATTTGAGTTGAGAAAGTGTTTGAGCATTGAGTTGAAACATATTGGGTCTCTAACAATTCACTTTATGTTTATATAATATTTGGACAAGTTTTGACTAAGCTTGTTGAGAAAATTTGAATAAATTATGTCTGGACTTATTGAGCATATTGGACAAGTTATGTGTGGACTTGTTGAGTAGATTTTAGCAGGTTCTGAGTGGACCTATTGAGTATATTGGACAAGTTTTATGTGGACTTGTTGAGTAGATTTGAGCAAGTTTTGTGTGGACTTGTTGAGCATATTTGAGCAAGTTCTGTGTGGAATTTTTGAGCATATTTGAGCAAGTTCTGTGTGGACTTGTTGAGTATATTTGAGAAAGTTCTGTGTGGACTTGTTGAGCAGATTTAAGCAAGTTCTATGTGGACTTGTTGAGCATATTTGTGCTAGATCGAAGGACTGTGTTTAGTGCAGATTAGAGAAAGAGCTTTGGAGGTGATAGAGTAGATATAATAGTAGTCTCTAGTGGATAGAGATCCATCAGCCATGATAGTGATGACAGGTCTTCTAAGTGGGTACAAGAGTCTTCAGTGGAAAGAGATCCACAAGCTAGTGTAGTGAAGGAAACAGTCTTCTAGAGGATCACTAGCCAGAGTAGAGGAGAAGGAGTTCTCTATTGTATGAGATCCACAAACTTGATTTAGGGGACTGGTGTCTCCTTTGGACAAAGGTCCATAAACATTGTAATTGGGAAGGATTCCCAAGATATTGATTGAGAAAATTTTAGTGAAATATTTTCTCCATGGAGTAGCCCACATTGGGTAAACCACATAAACTTGTGGTGTCTCTATTGTGTGTGGTGATTTATGCATTGCTTTGATTACTGCTATTGATATTGCTATCTACACATTGCTTAGTATTCATTTTGAAAGAAAATAAAAAAGTGGTCTTATACTATGTACCCCCCTCTCAGTATAAGCTTGTGTTCTTCAAATATTTGCACAAAATAAGACACCTCCATAGGGCATGAGCCCCAACATAATTATTTGATTGAATCCCAAAATTTTCAATGAAGGTCTTGATGATCTTTCCAATATGATCCTGAATTATACCACCAAACCCAGAATTCTTGGGATTTATTTTAGATGAATCATCGAAATTTTCTTTTAGCCAACCCAACGGTGGAGGTTTCCACTTAGTATTGATCCTATCATTGATGTGAACTGGTTGCTTAGAAATTTTGGTGGAAATATTGATAAATTTAAACAAAAGTATTTCTAAACCTAGATCAAGGGGTTTGTCACACTAAATTAAGTTGGTGTTCTTGGTAGCGAACCTCACTGCTCTATTGGCTACCATCACTGGATCCTTGGTCTGATTATTGAACATTATTATTTCACTCTAACCAAATCTTCCATAAGGTATGATGGAGGGAAGCTTTCCATATAAGCTTTAATCTAGGATGGTGAAATATATGAGGCCATTGGATAAACATATCAACAATAGTATGGGGCCATGTCCATTGAACTCTGAAGATACTTAAAATTATTGTAAAAATATCATATGCAAATTGATAGTCAACCATAATATGTTGCACTGATTCCCAAGCTTGGTAGCACAAATAACATATGTTGGATAATATGACTCCACACTTAATCAAATTGATAGTAGTTAAAATTCTATTCTTAACAACCAACCAAGAGAAGTGAGCAACTTTGGGGATAATGTTTTTAAGCCAAACATATTTGAAGATCAAAGATATTGCTTGATCATATTGAAAATCATAATTGTCATATAACCCATGGGACGTTTTGACTGAGAAGTTACCATCCTCACTGCATTTCTAGAAAGGCCTATATTTTTCCTAGGAAGCTAGGATAAAACTTGATCTGAGAATGGATTGCATGGCCTTAACAGCTTGGGAAATTAATTCATCATCCGAATTGAAACTTAGTTGTTTCCACATGGGATGCCCCTGGGTTTGGATGATGAAGTCAGCAAATTTTGGTCCCATATTTGCATCTATTAAGGGTTTTAGGACAACAATATTTTGATCATTTATAAGAGCCTCATCCTTAACCTAAGGATTATACCAAAAATTGATTGTATTCCCATCACCAAGTTTTCATATTACACCTCTACTAAGCAATGGTCTTGTTTGGAGGATAGACTTCCATAAATGGGTTCTAGCTTGAGGAGCTTCCTCATCCATAAAGGAATTGTGTTGTAGATATTTCTCCCTTACGACAAATATCCATTCCAAGTTCTCATGGGTAAAGATCTTCCATGCCTGTTTTGCCAAAAGGGCATGATTCATCTTGTGAATTCTCCAAAAACCAAGACCCCCTTTATCTTTTGGGGAGCAAATAGTATCCCAAGCAACCAAGTGAAACTTTTTTTGATTATCAGTTCCTGTCCATAGGAAGCGCTTTTGAATTTGTTCTATTTTAGATCTAAATGCTGTAGGAACTTTGAAAACAGACAAAAAATAAATAGGAATGCTCTAAAGAACTGACATGACCATCGTGGCTTTTCCTACGAAAGAATGCAAAACACCTTTCCATCCTGCTAATTTCTTGTGAATCCACTCAATGACATTATTCCACATTGTATATTTTGTACGACCCACAAACTTGGGTAACCCAAGATAGGCATTCGGCAGATTAGCAATGGAACATTCCATGATATTAGGAATAGAAGTTTACCGTGATACAGGAGTATTAAGAAAAAATATTTTACTCTTGGAATAATTTATTTTTTGCCCAGCTGCTTATTCAAAGAGGTTAAGAATAGTCTTTATAGTATGGGTTTCTAGGACAGAAGCTATGGTAGCCAACAAAGTATCATCAACAAATTGTTGGTGGGTGGTAGGTCTTAGGTTGGAAGCAACTTTTATACCAAAAATTAATCCCAGAGAATAGGTCTACTTTATAGTTTTGCCAAGATATTTAGCCAAAATGATGAAGATGATGGGGGACAAGGGGTCCCATTGTCTTAATCTTCTAGTACTTGGGGAGTACCCAACTATGGAACCATTCACCAGGACGAAAAACCAAGAAGAGGAAACACATTACATAATGAGATGGATCTAATCACTATGAAATCCAAACTTTAGGAGGACTTTAGATAGAAAATATCTATTGAACCTATCAAAGGCTTTTTTCATATCCAGATTCAAGAAGAAAGCATTTTTTTAGATTTATGGGCAGAGTGGATTAGCTCATGAATAGTTATCACACCATCAATAATATTTCGACCTTTAACAGAGCTGCCTTGACATGGGTCTATGATGTTTGGAAGGAAATATTTAAGTCTGGTGGCCATAACTTTGGTTATAATCTTATAGACCACATTGCAAAGGCTTATAGGACGGTAATTAGACAAACTCTTGGCAGTAGGTATTTTAGGAATAAGGGCTAGGAAAGTACAATTTACATCACTAGGGATAAATCTAAAATTCTACATCTCTTTATTGGCTAGGTAAAGGTCAGGACCTATGATTTCCTAAAAAGTTTAGAAAAAACAAGGGTAAAACCCATCAGGACAAGGAGCTTTTTTTGGTTGCATGGAAAAAAGAGCTTTGTGGATTTCCTCATCACTAAGGGGTTTTAGGATATTGGAATTCATTTCATCAGTAACAATTCTCGGAATGTGCCTAAGGAGGGAATCCATTTCTTGGGAGGATTGGATAGGCTGGGATCCCAACAAAGACTCAAAATGATGAACAACCTCATCCCTAATTTTGTAGATGTCAATGGTGTAAGACCCATCACTCTTTACTAGACCCTTGATCCTATTTGCTCCTTTGTGCTTGAGGGTTGAAATGTGAAATAATTTAGTGTTCAAATCCCCATATTTTAGCCATAAGTTCCTAGATTTCTGATGCCAAAAAATATCTTCTTTCTTTAGAATGTTATGGTATTCTGAAAGAAGTAATTTTTTCTCTTGTCTTGAATGAGGACCCTCCTATCCTTGTTGAAACTGATTTTTGATTATCTGCAATTTATCCCTTATATTCTATTTATTTTCAAAGATGTTTCCAAAAACCTCCCTGTTCCAAATTTTCAACTTGTTTTTGATAAAGCATAATTTTTGAGAAAACTATCTGATATGAGATCCAGGAAAAGTTTATTTCCACCATTCACCAACACACACCCTTAAATATGGATTTTGAGTCCACATTGCTTCAAACCTGAAGGGAATTTTGAAGGAAGGTCTATTGGTTGATTCAAAAATCAGAGGGCTATGATCAGAACCAATTTTAGGAAGAGCTTGAAGAGTGGCATCACCAAACATCTATAGAACATCTTGGGATAGGAAAAATCTGTCAATTCTCTCCTAAATAAGATGTGCTCCAGCTCTTCTGTTAATCCATGTAAACTGATACTCTTTCAGTTATACATCCATCAGATCATTAATGTTTATAAAATTTTAAAATTCTTTAGTGGATCTAGGATTGATATCATTTCCTCCACTCTTATCTGAGGGTTAGAGAGGAGCATTAAAATCTCCTACGAGAATCCATGGAATATTAGAAAATATTGTCCTCATTTGGGTGAGGGTATTCCATAAACTTAGCTTGTCTTAAGGACTATTTGGGGCATAAATATTTGTCAAGAGCCAAGACTGTTTAGAAATCATCTCATGGAACAGAATATTAGAAATTCGACCTTGACCAGAAATCATCCTTCCCTCCACTTTGGTAGGATTCCATAGACATAGGAGAACACCAGATGATCCAACTTAAGGGCTAAAATAAAATTCACACTATTTCTAAATAGTTTTATCAACTTGGGGAGAATATTGTGCGCCTAATTTTTATTCTTGCATAATGAAAATAGTCGGTCTAAACTCCTTTCTTAATGAGATAGAAATTCTTTGTTTTACTATCCCATTAAACCATCTTACATTCCAAGAGAGGACTTTCATTTGGAATATTTACCAGGTTTACTCCCTCCTTTGGATTGTTTTAGAGGAGGTTTGGTTGCATTCGGTTCATCTCCATTGGATGCCATGATATCTGGAAATAGTGTTCATTGAATGCCATTAGCTATCTCTTATTCTATATCTCTTTTTCTTTGTTCAACTGTAGAGGGTCTTCCCATTTTTCTATCATTGCCAACATCTATTTGAGATTTCTTATAACTTCTAGTATGCTTAGGACTCCAAGCTCCAAGGATCTCACACTTCCCTTCTAGATTAACAACCTCATAAGATCCAAGGATGGGAGGAGGGTGAGAAGGTCCCAAATCAAAGGGTAAAATAGGATTAGATGGTAGAGGAGAAGAAGAAAGTGGAGGTGGAGGCAAGGGATTGGGAGGGCGGATGGATTCGGTTGCATAATTGGTGGAGGGATTTATTGGATGGAAAGAAGCATCATTGATGGGGGCAGTGGAATTTGGATAAAAAATATCCAGGCTAGAGCATTCATCTTGATCGCCATCAAAAATAATATTTGATTCATTTAAAACACTGAAACGATTAGCCAAAGCATAATAAGATCTTGCATTTTTCTTCACGCCAGTCGATTGCTTTTCCTTGGATTCATGGTGCTACCCACCCTTGGAAATTTGGTTGTCCTAGTTCTTGGATGCTAAAAAGCAAGAATGTTGTTGGAAGTCTTTGCTCATGTGATCTTGCCCTTTTAGGGTATTCTGGCTAGGGTGCAGCTTTGGGCATTGATTTCGAAGGTGACCCTGGATGTTACACTTAGAAAAAAAGCAGGTATGTTCTCATATTCCACAACTTGACTTTTGCGATAAGATCCATAGATTAAATTTACATGAGTCAGAAGTTGAGATTCTAGGTTCGCATTAACACATATACGATCATGTGTAAATATTAATCTAGCTTTCATTATTGGATCTATGGTGACCATTTCTCCAATGGTTCTAGAAATCCCATGGAGAAACTCCTCGTACCAAAACATGAGTGGCAAGTTGGGGAGCCTAACCAAATTGGAGCGAATTTTATGTTCTACGTTTTCAGGTCGAAATCTTCTCCCCATTTGCGAAGGAAGAGGCTTCTCCTCCCAAAGAACCAAGGACCATTGGACAGGATACAATTTGTGTCCTCTTGATTGTTAAGACAAATCAGAAAGAAACCTCTAGATATGGCAATGATTTCTAAACATCCTCACATTTTCCATTTAGTGGCTGCCCAACGTCGAATAGCTTCTATATCGGGTCTCCCTTCGACAAATTTTCCCACCAAGGAGAAATATTCTATGGATATGTAGTTAGCCATAATCTCCTCCGAAATAATCAAATCAACTCCACAGGGGATAAAAGTATGCTTGGGAACCAGAGGGGGTTTAGGGCCTCCTCTAATTATTTCGATAAAGGAAATAGTCTCGGATGCTATGCCATTAAGGGAAACTCGCTGCTCATTCTCCATTTCCTCATGATGTTTGTCTGAGGGTTCCTTCCTCTAGATATTATGAGATTCATCCTTTGAAATCCTAGATCCACTTCCCTTACCACCCATTCCATCCTTAATCCCATTCCCTAGCTTAATCGATCTAGTTCTAGCTCCTTGTCCGTATAGCTGCAAATAACTCTTGGCCGTGTACAGATCCTCTGACACATTTGTTGGGATACTCAGAATTTTATGCATTTGTAATTTTTTTCCTATGACACATTTGTTGGGATACGCAAAATTTTATAAATTTGTAATTTTTTCTTCTAATAATGACATAGCCCTTTATATACCGTTACAAAAAAAATATTTTTTATTTACCGTTACAAACTTATTTGCTTCTAAAACTATGCATGACACCATTTAACCATAGTGTGAGATATATAATTTATAATTTATGTGCGACGAGCTAGTGGATAGGTAAGTTTTGGCCTTAGATCTATGTTTAAACCTTTCGAACATGTTTGTTTGTGCAAAGGTAGTAGTTTGACCGTATTAGTCTAACAATGGTGGTACAAATCCTGAGCCTCTATGCTCCTCCTAAGGCCTAAGCCTCTATGCTCCTCCTAAAATGGTGGTACCAATCATGAGCCTCTATGCTCATCCTAAGGCCGAGTTTAATAAGAATGATATGGAATAAGTGTTGTTGAAGGCAGCCCCAGGATTTGAATCATGCTTGGTAGTAGAAAAGAACGATGGATATAACCCACTCCCATTTGGATCCCTCCAAAAAAAAAAATAGTAATAATAATAATTTACATGGTGCGATCTTCAATGCCTCAAAAATATTTAGAATTAAAAAAAAAAAAAATTGGATTATATTTCTATTATTAGAACATTGTATATAATCCTACCACTTTTTGGATTCCAACCTTAGATATTCTATATAGATTTTAAAAGTCTTCACCCTTAGGTCCACTCAAGTGTGAAGGGGTTTGTGATTGGAAAAATTATGCTAACATTCAACATAATTGTAATCATAGTAATTGATTTTAAAGAAATAATGTTTAACAAGATTATTCACTAAGCAATTTTCAAATGGTAGCTTTAGATTTGAGTGTAGGGATCAAAATTTACTACCAACATATCCCTTCACATGTATATTGCAACCTTTATATCCTTTTACATTTTATTTTATCTTATTTTATCCACATAAAGGTAAAATAAAAAGTGTTCTTCATTTAGGGGCTTTACTTGATAATTGAGTAACTCGAGAGTTGTGATTGTCAAAAAATCATCCTTATTGTTGCTTTTTATGTTAGAAATAAGGAAAAAATAAATATTTTAAACACAATAATATTTTGTATTTTTTAGTAGATTGAAACTTTCATACAATTTACATATTTATGCATCAATATGTCTCTTAGCTTCAAGAGGCTCTTTGGTATTTTAACCCCTTAGTGTTTCACCTTCAAATTCATCTTTTAATCTTCTCTCATGCTCATGGGAGATATGACTATCCAATCTCATAAAAGGTAAAATCATCAATCATTCCCTAATAATTATATTATATTAAAAAAATTAATAATGGTTAGCACCTCACTATTATTACATAATTTTATGTAATGATCATTAACCCCATAACACCTAAGGTTGGTAAATGTTTTGGCTCTATCTCTAGCTCTCACTCTTACTTTACAACTAGCTCTCATTAATTTCCACTTGATCTCTATTGAGCAAGCAAATGACATAGTCACCAAAGGCTACTCAACATGTGGAATAGAATAGTTTCATTCCCTCTTGAAAAGGAAGTTTGATTCCCCCAAGGTTCAGGTAAGCCAGGTCTTGGTTGATTGGGATGAACTCAGAGGTTTTTGTATGCTATTCCACCAAGGGGTCAATATTTTTTATTCTCTAGTTAATTCTCTAGCTTTCCTATCAATAACTATAGCTCAAAATTGATTGCCTAGGGGATTACTCTATTATAAAGTGATAACTACAATTAAATCTAAACAAAGTTGGATCAAAATTGATTTTCAAAATGAAAGCTTTTTAGATTCATTCCAACCATAGCAACCGACATTGAAGTGACATGGAAGTAAGCATAGAAAACTATAGTTTAAACTCCAATGCTTGGAAAATAAAATAAACTACAATTAAATATAAATAAATATAAATAAAGTTGGATCAAAATTGATTTTCAAAATGAAAGCTTTTTAGATTCATTCCAACCATAGCAATAGGCATTGAAGTGACATGGAAGTAAGCATATAAAACTGTAGTTTAAACTCCAATGCTTGGAAATTAAAATAAATTGTAATTAAATCTAAACAAAGTTGGATTAAAATTGATTTTCAAAATGAAAGCTTTTTAGATTCATAAGCATAGAAAATTGTAGTTTAAAATCCAGTGCTTGGAAAAAAAATAAATTACAATTAAATATAAACAAATTTAGATCAAAATTTATTTTCAAAATGAAATATTTTTAGATTCATTCCAATCATAGAAATAAACATATAAAAAGTGTAGTTTAAACTAACACCTAGAAAATAAAATAAACTATTCCTAATCTATCCAATGTTCTAAAAAAGGAGCCAAATTTTAGGGTTAGAGAAATAAAATATAATAAAATAAAAATCAAATAAAACATTTACTGCCCTAAAATTCTGATCTTGATCCTTTAGAGTAGCAAATCTATGTAAAAATAAACCAATCTATATTCGACCAGCATTCACACAACCTGAGATATAGATGGTGCAATCTTCTAGGGAGCTAAGACTATGAAGCAACTGAATACAACCACCATCAGCATGCATAGATTGGACACAAAAAACTCCAAAGCCTTGAATTGCATAAGATAATCTTGAAGCACTTTTACAAATTCACCATTCAAGTGGATTACAAACATAGAACTCAACTCAGTACAATGCTTGGTTTAGAAACCAATGAACTACAAAGAGCCTAGAAAAAAATCCTAAAACATGCTAAGTGCTAGATTTTTGACCCCCTTAGAGCAATCCCAAGAGCTCTTATTTATACAACTATGGCCATATCTTGCCATTACATTTGTAGTTACAATCAATTACTCTCACATTATGCTTCACAACAAAGCCATTTAAATCAGGTATGGTGAAGTAATTTTTGCAGTTATAAAGCATTAAATTGCCTCCACCAAGTTCCTCTTTTAATGCATATAATTCTCCATAAATCCACTTTTGCAATTATGGTAGCACATTCAGGATCATGCTCCCACAAATATCTTCTTTATAACATGCAAGATCAATTTTATGGCAATGTGCAACAATTAATTCCATTAGAACTCCACTATCCTACAAAATAACTTATTAGAGCAATAAATAATTCATTCATTAACCTTAGTCATGGTTGTTGGCATAAAATAATTCATTAAAGCATTTAAAAAAATCACACGTGGTCTCTAAAATGAAATATTGTAGTTCGTCAAATTAATATGCCCAAAAAAATTGAGCTCTCATTGGTCAATAAACTGTAAAATATTTTGCTCATTCCTAAGGTTTTATGCCCAGGAGAAAAAAATATATATATATGTTAGCCATTGATTCATTGTTAGAAAACTCATTTTCTAATGCAATTCAATGGACCATGTAGTTTTGCAAGCTGAATCCACCAAAGAAATTAATGTAATCAATAATAAGGCAAACAAAATTTATACCAAAAATCCAAAATTTTCAAGTGGGGTCCCCAATTGGGGTGAGTTGTGCTATGCAACAACAAATGATGACTCTTCTAGAAAATGCTCCTGAGCATTTTGGGATGAAGAACCCTCCCTAAAACTAGTGAAACCTTTGATTAGAAAAAATCAACAAACTGGTATACATCCATAGCTAGAGTTAGACAAATCTTGCTCAAAATAATGCTCCATTCTGCCTTAGCTCCAAGTGTGTGTAAGTGCATTCATTCCTATTCTTGAATCAATCAAAACTTCACCAATTAAGCTTGAAATTAGGTTATTTTGGATCACTCTTTATTTAAATTTACCTTGACATTGCTCCACTGCTAGCCAAGCATCTATAGCCCTAATGGAGATGTCCTTAATCCCTCTCAAGACCTTGCTCTACTGCCAGCCAGGCATCTATAGCCTCAGTAGAGATTATCTGAATCACCCAAAGCACTTGAGTTTATGTTTCTTATTTTTTATATTGCAAATGCATAAGTGTGCCTTGGGTTGGGGATTGATAAGGCTAAGAATAGAGTGTATAAATTCATTTTGGCCTAACCATCAAGCTCAAAAGGTTACATTTCTATGACTCAAGAACTTTCCTAAGGTGTTTGAAATATGGAGCTTCAACATTACTTTGCAATACCTCAAGTTTAATCTACTTTGGCTCTAAGACAATGGATAGACACCAATAGTTTGATTGTACCAATCATTAATTCCACTAAGCTTCAAAGCAAACTCTTTCATTCCCAATTTGCATTAGAACACTTCTAGCTTAGAATAACCAGAAGTCAATTGCATATGAACAACCCATCCCAAGTGAGGGCAAAAGACACAAACAATCATAAAAGCATTCCAAAAAATTATCAAACTCAAGTAACACTGCAAGGTAATAAATTGCATAAAATAATAGTCTTTTCCATTCATTTGTGAAATACATGTTTGTTGCCCTTGATTTTTTTGAAACCTATAGTCAACTTGCAGAGCTTATAACTTTTGGTTTACAACTCTATTTTGCATGTGTCATACACCATTGGAAAGTTTATTTTATGTAGAATCTACCTACAAAATTTCATTGAATTTTGAGTAATTTTGGTCCCTCAAATATTGACTATCCTATGTTGCTACAATTTTTTCTATAATTTTTTGTTTTTTTGCTAAGTTTTTTTCTACAATTTTTGTTTTGTTGGATTTTTTGTTGCAAATTTTTATTTTTATTTTTGTTGAGTTTTTGCTACAATTGTTTTTTTTTTTTTCTGAGCTTTTGCTAAAAACATTTTTCTAAAGTTTTTTCTACAATTTTTATTTTTTTTGCTGAGTTTTTTTGTTGTAATTTTTTTGCTAAGTTTTTTGCTTAAAATACTTCAATAGCATAGTATAAACTAGAAACATACTCAAAACTGAGGGGATGAAGGTAGTAATCAAACTCCAATTGAAAGCCAAAAAAATAAATTGAGGATAGCATGAATGCATTAAGGAAATTAAAACAAAACCAACTAATCATAATCAAATCAAGCAAATCACACCAAAATGACTATTTACAAGGTAGGATTGAAATACCCTTTAGGGATGAAAGTAATGCTTGAGGAACTATCCATTCACAGGTAATGGAACATCCTTTCTAGTTAGACTCTTGATTCTAAAGGTATTCTCTCCTAAGATTTCAGATATTTGAAAGGGACCTAACCAAAGGTTATCAAACTTCTCATGGTCTCCTTTCTTTTCATGGGCTTTATCCCATAGCAAAACTAAGTCAACAATTCTGAAAGCCTTTACCTTGGCCCTCTTGTCAAACCATCTTTTGATCACTCCTTGGTGTTTGCTAAGGTGTTGGAGGGCATCCTCTCTCTTCTCATCTAGGCTCATCAAGTTTGTTAGCCTTGCTTCAATTTTATCCTCCTTCTCTAGGAAATCTTGCATAAACTACAATGTCAAAATCTTCAAGTTGGTAGGGAAAATGGGATCTTGGCCATACACTAAGTGGTAGGGAGATGTGCCTATGGAAGACTTGACCCTTGTCCTATCTGCCCATAAAGCATACTTTAGTTTGTTGTGCTAGTCTCTAGGGTTCTTCTCTAAAATTTTCTTGATTATGGTTAACAAGTTCTTGTTAGTGGACTCAACTAGACCATTCCCTTGGGGATAGTAATTTGAAGAAAATTTTAGAGTCACTTTATTATCATAGGCCCACTCAACAAACTTGATGGAAGAGAAAGCATAACCATTATCACTAACTAAAGCATATGGTATTCCAAATCTAGTAACAATGTGCTCTTCAAGAAATTGAATAACTACCTTTATGGTGTAGTTCTTTGTGGCTTGAGCTTCAATCCAATGAGTGTAGTAGTCTATGGTAGTTAGGATGTACTTATGGTTGGTTGAAGAATTAGGGTTTATGACTCCTATGAAATCTAATCCCCATTGAGAAAATGGGTGAGCTTCAAAGACTAGTTGCAAAGGCATGGCAACATTCCTTTCCCTATTGGTAGAGACTTGGCATATATGACATGACCTAACATGTGTATGAGAATATTTAAAGACATTAGACCAATAATATCTTACACTTAATATTGGATGTGATGTGGTATTCCCTAAACCATGTCTGATCTCATATCTTGTATGGAAATCTTCAAGAACATTAGCAACCTCATTCTTGCTTAAACATCTCAAGTAAATACCTTCATGATTTTTCCTATACAAGATACCAACTTTAATCATAAACTTTATGCTCTTAATATGAAGTGCTCTCCTTTGTATAACATTTAAATGGTTAGGGCAATTACCATGCAACAAATAATAAACATCTTTATACCATTCATCACTTGTTATTTCCTCCATAGAATATTGTTGGCATGAAATCCTGTGATCAATCTCAGCCAAAGTTTGAGATAGCCCTTGTCCTCGAACAATTTTCATAGGGTGAATCTCTAAGTCAAATTCTTACAAAGTAGACATCCATTTTCCTCTCCTCTCACCCAACTCATTTTGCATGAGCATTGACTTCACAACTAGGTCAAGGACTATAGCAAAGACTTTGCTATGCAAAATGTAATACCTAAATATTTTAATAACTCTAACCAATGCAAAGGCTTGTTTATCTAGGGTTGAGTACCTCAATTGTGCATCATCCAAGGGAAAACTATTGAATGCTATGGGTCTTTCATCTCCATTTTCCTATATTTGAGTTAAAACTCCTATAGTTGAATGCTCAGATGCAAATGAATATATATAGAATGGCTTAGTGTATTCAAGACTAATCAGAATAGGAGCATTCACAATTGCCTTCTTGATTTCTTGAAAGGTAGTTTGGGCCTCTTCAGACCATGTAAGCTTAGCATATTTCTTTAGCATAACATTCAAAGGTTGAACTATTTCTATGAAACCAGAAATAAACTTCCTCACAAAATTAATTTTCCCAAAGAAAGACCTTAATTCCTTTTTGCTTCCTAGAAGGGGAATCTTTTAAATGGCCTCAATCCTATCTGGATCAACGGAGATACCAACATCAGAGATAATGTGTCCTAAGAGCTTCCTTATAGTTACTCCAAAAATACATTTCTTAGGATTTAAAGAAATTCCATGCCTTCTACATCTTTGAAACACTTTTCTCAAATCCTCAACATGATTTGCATGAATCTTAGAAAACACAGGAAGGTCATCCATATAAATTACAATACATTTTTCTATGAGACCTTTAAATGCAATGTCCATGGCTCTTTGAAAATTTTCTCCTACATTAATCAATCCAAATGGCATTCTTCTATAGGCAAAAGTTCCCCACTTAGTTGTGAATGCAATTTTGAGCCTATCCTTGGGATCTATCATGATCTGATTGTACCCTGAGTAGCCATCTAAAAAGGACATCATTTGAGAGCCATTTATGATTTGTAATATCTCATCCAATGAGGGTAGGGGATAATTATCTTTCTCAGAAGCCTTATTGAGGTTTCTAAAGTCAATGCAAAGGTGTATCTCCCCATTCTTTTTCCTGATAGGAACCATATTAGCAACCCACGTGGAATGTCTTATTGGAAAAATGATACGTGTTGCCAATAATTTTTGTATTTCTTTGAAAATAAGAGGTTCCAATAAAGGATTGACTGGTCTCTATTTTTTCCTAAAAGGTTTAGCTCCTGGTTTTAGAGGAATGGTGTGGGTGATGATAGAAGTATCATATGTTTTCAAATCCTCATAACTCTAGGCTATAACATCCCTATAATCCTTCAAGGCTTGAATTATTCCCTCCTTTTCTTCTTTAGTGCACTCTTTTCCTATGAAAATATTTTGAGGGTTCTCAACACTTCCCATATTATAGGCTTGGTATGCTTCTTTATTAGGTGCAACATTTTGTTGTCCACAAGCATGAAAATCCATGTCAAAGAGTCTTTCTAGAGAAATCATACCTTTGGGAATAGCATTGGTTTTAGGAGTGGTCTCACCTTCATCATCCAATTCAGTATGATCTCTATATGCTTCATCAATAACTTGAGATTCAAACAAACCTGAATTAGTGATGAAGTCTAGAATGTGCGCATCATCATTAAAAACTTGAAAATTGTGAACATTATCAAGAATAGAAGGAATGGTAACTAGCTCTACTAAAAATATTTTTACTTTGAAATGAGCAACTGGTTCCAAAGTGCTAGTTGCTACTGCCAATGAATCAACAGTGTGATTCTTCTTGTGTGAGATGGTTTGAATGTTAAAAGCACTGAACTCTTTAATCAGATCCCACACTCTATTACGATAGCAAGTGAGATGTTTATCATGACAAGCATAATTGTTTCTTATCTACCTAATTACTAATTGTGAATCACCAAAAAATTGTAGACTTTTGACTCCTTTTTTAATAGCAAGCTGAAGACCATGAATCAAAGCTTCATACTCTGCAACATTACAGGTGCACAAAAATTGTAATCTATAGGCAGCTAAGAAGGACTTACCTTTGGGATTTATTAATTCAATTTTGGCACCACTACCATGCTTGCTCTTGGATCCATCAAACTTGAGAATCCACATTTGATCAATCTCAATGTTTTGTTCATCTATTGGAGTGCTAGGAATTATATTGCTCTCTTTTGATTTACTTTCCATAGTAACAATGTAAATCCCAAGTTCTGGTTCATCAAAAGAAACATCATTGACATTGTTATAATCAGTGATTAGCTCTTTTAATCTAGGCTCTCTATCTACCCTGATTTGATTTGCTATACCATGCCAAGGGAGCCACATATGGGAGAATTTTATTGCCATATAGCCATTCAAAGTCCTAGACCAATCATGACTAAGCAACATCCCATATCCATCTAGAATATCTACAACCTGAATGTCAATGTATTGTTGCACATGAGGTTCAGATGCCAATTGTATGTGGATTTTATGCAATATCCCTACCACATTAACCTTAGTTTTATCCAATTGCACAACTTTATTATTTTATGGGGTAGGAGTGAGTCCTAACCTTTGACTTACTACATATGGCATCACATTAGCAGAGGCTCCTGAATCTACAAGATAATTGTGTAGGTTCTTACCTACAATTTTGATGGTCAGAAGGAAAGGGGGAGACTCTCCTTTCTCTTTGTATAAGGCAACCTGAGCATTAGCAGTCCCCTTTTGCTCCTTCTTGTTTTGACCTACAAGTGTATTAAGCAATAAATCCTTTTGGTCAGTCAATTGAGCTACTTCAAACAATGAAATGTTAGCCTTAGTTTTCTTGAGATCTTCAATGATGTTATAACTTGGCTTATTGTACTCTAAGACTTTCTCATCTAGATGCAAAGGTATCTTGAGTTTTGGTTGAGCCTGAGTTTCAGATGCTCTAGGAGGAGGTGGATTCTAGTTGGCTCTCTCATCAAGAGGTATTGTAACCTTGTTAGGAGGAACAAAAGAAGTCATAGGTGCTTTTCCTTTATTCCTAAGCATATAATCATTGCCTCTCTGGAACTATCTAAAGGCTTGCACCTCTCCTTCTAAAACCTCATCATATTCCTCTTCTTTAGCCCTTAAAGGTTCATAGGATTCTAAAACTAAAGTAGTGTCATTTTGTATATCCATCTAATTGACCATGTTTTTATTGGGTAGCATTTGCTCTAAATTGTCCACTTCTCTCTAATTAGGGTTTGGAACTCCATTATTAGGGTGAGTGTTCCATTACCTATTAGGCCTCTGAAAGTTAAATTTCCTATTGTTATTATTTGTAGGTGGGTTTTGAGGAACTTGTCTTTGCAATTACACCATATCATTGCTCAAATTTTAGATCATTCTTTATAGATCATTTAATTGTTCTACATTGTTGGACTGATTTGGCACTTGTTGCATTGGGGTATTGGTTGTGGGTGTATTTAAAAATATAGGTATAGTCTGGCTTATTTTTGAGCTACTAGAGTCAGTGCATTATTTATGTTGACCAAATTATCCATGTAGGTTGAGATAGCAACTTGGTTATTCAAGTTGGGCATTGCTTGGCTCAAAGGCATGGGATTGTATGGTTGAGCTTGATTTGGATGCAAGGTTCCTGGTAGAGCATTTAGCATGGGTAGTTGTTGAGTAAGAGCTTGATTAATCAAAGGTATTTGATTATAGGCCCCTAGTAGTCCAAGCATGGGTAACTACCCTACTCCAAAACCTTGTGGTATTAATTATTGCTCAATAGTCAAAGCTTCACTATAAGCCATAGGTAATGTAGTAATCTAAGTTGCTCTTCTCACAAACATAGAGGTTAAGGGATCCAAAGCTCTAAAATACATTTGAATAGCAGCTTAAGGTGGAAGGGTGTAAGGTGCTATCAACCTAGTATACAACCTGTGAAACCTAGTATTGAACAACCTTAATGGCTCATTAGGTTCTCTCCTAGCTGAAGCAAATTGATGGTAGATAACTATTGGATCAATAGGCAACCTGAATTATCTGATGAAAGCATCTTCTAATTGAGCCCATGAAGTGATTGAACTAGAAGGTAGGCTAATGTACCAATCATAGGCTAGTTCATCTAAGGTGTGAGGGAACATCCTACAAGCTACATCTTCATTTTGGATTTGCAACCGAATCAAAGCATCTTTGTATGCTTGTATATGCTCCTCAGCTAGTCTAGTCCCATCATGCTTGTACTTAGGAAGGTATCTCTCAACATTCTTAGGCATATCATGTGTAGGCCCTAGAATATTCAAAGGGCTACTTCCTACTAACCATGGAGCTAGACCAACCATTGGTGGATTTTGAGGAGAATTGACCAAAGGTATAATGACTTGAAGAGAACTTGGGGAAGTTGGAGGTGTATTTGGTGTTTCCTTAGGAGTTTTAGATCTTCTTGTTGGAGAAATACTAAGGAAATCAATGCTACTACAACTAGCTGACTTAGATCTTGTGATAATAACTCTTCACTCCAGTGTAGACAATCAAGCTAAGATAAAACCTAAATGGTAGGAAAATAAGACTAAGTGCTTTCTTCCCTACCAATTTTGTTGCATGAGGAGAAAAAAGGCTTAGAATAATATGAATTTACTAGACAAGAAATTAACTAAAGACTTAGACAGTTCAGGCCCTCCTTCTAGTGCCAATTCTATTGAGTGAGCAAATGACATAGTTGCCAAAGGCTACTCAACATGTGGAACATAATAGTTTTATTCCCTATTGAAAAGGAAGTTTGATTCCCCCAAGGTTTGGGTAAGCTAGGTCTTGGCTGACTAGGATGAACTCAGAGGTTGTTGTATGCTATTCCACCAAGGGGTCAATATTTTTTATTCTCTAGTTAATTCTCTAGCTTTCCTATCAATAACTACAACTCAAAATTGATTGCCTAGGGGATTACTCTATTATAAAGTGATAAATGCAATTAAATCTAAACAAATTTGGATCAAAATTGATTTTCAAAATGAAATATTTTTAGATTCATTCCAACCATAGCAACCGGCATTGAAGTGACATGGAAGTAAGCATAGAAAACTATAGTTTAAACTCCAATGCTTGGAAAATAAAATAAACTACAATTAAATCTAAACAAAGTTGGATCAAAATTGATTTTCAAAATGAAATATTTTTAGATTCATTCCAACCATAGCAATAGTATTTAAGTGACATGAAGTAAGCATATAAAACTGTAATTTAAACTCCAATGCTTAGAAAATAAAATAAACTACAATTAAATCTAAACAAAGTTGGATTAAAATTAATTTTTAAAATGAAAGTTTAGATTAAAGAAAAGTTAAAAAAAAAAAAAAAAAAATTTGGATACAAAATTGATTTTAAAATGAATATCTAGATCCATTCCAATCATAGCAATAAACATAGAAAAAGTGCAGTTTAAACTACAATACCTAGAAAATAAAATAAACTATTCCTAATCTACCCGATGTTCCAAAAAAAGAGTAAAAGTTTAGGGTTAGAGAAATAAAATAAAATCAAATAAAGCATGTACTACCCTAAAATTCTGATCTTGATCCTTTAGAGTAGCAAATCTATGTAAAAAAAAAACAATCTATATTCGACCAACATTCACATAACCTAAGATATAGATAGTGTAATCTTCTAGGGAGCTAAGACTATGAAGCAACTGAATACAACCACCATCAACATGCATAAATTAGACACAAAAAACTCCAAAGCCTTGAATTGCATAAGATAATCTTGAAGCACTTTCACAAATTCACCATTCAGGCGGATTACAAACATAGAACTCAACTCAGTACAATGCTTGGTTCAAAAACCAATGAACTACAAAGAGCCTAGAAAAAATCCTAAAACATGCTAAGTGTTGGATTTTTGACCCCTAGAGAAATCCCAAGAGCTCTTATTTATACAACTATGGCCATATATTGCCATTACATTTGCAGTTACAATCAATTACTCTCATTATGCTTCACAACAAAGCCATTTAAATCAGGTATGGTGAAGTAATTTTTGTAATTATAAAGCATTAAATTGCCTCCACCAAGTTCCTCTTTTAATGCATATAATTCTCCATAAATCCACTTTTACAATTATGGTAGCACATTCAGGATCATGCTCCCACAAATATCTTCTTTATAACATGCAGGATCAATTTTATGGCAATGTGTAATAATTAATTCCATTAGAACTCCACTATCCTGCAAAATAACTTATTAGAGCAATAAATAATTCATTCATTAACCTTAGTCATGGTTGTTGGCATAAAATAATTCATTAAAGCATTTTAAAAAATCACACGTGGTCTCTAAAATGAAACATTGTAGTTCGTCAAATTAATATGCCCAGAAAAACTGAGCTCTCATTGGTCAATAAACTACAAAATATTTTGCTCATTCCTAAGGTTTTATGCCCAGAAGAAAAAATAAATATTGCCGCCATTGATTCATTGTTAGAAAACTCATTTTCAAATGCAATTCAATGGACCATGTAGTTTTGCAAGTTGAATCCACCAAAGAAATTAATGCAATC
Organism: Wollemia nobilis; assembly: GCA_028583015.1. Taxonomy (NCBI): domain Eukaryota; kingdom Viridiplantae; phylum Streptophyta; class Pinopsida; order Araucariales; family Araucariaceae; genus Wollemia; species Wollemia nobilis. Next base: position 2,999,691 of record JAQPPZ010001683.1, read on the forward strand.
AATAATAAAAGCATCAAGGCAAACAAAATTTATACCAAAAATCCAAAATTTTCAAGTGGGGTCCCCAATTGGGGTGAGTTGTGCTATGCAACAATAGTTTACCTCTTTGGTGTATCTCTAGGTCATTGCCTTTGGGTATTTACATCTAGGTCATCTTTGGATCACCTCTAGGTCATTGGGTCTAGGTCACCTTATGGTTATTCTTAGGGTTACCTCTAGGTCATTGCCTCTACATCACCTCTAGTTTACCTCTGGGTCAACCTCTATATCTTCCTTTAGGTCATCACCTCTAGAAAAATACAATTGAATTATAGTTTTTGTGTCAATCCACATTCAAAATTTATCACATAATGTTTCTCTATAGATTTTATCACTATAGACCTTCTGAGCATACCTTAGGTCATATTTTGATATAGAAATATTTTATTTCAAGTTTTTAAAGATTACATTGCTCCTTAGGAAAATGTACTATTGATAAATGGTGATGTTTTTCAACCACCAAACTTCAATTTCTATTGTAGAATCCATTCAAAAAAATTGCTTTATCCTATTCTTACATGTTCATCCATCCATAATATATATGTATTTTTTTATCACTTTATATTTGTGCCAACACTTTATTTAAGAGTTATTATTACCTCATAAATCTTACAAGGATGTAGGTTCCAACACCTAATTGTCACATATTTGAATATTTCAAATTGATTGCAACAACTCATGCTAAGAGCTTCATTATCCATGTATGATTTTACAAATATAGTTTCATAACTTTTTTCTTGACCAATATATCAAAGGCCTTCATTATTTGGTCTTATATCTAGAGTTATGAGTATTTTTAAACCTTCTCTATATCTTGTCAAACCTATACCATTATATCTTATTTTTCTCATTATTTTAGAACCAATTCCTTTGGTATGCTTTTCAAAACACCCAAATTTCTCATATCCACTATGGTTTGTATCACTATCACTAACAAAATTCAAATACCACACATCATCATCACAATGACCACCAAAATAATTTGAACTATCATTGTTTATTTTTACTCTGATAACATGGCCTTTGTCATAGCCAACAAAATCATCTTCTACATAAACTCTTCTCTTAATAATGATATTAAAATTACTATTATCACATGCTATATCTATCCCTTTTATGACATCACTTGTGTCACAACACACATGTATCACTATAGACTTAAAATCACTTGTATTGTTGGAAATTTGAGTTAATTTGAGGCATTTTATGTTGTCATTGATGTCACATGGATCACATTTGGTTTTGGTGGCCAAAATATTTCATAAATAAGCATTTATGATATTTTGGAAAGCATGGCTATTTACAAGGTTTTTATGAAAACCAAGGCAGGAAAATAAAAGGTTTTATTTAAAACCATGGTGGGCTTATGTGGAAAGGGCTTTTCTTAAAAGCCAAGGTGGAATTTTGTTTCATCGAAAAAGGACCTCCGGTGATGAAGATATTAAAGTTTAAAGTTTAAGTTTAAATTAATGGAGGGCCGACCTATGTGCAATTAATGGAGGTTGGCATATATATATATATATATATATATATGTAAAGGTTTCAATTTATTTCGGAAAGGGGGCATATTATATATCGTCGGAAAGCTTATTTCGAGGGCTATTTGACTAACTTATTTAGAAGGAGAAATAAGGTGTGTGTAAAGAGATATTTCTGATTTTGCAAAGGGGTTCCAAAAGTGAAGTTTGCCTTGTTATTTTTCAAGAGGATTAATTCTTTCATGAGGTGACAAGGTATGCAATATTGTGATTTATTTTATTTTATGGTATAAGTGGTTTTGGGAGTGAAAAGGTTATTCAATTTTTTGATTTATTTTATTTTATGGTACAAGTGGTTTTAGGAGAGATAAGGAAGTTGTGCAATTAAAGGCCTTGGTGATGATTATTGAAAAGTGGAGTAATGTTGATTATTTTGTGATCTACTAACCCTTGTGAAGATTGGCAAAAGAATTTTGTGATTGTGGCAGATTTACAAAGAGGTTTTTTCATCTTCATAAAAGGTATGGGCACATTCTCCTATTGATTGTTTATGGTGGTTGATTTCTGAAATATCATTGGAGGGAAAAGGATTGTTTGTGGTTTCCTTTTCGAAAGTGGTTGGTTGAATGCTTCAAGGTTTTATGAATTGAGAGTTGTGTTTAAACCTTGTTTTATAAGCATAGTTGTTGAAGCCCATTGGTTGTGAAAGAACTTGAGTTAGAAAAGAACATGAGTATCATTGTTATGTGAGATTTGTGGTTGAGCATTGTTGGAAACATTTGAGTTGGTTGATACATACTTGGACTAGGGTTGTGTGAGAAAGAGTTGTCCCTTGTGATGATTGGTTGAGTTGAGTTGATTGAGCCTAGTCAAGTGATGTGTGAAGTGATTGTTCAAGTTCTATGAAAAAAACTATTCCATCATTCTATGTTGAGTTGAGATTAATAAATATTGAGTTCTTTAACAATTCTCTTTATGGTTCTATAAGACTTGAATTGAGTTGAGTTGATTTGATTGAGAGGTTATTTGAGTTGAGTTGATTAAAATTCTCTTATCTATGAGTTGAGTTGAGATTGATTTGGGTTGAGAGTGAGATTAGAACATATTGAGTCTCTAACAATTCTCTTTATGCTTCTATGAAGTTAATTTGAGTTGAGATTGCCATTCATTGTTGAGTTCATCTGTTTTGAGTACTACTTGAGCATGATTGATTGAGCCTTTGAGAAGGCCTTTGGGATAGATTTGAGGACAGTGTTGGGACAAATTTGAGGATAGTGTTTGGACAAGAGAAAATTTGGGCAAGTTCTTGGTGAGCTTGCTAGAGCAGATTTGGGCAAGTTCTTGGTGAGCTTGCTAGAGAAAATTTGGGCAAGTTCTTGGTGAGCTTGCTAGCACATATTTGACAAGTTCTGTGTGAGCTTGTTAAGCAAGTTCTATGTGAGCCTATTGAGTAGGTTCTTAGTGAGCCTATTGATAGAGCTTTGGAGGTGATAGAGTACAGAGGATAGAGTCTCAATGGATAGAGATCCAACAACCAACATAGTTGAAGATAGATCTGAGTGAGGAGTCTTCAAGTGGAGAGAGGTCCACCAATTAGTGCAGTAGAGAGACAGAGTCTTCTAGAAGATCACATAGCCAGAGCAGAAGGGGAAAGAGTTCTCCTATGGAAGAGATCCATGAACTTGAGATTAGGGGATCAACATCTCCTTTGGATAGAGATCCATAAACATTGTAATTGGGAGTGATTCCCAAAGAGATTGATTGAGAAAGTTTTAGTAAAATATTTTCTCCATGGAGTAGCCCACATTGGGTGAACCACGTAAATTGTGGTGTCTCTATTGTGTATGGTTTTTGTGCATTGCTTTTATTACTACTATTGATATTGCTATCTTTACACAACATAATATTGAATTGGAAGAAAAAGTAAAAAGTGGTCTTATACTATTCACCCCCTCTCAGTATAAGCTTGTGTTCTTCAATTGGTATCAGAGTGGGTTCCTTTGAAAAGGCTAACAACTTGAGGGTAGATTCTACAAAGAACACAGATGGCTTCATAGAAAGGATTATCTTCAAATAAGGCTCCATTGTTTGATGGTAACAATTATGCTTTCTAGAGCATGAGAATGAAGAACTACTTGATATCACAAGGATATGAGGTATGGCAGATGGTTGAAAAAGAGTATAAGGTTGAAGGTGATCCCGAGGAAGATAAGACTACCAGGAAATTGGTTGAGATCAATGCAAGAGCAATGAATTGTATTTTGAGTGGGCTACGTGAGATAGATTTTGCAAAGGTCATGGTATGTACTTCAGCTAATGAGATGTGGACCAAGTTGAGGAATACTTATGAAGGAGATTCCAAGGTAAAGTTGGCAAAACTACAAACTCATAGAAAAATATTTGAGGAATTGAAAATGGAAGATTCTGAAGATATTGCAAAGTTCTTACTTCGAGTTGATGAGATTACTAACACTATGAGAGGCCTAGGTTTTGAGATGAAAGAATCAGAAGTTACTCAAAAGGTTTTGAGATCACTTCCCATGAAATATGATGCAAAGGTTTCAGCAATAGAAGAAACAATGGATATCAACAAGTTAACAATGGAAGAATTGCAAGGTACTCTCACAACTTATGAGATGAGGGTAAGTAAGCATCAAGCTCCAATAAAAGAGATTGCATTCAAGGCTTCAAAAAAAGAGAAAGGGAAAGTTTCAGAAATAGATAGAGTTTTAGAAAATGATGAGGAAGCTAACTTCATCAAAAGGAATAAGGACTCAAGGAATTTTAGAGATATAAGGAAAGTCAGGTGCTACAAGTGTGGTGATCTTGGTCACTATGCATACAAGTGTCCACATGAAGAAATCAGTGATGATGAAAAATAGGGTCACAGAAGAAAAGAATATGGAAAGCATAAGCATGACAAAGATGACAGATTCAAGCAAAACAGGTATGAGAAGAAGAAAATTTTCGTAAGGTAAAGAAATCTTACTACATTGTAGAAGCAAGTGATAGCTCAGATCATAGTGATAGAGACAATTCAGATGATGAAAAGGAAGAGCATTTATTCCTAGGAATAGAAGGTGAAAGAGAACAATGTTTTGTGTGTGGTCAAAGAGATCACAGATCAGGATATTGCAATGGTTTCAATGATAGTGAAGATGAGATGACACATCAAGGAAACAGGCATGGTCAAAGAAATATTGAGATTTTGTTTGCTATAGAATATTATAATGATCTTAGTGATAGTGAAGATGAAGAAGGGTTTTTCTATGGAATAAGAGAAGTAGAAGAAGAACATTCACTCCAAATAGAAGAAGTTAAACAAGAGGATAATGTCTCAATTGATCTAAAGGAAGACTTCAATGTTATCCATGAGCAACTACAAGAGGTTAAGGAGAATCTAAAAGAATTGAGATTTTCCCTACATGAGAAGTTTGATCCATCACATGACTCAAAAGGTCAAGATATTTGTACTAAGAAGGAAACATGTATTTTAGAGGCTATAGAGATGGATGCCAAGTTGCTACTTGACACAAATGAAGAGAAAGAAGAGGAAGATTCCAAAGCACCAAAGGTCCCATATTTCAGGTTTGGGGAATCACACTCAAAAGGAAAGGAAGTTCTAAAATATGAAAGCAAGGAAGCACCTAAGATTTGTGAGGAAAGTTCCAAAGTTCCTATGGCTCCAAATATTCAGTTTGGTTCTTGTTTTGAGATAGGTGAATCAAGATCAAAGGGAAAATAAATTCTTGAAGAGAAAAGCAAGGAAGAGGTTTTAGATGCTACAAAGAAGGTTCAAGAATGCAATGCACAAGTTGAAGATGATCATAAGGATAATGGTCAAGAAAGGATCCATGGATCAAAGAAGTTTGATTTTGCTAGAAGAAACTTCAAAGGAAGAAGGTATGGTTTTCAGGGACATTGCTTCTCATGTAACAGGATTGGTCATAAAGATTTTTAGTGCAAAGGAAATGAGCAACATGGTTTTGGTTTTAGAGCTACACAATTCAGAAGTCATGGTTATAATGGTCATGAAAATAGAGCTTCACAATACAGGGTTCAGGAAAGGAATGGATATGGAAATTATTTTAAGAATGAATTCAGGACATGGGCACCATCCAAAGGCTACAATATCAAGTGTTTTAATTGCAATAACTTTGGGCATATTGCAAGATGGTGTAGGACTCAATTCCAAACAGGTTCAAGGCAAGAAGGTCAAACAGGTTCAAGACAAGAAGATCAAGTAATTCATCAAGAGAAGGATATCAGAAAAACATGGAAGGAAGTTGATAGAGGAAAGAATCAAAGTAATATGGGAGTAAAGGTACTCCCACCCCAAAATTAATCACCTCAAGAGAGAAGGGGGTGAGGGGGCTAAGCTTAAGAGTCATATATTTTAGCCCCATAGGTGTCCCTTTTGCCATTGATGTCAAAGGGGGAGAGATTTGAGTAAGGGGAGAGTAAGAGAGCATTGAGTTAGGGGAGCAGCCTCCAAAGAGAGTATTGAGTTAGGGGGAGCAGCCTCCATAGAGAGTATTGAGTCGGGGGAGCAACTTTGATTCTCAGAGATGGTTTTTGCAGTGATTGTGGTGTTTGCATTAGAGGTGTTGCCATCAATGACAAAGGGGGAGATTGTTGGAAATTTGAGTTAATTTGAGGTATTTTATGTTGTCATTGATGTCACATGGTTCACATTTGGTTTTGGTGGCCAAAATATTTCATAAATAAGCATTTATGATATTTTGGAAAGCATGGATATATACAGGGTTTTTATGAAAACCAAGGCAGAAAAAATAAAAGGTTTTATTTAAAACCATGGTGGGCTTATGTGGAAAGGGATTTTCTTAAAAGCCAAGGTGGAATTTTGTTTCATCGAAAAAGGACCTCCGGTGATGAAGATATTAAAGTTTAAAGTTTAAGTTTAAATTAATGGAGGGCCGACCTATGTGCAATTAATGGAGGTTGGCATATATATATATATGTAAAGGTTTCAATTTATTTTGAAAAGGGGGCATATTATATATCGTCGAAAAGCTTATTTCGAGGGCTATTTGACTAACTTATTTAGAAGGAGAAATAAGGTGTGTGTAAAGAGATATTTCTGATTTTGCAAAGGGGTTCCAAAAGTGAAGTTTGCCTTGTTATTTTTCAAGAGGATTAATTCTTTCATGAGGTGACAAGGTATGCAATATTGTGATTTATTTTATTTTATGGTATAAGTGGTTTTGGGAGTAAAAAGGTTATGCAATTTTTTGATTTATTTTATTTTATGGTACAAGTGGTTTTAGGAGAGATAAGGAAGTTGTGCAATTAAAGGCCTTGGTGATGATTATTGAAAAGTGGAGTAATGTTGATTATTTTGTGATCTACTAACCCTTGTGAAGATTGGCAAAAGAATTTTGTGATTGTGGCAGATTTACAAAGAGGTTTTTTCATCTTCATAAAAGGTATGGGCACATTCTCCTATTGATTGTTTATGGTGGTTGATTTCTGAAATATCATTGGAGGGAAAAGGATTGTTTGTGGTTTCCTTTTCGAAAGTGGTTGGTTGAATGCTTCAAGGTTTTCTGAATTGAGAGTTGTGTCTAAACCTTGTTTTATAAGCATAGTTGTTGAAGCCCATTGGTTGTGAAAGAACTTGAGTTAGAAAAGAACATGAGTATCATTGTTATGTGAGATTTGTGGTTGAGCATTGTTGGAAACATTTGAGTTGGTTGATACATACTTGGACTAGGGTTGTGTGAGAAAGAGTTGTTCCTTGTGATGATTGGTTGAGTTGAGTTGATTGAGCCTAGTCAAGTGATGTGTGAAGTGATTGTTCAAGTTCTATGAAACAAACTATTCCATCATTCTATGTTGAGTTGAGATTAAGGTTAGAACATATTGAGTCTCTAACAATTCTCTTTATGGTTCTATAAGACTTGAATTGAGTTGAGGTTGATTTGAGTTGAGAGTGAGATTAGAACATATTGAGTCTCTAAACAATTCTCTTTATGCTTCTATGAGTTGATTTGAGTTGAGTTGAGATTGATTTGGGTTGAGAGTGAGTTTAGAACATATTGAGTCTCTATTCTCTTTTTCTATGAGTTGAGTTGAGATTGATTTGGGTTGAGATAGATTAGAACATATATCTTAAAATTCTCTTTATGCTTCTATGAAGTTAATTTGAGTTGAGATTGCCATTCATTGTTGAGTTCATTTTGAGTACTACTTGAGCATGATTGATTGAGCCTTTGAGAAGGCCTTTGGGATAGATTTGAGGATAGTGTTGGGACAGATTTGAGGATAGTTTTGGAAAAGTTTGCTAGAGCAGATTTGGGCAAGTTCTTGGTGAGCTTGCTAGAAATGAAAATATGGGCAAGTTCTTGGTGAGCTTGCTAGGCACAGATTGGGCAAGTTCTTGGTGAGCTTGCTAGAGCAGATTTGGGCAAGTTCTTGGTGAGCTTGTTAGTCAGATTTGACAAGTTATATGTGAGCTTGTTAAGCAGGTTCTATGTGAGCCTATTGAGCAGGTTCTTAGTGAGCCTATTGATAGAGCTTTGGAGGTGATAGAGTATAGAGGATAGAGTCTCAATGGATAGAGATCCAATAGCCAACATAGTTGAAGATAGATCTGAGTGAGGAGTCTTCAAGTGGAGAGAGGTCCACCAGTTAGTGCAGTAGAGAGACAGAGTCTTCTAGAAGATCACATAGCCAGAGCAGAAGGGGAAAGAGTTCTCCTATGGAAGAGATCCATAAACTTGAGATTAGGGGATCAACATCTCCTTTGGACAGAGATCCATAAACATTGTAATTGGGAGTGATTCCCAAAGAGATTGATTGAGAAAGTTTTAGTAAAATATTTTCTCCATGGAGTAGCCCACATTGGGTGAACCACGTAAATTATGGTGTCTCTATTGTGTATGGTTTTTATGCATTGCTTTGATTACTACTATTGATACTACTATATTTACACAACATAATATTGAATTGGAAGAAAAAGTAAAAAGTGGTCTTATACTATTCACCCCCCTCTCAGTATAAGCTTGTGTTCTTCAATTGGTATCAGAGCGGGTTCCTTCGAAAAGGCTAACAACTTGAGGGTAGATTCTACAAAGAACACAGATGGCTTCACAGAAAGGATTATCTTCAAATAAGGCTCCATTGTTTGATGGTAACAATTATGCTTTCTAGAGCATGAGAATGAAGAACTACTTGATATCACAAGGATATGAGGTATGGCAGATGGTTGAAAAAGAGTATAAGGTTGAAGGTGATCCCGAGGAAGATAAGACTACCAAGAAATTGGTTGAGATCAATGCAAGAGCAATGAATTGTATTTTGAGTGGGCTACATGAGATAGATTTTGCAAAGGTCATGGTATGTACTTCAGCTAATGAGATGTGGACCAAGTTGAGGAATACTTATGAAGGAGATTCCAAGGTAAAGTTGGCAAAACTACAAACTCATAGAAAAATATTTGAGGAATTGAAAATGGAAGATTCTGAAGATATTGCAAAGTTCTTACTTCGAGTTGATGAGATTACTAACACTATGAGAGGCCTAGGTTTTGAGATGAAAGAATTAGAAGTTACTCAAAAGGTTTTGAGATCACTTCCCATGAAATATGATGCAAAGGTTTCAGCAATAGAAGAAACAATGGATATCAACAAGTTAACAATGGAAGAATTGCAAGGTACTCTCACAACTTATGAGATGAGGGTAAGTAAGCATCAAGCTCCAATAAAAGAGATTGCATTCAAGGCTTCAAAAAAAGAGAAAGGGAAAGTTTCAGAAATAGATAGAGTTTTAGAAAATGATGAGGAAGCTAACTTCATCAAAAGGAATAAGGACTCAAGGAATTTTAGAGATATAAGGAAAGTCAGGTGCTACAAGTGTGGTGATCTTGGTCACTATGCATACAAGTGTCCACATGAAGAAATCAGTGATGATGAAAAATAGGGTCACAGAAGAAAAGAATATGGAAAGCATAAGCATGACAAAGATGACAGATTCAAGCAAAATAGGTATGAGAAGAAGAAAATTTTTCGTAAGGTAAAGAAATCTTACTACATTGTAGAAGCAAGTGATAGCTCAGATCATAGTGATAGAGACAATTCAGATGATGAAAAGGAAGAGCATTTATTCCTAGGAATAGAAGGTGAAAGAGAACAATGTTTTGTGTGTGGTCAAAGAGATCACAGATCAGGATATTGCAATGGTTTCAGTGATAGTGAAGATGAGATGACACATCAAGGAAACAGGCATGGTCAAAGAAATCTTGAGAGTTTGTTTGCTATAGAAGATTATAATGATCTTAGTGACAGTGAAGATGAAGAAGGGTTTTTCTATGGAATAAGAGAAGTAGAAGAAGAACATTCACTCCAAACAGAAGAAGTTAAACAAGAGGATAATGTCTCAGTTGATCTAAAGGAAGACTTCAATGTTATCCATGAGCAACTACAAGAGGTTAAGGAGAATCTAAAAGAATTGAGATGTTCCCTACATGAGAAGTTTGATCCATCACATGACTCAAAAGGTCAAGATATTTGTACTAAGAAGGAAACATGTATTTCAGAGGCTATAGAGATGGATGCCAAGTTGCTACTTGACACAAATGAAGAGAAAGAAGAGGAAGATTCCAAAGCACCAAAGGTCCCATATTTTAGGTTTGGGGAATCACACTCAAAAGGAAAGGAAGTTCTAAAATATGAAAGCAAAGAAGCACCTAAGATTTGTGAGGAAAGTTCCAAAGTTCCTATGGCTCCAAATATTCAGTTTGGTTCTTGTTTTGAGATAGGTGAATCAAGATCAAAGGGAAAAGAAATTCTTGAAGAGAAAGGCAAGGAAGAAACTAAGGAAGAGTTTTTAGATGCTACAAAGAAGGTTCAAGAATGCAATGCACAAGTTGAAGATGATCATAAGGATAATGGTCAAGAAAGGTATGAGGAACCAAGGCATGAACAAAAGCTTTTCAAGGATATTTTTTTTTTTTAATATTTGGAACTATAATGGATCCATGGATCAAAGAAGTTTGATTTTGCTAGAAGAAACTTCAAAGGAAGAAGGTATGGTTTTTAGGGACATTGCTTCTCATGTAACAGGATTGGTCATAAAGATTTTTAGTGCAAAGGAAATGAGCAACATGGTTTTGGTTTTAGAGCTACACAATTCAGAAGTCATGGTCATAATGGTCATGAAAACAGAGCTTCACAATACAGGGTTCAGGAAAGGAATGGATATGGAAATTATTTTAAGAAAGAATTTAGGACATGGGCACCATCCAAAGGCTACAATATCAAGTGTTTTAATTGCAATAACTTTGGGCATATTGCAAGATGGTGTAGGACTCAATTCCAAACAGGTTCAAGGCAAGAAGGTCAAATAGGTTCTAGACAAGAAGATCAAGTAATTCATCAAGAGAAGGATATCAGAAAAACATGGAAGGAAGTTGATAGAGGAAAGAAATAAAGTAATATGGGAGTAAAGATACTCCCACCCCAAAATTAATCACCTCAAGAGAGAAGGGGGTGAGGGGGCTAAGCTTAAGAGTCATATCTTTTAGCCCCATAGGTGTCCCTTTTGCCATTGATGTCAAAGGGGGAGAGATTTGAGTAAGGGGGAGAGCATTGAGTTAGGGGAGCAGCCTCCAAAGAGAGCATTGAGTTAGGGGGAGCAGCCTCCAAAGAGAGTATTGAGTTAGGGGGAGCAGCCTCCATAGAGAGTATTGAGTCAGGGGGAGCAACTTTGATTCTCAGAGATGGTTTTTGCAGTGATTGTGGTGTTTGCATTAGAGGTGTTGCCATCAATGACAAAGGGGGAGATTGTTGGAAATTTGAGGTAATTTGAGGTATTTTATTTTTTCATTGATGTCACATGGATCACATTTGGTTTTGGTGGCCAAAATATTTCATAAATAAGCATTTATGATATTTTGGAAAGCATGGATATATACAGGGTTTTTATGAAAACCAAGGCAGGAAAAATAAAAGGTTTTATTTAAAACCATGGTGGGCTTATGTGGAAAGGGATTTTCTTAAAATCCAAGGTGGAATTTTGTTTCATCGAAAAAGGACCTCCGGTGATGAAGATATTAAAGTTTAAAGTTTAAGTTTAAATTAATGGAGGGCCGACCTATGTGCAATTAATGGAGGTTGGCATATATATATATATATGTAAAGGTTTCAATTTATTTCGGAAAGGGGGCATATTATATATCATCGAAAAGCTTATTTCGAGGTCTATTTGACTAACTTATTTAGAAGGAGAAATAAGGTGTGTGTAAAGAGATATTTCTGATTTTGCAAAGGGGTTCCAAAAGTGAAGTTTGCCTTGTTCTTTTTCAAGAGGATTAATTCTTTCATGAGGTGACAAGGTATGCAATATTGTGATTTATTTTATTTTATGGTATAAGTGGTTTTGGGAGTGAAAAGGTTATGCAATGTTTTGATTTATTTTATTTTATGGTACAAGTGGTTTTAGGAGAGATAAGGAAGTTGTGCAATTAAAGGCCTTGGTGATGATTATTGAAAAGTGGAGTAATGTTGATTATTTTGTGATCTACTAACCCTTGTGAAGATTGGCAAAAGAATTTTGTGATTGTGGCAGATTTACAAAGAGGTTTTTTCATCTTCATAAAAGGTATGGGCACATTCTCCTATTGATTGTTTATGGTGGTTGATTTCTGAAATATCATTGGAGGGAAAAGGATTGTTTGTGGTTTCCTTTTCGAAAGTGGTTGGTTGAATGCTTCAAGGTTTTCTGAATTGAGAGTTGTGTTTAAACCTTGTTTTATAAGCATAGTTGTTGAAGCCCATTGGTTGTGAAAGAACTTGAGTTAGAAAAGAACATGAGTATCATTGTTATGTGAGATTTGTGGTTGAGCATTGTTGGAAACATTTGAGTTGGTTGATACATACTTGGACTAGGGTTGTGTGAGAAAGAGTTGTCCCTTGTGATGATTGGTTGAGTTGAGTTGATTGAGCCTAGTCAAGTGATGTGTGAAGTGATTGTTCAAGTTCTATGAAACAAACTATTCCATCATTCTATGTTGAGTTGAGATTAAGGTTAGAACATATTGAGTCTCTAACAATTCTCTTTATGGTTCTATAAGACTTGAATTGAGTTGAGGTTGATTTGAGTTGAGAGTGAGATTAGAACATATTGAGTCTCTAACAATTCTCTTTATGCTTCTATGAGTTGATTTGAGTTGAGTTGAGATTGATTTTGAGATTATTATTGAGTTTATAGATAATTTTGAATATTAAACATATTATCTCTATGAGTTGATATTGATTTGGGTTGAGAGTGAGATTAGAACATATTGAGTCTCTAACAATTCTCTTTATGCTTCTATGAAGTTAATTTGAGTTGATATTGCCATTCATTGTTGAGTTCATTTTGAGTACTACTTGAGCATGATTGATTGAGCCTTTGAGAAGGCCTTTGGGACAGATTTGAGGATAGTGTTGGGACAAATTTGAGGATAGATTTGGACAAGTTCTTAGTGAGCTTGTTAGAGCAGATTTGGGCAAGTTCTTGGTGAGCTTGCTAGAGCAGATTTGGGCAAGTTCTTGGTGAGCTTGCTAGAGCAGATTTGGGCAAGTTCTTGGTGAGCTTGCTAGAGCAGATTTGGGCAAGTTCTTGGTGAGCTTGTTAAGCAGGTTTTGTGTGAGCCTATTGAGCAGGTTCTTAGTGAGCCTATTGATAGAGCTTTGGAGGTGATAGAGTACAATGTTTCACCACACACAATAGAAACACCAATTTAACGTGGTTCACCTAATGTGGGCTACTCCACGGAGAAAATATTTCACTAAAATTTTCTCAACAAATCTCTTGGGAATCCTTTACCTATTACAATGTTTATGGAACTCTATCAAAAGGAGACACCGATCCCCTAATCAATTTTGTGGATCTCTATCCACAAGATAACTCCTCCTTTGCTCTGGTTGATGATCTTCTAGAAGAACTACTTCCTCCACTGCTTTGGCTTATGGATCTCTATCCACTGAATACTCTTGTCCTCACATAGAAGACATATCTTCACTGCTCTAGCTAATGTAACTCTATCCACTAGAGATTGTCATCCTCTATACTCTATCACCTCCAAATCTTACTCTCAGCTCTATCTCAAATCTGCATTAAACATAGTCCTTCGGTCTAGCACAAATCTGCTCAATATCTATCCTCAAATATAAACTAAAAATAGTCCTTTAGTCTAGCACAAATTTGCTCAATATCTATCCTCAAATATTCACTAAACATAGTCCTTCGGTCTAGCACAAATATTCTCAATCTCTATCCTCAAATCTGCACTAAACATAGTCCTTCGATCTAGCACAAATTTGCTTAATATTTGTCCTCAAATCTGCACTAAACACAGTCCTTTGATCTAACACAAATTTTCTCAATATTTGTCCTCAAGCCTTAACACAAATCTTGAATTTATCACAAATTTAACTCTACTATATTTTCCCCAAACCTTAACCTAAGGTTTGAAAAAATCAATCAATCAACTCTGCTCACAAGTCTTCTCAAAGACTTACCTCAAATCTGCCTTGTAAGCTTCCACAAAAGCTCACACTAATCTATCCACAAGTCCTCTCAAGAACTTGTCCAATATTCTCTTAATATCTATCTTCAAATTTGTATTGTAAGCTTTCACAAAAGCTCACACCAATCTATCCACAAGTCTTCTCAAAGACTTACCTTAAATCTGCTCAACAAGTCTTCACCAAGACTTACCTCAAATCTGCTCAAAAAGTCCTCACTAGAACTTGTCCAATCTCACATAAACATATAGAGAATTGTTAGAGACTCAATATGCTTCACACTCATAACAATGCTCAAACATTTTCTCTCCCTCTCTTTTTACCACAGAAACATATAGAGAATTGTTAGAGACTCAATATGTTTCACACTCAATCACTTCCAACATGTTTCTCAAATCAATTCAGAATATAGAACAATTTGTTTCACAAAATTAGAACTATCACTTCAACACTTCCACTTGACTAGGCTCAATCAACTCCACTCAATCAATCACTCAATGATATACTCCTTGCTCACAAACCCTAGTCCAAGCATATGAACACTCAATAATTTCCAACAATGCTAATCAAACAATCTCACATAACAATGATACTCATGTTCTTGCACAAATCCTATTTCCAAGATAGTTCTCAACTTCACATAACAATGATACTCATGTTCTTTCTCAAACCCTAATCATGCATATGAAGTTTCATTCAATGTTTCCAACAATGCTAATCAAACAAGGTTTCTAGAATCAACTTTCATTCCAGAAAAACCAAACTCAACAATGCTTATCAAACAACCCTTTTCACTCCAACTTAGTATTCACAACATCCAACAATCACTCACAGGGAAGATGTGCCCATACCTTTTTTGATGAAGAATTGTCCTTAAAAACCTGTCTCAATTATAACCACTTTCTTTGCCAAGCACAAAGGTTAGATGACAAAAATATCACTCTAACACTTCTCCAAAATATTTCTTCAATACAAAAATAATAACACTCAAATACACCTTATAATCTCCAACTTTAAAATAATATTCAACAACCC
This sequence comes from Wollemia nobilis, assembly GCA_028583015.1. Taxonomy (NCBI): domain Eukaryota; kingdom Viridiplantae; phylum Streptophyta; class Pinopsida; order Araucariales; family Araucariaceae; genus Wollemia; species Wollemia nobilis. Next base: position 3,014,773 of record JAQPPZ010001683.1, read on the forward strand.
TCAATCTCAAAAATAATAAATTTCCTTACTACCTTATAACTCCTTAACCACTTAAAAATTCAACACAAAAATTAAAGTTTTGCATACCCCTTTTAACTCCCTTCTATAACTTATAAACCAAAATAATTATGCAAAAACTTTAATTAAAAATAAGACCTTTTGAAAATAAAAATTATTTTCCCCCTTTAATTTTTCGCATGCAAATTCAACCACCAAACAAAGTGCATACCTTTATTATGCTGCCCAAAAGGCCTTGGCGGGATTCAAGCCATCGATGGCTCTCCCCCAAGAACTTTCGTAGCGCTCACGCCCACCAACTGGAATGCATGGCTCCACGTGAACCAAAAAGGTGTCAAGATACCTTTGACTTCCTCCTCCTTGTGCACCGTAATTAAAAACAATCCTCCTCTTCAACAAAACGGAGCACACGTGGTTTGAACCCGCGTCTAGCATTCCCTGAATGCTCTAACGCAGCCTCTAGCTACCAACTAGGCTATAGGGGCTTCGAGAATATTTCGCTGGCCACAAAACCTTGTCCTCTTCTCGGTGCTAAAACACATGCAAATTTCACATGAACCTTTCTCTTTGCACTAGCTTTTGAAATCATTCACAAGGATGAGTTAATGCCAAAGGTTTTGGCATTATATATATGCAATCCAAAGGTTTCTCCAACATCGGTGGAAAGTAATTCGAATTTATTAAAATTTGAATTTTAATAAAATAACTTTGGGCCTTAAATTAAATATTATTTAATTTTAAATTTTAACCTTAAGGTTAAATTATTTAAAATTAAATAATTAAACTCTTAACCTTTCAAACTGCCACATGGGTTTTTTAAGGCTCTTATAAGGTGACACCTTCTTGCATTTAAATTCCATGAATCAACCCTAGATATTATAATATTAGTCCTTCTCTTTTGCCTTGCTGAAAACCACTGGAGAACATTAACCTGTTTGACATCAATGACAACAAATCCTGCTCATATTTCCAACAATCTCCCCCTTTGTCATTGATGGCAACCCATTTTCCTTTTATCATTCCTTTTACCTTTTTTTGTTTTTCTCCCCCTGGGAAACTGCTCCCCCTGACTGAATACTTTCCTTCTAACTCAAATTTCCCCCCCTTACTCAAATCTCTCCCCCTTTGTCATCAATGGCAAAGGGTCACCTTTGGGGATCGGGGCTAAGAATGAAACTCTTAGATTAGCCCCTCTCCCACCTCCTCTTGAGGTGGTTAATTTTGGGGTGGGAGTATTTCTACTCCCAGCAAGCACTGATATTTACCTTTGTCAACTTTCCTCCTTATATGA